>BPWL01000001.1:1250918-2501836 GCA_020884735.1 Clathrus columnatus
CTTGAGCTTTCATTTCAGGTTAAGATCGAATCCCCTGTTTTCAGTAGTTGATATCTTATTATTCGGACGCGGTCTTTTTTTAACTTTTGGTCCAGATGTTGCTTACTGGTTTGTAAGATTAATAAGGTCATGATCATGGTTCTGTCCCAGATCTAGGGTACCGCAGAGTTAGTTCAACCACTTAGAAGAACTGATATTTGTTTAACAATGATGTCGAGTATCTATTTGATATACTAAACTCCAAAAAAACGTTTTTTTTAAGATGAAATAGTAAGCCCCCTCCCCCCAATTTAACGAACGTTTCAAGATGAAGTCTGAATCATCATTCGTCATTCCACCCCCCTTAAGTTGAGGAGTCCCCTTTTATGATATAACTCAAAAGGGGCTGAATAATGACACAAAAAAGAAGGGAATTTGGTTCAAAAAGTTTTAACTCCTCCATCGGGCGAGCCTAGTAAGGATCTAAAAAAACAGGGTCAAAAGATATATCTCATCTCCTCCCGAAAATGGGTCGAAAAATAAATAAATACCGTACCGATTATTCCCGAATGATACGACATATAATATATGAACCATTGTTGTTTCCTTTATATATATCCGGGCCGCTTGCGATGCATCTCTCTCAAAAGGCTTGCATGTCCTCCCATCCGAACTCGTTCGAGCTGGTACATGTGATATCATATCAAATTTTACGGAAGGATACGGAATTTACTGTAATATCAGGGATGTTATTATATATATATCTACAAAAATTGTTCAGGTAATAGGGTTATATATCGAGAAAGGGAGATCTTGTAGTGGTAGTGGGATAAGGGTGAAGATTATTGTCCCAAGTTAATCAACACTTACTGGGGAGTCACCGTCTTCCGGAATGTATGGATTCTGCCACCCTTTCATCAGGATAAGGATAAGACGTTGGAGACAGCCGGCAACCAGCCAGTAAAGAAGAGCTGCGTTGTCGCTTTTCAGAAGTTGATCATTCATTTAAATCCAGGACCAAACCGAAACTTGAACACAGACACCTGAGTTATTATACGAATCATTCCCCTTTTTTTCAGGTATATGTATTCTCCTGTGATGATTTGTCAGGGTTCAAGGTAAGTCGTTCATTTCATTTTTAGGATTCGGTTGCCTCGATAATGGCAGGGTACTTGATTTATCTCCAAATAATATTTTACTCCCATTTTTTTTGGAATGGATATCTGGCTTTTTCAATAAGTGGGGATTGCGTCCTCTCTGGTCGGGGAGCAATACTGCATCTAAAGACTAAATACATTATATTCAACTTAAAGGGCATTTTTTATTTGTAAATTTCATCCCTTCAATTTCAACGTTGGATGCCTTTACTGCGAGCTGCTGTCACCAGCGAAAACCGGATGCGCGCGTTTTTACTGACGAGGTTTGCTTGTGACATGTGACACGTCACGTGTAACAGGTTATTATCTCATGCCTCCCCCCACTCAGACTGCAGCCGCCTTTAAAAAGTCTCCTTTAGGGAAGTTAGCCACCGCTAGCACTATTACTTGTGCACCTCAGGCCAAAATTTATGGACAATGCATTCTAGCATCTTACAATGACGCTCGAAAAGATATGTGTGCTGCCGAATTCGCTCAGTTTAAAGCTTGTTTACAAACTGTCGTGTGTTCCCCATTTTATTTTTTTTGGAAGATTATTATATATATATATATACTAATATTATAATATCTCAACTTCCAGTTGAAACGAAAATGGTGAAAAAAAATCAAGAAACAAAGAGATATAATGCATGGGTTTCATGATGCGTCAAAACTTCCTGGAACGGGGGTGGTTGGTTCATTGTCTACGCCCTGATTCAGCGTGTTTGCTTCTGGTGATGGTCGACGGTTGAATATTAAAGAAGGGAACATGAATCTAATGGGTATTCTGCTTGAAGGGAAACCTCGGGCTGTGTTTGGAAAGGGGAGGTCATTGGAATGTCGTGGTGTAACGGGCGGCGGATCGCGGATGCGACGAATGGTTGGTCGTAGTCGTAAATGTAATACAAGTTGTTGAGATTCAGTTTTGGATAATGTTGTATCATCTAGATTGTCGTTATGTGTGAGAAACGGCTCGTCTTATTCCCTTCAAGATAAACTCTTCTCTCACCTTGTGGTGGAATGATTGGGATAAGTGGATCTTCAGCTGAAGGTAATTCTTTGGAAAGGGATGTCTCGTAACTTATACAAAGCAAGACAAATTGAAAGAAAATGATTAAGATATCTAGCATCAAAAGTTGGGTCTTTGATGGGAGGTTTGCTAATTGAGGAAGGATAGGATTTCAGCAAACAAACAAGGCATTCTGATGAACGCACCTGTTCCAATGAAATCCAAAACTATCGCCCTATAAATTGTAGCTTCTGATGGTCGGTATAGTGCATGAGTGATGAGACTGCTAATGTTGGCACAGCAAAGAATGATAACCCAAAACCTAAGACTTCGTTCTGAATCTATCTCTCTTGGCCTAAGGATTTGGAATTGCGAAACAGCGCGTGCAAATAGTTGCAATAGCGAAGGTGCTAACAAGAATGACAAAACGAAGAGGTGATAGCATAGTCGGTTAAGCTGCAAACAGATAAACAAAAACAAAAAGAAGTCATAAGTAAAACGGATAATTGAAACAAAGAAAAACTCAAACAGAATGTATAATGTGCAATCGTTGAGCATATTGTCGCATAATCGCATGACGACTTCGTGGCTCAACACGGAAATCGTGGAAAGCGGTGTCACCGAACTCACGGAGTTTGAAATCGTCGCGTGACCAACGCGTAGTTTGTCAGACTCATCTTTCGCTCAAAAGTACATATTCTGATGTCGTGTCCTGTTTTAATTTCAAAGAAATCAGAATTATAGGCAATGTAACGTATGGGATTGTTGGTTGGTAGACACTTTTTGCTGTAAAGTTGATCGTTTTTTCTCTTGATAATTTCCGTTTACTTTGTTGCATGCGCGCACACATAAGTACTTTAACTGCCAAAAATCGCTTTTAGGAAACCCGAGTTAATTAACTATACTAGGCTACACTGGATCTTGGGAGATTAACCTCGTTTTAAGATTGCAAATAGCGTTCACACATGTTTCGAGTCCCCTTCAAGGCTGTCTTGGCTCGCCTATTCTCCCGGTGGCTGAAAAATCGGCAACAAGGATTACTAAATACTCAGACCCTTCAAGAGATCATTTTCTAACGATCATTACAACTCGGGCTCCCGTCTAACCATGGAAAAATTTGAACGCATACTATTTGTCTTTTTATGAAGCGTTTCCTAGGATTTACTATCACCGGAAATTGCAGTTTGAAAGATGGTTGTCTTCCTGATGCGCTGACTTTTAATGTTGTCACTGCCAATCTGAATTGGGTTTCCAAATTAGCTCATCTCATTACGTGGATTCAATAGATGATAAGGGTTCAAAGGTTCACGCACTGCACGAGGTAGTATCACCTCGTTGACACCTAGTTTTACATACCATGAGTCATGTTATTTCTATTCATCCATCCCTATACTCAATTTCACTGATGTAGTGTCTCGCCTTATTCAAAATAAGCTAAGTACTTGCCTATTATCATTTTACTTCAAACATGCCAGACTGTGTGACCGGCAAAGAATGTCCTCAAACCTTGATACAATAGGTATGCTTTGGCAATTCATTTAATCGATCTAAATAATCAGTGTTGATACTCAGCACTAAATACTGTGGGAAAAGTTCTTTCGCAGTCTCATCTCAGAGATCGATCCGTCCATCAAAATATGACTCAACCCTGATGATCTAGAACTAAACAGTAATTTGCGGATGAGAGAGATGAACCTTTCACTTGAAACCGGATGAAAACTTCCTTAACCGATATTACTTTAATAAACAACTTCAAAAGGAACGGTCAAACCCGCTGGCTATCAGCTTCGTAACTCAATTACTTAGAGGTGCGTGCCTTCTTTTCGAATAAGACAATTGTTCTCGGGATCTCTTTACGATACCTCATTTATCTTTATATAACCGTTCCATGATTACTCGGAACACTCTTTTGTCTATAAACATCGTTCATTTTTTCATATCGACCCATGGCCAAATTCACCCACCTACCTCTGTCCGTTGTACATCTCCAAATGCTTTCTATAGCTGTAAAATTCATTTCGCTCACCATTTGTAGCTCTCTTATCTTTTTCATCATCCGTATACCCAATACTTCAACCAAGTCAGACAAAGTGAAGAGTGGATACTTTTTTGACAACCATATCAATGTACTCTTGTATGCCTTGATCATAGTGAGTTGATTGATTACCTTAGTATGCAAATTTAACCGTGTAAAAAAATAGCCTTCTCTAGTCCTACCCATGCTGGGTGAAGGAATTGTAATCATAGCCATGAATTTTCCGGATCCGTATCGTCTCGGTGTACTTTCCAACATCTGTCCCCAGACAACCTTGAGGGACCTACAACGTCTATCCTTTCCTTTTCTTCTGGCTTCCGCTTTTACAATGACTGGAGCAGCTACCCGTTTATTATGTTATCATAAATTGGGGAGATATTTCACTTTTGAAATGACCATTCGGCCTGGGCATAAACTTGTAGATTCAGGTCCATATGGAATTGTTCGTCATCCAAGTTATTCGACCGCCTACATCCTCTATTTAGGTCTATCTCTCTTCGTTTTCCATCCTCAAAACGATATTAATTTATGCGGTTGGAATACGTTTTCGACTCTAATCCATACCCTGACATACATATGGGGGTGTATGACGATTTATGTCATTCTTGGAACAATTTTGCGCATTCCCATCGAAGAAGACAATCTTCGTCGACATTTTGGAAAAGAATGGGATGAATATACGCGCAGGGTTCCCTATAGACTCTTTCCTGGGATATATTGACTTTTCTGTTGCAGTTCTGCTCGTTCCTACTCCACTCCATCTTCTTATTTATTCCTTCCCTACCAACTGTATACTTGATTGTTTTTTACTACGGACAAAACTGTTGAATATAACAGGTGTGCCAGATTCGATGACAATTTTGCTTCACTCGTCTGATATCCAACCCAGGGTCAGTTTTTTAAAGGTCACACAGTTCTGTGCATTCTAAGATTATGCTATCTGTATTGAAAACTATTCTCGGGAACCCATCCTTCTAGACTACGGTTTGAGATAATCATGATTAATGCTGTAGTGCACGGCCTTTCATCTTTGGTTTTTGTGGGTTCCGTGTCGAGTTCAGCTGGTGGAGTGCTGTAAGAATGTTGTAGGTCGTGTTTGACCTTTTAATTCCTCACTCTTCCCGACCGTCAGATAGTTCTGTATTATCTTCATGCGGCATCTGGATTAGATGTACGTACCGGTGATTGTCTTCTGATCAGAACTGGCGTGAGAATGTCAACAGCGCACTGGTGTTCCGACTATGTATATATATGCGGTTTTGATAAGCAACCCGGAACCCTCAAGTTCTCTCGGGAGCCACCACCTAAACTTCGTTTCCATTCTAGTGGCTCCAAACTAACCTTTTTAAGGGAGGGGGAAAGCCACATGAGAATATTTTGGTGGTGAATGGGTAAGGTATAGAAGGTAATTTCTTAACATACACGTGGGACGATTCTAAACCTTGTCTTCCAATTTCTCTCAGACGTTACTTGGCATTGGTCCATACATTCACCCATCAAGCACCATCAATAAAAGTTTCGGCCGCGAAATATGTGTTTGCTGAAGAATGAGACATTTATGTCATGCACATATGTATACTTGGCTCTCCCGTCCCGGGAATTGGTAGGTACATGAAGAACAGTGAAACCATTATTAAAATTCTAGACTTCTAGAAAATTTAATCAATAGAAAACTATATCCAACTTTGAACCAACCGGAATTCATTACCGAGGGCCGTGGGATTTTATTTTCCTTGCAGTTATTTAAGTAGACCTTCTCAGTAATTCTCTCAGGGGACGTTTTCGTTAAAACGTCCAGCTGACACGTTGGGCGTACGAGGGATTTAAAAGCCACTCTTTGACAAGTCCCAGGAGAGCCAAAGACACCCCTTATATATCTTTACGTGCGACGCGTCGTACTTATACTTCAATGTCTTTCATCAAACTATGTCTCCTCGGTGCCTCTTGTTATTCACAACTAAAAGCTTCACTCCCTCCTAACGAACCAACCAAGTTGGACAAAGTGAAAGAGGGGAAAACTTTTTTTGAGAGGAATACTTGGTTTATGGTTTATATCTGCATCCTGGTGAGTTTGGAAATGATTGCTCCCACTGGCTGACCACTAGCGGTACATATTTTTAGCCCGCCTTTACCGTACCCTTATTTGTGCAAACATTTACTTTTGTGGCGGGAGATCTTTCATCCACATCATCCGAGCTAGGCAGGACGTTCCTCCTCACGGCTTGTCCAAGCGGCACATCCGCTGACTTCCAACGCTACACGCCAACATTCCTTATCGCCTATGCATGCATGTTGACAGGTTCATTGATTCGTCTCTGGTGTTATCACACTTTGGGAAGATTCTTCACGTTCCAAGTTTCCATACGTTCCGACCATAAAATTATTGATTTTGGCCCATACAGCATTGTGCGCCATCCTAGCTATATAGGTTTGGACATTATGTGGCTGGGAGCTTGCATATTCTTGTTTGATCCCTGGGGTCTCCCCAATGTATGCGGTTGGAGTGCATCAGTGTTCTATCGACCATTCAAAATTGCTTGGCTAGGATTCGTTGTCTACTTTATGGGTTCCATAACTGTCAGGATACCGGTGGAAGAAGAGAATTTAGACAAGTATTTCGGAAAGGAGTGGCAGGCTTACAAACAGAAAGTTCGCTATCGACTGATACCTGGTATTTACTAAGGTTCATTCGTTTGTAATATGCGTAAAGAATATGCATATAACAGGTTTCATGGCTGAAACTTGCTCTGCGGTTTGATTTATGTGTATCTTAAGAACGGGTGTTTATTAGTTTGGAGTTTAATAAGAATCTTTCGTGTTTATGCTGCAGCTCAATTTAAAGTCGATGGGGTATATGTGATATACGTATATATCCGTCGCCGACAGCAGTGGCCTTGACTTTGTGCCGAGTCTACAGCATCACCCAATATTAGCCAATCAAGAGAGGGCGGTGAGTTTGTCCGTCAGTGGAGTCCAGGCAAGGCCATGGGCCCGTAAGCCCGGATGGTTTAAAGGAATTTATAGCTTAATTCCACTAATAATGAAGGCATGGCTCCCATTAACCTTAATGTCCCATTCATGCTTAGTGCAATCTTAAAGTCGTCTATACTGTTACTCACAGCAGTTTTTGGCATGAAGACTAGTAGTCCCCCTCATCGGTCAACTACCAAGGAGATCCCAGTGAAGACTACAGTGTTTGAGCGAAACATGTCACTTTTGATACGCTACCTGATCCCTGTTAGCCATATTATTGGTGTTCTCTCTTAGGGAAGCTGACTTACTTCCATGCTTTAGACAATGATTATTCTGCCGGTATTTGGAGAGCTTGGTAGTACAATCGTCGGAGCTCTCGCATTGCACAAACCACAATATCTGGAAGTATTCACCACTATATGCCCTTCTGCCCCACCTTCTCAATTATCCCATTTATCTATATGGTTATTAACCTCATCGGCCCTCGAAAATTTAGGTTCAATTATTCGATTATGGTGTTTTAGAACTCTCGGTCGTTTCTTCACCTTTGAGCTTGTTGTTCGCCCTGGTCACAAGATAGTTCAAAGTGGACCTTATGCAATCGTGCGACATCCCAGCTACACCGGTGCTCTTCTCAAGATGGTTGGAAAGTTACTTCTGGTATTCTCACCTCAAAGTTTTCCGGTTGCGTGTGGTTTAATGAGATCTTCTAATCTCATCCTCGGAATTGTTATCATTTGGAGTCTTTATATACTTTTTATGTCTGTTTCATTGTTTAGAAGGATCCCGCATGAGGAGGCGATTCTACATAAACATTTTGGTAAAGAATGGGAAAACTATAAACAGCGAGTTCATTATAAACTCTTAAACGGGGTATTTTAAATTCGCTGGTTTGTACATTAATACATTCATATAACATAAGCATATTAGCTGTTTGCTTACTGCAACTTACGGTGAAGAGTCTCAACCATTTCTTCGGAAAGTTGGGGTTGACGGTCAATAATGTAATCAAACAGGTCTCGCATAGTTCCGCTGCGGCCTTGGGAGTGTGGAGATATTACCTGGTATGAATTCGATCAAGGTAAGAAAGAGGGGACTAAATAATTGAACAAAAGTATTAGTCTATTACATTTTCACGTGGACATGTTTTTCTAAAAAAAGATATACCATATGACTCATACATACTATTGACATGTTCTTGGAATTCATGTTCGAGTCGAGTCCAACCGGTCTGAGATCATATTCAACCTCATAGATAGCGTGGGGTTCGGTGAAAGAAAAAACTGGGTTTCGAAATCTTTGCGATACATGTAGCAGAGAACGGGCACTCCGCTTGTCAGAGCCTCATGTGGAAGGAATAACTGGAAACTGTTCTGGGCAGTTCTCAGCTGCATTTCCCTGTATTTCGACAGTCAGTGGATTGAAACTGAATCAAAATATGAACCCAATGTAAGTCCACGGGGGGTCAAATCAGAGAAATGATGTTGGGAATGACTTGGGTTAATTAAAAATGAACCCATGGTAAACTCATTGGACTCACGTTGGGTTTGCGACGGGCAAAACTAACATCGCATATGAGTCGGGACGCGATTTTGACACGGTTGAACGTTGGACGCTGGACGTCCACTAAGTACGGCAAAACTACGGCGTGTGTGGAAAGCACGGCTTGGGTTCGGGGGAAAACAACTCGCAATCTGTGAGTGGCTGTGAAAGTGAGGTTTCAGGGTTACAGTGAATTTGTTTTATCTTGTTTGACTATAAGGGGTTTTGACCAGTCTTGTCTGGTCCACCGACGCCATAGTGACGTATAGATAGTACACACACACCATCCCCGACCTTGAACAGCTCTCTAGTCGGCTCTACCTGTCTGCTGTACACCATTGTTTTTTTATTCTATTTTCAGTTTATACTCGACTGGAGGGTAAACCGGTACCCCACTATGCCGAGTTTTTGTACTGTACAGATATCAAGATCCAATGATTCAAGTAAATACAACAGGGGAAAAGCAAACGGGAATAGAACAATTAAACCGCATTGCATCTGGGTGCTGTACATTATGCTCAATGGGGGTGGTTTAAAAGGATTTATAAATTGGTTGTACCGAATGACTTCCATTAACCTTAACATCAATACCCCAGTCATGCTTAGTGCAATCTTAAAGTCGTCCGTATTGTTACTCACAGCAGTTTTTGGCATGAAGACTAGTATTCCCCCCAATCGGTTAACCACCAAGGAGAGCCCAGTAGCGACAACATTGTTGGAGCAAATCATATTACTTCTACAACGCTACCTGATCCCTGTTAGTCATTCATTATTGGTATTTTCTCTTTATATGGAAGCTTAATTACTTTATACTTTAGACAATGATTATTCTGCCGGTAATTGGAGAGCTGGGTAGCACAATCATCGGGGCTCTCGCATTGCAAAGACCACAATATCTGGAAGTATTCACCACTATATGCCCTTCTGCCCCACCTTCTCAATTATCCCATTTATCTATATGGTTATTAACCTCATCGGCCCTCGAAAATTTAGGTTCAATTATTCGATTATGGTGTTTTAGAACTCTCGGTCGTTTTTTCACCTTAGAACTTGTTATTCGCCCTGATCACAAAATAGTTCAGAGTGGACCTTACGCGATAGTGCGACATCCCAGTTACACCGGTGCTCTTGTCAGGATGATTGGAAAGGTGCTTTTGGTATTCTCACCTCAAAGTTTTCCGGTTGCGTGTGGTTTAATGAGATCTTTCAATCTCATCCTCGGAATTGTCATCATTTGGAGTTTGTATACACTTTTCACGTTCGTCGTGCCGTTTAGAAGGATCCCCCACGAAGAGGCGATTCTACATAAACATTTTGGTAAAGAATGGGAAAACTATGAACGGCGAGTTCCTTATAAACTCGTAGACGGGGTGTTTTAAGTATAAAATTGCTTGCTTGGAGTTTAGTACATATTTATATATAGCATATATCGCTTATAATGTCATACATAATTTTTCAAAGATTATTGCTGTTGGAGCTGCTAGTATTTCCAACTGTTCTAAATGCTAGTTTGTTCTCGCGGCCGTTATAGCCGACCTTGCCTAACTGTAAGCAGCCATTTATTTTTAAGGAAGAAAGATCTTGACGGCCAGATTTCTAGTTGCTGGGTATTAATACCTTTATTTTCTGCTTGTTCCGGCTATCATCTACGGCATCGGATTTATCGGTGTATTTCTGCCAGAACACTTAGCCACAATTCCGTTGTGCTTAAAAAATTCGTAGAACTACCAAAGTGGGCTCAATTGATCGTGCTATAAGCTAGGAGTTTCCACGCCACTGTTAAATTATCATGAATCATCTCTCACTATGCATATGTCATGTCCAGCTGACAGGCATAATTCCAAAACGTGCATCTACTAACGATGACAATGATAAAGACCTAAGATTGTCAATAATTGATACGTGCTAAACCTTACTTGTTAGCATACACCCCTTCAATGTTCCTCCTTAAACTATTTCTTCTAGTTGCTTCTGGCTTTTTACAAATAAAAACTGTCCTCCCTCCTAATATTCTGATCAATTCGGATAAAGTGAACGTAGGAAAAAATGTCTTTGAAAAGTTTAATTCGTTCTTAGCCTACTTCCTCTATTTAGTTGAGTAGTTTGTTTATTAACCAAAAAAAAAATTCTTTTCTTACCTTGTATTCAGCCCGGGTACATATTACCTCTATTTGTGCAAGGATTCGTTGTCTTGGCGGGCGATCTCTCAACATCAGAATGGGGCAAACCACTCTTCTTTACAACTTGTCCTAAAGCCACATCTACTGGCCTTCTTCCAAACTTCACACCAACATTTATTATATCATTCGTATGCATGTTGGCAGGTGCAATAATTCGCCTTTTTTGTTATCGCGCCCTTGGAAGGTTCTTCACATTCCAAGTATCCATACGTCCAGGCCATAAAATTATCGATTTCGGTCCATATGCGGTCGTCCGCCATCCCAGCTATGCAGGTAGTTATTTGAGATGGATAGGAGCTACCATACTCTTGTTCGACTCAAGCCCTCGAAACTTTTCCAGTATTTGTGGTTGGACTGCATCGACTTTCTACCAACTATTCCGGGTTCTTTGGATCGCGTTTCCCGCCTATCTCATTATTTCCATGTTCCGCAGGATACCTGTGGAAGAGGAAACTTTGGCTAGACACTTCGGGAAAGAATGGCAGACTTACACGCAGAAAGTTCGCTACCGACTTATACCTGGAATTTATTGAGGGTTAGGTGTAAATATAGTGTGTCTTACCAATTTGACTTACATAGGAAAAGAAAAGGCACAAATGAATGTAACTGTCGACATGGGTTTCTGAATCCTGTAAACTAAACATTGCTAACGGATCGATAGACCCTATACTATGTCTTCCTGGTTGGGACTTGCATGCGGCACCTGATGATATTAGCAGCATGAGGATTGATTGAGCTGTCAAATCTTTTGGGGTTTTTGTTATTCCGACTAAGCGAATCAACTCTTAACTGACACGTGGAAGGATCCTATACTTACCTTTTGATAAAAGAAAATGGCCCCATCACACATTTTGAAAGCCGTGTTCCCTGTCGCCAAACACAATAACCGAATCAGAAAATCTAAAAGCAGGCGGGCTTTACTAAAGCGCCAGTGCATTGTAAGAAATGGACGAGCGCTCGGTTTTCTCCGAGCTCATTGAAACTTGCCTTCTCCCCCAAATATCTTTCCAAGAAAATATTAATATTTTAACCCGCTTACCTATTTGTGCAGCAAATGATCTCTCAACATCGGAATGCGAATATATTATATGTCCGATTACACCCCCACTTGAGTTTTGTACAAAAATTGTACTTCCTCGTTTTCAAGGACCGTGATTGGTTGTTGAGGTGATTTTAGCGCTCTAATTCAGGCACATCTATTCAGTTTTTGAATAGAAAATCACAAGTACAATTTTTGTACAAAATCCGAATGGTGGTGTACTGGTACATCCGCTAGCTTTCACTTGTCTCTACAAGGGCTCTCATCCGTCTCTGGTGTTTGGGGAAAGTTCTTCACAAGATTATAGATTATGGTCCATACCGATCCTAGCTATGTGGAACCTCAGGTGGCATATTCTTGTTTAACCCTCGAGGTCTCCCAAGAGTCCCAACTACATCCTCCCTAATTTGCCCTAGTAGTTACAGACTCGCAGCAAATGAGTCTTTCGGACTCAATGTACTCTCGGGATAGGCCTAAATCGATTTCTATGGCTTTTGCTCTTTCACCATCGGATAATTTAATGAACTGAAAAGATATTTCACTTTTGATTCGCTATCAGTCTGGACAAAAGCTTGGAGATTTCGGCCTTTTATCGGTAAGAGTTTTCAACCAATTGGATATCTACCGTACTCTCCTCTTATAAAGTCACGCCCAAATATAAATATAGACACGCTCAACAATTCGAAGTCGACTCCTCAGCCCCATTTATTCAAACTCGTGACGGCTAAAATAATAAGGTATAAATCACGTAGCGTCCGTCTGTCAATAAATGGTGGTATGAAAGCTTCTTTTAAAACTGATAATAATCAGAGAAAGGTCTCTTCTCCCCTCCCCTCCACTTAGTCTCTTGTTTCAGCCATGCTCGACGCAGCTTTGAAATTGTCAATACTGTCCCTCACTGGAATCGTCGCCTGGATGGCGGTTGGGAGTCCTAATCAACCAACCTCTTCAGAAAAGCCAAGAGGAACTGCTGTTTTTGACAGAAATATTATAACCATAACACGTTATTTGACCACGGTTTGTCGTTTACCTCCCCCAACTTGTAATGTCTGTCAATTTATATCTTTTTAGCCAGTGATTATGGTACCGGTATTGGTGGAGTTCGCTGTCACCGTCTTGGGAATTTACAAGCCTTCACAAGTCGCAGCCACATGTTCTCCCATTACTTTCACTCGTCCAACGATTTGGTTTTTGATCTCTTCGGCTTTCCTTTTGTCGGGTTCGATTATCCGAGTATGGTGCTACAAAACTCTCGGTCGTCTCTTCACATTTGAAATTCTTATTCGCCCTGGCCACAAGATAGTTCGGAGTGGACCCTATGCCATAGTGCGACATCCCAGTTATACTGGTGCTTACTTTATGATCCTCGGAAGTGGATTATTTTTATTTCTCTCCCCTCAAAGTGTTCTGATCGCGTGTGGTTTAACCAACTCAAATTTCGTTCTTGGTATCTTAGTTCTTTGGTGTTGTCATGCAATCTTTGCCTGTACCTCAATGTTTAAGAGGATTACTGTCGAGGAGAAGAATCTGCATGAACATTTTGGTAAAGAGTGGGAAGAATACATGAGGCAAGTTTCCTATAAACTGATAAATGGGGTTGTGTAATATACACATATATTTGTACATCTTTTGCACGAGCATTCTTTGTTTCGGCTATCATTTGTCGCGTCTAATATCATTCGTGCTTTCTTTTAAAAGAGAATTTATGACCGCGTCAGTATCCAGAAGTACTGTGCGGACTTTTCAGTTCCGCCCGACCCCGACATCGGGCGCTTATTTTTCTCTCTACAACAACCAAAGTACCGCGATGTTGGTCAACGCAGCTCGCACTGCAACCACTAAATCATCTTCAATTTTCTGTCGACGTGCAGCATCATCCGTCGCTCTTAAATATTCCAACGCTCTCTATTCCGCTGCATTATCAAAATCTCCTCAAACACTTACAAAAGTACAATCCGAACTGGCAGTCATTTCAAATGGTATAAAGACCCAGAAAGATCTCGCTGCATTTATTTCCAACCCAACGTTATCTATCAAAGATCGTGCTGAAGGTTTAAAAGCTGTTTTTGCTGTTGCGGAGGGTTCAGGAAAGAAAGAGCCGTTGACGGAGATTACCAAGAACTTTTTCGCTGTTCTTTCAGAGAATGGAAGATTGACGGAAACTCAAGGTGCTATTGATGGTTTTAATGAGTTGGTTTCCAAATACAAGGGAGAAGTTGAGGTCGTTGTCACCTCCGCGACTCCTTTAGACCGTCCCACGTTAACCCGTTTAGAGTCGACTCTCAAACAATCTCAAATCGGCCAAAAGGCTAAAACTCTCAAGGTTACCAACAAGGTAGGTTATCTCGGCCTTTTTTGTCTTTGATACTTGAACCCCCCCCAGGTGAATCCTTCCATACTCGGTGGATTGATCGTCGACTTTGGCGAGAAAACAATAGACTTGAGCGTGTCATCCCGCGTCAACAAATTCAACACTCTACTCCAAGGTAATCAATCCAATACTACTCAATTTTATCACGTACTAACGAGAAACTATTGTAGAGGGTGTATAGTATATATATAACGCAATGTTAGAATATTGATAGAGAACACTGATTATCTGACACTTTGATGACTGAAGGCGAGAGCTAATAAAATAAAATAATCTGAACTCTATGGGAACAAGACAAGATGGGTTATCTAATCATAAGTCATGCTACAATGCCAAATTTTATCTACGGGAAGAACAATTATGTTGCAGATAACGTAAAAGGGTTTTTTGCACATGAGAGAAACCAAATGTATGATATCCAATGAATGAAACAAGAACAATGCAAGGTTGCGTCCGTTTAATATATATATGTGAAGACGGCAAGTGATAGATAATATGAGGCAAAACGTTACGGTGTGGGGTTACAGTATTTCAGATGGGATATCGGCGACGTCTTCTTCATGCGTTGATAATCGACGTTGATGATGGTTATCCGAACTGGATTCATATCTACGATGCGAGAATCTTGAACTCTTGGCTGTAGAAGGCGTTGAACTTGATGTGTATGCCGATTGAGCACTTGAACGCGGTGTTGTAGGGTAAGGTGAAGGAGAAGGAAGAGCACTACGGAATGCTATTGAATCAAGATCACCATCTTCACTAGAATAAACACTTGGGATGGTGAACCCTGGGCTAACAGCAGCATCCATATTCGGGGTATGTCTCGAATGTGGAGGTGGATTACGATCATGTTCTTGCGAGAACGTCGTTGTCGGAGTTGGGTTACTCGGACGCTGTTTCATCCCTTCAGCGGCACCATCTTCTTGATTCTGGGAATTGGAGTTTGATTGTTTTTCGATATCAGAGCTACTCGATGTTGATCCGGTCGACGACCTCAAATGTTCGTCACCATGGCGCATCCATAGAAGACCTTTACCAAAGTTAAAGACCACATTGAACGTTAAAACAATAACAGCAATGCTGAATAAAACTATCAACACAAATCCCACTGCAACACGGGGAATAGGCTTGATGCCGAACTTCTCCACAAACGGGAACATGAGTGTTACACCAACGACGCGAGTAACCGCAAGATAGATACCTAATATATCCCCACGCCGAGACCTGAATGGTGGACGTGGAAGACATATCAATATCAGAACTGCGAATTCGATTATAAAGATCGCCGTGACTTGGGTCAAACCGCTGGATTGAGCGAATCCGATGAAAATAGACTTGAGGACAGCGGCTGCGAGGAGGATGATGAAGACATAATAACGTGGAGGTTTGTAAGCTATGTAGAAAGCTCCGTAAGTTCTGACAAGTGAAGGGAGTGTATAAAGAAGTTCGGATGAAGATCGACGAGAAATGAGGATGGTCTGGATGGTTGGATAAAGAATGGCGCCACCCAAAGCCATAAGAAGAATAACGGAAAGCAATATTACAAGCCAGCTATCGTGCAATGTCCATTCAAAGAATGTTAATACAAGAACGGGATATAAAATGATCAACGCCTGAAAGATAATACGTCAGTAAACCGATCCGTCACTTTGGAAAATGTAAAACCACTAACGTAGCGAATACTATTTGATACGGCAAACCATCGAAATTCTGCGTGCAAAACGTCCGTCCAAGCCCATTTGTTGCCTTTTAGTCGTGTTGTTAAGAAGGTCAAGACCAAGTACATAATGCCCAAGATAACAGCTCCGACAACAGCGCCGATCAAGACCGTAAAGAACACAGACATAAAAGCGTTGGCAGTCCCAATACTCAAGGAATTGACATAAACAGGTATACCTGCGGAAAGAATATCTTGATCATTATTTGTCACAGTAGCAGGGGGACCTTGACCTGCACTCGAGTCAGTTCCATCACGTCCAATAAGCAGCTTAGTCCCCATATCCTCAGCTAAGGCAAGAGCCGAGGATGCAAGGACGCCCGGAACTTCATTATACGGGGATAATGCACGATTGACGAAGGCAATGGGGTTTTGGACACCATCACTTAGTTTGCTGCCGGTTAGATGTCGCATATGGTCAATCGCCCGTTGTATGGGCTGAGAATCAGGAAAGAGCCCCAAACTCCAAGCAAAATTGGTAACGAATGCGCGATAAACGAGTGGAAAGTTTAGGTGTAAAAACCCTGTCAATGCTATTTGTTGAGAAAGAAGAATATAATCCACAAAACGTGTCGGAGCGATGGAAAGGAAACTGTATGTTGGTGAAGGAGCGAATGGAGTACTAGGGAGTAGAGAGTGCAATAGCGATGAGATAAGTGCGAATATAGCAAAACCGCCTGTTGTATAGGCGACAGCGGGTTGACGGGTAGACCAACCATTCGAAAGAGTAGCTTGGATACATGCGGCAACGTCACCAGTATTGATATCAGTAAGGGTCAATTGGGCGAAGGCTTCTAAATCTGGTATCTTGTAGGCAATTTGGGGAACTCTAGATGCGACATCAAGGGAAGATGGTAAGGGTATGGTAGCCGAGCCCGTGAAATTATAAGTGGGTAAAGGACCTAACAAAAGGGATGCGTGAAACGAAATCCTACGATGAAGCTGAGACGGTTCTACGCACATATGGCATTACCAAGAATGGTACAGAAATCTTCCGTGATATTAATGGGGCGCATACCGTAAACATTGAGAAAAATGTTCGCTGTAACACGAAGATTGGGTACCTGTTCGATATTATAAGTATGGAGTAATCTCAGGGAGAACGAATCAGACATACTACGCTTGCGGCAGAAATATTGAAGGATACGGTTTGATTAGCAGCAAAATAAACGATAGAAAATTCATCGATGAGAATAGCTTCGGGAGGAGCGCAATATGTAACGGAAGACGTAACTGCGAAAACGAATCAAGTTTTCTTCCAGATAGTATATAGCAAAACGAAGAAAAAACGTACATAAAGAGTCAACTTTATCACCGAAGACTGTATGACATAAAAAGAATTGTGTCAATGAAAGAAGGACAAGGGTTCGCGACCAGGCGAAGAAGAAAGTCATTAGGGTCCTGTTAAAAGAAAGAGGGTAAGAGAAAGACGTCGAGTGAGATTCTTTTTGAGTAAAAGAAAGTACGATACTTTTAATGGTCCCTAAATAAGAATTCCGCCTCGACCTAATTCTCCCTATTGTTCTATTGAAAGCGGAAAGCCCTTTGTTCGGCTAACCAAATGTATCTTGAAAGCGATGATACTAGATGCTTTATCTTTAGCGATTTTCAGAAGAAAAACTCTAACCAAGACGTAAAATCGTAAAAGATGGTCAGATGGGGGTCCACAAAAGAGAGAGACGAAACATTCGACAGGGATAATTATTTGTAAGTAGGTACAATACCTAGAACAGTCAAAACCGGCTTTGACTCCGGCTTTGTCAGCGTCCTTTTTTTAAGGGTTCACGCCGAGGATCACCGCCGCGCCCTTTAGCCTTCGTTCAAATAGGCAGGTTCACTGCCTCAGCGCCACATTTATTTTAAAATTGAGTAGATAATGCAAACTATGGAGCGGCAATTGTATTTACAGGGTAGTGATGAGCTCAAAACACAATTTCACTCAATTGAGAACGTTCATTGCAGCGACGTAATACGGCTCCATTGGCATGGAATTGGATACTTTTGGTACAAAGACTCGTGGTTGCTGCGTAATTTGGGAAAGTTCATCGCATCCGACACGTTGTTGATGCGCATGCGCCTACTAGCGACGACTGATCAGATATGATTGGAATGCTTACACAAATGGAAGTTGGTTTGATACGAGTACAGGCACTCACTTTGCCCGACATTTCCAACTTCATCGGGGTCTTATTGCGAAATTTTGATATTCTTCAGTAAGCTCACCACTCATTTTTGGACCTAAATATCCTCCACAATCTTTAGATTCCTATACTTCACATGAGATTATCGCCTAAGTTTAGATGAAGTATGTGGATCCGGTGAAGAATTTCACAAAATGAAGAACAAGTTCCACAACATACTTTAGATCTTCGGCTCGTTGTTCCGCACGACGGAACCAGTCAGACTTCCGCATACAAATCACTTCTGACTTAGAAACGCAACCATGAGTGGTCAGACAGGACTTGTTCTAAAGCTTGACAACATTTGTTGCTCTATTTTTGCATCATGGATGATCCGTGTGTTTCGTTTGTAAAGTAGAGAAAGGCACAATCTAATCTAAAATCAGGAAATCTTTTTGACTTGGGTACATTACTCACTACTATGCTTCTTCTCCTATAGGAAATTATTGCTCCACTGTAAGGTACGGCGTGTCGGTTATTTATAGGCTAGTATTAATTTATTCCACTCTTCAGAGGAGAAAGACAAACAACTGCTCAGAACGACGCTCCGAGTACAGCACAGTCGAATGATCCTCGACGGTCGGGTTGTTATTTATAACCATTGCGTCTGCATTGTCTGTCCAATCCGTAGGTTGTGAAATATTTTTATAAAGCGCTATGGGAACACTTACAGCCTTTCGCAATCGTCATTGTTGTTTTCTTGTGATTTCGGAACGTGCTTGCTCCACCCTCAAATCATGAAAGGTCCACTCAGAAGTCAAGGAACCGTCATAGCGGAAGTACTTTGATATTTTCCTCCATCTCGCCTTACGAGTCCTTTTGGATGTTTGAACTAGGGATAAGTAATCAATTGCGGTCAAATTGCTCTTGTGAAGCAGAGCAAATGAAGGCGGTGTCCTCAAAGGACCTTGGGTTTCTGACAACTTCTCGTAACCACGGGATTACCGGAGTAGAAGGTTCTTTCATTTTTATATAAAGTGTCCATAATTTTTCACCATGACGCTGCACTTACTTTGTTACTATGCTATCCGGTAGTACAGTGATAATCGAACTTGCAGTGAGCATACGTTATCTGCGCGTGACATGTCGTGTTACTCGCGTATCCTTACGTAACTTGCCAGCGCCCACAAAAGTCAATGGTTTCAGTCCTATAATTCTAGGGTTTCCTTTTATCGACTTAAAAATCCTGGATGTTCTTATAGCATGTTCAGTACATTTGGATCGTTACGGAAACATTTGGATAGTCAAATATTAGACATGAATTACCAAATGGACTCTTTCGATTTGACAGCAGTCGTCCAATTAAAACAGATGATCCCATTCGACTACGATATGGCCTCTAATGAACTCTGGGTATGAGTCGATACGGAACTCTTCGCGTGTAAGCCTGCCATTCTTTTCCAAAATGTCTAGCCAAATTTTCTTCCTCCATAGGCATCAACTACCCATATGTTTCGGAACCGTTGATAAAACATTGATGTAGTCCAACCACATGTGACGAGGAGACTTCGAAGTTCATACAGAATTATGCCCGCTCCCAACCACATGATATATAATCCTGCATAGCTAGGATGACGGACGACTGCGTATGGACCGAAATCGATGATCTTGTGTTCTGGACGTATAGTGACTTGATCTTTCTAAAGCGCGATAACACGAAATATGAATCAGCGCACCCTACAGCATGCATGCATAAGGAAAGGCAATCTGGAATAGGTCATAGACAGCATCTTTTTGCCCCAATCAGATGATGAAAAGTTTTCTAACAAAATGACGAATGCTTGCACGAAGAGAGGTAAGATCAACAGAAACTACTCTCTGAGTTTGTAATCAAAACTAAATCCTAACAGATGGAAATTGTAGCCCATGTATGTGAAGAAATAAAGGAATCAAAACATAGACTTCAAAGAAGGTTCCTATACTTTATTCGATTGACCTGTGAGAGAAGCGCTTTGATCTACAAAACACCAGAAGTGATTAGGAGGCAAGGTTTGACCAAAGACATCTCAAGCCTTCAACTTTATGAAAAATAAAGGTAAAACATGGAACGTTTCAAAAAAATAATTGGTTTGGGGGTAATTATGAGAGTCAGGCCACTGAAGACCGTTTGAATATATGGTACATAGCGTCCCGTTTGTATTTATCTTATTTTCGGAATCAATCGTCGTCGATATCATCCCCCAGATATTCCTATTTGAAAATGAGTAAGGGGACTATTAACATCGTGTATGAACTTCTGTATGTGAACATACCATTTATATATATATAATTGTCACAGCTAAATCAACATCACATATGTGATGAACCTCTAAATAATCCCAGGTATAAGCCGATAGCGAACTTTTTGTGCGTAAATTTGATAATCTTTCCCAAGATGTTTGGTTAAAGTTTCCTCTTCCAAAGGTATCCTGTTATACATAATGATAACGAGGTAAATAGAATATGCTGTACAAGCGAATCGAAACAGTTGATAAAGCATTGATCCAGTCCAACCGCATGTAGTGCACGGGTTCCGTGGATCGAATAAGAGTAAGACGACTCCTAACGACATAAGGTACAAACCGATATAACTGGGATGACGGACGATTCCATATGGACCGGAATCAACAACCTTGTGACCGGGACGTATAGAAACTTGGAAAGTGAAGAACCTTCCCAGATTGCGATAACACGCGAAACGGATCAACGTGCCCGTCAAGATGCATGCAAATGATATCAGAAGCGTCGGAGTAAGATGTTGAAGGTCGGCGGGTTCTGTAGGGCACGTTTTCAGGAAAAATGTTTTGCCCCATTCGAACGATGAAAGGTCTTTCGTCAAAACGACGAAGGTTTGTGCAAGTATGGGTAATACCGAGGAAGGCTGAAAAAAAATTCGTAGGTCCATTAAATGACGCTGTCAAAGTCGATTGAGCGAGTAACTCACTATAGTGCCGAAGTAAAGCAAGAGCAAAGTATAGTTTTCCACGAAATTCACTCTCTTCACTTTATCCGTTTCGGTTGGAAAGTTAGGGGGAATCAGAGCTTTTGTTTGTAAGTAAGCGGAAACAAGGAGAAGGCATAGTTTGACGAAGGCCATCGTGTAAGTGGATTAGCACGTAGCTGTAACTTTTTATCGTTGACAAAGAAAAGGATTTAAATAAATCCTTTCAGAAGCTTCCAATTCCACGTGCCAGATGGAGATGTTTGGCGAAAGTGTAAACATATCACCGAAGTCAAAACTTCCAAATTTGATGGCGGCACGAGAAAAAACTTCACAGCGCAACCAATCCGCTAATGTTTTCGACGAGCTCGCTTAATTCAGGTGAACGCAGCTTAAAACGGGAATCGATAAATTGACGTACAAAGTTTGAAATATCAAATGTTCTCCGCGCTCATATACGCGTAAGGCTGGGAGGGCAGAATAATAAGAACTATTATCTCATGTGAGTCTGTATACTTTGTGTGGTTAGACAAATTTTGATTATCGAACCCCATTTGATTCGCTGATTCAAGCACGCATACAGCTTTGAGTGCCCGTACCTACGTCCCGTGACGTTTACAAAAACCCTCACGGTAATGCTCTTGCCGGTCCAATTAAACTGAACGTGAACAAACTGCTTTAGGTGATAGCATTTTATCCAAAACTTGTAGTTTATGACACTTGTCAGCCGATCTATAATTCTCCCGTTCTTTACAAAATGTTCGCGTACATTTTTCTTCTCAACGGGAATCCTTTTGGTGAGTGAGATATCGATAGACATGAAACTTATGTAATGACTCCAAACGACATGATGTTTGAGGCGAGAATAACAAACGTGCGTTTTCAAAGATTATGAATAAGAACCGACCTAACTTGAGTATCCGACTATGCCATATGATTTATTTTGAAGTTAATGCGGATAGGCCGTTCAAAGTTAAAGAGTGTCGTTTTCTGACGGTGACCATCACGATTTGCATATTATGTAACGCATCGTCTCCTCAACACGAAAAGAACTTCGTTCACACCAGGATTTTCGTTTTAACCCTCACTGAGGCACTAGACGAAAGGTGCTGATGAGCGTCCTTTCAGGGCGGAGTTGAAGTTGAAACTTTTCTTTTACCATCATTTCTTCAAGTCGAAGTGCACATTGTTTTCTCAAACTGTGGTGGGTGGCTTAGTTCCGAGTTCTAGTAATTGTTCGGTCGATGATGCAATAACAGATTACTTAAGGATGTCGATAAGGAGTTTACTTTTGCTTATTATGGAGGTTTTAATGAATTCGCAAGGTATGGTATGGTTTAGTTCAGGGCTACACGGGTAATCCATTACTAGTACTTTGACGTATACATCTCCTGCTGCCCAATCGTGTTCATCCCCTCATCCCAAACAGTAACGTCATGATATGTAACTAAGCTTTTAAGGTATCCATATATGGCCAGTCACGCAGGTCAAGTGGTCAAGTCTAATTCAATTTTCATCTAGATAGGCTCCTTCATTCCATTTGCATTTGCAACAATGAAGGTGTCTAACCCGATTGCCCTGGCGCTCAGGTCTTAGTCGTCTGAGTATGTACATATAACCCAAATACCACCCACGACTCTCCTCATCCCTATGAATATGATTTCAAATCCCTCGGTATCTTTCTTCGCAGTGTTGTTCTTCTTATTTTACTGGGTTAAGATACGCGTTTGTGTTCCAAGAGGTTAGGCATAATAACGCTCACCTCTTAACATGCAGCTGACAAACGATTTTTTGGTTAGGATATAAGCTACTTCCAGGCCCACGAAGGCACTTTTTAATTGGGAACTTGTTAGATATACCTTTTCAAAAAGAATGGAACACATACTATGCATGGTCCAACGTTTACGGTCGGTCAGAAAAATTGTTTCCATATTATATCTCCTTGAACCTTGCCACACAGGAGACTTGACATATCTAAATATATTTGGCACTTCCATTCTCTTCGTTAATTCGTATAAAATGGTTTCCGAATTATTTGAACAACGCTGGGGGATATACTCAAACCGGTTCCAATCGACTGTGCTGATTGATCTGTGCGTCCACTTATTTCAGAATTAAAATATGATGTTCATACTGACGTTTTGTAAAAGTGTCGGGTTTAGTTGGAGTGTATCCATGATGCAACCCAACGAAAACTGGAGGCACCAGCGCTCAATCTTGCAACAACTGCTAAATAAGACATCATTGATACAATATCAAGGGTTGTTGGAAAAATCAGCGAAGTATACGCCCTTTCCATCA
Source organism: Clathrus columnatus (assembly GCA_020884735.1). NCBI lineage: Eukaryota > Fungi > Basidiomycota > Agaricomycetes > Phallales > Clathraceae > Clathrus > Clathrus columnatus. Next base: position 1,274,301 of record BPWL01000001.1, read on the forward strand.
TAATAATATGCGAATTAACAAAACTTTCACCTTATCGTGTAGGATTTTATTATCTCGGCTTCATCAAACTCCAGAGAAGTTTTTGCATCACTCAAGACATACTATCGGTGCCTTGATCATGGAGGTACACACTTTACTAGTATAACATTGAACATAATGTCTCTAAAAAGAGAGCTCAAGATCACTTATGGTATCGAAACCCTACCCGAAAACGACCCTTATATAGAACTGGCTGAAAGTGCATTGAAATTGTTTGGGGAAGTCACCGCGCCAAGTGCGTGCCTAGCGGATGTCATTCCAATCCGTATGTCTTATACTCACTTAAAAAGTGTTCTTGTTGAACTTCAAGGTATTAGTGAAATATATACCATCTTGGTTTCCCGGCGCTGGCTTCAAGAGAAAGGCTCAATTATTAAATGCAGAACTGAATGCAATGATCACTGTTCCTTTTTCTGTTGTTAAAAACGTCATGGTATGTTTCATTGCATAATCTAGAACTATATCTGAGGCCCCCTAGAAAGCGGATAACGCACCACCCTCAATAGTTAGAACCTTCCTTGAAGAAATTGAATCTAAGGGACATAATGCAACAGCCGAGGAACAAAAGATTATTCAAAGCGTTGCCGGGATAATTTATATGGGTGCTATAGACACTGTAGGTCTTTTGCAAGTTTTTTGAACTGTCCAGCTTCTTTACAGGTCTGTTGCAGACGGATTCGGTCCTTCAAATGTTTTTCATGGCGATGCTATTATACCCGGACGTTCAAAAGAAGGCACAAGCTGAGTTGGATAAAGTGGTTGGGGATGATAAATTACCATCATTCGATGATAGGAAGAACCTTCCTTACGTTGAAGCTATATGTAAAGAAGCGCTTCGTTGGCACCCAGTCGCTCCAGCCGCTTTTCCTCACATGCTCAAGGAGGATGATATAATTGGGGAGTATTTCGTACCCAAAGGGACAATTGTAATGGGGAATACATGGTAAGCAAGTGTATCATATCAAAAAACTTGAAACTAACTCCCAATTTTCTTTATATCAAGGTCTCTTTTACATGCCAAGTCAGTATATGGGGACGATGTCAATGAGTTCAATCCAGACAGATTTATGAATCCTGAGACCAAATATCCAGACAGCGCTTTTGGTTTCGGTCGAAGGTTGGTTCGCAAGCATGTCCAGGCAAAATAATAATAATGAATTTATAGAATATGTCCGGGTCGTCACATCGCTGATAACATACTTTTTATTTTGATCGCTAATGTTCTGCATACATTCGATATTACTCCATTTAAGAGTTCCACAGGAGGCACAGAGATACCTTCCTCAGATAGTTTTGTTTCTGGGCTTATTTCGTAAGTTACTCGTTATTCATTTGTGCTAGAAAACACGTACTAAACGCCTTTTTTTTCAGGCGACCAATGCCTTTCAAATGCCAGTTTACGCCGCGCGCGACGATCGCGTCTATGGAACGATTAGCTGGATTTGAATAATAATAAAAAATCCGTATGTAAATGATATGTAATGTTCTTTGATTCGAATCAACCGGTTTGTGGTGTACCGGACTCGTTTACCAAAGCCATATCCATGCATAATCGAGCCGGCATTGCATAATATACTCCTTGAATCCTTCCGTGCATTATATTTGGCTCGAGGCGAACTCAATTGGAGGGGGAAACGACGATTGACGCCAAATTTTTTCAAGTTTGAACGCGGTCATTTCAAATTATTATCATTGGATGACGATGCATTCGGCAATGCACCGATACTTCAACCGCAACATCACAACTAGTGTGCGCGCGTGCACCTAAATATATGTGAATTTTGGATGGTTTACACAAATCATACAATTTAGTGTATCCGTGCCTGTGCACATATGTCTGGTGACGTTTTATGAGAATCTTTTGCGGTAAAATGCTTCCGCCAATCCAATTAGAACTGAACATGGAATTTGTAAAGCGCTGGGTGATAACCGAGGCAACAGAGAAGATACCTGTACATCAGTGAGCCTTTATTAGTATATATATAGAGAAGTTGAGTTGCTGCTCATAGTTCTCCCATAATATTCACACAAAAATTGCATTTAAGTTGCCGAAGAGATAAGAACCGACACAAACACAAGAGATTTGTATTCCTAGTACTAATATACAATTAAACGTCTAGGAGACCTAACGCATAAATAATATCAATATGCCTGCCCTGTTAACATGGGTTCATTAGAAGGATTTGCTTTAAAGGCCAATTCAAAATCCTCTTGAGTGTCCGAGGACAAATTCACTTTTCGGGTGGTCTCATCTTTACTGCCATTCATTACGGCACCAACAGTGGTGGACCCCTCTTCCATAAATGTATCACCTGTTCCACCTGTTCGTCGTGAGTGGAGACGGAAGGATGGTATGTCGCCTCCTGTCGTTGCAAATTTACGTTCAGAGGATATACCCATACCAACACGGCAAAATATCAGGGTTGGAGCAATTCCCTATATAAAAATAGAAGAGAGCGCTCAGCAGTCGCATACATGAGGTTGAGGGTGGGAAAACATACATAAATTTGGATGATTGGATAACCGAGAACTTTATAGGCCGGATTCTCCATTGCGAAGAGGACCACAAGGACGAGTTGGGCCAATAAATAGAGAACTCCACTTTCTACTACAATTTCCGCGCTGTGATAGATTAAACGCATAGTACTTATCCCCGTGCTATGCGTCAGAGTCGATTTAGTTTCTTTTGCGGCCTGTCCCATATATAAGATACGGCCGACAATCAAAGATGTAACAATGACGTTTGTGCAGAGTGGAAGAGAGAACAAGGCTGTTCCTATTTGGAATAAATTTTTGGGGGGTACTTGGTGGTCTAATCCAACGGCGAGAACGATGTGGAAAGTTATACACCCGCAGACTGGGAGTAGTAGGTAGGGTAGTTAGTTCATCATCGGAAAGTGTGTAAAATAGAAAATTCTTACTGAAACCCGCCAATGCTGTCAGAGTGGGAACAATAATAACCCAATAATTATTTTGCCAGACCAACCAGCAGCGGTATATAAGTACTAAATCTCCTACAAAGTCGGCAACCGATAACAAGAAATCGCCCACCCCCAAAGGAATGGTTTCGTCAGAGAAACCTACAACCCCCAATGACCGCTGTATCGGAGTCATTCAATCAGAAAAAAGGTCGGAGAAAAAGAATGAAATTGACCCTCTTACCAGGTGGACGACATAGTGTTCGAATTGAATAATAAAATGTGCCGTACATAGAGTGAATAAAACACAGGAAGCTGTAACGAGTGGGGTATTGAGACCTCTTGAATTGCGCCGGAATACAAGGAATACAAGAGAGACTAGGAATAAGAGGATATAGAAACCTAAAGTGAATGTTTTTTTTAGATATTTTCTTTGTGAGAATAAGAAGATATTATAAGTCCTATACCATATAGAATGGCTTCCAGCGCAAAGCCAATAAGGGTCGCCAGGTCGGGATTGATTGGCTGCAGCATTGTGAATCCCTTATTACACTAGCGGGGACTCGCGAGTATTACAGAGGGATACTATCCCTCCACCACAGTCCTTTAAAAAGAAGACAGACAGAAAGGTTCCGTGTGGAGGACTCCAATATTGGTTCAAGTTTCAACTAATTTGATAGATTGATTGATTGATCGATCGTCTTTTTATTTTTAAAGCTTTTTACTATCAGGTCATCTGCGATCTACTGATGTAAGTTTTATAATAAGGTTTATGGTTGAGAGGGAAAGACATATAGGAAAATCGAAAAATTCCATAACCAGGTGGCGGTGCTCGAGGCGACGAAGGTTAGAAAACTTAGTTATGACGGATAACGGAGTTATCCGAGTTGGCACCCGGCGTGGAGGACAGATACGTGGGAGGTGGGAGTAGCGCATTCACGCACCATAAGCGAGGGAGCCAGACTTGGACCAGATCGGCATTTTTACGCCACACTACTAAATACTTTACACCGCGACGAAAACTCGATTGGTTGATATGCTATAAAGATCCGAACGGGGTGATGGCGCACATAAAATTCACACATACAACCACCAGCGCTATATCAAGGCACCAACGTCTTTCTAAATTTCTGAATACCAGATGGTCCAGATCTTCTACTCTTCTTTCAAAGTGTTCAAATTCGATGTTGTTAACAAGTTCGGTTCCAGACAAATCATTGTTGCCAACCAGTTTCTTAAATACTTCCTGTAAGATTTCTTTTATTCAGAAATACTGTCTTTGTAAAGGAATAATATGATGTATTCTCACAGCATGACTACTAGCTTAGGATCACTTCGGTTAACTCATGATTTAGAAAGGAGTTTGACAGTGCGCCACCGCGCTATTAGATCTCTGTTGGACTTTCTTTCTTTTTTAGGAAAGACAAAACAATGACATTTCTAAGATGGCTACAAAATTCTTTTTTTTTTCGAATCCCCGGTTACTCTGAATCGGCAACCGTCTCATGAACTTCCCCTGCTAACAGCGCGCGCGCAATATTTTCATGAATTTCCCCGCGCGAAACCTCTTCATGGACTTGACCAAGGAGTAAGCAGCGAGCAATCTCTTCGAGGATCTCGCGACTTGATACTAGGCCGCGAGAAATCTTTTCGTGAACTTCGCCGCTCAACAAGGCGCGGGGAAGGATTTCGTTCAAGTTATTACGCGGGATAACTATCAAAGCAATTCGAATTATCAGCTCGCCCATTAGGTTAGTCTATAAACCGGATATACCATATGCTCCAGTTGTTGTCATAGACACAACTATGACAAATACTGATGCAAGCGTCTTATACATCATGGCTGATAGTTATAAGATGGCAGGATGTTACTTAGGTGGTTTTGCGTTCGAAGGATACAAGCATTATGTATATTTGAAAAAAATCACAGTGACACATAACTCCCATGTTCACAGGCTATCGGGACTCTCGGAAGTAAAATATTATTCTCCCTCTTCATTAAGGGAAAAAAAATGACATTTTGGATGCATGACCTAACTACAAAACTCTTTTCGAGTACCTAATTGATAACCGCCTCATGGACCTCGCCGCAAAGGAGCGCACGAGAAACTTCTTGATGGGCTGAGGTACGGAGACAGCGAGCAATCTCTTCGTGGACTTCGTTATCGCGGGGAATAACTATCGAAGAAATTCAATGAGCGTGATAATATTAGGTGAGTATATAAGCTGAATAAACCATATGCTCCAGTTAATGTTGCTGTCATAGACATAGCTATGACAAAGGCGAATGTAAGCGTCTTGTACATCATGGTTGATAAAGATGGTAGGGTGTTAATTCTTAAAAGACACGATGCTACTGGAATGAGTGTGCGCTGAATTAAAGGAGAAATGACAACTGACACATTGTTTTATTATGCATATTTGGAAGAAACGCAGTGGTACATAACTCCCATGTTCACGGGTTGTCGGAGCTCTCGGAAGTAAATTATCATTATTATGGATAGAAGAAGCATTTATTTGGCAGGTGATGAGCCCTGAAAATACCTCAGTAGTATATAATTCTCATGTTTACAGGCCCAGAAGTCGATGGGACGAACGTGGAAGGCTGTCATTACCTCGAGCGTTGGTGTCTGGGCAGATAAATCTTTGATTTCGAGAATACATGCACCCTTGTAGTGGCTTATTAGTGGTCAGATATGAATGTGGCTCATCCTTCCATGTATTCATCTATCAGTTGCGAGTGGCGCACAAAAAACCCATCAATCAATGATACAGGTGACCAGATTAACTAGAATTTTTGCCCTATCAAGAAAGTAAAAAGTGACACTTTCCCGTTAAGGGTGAGATAAAGCCCGGGTATCTGTTAAATCGACGTATTCTTTCAATAGGTTGGCTCTCAAGAACACCTCTCGTGTTGTGATTGGGGGCGGGAGAGCTAGGTTAACAGTGAAGTTTGGTTTATATTTCAAGAACGGACTGCATATAGCGAATAAAACATATATACCACAGACAGAATAACATGTACTCACCACCTTGTTTGTAAAGAGAAAGCCTAGGCAATTTAAATACATGTATGCATGAAATTACCGAGTACCCACGGGGCAACTAAATATGGGAACCAAACTCTGTCAAAGCATCATAACTTCCTTCGCCCCTTCACCTCGTTATTCGCTCCTCTCAGAGAGGTAAAGTATTTGTAAAAGAGAGACAATGACATTTTATTTAGCTACAGAAAATTCCCGGTTACTCTGAATCGGTAACCGCCTCGTGAACCTCTCCTGCTATCAGCGAGCGAGGAATTGTCTCATGGACTTCGCCGCGTAATAGCTCGCGAGAAACCGTTTCATGAACTTCACCACTCAATAGCTCTCGGGAAACCTTTTCATGAACTTCGCCACTCAATAGCGCGCGAGAAACCTTTTCATGAACTTCACCACTCAATAAGGCGCGGGGAAATACTTCGTTATCGCGCGGAATAACTATTAAAGGAACACAACGCAATCAGCGTGTTATTTAGGTGAGATATATAAGCTGAATTAAACCATATGCTCCAATTGCTGTCATAGACATAGCGACAATAAAGGCGGATACAAGCGTCTTGTACATCATGGTTGATAAGGTGGTAAGGAGTCAATGTGGGTTTGAAGAATATAATGAGTGGCACGCATTTTTTTAATAATTAAATACAACAGTAGTAGTTCCCATATGTATTCGCAGGCTACCGGAGTTTTCGGAAATGAAATTCAACTTGAGGATGGGCGCTGCACTATCCGGGACGAACGTAGAAGGCTATCATTACCTCGACGAGCGTTATTGTCTAGGCGGAGAAATTTTCACTTCGGTAAATATATGCTCCATTATACTAACATATTAGCGGTCGGATTCCGATGTGGAGCATCCCTCCATGTATTCATCTATCAGTTGTGAGTGGCCAACAAAAAATAAATCTGTCAATCAGTGAAATTAGCGTATTCTTTCAATAATCTGGCTGTTAAGAACACCTCTCGTGGGGTGATATAACGAGGAGGCAGGCGAGACTAATGACCGAACCAACTATGAGGGAAATCTTGGAATATTATGTAGTTCATGTTTCGAGAACGAACCCCATATATTGAGTAAAATGTATATGCTACAGCAAGAAACATGTACTCATCACCTTGTTTGTGAAGAGAGAGGAGCCTCGGCAATTTAAATACATGTGTGCAAGAAGTTACCCAGTACCCACGCCGGGGCGACCCATGGCCCATGGGAACCAAACTCTGTTAGAACATCATAAATTTCTTCGGTACGGTATCTGTAAAATAAATCAATAAGATTTTTTGATCTGAATTCTTTTTTGTCTCATGGACTTTAGTTGTAGGCTCAAAAATCTTTTATCACGGACTTCACCACTCAATAGAAGGCGAACCGTTTCCGGAACTTTTTTATTACGCGGAATAACAATCAAAGGGATGCAATCAACTTGCTATCCAATATTAGCTGACTTAGACCATATGCTTCAATTGCTGTTATATCCATACATCGTTATGACAGAGGCAGATGCCACTCATTATATCATCTTCGAACGCTGAACGCTCACTCACTTGCAAGTACCGCGGTGGCACATAATTCCCATGTTCACGGAATTCCGAAGCTCTCGGAAACGAGGTATAATTAAAAATAGCAAAAGAAGCAACGAGATGACATATTCTGAAGATGATCATGATGAGCGCCACACTGTCCCAGAATGTCTTTCGAGCATTACTTCTAGGCAGAGAAATATTCCTTTTCAGAAAATATATGCTGCATTAGTAGTAATCAGATTTGGACCCCATTGTTCCATGTGTATCTATCAGTTGCGAGTGGCAAACAAAAAATAATAATCTATCAATTAATGATACATTGACCAGACTAATTGGATCTTTATCCTAATCCAACGGAGCAAAAAGCGACGCTTTCCCATTGTACTGATCAGGGCGAGGTAAAGCCCGTGTGTCAGTGAAGTCGACGAATTCCTTCAATAAGTTGACAGTCAAAAACACCTCTCGTGTTGTAATTAGCAGGCAGGCGAGAGTAATGACCAAACCAATTGCAAGGGAAAACTTGGCAGCTGTAGCAAAAGAGGGATTTCGCCTCCCCAATACTTGATGATGTCCTTCCTCTTTGTTGAAAGCGGGGAATTCATTATCCTCTTGGGTTAACAATGAATATTGGTTCATATTGGGGGAATAGACTTCATATAGTTAATAAAACATATGCCACAGACAGAGGAGGACGTACTAGTACTCACCACAACACGATAGTTTATCTGGTCTGTGAAGAGAGGGAGGGTCTGGAAAAATAAATATGTGTGCGAAAAGTTAATTCAAATGATAGGTCACCAAAATTACCCACGGGGCAACCCATGGGAACCAAACACTGTTAAAAAATCATAAATTTAAATTCTTTCGCGCCTTGCCTAGCCATTCGTTCCCCTCCGAGAAGCAAGGTATTCCAGAATTATATCCATCCTCGTAAAAATGTTTCTTCTGCTACTTGCCACAATCATCGTAACGGGTTTGAACATCGGAGCCACATACTATAATGTCAGTCTTCTAAGACAATTGCATCCTCCTACTCCAAAGCAATATTGTATGTGTATGCAAACTGGTCTAAAAACTCTACCATTGATGGCGTACTTTTTTTAGCTTGGAAAGATGGCGATTATCCTCCTCAGCTTCCCCTACAGCTCGACACAGTGGGATTATCAATCGTAGAAGGACCTCATTTCACACTCACCGCCGATGACGACTGGGGAACTTTATTCCCGACTCCTAACGAAGGGTTCATTCAAATTGGTCCAGATAAACGATGGTTCATTCCTGCAATGTACCATCAACTTCACTGTTTAGATGCTATTCGAGTGGCATTTGTTCTGAATGGCTCATATGCAGCTATGCATACGCAACATTGCCTAAGGTATCTCAGGCAGGCGGTCCTATGTGGTGCGGATATGACATTGGAGGAGACGAAATTTGTAGAGAATAAACATGGTGTGAAAGTTCCAGCTGCTGATGGAGTAGGGATGATACATAGATGCAAGGATTGGACAACGTTGAGAGGATGGATGGAAGAGAATGCGGTGGCGAACGATCCATTCGAGACTACCATGTTTCATGCCTAAATTATGGCTAGAGAGAGAAATATGTCAAAATAAATATTTGAATACTATAATAGTCCAACATTGAAGTCCGGTTTTTTTTTTGTAACATGAAGCAGTGACAACACTATATCACGGTGACCTTCTTATGCAACTCAGTAAAAAGAATTATTGGCATCGCTTGGAAAACAGTGGTATGTTTTTCTCTCTTTGCGAGCGTTCAGGAAATAATAGGTTAAAACGCGCCATTAGTTCAAGTTCAAACTACCGGAGGTGTTATAGATTCACATTAGTCCCTAACTGACACAGCCACTAATAGAAAGAAGGTGATGGTCAAAAAGGGATTTCGGCAAAAGATTTTTATATCATATCAAATCATAAAACGCCGCGATTGCAGCTTGTGGAAGTCGTCTGTTGGTCCCTGGAGAGGAGAAAGCACCGAACCTGGCGAGAGCAGTTCTCTCTAAGTAATCCAGAGCGGCCTTTTGTTGTCATTTCAAATCACAACACTTGTAGCATCTCAGTTCCCACATGATAGCGGAGGATATCTCCGTGGGAACGTTTTTGAGAGCGCTCCCGTTTACACGACGTTCACAATAACCATTTATGACGGAGTTGGACGACGACAATGAGCACACGCCTCTCATTCATCAACAATCTCGTCCCCAACAACGTTTACTCTCTCAATTCACTATCCTCATACCGATAGCTCTTGCTACGCGCTGCGCAAGTTTCTTGCCTTCAACGACTATCATTCAAATAGTGGAGACCTTCGTGTGCCGTCTTTGGTATGAAACGCATCATCAACCTGGACGATTTCCAGATGCAGAGGCGTGCAAGATCGCGCCGGTGAAGGAGAGGTTTGCGGGGACCATGGCAGCTTTGACAACTACTGAAACAGTTACTTGTAAGTTTTGTATCCACCCCCATTCATTTCACAATTTCTAATTAGTATCTGACTGAGGTGTTTGCAGCGGTACTTTGCAATGCAACGATTGGTTACTTTGCTTCTCGCTATGGTCGTAAGCCTGTCATACTTGTCCTTATGGGCGTGAACGCAACAGGCCTCCTTACAATACTTTCATTCAACCTTATCAATGGGTCTAATATCCTTCCATTATTGGCAGTACGGATGGTTGCGCATGGTGTTGGCGAACTCATACCGCTCGTCTTGAATATGATTGTGGTGGATGTTGTTGCTCCAAATGCGAGGTGCGTATTTCAAATGTGTCGGTATTGAAGTACTGATACAATGTACGATTGCTAGAACGCCAAAGGTTAGTGCCATGATTGGATGGGGAGTTCTAGGTCTGTTCTTGAGCTCTAACAAAAAAATAAACAACCCTATATTTATCTTTACGCACCGCAGGCTCAGCACCCTCGTTCTTCCTCGGCGGATACATTTCCTCTTACTTCCACAGTAACACCATCGTTTTCATTATCTCTACTGTGATAATGTTGCTATCATTCATCTACGTTCTACTTCTTGTCCCGGAATCCTTTCCTGAATCAAGGCGCAACGAAATTCGCGAGCAGGCCCAGCGCCATGCCCAGCCAGCAACTACTACACCACTCCGTCCCTCCAAGGCCTTTCTACTTCAGTTACTCACTCCATTCGAGAGTTTGAGACTCATTAACCCTAATCGAGACAGTGTCACAGGCAAGAGGAGCTGGGCATTTTTCATTTGCTCTCTTTATATGTTCTTAGCAAATATCGGGAATGGACACGCTATTTTGCTTATTATTTTATATCTGACGACTGAGAGAGGGTTCGATAGTAAGGATGTAAGTCTATCATCGTCTCATCTCTCATATCGAGTCCGAAACTATTATCTTCAGACTGGTTTGATGCTCACCACCTTTATGATATCTTCGTGTTTTGTACTGGTCATCGCAATTCCATGGTTGTCCAACTATTTGAGGGTTTTAACCACATCTACAAATTCAAATTCTTCAGCACGTTTCGCCCTCCAGCCAAAGACACCATTCCTCCGGCGGAGGATCCCTACCGATGTCTATATCATATTAATGTCCTGGATTATATCTAGTGTTTTTATGATCTATGTAGGATTTGCAAAGACTCACCTACAAGTTTATCTCGGTATATATACTTGGACATCATTACTACAAAGTCCTTACTTTATTTTTTTCCCCTCAAGGAATTATTGGCCTTGCTTTTTCGTCGGGTGGACAACCCGCTTGTCGTAGTTTAGTTGTCTCCTTGATCGAACCAGTTTTACAAGGTGTGTCCTGTGTATGTGGTATGGATTACATTTTGGGCTTACTTTTATTTTTCAACTTTATAGCGGAAGCACTATCTGCACTTGAAACAGTCGGATCGCTTGGTACAATGTTATCACCCATTCTACTTGGAACTATATTCGCAAAGTGAGTGAATACAATGAATCCTCTTTTGTTTGTTACCCATTGTTACCCTTTCTTTAGGACTGTTGCCACTGCTCCAATGACCGCGTTCTATACCCATGGGGTGAGAATTTTTCATCAACTGCAACAACTTTTTTTTCGCTGAATAGTCCCCACGTAGGCAGTTGTGATGGCCGCTGCAAGTATTCTATTCCTCGTCAAAGATCAGGATAAATACGAGGCTACTACTAGAGAAAGAGAAGCTGTCATCGACGAGGGAGAAAGCCCACGAGGTGAACTTTCATTCCTTCAGAAATCTCTTTAATAATTCTGACGCCTGTTGCAGATATTTAGAAACCACTAGATAGAACCGTCGTTCCGTGCTCGAATCGCATCTTATTTATTCAGCTCGTTCTTTTCACTCATACAATCACCCTTCTATGAAACCTCGAAGTGGAGAGTAACTCCAGATGGTCTGCTTCGCATATCTGGAGAATGCATCCTTTAGAGCACCCCCTGTTCTGTCATAATATAAACAATAGTTATCCAATTTCAGGCCTAATCGTAACAAATACATGTTTAATATTCTATCTTCCGTCCAGCGTCGCATCCAATATAGCAGAATAAAAAGTATTAAGATTTCATATACTTCTTCCCTAGGAAAGTGCGCCAACCAAGCCTTGCGTAGCCGCAAGACTATAAAATCGCGAATGACGATCTGCTAATAATTCGCGTGGAGATCCGTATTCCGCAATAGATCCTTGATCCATTACAAGTATTACGTCAAAGTCTATAATTGTGGCTGTCCATTTTGTCAGCGAAGGGGGGTTTCATGGATAGAAAATAGATGTGACAGCGCACCTATTCGATGGGCAACCGCTACTACTGTTTGTCCTTTAAGCTGAGTTTGTATGACATTCCGGATTCGTTCATCAGTCTCATAATCCATACTAATTCATAATAACTCTAAGATTGAGAAAGGAAAAATCCTATGGCTTCCACATACCTGCTACTCGCTTCGTCTAAGATTACAATTTTTCGTTTCCGCAACAAGACCCGCGCCAAACATAAAAGTTGTTTCTTATTTTCATGAGTCGGCATTATTAAATTTTATGACGCTAAAAGTAAAAAAGAATTACCTGGCCTCGTGACAAACCACCGTCCTCAAGAACCATGTCAAGACCCGAAGAACCTTCAGAACGAGATGCAGATAAATCTAATACAGCAGTCTTCCCCCCAACGGATTCGAGTGCCTTCCAAATCTCATCATCATCAGCCTCATTTTCTGGGTCCAAGTTTGATCGCAGGGATGCGTGCCAGAGAAACGGGTCCTGGGAGACTAGGCTTAAAAAGTGTAGGAATAAAATTAGGTATGTTATTGTTCATTATATATATTCTTTACCTCATCGATTGACGCAGTACTCTGACGGGTAATGTTTGTATATTAACGCCGTCGATTTCTATAATCCCAGATGTAAGAGATTTCTCAAGAGCCCTAAACAAGGAGAGAACGATTGTGGATTTGCCACTCCTGATAATAAGAAATATTCTTAATAAATGTCCAAGCATGCATAAAGACTCCATCTCCTCACCCCGTTCTCCCACATATACCAATCTTTTGGCCGGGGGAAACACTGAATGAGACGTTGTTCAAGGCTGGAAGAAGTTCTGGTCTGGGGACGACATCAATGTATGTTCCAATTAATTGAGATGAATGATAGTATAATCAAATCTTACTTATATCGCACTGTCACATTTCTAAAGGTTATCAATCCCCGAGGAGCCCATGGTCCCGATTTCACCGGTGATACCTTCTCGTCTCCATTTCCATCTGAACTATCTTTCTCTTCTATCGAATTCTGAAGTGAATCTGGTGTCGAAGTAGAATCATTGGGGACCTCTGCTTCTTCATGAGGTAATCGAACGATTTGACAAATTCGTTCCAGCCCAACAGTGCCATTTTCTACATCTGACCATCGTACGAGGAAAGTAGAGAGGAGTGAAGTGAGCTGTGTAAGGTTTGATAACGCAAGACCAAGACTAAAGATGGTGGGGGTTGCTTTCAATAATTCTTTAAAATCAATTCCAAATAAGGAGCTCACGATGCAGCAGATGTAGCACGCCTCAAGGCGACAGCCAGAATAGAAAGTCCGATAGCCAAGAAGAATGTGATGAGAGCTAGGCCTGTCCGTCTAAAAATCAGCTTATTTTAGTTTCATCAATCCAACTTGAGTCGGTAACTGGAGTGCTTACAAAAATTGCATGCCTCCGTAACGGTAGTGATAAGGCCCCTATAGGTAAAAATAAGCATAACTTCAATGCTGTTATCAACAGCCTCCACACCTGACTCCTATTCAGATGGTCATCATTTTGGTTCTGGAAAAATAATTCCGATTTGAACGACCTGGCAATTCTTTTTTGTAAGGAAAGGACTTGTCAAGGGACAAGCTGGACTACTCACCGGATGGTAGTCAAGCCGTCCAATGTAGTCGCAAACAAGGTGTAAAGGGGACTTTTACTCGCTGTCTCTAGACTCTGTAGTTGTTTGGATGTTCCCTGAAAGATATGGTGAGTAAGCATCCAACACTCAATAACTGACTGGGACGCACCAAGTAGAATTTGACAAAAGCGTAATAAATAAAGGCCAAGGGCGGCGCCGATAATGCAAGCCAAGGAGTTGGGATATATATAAGTATCAATGTTCCCACTATTGAGGGTAATTGAGATATTGGGAACTCGACCATGTACGTGAACTCTTACATAACATCAAAGCTTGAATGAAACAATTGAGAACGGCGATTGGGATTAAATAGTCTAGAGTGAATATATCCTGGGGAGAATGACATCTTAATACAGTATAAAACAAGGGGAGAGAGGTTATGTACTTGAGAGAATCGATTGATAATTCGCCCAACAGGGGTGCTCATAAAATAACCTGGACTGGTGGAGAAGAGCGCGTGAACTTCTGCTGAATGTATACGAAGTGCTCCATAGCTGCGTTAAAAAAACCGATCACCAGTCAGAATTAAAATTGTACGGTGAGGATACTCACGTCGCAATAGTGTAAGTATAATACCATACAGCAAAGGCACTGCCAGAAATGATTATAACCATGAACTTTTTGTCGAGCATCAAACATACCAGGAGAGAACGTTCAAGATGGATATACCACCATATCCTGCTAACCACGCACCCCAATCTTTACCATTACTTTCGGACCATATTTGTAAATAAGCCTGATATTTGTATCTATCAGCCGTTGAATTGGTCGAGGAAACGATGAGGAATTGACCTGTGCAGCAAATCGAGCCACCGCGAAGCTCATGAATATCAGAAACTAAGATGTATGATGATTTTAGAAAGGCCATACAGGTGAAACGAAATAAACTTACGGCAGATATAGCGGCTCTATGGTAACCATTCATTTTCATAAAGAATTTATACGATGTTAACACTCCAGTGGAGGCAAGATCTTCCCTATCATTTTGGTCATTATCCGTGGCAGGGGTCTTTTCCTTTTCTATGCTATCATTGGGATACACAGCGTCTCCGACGGAAGTCGACGCCAATGATTCTGTACTTTCAATATGACGATCAAGGTCAAAGCCGCTGTTACGTATCTCGGTGAGGGAGCCTTGATATTGTACGGTACCAGCTTCCAGCACGATAATATTGTCCGCACGGTCAAGATGGTGAACTGGAACATAGAAAAGGGAGATTAAATTTTATCGGCGAAATTTTCCAAAAGACCCACGATTATGTGTCACTAATAACACTGTCTTTTCATTGAGGAGACCGTTGGGGCCGAAGAGCGAGTCGAATACTTGGTTGCATCATGAGTATAAACTCACCGAGTAACTGAACTTGAAAGTACCATGAACCTCTGTCTGAGCATCTAGTGCGCTGAACACATCGTCTAATAGTATGATAGAATTTCGTGCATATAAGGCCCTGGCTAATGCCTAACGAAAACCGAGGTAACAAATATCAATCACCGAAGCTCAATAATCATTGACAAACCCACCAATCGTTGCTTTTGGCCTCCTGAAAGAGAATTCCCCTTATCTCCAAGGCGAGTTTGGTCTCCGTGTGGAAGACGGTCCAGATCAGGTCCAAGATCACATGCAGATATTATTTGGTAGTAGTACTTCTCCTCAAATGGTTTTCCTAAACAAACATTCTCTCGAAAAGTGCTGGACAAGAGGTTCAATCAGAGACATAGACTATATTCAATATTTCATGCCTTTTACCCAGGAAATATGAAAGCATCTTGTGATGCGTACGAAATGGGACAGGTGGGTGGCACGAAATCCCCATTCTTAACGTATGTTTCGCCTAGTATTCCATGAAGAAGCATAGTCTTACCCTTGGGAGTAATGTCAGTATTTCATCAACTGTGTGATAGTGTGACAGGGTGAATTGACACGAACACAACCGACCGGCCCAATACACATGTGAAATTTTCCAGGCCGTATATTCAATGTTAGATTCTTTAAGTAGCTATCAGAGGTTGGATTCCAAGAGAAACTGGCATCTTTCATAGAGATGGTTAGGTTTTCTGCGGGACAAGAATTATGAAGGTCGGCGTGGGTCAATTTCTCCTCCAAGCGTAGAAATTCTTGAAGACGCTTGAGGGAAGCATATCCAGCGAATAGTGATGGTGTGTATTGGCCTGGTAATTGGTAGCCTCATGAGAGGGGTTCATTATAATGACGGATAGGCATACCTAAAGTACTCAGGGGTGAGCTCATGAGGTTCACAGTTGTTGCAATTGTGAATAATCGATTTACGTCCAAGGGTGGACCCCCATGACGAGCTACCACACCTGCATATGTCCCAAGAACCGAGAGTGTAGACATAATTCCAGCGTTATTTGAAATTGTTCCAGCGATAGTGGCCATCCTGCTCCATGAGCGAAATGATAAATGTCAGAAAATCACCTGATAATGCAAAGATTTCACGTACTAAAAGTAAGTAGCATGCCGAGTCTCTTCTCTTCGAAGCTTCTCTATGTGCTTCTCAAATATACTTTCGTATGCAGACCATTTTACTGGGAGAAATTGAGAGAGTATTGAAGACTAAAAATAATTAGATGTTGTAAAGGATTACACCACTTGCATTCCGTGCCAATATTCGACGTACGAGAAATTTAATACGCTTATCGGTCGCCTTCATCCAGACGCTCTGTCGCTTTCCAACGAGTTTGCCAATATAGCTAAGTAGGAATAGCACAATTATGATCACTGCGGCGGGCATAAATGCAGCCCAATTAGCCTGACGTAGATATTTGAATTCAACCCATGAAGAAAGATGGCTGAGAAATACCTACCTGGAACCATAATATTAGAACGGCCAGTGCGATACTCGCCACCGCAGCCCACAACTCGTGAATGAATTGGAAACATTCTATCACCCGCTCCACATCGACTGACCTAAATAGAAAGTTGAACACATTTAAATCTCCAGTCGAATGGGGAGACTAACATGTAAGTACTTGCGGCCCCACTTCCAATAATACTACTTTCATGAGTTGATAACCGCAATGTCTTCAAATAGATACTTCCGACGAGTGCGGCTCGATATTCAACGGTGTTTTGAAAAACCTAAAGTGGCAGACATCAATATCAACGGAAACGTATACGAAACTACCGTATTTCGATTCACCTCCTCCCAGTAAATAGCTGTAGCAAACACCATTAGGCCGAAAACACAGACAAACCCGCCAACCAAAGCCCATCCCCTCGAATTAGGTATCTCTGGATTTTGTGTGAATGAAATCATGTCCGTCACAAGTAAAGGTTGTGCAAATGTGAGGAGCAGCAAAATTAAACGAGGAAAGATAGGTCCCAACATTGAGAAACCAAATGCATGAATAGTTGCACGGACCAGGCTGCGATCAGGGTTAGAGGAGGAATTAGAATGAAGTCCTTCTTCCAGGGCTTTGCGAGATGGAAGAGCTTGTATTGACGTTGGGATATCGACAAGATCTTGAAATGTTAGCCTGGAATGATGTCCTCTCCACAGTATTGGGAAGAGCCAAATATACAAGGATCGAGTGAGAATACTAGACGTTTCCTCTCGAGGACGATTCTAAGGATGGAATTATTATCAATGACTACACTGAAACCAGGACTCCCTCCTGTATCTCCTACCTGAAACGCAAGAGACAATATAGATCGTTTCTCGCACAATTCGACGGCAAGTAATGAGAGATACCCTGCTGTACATATTGCGGTAGCAAAGTATAATCTAGACGAGATTTTCAACATATCTATAGCAGAAAATGTCCGTAGTATAGCTGATCCAAAGATTCCCTTGATTAGGCCATATGTTACAACAAGTGTACTTGGAGCAAGGGAACGGAAATGCTCCACATAGACGAGGATACCGAGAAGAAGCTATAGTCAGAAGAAGCGCGAAACAAATATCAAATAAAAATCGAAGACGTCAACATTTAGCATTTGACCCACAGTAACCACAAACGAAACAATGACCGCAGGAACGCTTCCCGGTGTTTCAGAATTCCTTTCTCGAAACAAGACGGCTAATTGAGCTGCATGCGAGGCAAGGATAAGAAGTACCACGATTGCTTTAGCAAGGAATAAAATCCCTAATCTTTGTCGTAGAGTTGAAGGTTTTTTTCTCAGGTAACAGACGCGAGCGACGGCGCATGCGAAAAATACAACATCGGGTATGATACTTAGAATTCTGTTCAATATATATGTTAGTCACACAGAAACTGCACACAAGATACATTGCACTAACGTATTTTCAAAAAAAAGTGTAAAGTCGAGCGCTCTACACGCCGACCCAGGACCGAAGGAGGGATCATTCGAACATGGGATAAACATGAGGGAGAGCGGTAACTTGCTCTGAGAACAACAGCAGCTTTGATTCTGAATTGGAGCCAATACCAACTTTGTAAGATACGATTCGGGTACAGATGTCCGTGACGCGCGCTGACCTATCATATGTAGATCATAGCTACCGTATGCATGTGGCGTTAACGCCACTACTCCATATCACGACGAGACTCAATTGAATGGCAAGATCCGAATGAGTGATGCCCACACATTGACAAGAATAGGCAATGGTTCTTTCTAAAAATGCGCAACGATTCACACATGTATCGAAGCACGGTGTCCCTCGGATATCATGCGATTGGGGAAGACGTTCTGCTTTCGATGTTGGATTTAGACAGGCTACTGCGGAATCCTATCTATGTTGACGCCAAAGATTGCATTTCGAGTCATCCTGCGGTTAATTATTGGCAATGTGATTTATAATAGGTTGCTCATCATAATGTGGTATCTATCATATCCTTATTCTGAGCAGTAGGTTCCCACCATAGCACGAATTTCACCTGAGGATCTTTATCTTTCCCGTAGTAAACAGTAACATATGAAATATTTACCTTCGCAGTATGGAAAGTTTACTTTTGCGGCGGGGAAAATAAAGATAGGCTAAAGGTGATATGTGACATGCAGTCACACCCGCGCTGATTGGTCTTTCTCTTTGTTGGGAAGAGTCCGAAGAGATAATAATATCTGGGTCACGAAATCCTCTTTAAATTCTAGGACGGGGGTAAAATTTGGATAACGGTGAGAGTATAGGATGGAAAGGAATGAGGTGTATGATACGCGCAAGTTCCTTATTATAGGAGCGCACAGTAAAAGTCTGGTCTCTCGACTATATTTTTTGTACTCTTCGTGTCGGACGTTTACGCACATTACGAGTCGGCCTCGTTTTTTAGTGCTAGCGACCTCCAAATGAGAGAAACGTATGTGAAGAGAGGATGTAAAATTATATATTAAATTCTCATGGTACGACGCTTACTCAAAATCACTCTCATTAACCTTTCTCACATCCAATGGTACCGTTGCCGTCTTTCCGTCACCTGCTGGTTCACGAACAACAGGAACCTGTAGTCCATTCATTTTCCAATATATTTCTTTTTTGTTTCCTTGAGCATCCGGTGTTGAAGGTAGACCAAAATGAAGGGAGGAAAGGAGCGTTACTAGGACTTGCTCTGAAAAAAAAATAAGAATCTTTACATTATACCGAAAAGGCGAACCAGAGAAAATACACACTGATTTCCATTTCCGCGAATTTGAACCCTCTTTACACAAAATAAACACAACAGATCCATGAGAAAGCAGAAATCACATACATGCAAGCTCTCGCTCCACCCATGAAAGTCATCCTTTCAAACCGGAAGAAAGGTTTTTGAGTCATCATTGCTTGTACAAGTACCATACTCACATAGAGGAATAAACTCCGGGATATTTCACACCACTCTTATTCTCCATCATTATTTCATCGCCGACATCAATGTCTGTCGCAGCTCCATCTTTGGACGAATTAAGCCAACGCTCGGGTTTCCATTCGGAGGCATCTTCACCCCAGACCTACCAATAGAAGAAATAGCGAATTAGTAGGTTAAAGCTACAACGAATAGGTACCGACCTTCTTGTTATGATTCGCGGCGAGAATGGAGATGATGATGTTCGTGTTCGCTGGTAGGGCTATTGAGTTCCTTTCACTACCTGAAGGCGTGCGGATGGGGTATTGAAGAGGAAGGGTTGTGGCTTTCCGAAGACTATGGAAGAACTTGAGAGTGTTTAAGAATGATAGAACCAAGGATACACTTACGTCCTCCCGAACAAGGAACTCGGTGGGTAGACTCTCATTGTCTCTCTTACAATTGCATCGAGGTAAGGCATCGTCATTAAAACATCGTAAGGGAGGTTAACATCTTGCCACACGGTGGCATCGCCATCAGCCATTCGTGCGCGTTTCGTGCTACGAATTTCGGCGCGGAGGCGAGATTGAACGTCAGGTCTGGAGGCGAGAATAAAGAATACCCGACTGAGTGCTATAGCCGTTGTTTCAAAACCCGCGAATATGAATGTACTGTGGGTGTTGGTTGTGAGAAGTAAATGGGTGTATAAAAGAATGAGGTACCGTACTTCATTTGTCCAAGAATCTCAGACTCAGTTAGTCGTTCAGATTGGGATGAGTCGGCGTTGTCTCGCACTATGAAAGGGAAACAGAAACATAAATCAGAAGGGAAAGGGAGAATAGGAAAAAAGTCGACGACGTACGCATGATAGTCATGACGTCCTTGCCAACCTTCTCGCTATCCAAAACACCCATCTTCGCCTCCACCCTCTTCTTTTCCAGAATAGTTTTACTCGCTTTGTCCATCACGTTCACAATGCGTCGTAGTTCTCTTAGAGCAGGGATGGGGGCCCAATCCATAATCTTATTCCGCCAGTGTAACGAGAAGTTTCGGACGACGATGGGAATGAAGGGACGAAGGAGGATAAGGCGGAGAACTGTGGCTCTAAAATGATTTTCTTTAGGAAATTTGGTTTGTAAATATATGAAAATGTAGTACCCTAGATTCCTCACAGCAGAGGTATATTCATCCTTATCTGCTACCGTGACAGCAAGTGCGTTGAAGGAGTGTCCAAGGGCGCCCTGGCCAATATGTTCGAGGGCACCGCGGGACATCCATGGGACTATATCAATTTCCTTGAATCCTGTTATAGGTTCATAATATTAGGAATAGATGAACTCGGGCTGAGTATATTGACGAACCGCCATCAGCTGGAAACTCGGAGAGAAAAATTGAGCAAATCTTATTGGCGATGGGTTGTATCACAGGGAGGAGTTCGCGCATGTTGCCCATTGAGAATACAGGGTTGAGAATTTTACGTTGATGACGATGTTGCTCCCCTAACATCTTGATTGAGCTTGATATGCGGATTATAATAGAATTAGCATACCCAGTGTGGAGACAAGGCCTTCTCCAAATATAAGCTTATTACCCCTAAAACACGTACACCAATTTCAATGTTAATGCCTGCTATAATAAAATAGTGGTACAGCAGGCGCACATGATGAACATATCTGTTTCTTCATAGATTGTCTGCTCCTTGACCACGATGTGATATAGTGCAAGCGGGTCAGATACGTACAGTTGCTGATCCTAAACCCACAAAACATAGCGTGTATAAATGTACCGCCGATATGTGAATCAGATTGAGGAGACATACCCCAAGCAGAGCGTGGATTTTGACAACACCTCCATATTTTTCAGCAAGCTGAAGATTATAATCAAAACCGTCTTGGAATATGCGATGATAGTTGCCTGAGTGGGAACTTTTAACATTGAACTAATGACGATTAGCGACTAATTCTAACCTTTCAACCAGTGTTCAGATTGGGGGCCCGCCACATCAGCCAGGGGCTTCTGTGCAGTCAGTTTCTTCGACAACTTGTAGACGACGATGGCGATGAGGGAGACGCACAGTAGTTGAACATTGGTGAAGGACATGATCGCTGAGACTGTGTCTGATATCTTATCTTCACTCCACTCGGAAGCCGAGGACGACGCGTTGCCATTACATCGTTGAAATATTTATAGGTGGAACCAGGCGTTTAATAATCCATAAATCGGAACGTAGTTTGGCTGTTTTCACCGCCAATCCCAGCATGGGGAACACTGGAGAACAATTATCAAAGAACACGAGCGTGCGAGCGTTGGTCTGATGGGTAATATGTAAGTATATCGGATCTTCCCGACATCGTCTCTTCTCAAGTACCCTCCTGGACCATGTTTCAAACCTCGGACGTCTCCCGTCAATCACTCAATGCTTAGTGTGATTTGCCCTGCTATTTTTATGGTTTTACTGGTTTAAGATACGCGTTCATGTCCCAAATGGTAAGTAAAAATCAAACTTACTATCGCTCTAACGAACAAATTTTACTGCCCAGGACATAAGCCGCCCTCAGGCCCGCCGAGGCACTTTATAGTGGGAAATATGTTTGATATACCTCTTCAGAAAGAATGGAAAACCTACGATAAATGGGCCAAGACATATGGTCAGTTGTCAAGACCCTTTGTCGCTTTTGTTCAATCCTAAAATATCACAGGTGACTTGACATCTAAATATATTTGGTACCTCCATTCTCGTCGTTAATTCGTACAAAATGGCTCCCGAACTTTTTGAGCAACGTTGGGTACTGTACTCTAATCGATTCAAGTCAACCATGTTGTCTGATCTGTGCGTTCACTTCACTCATTCTTCTTGACATGTTGTCAATACGAGTTCATGCCGCCAAGTGTCAAATTTGATTGGATTATAGCACTAATGCAACCTGATGAAAAATGGAGGCAACAACGTTCAATTTTGCATTAATATTTAAACAAACCATTAATGGTGCAATACGAAGGGACACTTGAGAGACTTGCGAGGTATGGACTCTCTCTATCATATATCCAAACTGACAAACTTGATCTTAGAACTTTTGTTATTTCATCTTTATCGAACCCCGGAGGGTTTCCCAGCGCGGTCTCAACTATCGAGGGTGGTGCATTACCAGCTTTCTAATGGAGAATTTAGATCAACTTTTAGTAGCTATGTGAAACGATTAATTGCGAAGAGGCAATACAATTGCAGCTTTAACAATGGAGAAAGGAATGGTAGTCATGGCGTTAATTTCTTCACGTAGTGTTTTGGCCTTCCTTTGAAATCCAGCGCCGGGAACCCAAGACGGGATATATTTCACTAATGGCAAATCAACAAGGAAGCTTATTCTCAAATCCCAAGACGTACGGATTGGTATAATATCCACTAGGTGCGCGCCCGGTGCAGTGACTTGCGCAATTGTTCCCAGTGCCTTTTCCGCTAGTTCTACATAAGGATCATTGTCGAGAGATGTTTTAATACCATAGGTGATCTTGAATCTGTCATCACCGATATATTGAGCCTAATAACAACAGAATTCATACTTCCATGACCATGGCACCAATCACATGTCTCGAATGTGCTATGAGAAATCAACCCAGAGAATCTGCATGCAGCCGAAGAAGAAAGAATCATCCGAGAAATAGGGGGGACTGTTCATATGGCTGCCATAGACACTGTATGTATCAAAGGTTTTGAGAGAACATTTCACCCAAGTTTGTTACAGACGGAATCAGCTATTCAAATATTTTTTATGGCAATGCTCTTATATCCTGAGGTTCAAAGGAAGGCACAAGCGGAATTGGACAACTTTCTTTGAGTGGATAAGTTACCGTCATTCGACGATAGGAAACATCTTCCCTACATTGAAGCTTTATGTAAAGAAACGCTTCGTTTGCATCCAGTCACTCCAGTCGCCTTCCCTCATATGCTCAAGGAGGACGATATAATTGGGGAATATTTCGTACCCAAAGGGACGATTGTATTGGGAAATGCGTGGTGGATAAATCCATTAATAAGCAATTTGAACTGGTCTTATCTTTTTTCTAGGTCTCTTTTGCATTCGAAATCAACATATGGAAACGACGCCGACGAGTTTAATCCCGATAGATTTATGTACCCGAAGACGAAATACCCAGATAGCGCCTTTGGTTTCGGCCGAAGGTCAGTCTCAATTGACATTTTTGTATTATTCAAAAGCATATTGAGTTCGTAGGATATGTCCTGGGCGTCATATGACCGATAGCATCCTTTTTATTCTGATCACCAATGTCCTGTATGCCTTTGATATCATCCCGTATAAGACTTTTACAGGCATAGGATTACCATCCCCTAATGCATTTGTTCCCGGTATGGTTTCGTATGTTAACTATCATTTATGTCGTTTAGAGATTATACTAACGAGGAATTATCGGGCGACCGTTACCTTTTAAATGCCAGTTCGTTCCACGTTCGTTGCAGACGGAGGCATTCCTGGAACACTTATCTGGACTCGAATGAAATTACAAAACTTCATGAAAGAAGGAAGCGAAAGATAACGCTGTCATTATATAATACACATAATACAGATCCGCGAATTACAAGTAGCAGCGAACAGGTTTTCTTGTTTCTTTTCTGTCTTGAAGTTTATAACTTTCATTCTCTAAAGATCTGTATCATGGTAATATGTTTATCTTTGTATATAAATTCGAGCTAATAATTTGTGATATACGGTTTCTATTATTCGACTCCATTTCCTGGGCTGAATTCACGTTTGTTATCTCAACAACCTGAGAAAAAAGAAAAGTTGAGTTGGGCTAAACTGGAAATTTTCAAACTGTGAACTCCTTCACAACCAAGACATTAGGTTTTCTGGAAACCGTCATAAAGTTTGCTCTTTCATTAACGAAGTTGACATATAATAACCGTCTAAGTCTTAATTCAACTTGAACCTTGGAACATATGTGCTTCAGCCTGTATGAGGCTGAAGTGCCCAAGTGAAGCTACCTGTGATAGGTTCTCCTATATTTTCCGAAAATCACATTGGAATTGCACTTGATTTGAGCGCATATATAAGCTTTTTATGAGAACCAAAAGGTCCAAAACCATATTAAGCTTACGGAGATGGCAGAGGAGCTACGGATGCATTACTTCTTTTCATTTAAGATAACAAGTTCAAGTTTCTGAGGATCCTAAAGTAACTGCATGTGCAGCTTACAGTGAGCCGAGACATGCTATATTCAAGCTTTGCACAAGGTGGTAGGAACTAAGACAGTTCGCGATGTACAGTAATATTTAGGGCAAGCCACCCCCTTGGCCCCATTGATCATGTCAGACCCAACGATCCACGAATTATCCTGTGTAGAGTGTGTTGGAGGAGGAAAATTGATTCAAAAAATTTCTTCAAGGAAAATACAGGAACAAGGTTACGTCATAATGTTTGGAATTTTGTTCAAATTTGACAGTGGTAATGCAACTCATGTAATAATAATTAAAGCCTTGACCCCATTTTAAGGATTAGAGCATGATCCAGTATTACCAGGCTGAACTGCAAAAGTATAACTACCCCCGACAAATTGCCCTATTCCTCCCTGTTAAAAAAGAAAGTCACGTTCCCGCTTTTATCCCTTGCTCAAAACAAAATCTGCTTACAGTTGGGCACCCAACTATAATGTTTTCAAGGACAGACTCGCAGTTGGGTACAGATGGTGGTAAGACATCAGAAACAACATTCAAAGTCGTAAAATCACCTAAGATAATTATCATGAGCATTTATATACTTAAGTGAGGGTATATATATGCAACTGACATTGAGTTACAGTAGCGTTCGTGCTCACGATATTGAAGCAACGACTTAAGCTATCCCCGGGAGAGAACTACAACAAATAAATATTATCTACAATAACTGTCTGGAAAGAAATCACCGTGACATTTTGCAGAGTCTGGCAGAAAGTGGGCACGAGTATCCCACAAAGTGCACTACCAGAGATACCTGGAAGACATTCAAATTCCAATTGAGCATAAACACAAAGAGTAGACAATAAAAGTTGAATCAGCTAAAACAAAAAAATGAGAATGGGTCCTAATGAGGCTATTAAGGAGATTTTACCTGGAGGGAACGCATTTGTTATCAGTGATATTCTACGACAGAACATCTGCTCTTATTTATATACACATGTTCTCCGGAAAACGCCATCTAGAAATACTTCGTCTGTACCTTTACATACTCAATGTCAAGCAATCTTCTTAGTGTTCAATTTAAATTTAGAAATGTTTGGGAAGACCGCTTTCTTCTGTCCAGTGGAACATGTTGTGTAAAGATAGCCTGATATTCTCAATAAGTGAAATTAGACAAGAATACTAGCCCATAATACTGCCAAACCTTGAATAAGTAATAAAATTTAATACCCATGACTAGGGTGTTAAAAACCGACTCCTGAGCGTCACGGAATAAAAAGGTCCAGGAACATGAGACCAGGTTTATACCGAATAGAGTACCTTCTGCAGCAAGTAGCTGAGAACGAAATGGAAATGATTTCTTGAGTTTTTAATTGTTCAAGAAATAAAGAAAGGGGGACTTGACACTCACCTTTTGGATTTCTCGAAAATAATCCTGGGCCTGTCAGTTTCGCCAAACACACAGTCTGTTTGAGACACCCCAAGGGCCAATGCTAATGTTAAAATTGCTAATGAATGACACTAAATATAAATGTTCTGAACTTGAGCAACTGTCCGGAACAATACGGATAAGCTGTCTGGCTCCGAACGATCTGAGCATGCGCACTTTCAATTTGCACACCTATGGACTACATGCCTGCTTTTTTTAAAAAAAAAGTCTAGTGTACAGTGTAAACGGGAGAACTGCATGCACTGGCCGAAATGCCCCGGTGAGTTTTTTCTTTATTTTTTTGAAAAGAAAGATGAATACTCTTCTTTCGTAAAACGTTCCTGGCGACCTTGTCCCCCACAACTGCAAATGTAGGGGCAGTGATTATATTTGGTCACCGTAGCAATATTGATACTTGAATATACTTGAAGGACCCGAAAGGGGTGCGTGGATAGAAGAAACAGGAGCTTGTTCCGTTGTTTGATAGAAGAGAACGGCAAAGAGGTCAATTGCACCCGTGATGTCGTTGCGAGAAATCTCTCAATAATACTTTTGACAGAAGTAATGTTGTATTCAGCCTCTATATACTTGGCTCTTCACCCACTCTATTTCAATACAATACGCGTCGGACGGAAAAAGCGGTGTTTTTACCGCGGACCACACCGATTATATGCATTATCACACTGACACGATATCACACGTACGGCCAAATTAATAGATTTAAGGAGGTACAAACTGTTTATATTAAACAAAAACATTACATCGAGGCGTCCCTTCAATTTTGGTAATGGACGAAGTTACCCGTAAAAGCCCCGTGAATAAACTATCGCCGTGTATAAAGCCATTAGAAAATTCCCTCGTCCAGCCTTATTACCCTCATCCAAACTACCCGAAATAGAAAGAGCCATATCGAAATTGATATGCAAGGGGGAAATGGTACATGTACATCCGAGTCCTTGGAGAATAAATTAAAACGTAAACCCCGAAGCATTAGTTACCATTGAATCCCGAAATTGAGTGATATTAATTGATAGGTTTACACATTAGGGGGTATATAATGTTGCTTCATGATGATGACGACGATGAAATATGTCCAGGTATAATTGTACGGTTCATATAAAAATTTGATCCATTTGTGGGTATAACAGATTCAATTTCTTTGATCCAGCGCAGGGCTAGCGAGGTATCCTCTGTTGCATAATAATGCGTTTTGAGAGGCTTGAATATAAAATTAGTATACCTGACCTGAGAGCAAATAGAAGGAGAAGGAGATACTAACGGTTTGAACACTAAACCCTTGCTCGCTTTTTTCCACACCGACGAGAACTCCAAAAGCCCCCCCTCTGGAACCAAGAAGAATATCCTCTTTCATCACAACTTCGCCATCTTTCTCTTTTAGACAGACAAGACGCATCTTCGTCAACACTAAACGGCGAAGTTTGACTTTGCCCTTAATTATTCCCTTGTCGCGCCCCGTGACAGATACGGATGATATAATCTGTTTGGGGAACGACAGTTTGCCATTGGTGTTTCCTTTATGAACACATGAGGAGAATATAACAGTCTCAGAAGGACGGAGAAGAGACATCCATCGTTTGGGATCATTTAATAAAGAAAGGGCAGACGTTTTTGTAGTCGTTGAGGACCGTCTTGACCGTGATGCTAGTGAAAACGTTTCAAGTAAGCCACTGAGACGTCGGGCGGGGGTGTTTGGTATTGATGAAGGTGGGCTGAAGCGTGGTGTCGGGACAGAATCGGAATCAGAGCTCTATTTAAAAAAAAAAGTATTGATATCGACCAATTAAACAAAATCGAAGAAGGAGAAAAAGGAAAGAAACGAACATCACTGTCCATAAATGCACTTCCGGTCGCAACTTCGTCAGTGCGATTCCCATAAATCCCACCCCTGTTGCCATTATCGGAAACGGAATGAAAGGCTAATCGCCATTCGGTAGTATGGTCTTCCTGACCCTTATTTTGATGATGCCTCGATTCACTGGCATCTTCATCAGCTTCTTTTTTTATTAATCCTGGTTCGAGCGCTGGAATTGGATCTATCCATAGGGTGTTCCACGAAAGTGAGTTGAAGAAAGGATGTGTCTGTAATGCGGTTAAATCGTTTGGAGTTCCTGATTCACCGGATCCAAGACGAGTTTCGGGATCGAGTGTCTAGTATAAAATATGTCAATAAAAGTAGAAGGGAGAAAGCACGCGATACTGACAAGCAACTTTTGAACGAGGTCCCTTGCGGGCCCGTCGAATCCGTATGGAAAATTGTAACTTAATGCCTTGATCTTGATCCATATTAAATAGTGCGAGGCTCCTTGGAACGGTAATTGTCCGCAAACCATTTGATATAATATACACCCTATGGCCCAGAAGTCAGAACTGTAATTATATTAATTTTGCAAAAGCGCCTGCAATTTTTTTTTCAAACATTACCTCTTGCAAGTCACTTGACCAATTAAAAGCTCTGGAGGCACAAACTGAGGTGAGCCCAGCCATGAGTTAGACTTATCATCTAACGAAAAAAAAACCATAAGATTCGGTACTTGGGAAAAAAAAAAAGCTTTGGGAGCAGCTTACCTTCCTTCTCAATGTCAAACAGTTTTGAACTGCCAAAGTCAACTATTTTCACATGCATACGTTCATCTAATAGTATGTTTTCTGGTTTCAGGTCCCGATGAACAACGCCTTTTGAATGCAACCACGCAACGGCATCCACTATCTGAGCAATATAAACTCTCGAGCACGAGACAGATAATGAGCCCAGACGATTGATCCATGATAATAAACTGCCATTTGGAATTAAATCCATAACAAGATCTGGGTGCAAATCCAATTAGTCTTCAATAGAAAAAAAAACATATTTGGCACTTACACCAACTCCATTGGTCTTGAAATTTCCAATATAGCTTCACAATACTGGGATGTTGTCCATTAGCAAGATGGGTCAGAGAACTTCTCTCCATGGCGGCAATTTTGGTCAAATTTTTCCTGACAAGCGGCTCCTTGTCTATGATCTTGACAGCGTATAATTTTTGAGTTGGAGGAAATAGCGCAGTCATGACCTGTAGTAATTCATAAGAAATGAGTGGGAAAAGAAGTTTTGGAGGAAAACTGACGGTTGAATACGATCCTTCACCCAAAACTTCCCCAAACTCAAAATCATCGCGACTTACACGCGGACCGGGAGTACTACTAGCAGTAGCTTTCCTAGGACTCTCATTCCGGTTTGATTCGTTATTTCCTCTTCCTCGGGTCTGAGATGCAGATTTTTCCAAACTGAGCGTTCTCGGTGAAGAAAAGGTTCGAATACGACTCAAGTGTGGATTATTGAGTAAAAGTGAGGATGACGAGCTGTTACTTGATGACGAAGAAATCGCGGAAGTATTCTGACTCAGAGCTATGAGCGCTGCTGTCGACGTCGTGGATGCCGACAAGGATACGGATGACTGAGAAAATGTGGAGGAGGTTTCAACCTCGACAGAAGACATTGAGGTGAGAGAGGGAAAAAATCATGGACACTTGCTGCGTTGCAGCTGTTATGTATAAATCATGGCCCTTCAAGATCTAGACACCCAGTTCGGACTCCGATGGCCAAGTCAGCCAGAGTGTGTTGTCCCGGGACTAGCGGGACTGAGCTCAAGGGAAGGAAAATAAACACTTGATAAAACCTTTTTTGTTGCAAAAAAATTAAAACTTTCACCCAGCCGCGAAGCAGTTTATACTTTTTTTAGAAATCGGCTTGTCACCAATTACAAGGAGAATTTCAATTTTATTCGCATAACTTCACATCCGAATCGAAAATCCGGGGTTCCCAGATACATATGTTCTCGCCAATCAATCAACTGCATTGACCTGCCTTATCAAAGAAGACGGTTTATCTTTGTCATTGCGCATGGTCGGGGTTTATATTAAACCCAGAAGGACAATTGTATGAGAAATTTCATAGCAAACACGTTTTCGTATCAGTCTTCTCTCTCGGACCTCGGTTTGCTCAAACGATTCTATAAACTTTTTTTCTTCAGTCCTAGGCCGTGATGCGGCTTCCTATTCACCCTAATTAAATTCAATCGCGGAAGATTCATTATCATTAATGCGAAATCGGGACAAATTTTTGTGGGGTGAACGCTTTATGCCATCTACAATCAGTGTTCTTTTTACTCGCACGGAAACGGGATCGACTCCGTTCCGTATGGCTGTGTTGTCAAACACAGCGTTCGTTCTTCCCACAAATGTCTTAGGCCTGATTTCGTACGCCAGTGGTGATACCGCAGACAATTATGCAAGGTTTATGCTCTTTTAACTCGGAATTGCACTTTATATTTCTTCACACGTCGTTTAGAATGTCGAAGAGGAACTAACAGTGATTGTGAGGCTTGCAGAAAACCGGCGCCAAGAGCACAAGTACTAGGAAGGTGTTTTTTGCACGACTGGTGTCCAAGAGCTGAAAGAGCAGAGCAACGGCAATACCGTATATAAAAACAAGGACAGTATGACAGATATTGTTATTTTACCCATAAGTTTGTCTTTTGGTTTTTGGATTCCGCCGTATAGGCATCAATGTGATCCATAATGACATCTAACCCGGAGGAAGAAGAGTAGCGTCGACGGCATCGAGGCCCTGTTGACCTGTTTCTTCTGTTTCGACGGATATGGGGGTACGTGGCATCACCATAACGCCTAGTGAAAGGTATCAGGCCGATAAGATACAAAAGTATAATAGAGTAAAAAGTTTACCAGTTCGGGCACTTTCCAATACACCAAACGGTTTGACAAGTCGTAAAAAGGCTTCCACTCTACTCGATTTTCCCGACAATTCGACGATGACACTATTCTCACTAACATCCACCAATTTTCCTCCGAATTGCTTTGCAAGAGTCTCGATAGATTGCAAATGTTGATGTTTTCGACGAAGCAGTTCAGAAGGGGAGATGGTCTCTTCTGCGTATGCTGACTGAGGGCGTGCATGTGATGGTTGGCCTGAATGTTCGAATGATTGAGCGAGAGCTAGTTTTGAGGTTTCATTTTCGTCAGAGGAAGGGTTCGAGCGTCGTTCGATGCGAGGAGAATGCGAGGGACCACCGACCATTTGCTCCTCAAGGTATTCCGGACCCAGAATGGATATTTTTGCGAGAACAAGTTCACGTGAAATAAGTTTTGTGTCTGTGTAATCCAAGACGGCCCAAACAGGTACCTGTGAAGATATTAAGTATATGCCAGCAAAAGGATTTTTTTTTAATTTTGAGGGGTTCTTGCTTACGAGATCTTCAAGCTGTCTTCTAGCTTGCTCAACGACACCATCCTGTCCACTTAAAACAATGCACATCCTACTAAGATCTTTAATCTCTGTTTGACAGACGACCAATGAATCAATGTTAAACCCTCGTCCGGCCAAAATTCCCGATACGCGAGATAGTACACCAGGTTCATTCTGTACCAAGCAATTCAAAACATGTCTGCAAAGCAAAATGATTCATATGCAACGATAATAATACAAATTAAAACATGAAACCACGCACTGTTTGTAAGGTTGCAAACTTGGTGGAGGAGTGTTATATAGGATATTTGATACAGCCTCTTCAGCACTCAGCTCCCTAGGTAAGTCCAAGACTGGTAATGGTGGAGGTCTTATTTTCTGGGCTTGTTTATAGTCCAAAGCTGAAGTTGAATCATCTACACCTGGTGGTGGTTTTGGGACTGCAGGATTTTGTGCTCTGAAAGCTGACACCGAGAATGGCCTTGCAGAGAGACGCGTTAACGGGATACGAAAACGCGACAACATCCTTGTCCTTGTCCTCTTCAAGAATGGCCAAACTTTGTGAAAAGAAAAGTGTTCTTCTGACTCACACCGCGAAACAGAAGTAGTAACAAAATTCTTGAACGAGTCACCCAACAACTGGGCTAAAAAAGACTTCGCTTCGATATCTCTCACGCTTTATGTAATTTATCTAAGCAACAAGCTTTGCATTACGGAGCACAGTTCTTGCCAGATGGACATACTCCTCCCCATCATCGCCTTCACCTTCACGTAATTTTTCCCAATGTGTTAACCCGCTTTCTATCAAAGTCCATGATTCTTCCTCAGTATGCTCTTCCACCCAGCGAACGTATTCAGCTTCATGCCAACCATGTAGAGTATGGGGCAATGGGATAGGCGATCGGACCAAAATATGGTGCAACACCACCAAAGGTGGAAGCCCAATGGTAGATTCAACCGAACCGAGATGGGCATTATCAAGGAATAAAAGAGGTCTAGAGAATATCCATAAAAATTGCCCCAAATGTAAAAAAAAAATGGTCAGATCTTTTACCTTAATGCACGCAAAGCTCGATATTCATTTCCCAATGCCTCGAGTTTCGTCGATTTTTGACCTTGTTTGAGCATGAAAGCGTTCAGCGCGAATTCAATCTCGGCCATATCAGTCGTAAGCTGCAGTTTACCACCCTCACTCAAGGGCTTGACAATCGAAACATGATAAACAAACGTTTTCAGCGCGTGTTTAGCGATGTGTACAGTCCTGATTTCAGTTATCAAATGATCTTATAACCACAGAGATGCCAACTTACCACTCATTTGATACCTCTCCGAGATTGAACCTGTTAAGGATTTCCTTGCGGATAAAAGAAAGCTTCTCTACGAGTTCCTTCATATAGGCAGTAGCTCCTCCCATTCCAGGTGATGCTGTCTCTAACAACTTTCCAAAATCGACACGGTGAACTCGAGCAATAATAGAACTTATTTCACGCCGAATAGCGAGTAATAACGGTTCGTATGTCCGCTCGCATAAGTGTTGGATTGTCTAATCGACTTGAAGTTAGTAACAAAGAGTGGAGAAAAAGATGCCCATACTCGAATACTGGGTTCAAAAACTATATACACAGCTTCTGTATGTTCATCCTTCAACTTGTCTAGCTGGGTCCAACAACTATACATCGCTGATATAAGTTGAGAGTTCAAAACAAGTTGCGGTGATGCGACAGGACCGAGCATGGATGTCGCGCTCCGTTCCCGAACAATCTAAAGCAGGGTTGTTACTAATTATTCCCGTGGCAAAACACATGAGAACATCACTGACCATGGTATCTATTCTGTTAATAAAACCGTCCAGTGTGACAACAACGTTCTTAGCCACTGATCGAACAAGCAGTGGATCGAATTTTGCGGAATCCAATTCATTCGTAACAGTCCGAGCAATAGCGAGACCTTCTGCGCCGCTAGGTGGTGCTCGAAGACCACCAGACATTGCCTGACCGACTGATTCGTTCAGCCTATTCAATGAACGTGTCATGTAAAAGGATTCAAAGTGTGAAACAGATCGAAGAGTTAAAACAGTTTCTGGACTTTGGAATGTAGGTGTATATGAGGTATCGGTATGTAAAGCAATTTTGGCAAAAAAATCGTGGAAGAGACGTAGTAATCGTGGATATCCTACTCCGAGAGTCTGTTGAAGGAAACTCGAGTCTAGAGAGTAAAAAAGAGTAAGAAGATTAGTGGTGACAAAGATTATGTGGAACTCACTTTTACTAGCTTCTTTAGAGTGCTTCTCTAATGAACGCGAGACCACAGTCCAAAATGTCGTACTAGGTTTATTGTCTAGAGTCTTCATGACCTCGTCAAGGAAAGGCTTTTGGGATGTGGCATCTTTTTTGACGTTCAAAACTTTCTCAAGGGCATATACCTGTATGAGGTAAGCGATTTGAGACCCGAGAAAAGAATTCTGTCCGTTCTACCTTTATACAGCAACTTGACAAATCCTCTACCAATGTCTCTAGTCGACCCCAAAGAGCGGATGTCCATTGTGGGGCCGTTAGATTTGTCGGCTCAGTTCGAATCCTTGACTTATAAATAAGCCCCTGGGAGTTGACAGATTCTACGTACGATAGATCACGAGACTGTATATGTATAATCATATCAAGATTACCTTTGGCATTTGTTTCTTTTGATATGCGTGCAACATCAAAGGCATATTGTATTCGTTCTTGTACAGTTTCACTGAGATCTTCAATCAAAGACTGAACTAATTGTGGAAGCTGACGCAAGTTAAAGGCGGTCTGAAGAGATGAAGCCAGTAGAGATTGATTCTGATGAAGCGTGAGACTCTGCATAGGCAGGATTGCATTAAAGCATACCATCGTAGCTAACCCTGACATGACCATAGATTCCATTTCAGATGTCACTTGAGCATGAGCCGCTTCAAGGGCCGGGATATATGACGAAACAACGCTTATTGAACGGAGAGGTATCGCGTCAGGTTCGGTTATGGAGGACGACTCTGTTTCTGATCCTGCTTCCGAAGGTGAGTCTGGTCCAGCCGATAAATCTTCTAATAAAGATACTTCAAAATTTAAACAACAATGTTCGAAAGATTAAGATTAGATAAGTAAACTCACAAAGCTCTGAGATACTCAAAGCCGCCCTAGCCAGATTCCGTTCTTTTTCGCCTTCATGGTCATCGTCTCCAGGACCAATAGACAGCTTCCGTTGACCGTTTAGCTTGTTACTGTTTTCCTTTACATTACTTTCTTGATGTTTTTTGACCTCTCCCATTTGAATTTCGAGTCTCCGAGCAACGATGACGAATCGTGACGTTCGTCGTAATACATCTGATGCAAGCTGCAACCGTCGTAGACGGCTGACGTGACTTTCAAGAGTTTGATATGGTATACGAATCTTTTGCCGAAGCCTATAGACATAAGGAGACTTGTTTGAACCATTGCGCTCACTCACTTCTCTAGTGACTGTGTAACTTCCGTCAGCCCGCGACGGACGACAGCCAGGGATTGTTGTAACTCCATAGCTCCCGCAGCCCGAATTAATAGCGTTTCGTGGTATGTTGTAACCTATTGCCAACAAAACATTGCCCTGAACACTCGCAAAAGCACCCAATATAAGTCAAGGAGAGAAAACATACCACGGCTCGAAGTTGTTTCGCTACATCATCAATACCAAGATTTAGCTTGGTTAAAGCAAGAGAAATATCTTCTTTAGGTAGCTCGATACCTGTTCCTCTAGTTGTCGCGCTTGAGCTTTTTGTATGAGGTGTTTTGGATGATTGAGCGGAGTACGGTTCGCCTGCTAAGACGGCATTTGCGTAGTCATTCGGGTCAAATTCAGGTCTGGAGAATACGCTATAATCTTTAATAGTATAATTAGATGGATTTTTATATAAGATTGAACAGCTGATTAGCTCACCAGTCATCTGGCTACCACCATGGGCTTCGTATAGGAATTAGTGTGACATAATTCAAACCAGCATTGTCACTACTCCGAAAGGGTAAAAGTACCCTCTGAAAGCTTTCACTCTTATCCGCTTTTGGGCTCGGTGAACAAAAAAAAACTTGACTTGTGAAATTTGCAATTGCAATTGTCATGGCATTCTGGAAGCGTTCGCTTGGCAAGGCCCGAGAAATAGTTCGCATTCAAACATTCCGACGATCCAATTTATAAGTGAACAATATCACATTCAGAGACCAGAAAAAAAGCAAAACGAAATGTACAGTATAAAGTTAAGATCTCGTGCATTATGATTACCCAACTGCTAAAGTATGAAAACTTTAATTACCGACGTTTTCAACAGCGGTCACAGGCTCGAGTATCCACCTTTTAAGCTTTGCTAGTACGATCTCAAAAATCGAAGAACCAAAAGAGTCTATCAAACATACTTATTTGCGGGCAAAATGCATCAGAATAAGCAAAGGGCTGAATCTCATACATATATCCTATCACTACGGGCTTTTATTTTACTGCTTAGACTTCCATCGCAGGGCTTTTCCATTTTATGCCTGCTTGCATTGATTTATTTCACGTAAAGAATGGCGACAAAAGACCTCGGCGTCACTCGTTTAATGTTGATATTCAGAATACAAGTTTTCATTGGTCCCATGCCATTGAATTAAGTCCATTTCACAAGCATACTCTGAAGGAAAGTCCCGGGAAATATAATAAAGGCCGCTCGGCTTAGGTTCGTTCACTACGACAATCATGGCTTATGGCCTCCTGCTAGTAGTCCTCGTCGCTACAGCGTATGCTTTCCGCTCGTCAAAATCGCGTGTTCCCCATGGTATGCTGTCAAAAATTTTGGTGTTCAATTATTATTATGCTAACAACAATCAATTAAGGTTTACGGCTTCCTCCTGGACCTCCTCGATGGCCTTTGATAGGAAACCTTCTCGACATCCCCCGAGAAAAACAATGGAAAACCTTTGATGCTTGGGCTAAGACATATGGTGAGTTTAATCACTGAATCCGTATAAACTATACTATATTTTCGTAGGCGACTTGGTATACATTGAAGCCTTGGGCACGAGGATGCTCCTCATCAATTCGCCAGAATATGTACGAGAGTTATTCGGGGAGCGTGGTTCGATTTATTCGAACCGCCACCATTCAGTAGTACTAAATGAGTTGTAAGCCCCACACCATCTTCATGTGCAGTTCCTCACAATACAACAGGCTTCACATGGATTGGACTATCATAATGATGCCATACGGAGATGTCTGGCGTCGCTATCGCGGCGTCCTGTCTCAGTTTTTTCATCACTCACTTCTAGAAACATATTATCCAGCACAAATGAAATATACAAAGTAAGTTTTTAGCAGATTTTCAAAAGAGAGGTTTTTAACATAACAGAAAAATCGAAGAATGTTTCTGCGCAAACTTCACGAGTCCCCTGAGAATCTCTTTAAACATGTACGATACGTTTTGGGAGCAGCTGTATTAGATGTAACAACTCTTATTTATTTGTTTACTTAAAGCATTAATTAATTTCCAGATAACATATGGCATCAAACTCCTTTCGGACAACGATCCCCTTATTGAACTATCTGAAACTACTGTTCATAAAATAACCCAAGCTGCCATACCTGGAAAGTACTTGGCAGATTTTCTGCCTTTTCGTAAGCGTTATGGTCTCTTATGAGATCAATGAGCTGTCTCACACTTTGATAGTAAAATATGTTCCGGCATGGTTTCCTGGGGCCGGGTTCAGACGCGAACTAGACCAACTAGCTAAGCAAGGAATGGATATGATCATTATCCCTGTAGAATTAGTGAAAGAGTCCATGGCGAGTTAACGATTGACCTTGCTTAAAGACTAATATTGATATTATATTCTAATCAGAAAAATGGAATTGAAGTATCTTCAATCGTTTCAACGCTGTTAAAACGTTACGAGCATGATCCGGATCCTCCCGCAGATCACGATAAAATAGTTCACTACGTGGGAGGGGTCATTTATGTGGCCGGGGTTGATACTGTATGTTCCAATCACCATATTTCTGACCGATCTGTAACATAACATCGCCATGCTGCAGATGGATGGACAACTACTTAACTTTTTCTTTGCCATGCTGCTTCATCCGGAGGTTCAAAGAACTGCTCAAGCCGAGTTGGATAGAGTCATAGAGCCCGGTTCACTTCCAACTTTCAAGGATAAAGAACAGCTACCTTACGTACAAGCTGTATATAAGGAAGTTCTCCGCTGGCTAACGATAGCGAATGTTGGCGTACCACAC
This sequence comes from Clathrus columnatus, assembly GCA_020884735.1. Lineage (NCBI taxonomy): Eukaryota > Fungi > Basidiomycota > Agaricomycetes > Phallales > Clathraceae > Clathrus > Clathrus columnatus. Next base: position 1,312,102 of record BPWL01000001.1, read on the forward strand.
GTTCTTGATCAGGATGACATTATTGGAGATTATTTTATTCCTAAGGGAACAATGATTATCGGAAATTCCAGGTAAAGTGTATTTGGAAGATATTTGCTCGCGTGTTCTGATTAGTTGATCTCAGAACGTTACTTCGTAGCAAGGAAGTGTACGGACCTGATGCCGCCGTGTTTCGGCCGGAACGATTCTTCGAGGGAGCGAGGGATCCTGACTGGGCTTTTGGATATGGAAGACGGTAATTTTTATCTCCTTAGTAGTTACCTCATGGATGTCTAATAACCCTTTGCATAGTGTTTGTCCCGGAAAACTGTTCGGCGAAGATACACTCTTTATCATGATCGCCTGTGTGCTTTACATATTCACTATTTCGCCGATTGAAGACGAGAATGGGAATCCCATTCTTCCTAGAGAAGACGAAGATTTCGAATCCGGGGTAATTATGTACGTTGTTATTTTTTTATTCCCCTTTCAGATATCTCAAGGAACTATAGGCGTCCAATACCATTTCAATGTAAAATAATTCCCCGTTCACCAAAAGCGGTGGATTTGCTCAGTCAATTGAACTAGACCGTTTTTGGAATAGTTTAGACGATCACAACCTCACCGCACCATTGTATTCGCCATTTATTTCCCCCTTTTGTTCTACCCTATTTCGGCTTCATTCGTTTGGCCGTTTTTAATTGAAACCCATTCATTTGTACTTGCATATTCTCACCCCCCACTGAGGGCACAATACACGACGGTGACCAAAACACTGCATTCATTTTGGAAGCTCAAAAATTCTTTGAAGGTGATGTTTTCAGATAATGGCCTCGACCCTTTGGGGAAGCCAAAATGGAAGCTTCATCAGGACCCCTGCTTTCTCCTATAGAGCCCGTAGTAGCTTCCACGCATTTTTTGGCTTTTTTGAGGAAAAAATGACATTTTTCAAGGTCTGATAGTTGGGTTTTCTCCACGCAGATTTTGATATTTTCCACATAGGCCGTATCCTTCGCCTACCCAACAGTGGTGCTGTGGATTAGTGGTATACCTTACCTTGTCAGTTGTTGCCTCTTCCGTTATAAGTTCGAACCCTGCCCGTGTGTATCTTTTTTTTACCTACTCTTTGAAGTATTTATAAGGTCTTGCGCATTGTAGTTTGACATCGCAATTTAAGGTCATATCTGCACATCTTTGTCATTTTCTGCTGTACGCACATGTTCCAGCTCAACTATGGCTGTTTCGTTTGGGAGATCACCCGCATACGTCTCAAAACAAATTAGAATTGATTGAGATATCAGCAACTTCATTAACACGTTTTCAGTCTTTCGTAGTACAAAGGAAAAGGTTATGAAGTGTACAGGAACTTAAATAACACGCCAGAACAAATATAGCCTGGTGAGGATGAGGAAGATTAGAGATTCCGGCGCCGCTTTAAAAGCTATGTTTGTACTTAAAAACATAAAGAATTGCTTGCAGAGTCACTTTACGATACCTCCGCATAAAAAAAACAGTTTTTGGAGGCTGTTGTCGTGATCCACCCAAAATAAGGTAAGACGGCTGGAGGTGGGATTTCCACTCAAAAATCACGAATTTTGTCCACACAAAATTGCCCCAAAACGGGACTTTTAGATATGGCCTCTATAGGAGAAAGCAGGGGTCCTGCCACTTCATCTAAGTACTAGTTCATTTATGGAGTTTCCCCAATAATTCCGTTATTGTTCACTCATCTTTCTCGGTCAATCTAGTCAATCGCTCACCAGTTTCTCCGGCCGGTGATCAAGGAAAGGGTTGAAGAACTTTTGAAAAATGCCTAGTTATCGCAAAGATATGTTCCCCCTTCACTGTAAGGAAAACCTTACCTGACGCTCAAGTAACCGCATGACCTCGCTCCGGATCCAATAGAGTTTTATTTCTTTATTTAATTTCTTTCATATTTTTTTGTACCTCGAGGAATTCTCAATTTAGTTAAATCTCTTATTTCTTTTATTTTGTCTTATTTACTGTACCTGAGTGTCAAAATACATTAAATACGCTGTATTTCGTAGGTAGTTCTTTAGGCTTTCGAATAGAAAGACTTACACACTCGGATTTCTTGCGCGTTTTAAGTCTTTTAATCTCGTTCAGTCTCGTTGGAGTCGTTCCCACTTCACATTCACCCTCCATTAAGCGCCTACTCGAATCTGCTACTCTGATCTCTGTCGTCGACTCGTTGCAAGGTCCTGGCCTATGCGTCTAGATAACTTGATACAAGGATTCAACCAATGAAATTCTTAACCGATAGGCTCTCACACAATGGTCATCTGCGACTGGCTGCTTGCATGTCGCCCGATTAACCTTTCAAACTTTTTACTACTAGTCACATGTGGACGAGGAAAAAAATCAAATGCAAGGACAATTTCCAGAGCCGACCTGACCGGCATCATACGTAGAATATTCAGTCGTATAGACAACGACAACGACCTAGGCGCCGTCCATTAACTAAACGAACCCGTGTGCTGATAAATCCATAGGCCCCAGAAGCTCGCCTACGCATAACGGTACCTTTCCCGAAAGCCCAGCCTCAGACGAAACCGTCTCTTTCAACATCCTCTTCCTTTATTATTGCTTCCGTTTACGATTCCAACCTATTCGCATCAGAGGCAGAATATTTACATGACCCAAACAAAAGAATGCAGGATTCTTTAACAACTAGAATCTAAACAACCCTGCAGTCCTTGTGGTTATTTGGACAACGTTTGGGAGGGGACGACGACCTGTGTCTGCTTCCCTTTTGTGTTAACAAGCAACTTCGTAGGGAATGTTGTTATTTGATATCACTTCAAAAGAAACCTATGCCATCGCAATGAATCGCGATGGTGTTCTGGCTCATTTCATCGAGATCTCCCAGATTAAATGGATACGTAACCCGCACAATGTAATCAGGCCCAGGCGTACAGCAACGCAGGGAACACCACATCACACTAGTGATATGTCACTATAAACTTGATCAATGACCAAGGTTGGGTGTGAACAAATGTTGATGTGCGTGGGCCGTTGGCGGCTGCCGGTATATGCAATAACGTTAACAAGACTCAAAGGCTCTCCTACACTGTGTTCCCCTTAGTCTCGACTTCTACTACGTAACAAGAAGAATTGACGGTTTTTTAGATTTGAATTTTGTATAATTAAGAGCAGTCCGCAATTGTTCCGCGACTGCTCGTAAGCAATATGTTTATTGTTTAAACAAGAATACAGGGTGTGGTAGAATATCAGATAGTTTACAATTTCAATTTCCACCATGCTGGTTCCTCTTTAGCCCCAATAATCTCCCGAATTTTAGCATATCTTTCCTTTGGTAGGATCGGCGAATGGGAACCGGTATCTGGATTATTAACCCCGAAAACGAGGCAGTCGCACATTTCACCATCGATAGGAAAAGCAAGAAACTGGGCGTAATCCCCAAGATCTGCCAGCGAAAGGATGTGGAGTTTGGCGTTCAATATTGTCGAACTTTTGAAATCGACCTCTGAGTCTGGTAAAAGCTTATTGTTGGGTTCTTTGCGAGGGCGGCAATTGTTCGCCATTCCATACTCGTAGAGCCAATCGGTCTCCAGAACGTAACCATAGAACATGGGTGCACATTTTTGCGGCATTTTTGAAACAATTCAAGTACAGGAAAGGATGAAAGCAATATTGCGTACCTCTCCGTAGTGGTGGCTTCTAAAGTATGGTTGACTCCGTCGGTGACATGTGACAAGTACCCACGGTTTGAAACAGCTTGGTCAGCAGCACCCATGGAAGTCCATCCTGCGGAGTGGGGCCTAGGACCGGAAACTCGGTCTCCGTGAACTGTTGATTGTTATACCTCAGGCTAATATATAATTTTTTTCTAACAAAATAAATGGGTAGTAACTATGGGATTTACTCCTCAGTTGAAATTACTTTTATATACGGAAATGAGTGGAAGCACCGTAAAAGGAAAGAAACCTAAATCGGTTATTGATACGTGTTGAGCCTTTACCAGTGTTACATAATAACTAGAAGAAGAGATGGCAGACACCATCGTGTACCTTGCTTGCGTAATATTTTCACCGGAGTCAACCATTGATAAAGTGTCTATATCTATTATCATTCAATGGTTATATGTACACAAAATTTATTTTAAACAGAAAAAGAGACAATTTGATTCACATCATCAATTCAAAATGGTCACTGATTTGACATCTGCATTATAAACAATGCATTCACCCTGAAGTTGTAATGATGGATTTTGAAAGACATGGTGACAGTGGCACTTTTTCAAAGTTTTTTCAAGAGAGAAGATGGTGATCTTATTCATATGTATGCCTTGAGCTGGGAAACATCACACCATCCATCTTTGTTTTACCTGAGCCTGAAATCCAAACACAAATCCCCAAATCCAAATCTGTTCACTGGCCTAATCTATTCATATTCGCTTTTAGTTGCATTGCTACTCATATAGGAACCCCATTGAATAAACATCTCCACAGCATTTCTATAATTATTGAAAAATGTTATCATTGATCAGAATAGTGGAAAGTCATGATGATAACAATGAAATATATCACTAACCCAAATATTTTGTCTATCAGCTTTCGGTACAGCCTCACCATTATGTAAACTGGCAGTCACTCCTAAGATATCGTGGGAAAAAAAGGATCGAAAAGTGGCTTCATTTTAGGGGTCGGAGACTTGCAAGCAAGGTGACATAATACTTATTGCAACACACTCTTTCTATATCGCACAATTGAACAGCATTGTAATCCAGGACATCTCTTTTTGCTTTTGCTTTTGCATCCTTCTCTCCTTCTCTTCTCCAGACTCCAGTGCCACTGTCCAGCCTCTATGCCCTTGTTTATCCAGTCGATGAAGGGACAGCAGTGATTCAGGTTGGCATGAGCCCTTGCATACGATAAAAAAGTCAATAGCCGTAACATCGAAAACCCGTGGTACTCAATGTGGGACCACATCCTGAACGAACTGATTAAAGACAATCAAAACTTGCATATAGCCCTGCAATATCCCTTTTGGTATAAATCAAAAGAACTCACTCGAGAAGAAAGCTCAAATCCTTCTTCAGTGAGGTCCATATCTTCCAGCTTAACCCCTTCTGTCGCAGAGTCTCGACATCCCACTCCTCTTCATGTTCTCCCCGAACTTCAAATGAGCAAACGACAAACTAGGGCTTCCAGGAAGGCGCGTCTTGCCTCAGCTGGTATTACATCTAAAGATTTAGCCACAGCGGGTTGGCAGCATCAGTATACAGAGGGAAGTACCCAGGCCAAAATCCCAGCTAATGGTGATGAGACTTCAACTTCTTTGAGGACAAACTCTGTTGCGGAGAGTGACTTTTTGCGAGATTTCCTATTGTCCAATGTTAAACCCAGAGGTAGTTCTAGTTCTGGTTCTGCTGTGACAGAACATGTGGTAGATGCACACACATGTATACCCGATTTTGCTGTCTTGCACACTGACACTATTCTGGATGAAGTCAATATTCCCTCCAAAAGATTTAGGGTCCGCATGCTGAGAATTCTGATGATTGTCGAAATAAAATTGTATATTGGGCGTGATCTGACTGGTCAAAAAAAAACACTTAAAATCCAATCAGCCATACATACTGCCACCACACAAGTCCTCGAGCAAGCAGGAGCCTTATTTCTGAATTATCCAGACGCCAATCTTGTTATTGGTATAGCAGTGTGTGGTCCTTATTGGTCATATGCTAACATACGCCCTAATGATATGCCATCCTATGTTTGGAAGAGGCTAAATGCAAGTTCGGACTATCCGTACATCCCCTCCACTGATTCCACCCCTTCCTCCGGACTATTGGATCTAAACTGATGGTCAGCCATTTCCGAAATTGAAGATACAGATTCCTATTGGCAGTTTCAGAGATTCCGGTCAGCTTTGGCGATCTTTCCTGATGTCAGTGAGACACCGAGCCTAGCTTCTGTTATTTTGGCGACTATGCGAAGAACATTGGAAATCATCTTTAATTACACAATAGGACCTCATCCAATCATTTCTCTGATAGTGTTTAGGATTTTTCCTGTTGTTGTAATACCAGAGTAGACATATTAGTTGTGAATAAAAGTTATTATATTATAGAAAAGTAGCTAAAATATTTTATACTCCGGGACTAGCTGTACAGTTCCTAATTATATGCTAATAGAGAAAACTACACTAGTACTCTTTTATTATAGTTGGCGCTGAACATTTACATAATATAACAACACTCCCCCTCACGCGCGAGCATGTAAACCCAATGACATTGCGAATCCTTTGATTTTCGGGCATGCAAGAGCCTTCGTAAAGATGTCCACGATCATTAGGTTCATGTTGCAGTATTTTAAGACTGCCTTGCCGTTGTCAATTAACTCCCATATCCAGATGTACCGGATGTCGAGGTGTTTATTGCGCACACTGTATCCTCCTTTGTTCAGGAAAGCGATCGTGCTTTGATTATTGCAATAGAGGATCATTGGTGTCGAGAACAGTCTAAATAACTTGCCAAGGAGGTTCCAGATGTACTTGAGTTCTTTTCTGGCTTGGGTTATCGCGATGAACTCGGCTTCTGTTGTTGATAGGGCGACCAATGACTGTTTCTTCGAGCTCCAGGCGAAAGCTCCTCCATCAAGGAAGAATACATATCCGGAAATCAAATGTTGATCTTCTTGGGATGCCCAATCGGCATTGGTATAACCGAAGATGGCTGTCTTCTCCATACCGTAGGTGAGTTTTAAGTCCTTTGTCCCTTTTATGTATTTTAAAACCCGTTTTGCAGTTTCCCAGTGAATGTGTCCGGGGTTCGACATAAAATGTGCCAATAAAGTGACAGCAAAGTGAATGTCGGGTCGAGTCATTCTTGCGAGGTAGAGTAATCTGCCGATTAACTGCTTGTAGGGGATTTTATTCATTTCTCTTCTTTCTTCGTCTGTTGTAGGACATTGCGACTTCGAGAGGATTAGTCCTGGTTCAAGTGGTGTTGAAACAAGTGCTGCATTCTTCATTTGGAATCGTTCGAGGAGTGTTTCAATGTACGCTGATTGGGATATTGATAAGGTTCATTCTTCTCAGCTTCTTTTGATTTTCGTTGCAAGTAGCCAATGAATTCTTCCTAGGTCGACTAAATCGAATGTTTTCCCTAGTTTGGTCTTCATTTCAGCAATAACATCGTCTTCGTTCCAACCATTGTCAGATCGTCGACATGAACAGTGTAACACCTTCCCAAAAATTTTTGATTATTTCCACCATTTTTCCTCATATTTTCTAAAATCTAAAAATACATAAAAAAACATAATTGGATTTTCATTCTTCCATCCCCTTTACCCTTTTCCTTCTTCCCTCATGTTCTGGGAACGTGACCCCTACGATAGAGATGATATCATTGATCGAGAGTTTCACCCTGACCACCTTCTCCCTTCACCCTCCCCTACATACTCGTCAGAGGACGAAACAGAATATGACTCCCCTTATCCCATTCCCAAAGACTCTGACTTCCCTCCCATTCTATACCAACTCAACCCAGCTATCATCCATTCCAAACAGAACTCCAATTATACATCGATCTCGGAGAAAAGCTTGATATTAGAATAAGTCCCTCTACCGCATGGCCAGCCCCAACTCCCACGAAGACTTACCATAAGGATCTAGAAGACTTGGAGATAATAGAAACCCTGCACTACACCAGACCTATCGTAATCCAAGGATTTCAAGGAACCTTCGTTATCGGAAATAGTTACAGCCTAAAGAAACGTTGCCCTTACACCCCTGTCAGAATCACTAGGGTGATCGCGCACCAAAAATATGGACCTCAATTCATTCACATTGCCTTTAATGTTCCCTCTATGGCATTTTGGACCTTTAGCAACATGGAAGACTACCCCCGAAAACAAATCCAGCTGTCGGAGCTCTAAGGGACTCATATATTTAACAACCTCCAGAAACCTACATCACCCATCAAAACCTCACACCGCCATCTCGCCTCAACCTCCCGAAACTCAGACAATGTTCTCTTTTAACGTAACCACCCAAAACATTTCAACTAATTCCAGATCCTCTTCTTCCTATACCTCCCAATTCCACTACCAGCCTCCGTTTGATTCGGAAACAGATGATCAAGTTCCCACTACTCGCCCTACTACTCCTCTCCCTTCTCCTATTGAAGACCTTGAAACGGAAGTTCGTGTATATCGAAGCTCGAGTAGTCAACTCCCAATCAATCCTGACACCTTATGGCCTCAGTACCTGCTCATGTCCAAGGACGTATCAACTAGAAGTAAGATTTTGGATCTTGGTCTCCCCGAAACCATTAAGTATGGAGATGCCATCTCAATAAAAGGTTTCGAGGGGCAATATCACATTAACCATTACTTTACTGTTTCACACTGCACTCCTCCTTACCAAATTATTCGAATCATTGCAACTGCCAGTCTAGGAATCGCCTTTGAGCACATTGGGTTTGATGTGCCCTATGAATGCGTACTACCATACTCCTCCCTTCCCTATCATTCTCGTTACCTCTTCATCCCCTTTGAAGAAGTTTTCTTCACGCCACCCTGTCTATATCCAGAAGACCATTTCTACTCTTCCTTCCCTGCGCCAACCCCACTACCCACACCACCAATAAACAAGGTACTCCGAAAAATCAGATCCTACGCCATCGGAGTGCTCAAGGGAAAGAATCAGAGTCTGGCTGAAGAAAAGCATCTAGAAGAAGGGCTGAGAAAGTTCCAGAATCACTTGGTAGTTGAGTGGTAACATCGTGAGAGTATTTCCTTAAATTGAACATTCTTTTGTCCTCCATCTATGAGTCCTTCCACTTGCCTCTCTCTATTGTACAACAGTTACCCGTTTTCACCCCTTTCACCTTTCACCCCTTTCACCATATTTCTCCTTTTGTAAAAATTTGACAACCTCTAAAAATATTTTTCCTCATTTAAATAAATAATAATTACTAAACTTTGTATAAAAACTCTCGTAGTAGTTAAAATAAGAACAAGTTTTACCAATCCCTCTAAAGTGCAGGATAAGCTTAAGTTTCTAAAGTGTTTCTAACATCTGAATCTTTTCCACTATTAAGCAAAGTGCTGATAGTTGGTCTGTTCCTAACAGTTTCTAACGTCAAGTTGTTTTCTAACGTCAAGTTGTTTTCTAACGTCAAGTTGTTTTCTAATGTCAAGTTGTTTTCTAACGTCAAGTTGTTTTCTAATGCCAAGTTGTTTTCTAACATCAAACAGTTTCTAACATCAATTTGGTTTCTAATGTCAAGTTGCTTTCTAACATCAATCGGTTTCTATCGTCAAGCGGTTTTCTAATGTCAAGTCAGTTTCTAACGTCAGAACTATTCTCTTTCTACCCCTTACATCTGTTACGATTAAAACATACCAATTTTCCCTTCTAACACCTTCCACCCCCTTCTCTGTATTTCTGCAGCAAAGCTCAACTTATTTAGAACCAAGGCCTCTATAATCAAATATTGATTGTATATACTGAACAGGATCCTAGTTTAGTATACGACAACGGCAACTATCTTTATCGTTCTGTTTTCTCGTTTGAAGAAGATACCTGGGTCTATTCTTGAGCAAGAATAACCAAGGTCAGTAAACATTTTCTTTAGGGTTAAGTACCATAAACGACCACTCTGTTTTAGGCTGTAAATTCCTTTTAATAAGTGCCAAACGAAATCTTCTTTGCCGGCTTCTTCAAATCCGGGTGGTTGTCGCATGAAGATCGTCTCGTCTATTTCGCTGTTGAGGTAAGCACTCTTGAAATCAGCTTGGTGTATTTCCCAGTCGTTCTTATTTGCTATTGCCAGGATAAGACGAATTGATTCCAGGTTCGCTGTCGGAGCATATGTTTCATTGAAGTCTACTCCAGGCTCTTGGGAGAATCCTTGTGCAACAAGTCTTGCCTTTGCTCTTACTGGTACATTCTCATTGTTTAGCTTCAGTTTGAATGTCCATTTACTTCCGACAATATTAGCATCCAGTGGTGGTTTTACCAGCTCAAAGATACCTCTTGCATGCATTTGTTCAAGTTCTTCTGCCATCACTGTTGACCAAGCTTCTTTATTCGGACTGTGTAGTGCTTCTTCGACAGTTTCTGGCTCGAATATTGCTGCTGTTAGTGCGTATTCTGTTATGGTGATCTCTTCGGCTAGTTTGCTGCTTTCGCTCTCCGGACTATTGTTGTTTCGTGTTCCAGTGGGTAAAGTTGGTTTATTCGTTTGTCCGGTTGCTGAACCTTTTCCAGATATTATATCTTGGATGTAATTCGAGGGTTTTATATTTCGCTGGCTTCGTCTTAGTCCAGTTGGTTCGAGTTGGTTCGTGGGAGTTTCAAGTCCTAACATGGGATCAGGCAACTCTTTGTTTCGTTCGGGTTCGGCAATCTCTGTTGTTGTTTTCTGGTGAGTTTCTGGGTTGTTCCGGATGATTTGTGTGCTGACTGGTGGTGCTGTTGGCACACTCTCCAACTCCCCCTCATTTGGAACTCTCTTCTTCGGCTCAAAGATGACATTCCGTTCGACACTGATACATCCCGATTCTGGCCAATAAATTCGGTGGCCATTCCCATTACTCTCAAAACCAATCCAGCGACATACGATTGATTTTGGATCTAATTTGGAGTTTGGGTCAATTTGGACATGAACATTCTCACCGAAGGTATGTATGTCAGAGAAGTCTGGTTTCTTCCCGGTTCTCGCTTCATGTGGGGTTTTATTTTCTAATGCGCGAGTTGACAGTCAATTCTTGAGCCATGTTGCGTGGCTAACGGCTTCTCCCCATAACGATCCCAGTAATTTCGTGGCGAAGATCATAGCCCGGGCATGTTCTACTAATGTTTGGTGCTGTCGTTCTTCAGATCCGTTTTGCTGGGGTGAATCATGGACTGTTAGTCGGTGTTTTATTCCACGACCTTGTAAGTATTTCTTCGTCGCTTCACTTGTATACTCGCCACTGTTGTTGGACTGAAAACATTTAATTTCTTTTCCAGCTTGCTGCTGGCTCCACTCGACAAATGCCTTCATTTTCTCCAATGCTTCAGACTTTTCTGCCATCAGAAAAATGTGAGTTTCTCTTGTTGCATCGTCAGTGAATGAAATAAAATATTTCTTCCCACTCTGGGTATTTACTTTAGCTGGTCCTCAAATGTCTGTGTAGACAAGTTCACCGAACTCCTTTGCTCGCTCTCCTTGTCTCTCCTTTGGGAAAGGGAGTTGTGTCTGTTTTGCTTTCGCACAAGCTTCGCAAAATATGTCGTCATCGTCTCCGTGGATTAATTCAATTCCAGTGATGTATCCCTTTTCAACCACTCACTTCACACTGATGGGTGAAATATGTCCTAGGTGTTCATGCAGTTGGCTGATTGTTAAGGCTAATTTCGCATGTTCAGTCGATGTTGTGAGTGTTGTGGGTATGAGGTAAAGGCCGTTGGTTTTGGGGATACTGAAAACTTCATTTCCTCTAGGATCCATTAACTGGACTAAACCATTCATAAATATTGCTTTATATCCTGCTTTCGTCATTCGGCTAACTGATACTAGTGATACTGGAATCTCGGGGGCATATAAAGTGTCTTTTAATGTGAGTCTGACCTGACTGTTATTTTTCTTCGGGACAGTGAATTTGACATCACCCTGACCAGTCACATAAATCGTTCGACCTTCTGCTGTTTTAATAGGTCGTGGGATAATTTCTTGGAAGTTCTCGAAATTTTCTCATCTCGGTTCAAAATGGCTTGTCGCTCCTGAGTCAAGGACCTGATTAATTTTCAGTTCAGGGTTTGTCTTCGCAGCCAGTGAGTATTCCATTGCAGGGAAAGCGTGGTTGTCCAAGATTTGATTTTCTGATGCTGTGTTAGCCTTTTCCCTCTTGCCTCTTCGTCTTGTCGGTCATTGCCCTTCTTTCCCACCACCTTTACTCCAGCAGTCCTCTTTCCAGTGGCCAGTCTTCCCGCAGTTGTGACACTCGGATTTCGACTTGTCAGGACCTTTTGCAGATCTGCCTCTCGATTTCACATACAGTGCTGAATCACCTGTTTTCCATTCGTTTAGGATGATATTGTGTTGGGCTGTTTCAGAGATGTGGTTTATGATTTCAGTAGGGGTAAGTTTCTTGTCTATAGCCTTATTTGCTACAACAAGTGAGTGTAACATCGGTTGATAGGATTTGGGCATTGCACTGAGGATGATGGCGATAAATTGTGCCAAGTCGAGCTTTCCTCCAGCTGATGCATATTGGGCATGAAGGGTTTGTAGGGTTTAGATGGTTTCCTGCGGGTCACCATCTTTGGGGCATCGAGTCTGGTACATCTGTACTAGCAAATCGGCTTGTACCATTTCGGATTGGTTGTCGAATTTCGAGGTAACAATTTTCCAGGCTTCTGATGCCAATTCTGTGGTGATGACTTCGATTTGTAGTGTTTCTGGTATTGTACTCATGATGAGTGATCTCGCGTGTTCGTTTAGGATCATCCACTCATCCAGTTTATTGTTATAGTCTTCGGTCTGGGCTTCAGTTGCCTTTTCATCAGGTTCCTTGGGTTTAGAAGCTCGTCCGTCAATATACCGGATCAGGCGACACCATGTGAACATTGACATCATTCTCGCCTTGTATAATACCCAGTTTCGTCCGTCTGCTTCCAGCTTCGGGGGAGGAGCGACTTGTGATAGGGAGGGGGCGGAAATGTCATTCATCATGGTTCTGGGGCCGGGGCCCATAACCTGTTGTTGTAATACCGGAGTAGACATATTAGTTGTGGACAAAAGTTATTATATTATAGAAAAGTAGCTAAAATATTTTATACTCCGGGACTAGCTGTACAGTTCCTAATTATATGCTAATAGAGAAAACTACGCTAGTACTCTTTTATTATAGTCGGCGCTGAACGTTTACGTAATATAACAACATTTCCCTTGGTCTGTTTACTTCACTTTATCATTTTTGTTGTTAGTGTATAGCGTACTAGTATTATGTAACCTCAACTCATCATAGTAGTAATACCCATTCTCTTCACATTCTCTACACTATAGAAAGAATGTAAGAGTGATTCAATCGGCTCATTCCTTGCTCCAGACAATGTCCAATCCTTTATTCAATAGGATGCAACTTTGTGCTTAGGAAAACCCGACCGAATCATCCGTCGGAGGAGTTCGTCATTTTGGTGCGTCGATGTTGACACGTCGCAAATCCCAGCACTTAACCTTATCACGATTCGTCTTATATGGAGTATGTCGCAACTTGCGCTTTTTAATTAGGGAAAAACAACTTATATTATAGTAGAAAAAGGGTACAGTTTATATACTAACTACGAGGAAATATTCTGGTGTTCAGTACACAGCGAAGCTGTGCGCGCAACGGATATTCCGGTCTGGTACAGACCGGAATACTAAGTCGTTAGTAAGAAACTTACTAACATCTATTAACCATTACTAACAGAGTATATCGATTTATGCGTGGACTGCACACACTGGAGTGTCGATCGGATGTGAAAGGGTGTTTATTTTTGGAAATGTGAACAGACTTGGTTAATGGTTGGACACCCAAGATATTACAACCCAACCCCATAACGTTATGCGTGATTATTACACGGGGCCTGTAACAAATGGCTTTCAACGCTCCAAAATACTTTGTGATGCAACGGTCTGAGGGGCTGGGCAATTTATCAGCTTCTGATAAGACCAGTCTGGATCTCCATTTTCTCCGGTGATGTTATACGCCAGCGCTTCCCCCACCGCTGATTCCAAATTCGTCCCCCACAATCGTGTTCACCCGAGTCATTTTTCACAACTCCAGAGGATCTACATATTATCATCTTCATCCGTTCCGATTACCGATCAAATGCCTGCTACGTCTCCAAAAACAAACTAAAAAGTCCCCTTTTTTTCCTTTGAAAACGGGTAGAAAATCTAAGGGACCCTCTTCTTGGCGAAATTGTCCTCTGGAACATCTGGTATCCTCCACTTTATTCAACTGATCAAGGACATGGAGTATCATGGCTGACAAGAACCTGAGCATGAAGCAGAGCACTGACCGTAGTACATCAAGACGCGCGCACAGTTTGAGTATACGAGGAAGTTCATCAATTCAATGAAATGAACGAAGGGAGAGGAGGAACAGATATGTCTAATGGGGTTGATTCCGGATAAAAAACGGTGGTACAACATCCATAATAAATCCCTGTACAAGTTTCCTGTGCCCTCCCATCTTGTCCATTCACTGAGCGTGTTGAGGGATAAAAAGTTTGGGACAATGAAGGCTGTATGTGACCTTTGCATGCACTTAGTAAAGAGCGGTTTCACTTTGAAAACAGACGCTCAAGCGCGTCGCGTGTTTGTATTTAATACATCTTAGACTTCGCCACGACATCGTGCTCCACGAGTGACATTACGGCATACCAAATTCTAGTCAAAACTATGATACTATCTTACACGCCAATAATTTGCCAACGGAACTCTACTAAGATATGTTCTTTTCTTCACTATCGACACCTGATCATTCTTTATGAATCCGATTGTGAGCAAACCGCATGCTTTTTCTCGGCTGTGAGAACGTATCTAAATATGTACAGAATCCCTCATCTATTGAAGTTCCTTCTCCGTTGTGATCACGGGTAGATATCAATTTGCGTTTATAAACTGAGGTTGAAATTGACCTCCTGTTAGTTTTGTCTCCTAAAACACTCACCCACCATGTTCTACCACAAGCTGTGGCCCCTTTGGTAGTGCATTTCTTTGATTCCGAATGCTTTAACACAAGCACCACCAGGAAGCATTCAAATCGCTATGGAAAATACGATGCAAATACAACGTGATGCAATCGCTCGGCTCAAAACCGATTTTCTGGGTCCTACGATGCAAAACTTGGAAACAACCTCATTATCAGCGGAACAAACATCTTCTAAAAAAGGTTCTACAATCACGTTTCACAACCCTAAGGCTGCGGAATTCTTTGTTGACGGAACTAGTTTGCCCGATGGTTAGTTGTTCAGTCCTTGTACAAGAATCTATCAAGCTGACATACGAATAGTAACCTTTGATGTTGGTCCATCTTGGTCTGGTCTTCTACCCATATCCGGGGCGAAAAACGAGACCCGCAAGCTATTCTTTTGGTGAGACATTAGATTTAGCAACTATATCCGCATGTCCGTCCTTACAGGTGTCAAACAGGTTTTGGCCTGCTAACAATCCTGAACACGGCGATGAGCTTTTATTTTGGACCAATGGTAAATATTTACTTTTACTTTGGAAACAACCTTGACTTTCTGCTTCCAGGTGGACCCGGTTGCTCCTCACTCGAAGGCTTTTTCCAAGAGAATGGTCCGGTTAGTGAGTGAACTGTTTTTTTTTGTTCACGAGCTACTCTAATCTCTTGTCTAGCATGGTCATGGGGTCAAGCGGCACCTACGCTGTAAGTTAATACATCCTTCCGCTTACTTTTACTTAACTCCGGACCGTAGTAATCCCTGGTCATGGACGAACCTTTCACATGTTCTTTATGTAGAACAACCGGTTGGGGTATGATCAATCTTAAACGCAAAAAACTGATGGGATCTAATTTTCCGATTTTTCATATAGACTGGTTTACCCAAGGCGAACCTAGTATTTCAAACGACGATGAATTAGCGGCACAAGTAATTGGTTTCCTACAACAATTTCTGGAAATATTTAGTGAATTGAAAGGAAAGAACTTTTATGTGTCGGGCGAAAGCGTGAGTTTTGCCTGCTAAGTATAATCGTGATACTCAAAAATGCCAAACAGTATGCTGGCTTTTGTAAGCGATTCTGTTACTTTATTGTCAGACTAAATAATCTCTTTTCCCCGCTACTCAGATGTTCCGTACATTGCAAATTGGATTTATGAACACCCTGGCTTGGAATTAAACCTTAAAGGGATTTTCATCGCTGACCCATCCTTGTCATATGATGTCGTTCAACAAGAGATTCCTGCACTGAGATTTGTTCAAGTACCTCCGTTTTCATTAACTCTGAAAAAAATAATAACTAGCTCATCAACATTTGAATTCCGCAATGATCAAGCCAACCAGAACTTATTCCCATTCAATAGTTCATTCATGCAAACCCTTCAAACTATCTCCGATAATTGTGGATATACCGATTATTTGGACAAGTATTGAACTTATCCGCCCAAAGGGCAGCTACCCTTTCCTGTAGCGACTAACGGAACGTTCTCCGTTACACCTGAATGCCGTATACATTCACCAATACAACGAGCTGTCAATCTGTAGGTGGCGGAATTATTGGTTTTACTATTATTACTGAAAAATGAATTAAAGTTTGAACCCTGCGTTTGACGTTTATCGTGTATCTGATACCTGGCCTAATTTTTGTATGTTTCGTCTTAGTCCTTCCTATGCAGCACTGCACTGACGAGTATGTCTAGGGAGTGTTTTGGGATTTCCCCGTTCTACACAGGAGTTCATTTATTTCAATCGGTATTCGATTTCTTTTCAGAATATGCACAACTTTCTTATTTACTGGTGTAATTTAGAATTGACGTTTGTTCCTTCACGCTTGGACTTTTTCACTGAAATCTTACTTTAGATTAGGTCCCAGATGCTATCCATGCCCCACATGTGATGTGAACCGATTGTACCAACAATGCTGTCTATATCAATCCAGCCACCGGGCCCTCCCTAATGTAATAGAAAAATCTGAACGAACTATTATTCTTCATGGTTTGGCTGTAAGTGTGCTGTTTATAGCATTCCCCGTTTTCATTCACCTTTGAGTTATAATAGGATTTCATCCTTGTTGCTGAAGGAACTCGCATTGCTATTCAGTACGTGTATCTCACTCTATGACTTCTGGAATCTCAGTTTATTTTAATTTCAGAAATATGACATGGAACGGTACACAAGGATTCCAAACTCCCATTCAGAATGAAACTTTCATATTGAAAGATATGGGTGTCCTTGGAAATGCCCATACAGAAAGAGGATTAACCTGTAAGTACTCATCTCCTAAACTTACGATGAACATTTTTATCGAATCACTATCGTTAGATGTTGAATTTTATTATTCGGGACATATGACACCTCGTAAGGATTTTTTGGAACTTAAAAAAATGCTTGGTCAATCACCATTCTGATTGTGTTTAGAATTTGTCCCTTGGTCTGCTTATTCCACGATATCATTTTTGTTGGGACGACAGGATAGTGTCAGCACAGCGTGACCTCAGGTCAGGCTCTGCGCCGTAGAAAGAAGGCTCAAATTCTTCTTCGAAGTTTGAATATATCATTACACAATGCAGTCGACTCGCGCTTGCTCCGGGTGGTTGCTGTTTTTAGGTCTATACACCAATTTTGTATTTATAAGATTGCTGGAAAAATCACAGAGAAAAGTGCCCCACCAGTATGGAATGAAGAAAAATTGTGATATCCCTCCTGGATTCGCATGTCGACGCTAGAGATTTTCGAAGGTTGGATAGGAATCACTGGCAGGATGATGGAAATTAAATTCGATAATCGCTCGAAGATTCCATGTATTACCAGTTCTCAAACATAATGCATAACCCATTAAGACGTCGCGTTAAAGCCAAAAAAACGCACTCCCATGTTCAATTGCAATTGATATGATTGATTGTTGGAGTGGAGTTACAAGCCCGCAAAAACATGAGGAAAGACACAACGATAAAACAATAGGAATAATATGACGATATTGCACAATGGCCAGATGGACTTGATTCCAGGGCCTCACCGATATAAAAGAAGGATGGTTCGTCACATGTCACACTCGAGCGGTCACACACGCAACATTACCGTTCATCCTCTTCTCATACACCGACTCAAATCCATTCAAAAATGTCGAAAAAAGTGACTCCCATGTTTTATGGATATGTTATGGAGCCCAACTGGTTGTACGAATATGGAATAGAAAATAACTGTGTCCCCCTCTCGGATCCCTATGATACTTTGGTACCGGACGACGAGGTCGATATCAAAGGCTGCACCATACGGGCTGCTAAGCGACATATTCTTTGGCGAGCCGGTCTTGCTGGGAATGCTAAATTCCTAGCCTTTCCCATCGAGGGTAAATATTGTCATTGCCTCGTTATCACAACGAATGATTCCAAGACGCAAGCTCATATGCCGCTTCTTCCAAAGGAAAGATACGCCAAACTTCGAGAGATCCTCGAGGTTGAAGAGGAACTACTATGGTGGAAAGTGGGTTAGTTTTTAGGTGTTGCGGGCTCCAACTGTTGCAAACCAAACCAATAACAAACAATGAACGAACGGAATCGTTTACATAACGCCCAATTTTACATAAATCCGCGACGCGATCGTGACCTAGGTTCGAGCTATTTGCATGTGTCCCAAGAGGTATTACGAACGGCGTTTTCTTTCTCTTGTACATTTCACGAATCATGTAAAAAATCTCTCGTATTTTATAAATGCAATAGGTCAATATCCCAGCTGGTTTGACAAGTTTGCCCTCCATCTAGCTCGCCTTGAGCTGTTCTTTGGTCCTCCGGATGAAGCGGCACGGGAAGTTTTAATTGTCCACTTGCACGATATGTTATTGTGGGGTCGATCATGATTGAGAACTTGAACTGGTATGCTGTCAACTCCGTTCCCCGCTTATGGCGAAGACCGATCGTGCGGCCGGGGCCAGAGCTTGGAGTACATGAAAAGTGGTATTATCTCTCTGGGATGACCGCATTGTTCTTGAAAAAGAAAAAACTGAATTTGTTTTCTTCCTCCCACATTTTTTTAGTATTTCGCCACTACACAGGGTAGTTCGTGGAGCATTGAGACTGATCGATGATTGTTGGGGTATCGAGCATACCCTAATATAACCAGTGCATCGCGGGTTGTCCTAGTTCTTACTAGCCTGTAAGGTTGACTATTAGCATGTCTCGGCTCGCTGTGAGCTGCGCATACAATTACTTTATTTCGCAGGAGCGCCTTAGTTATATTAGATGAAAATATTACACCGTAGCTCTTCCGCCATCGATCGGTATTTTATACTTGATCGGGTTTCGCCGAAAAGCTTATATAAATATGCGCTCAAATCAAACCAGATTCCAAGGTATTTCTCGGAAAATATATGAGAACGTATCACAAATAGTTTTTCTTAGGCACTTAAGCCCAATACTGCCAAGGTTTAGGTGGAGATAATGAGGCTTAAACGGGTTATAATATGTTAGCTTCGTGGATGGAGGGGCCAACTCTATGTTTTTTTTCTTCCTGTTGAGAGTACAAGCGCAAGGAGTTCAACCTATGAGATGGAGTCAAATAATAGAGAATCGTATATCACAAATTGTTAGCTCAACTTTAACATAGACAAGGATATTAGAGAACGAAAATTAGAAAATTAAGACAGGAACGAGGAAACCTGTTGGCTGCCACTTGCAATTCACGGATTCGGTATTATATATGTTTCATTTCCCTCTTCCACGAAGTTATTTACTTTCATTCGAATCCAGATAAGTGTTCCAGGAATGCTTCCGTCCTCAACGAGCGCGGAACAAACTGGCATTTGAAAGGCAATGGTCGCCTGATGACTCTTTGTTAGTACAAATGTCTAAGCGCAGACAACTCGAATAATAATTAGCTCACGAAATTAAGCCGGGAACAAATGCATCGGGGGAAGGTAATTCTATGCCTGTGGAAGTCTTATACGGAACAATATTGAAGGCATACAGGACATTGGTGATCAAAATAAAAAGAATACTATCAGCCATATGGCGCCCAGGACATATCCTACGAACTCCTCAGTATACTTGAACAACATAAAATATGTTAAGGTGTCAACTAATACTAACCTTCGGCCGAAACCAAAAGCGCTATCTGGGTATTTCGTCTGAGGATTCATAAATCTATCGGGATTAAACTCATCAGCGTCGTCTCCATACGCTGATTTCGAATGTAAAAGAGACCTAGAAGAAAAGATAAGACTAGTTCAAATTACTCATTGATGGAGTTACTTACCACGTATTTCCTATTACAATCGTCCCTTTGGGTACGAAATATTCCCCAATTATATCGTCCTCCTTGAGCATGTGAGGGACAGCGACTGGAGTGACTGGATGCCAACGAAGCACTTCTTTACATAGAGCGCCGATGTAGGGAAGATGTTTCCTATCATCAAATGATGGTAACTTATCCTCTCCGAGAAAGTTATCCAGCTCTGCTTGTGCCTTCCTCTGAACGTCAGGGTATAAGAGCATCGCTATGAAAAATATTTGAACAGCTGATTCCGTCTGTAACAAACTTGGGTGAAATGTTCTCTCAAAACCTTTGATACATACAGTGTCTATGGCAGCCATATAAACACTTCCGGCTATATCTCGGATAATTCTTTCTTCTTCGGCCACATGCAGGTTCTCTGGGTTGATTTCTCCTAGTGCATTTCCAACTATCGAGGGTGATGCATTACCAGCTTTCTAATGGAGAATTTAAATCGACTTTAGTAGTAGCTATTTGAAATAATTAATTGTGAAAACACAATACAATTGCAGCTTTAACAGCGGTGAAAGGAATGGTAGTCATGGCATTGATTTCTTCACGTAACGTTTTAGCCTTCTTTTGAAATCCAGCGCCGGGAACCCAAGACGGAATATATTTCACTAACGGTAAATCAACAAGGTCCAGGACATTTATCCTCACTCAAGTCCCAAAACATACGGATTGGTATAAAATCCACTAGTTGCGCGCCCGGTGCAGTGACTTGCGTAAATCTTTCCAGTGTTTTTTTCCGCTAGTTCTATATAAGGATCCTTGTTAAGAGATGTTTTAATACCATAGATGATCTTGAATCCGTCATCGCCGATATATTGGATCTGATTACAACAAAATCCATACCTCCATGACCATTGCACCAATCACATGTCTCGAATGAGCTATGAAACCCTCCGGGTTTCGATGAAGATGAAATAATAAAGTCCTAATATCGAGTTCATCAACTCGAATATACGATAGGACGAGCGCATACCTCGAAAACTTCTCAAGTGTCCCTTGGTACATCAATGGCTTATTCAAATATTGATGCAAGATTGAGCGCTGGTGCTTCCACTTTTAATCAGCCTGCATTATCGCTAGACTCCAATCAAACTTGACACTTTACGATA
This sequence comes from Clathrus columnatus, assembly GCA_020884735.1. NCBI lineage: Eukaryota > Fungi > Basidiomycota > Agaricomycetes > Phallales > Clathraceae > Clathrus > Clathrus columnatus. The sequence goes on from BPWL01000001.1 coordinate 1,333,185, forward strand.
TGAGCTCGTGTTTAAACATGCTATCCGAGTCAAGAAGAGTGAGTGAACATACAGATCAGACAACATAGTTGACTTGAATCGGCCGGAGTACAGTGTCCAACGTTGCTCGAAAAGTTCGGAAACCATTTTATATGAACTAACGACGAGAATGGAGGTACCAAATATATTTAGGTATGTTAATTCGCCTGAGGACACTATGCGATTGAACAACAACGGTGAAAAATCAATAATTGATAACTGACCGTACGTCTTGGCCCATTTGTCGTATGTTTTCCATTCTTTCTGAAGAGGTATATCAAACATATTTCCGACTATAAGGCGTCTCAGAGGGCCTGGAGGTAGCTTATATCCTATAAGCAACAAGGTTGGTTTGTTAGAGCGATACATGCTTTGTAAATGTTATTTTACTTACCCTTTGGAACATGTATACGTATCTTAAACCAGTAAAACCAGAAACATAGCAGGGCAAGCGATACAACCAAGGACTGGGTGATCATATTGGGGATGAGTCGACTGTCAGGCGTCCGAGGTTTAAAACATGATGGGTATTCAATAGAGAAGACGATATAAATTTAGGCAGTTGCATTGAGTTTACATAAAACTCTAACTTCCATTTTGAAATGGAGAAGAATCATGATCATATGCTATACCGAATGAGGCGCTCATATTAAATTCCATATCACTTTTAGTTCTTTTATCACGTTCACTATTACGTCGTAGAGTGTTTGTCCGCCAAGAGAAACTAGCGTTACTTTCATTCTTGATAGATGAAATTGTAAATAAATTTAAACATTTTCACTATTCGTTTCGTTACCTTTGCCCAACAATCTATGCTTGTGGTGACTCGAACTTTAACTGTTGCAAAAGGAACGGAATTTTGAATCTATCAAATAAATTAGACTTTGCACAGTGTATGACTAGCCAACCACTCATGGATACCCCAAACTAGACGTTCATCATAACACGTTAGTTGGTCCCTCATCCTCGGTTTAGCACTGTATTTGGTATCAAACCAACCAAAACAGCGATTGGGATTTTGGGATTTGTGCTGTGCTGGTAGGTTCAACCAAGTTTTGCAACCCCTGAAATGGACCCGTGGCACTGTTATTTTTTTAAGTGCATGTTTTTCTCGTCTAGAACTTTTGGTGTTGACATTTTGACATTAATCTTTGAGGCCTCTGATATCTATGCACCGCTTTCAATACGCTGATAGAAATGGTAAGAAATCGAAAAAAGGACGACTTCACCATTGCAACTGGAATGGAACAGATCTATTTCGACGACATGCACGATTATCGATTATCGATTATCATTAGCCATAAACCCATACTCATAGTAAGTACGTATAGTAGGGCACCGCGGGGTTTGAAAAGTCTCATCGGCGATATGATCTCTCGAGTTCGTAAACACCCAGACTCATTTTTCACCTTAACTCAAATCGATATAAAATTATAAATGTCACGCGGAGGCGGGCGTGGAGGATGGCGTGGTCGTGGAAGAGGTGGAGGAGGCTCAAATATGCCTCCAATGGGTTTATCGTTCGCAGATTTAGCATCATTATCAAAAGAGCCTACTGCTTTATATCCAACAATGGACCCATTACCTGTATTGTCTCAGTTAACTTCATCCGAACATGAAGATATAAAGGCCCAAAGAGAATATGAGAAACAAATGCGGGCATCGCCATATTATATCGTTGAAAACAAAAAGTCAACAGGTACATGTTGTTTAAAATAGAGATGCAACTAAATGACACACTAAGAAACTCAAGGATAGATCTACCCCGGTATTCTGACAAGTATAGACCGAATGTTAATACCCATCCGACTCTAAAACGGAGTGACTTAAATCCCGAGTTTTTTCCTCCGGATATTTTTGAAGCTTATTTCAATCCCAAGAAAAAAGGAAAAGGTAAGACAGCTTGATATTTTATAAAGGTCCTCTCTAAATTTTCCTCGTAGCGGAGAAGAAAGTCAAGCAAGTCAAAGCCAACTTTGATGCGTTAGAACAGGAGGAGCTACAGGGTGGCAAGGAAGATGTAAGTATACTGCCTAGGCTTTAGTTTTGACCGTTAAATAACACACATATATAGGAGGATGACGATGAAAAGCCCAAAGACGATGACGAAGAACCTCCTGATTATGATGAGGATGAAGAAGAGGACGATAATGATTATGTTGAGGAGTACTTCGATAACGGAGAAGGGGATGATGACGATTATTTAGGAGGTCCCCGTGGTGGAGATGACGGTGGAGGCGGTTAGGCTTTCTTCATTTTTTAGTTATCGTTGACTGAATGATTTTATTATCCAGATACGTATGACTGATCTTCATCTAAAGACTAAAACTGCCTTGTCATTATTATAAAATGGGTCATTGGTATACAATACATCTAATACTGCAGTTGTACAAACAGAAAGCAATTAAAAGCAATGGTTCATCAAATAAGTTTAGTGTCCTTTTTCGCTTGCTGTATAGCAGCCAATCTGGCTGATCGCAACGTCATATGGGTTCCTTGAGTTGCCTTCTTAGCTGTAGGAGCTGAACCGCCAGCGGCTGCACTAGATAAACGTGTTTCGTCTGAAGCGAAACCGGGAATTCTAATATTATGATTGCGTTCTGACCAGGGTGTAAGTACAACTCCAAGATAGGGAGCTAATCTTACCTAAATGTAACTGGAGATCTCGGACTTCTAGCGTGTCACCACCTCGATGACGTGCCAGACGACATGAAAAGTTTGTTACGGAGTCAATAAATTCATCAGCAATGTCTAGTAATAACTATGATGGTTGTGAATATTATCTTGTCATATGGAACTATAATCTACTTACATCTTCAACTTCAGGTTCGACTCGAACGTTCGGGTCGATGCTGGATACCAATTCCTGTATTGATTTGCGCATGCTTTGATCGGCCGGCGCCATTTTCCTCTGTCCAACTCTCACTTCTCCCAAGCCATATAGAGAAAGGTCCTCTGGAATTCGTTCCAGTAAGGCGGGTGTACCTATTAAGGAAAGTAAGTCCAACTACACCGAAACATATCTTGAACGTGCTTTAACGTACCAGCCATACGTCCCATGGGTAATCCACCAGTTAAAGTCGGACGACCAGGTGTCGAAGTGTTAGGCCAAGCCTGAGCTCCGGGATCCGTTACATTCAGTGTAGAATTGATCTGCGGTTGTCCATAACTCGAAGAAAGCGTTGGGTCTTCTCCTGGCGATTTTCGTTTTAAGGCCGGATTCGTGATAGTTGTAGGAGTTGTTGCAGTCTATAAATGAATTTATTAAGAAAAGAAAAAATTCGTAATTCAGGGCTAAAACAACTTGCCTGTGTTGCTGTTCCTGCTTGAGCGGCAGAAGTGGATGATGGTTGAGCTTGAGCTTGAGCCTGAGCCTGGACTTGAGCTTGACGTTGATAATAAGCTATCGCTGTTTGAAGCTAGGAAATAAAGAAAAATCTATCTTTAAAAAGCTCATAAATCCAACGTTCAAGGATCCTACGTGTTTCATATCCCGTTCATTGAGCTTCCCTTGCTTTGCCATTTCAGTCAAAATGGATAGATTTTTAAAAATTTGGTTGAGCATTTCTTGCGGAGATAATCCCGAAGGTAGTTTCAATAATGAACCAAGAGAGGCTAACATCTCAGCATTTCCTGAAGCTGCAGACATTGTGAGTTGGAAGGATGACAAAGCTATATTATGTAATTAGCCTGTTTCCTTCAAGCTCCAGTATGGAACGTACACCTCGTTTTCTAGTGGCAGGACTGGGAAATATTACCCATCCAATGACCAGACATAGGTGCTTACTCTCTTTTCTGAATTCAAGTGTTATTATTAAAACGATTATCACAGCGTGGGTCATTTGATCATCGATTCTATGGCAGCCCGATATGGAGCACGCATGACTTTTGATTCCTCAACAGATTGTTGGGAAGGAACGAAGATGATACCAGTCGTAACAAATAAGATATCTCAAGGAACCATACCCATCGAATTCATATTCGCCAAACCAAGTACGGGCCTCCTTTCGTGCTAAAAATTAGGCTAATAGTAACTTCTTAGAACCTCTGATGAATATTTCTGGTCATGCTGTTATATCTTCCTTCAAGAAACATGTTTCACCACCTCTCCCAGATCACCTTATCATCATACATGATTCATTAGAGCATAAACCCTTAAAAATATCCCCTAAGAATGGTGGTTCTGCTGAGGGTCATAATGGAATTCGAAGCATTATCTCAAGTTTAGGACAGGATAAATTTCATCGAATTCGCGTAGGAATAGGCAGGGGGAATGCTGAAGTGGATAGGCACGTGTTGGGCCGTCTTAGCAAGTCAGAGCAGCATTACTGGTCCGTCGACGGGCTTGACCTCATCTGGCAACACATTGAGAAAATAGTCTTGGCTACGAAATAGCTTGAAATACAATTTTTTTTAAGTATGTATACTTTCTAAATATACTTTAGGAAGTTCTAACAATTCTTCCGTTTTACTAACAGCATCTGAAACAGAAGCAATAATACCGCCGGGAGTCAACGTGTTCGATTTTTTAGATGCTCCCCTTATCTCTCCAGAGTGAGACTTAAATTTAACCATCGGGGATAACCACAAGGAGATAAGGAGCACGAGATTACAGGTATGGAGACCAGAAGGCTCGCATAGGAGCTCGGAGGATGTTCCACAGGAGCTTGTGACGGGACAGCGTGACAAAGCGCGCCGCTGCCAGCACATTATCGGAATACGTTTTCTTCATCACGCGGAATGTCTGCATCTCATGGGTCTCCCTTTCATCCGCTGTGTTATTCTTGAATAATATACCCCACCCAAATCTCCATATGGTCCCGGACGTCCTTTTTTTAAACGAGCTTCCGAGTTTACGCGTGTGGCGGTTATAAATTGAAGAAAGAAAAACATAGGACCGATTCCTTCACCCACCCACCCCGGTTTTGCATGGCTTGGCTTGATTACCTTTGTCTTATACTTTTATCCACTTCTCTTTCGGTTTATGCTCAACCGAACCCTGCTCAGCAGAAACGGATATCGGCTGCAATAAAGAATGCTGCTCATAATAAGACCATTGACTGGACGCAATTTGTGAATCCCTTCATTGGTAAATATTAAGATGAAGTATATACTCTTATTATCTGTTTAATAATAAAAATTGTCAGGCACCGATAACTTTGGTGATGTTTGTCCAGGGGCCTCTGTTCCCTTTGGCATGGTAGGAGTTCAACTCTTTGACCGATGTCGTCGCCTTGTCTGAAAAATGATTTTCCTTGAGGCCAAATTTACGGTTGACATGACAGGATATGCTCCTGCGGGATACGTTGTCGACCCAACACAACAAGTGAGAGGTCTAAGCCCACTTCACGATAGTGGGACAGGTTCTTCTCTCGGTGAGATGATATATCCAAAATAAAATAGTACAGCGGGCCGACTTTCCTAGGCTCCTATGGAAATTTTGAGATAATGCCAATGTTCTGTCCCGGAGGGTTCGATACCTGCCTGACAAAGGTCGAAGATAGACTTCGGTTTAGACAACCGGACACTGATGGTATGAGAATTATTTCAAAGAATTCTGAATAGTTAATCAAACCAAATTTAAGACGCTTCTCCGGGCTATTTTACTACCACTCTCAACAATAGTATCAAGCTAGAAGCCACTTCCACCCGTCGAGCAGGTTTAGAACGGTTTACCTTCCCCAAGGAATCTCCCAAGCCATACTTTGTCTTGGATTTATCCAATGATTTGCCCAATAGTAACAATTAATTTGTTTTAGAAAAAACCCAACTCGATCATTATTTATAGGTTTTAGCGGTGGTGTGATGGATATCGACCCCATTGCCGGGAGGATTACTCTTGGAGGAAAATGGGAGCCAAGGCAAGTCTTCTTGTATAAATGTAATTGCCTTGTATCTAATTTGGGTTAGTTTTGGTCCTGGTGATTTCACATACCAGGTGCATATATCGTGTTCACTCATATGACAAAACGTTTTGTAAACAATCTGCCTTTGCATAGGCCTTCGCCTGTTACGATATCTTGGATAACGGCAAGCAGGAATTGAGCGAATATGGTGTTTGGACCGCTGATATCTACAACCTCGATGCAAAAGGTTTTTTTGTTTTTTGCATTTTTTTGAAGGATCTACTCACTTCATCAATTAAAGGCTTGGGGCTAACTCACCTTAACCTCACAAAAAATCTGATTGGTGGTAATCCGTATGAAAGTGGCGCATTATTCTCCTATGCCAACAACCCAACTGAAATTAATATCCGGGTTGGAGTTTCCTTCGTTTCCGCACAGCAAGCCTGTGAAAACGCAGAGAGCGAAATCGGGAATTCCACATTTGAAGAAATTAGACAGCTCTCTGTAGATTTGTGGAACGCGAAACTGAGTAAACTGGAGATAGATGTCGGCAACACGGTTCCAAATGTCACGGAAATGTTGTATTCCTCGGTATATCGTTCTTTCCTTACGCCGAATAACGCAACTGGTGAAGGACAAGGCTTATTCGCAAATACTGCTTCTCCTTATTTCGATTCTCTTTATTGTTCTTGGGATACGGTTGGTCATAGCTCGTATAATAGGTATTAATCATCTAATTGAGGTATTTAGTTCCGAACCTTTTACCCATGGATGTCTTTACATTCACCACAAGACTTTGCGGACATAGTGGAGAATTATATTGATGGTTGGCGCAAGAACGGCTGGCTTCCGGAAGTACGGCTTACGATTTCCATAGTAACGGGATGCTAAACTGCTTTTCTCATAGTGCCATTCTAATAACTTACCTGGTTGGACTCAAGGAGGAAGTAATGGTGTTCCCATTCTGGCTGATTTCGCGGTGAAATACCACAATGAAGCCCAAAGTTTGGGTGTTGATCTCGATGAACTCTATTCTGCTCTTGTCACTGACGGACAAGTCAATCCTCCTGAGTGGAATATTGAAGGTACTAGCGGTTTCCTCGACTCTCATTAAACGTTATAATGACTATCTTTTTCATAGGGAGACAGATAAACGTTTACAAGTATGCTAGATGAACAGACGAAATTTCACACGCTGATTTACATATGTCTCAAGGCAATACGGTTATGTTCCGACTGATGTTTTGGACACTAGCAGCACTGGAATGCAGACCCGTGAAGGAAGTAGGACACTCGAAGTACTTTTATTCAAATAAGGACAAATTTTGGGATTTTATTTATGCGTTTTCAAGTACTCTTTTAACGATTTTGGCACACGCCAAGTAGCTCAGCTTCTTGGTAAGGCTGGAGATGAGTCTTATTATGCGAATAGAGTACGTACTCAATTCAAATTAAGTATACTTGCCATGATCTCACATTTTTAGTCATTGGTAAATAATATTATACTTAACATACTTGTTTCTGAAGATAAGATTATTTAGTCCTACCGTAACGTCTGGGATCCCGACGTGACTAGCGATGGTTTCAAAGGTACGGCTTCATTTTCTATCGAGTTCCCCATTCCATTAACACTATATGTAAGGTTTCATGCAAAAGCGTTTCCCTAATGGATCATTTGAATACTCGAATCCAATTGATTGCTCGCCACTCGATACGGATGAAAATCGATCATGTTCTTTGCAGAGGGATAATGTAAACGGATTTTATGAAAGGTATTTCTATTATATCGGTTGTAATTCTACACAAATATGAAATTTTCTCAAGTTCTTCCTGGGAGTATTCATTCTTTGCGCCGCATGATGTGGCTCATTTGGTTGAATTAATGGGAGGGAGTGTGAGTTGGAAATTTTAGAAAATATCGAGCCGTATACTGATTGATATTAGGCTACTTTTGTCTCACGATTGGATCACTTTTTCAAGGTAGAGTTAGACCGATTAGTTGCGTATCAATACTAATGGGTCATGCAGAAAGGGTATTTTGCGCCGGGTAATGAACCCTCTTTTCAAGTAAGTTTTGGTTCCTTCCGATATATATTATCACTCAAGACTCGTAGACTCCGATAGGATATCACTACGCAGATCAACCTGCGAAATCCATAGATCAAGTACGAGACGTAGTCTTCACTAACTTTGGGATCGGTATGTACAGACGCCTCATACCGGAATAGTGACTCAGTTTTCTTTTTTAGAACCGGCTGGTCTTCCTGGAAATGATGATCAGTGTGCCATGGGTACTTGGCTCATTTTCCACCTTTTAGGATTGTATCCTGGTGGGTCTTTCCCAGAACCATGATTTTTTTCATTAATAATGAATACTCCACAGTTCCTTCAACGACACAATACCTAGTCTTAAGTCCCTTCTTACCCACATATACCATCCATAACACAGAATTGGGAACTTCCACCACCGTCACCGTTGAAGGTTTCGACCCAAGCAGCGTTGCTCCAACAATTCCCAAGGGTGCATCAGCATATGTCAAATCAGTCTTTATAAATGGAGCAGCCTCTGCGTCTAACTGTCACATTGATTTTTACGACACTTTCCGTGTTGGAGGTAACATCACTATTCAATTAACTAGCAATAAGTCGGAAGCGAATGATTGTGGAGGATCTCTCCCCGACTCTTTATCAACTGGTGGCTGGGCAAACGCTCGATGATGAATTAGAAAGTTTTTGTATGTATGTATATATTGGAAGTAAAAGTATTTGTATCTAAGAAGTTGAAATTCTTCGCTCGAGTTGAAGGACGTAAAATATGAAAAACACGGATCCAAACACGTGGCTCTCCAAAGCAGGTACAATATGGCCGATTCTTGCCTCTTTCAGCCGAGTCCAAATGTTTGGTTTCCTATCATCAGACAATCCGAGATGTCGCATTTATTTCTTCTTGACCGTGCCAAGCGTAGAGTTGAGTTAAATATGCCTACCCCCGACATCAAGCGCAAGTCCGTTATTCTGAGGCCGTCTTGGCCCATATAGTGTACCCAAGGAAAATTTGCTTTCAGTATCGTCTCAATGAGATCATTTTCGTAGCTACTATCAGACGTTGATTACTAGAGTTTCTCTAAAGATGATTGTTTAAGACCTGGAGCCTGATCCACTTGAAGTATAGGTTCCTTGAACATGAGTAGTGAGGGGGTGTAGTGTAGTATACGTAAATGATAGCTCCACTAAACACATCCCCCCGTCAATATACGGAGGGCGGGTTGGCCGGCTACTGTATGTGTGGCTACTTAGGGTCCATCTCAAAACAGTTCTGCGGCCATACGTCCGGTCATTAAGGTAAACGGAGGTGAGCTGTTGGTGGGGTGCAATAATAGTCTAGGGGTGGCCTTCAGTGGTTAGTCTCGAAGCTTAAAGGTTATGCCCGATAATAATGCAACCCTCAGACCTCTTTGGCATGTTTGGTTTAAGAGAGCGAAACGCAACCTTGATTTCAAAGTTACTGAATGCCGACAATTCCTCTGTAAGAATGGGAGTTTCAACTATAATAATTCTTCTAAGTGAAGAAGGGAAAAAACACATGTCCAGACCTATGTATACCGGTTATAATCCCCGAAACCGAACATCGGATACATATATTCCATTGTTTCAATTGTCTCTAAGGCACTTTCGCTAAAATTCAACCCTGAAGACTGAGAGACAGAGGTATAAAAATTATCCTGTTTCGTATTATTACACTTGGACAACTTTTGCTCCTCTGTTAACATGCAAGTCAAAGTCTTCACCCTTCTTATAATCTCTATGTTTGCACAATCCATTGAGGCAATCAAGCCCATTGGACCACACAGACCACATCCCAGCATTGTCTCGCCAGATCTCACCCTAAAACCTGTCCCAACGGCAGCTGAAATGGTGACAAAACATTTTACAGTTGAACCTATCGCAACATCCAAGGCTTCCATCTGAAGATTGGATAGTAAGTGAGTCTTTTCAAAGATATGTCGAGCTTGCTGACTTGAATTAAACAAGCAGCCGTTAAACATCCTTCCAAATCCTCCCTAAACTTTCAGGTCTTATAACGTATGAGGAGCTAAGACGTACTTTAATAAAATAGTTTCAATTATACATGTAATAGAGTTTTGTTTTTCTTTATAAAAGACGTTTTCACTCAAATAGGAATGACTTAATTTCGTATTGAATATCGAGTCACTAATAGAGCTGAGTGAACCTCTGTGATAGAATGTGACATTCGAATTTGTCATCTTGCTGCCGGATCGACGCGTTTACTTTCTACTCTCATTACCCTCACTGAATTTTTCCCTCTTAATTTTGTTTCGCCAAACGACGTAATCCAGGATATTAGAAGGATATTTTATGATTAGAACACTCAACAACTCGCTTCTTAAGGAATGGTGAATACGACCTTCTTTTTTTCCCGCATGTAGATTGAACGTTGCATTAATGTCTTTACAGGATGACGGCACAGGGATTAAAGTCAACTTCTCTATCTGTTCATTCATTTTCAAAGCGTAAACATTATTCAACGTTAACCCGCGGTAAAGCATCGAGAGATTATCTTTTGATTCCAGTAACGTGCAGCAACTCAGTTACATTGCGTAGCCACCGACGCTATTCAACGATCCCAGGACAAGGTATTACATCTAATAAGGAGACAGTACCCATTAGCTCTATACAGCCTCATAAACCCAAGGTTGACTTGCGACCTGCTCCTAAAAAAGCTTCCAAAGAAGTTCGACCAGCGAATCCGCCACCGCCACCTACACAGATAACGCAAAAGCCTCATCAATCAACGTCAAGCCCTTCGAACTCTACAGCCGCGGATACCAGGAAGTCCTCTGAGCATTTGGGTCCTTTCGAATCCACGAAATATGACTTTGCTGAAGCCACTAGACGTGGTGTCTTTGCACCGCTACCCGAAGGAACATCCAAGATTGGAGCAGTATGGCACAATCTCAAACAATATTTTTGGTTCTATTATCGCGGATTGAAACTGATTTTGGTGGCTCACCGACGCCAGGCCGCAGCTATTAAGCAAAGAATAAAGGACGCGGAAGCCAAGGGAGAGGATGCTTTGATGACACGGTCAGAAACACGATTTCTGCAGTCATACAATCGGAATTTGTTCAAGTTTGTTTTTCATCTAAATTTTAATGGCTCATTCTCTGACTTCCGTTAAAGATTGTTACCGTTTGTTGTCACTGTCCTGATTCTAGAAGAGGCGATTCCATTTATAGTTCTCTATGCCCCTCGTCTTCTCCCATCTACCTGTCTTCTTCCGAGTCAACAGGAAAGGATTGAGGATAAGAGACGATCGAAGCAACGTTCCCATATAGCGATTGCTAAGATGGAACTTGGTCAAATAGAAATTGCGCCTACACCGAAAGGCGTTTCCTCTTTATCACCAGAACTGTCCTTAGCCGTTGCTGGGTAAGTTCCCGATTTAAATGCATACGAATCTGCTCTTGCTAAGGACACATTTTTCCAAAAATAGAATATTTGCGACGCCAACTTATGGACCTTCATTTTGGATTCGTCATAGAATCTCGCAACATCTGAGACATCTTGCAAAAGATGATGTCCTTCTCTCTAGAGAAGGTAATGGTTCATCTTTGCAGGATGGAGAGCTGACAGAAGCTCTTGAAGAACGGGGCATGTAAGTCTCAGGCATATCCATTATTATTTTTATTAGTCTAACGATGTTTGCAGTATACTGAATTCCTCTTTAACCCAACAAGAGAAATTGGCGATGTTACATTGGTGGCTCAAAAGTGCGCAAGATGAAAATTCGCGCCTACAGCTTGTATTGCAATTTGCCAAGGACACGAGGTTGGATTGATAATCGGAGTATTGTATTGCATATCAGTTTCATGCTACGTATAATAATTAACAATGTTGGTAATAAAACAATGAAATAATGATAAGACAAAGGAACGATTGGGCAAAATAAATTGTAAATTGTTGAAACTATTCTTCCCAAACCAGCGCCGATGGAAACCAATACGATTTCCCTTCTGGGTCTTGTTCATCTGCCCAACAGAGACCATCTCGGTAGAGCATGTTTTCCAATGCAGCCCGTGCTCGTGGATATTCCCATCCTCTCAAGTCAACAAGCAACTTCTCGGTAACTCTTCCGCCGATACCCGGTTGTTGAGCAACTCCAAGAACAACAGCACCGTCACTATCCAATTCTTTGACGACACTGCGAATCATTTTCCGTCCGCCAACATCAACAATTTCGTACCCAGCTCCAAGAGGTTTTAAAGTCTTGATACTGCGGATAACGTCGTCTTCAGTGATTTTACCATTACCGCCCCGTAGTTTCGTCAAAAGCCGTAAAAGTTCGCCCATCTCAATCATCCCGCCGTTACGTTCCCTTGTGCTGACGCATATATCCACAATCTGCACGCCGAGCTCGAATTGCCAATCACCAACGACACCGAGCATTTCACTCCACCACCCGCCTCGTTTAGGTCCAGCAAGGGGGTCTACACCAATTGAAGCACACATTTTTTGAAATTGCTGTCGGAAGGCCGGATCCTTGAGTATTTGTTGACGATGTTCGCTGGCGAATCGTGATAATTGCGCTCGGAAGTGTTCTAATTGTGAACGTAAATTAGCAACTTGGGTTGCACTGAGCGTAGTTGATAATTCTGCATAGGAAGCAAGAGATTGCGTATGGCGATCAAATGCTGCTAAACCGGGCCCTCGCCGCTGCATGACGAACACGAGATTAATGAGGAAGAAAGGAGAAGATGATAACGTGACTAAATTGTGACCGTGTAAAAGTTTCGTAAGTACTACAGTAGGATATTATTTGATCGAAATAGTGCATAATACAAGCAAGGTTGCTACAAAATATAAAAAAAAGCAAACGAGACTTCATAGTATCATAAGAAACCATCTCTTTCATCTAGAATCCACTGCTTGTGACTCGAAGCTGATCGAGCTTTTTAAGAACCTCCCCAACTGTGCGGTCCAACTCTCCTGCAATCGCGCTTTGCTTTTGGGGTGAAAGATGAGCAAACATCTCACACAAATCACCGTCAACGATGGCTTTGACGGGTGTATAATAACCTCTCCATGAAAGATGATCTCGACCAATTAGGCTCAGTTGCTCCGTACGCATATGTTGCTCAAGCGTACTAATGAAATCCACGTCTTCCTTCGAAACAAACGGTACGAGAATTCCAATCGTGCCATGAAGACCCGTGTACAAAAGGACTTCACGCCCACCAGCAACCATGGAAACTTTGTGGATACTTGTGATAATATCGCCCACATGGAAGTGTGCCAACATCTGTGTTTTATGTGGGGCACCCATGAATACACCCTTCTCGTGTAAGATACCGGCACCAGTAGGATCATCATCAACTTGATTTGAATCGGTTATCGACAGTCGGTTAATGAACACATTGCCAAATTTGTCACCCGCGGCAATCGTCGTATAGTCAACCATGGTGACAGCAGTAATCCAACGAGATTGAACGTCGTCCGCAAAGATCAAGAGCCGGTTTTCTGGAGCTTTATAGACGGCAAAGAATACAGACTCTTGCATATCACCAACAATAATTCGTGAACCTTGAGTGTTTAAAGTAACAATCGCAGATGGGAAAGCCTGAAGAAAACGAACGTTGTTTAGTTTAACGCCACCGAGATTCAAATATAACACTTGCCTTGTTTTCTACTTTTCGTAAGAGCTTCCTCTTACCCATGTCATACAGACGCAAGGCCTTTCCAACACCAGCTGCTAAACGCCCTTGGAAGGAAATCAATACCATGGGGACATCATCTGTTTCAGTCTAAAAAGAAATTGAGCTACATTTAGCATATTCCAATCCAACACGCATACCTTGTGAAGGAATTCAATATCACGACCATCGTCGGAAATCTTGTATGTCCGCAGATACCCAGTCTTACATGTCCTGGGTGACAAGAACGTATTCTGGGCTGTTCCGACAACGAGGTGTAGATCACTATCACGCCCGTTGTTAAATCGAACGATCGCTATGGAGAAAGCTGCTTCATTATCCTCCAGATGAATTTCACGAATTGTCGCAGACTAGTGAAGGGTCAATCAACGAAAAGTGAGGGATATGAGATGTATATTACCTGTACAGGATCGATAATACGAATGCATGACGCCCATGTACCGCTTGGTGCTTTGGGGCGACCGAATGTTTCTGGAGGAAGTTGCAAAGCCTCTCGATCGGATTGACTAGCACCCTTAGGCAAATATTAGTGAATCTATCGAGTCAATACATAAGAGAGACTCATACAAGTTCTTTTAGCTTTTGAATGGCTGCCTCCTGCCCATATACGCGATGGTCTGATTCAATCGTATAGAATACATGTTGCGTAGGATGTGAAATGAGCTTTCTAGGAGTATATGTGAGCGGTAAAGCATCTTGTTTCAGCTTTACGCCTAATTTAGGAATCTGGAAAATCCTGTAAAATTATATTAGTACCCTTGATTAAAAGGTACGCGAAGAAATAAAGCCTCAGTAGGAACAATTGAAAAAGTTTTTTAAAAAAATTGTCGGCATGTGCAAATGCACTCCGGCTCCCTTGTCTCATCATAGAAAAAGGAGAAACAAAGGACACAAGTTCTCACCTTAAAACACTGCCGGAGATACCAATCAAACCTTCAGGGGATAATTCGGCTGAAAAGCCCCACGCATAGTCCATGTTGTCAAATATTAACGGAGTGAAGTGTAACAGATGTTGATACGTGTAATTCAGCCATGATCGGGAGGATAACGCCAAAATAGATGGGTTCTTTTGAACCATTACTCGGACGAGTTTGACAGGACGAGTTCCCAAAAATCTGATAGAATTAAGTTGCATGAATAAAAGAACTGGTACCACTAACCTTGTACGCGTATCAGTAAGCTGACCGTTGATAGGATCAAGGACTGTCCGCAGTAAGACGCCATTTTGGAGTCCGATATTTACAAAGGTGGTAGGATGAATCTTGTTTATCCCTGCATCCAACATGTCTGCTATACAGATGGAGGAAGGAGGAGCAGTTAAAGCCTATGGGGAGTAGCTTAGTTACGCTCGTTACGAAGTCAGTAAGACATACTTGAAGACTAATTGTCTCTAAAGTACTTTCAGGATCCAAAGATACGATTCGAACAGTTTGGTCTTCACACCCAACAGCCTAATATGAGTTAGTAAATATGATTTTTTTAACTCCGTAAAAGAAGGAAAGGCATACAAGGAATGGCATCCTCTGTCTGCCTTCGGGTACTTCACCAACGCTCATCGCCATCACTGTGCTTCCCATAGCCTTACGATCTTGATATTCGTTTAATTGACCTTCAAGATCCAATTCAAAATAGACTAATTCAGCACTACTCAGAGCTACAACGACTTGACGTTTATTAGTCGTAGCGCAGACGATCGTCCTGCCCTGAGGAACTTTCCATTCGTTGACTCGACGATCTGCTAAGACGTGTCGAATACCGTGGGGATGCACTTGCAACAGTGCATCAGCACCAATTTGTTGAACGGCCAGAGTGGGTGCTGAAGATAAAAAGCCAGTATTTTGTACTTCCTCAATTGTTTCGCCAATGGAAAGTACAAGTGTGCCGTTAACGAAAGACAAAATGATATAGGTGTCGTAAGGGTCTAGATGACGTGTTAATGGGAATGAAAAGCAAATGATCGATGACCCAACCCACCATCTTCTTTAAGCTTGGTAGTCCATACGGCATTGGGGATACCAGGCAAATCCGAACTAACGGTTTCCTCAACCTCCAGACCATGTCGTAACATTCTCAAAGTGCTGCGAGGACCTCGGCCGCAAAGAGTGAAAATTTGGGATGTGTCCGCATTAGGAAGAATATTTTCGATTTTCGCGTCAATTATAGGGTCCAGAGATTCCAATTCATCCGCAAGCAACAGATTCTCTAAAGGTCGTGGACGGAAAAATACTCGAGGTAAAGGGTCATTCGGAGAAGCCATGCCGAAGTCTTTGTATGAAGTCGAGCTGTACTCAGCTTCAGCATCATCGTCACCAAGTTTTTGGAATTGATATAGATAGCTACAATTCCGGTTAACGATATTCAGATAATGATTCAGATATTAACTCACTGGTTGCCAAATTCGGAAGCAACGAACAAGAAACCAGACTTCAATATACACAGGTTCGAAGCTACAGGAACAGTATCAAAGTACTTAATCTTAAGTGCACGGACCTCTTCGTCCTGATGCTCGATGGTAACCTTGTAAAGGTCGCCTTCTTCGCTCTGTAACAGGAAAAAGAAGGCACCCTAAAATACGGAATTCCCTTGGTACTATTCATTTAAATATATATTGATTAACGAACCTTCATTTTGTGCATCACTGCCGATGTAATCAAAAGACCGCGGTCCTTGTCTTCAAGCAGATTCTTGCGCCTAGGAATAGGAACTCTGTGTTGAGCAGCATCCATATGGCGATAGATAATGTGATCTTCACAGCACACGAGGACACCAGAAGGACCGTCATACTTGTCAGAGGAAGCTAATTGACCACCCGGTACTTGAACAAGAAGGTTGGCACGCGGGTCTGTTGGTTCGCTCCATTTTCTCACAACGTGATTCAGACCGAGATCAAGCTCGTAATACGTGAGCATCTAAAAAAATATGAATACTAATTGAGAAGGAAAAAAGGAGAAAAAAGATACCTTTTCAGCTTTATTAAACGCTTCGCCAGTAGGATCTTGATCAGACTCTGTATAGTCAACTTCTAAAGCAGCATACAAAGGATTCTCAAAACCAACATCCAATCCAACAATATAGTGTATGATAGCAGCATTCTTGTGCGCCTCTAATGGGGAAGAAATCGTTAAATTCGCTGATGCATCACGGTTTAAAACGTAGACGAGTTTGGCCTTTTCCATAGCAGAGATCATCACACTGCGACCTTTAGGGTCAGTAGCCAAATATTGCCCGGGAACAATACGGCGAGCACCAGATTTTCCGTATGTTTCTTGATGTACTTTAGTAAAAGTATTTGTTTTAGGTTCATATTCGAGGATGACAAGACGGCCAGAGTCGGAACCAATGATAGCGTAGTCTATGAAGGGAAAAAGGAAAAAAAAATAGGTTATAGTGATTTTTGGGCCGTAAAAAAATAACAAACATACCTTTTGTTCCACCAGTCAACCGAAAACTAGCCAAAGACCTGATAGACCCATGAACATCAATGGCAAGCACAGTGCTGAGTTTCCCAGTTTGAGCATCTAGTTTCAACAATTCTAAACGAGTACCGCGAGATACAAGGATTTCTTGCTGCCTAACACCTGAAAAATTTCCTACGGCGGCCTGGGTTATAGCGGTGGCAGGCTGTAAAGTGAGGTTATAGAGATGCATTGCGAAGGCAACGATTAACTGTTAATCGACGCTCGACGCTGCCCGCGCGTCCTCTGGATAACAAGTCCGAAAGCAGCCGCAACAGAAGAGTTTAACATATTTCAACCTCAGCAACTCCGACTGAAAGAGTTGAAAGCCCGCCATCCAGTGCTTTTTTCCATCCTTATCCGCCACCACACCCATCTCTCACTGTACATCATCATGTCTTCCAACCTCGACAAATCTCTCGATCAGGTATATTCGAAGCCTCGTCTAAATTACATGAACGCGTTTTTTCCTGAAATGAAATTTGTGAAAGGTTATTATTGCTTCTCGTAAAAACGGGAATAAGCGTCGCGGTGCTCGTCGTAGTTCCGTCAAAGCTGCTCTTTTAGGTTCTTCACCGGCCAAAGCACCAAAGGCGATAACAAAAGCCAAAGTTGCAGACACCAAGTCCAACCCACCTCCCACTGCCGAGAAAATTATTGTTTCAAATTTACCACCAGATGTTAACGAAGCACAAATAAAGGTTTATAACTTTTTCTTGCAAAACTTATTTATCCTTGATTGATTTTTTTCAATCAGGAATTGTTTAACAGCCAAGTCGGTCCGACCAAAGAGGTTGTTCTTAACTACGATGCCGCCGGCCGGTCTAAAGGTATTGCAGCGGTAACTTTCACAAGAAATGGCGATGGCACGAAAGCTTACAAACAGTACAATGGTCGACTTATTGATGGGAGTCAGTATCTCTCTTTTCCTTGGATCTCGCCCTCGTCTCTTCGTGAAATCTATGTTCATTCTTAACTCTTTATCCGTTGAGCGTTACACTCTTTGCGTCTTGCGTTGTCCCTTCAACCGCGCGGTGCTTTCCTTTAAACCGCTGCGAATGAATCGGACGTAGAGCCCGGGAGTCTTATCTTGCACACATCATATGCAACTTTCGTAATGATGTTAGTTAGGATGGAGACTCCACTGTTGGTCTGATCGATGACAACATCAGATCATCGATTCTACATCTATCGCTTAGGTTCGCCTTTGAGCGAGTCTTGTGCACTGCACAGACGCATCACCTAACTGCGAAAATGCCGCTTCTTGACTCTGCGACGGTCGCGGTTTATTTGATCTCCTGTGCTGGTGTCATTTCCTCTTTTTCTTGATCAAATGGTCGGCGCCCCATTACATTGAACTTAAAAGTTCTCAGCATAGTTGAGGATCATAAACCATGAATTCCGTTGCAGGTTAGCTGCGTAAGGTGTTGCACCGAGTCAGTTTTTGTGGGTGTTTAAAGCAAGACGAGAATACCGTGTGTCAACAAAACAAGCGCAGCGGTGTTACGGCATTCTTTTTTCTGTTCTAGTTTTCGCAATGAAATTACCCCGGACTAACGCAATCTCCCCTCCTTTTGACGGACAGAACAACTAATGAAAGTCGAAATTGTCGTCGATCCATCGAAACCTCCTCCACTCTCCCAACGTGTGTCTGCTGCACCTGGCAAAGGGACCAAAGCAACGTGAGTGGTTGCTTTTGCTCCCACGGGTCTGTTCCTCACATTTTTTAATTTTATTTTAGGCCTAAAGTCGCGAAGATGTCTGCAAAGACACCGAAGAAGACCCGTTTTAGGAAGAAGGGTACGGGCGGTGCAAAACGGCCTGTCAAATCGGCAGAAGATTTAGATGCGGAAATGATGGTGAGCGTTAATTTTGAAAATCTTTCTATCCCTTCTTCTAATTCATCGTTATCTCAAGGATTATGCCGCTAATGGGCCGGCTGCTGCCACCAGTGCTTAGGGCATATGTCAATTGAATGTATCTTATTTTAATGTTTGATGTTTTCTGATCCTCTTTGTGCTCTTTTCAATGTGCCTCTGTCATGTGTGTTCTATTAGTTTCGCGCTTTAATACATATATTTTTGGCTGTTATACCCTTGCGATGTCTTGAGGAAGTTGGCTTACATCATGATGTCAGATTTATTTTAAGAGATTTGTCAGTCGGTTCCATGAACCCTCCGGTTCGTGTTGTCAGCCGGCTGCTTTTTTTTTCGACACTTTCATCCCCATCTACCGATTTCTGCAAATGTCTTCACAATCGTCAATGCCACTGCTGGCAAAGCTGAGAGTGGCAATTCTTGAACATTTGAAGGATCTGGAAACCAACTTATCCCAGCTCGATCCGTACTTAATCGCATTATGTGAGGAGAGGGATGTTAGTAGTAGAGATCGTTCAAGCCGAGATTCGGGGGAAGCAAGTACCTCTCGAGCTCACCTACGCCGTCGAGGGAGTTTGTCTGCTGCCGCTATTGAGGAAACTCGGGCGAGAGTTCGGGACGTATTGGATATGTTACAGCGGATCCGTTCGGACGTTTACTCATATCTTCCAGAGATGCAAACTCGGATGCCATCTTTGGATGACATGCGGTCGCATATTCAGCATCTACCACGCAAGGAGACCTTTGAAAAGCTCATGGTTGACAATAATCCAGCGTTGTATTTACCAAGATTAAGGTCACATTTGGAATCACTCCATGACCACATACATTCCTTGAAACTTCCTTCATCATTTTCCAAGACATTCCCTTCTTTTACTATTCGACCATATAATGGAATCATTGCCGATTTTTTATATAAACTTCAGGATCCTGCTATCCTGACCGACCCTCTAAAAACACCTTTGGATGTAATAGGCACACTAGGAGAAAGTCGTCCCTCCGAAGCTGAACTCGCTGAGCTTGAACACCAATTCGAACTGCAAATAAAGAGGGCATTAGAAGAATCTAAAGACGGAAGACGGCTCATACCTTTCGAATATGTTCCGCGACGCTACCAGTATAACCATCATGTTCGAACTGGATACCGGTTTGCGTTTTCATCACAGATCTTGACTTAATTCTAAAACTTTTCTCTAGTTTCATCCCTCTCTCAGCTTGGCCACGTCTCTTACTATCCGTATTTCAATTTCACAACGAAACAGCCAATATCTTGACACATTTACTTCCACTATTGTATAGTCTTAGAGCTATATGGACAACCATTCCACCATTTCCTCATTTTATCCAATCTATATCAACAAATCTTTCCATGGCGGAGTCCGCTGAAGATATCATCGACGCTTTCGATATCCCTAGACGCGCATTTGTATTTGCCGCTAATCTTTGTTTACTTTGCTCATGTATATGGCATACAGTATCTGGCTGTTCAGATCTAAAAGCTACTGAAATGGCCGCCAGGCTAGACTATGTCGGCATCGGGTGGTAGGTCTTCCGAAGAGTCAAAACCTTCCCATCTCCCACAACCTGCTGACGTACAACACAGGCTTATAAGTGTATCATGTGCAACAATTGTGTATTATGGCTTTGCTTGCCGTCCTACAGTGGCGTATATTTACATTATATTATCATTTTGTCAAGGTATTTGCGCTAGCATTCTACCATTCACAGACCGGTTCAATGCTCCTGCAAACAAAGTAAGAAGTCAAGCTAAATTTTCATATCGTTCTCTTTAAATTCGCCTTTAATATAGAACGGAAGGCTGGCGTTTTTCATATCGCTCGCTGTTGTGGCCGTTGTACCTTTAACTCATCTAGCTGCTATCCATTCCATTTGGGATACCTATTTTTTCATCCGTAGGAACCTTTCCTTACTTTTATCCAATTGTTAAACTAATGTATCGTGTCAGGACCTGAGATACCCTCCATCTTATCTTACTCAATTGGTGTCATATTTTACGCATTTCATATACCTGAACGTTTTGTTCCTGATGAATGGAAGTGGTGTACGGATTTACTTGGAGGAGGAAGTCATGCTATCTGGCATGTTTGCATTATCATTGGTGCGTTATTCTATAGATATCAAATTCATTATGCTGATGTTCGGATTACTGTATGTAGCTATTCATCTTCATGCACAGGCAATGGTTCATTACCGTAACGGAGTAGGTAATGAGACGCTTTGTCAACTCACATGGGATTGGTGACCTATCTCCAAATCCTTTTTGGACTATCAATTTCTTGGATGCATTATTTATACACAAAGATTGCTTAATTTTTTCATTATTCCATTACAGTTGTTCTAAAGAGTATTCCCTGTCTAATCAGAGAAATACATATCAGCATGAGCTTACATAACGCTTGTGAAGTAAATGGTAACTTAAAACGGAATGTTTTGACTTTTGCCTGTTTTTCAAATCCATTCCATCGAGTCTGTTGTAAACCATGTGCCTTAGCGATAGTGTAAGTATGCCCACTGGCAGTTGAAAGACGTCTGAATCAGGCCCTCAATGCAGTGACCACCAATGATGCACTGGCACGGATGTTTACTAGTAAGTTACTCCTCAACAATGGGCGCGTCATACAAAATCAACCTCACATTTCTGATCAAATTCATTAGTCAACCAAGACTTAAATATCATCTAAGCTCTAACTTGGTCGTGAAAATGGTAAAGACACTCACTCGTTATACATAGCACGGGTTACCATCCTGGTTAGAAATCGATTGGGCACCCCTACATCTATAAATACTAACATGAGGTATGTCATACAGCAAGTTCCAACAAGTTTCTCAAAAGTTCGCGTATAATATATAGACGTTACTCTCTTCACTATCAGCGAGATGGCGCCATGAATTCACTCATCAAAAACACTTCCTAGAAGCTTAGGGTTCTACGCCAAATACGTTACATACTAACGGGTATTGTTCTGGCGTAATGCCATCAATGTTTTGGGTAAACACATAGAAGCAAAACTGGCGTTTCGTAGGGGCGATAGGTATCCAGTGGAAACCGACACGCACTCGTTGATTATTCCCTTCGTGACAAGAGAGCCTAGCGCTCGCCTAACTTTAGGTTAAAAGACCAGATCGCTCTCTTCTACGGACTTCTTAACGTACAGTCTACGCAATTAATCGGTCGCACGAGCATCTTTGGTTATTGTCGAGGGATCTTTTGAGCTTTAAGGATGTCAATCTACTATGTGCGGAGGAAAACATTCCTTCAAGTATCCGGCTCAATGTTGTGCCAACCTGAGGCACTACAAAGATAAAAACAGTTCCGACTTGGTCCACCTCTATTACTTTATCATTCCTAGCGCCAGAAATCAGATTGATCTGGATAAAATTCCCCCTGATGCCTTTCTCTAATTTTCGGTTTAAACGTTCAAGTTAATGCTTCACGATGGCTGATTTGTGGGACTGTGCTTCCTGGCTGAGCGATTCAAATCTTTCTGTCGATTCGCAAGTACTGTCTTGGGAACGGTATCATGGTCCATCTCTTATCCTCCATAATATAACTTCAGAGGGCTTGTTGTCTTCTTCCAGCCTCCAGTAATGGAGTAGATCCTGTCCGGTTTGGCACCATCATTAGTGAGCTAGTACTTGCTTTAGCTTGGCAATGTCTGATAAAGACACTGTAAACAGAGTTTTTTTTTTCCATTAGAGTTTATGCGAGGAGACCAATTCAATATTTTTTTCTGTTTTATGCTCGTTTCTTCCAGGTGCGCTCAGTCCAAGTGAATCAATTACCTAAGGGTCCAAGCACAACTGCTTAAAATGTTGTTGGTTAGCCATCAAGAAGTGCTTACGCATCACAAGATGGTTGCTTATGCGTCAATCAGAGATCGTCCCTTATCGATGTCTTTTAAATCTTCGAGTTGTAAATCATCCGAGCCAGAGCAAAGTTTGTACGGAGCGGACTTGGGAAAAAAACGTAGATGCGAACCGGAATACTACATAAAAGGTAGTGAGTCACTAGCCACTGAGTACTGAGCATTAGAGTGCCTATTGGCTGGGTTCTCGGCTCGGTGGACCGTAGAAACTGTAACAAGAACTTCTCTACCCTATACACCGCATTGGAGCCGAGAGAAGCCAGCTTAACGATTTTCGATTTTCCACTTAACTGTGGCGATTGAATAAAGATAGAAATACCTGGCTTATTTCGATCGACAGCCCAATATCATATTCAGCAGATCAGAAAAGCTTTGTTCCACCATTTTTCGACCCGAGCCATGTCTGCGCGCCCCGAATCACTCCTAGTCTAGTCGGAACTCTGTATATTTATACACAAACTTCAAAGTCGCTACCGAAAAAAACAACAACAATTATCGCCACTTGAAGTGCTGTCCAACGCTCAGTAAAACCGAGTCAAGGATGAACAATGCAACGATTCCAAGTAACAGTCAGTTTGTAACTGAAATATACCAAACGTAAGTTTATTCAAAAGCTTTTGATTCTGTTTTTTGATTATACAATTTTTCAGAATTACAGAGACGCAGATATTTTTCAGTTCTTTTAGTAAGTCATCCAGACATTCAGATTTACTGCGACTGCCTAACATCTCTATCTCTTGATCGTGCAGCACTTCTAATTTATGCTTCTTTTCTGCATTTCTCGGATGAGCTTGAATACATTTGGAAACGAAAAATTACATTGCCGACAATCCTTTATATCTTTTCCAAATACCCTGCATTTGTCAGTCAAGCCCTTCAGATTATTAACAACTTTTTGACGGTAAGTAATACTTTAAAATATCATTCTTGTCTCTCTCAAACCTTTTAACAGTCTCTACGGTATTTACTTTTTCGACATTCAAAAGTTAAATTTGACATGTGACGGCCCAGTGTATGCAATGATTTGGGTATTCTGGACGCCGTCGTAAACATTTTTCCTCTTGTCGGAGTACAAGGTTCGCTTCCATTCTCTCATTCATAAAAACGGTAGTTCTAAAAATAGCATAGGACTGATATCGATCCGAACATACTCCTTATGTCGAGGATACCCACCGATGACGATAGCTTTGTTTATCACATTTCTGATTCCTCTGGCAGTGCAGATTTATGGTTTGTACCCGTGCTCAGCACTGTTTCAATATTTCTAATTGTATATGTATATAGTGTTGACCATACCACAGTGCAACCCACCATCGTAAGCTCTTTAATTCTTCAATCTGTTTCTTCGTGTGATTATTTACGTGATTCCCCCCCTTTTAGTCGTAAGGTCCAAAGACTCTCTGACAACCATGTTCTGAATGGTTTATTTTTATAGCGCATTCTCGTATCGTCTTTCTTGTCCGGGACAGCACTGTTATCCTTACAGACATACTTGCCTTCATAGGAGTTTTCTATCAGGTTTGGGGCTTATGGAGATTGAAACGGAGTCTGGGTCTTCGTAGTGGTGAAAACTTAGCTATTGCACTTTTTCGACAGGGTAAGTTCGCCCTTATTACTATGTATGATATTTTGCTTTATCTTGTCTTGTACAGGTATTGTAAGGTTTTCGTATGTGACCGTCTATTACTTTATTTTAGTTGACACTGATTTTTTTTACAGTTTTGTAATCATCCTTTCGAGTATTCAGACTGCATTGACAATTGTGAGTACAAAATACATATGGAATGCGTACCTAATCTAGATCCAATAATTTTTACAGTTTTCGTCGGCAAGTACACCACTCAGTTCTTCACCACCGTCTTGCTGAAGCAAAGGTCTTCTTTGAACCACAGTCCCTCGTCGAGAATTCTGTCACCACCTTTCAAAACGTGTATGACATATACTTTCTAAAAGACTCGTCACGTTGAAATCTATTTCTCTTCTAGGCTTTCAACGCTACTCATTTGCGAATTCACTATAGACCTTCGTCGACGAAATACAAAGACATTGACTACTGGTCAATCTGCTGTAACCTTACCGACATTGTCTTTTCAAGAGAACCCAGCACAATCACAATCGATACGGCGAACTGTACTTGGACGCCTGCACGAGAGCATCATGACTGAAATGGGGGAAAGCGATGATCCAATGGACATTGACAATCTTACCCTGAATTCCGTAGAACTAGATGATCCAGACGATTATGAGATAAATTCAAGTGCGTAGGCCCATAAATTGAGATTCCATTCCCTTAGCTAACTGAGACGATCTTCATTCAAATAAGGTGACAACGGAGAATTTTAACTGAACTCTGTCCAAAAGGTCATAGGGAGATGAAAATAGAGGGAAAATCACTTGGCGTCGCCCGGAGTTTTATTTTTCATTTATTTCAGAGCTTACCTTGACTCGGGCCCCTATTTGAAAAAAAAGCAACAAGTATAATAGTAGTATAGCTTAATATCTGACACTTACATTAGCACCGTACTTAATATAATTTGGCAAAGAAATCTATATAGGTAATGCACTCCTTGTGTATTTCGGTAACTGGTTTACAAATTCAAGTTCCAACAATTAGTTTCAATGCATCACAAATAAAAGCCCTTTCTTGCTTCATACATAGCCTGGACAAACTCTTTGGTTAACTCTAGGAACCGTCGCTCTTCTTCCTTCATGCTGAGAACCGTAGTGTTCTGACTATCCTTAACAAAGAGTTTATTCTCGATGGGACACACGGTTCCAACCGGGGGAAGTGTTCCCTCTCGGAAATAATTCCTGATATAGTTAAGGGCAACAGGCGAAGTTCCAGCAGTTGAACAATGCTAAAGTTTGTCTAAATAAAAGACACGATCTCTATGATGTTTGAATGACTTACACCGGGAGTATCCACAGTTAAAAGAGCAGAATTACGGAACTCTTCATGAGCTTTCTTGGCGCTATACGTAGTTATTGTAATCAAGGTTAAGAATTAGGGGGAGGGGCGAACTCACGCAAAAAGCGGAGTGGCAGGATCTGAACATTCAAAGTAAACGTTAACTGTCTGAAATAATGTATTCTGCAACTTACCGAGCGTGTTGCCGATAACGAGTAGCGGGAAACTAGTTGTTGTATTAAAGTCACCTATATAAAAATCAAGGATGGCAGAACAGACTCTGTGAGTGTACAAACCTTCATATCGGTCCTTGACTTTAATCTTCCACCCTCTGTAATACCGAAAATCAAAGAATGGTCACTTTTTGAAAATCTAAAACACGCACGAGCAGTCGATACGAAGCTCTGACCAAACATCCGCAAAAACAGATAACTCTCTTAGTTCTTCAAGATACACCCTAAGATCGTCAATGCTAAATCCAACTCCATGACCTTCTCCACACCGAACAGCTGAACCTCCTTCAAGAAGCGTGATGGGTACAATGGAAGATTTTGGAACATCACCGCACTTTGGGCTCTGACCCGTGCCCATTCTGAACTCATTTAACATTGGATCCCCGTTGCCTTTCTCCAATGCAGCAAGTGCATCAAAGTATGGTCCAATCAATATGAAAGGATCGTATAAACCATGGAAAAAAAGGTTCTTTGCGATTTGATAATCCACAACGACATAATCGGTGCCATTGAAGACTGGGATAGGCTTTGTCCTAAGAGATTCAAAGATAGCTTCGACTCTGGCACCGACTTCGGTAGGTGTGGGCGCGTAAAGAGGACAATCCTCTCCAGCGGCAACACAAGCGTCGAATATATAAGTCAGAACT
Organism: Clathrus columnatus; assembly: GCA_020884735.1. Lineage (NCBI taxonomy): Eukaryota > Fungi > Basidiomycota > Agaricomycetes > Phallales > Clathraceae > Clathrus > Clathrus columnatus. The sequence goes on from BPWL01000001.1 coordinate 1,359,789, forward strand.
TTATCCGTGTCAAGTAGGTTGCTATACCATCGGCCTTACGATCAAACACAAATGAATAAATCACGATATCGGAGCCCATGATTTATGAGTACCTGAGTAGTAGTCTGAGAATTCGACAACACCTAAAAGCATATAAGTAATTATTTGAGGGGGTATGCTATTCAGGACATACCATCGATAATCAAACGTTCGACATGATCCTTAATGAGATATGAATATGTTGCAACAATACTCAATAGTAAAACCAAAAGACATACAGGGAACATGGCAGCAAAACTGAAGGGAAGGTGGACTGAGCTTTGAAAATAAAAAAAAAGTTATTTGAAAACTTTGAAAACTCACGTTCCACCAAGAACGGATCCATAAGAGAAGCCCCAGTACTTGAGCTTATCGAAACCAAATGCGTTCGTGATATTCAACATATCTCTTGCCACATTAGCCGTGCTAACATACTCCGCTGCATGTTTGGAGCGAGAAAACGCAAGTTGACCGGATATATTGGCTCGAGAATAAAATTTGATAAAGGCGTCAGATGTGCTATTCACCAATGGTGGTGCTCCTGCATCCCAAATGCTTCGTTCAATATCGTTCAGGAAGCTGGAAACCTTTGGAGTTGTAGCGCCAATACCTGGAAAAAATTAACTTCCTTGAATTAAAGTTTCCCAATTATCGGACCTCGGGGATCAAAGCCTACTATGTCATACTCATCACCTATAATCGTTTGAAATATACTTCCAACTTGGTGCGCGAACGCGACCCCAGAGCCACCGGGACCCCCTGACGGGGATGAGTTGATACATAAATATACAACATGTATTGATCGATTAATTACCTGGATTCAATAAAATGGGCCCACGATAATCCTTTTTATTGCTGGCAGGTACTCGAACCAAAGCGATAGCAACCGTTTCGCCAAAAGGCTGGAGATGGTCCATTGGAAGCTAATAAACACGACGGGGTTAGAACTTGAATAGAATTGTTGTAAACGCCAATCAAATAAAGAGTCAAACCTCTAATCTTGCGCATTCTCTCTGTTCGCCACAGGTATGCCACTGAAGATACGTACTAGGTGTAATCTAGACTAAAGATTATGAAACAAGCGTGAATAGCAGCTGTCAATCATACAAACCTTTCCCCATTCAAAAGTAAGCGGGTCCTGAACAACACCTCCATCGCTTGAGCCGTCCACCGAACCGGGGCCAGAGAATTTGTGGAAAAGATTGTTCAAAAGAAATAAAGATAAGACTGCAAATATCGCTGTACGAAATGTGACAAAACCTATACGCTTTGGAGAGATTTTGACATTCGGTGGCTTTTCCATTGTTGTAGACATTGAGGAGAGCCAAGTTCGAGTAATCATAGACCAACTGTCCAAGATGCCCAGATATTCCATTTTTTATATCCTTTAGAGTGCGTCGCTTGTTTGATATTGCCCATAATTGCTTTTCAGACAAATTGTACTTGGCATGATCTCGGACTATTTGTTTAGGTTCCCCGGACATTTCATTTCCGGCATTTTTGAGCGCACAGTTTGTCTGGGAGGCCCGGAATTACTACCCAAGTAATACAAAACAACGACTCCCGCGTTGCACGTTAAATATCGGGCGCTTGCGGGAAATATGGGCACAAATATTTCGGTCGGAAGCCACTTTAGAATTTTAAAATAACAAAAGGCTGATTTGAGGCCGATTCAAATTCAATCCTCGACGTCACACTGCAGCACATCAATCAATGAAACTGAAACTTGAAAAGGTATACCTAAATTTCCAGAGTTGAGTATGGTTACTATCCTTCGGATAGTTACTTAATCTGACTCGGCGAACTTTTTTAGTCGTTAAATAAAATCAACGCTAATCATCAGTGTTGTTTTATGTAAAACATACTCGTAGGTCGCTTTAGTAGTGTAAGTAGTACATCCTGCGCTCCACTTCAAATTCAATTCCCCAGTGTCATCTTCAATGTACATTTTTTTGCGTTAGTCCGAATCCTATACTATGGTCAACACACTTGAAGTGATTTTTGATGGATTGATGGGACATGCCCTACTTAATACAATACTGGTGCATCGCAGACTGTCTTGTTGGAGCTAAATACGCCCAAGTCCGCTATTACCGGGCACTATTTTAGTCCGATCATTCGAGTATAGTCTCTGTTTATTTACTTTCCCTTTTATGCATGCACCGTCTCCGACGTTTATCATGATAGCAGCCGGCACTGTAGACAGTGTCAACTTACATATCGTTAATACTTTCAAATGTGCCTTGAGTTGCGCATATATAAACTGTAGATGCTTTTTATTGTAACCTCGGTACGGTAAGACTTACTGACGTCTTTATTATTTATCTTTTTCTAATTACAATCTGTTCTACAGTCGTTGTTATGTTTTATTCACAATATACAGTACTTTGTACACAAAGACTGAGCCGTTATTAATTGCTTTATTTCTACATGTCTTAGTTCTTACCACGCTATGCAAAGCTTGAATATTAGTATTATGTCTGCTGCTCATACAATTACTTTACTTTATTTCGCGGTAACTTAGCGTGCAAATTTATACCAGCTGATCTGATCTTCCTTATTTAGTGGGCTGTTATAGCAGTAAGTCGTTTGTATTTTACATACTTATCAGGAAAGAAAAATAACATTGAAGGCCGCCGACATCAACTTTATAAAAAAAAAAACAGGGGTAGATGAGAAAGTGTAATGGGTAGCTTTACTTGGGCACTTTATGTACCGGAGCATTCCCTACTGAAATTGAGGCTTCTTTAGACAGGTTATAATTTCACTTGAGTCCAGATAATTGTTCCAGGAAAGCTTTCGTTCGTGACGAGCGCGGAATGAACTGACATTGGAAAGGCAATGGTCGCCTGATAATCATTTGTTAGTATAACGTCTAATCCCAAACAATTGACTTACGAAACTATACCGGGAACAAATGCATCAAGGGAAGGTAATTCTATTCCTGTAGAAGTTTTATACGGAATGATATCGAAGGTATACAGAATATTAGTGATCAGGATAAAAAGGATGCTATCAGCCATATGACGCCCAGGACATATCCTACAAACTCAGTATGCGTTTGAACAACTAGAAAGTGTTAATTTGAGGCTAACCTTCGGCCAAAACCAAAGGCGCTATCCGGGTATTTCGTCTGAGGATTCATGAATCTATCAGGATTGAACTCTTCGGCGTCATCTCCATACACTGATTTCGAATGCAAAAGAGACCTAGAAGAAAAAAGATATGACTAGTTCAAATCATTCAATGGTTGGATCGAAATGTGCAGTTACCACGCGTTTCCCAATACAAGTGTTCCTTTGGGTACGCAGTATTCCCCAATTATATCGTCCTCTTTGAGCAGATGAGGGAAACCAACCGGAGTGACCGGATGCCAACGAAGTGTTTCTTTAATTAGAGCCTCAATGTAGGGAAGGTGTTTTCTATCATCTAATGACGGCAACTTATCCGTTCCAAGAAAGGTATCCAACTCCGCTTGTGCCTTCCTTTGAACATCAGGGTATAAGAGCATCGCCATGAAAACCATTTGAAGAGCTGATTCCGTCTGTAACAAACTTAGACGAAATATTCTCTCAAGACCCTGGAGAATACACACAGTATCTATGGCAGCCATATAAATATTTCCGGCTATGTCTCGAATAGTTATTTCTTCTTCGGTCACATGCGGGCTCTCTGGATTGATCTCTCCGAGTGCGGTCCCAACTATCGAGGGTGGTGCATTACCTGCTTTCTAATTGAGAATCGACTTTAGTAGCTGTTTGTAATGATTAATTGTGAAAAGATGATACAATTGCGGGTTTAACAACGGCAAAAGGAATGGTAATCATGGCATTAAATTCTTCACGTAACGTTTTAGCCTTCTTTTGAAATCCAGCGCCGGGAACCCAAGACGGAATATATTTCACTAATGATCAATCAATAAGATTTATTCTCAAGCCTCACTGGCAAAACATACATATTGGTATAATATCCACGAGGTGCGCACCCGGTGCAGAGACTTGCGTAAATGATTCCAATGCCCTTTCTGCTAGTTCTACATAAGGATCATTGTTGAGAGATGTTTTAATACCATAGGTGATCTTGAATCTGTCACCACTAATATATTCAACCCGATTAAAATCAAGTCCATACCTCCATGACCATGGCACCAATTATGTGTCTTGAATAAGCTGCAAACTCCTCCGGAGTTCGATGAAGATGAAATAACAAAGTCCTAAAATCAAAATTTTCGACAATTTGGGTATACGTTAAGGAGAGCGCATACCTCGAAAGTCTCTCAATTGTCCCTTGGTATTGCACTATTACTGGCTTATTTAAATACTGATGCAAGATTGAACGGTGTTGCTTCCATTTGTCATCAGGTTGCATTAACACTACACTCCAATCGAATTTGACACTTGATGATATGAACTCGCATTAAAACATGCTATCTGAGTCAAGAAGAGAATGAACGTACAGATCAAACAACATGGTTGACTTGAATCGGTCAGAATACAGTCCCCAACGTTGCTCAAAAAGTTCGGAAACCATTTTATATGAATTAACAACGAGAATGGAGGTACCAAATATATTTAAATATGTTAAGTCGCCTGGGATTCAGATAGATTGAACAACGACGGCAAACGGATCAATAATTGACAACTGACCGTACGTTCTGGCCCATTTATCGTATGTTTTCCATTCTTTCTGAAGAGGTATATCGAACATATTTCCGATTATAAGGCGTCTCGGCGGGCCTGGAGGTAGCTTATGTCCTAAGCAACATTCGTTCGTTAAAGCCGATACATGACATGTTTCACAAGTGTTACCTACCCCTTGGGACACGAACATGTATCTTAAACCAGTAAAACGAAAAACATAGTAGGGCAAGTGACACAATCAAAGATTGGGTGATCATATTAGAGATGGGAGGGTCAAGCTTGACTATCAGGCGTCCGAGGTTTAAAACATGGTGGGTACCTAAGAGAAGCCGAGGTCATGAAGATCCGATATTCTAAGCACTTGGATTTGAGTACTTCTGGTTCAAAACTCTAACTTTATTATTATTATCACAGTTTCAAAACGGAAAAGATCATAAACTAAGTATACCGAATGAGGTCCCGTGGAAACGTACCCATGGTTCTTTTCCATGTCTCATTTTACCACTTATTTAGCACCTGCGTCGCGTGTTTATGTGTGACAAGGATTTGCTTGCTAAGTAAAACTAGAGTTTCTTTCTGATCTTCACTACTCATCTTCGCTATGCAGTTGAAAGAACAGATTTATCTGAACTAGTCACTGAATTAGTCGATAGCCATAAATACATGTATGCATACCTTAATCCAGGGGTTACCATGAGAGCAAGAGCTTGGATTGGACAGCGGAAGCTGCACGTGAGGATGGATCGTTCCTTAAGCAGCCTAATGAAAAATCGATGCAGTATAAGCTGAGCAGTCGTTTGAAACCCCTGTATATAAAGATTAGTTCTCGGAGATGAACAGAAGGCTTGTCGGCTTGTTTTTGACTCCTCGAATTCAAACCCCGACTAGACATTTGTAACAACCTTACCTTTTTATTCTCAATCAACCAATCATCCGAAAGCTTGCCATAGCCTCTTTTTCCAAGTCTTTTAATCAACTTTCAATGGAAAGGTATACGGACTCGGTCTGATTATCAGTGTTATGTACAGGTCTTTTGTGTCAATTCGAATCCTATAATATTTTCAACACACTTGGAGTGGTGCCTAATGCAAATCATCCCGTTCTACCGAATGCAGTCTTGAATTGTCAAAACCCATCAAACGATCGTTTTCTCCCATTTCGGTCATGATGCTATTGTGTAACCGTCCGAATTTAAATCGCAAAGATTGTGTTGAATTATCTCGAGTCTGGAATAATGTACAATTTCCCGCAGACTGACCACGGTCAGCAGCAGATGCTTTGGCAGTACTACGTCGACGGAGATCTATGGTGAATTCGCAAATGAGTAGGACTGAGAGTCTAAGAAAAAAAAGCAAGTGAATTAAACATAAATGACTTGTTGAAAATCCAAGTTTCATACACATTCTGATAGGCTGTAATTGGGTCTGAGACGAATGGCTGTGATTAGAAAAAGAAAAAGTCTCTTAGGGAGGGTGATGGAAGACGAATAAAAGAGTGTACTTGCCGACGCAAACTGTCAAATTCGAGTGAATTAGGTGAATGCATACATTATAGGACAGTTTCCCACTCACGACTGTCAAGAAAGTTTGTACGCTCGTGATGAGAAGTACAAAACTTTGAAAAAAATCACGATCCCTGTAAGTAAAATAACAATCTCACATACGAAAATCTTAAAATACCTGCATATAAACTATAAGACCATTCATTATATTGAGAGTAGACCTGAATAGGCTTACTTTGTTGGAGAAGTACAGCAGCAATGTTTTCACCACTTCGGAAATCCATACTCTGTTTCAATCTCCATAAGCCCCAGACTTGATAAAAAACCCCAATGAAGGCAAGTGCGTCCAAAAGAATAACAGTGACATCCCGAACAAGGAAAATGATGCGTGAGAATTCTATAAAAAAATAGCGTTCAGGAATATATTCGCAAGAGGATATTCTCAATTTACGCCTAAAGAAAAAGGAAATAAGCCAAATGAAGAAAGCCGAAGATCGGCGAGGAATAGGAATCCTCACGATGGAGGCTTGCACTGTGATATGGTCAACGCTATAGAGGAATGATCAGAAACTAGCGAATTGTAGTTATAAATGCAAACAAACAATAAATCTGCACAGCGACAGGAACTAGAAACGCAATAGACAAAGCTATCATCATTAATCCGTATCCGTGACATAGGGAGTAAGTTCGAATCGAAATTAGTCCTGCGGTTAGTTTAAAATGGTATAGTCAAAAGAATCGAACTAGGAATATACCTTGTACTCCCACAAGAGGGAAAATATCTATAACTCTATCTAAAACACCTAGATCATTACAAAGTCTGTATTGGATATTATCGGTTAGCATTTAATTTGTAAGAAATTTTCAATATAATTACCGCGGTGACTGTTAAGACTTGACGTAAAACAGAAGATAAACTTTATATGAGGTTACTCACTGTTACGAAGTTGTCGATTACGTGAAGGGCTTGACTGACAAAAATAGGGTATTTGGCAAGCATATAAAGAACTGTAGGTAGTGTAATCTTCCGTTGCCATATATATTCGAGTTCATCCTTGAAACAAAGGATGGAGGCATAAATCAGAAGTGCTGAAGGGGGCAAGGTTATTGTCACTCGTAAACCCCAGTCGACTGAGGGCCAGAACTATTGCTCACTAAAAGAACTGAAAAAGATTCGGGTTTCTGTGACACTGAAAATAGAGTTACAGAAAGTCCTTCAAATTATAAACGGCTTCGGGCTTACCCTTCGTGTGCTTCAAAAACAAACTGACTACTGTTGCTCGAAGAGCTCAGGCTTGAATTAGTTCCGTTGTTCATCAAGGACCGTTTGTTTAGAGTTAATTTTAATGCTTCTGAAACCACAGAATTAAGTATGAATATATATTTCTCAAATAGAGATGGTATATGGGGTGCCGATTTATGTAAGATGTTGTCCGCTATTCAAAAGTTCCACAGCTTCTATTGCTCCACTCGGCTTCAATCCGGATCCAGTTTGATCCTCTCCTAGGTGGGGTATGGAGCCTTTTGTACAGATGTGGTTTCCGACGCTCCGAGTAACCACGGGATTATAAAAAGTTAGCCCGGATGTCGAGTAGCTGCAATTACAATGGTCCATGAATGACGCGACTTTCTCAGGAGTAGATTTCCATTGATAATATTACAAATCGCCCTGCGAACCATCTATGCTCATCGAATGCAGACTTCGATTGTCAACATCCATGATTAGATCATGCATTTCTCCCATTTCTGTCATGATACTATCACGTTGGCAATCTACTACAACCCGTAGGGATTGTCTCGATCTGTCTCTGAATAATAATGTCGGTAGACTTGCCGTGAACTGATCAGCAATCGATGTCTTTGTACTTCGTCGACGGAGGTCCACAGTAAATTCGCAAATGAGTAGTGCTGAAATCCTGAACGAAAAGAAAAATTAGAACGTAAACACTCTATCACCAGATGTATTATTTCATACACGTTTTGAAAGGCCGTGACAGGATTTCCAATAGGTGGCTATGATTGTAGAAAGTTCACATAAAAAATTGATAAATAAAGAAACGAAAGCGTGCACTTGCCGGTGTAAACTATGGAAACTCAGTAGATTTGGTCGAATATATACATTCTGGAGGAATTACTCACGCTGATTAAGAAAGTCGCAACGCCTGAAACGAGGAGTACAAAGCTTCAATGAAAGTGAGTGTCACTGCTGAAAGAACACCAATACCATGTGTCACCTACGAAAATCTAAGAGCGCCTGAACAGAACAAAGTATAGCAATCCATGTATGAAGAAAATTTTAGTAGGCTTACCTTGTTGAAATAGTGCCACCGTAAGGTTTTCGCTGCTCTTTGGGAAACTTCCATAAACCCCAAACTTGATAAGAAACTCCAACGAAAGCAAGTATCTCCAAGAGAATAGCAGCGATGTTACCGATAAGGAAAACAATACGAGAATTTACTAAAAGAATAATTGTAGTTAGAATACCAATCCGCTGGAGAGCGTTTTCACTTTACGGCTATAAAAGTAAAATCAATAAAAACGAAGCACAAACGGAACGATGAGGCTTACGGCGTCGGCTTGCACAATGGTACGATAACCGCTGTACATATATGGTTAGAACATTGTATCAACGTTGATTGAGGAGGCAAACCATATATTTGGGTCACCTAGGAATGTGATAAATAAAGGTATCATCATGGGTCGATACCCTCGACATAAAGCATAAGTTCGCATCGCGATTAATCCTGCAATAAATTAGAAGCCCCTCTTGATGAATTGAAGAAGATAATGTACCTTGTATCCCGACAACAGGAAAAATATTTACAACTCTGAAGAAAACACCCAGATTATTGCATAGTCTGGTAATATAGTGCGTCAATTAATTTTCCGGTTTTCAGAAAAATTAGGTATAAATACTGTGGAGACTAAAGAGGGGAACTTGAGAAAGCTAGGAAAGGTACTTCTGACTCACTCACTGTTACGAAGCTGTCCACTATCTGAAGGGCTTGAACAACGAAAAGAGGGTATTTGGAAAGTATATACAGAATTGTTGGATATGTAATCTTCCGCTTCCATATATATGTAAGTTCATCCTCGAAACAAAGAACGGAGACATAAATTAAAAGGGCTGAAGGATGTAAATAAATAAACCTGAAGGTATAAATGATAGTTACTATATGAACTAAAATATATTCGCGTCTCTGTGGTTCTGAAAATTATTTAGTAAGATTAATGAAGATTCCTATAAACGGAACCACCCTACACTCGATATGTTTCGAATACCACCCAACTGTCGTTTGAAGGGCTTAAAATTGTACCATTATTCATTTTTTGATACCTTTCGAATTTCCCTTGGAGATTAAATAGAGACATGTATTGTTCTCCGGTAGATACGAACTTGCGACCGGAGACAAGGATTTAAGGCGCGGAAAAACATAAATCAGGTAAAGATAAGCTGGAAAGATGCTGAAATGAAGCTACATTGATTGATGTTTAGCCGTCAATTTATAAACGCAGTGCGTATGATCAATTACTACAATTTTTTTTGAAAAACAACGAAGCTGTGATCGCACTCCACCAGCTCCAATTCAAATTCGGTGCAAAGCCACTGGCAGGGCGCTATGAGGTGATGTATATGATGTGTCGAAGGAGTTCAACCGATGATTCGCTAAAGTTGAGATTAGAGTACAATGTTCACAGTATAATAAGGAACAGCGTGTCCCGCACTGTAAAAGCTTACGCGTCTATTACGTTTATTATTCAAGCTTCTATCGTTACGGCATTCTGAAATCCAAGTGCTGTAATTAACTCGAATTGGAAGATAGAGTTGAGAACTTCTGGGAACTGCTCCAGCTGCGCGTTCAGGTCGCACGTAATATTTACGATAATGTTCAATTTGGCGCAGAGGAAAACAGGTGGGTGAAATAATCGCAAACATGTACACAATCCCGCGTTGGCCTGTTTTATGTATATCTTCCGACCATTGATTGACAACAGCTGTGATCTGATCATTTACAAGGCCGCGGGAATCCACAACTACTTTGATAATTATTCCATTCTAATATCACATTAGGGTGAAATCATACAATTGCCATGATACTTTTACTAGAAATAGAAGCCTGAATCGATCCGAAGTTCGAACTTGAGAAACCATCGAGATAAGATGGTCATCGGCTATTTTCACCGAGTTTGAACGAGTTTGAGTCAGTTAAACGGGCAAAATTGATGTCCAACGCACTCGAATTCCCGCGATACATATCACACCGATAATCATCCTCATGCATTGTCAACATCCGTTAGATCATATATCTCCCCCATTTCAATGCTCTCATGTAGGCGTTCTGCTATAGGTCGTAGGGGTTGTGCTGGATTGTTTTGAAATGACGATGTTGGTAAATTTTCCCCGGACTGGTCAGCAACCGAGGCCCTTGTGCCTCGCCGACGGAGATCTATAGTGTGTTCGCAGATAAGGAGCACTGAGAGACTAAAAAGCAATAGGTAAATCAAATGTGAAAACATCCTGCTAAACGGTTAGAAATTTCTTACACGTTTTCGATGGACGAGACGGGATTTGCGACGGGTGCCTACGATAGAGAAAACTTTGCTTTAAAAAAAAGGATACAAAGAAAGTGAAACTTATGTACGTACCGGTCCAAACTGTGAAAACCCAACAGACAGTTAAAGCATTAATTTTTTTAAAAAAAATCGGTGTACCCACAAATATCAAAAAGGTCGTTGCATTCGTAAGGAGAAGTACAAAGCTTCAAAGGAAATCAATGTACCGGAATAAAATAACACATGATGTCACATACGAGAATCTTACGACGCCTGGTCAGACAAAGCATTAAAATGCCATACATGCTGTTGAGAAAGGCTTAGAGGAACTTTACCTTGTCGAAAAAGCGCCATGGTAAGGTTTTCGCCACTCTGGAAACTCCGCTTTGACTTCCACGAGCCCAAAACTTGATAAGAAACCCCAGTGAATGCAAGTATGTCCAAAACAACAATAGCAATGTTACGGATAAGGAAAAGGATACTAGAAAGATCTAAAAATTACCACATTTAGAGTATAAAGTATCAGAGGATTTTTCCACTTTACGGCTAAATAGGAAAAATATATCAGACGAAGAACAGAGTAGACAACGATTCCGGCTTACGATGGTGACTCGCACAGTGATACACTCAATGCTGTAAAAGGCATAATTAGTTTGAGCCGACAGTGACCACAAGTTTGTGTACAGACAATAGATCTGGATAGCCACAAGAACTAAAAAAGTGATAGACAAAGCTACCGTCATAGGTTGGTATCCTCGGCATAAGGCATAAGTTCGCATCGCGATTAATCCTGCGTTATATTAGAGGTGCCTGCACTGACAATCGAGGGAGATGATATACCTTGTACGCCAACAACAGGAAAGATATTTATAACTCTGTAGAGGATGCTCAAATCCTTGCATAATCTGACTCGATATACGTTATTTATTTTTGGTTTTTTTATGAAAATCAGGCAGAAATACCGTGAAGACTGTTAACAGCATTTAAAAAAATCCATTGGAAGGCACTTTAGTTCACTTACTACTACAGAGTTGTTGACTATCTGAAGGGCCTGACCAACAAAAAGAGGGTATTTGGAACATATGTAAAGAATGGTTGGCAATGTAATCTTCCGCTTCCATATGTATTCGAGCTCATCCGGGAAATAAAGAATGGAGGCATAAACCAGAAGTGCTGAACAATCAGGGGTGTAAGCTCGCTTTAGTGAACCTGGAGGTCTGAAGATTAATTACTAAGAGAACTGCAATATATTTGCGTTTCTGTGATCCTAGGGATTGGTTTAGTGTAAGGTTAACGAAAGTTTCTAAATATAAACCACTTACACTTCGTATACATCAAACACAAGCAGACTGACAATTGAAGGGCTTAAAACAGTGCCGTTATTCATTATGTTTTGGTCAGCTCTAACTTAGGATTCGCCTTGGAGTTTAAGTAGAGATATGGATTTCCTCCGCTAAACACAGACTTCCGGAGATGAGGACGGAACGCGCATATTGAAAAAAACTGGCTAAACCGTAGTTGTTGTACATTTGCATTTATCGAAAAATTGGAATGTTTTTGAAGAATCAGTTGTTGCCACAACTCACAACTTTGTTGAAAAAATCGAGCGGTCGCTCCACCGGCACTAAAACTTTAATTTTGATCCTTGCCGGTGAGGTATGGATTTCTTGTCGCATGGCGGTGCTTTATGTAAGGATATACCTGAGCACTGTATTCCGAGTAATTATTATACAGCGAGCTTCAAGATTAGGTTGTTAACTGTATTCATGGGGTTCAAATGGAGGAAGGAATGATGTTTGAATCGTCCTTCTCACATGCCGGTAACTGAAGTTGTCACGCTGATCACGCTGATGTGGATTCGGATTATTCCATACTACTGTCCACGTTATCAGTGCGCACATTCATTTTGTTGTGTTCAGGTTTCAATCCCAGAACTTGCTGTAATCACCAATGTCGAACCTCCAAGGGGTGAATTAAGGACTTTGGAGAACTTATGCAACTGCTGGTTCTGATTGAAAGCATGCAATCATGATGTCGTATGTACCTTGCTATATGATATTGACATGAAGGCTCAAAGGAAAGAAAAACTACCGACATGTGCACAAATCCAACATCTGTACATGTTGATGTATATCTTTCCTACAAAATAATTCGTTACGTGGAATAATAGCGGCTACTGTACTAAACTGCACGGGATTTCACACTAATAGCAACCAACAACATCTTCATCAATTAGAACGCGAAGAGTGGATACAAGAAAAGTCCGGAATGTACACAAAAAAAGATATCAGTCAGGATCGGATGTCCGGGAAAATGAATACGGGGACAGCGGGATTTGGGACAGAATGTTTTATACACATTACAGGTATGAGAGCACAGGAATCGTCTGTTTTATGGCATGGAACCGTTCAAAATGGTACGAAGAATCAATTTAACACACATACTATAATTTATACCGGCACGTCAACGATGTCACCGAGATCGAGAGTAAAGCTAAGAAGAGAAAGATAAAAGGTCAGCTGAGAAGTAAAAGGGAAGTATTTGACTTACGTTGTCGGGACATTGGCTTGGTTAATTTTCAACCAAGGAATCTGGTATCCATTCTCTCCCACCCTGTAAACGGTAAACAAAGATTGAATCTTCCACGATGGAATCACACCCACAAGACAGTTTGAGCAGCACTGATGTTTAACACACCACCAGGAATAATTCCAAGGGAATTCAAAGCACCCTGGGGTAATAGAACATTGCCGAATGTACCACTATTAGCCGTACCGTGTTTCGGGACAATAAAGTTGTCGAACGCTTGGTCGAAATGTGCAAAAATGGTACCATCGACTATGCCGTCGGCTTGTACAAATTGAATAACCAAATCGGCATCCGTTGGGTTCATCACGTCAAAATTTACTGAAACGAGATTGTCTTCCAAGCTATTAAAACGATCAGAAGTACTGGCACGGACTACACTTTATGTGTCAATTACCTCTCTAGACTAATGAGAACGTTGGTATCTAGAATTATAATGTCGCCCATCCCTAAAATGGATATACTTAGCTTTTGAGCGGTCAAACAATGACGGACGAACTCACCTTTCAGGGAGGTTTCCAACTTGGCCCCCTCCAAAGCTGGTTGGAGGGATCCGAATGGGGAACTGCCAGAATCGCCTTGGATTGTCAAGGGTATATCATCTGTACCGGTTAAGAATTGAGTCAAGAAGGCTTGAGCCGTGGTATCGTTAGGATTGGCGGGCATGTAGTGGAATTCCGCGGGTATAACGTTGTCTCCGGGAACAAGGTTGAAGGACTAAACGAGACGGGTAAACCGCTGTAATCAAGAATTGGATAAACTTTAGCCTTACATCAATAACAGCACGTCCGAGCTATAGTTAAAATTGTTTAGACAATACCATATATATAGACTACTTCAAACTTACTTCAACACCTTCGAACATCACCGGTAATGAAACATCAACGGTCGTAAGTGAAATATTTGAAGGGTTGTTCAATGTCGTAGTTAAGGGGGTAATGATAAATTGGTTCCCGCCATTACCGCCGCTTCCGGTGATACTGACGTTGCTGAGAGTAGCAGTGCCTCCGAAACTGTTAATTCCGGGGATACTCGAGTCCACATTGAAAGGAATATCGGAAATGCTGTATAGTATAAAACCTTAGCTTCCAGACATAAGTCTAGTAGAAGAACATACGGAACATCACCAATGGAAGTTCGACCGACGATATCAGCTGTTCCTTTCAAAACGATATCTGCAGACTTTTGATCTGTTACTTGAGCGAAAAATGCACCGAAGGCGTCGTTGTCCAGCGATTGCAAAGTTTGGTTCTCAAAGTTGAGCAATAGAGTAGCAGGGTTACCGGTTGAAACCCCGCTCGTCGTCTTAATCGGAGGCAAGTTTAGCTAGACAAAGAATTAATGTTGTAATCGAGCCGAAGACGGATTGAATAATACCTGAGCGGTATCGGCACCATTGAAATCAATTGTGATGTCTTGAGCCGCTTGGATAACTTGAAGAGAGAAACCAAATGGATTCGTAAAGGTTGCGACAGTGGTCTTTGAGCTTGTAAGGGGCTTGAAATCTTCACTAGACTGAACCAAGTTGACTTCCAGATCTTCAATGGTAATGGCATCGATAATCTATAAGGTAAACAAGATCAGACAAGACAATGCGACCATGATGTGTGTTCCCCAAAGATACCTTGAAGATCTTGCCAGGAAGTGTAACGTTCAAAGTCAAGGTTTTGAATGCTGTACTCAACCAGTTTACTGTCTCGCCGTTTCCGTTTGGATCAACGGTATTTCCTTGAACTTGAAGAGTCTGGTTTTTTCCAGCTAAGAAATTAGTGAAAAGATTTCCTATAATGTTCAAATCGTTTCCACTTTGCGGGACAATTCGGCCGGTCAAATGGGTGGAAGTTGTCGCATCTGCGGCAAGGAAAAGTGAATTGCTGGAAGTTAGCGCTACAAAAAGAAAAGGAATGGATAAGTAACTTGAGTACTAATAAAGATAAAGTACACTTACGTCCAACGGTGGCGCCTTGGAAGAATGAGTTGAAACTGACGGTTCCAAGTTCAATGCCTAGTTGACTACGTACGTGTAACAAGCATTAGAAAAGATCAACACAGAAGAAAAAGGGAACATACGATTTGGAAGGTATTAAACTATCAGTGGAGATTGTGATACCGCCCGCTGGATCATCACCAGGTAAGTTGAAGTTGCTGATGGTCACACCCGGTAAACCATTGAACGCGGCGAAGTTGAGGTCTTTCGATAGACTAACGCCATCAAAGTTAGTGCCAAGCGCATTTACGCGAAGTTGACTAGTCGAAATCGTCCAGGTAAATTCCTCATTGTGAAGCAAGAACGTCGCGAATTGAGTGAAGCTATAACAAGATCATCAGCAGACTAAGATAAAAAAAACCTTATCAACCTACAAGTTTTGATCTGTAATGGTCAGGTGACCAGATCTGGTAATCTCAATCAGCGGAATTGCTATACAACAGCAACACTACTCACGTCTGATAATCTGGTACACCAACATTCGCGGCTGCACATACGGGTGGCAATGCAATAGTGGCAATATCGTGACCCTGCCAGTTTACACTGCAATTATTAGACTCCGTAAGTATAGCTGAGAGATTGTTAGTGTTATTCGAGGTACGTACGTGACGGGCTCCACGAAGGTAATAAGAGCATCCAAAGGTCCTGTTCCAGTCAGCTGACCATGGAGAGACACATCAAAGCCATCATTGGTGACATTTCTAGATGAAATGTCATTTTTCTGTGAAGACGGAGCACAAAAAAAGGGAACGAACGTGATATTGACAGTATCAAAGGACAAGGACGCTTGATTAACCAAATCTTGCACAATTGGTGGAGCAACGGCGCCGATTAGGAAAAGAGCGGTCTTATCAGTCTGTGACACGAGATCAGGGATTAAAACTGCTAAAAAAGAAAGCAAAAAAAACGAACTATCGCAGGAACATTGAATTGGGAGAAAACCAACTCAGTTTCAAAATCATCCAATTTCAAAACTGCATCTGTTTTCAACGTAACTTCGAGGCCAGCCAAGGAATTTAAAATCGCATCGTCAACGTCAAATTGTTTCCCACTAAAGCATAATTAATGTCGAGAAAGAGTCTAGGAAGGATAAACGAAGTACCTGACACACGTTGGAGGATTGGGGTCGACTGAGGAATTGATCTGGACAGGATTTAGCTTTGCATATACTAAACGGATCGAATTTGGAAATGTACCGGTGGATGGAAATTAGGATTACTGGTTACTGCTTGGAATAAAGCAGTCAGAGGACCCAGATCGACTCCTTTTTGTGAGGCGCGAGTTGTGATAAGGTCAATGATTACCGAAGGATTCAGATTGAAATGCAACGGTAAGGTGGGTGAAGTAATATTCGAGTGACCATCGGCATGGATAGGATTACTTTGGAAATCCGCATGATCCACGGTACCTAACAGGAGTCATATCAGTATTTCTCAGATTAATACAAGCCATGATAACACCAACCCAAGGTCAAGTTTTCAAAGGTGGCATTCGCGGTTACCGTTAGCAGATTAATGCTTGCTGTGAATGGGTTTGCTAATGCGACCGTAGCGGAAGCAATTCCGGTTTGAACAATATCAGTTGGGAAGGTAATGACAGTAGCTGTGATAAGGTTCTGATGAAGAGCAGGAATGTTTGCTTGAAGTTTGATCTGCTCCAAAGCTTGAACAAGGGATGCCACGCCCGTTGTATCAGAAGTACCCGAGATAATTGTCGACGAAGTAACGCCCTGTAAGAAGTTTTCCAAGAGAAGTTGACCGGCACTTGTGGCTTCACCAGCTTGAGGTTGATAATGTACGTCAGTGGAATAGTTGGCAACCCCTGGAACCACTTTCAAACCGCTGATATCAGCGGTTCCTATTGTTTGACCATTGAATGTAAGACCGAATGCAACATCGCCCATGGAGATTGTCAGGTTGCTAGGGTTATCGAGGGTAGTCGTGACTGTAATAAGCAAGAAATCGGTAAAACCATGGTTAACATCAAGATTCGACACGATAGCAGGTTGCGCGTTGAGTCCCTGAAGACCAGCAATGGTCGTCTGGACATCGAAGTCGATACCGGTTAGAGTAAGTAAACCAGCCGCTGTCTGTGCATGTGCATTCGCTGCTCCAGAAAGTTCAAAGGTTTCCGATGTCGAAACAGTCGTTTGGGCAAGGAAATTCTCAAACGCCGCATGTTCGTTTGAGAAAACGGCGAATGGGACGTCGGAAAAGGCGAGAGTGATGATGCGGGAATTTACATCGGTTGTAGTGTTGCCAAGTGGGATGTCAAGTTCAGCAAAGCCAGTACTCTGCAGTGAAGTGGTGATGTTTTGCTCAAGTGCGACGATATCGATAGGGAAGTCGAACGGAATAGTGAACGCCGCAGTGGTCAATGAAGAACTTGTTGAAGGATTGAAGGCGGTGTCGGAAGTGAAATCCAACTCGAGTTTCTCCAGAGTAATATTCTCGATAACTTGAAGCTTGCCACGATCGGGGAGAATGGTTGACACTTTGAGGCTTGATATAGCATCGTTGAGCCACGTAACGTCACTTGGGCCAGCAGAAGCCCCGACGACACTGACGTTGCTCGGTATCCCATGGATAAAGTTTGTGAAAACTGCAGAAAGGGCATCCAAACCCGACTGGGACGTTTGAGGAATCAGACGTCCGACTAGAGGCAAGTTGATGGTCGATAATGGAGCAAGAGTGAACGAGCTAGTGGAAGTCGCAGGTCCGAGCATGGTTGTTCCAACGAAATTATTGAAACCGATGGAGCTCAAGTCAATACCGACTTGCGAGGGGTTCTTCACAGTGGTTTGCAACGTGAGATGAATGCCTCCAGCAGGGTCATTGGATGGGAGATCGAAAGTATCGATCGTTACGCCATTCTGTAAGCCATTCATACCCTTGAGGGTAACTGACTTCGTAAGCAATGAAACGCCAGGAACGTCAATGCCCAATGCAGATACTGTAAGGTTTTCAGCACTAATATCCCAGACAAATTGTTCCTCAGTCAGTAACACTCTGGTGAAATTGGTCAACCGATCGACATCAGCGATATTGAATGTTGCAGAAACGTTCAATTGGGCCCCAACATCTCCAATAACTTGGACATTGGGCATCTGTAACGTTCCCAATGTTTGGCCATTGAATGAAATGGATAATCCCGCATTGAAGTTGATTTCGGCATCAAAAGGACCGGCGTTGCTGATATTACCGACCAAAATCGTTTCAAACGAATTCTGTTGTGGATTGGTAATAATAACCGTGCTGATTCCCAAGACTGATGCATCAATAACCTTCTGGACAATAGGTTGAGCCAAAACAGGTAGCAAGAGATTCAAAGTCGAATCTGTTTCGACAGGTACATCTTTTTGCATGAATTCCAGGGAAGTAGCATAGCCACCGATTGACAGTTGCGTCTGAAGGTTAATATCCGTCTTCAAACCTTGGAATGCTTTATCGACAAAGGTCGGCAAATCGAATCCAGTGAAAATGTTGTCCCTTTCCTGGAGTTCACGTTTTTGGGAGGGACTGTCCTCGTTCGTAGTAGCGGCGGGAGTGATACCACCGACTTGAAGGATGCCATCCAATTGCTGAGTACTTTCACCAGCCTCGGTAGCCAATGCACGAAGCAAACCGAAGATATCAGGTGGATTCAAATTCATAACCAAAGGCAACGTGGGGGACGTAGTCGTTGAGTTGCCTTGTGCGTTGAAATTTGTTGCAGTCCCGATGGTTCCGAGCATAAGTCCATGGGACGTAACGGTTGAATTGATATTGGTGATTGTCAAGTCGCCGCTAAATGGATTCGCAAGGTCGACTTTGACATTAGCGATATCGTTCGCATGACCAGTTGAGGGAAGAACTACGAGTGACGCAGTCTTCAGTAAACTAGTCTTCAGCGCAGGAAGTGTTGTTGAGATGTTCAGGCTTTCAAATGCCGACAGCAAGGAAGGAATGTTCGTGCTGTTGTTGAAACCGGAGATACTGAGGACAACATCAGTACCGCCAACGAAGTCGTTGAGTGTTTGTTGACCAGGTTGATTGTTGTTAGGCTAAATTTAGATATTAGAGGGGAGGCATATCAGACCTTGACATAATACTCACTCTGAACGCGGCCGTTGCCGGGAGAGTATTGTTGCCCATGTTCAAGACCAGGTTGGGAATAGTAGTGGTACCCATAACCGCTCCATCACGAACAAGTTGAAGATCTACATAAACCGCCTTGAGACAAGTAATCGGATTAAGCCTATTGGAATGACATACTGAGATCCCCAACAGACAGTGCGAGATCAGAAGGGTTGAATATATTTACTGGTATCATAAAGACATCATTAAAGTTATGAACAAAAAACTGATGCATCGTTGGGATCTCACCTCCGATACTCAACTCGATATGATCACTAGTGCCGCCAGTAACATCAACAGTATTGATGACGACGTCCTTTTGAAGACCTTGCAGGCCATTCAACGACGAATTGACATTGAATTTTATAGGGTTTAAGGTGATCAGTCCGATACTCAAATTGGATACAGCTGAAGACTGTCCAATGAGCTGGAAAGTTGTAGTTCTGTGGAGTTTTTAGTACCAAGAGACTACATTAGTTCGAATGGCAACATACTTGGAGTCAGTTAGTTCCTTCGCTGCAAGATGTGTTAAAACTGGCACATTAGGCAAGGTACAAAAAAACACGTACTGAAGGTCGAGAAACGGTCATGAGCATCAGAAGGAACATCTAACGGACTCTGCGAAAGAGTGATATTGATAGTCCCTTGCGTATCGTTGGGACTCAGGACTTGGATTGAAGAGGTGGAAGCACCCTCGGGCTATGAACAAAGTCCTGTTAGCAAATAAGACCTTCTTAACAGGAAAAAATAAAACTAACCGTGGATAGGTTAGAAATGATCGAGTTATTCTGAAAGATGGCGAAACTGTTTTGAATTTGGGTGATTTCGAGATGAAAGCCGAATGGCAGTTCTAAGGGGGAAGAGGTAAGAGAGAATAGAAAATCACAATCAGATAAGAGTTATACTGACGGAGTTGGGCCTGAACTTGGTTACTAGACGCAAGAGGAGCCCATGGGCTCTCAGAAGAGAATG
Source organism: Clathrus columnatus (assembly GCA_020884735.1). Taxonomy (NCBI): domain Eukaryota; kingdom Fungi; phylum Basidiomycota; class Agaricomycetes; order Phallales; family Clathraceae; genus Clathrus; species Clathrus columnatus. Next base: position 1,380,162 of record BPWL01000001.1, read on the forward strand.
AAAGGTTTAAGAAATCGATTCCGATACCACGAATGGGGTTGATAGCAGTGGGAGGTTTAAAAGGGACCTGTAACTTGAGACTCTTCAGACCTTGAGAAAGCCATGCAATTTCTGAACCATCTGATTGTTTTGTCGATACGCCTTGGGCTGTGACGAATGTGCCTGGCTCGCTGTTGATGTAATTCGTGAAAAGCTGACTGACACTCTGAAGATTAGATGATTCTTGATGGATTAAAGTTCCATTTAACGTGATCGAGTTTTCGCCGGGAGACTATTAGTAGTTTAGAATTGAGTGGGTACGTTTATGTCTGAACAAGGGGCTCGAACAAGCTTACGATCACTGTGTTAGTCCCAGTACCCTCGCCCAAAAAGACTCCGTTGTAGCTCAAGTTGAACACAACATCCCCTAAATCAATATCGAACGGGCTATAAATAATGAAAAAATGAATGAATGAATGATAGACTAGGGATGAACATTTATTACCTCGAGTTATTCAATCCAGTAGTCGCGCTAAACAAAATTCCAGCATTATCGGGAGCATCGGCGGGTAACTATCGGCATATAATTCAGGACACCAATTTTTTTTAAAATGGAACGAAAGAAAATCACCGCAAAATTAAGCAAGGCAACTTTATTCTGGAAATTATTAATACCTGAATTAGTTAAAAAATCACATGCACGACGTCAGCATCAAACCGCAGAAGCGCCCTTGGATCGTTTAAAACATGGCACCCACCGTTTAGCGTTAACTGCTTATTAAAATGCAACCCCTTCGCCGCCGGAAACTTGTCGGCATTCACTTGAAGGCTAGGACAAGATAATTCCCATGTAAAGTTGGGCTGGGTAATCATCGTCGCAGTGAATTCTCCAAATGCCGTTGTATCGGTGATAACGAAATCAACGGTATGATTGAGAGTGGCTCTTTTAGTCTTCGCTTTGGCGAACAGTGGCGGGAAATTGACCATGTCTCCCAATTGATGAGACTGTCCGCTTGTGTCGGTCCAGCTAACCTTTTAGGGGGATTAAGAACCTTCGAAGGTGATACAGAGAAATATATTAGGTATGGAACTCACTGTCAAGTTATTCTTGAATTGAATCTCTGCATCGAATATACCGGTATGTGTTGCCTGTGAGAATGGAAGGTGAGCTCTAATTCAAATATTTCAATTCTATGTTTTTTTCACTTACGAAACCATCCAGATGTAATGTGAACCTTTAAAGAAACCGGAGACGAAACAGGAGGTTTCGTGTTAGTTCGTTAATTTTGCTGGAAAGGAAGCGGATTGCTCACGAATTGTTCGTTGGGTTCGATATGGTTGCACTCGTAACATCCAACTGGGATCGATTAATAATAAGTTGCGCGATAGCCCGAACCACTGGGAACAAAAACACGAAGATAAGAACGATGACTAGAGGCCATATGATAGCCTGCGCGATCAAGAACTTTTTCTTCTTCCAGAATGGTGTTTTCTTAGGAGTTGGAGGCGCGCCTGGTGTATTGGGTGCACCGACATCGCCAACATCCCAACCGGCCGGTACAGCAGCGGTAGCTAAAGTGTGGATAGTCGTTAATTTACGCGTTCTGGAGCTGGTACTGAAGAGCAACTGAAGCTCCGGAAACGGGAAACGGCCAACGTACTTGCTAATGCAGTATCGGAACCGTGACCCTCCATTTGCTCATAAAGAGCAGAACCTCTTTCCTCCATGGGAGGCCGGGAAGCCATGGCTATTGAAATATAGGTAAAAGGGGGGAAACAAGAAATTCGGGGAAAGCAGAAAAAACCATTTAAAACGCCTCTAAATATGCCCGATCGTGGGTAGCCTGAAAATATGGTCAAAGCTGCCCTTACTGTTTTCGGCACTAGATTTCCATATCAAATTTCTCAAGTTGATTGGAGTTTGCAGACCGAGGAAGCCTTGGTCACATGCACACATTCATCATCCTTCTTTTTCTGTGCTCGAAAAGGCGGGACTTTTATTAAATTGGCACGTGAATTGATCTATAGAGTAGCATTCCTATATTCAACCAATCCTCCTCTTGACCTGAATCGACACTAATCGACGGCGTTGGGAAAAACTTTCAAGTACACGCTTTTTCAAGTAATTTCCAGATAAATTCCCGGCGCTGTCGAAGCTCAGAAACGACGACCCTATTTGCTCCACTTCGACATTTGATGGTTGATCCTACTTTCGCTTGCGGTTGGTCGATTATTTTTTTATGTACATGTGTATGTACTTATATTAGTATATATTGTATATCAGATCATTGTTTCGTTTCGTGCTTGCAGGTTGATTAATTATATAAAAATAAACCAGTACATGCAGAGTGTACAAAACCAAGCAGTAATAGTATAATATATGGGGATAATATATATAATGGTACCTTGCAACAACCAAACCCAGACCGAAACCCTAAAATAACATAACACAGCAACACAAAACAGCGTACATCAAAATGTCGGAGAAAAGAAATACAGGTTCCCGTACTAATTCGCTTCGGCAACCCTTTTTGAGCTCAAGAGGGTTTTGTCGGCACCCAGAATTCCTCGACAGCACCATTCACCGGTGTTGTTCGCGTAGCGGAACCAGTCCCTTCTGAGCCCGAGTCATCTTTCATCACTTGCGGGGCCGTCGTTCGAGGTCTTCTAGCTCGAGTCGGATATCCAGTCGGTGGACTAGCATCGTTTGAAGGAGGAGGCATACTATCACCTTCACCGTCCATATTACGTTGTTGCGGTTGTTTACGAGTTCTCTTGACGGCAGGGTATGGACTATCCCCATCAGCATCTTGCTGACCAGCTCGTTTTCGTTTCCCACCCGCACCTCGTCTGCGTTTATTAGGACTATTCGTTTTATCTGATGGTTCTGGAATATCTTTTGGACTTGGCCCCTGCGCACTCTCCGTTTCACGCATTTTGGGTGCAGGACGACGCGTTCGTGACGAGCTCCGTCGGCCGGTCTCTGAAAATAATGCTCCCGACTCCATGTGTCTGCTATCATTAATTTTCGAGCTCTGTTTGGAAGAGCTAGGACGAGACAACGGGTGGTAAAGTGGGTGTGGTGCTCGAGGAATAAGGGCGATGGGCTGGAATGACGATGGTATATATCGTTTAGTACCACCACCATTGTGGGATGATGCAATATATTGGTTTAAATCTGATGTTGAGGCTGAAGTTATAGATGTCGTATCATGGGATTTATAATTGGGAGAGTGAGATGATACCGGTGACAGGGCTGACGAGTTGGGTAATACAGGGGTCGGTAATGGTTGAATGCTACTTCTTGAGGCAGCTGCAATGACAGCAGCAGCTTTGAGCTCTAATGTGGTATTACGGATGAGAAGTGCCATGTCGAGTACACCACTGTTAGGCGACTGATACGTGACGATAGGCTTCCGCTTTCGCGTAGACATGGTCGATGTACAAGCATACGACTTGCTCGAATCGGTTTCAGACGACATCGGAAAGTGAGAGGAGGTTCTAATCAATGTTTTTACACCCTCCATCCAAATTCTATGCTGCGAAGATTTGAGGGGGAAAAATCACACTGGAATCAAGAGAACGACCTACGAAGAGGGAAGAGGGAAAAAGTAAGAAGAAAAAAAGTCTCCGGAAAGGTAAACAAAAGAGTCAACAAGAGAGAGAGAGAGAGAGACAAAGGAGGTTTGGGGAAAAGGCCGCTGGTGATTTAGAACGTCCACTACAAATCGGAGTGTGGTCGAGGATTCGTGTAGTTTCAAGTTCACGCCCTTCCCTCAGCAGACGCTCGTTTCTCCCTCTACTCGCATTCCACCAGTGCACGTGCAGCGGGCCGATGACAGTAACATGTAAAGCTGCTTACCTACGCCCACTTACAAGATACGCTCCCACGCTCCTATTATGCAAGCGGCGTCTTCTCTGAGTCAAGTTGTCGGCACGAAAGCCGTAGAAAAGACCTGACTTGCCTAAACTTGCTATTGAACGTCATGGATCATGAGATCTTGAGACCCCCCACCTCGATGGAAAAACCTCTTTTTTATAACAAACTTCTCATCACTATAATATACAAACTTACTTAAAGTTTGGGGTACAGCCCCATCACGAAGTCTTTTCGAGCTAGAAAAGAAGGATCAATTCATCGATGATGCAACATGCTTTCTTATAAAGTTTTATCTTACTTTCAAAAAGCTGCACAATTACAAGAGCCGCAAGTCAGAGGAATTTGTATTGCCACTCGATTTATTCTTCCATTTGAATAGAAACCCTTGTCTATCGTCACTGCGCAACGTGCGAACATCCTCAATGACACATCTTCGCAATCACATACCTTCACAGAACACTTGTACCCCCCAAATTAGCTAATGTGCCATCTGCCATCTGACAAGAAACTCCACTCTTTTTCTGTAAACATCGAGTATCGTTCACTGGGAAAGGAAGCCATGTCTTGGGAAATTGCGCTGCGCCAGGCTCTCTGCTTCCTCTCTTCCTCGGATCAACTTGAACCACTGTCGGTCTATTAATGACCTCATGGTCGGAAAACCCCACACGGCTAATAATAAATATATATACTGAAACTTAACTCGTTTATCCGCTCTTGGTGACTAAAATTAAATTATCTTTGCAACCCCCCAAAAAAACGAAATGTTGATTCTTGGACGACTTCACATAAACAAAAGTGTTCTTGAGGAGAATTTATTCTTGTCGTGCATGTGATAATTTGATCGGATAGTGTGTCAAGCTTTCCGAACGAATTAAAAACAAGCAGGTGATATAATGAATACGATGATTAACGTTCAACATCCGGATGCTATACAATCTATGTAAACACCTTCAGTTTTGTTTACACGGCGCGATTAATTGGTGGTTAAGACATTTTTGGGGAGGAGCATGCAACTCCAGCTGCATAAACTCATATTCAGGCACACCACTCGGAACACAGCTTAATCCGCTTTTTCTGTTTTTGCTTTCCACAATCATTAATATTTGGTGAAATACAATTTCATAATGAAAACTATAAACCTTACTATAAAGTGACTTGCAACGGAACTTGACTGCCAACGAACCGGAGAATTTATTCGTACCTTTTTTTGATATCCGATAAGGCTCGGTAGCATTTTATGCTCCATTTGGGTTCTCATCTTTCTTGTCTTTTCGAGTATTATTGTCCCTGCCGCTACTATGGTGTGTGGGACCACTAACCTTCAAAAAAACCAGGCTACATAACTATGTCCTGTTACCAGCAGGGTCAAGACCGTACAGACAGGATATTAGATGTAAATGGCAGAAGGTCATTTTGAACAGGCTCTTTACCAATTTAAATCCACCGGTTCGTCTATGAGAACCTCCATATGTACATGTAACCGTGACAAGTGCGGTAACTCCCGGATGCCTTCGACCAGCTCCGAGGTAACACCTCTCTCTTCGTTTGAATAAACTGAAACTGACCTTCAAACCAGATGTAAACCTGCATCAGAGAACTTCAGGGTCAAAAATATGAATCAGAAAGCTTTTGGTACCTCAAGGAACGAACTGTCTAAATATGAGGCCTTGAGGTCCTGAAGGGTACTTCATACGAGTTCATATGGCGGGTGCGTGATTAGTATTAGCGGGACTCTGTGTTACATGAGATATAGGACTCTGGCGTAATCATTTAGCAGCTTGGTGCTTAACGTTTCTCAATCGAAAAGCTTCACTACTACCGTCGTCTTGATCTCTTAATCAATCATTAAACCCCCCTAACGCAAGATATGATCTCTTTCTTTATCAAATCCCTGGTATTAGAATACTTCAAGCCGACATAGTGTTACTCTTGGGCATTTCTATATCAATTTCTGCATACCGAAACGTACTGGCGAACGATATGTGTAGAAGGCTTGGAAGACACATGTCTGCACCTGCCAACATTCTCAAACGAATAATAACTGTAAAAGGGGAGAGTCTTCAACGGCAATAACCTTCTCTTTGAAAAAAAAAACGTTCGGTCATTGCTACACAATATCAGGCGTACAGACGGATGCTTTTTTGGGCTATAGTGATGAACCTTGCCTACTCTCCGATTTTAGCACGTGGGTCCTTTTACTTGGTACTTTACTTTTCGGAGATGTACCATGGTATTAGGCAACTACTTCAAGTTGAAGTGGAAGATTTAAGCAACATCCTTATGGCGATGGTATGATTCTTATGTCTGTCGCTGAAAGATGAATCGTGGTGAAGTGGGTTCAAATGAGCGGGTGATACTTATTTTCTTCCACATTATAGTAGTGTTTTAATGGACGGCCCGTAGTACATATGTAATTTGGGTGGGTCCTCATTCATTCCCGAAGTGGTGCCTTGCTGCTTCTTTCGCCTTCCCATCCGCTGAAGCGGCGTTTGCTCCCCCATTAGCACCATATTCCGTATAATACTACCCATGGTCTTTTTGAACAATTTGAAATTCAAAAGGGACATAGGCGAAGGTTAAAAGCACCGGAACAAGTCAAAATAAGCGAATACTAATCGATGTAAAGTCCCTATTCGGTATAATAATCTCTTGTGGTTTGCTCGGTTGTTGACGAATTTTCGGCTCCAATGAATTAATTGGTCTTGTAAAAGTTAAGCTCAGCACATTACAAGGAATATCTCCGCGGTCTTAGTGAATTTATGTTTTTTTTTTCACTTTAAAAAACGTACAACGAAGGATAAATTGGCTTTGTTCGAACCGCAAACTTTGATACTCAATCTCCCGGTTCTAAAAACTATGGATATTTATTCTTCGTTAAGCTCTGGAAATGAATACCAACCCATTATATCCATTGGGATGCATACAGCTGGGGAGGTGTGTGATTATTGCGTTTTTACTACCATAAACTCATGATATTGAACAAACCTTGATTAGCCAGCACGAATAATAATCAAGGGGTTTCCATCTCTCGTAGGGGAAACACTTCTCGAAAAACGTGCATATGCCAAAGTACATTGCGATTCCATCCGGAAGAAACTGATGAGTGAGCCGAGGGGGCATTTCGACATGTACGGAGCCATTCTCGTTCAAGACACTGAGCTTGTTAGATCTGGGGAAGCGGACATCGGTGTCCTCTACTGTGATAATTGTAAGAATAGTTATATTTTGTCTGGAACGAGGAAATGAATCTTTTGTTTTCTATAGCGGGATTTTCAACAATGTGTGGCCATGCCACAATTGCTTTGGGACGTTTCCTAGTTGAGACTAATGACATCTCCATATTTCCGAAGCGGTGGCTTCTCAAGGATTCCGCCTCCGACGAACATGTTAAGTTGACCATTCACGCGCCTTGTGGTCTGGTCCGTGTATTCGTCCCGGTCATACCCAAGAAATCTCGCGTACTAGCACCATCCCCCGACTCTCAGTTAGTCAGGTCGGATCCTTCTAGACCTGTGTCATTCTTTTCCGTCCCATCGTTTGCAACTGGGGTAGATATCATCGCCAAGATTCCTCGGAATTATCTTTGGAAGGAGCTCGTTTCGTCTCCGATCAGGGAAGTGCGTTTCGACATTGCTTTCGGTGGGGCATATTATGCTATCGTAACGGTTGATCAGTTAGGATTCCTCCCTGACATGCCAATAATTGACGCGTTGCAACAAAAAGTTTACACATTATCTAGTTTAAAAGAAGCAACGAGGCTTTTCAAGCGCTTCTTAATCGAAGGACCCAAGTTTCAGAAATATCTACGTCATCCAATATCACCTGAATTAGAATATCTCTATGGTATTATTGTAGTTGATCCCGTATCATGCAATGAAAATCGATCAAGCGTTGGTATATGCTTCTTCGCCGACCAGCAAATTGATCGATCCCCTTGTGGCTCGGGTGTGTGCGCCAGGACTGCTCTGGCCGTCTCAAAAGGCAAATTGCCATTACATCAGACTTGGACCTATAATTCACTCGTCACAAAAATGAAAGGGGAAGGTGCATTTATTGGTTGTGCTGTGGAAGAAACGAAAGTTGATCACGATGGAAGGTATATGGACAAAGGTATGCCTTGGAAGGCATATATCGTGGAAGTGTCCGGTTATGCCTACTATACGGGTGTATCGACATACGTCACGGAAGAAAGTGATGAGATTGGGAGGGAGGGTTTCTTGTTATGAAATTTTTGAAGAAGATTAACTAGAAGGTACAAAGGCAAAACAATGCCATATAACTCTCTCTTGCTCGACTAAGAACTACTCTTTTATCAATAGATGTTCAATATTCAATAGACAAGATGAAACTGCATGTATGCGATATGAGTATCTGAGAAAAAAAAATATTAAACTTGCAGATGGAAGCTAACGAGATTAGCCAAATTACGGAACGTTCATGGGTTTACGTCAACTAATATTATGTACTACGACGCAAAGAAAAACGCCAAGGCTGCAGGGCTGCCAAGGCAAAATATTAATTGTCATTAAAGATAGTTCTAGACCCCCTAGACATAAGCGTTGATGAATTCTTACCTATTCTTTTTCGGAGATCGGGTCGGCGGGAGCATTGAATTTAAAGGATGAAAAGAATTCGAACTGACAAACGTGCTTTAGAATGACCGTTTCTCCCATTCCGTTCCTTGACCCCGGGCCATATAATAATCCTTGCTTTTATTTTTCCGTAAAAGTCTAAGGAGCATCGATCACAAACGTGCTTTATGTATGGAAATCTTAGTTGTCAATGAGACAAGCATATTGGAAGGCTTAAGAATAGGAAGAAAGGTATGGACACATATAAATATATGTCGCAATTATAACTTAACGTCAAATCCTACCCCATATAGAACGTTTCATCGTTGGGTGGACTGAATGACCCTTGTTTCCCGGTAGTATGACCGTGACAAGAGATGATTTTTAGAGGCAAAGCAGGATTTGAGGATGAGGCGCCGCCGGTAGTTCTTAGCGATTCCGAATGATGGACAATAATGGGATAGTATGACTCAACGGGCAGGATTAACAACGACCACTGCATATAGTGAGAAGCTCCAAAGATATATATTCAGTCTGATAATTCATCAGCAAAGTGGCGGTTTGTCAACCCTAATACCATTTATTGCAGAAAATTAACTTTATGATTCAGAAAGAAGGAGGATTGCAAACATAAAGACTTTGGAGGCTCAAAAAGATCACTCCCAACCTTGAAACCCTTTTGCTGAGGGAATGAGACTGGATCACTTCTGAAGTAAATAAAACTACTAAGCCTATCATTCGACAACAACAGACGACTTCCATTCCTCAACGGAATCTCTGAGGTTCTCCTCCTTACGCTGGTGCCTCTCCCTTGCGGCTTTTGAATTTCCCCAAAAGAATAGAACAATATCCTCAGCATCATACTCCCCCCCTTCGTCATCCTGCTGGGTCCGAGTGTTCTGCGAGGTACTTGAGCGGCCAGCCTTGTCTTGCTTCTGTTCATCGTCTTCTCGCTTTCGTTTTTCGGCAAGGCTTTTTCGGCCTTCCTTGCCTGGCACTCTAGAAGGACCCATGGCGACAGCCCCCCTCTCAGGCCGTTGAACTCCTAGACAATTGTAAAGCAAGCTTTTGTTATGACCCCAATTCTCCACTGCAGCAACTCCGAAGTTGTAATTTAACAACAGAGCTGATGGTCTAGGTAATGTTAACGATGCCGGTGTTGTCGCGAACATTGCATCGTTATTATCGGGTATCGCTTGTAAACTTGCCTGATGTTCTTGATTTGAGAGGTATTGGAAAGTATATCGGGTGTTGGAGGGATACTCAGTAAGTGGGTCAGGTGTGAGAAGGCGTGTGCAGCGCGGTGATACATCCTCCATGTTCAGCACCAAGTTCGGTGTCTGTATATCCATTAGGAGACAACATGTTAAAAATATTTAATCTTACATACTTTGATTATTACCACTTCCTTCTTGTCGAATAATGTGTTTATTGGGTTAATCGCTAACATCCCATTCCGGATATCATCAATGTCGTTCAAATCCTCCTCTTGTTCGTCGTTAGGGCGATTGGAGACAATGATGTAGAGCTACTAAAATATAAATTTATCAATCCGGTGTTGTACATTTCGAAGAGAAGAGACGGTCACATACCTCGCTTTCTTTGCGATGGGGTACAATGTGAATTGCATCTGTCCATTGTATGCTGGAGAACACACACACTACATCACGTATGTGGAGATTTGCGGCGAATGTTGGGTCTCTTCAGACGAGTTGTATCTGCTCCTGAGTTTGATGGCTTCAATGTCGACGGCATACTTCAATATATCATCTTTCATAAATGATCAATTTCGCAATTCCCCTAGGGGGTTGTAGAAAAAATACACCTGCACCTGTTCCTAGACCATAGAAATATGTACCCTCTGGCTGCAACTGCTCAACATCCAACGGAACTGTCTGCCCTTGCGCATCAATTATTTCACCATGTGACCCTAGGATACACCAGCCGGAGTATAAAAGAAATTTTGCGGGTTTGGTGAAATGATTCATAATCCACTGAATCGGTATCCGTAGGTAGAATTCATGATCAGGCTGACCCGGAGGTGAGTATAATACAAGATCTATGCAACCAACCGGAATGGGTGTTCTGGCGATGATAGACATGAGTAGCGTTATTAGTAGCTATTACGCGTTACGTCACTTGAACGAGACGTTGTCAAACATGATTTGTAAGCATTGAGCAAGTGACTAGTGACGATGGATCTGCATACATTTCTAAATTCACGACATGGCTTTCAACCGATTACATCAATAGGAATGCATACGGCTGGGGAGGTATTTAGTGGTCAATATCTCCAATTATGATGAAAGATGCTGATCCTGAAATTTATAACTAGCCAACGCGGATAATAATTAAAGGCTTTCCATCCCTTGTAGGAAAAACGCTTCTCGACAAACGTACATACGCAAAATTACATTATGATTCAGTACGGAAGAGATTGATGAACGAACCCAGAGGACATTTCGACATGTATGGTGCAATTCTTATTCAAGATACTGAACTTGTTCAATCGGGAGAGGCTGATATCGGTGTTCTTTTTTGTCATAATGGTAAGCGTTTCAGATTGAATCTTTATTACTGTTAAGCCCCTTTAGAGGGATTTTCAACAATGTGTGGACATGCGACGATTGCATTGGGACGTTTTTTGATCGATACTCGCGATACTTCAATATTTCCGAGACGATTTTTACTCATGGATCAGACTTCTGATGTCGTTGATCTTGATCATGTAACGTTGACAATTCATGCTCCTTGCGGCGCTGTCAGTGTATCTGTCCCAGTCACCATATTTAAAGGATCAGGATCACACGAACCTCCCGATAAATCATTGATCATGTCAGATCCTTCACGACCTGTGTCATTCCTTTCAGTACCATCCTTCGCAACCGGTATTGATATCTTCGCTGAAATTCCAAGCGCATATCTTTGGAAGGAGTACACTTCCGCCTCGATGAAGGGAATACATTTTGATATCGCTTTTGGAGGTGCATTCTATGCTATTGTGAATGTTGACCAGCTGGGATTTTCCCCTGATATATCGATCACCAAGGCATTGCAGCAGGGGAGTTATACGTTGTCAAGTTTGAAAGAGGCGACGCGGTATTTCAAAAAATTTCTTGTGGAAACATCTGAATTTCGAAACTACCTGCGCCATCCAACATCACCCGATTTGGAGTATCTTTACGGAATAATTGTGGTTGATCCAATAGGGTATACCAGCAACGACCAATCAAACGTTGGTATATGTTTTTTCGCCGACCAGCAAGTCGACCGATCGCCTTGCGGTTCAGGTGTATGTGCCAGGGCCGCCTTGGCCATTTCCAAAGGCAAACTGGCATTGCATGATAGTTGGACCTACGATTCGCTTGTTACAAAAACGAAAGGGGAAGGTGCGTTTATAGGTCGTGCCGTGGAGGAAGTGAAAGTCAGGCATGATGGTCGATATCTTGAGAAAGATACACCTTGGGAGGCATATATCGTGGAAGTATCGGGGTATGCATATTATACCGATGCATCAACATTTGTCTTGGAAGAAGGGGATGGAATCGGAAGAGAGGGATTCATTCTGTGATTCGCAGATTGAGCTTGCCCACGCTATCGAACGACAATCCAATGATATCATTAGTACATAATATTTCTTCTTGGCGTTTGAGGTAATACTAGCTTCAATCAGTGTCAGTGTGCCATATGGCTCAGTTGAAAATTACACATCCGACGACATAGAATCCCTTGAAAAAGACAGGCACCATACGACACAAGGTCTTCCAATCACTTACGGTAAACGAAAAGCGTAAAATTGGCGAGTCTGACATTATTCGCAAAGAGGTTCAAGATCCGGAGGGGTGATCAGATGGGATAATTGGTTGATAAAGATTTCAAGATTCGTAAGAGCAAAGCGCTACATCAACAGGAGCAACAAAATGAATCGATTGTTTTGGCCACGGTAGGATAGGGATTTGTAGACCATTGAAATGCTCTTTTGCTACGCCATGCTCGGATTGATGGAACGACAAGCAATGTAGATGTCTTGAATGATCTGTCCGTATTCGTTTTTTATGGTCTTCTTATGCCAGAAACTGATTAAGAAGCTAGCTCGATGGTCCTTTTGGTCAAAGGTTCAAAGGCTTTAGACACGTGAGGTCCGAGTCTGCCACATACATACCTTGGCATCAACGTTAAAAGTCAATTCTGTGCAGTCTTTACTCGATATTCCTGATTTTCTTGTTCGGTGGAGTTATTAGAGCGATATTTAATCATAATATATTGATATTTCGGTGTAATCAAGCTCGACGGAGAAACCCCACAGAAGACCTTGTGACGCTAATTTTCTCGATTCGAAAGGCTGAATTCTCTTCTGACTGCTGACTTCGACATATTTTTTTGATTTCTACCTGACCCCGTATTGACGCTCCTTGGTTGGATACTACTGGGAGGAATGCAGCTGGTAGCTACTAAATAATTGTTTTATGTAATTTTGCATAAATTTGAATTACGCACCTCTCTTTTTAGTTCATGAAACATCCCTTCCACCTGGGGAATTATGCTTTTCAGGAGAAAAATACAAAGCCCATTTGGTCATAGCGCAATTGTGTTGAACATATAACAGATGAGAGAACTCGGAGCGAGAGAAGCATTTCATCTTCCGACGTACCTCTATTTCGTTTCACTTCACAGCCCAAGAGCAAATTTTCATATTCTTCTCACCATTATCTTCTTTCAAATCAAATCATTTTCTTTAGCGAATGGATAGTTTTAAATTGCAAAAGACGTCACACCCTTCAAACCATTCATTGTCATTTTTGATGACCTTAGGGGCCGGAGTGCTCGTTGAAGTGTGCCGTTCAAAAAATTGTTCAAGCGGGCAATGGTGTTTCGACTGTTTATTATTACAGGCAAATATTTCAAGACATTTCCATAAACTATTTCAATTTTCAATTGACATTATAGTTTGTTCAGACTTTCTATGACATGCTTTCCACCGAAAAGATCATTTTTGTTGATCGTTATTCAGATAAAGAAGGGTATAAGCTCAGGTATTTCCTTTTTAGTGAGGTTATAAGTTCCCAAAATTTAGATCTTTTATCTCACGTACATTTGACTGCAGACCGTTCCTGAGGTCTTCATTCCATTTTACTCTCAATCTATTGGATCCCGAAGTGTGAAATAATCTCTAACATAGGACTGGTGTTACCTGTACTCCGTTTTTTTCCTGGAAAGGTCTAGTATTATTTCAAAGATAATAATACTGATTTTTACTTTTTTTTTTTTTGAAGACGCCAACTTCGAGTATAAAAGCCTCGCCAATTGTCCTTGATTTTTTCTTCAGCACTCCTTGAGTTGCAGTCTTTCACAAAGGTTAACAATGGTCTTCAATTCAATTCTCGCATTTATCTCTCTTGCGGCGTTGGTTTCTGCTGCGCCCTCTGCTGCTCCCCTCGTTGCCTGTCCCGACGGTAACAAGGCGAGTAATGTTGCTTGCTGCCCTTTGTTCGCCCTTCGTGATGACCTTCAAAACAACTTGTATGTTTGACCTTCTTAAACGCCGTATTTCAGTTACTAAATGAATAACAGGTTCACCAACGAATGTGGTGAAGATGCCCATGAAGTTGTTCGTCTCACCTTCCGTGAGTCAACTTTAGATTAACCTGCTGAATTACCTCCCTAACAATTTTTTTTACTAGATGATGCCATCGCATTCTCCAAAACCCTCAAGGAGGAAGGCAAAACCTTCCCCGGTGGAGGTGCCGATGGTTCTATGCTCATCTTCCCCAACGTTGAGCCAAACTTCTCCGCCAATCTCGGTATCTCCGACTCCGTTGATGCTCTCCTTCCTTTCCTTGTTGCCCACCCTCAAGTCAGTGCTGGTGATTTGATTCAATTCGCTGGCGCAGTAGCACTCACCAACTGCCCCGGTGCTCCTCGCTTGGAATTCTTGCTCGGTCGTCCCAACGCCACCGCTCCTGCTCCAGATGGTTTGATCCCAGAACCTCAAAACAACGTCACTTCCATTCTTGCTCGTATGGAAGACGGCGGAAGCTTCACTCCCGATGAAGTTATTGCCCTGTTAGCTTCGCACACCATCGCCCGTGCCGATCACGTCGACCCTACCATTCAAGCTGTCCCCTTCGACAGTACTCCATTCACTTTCGACACCCAAATTTTCTTAGAAGTCTTGCTCAAGGGTATTGGTTTCCCCGGAAGTGCTGGAAACGTCGGTGAAGTCGAATCTCCACTCCCCATTGGTGAAGGTGTCAACGTCGGTGAAATGCGTCTTCAATCTGACTTTGCTTTGGCTCGTGACCCGAGAACGTAAGTCGTTGATTAACTTTAGCAAAGGGATGTTGTTTAAATATTTATTTTCTGAACAGCGCTTGCACATGGCAAGGCTTCGTCAACGAACAAGAGAAGATGTCATCCGCCTTCAAGTCTGTTATGTCTAAACTCGCTGTTATCGCTCAAGATACCAGTAGCTTCGTCGATTGCTCTGAAGTCATCCCGATCCCACAACCAGCTGTTAAGAAGCCCGCTACGTACGTATTAATTAGACTCATCTCGAAAATGATTTTTTCTTATAACCTAATTCGTAAACAGCTTCCCGGCTACCAAGACTCGAGCTGATATCCAACAAGCTTGCTTAACCTCTCCCTTCCCCAACCTCAAGAGCGACCCCGGCAAGGTCCAGACTATCATTCCGTGAGTCTTTCCCCCCCTCTCTCCCAAGCATTCGGGATTTCTTATATGATGATTAGTGATTGCATTGCCACCGATACCGCATGCTTGGACGGTGACGACGATGACTCTTAGATGACTCGTTCTGTTTGCTTGTTTGTTTTTTAAATTGTATTTGTTGTGTAGAAGCAAGCTCCATTGTTTGCACGTTTCTTTTTCTTCATTTACATTGATTTATAACCTTTGGTTCCGGCCTTTCTCTGGGGTCTTTTTTTTTAGGGGAATTGTTTTGCGAAATTTGAAATTTGAAATAAAACTTATTTATATTTTATTTTTTCGTTGAAAGAAACCTTCAGCTCCCCTCGAACGCTCCCGCATGCAATAGGTACGCGAGTTATAAAAAGAAATACTATATTTGGTGCAGATCATAGTAAATATCAATCTGAGGAGAATGCTCGGAAGAATTTCATATTACCTTCTCGAAATCTTTCTTGCTTCCAAAGTTTGTTATGCGATATGATCCGACTACATGATCGATCACAACCATCAAATAACATTAACACGATTCGATCTTTCAATATAATAAGAAAGGACAAATACATGTAGTGTACAAAACACCAATAACTACAACGTCCTATGTGTTTAATGACTACGTTGAGGTAAGGCATGGGGAAAGAAAGGGCATAGATAGCTTCTTATTTCGATGCACTTGTGGCTAAAGTGGAACTGTATTCCCTGGCCGTCCTCCATAATGAGAAGAAGCACCACCAGCCACAAATCCACGGCCGGGAAGGAAGTGATTATTTGGAACACCTCGTCTAGAGAATCCGCCTCTGGAAAACGTACCATGTCGGGGGGAGAAAGAAGAATGCCCATGAAGACTTAGATTGCTACCTCTTCCGTTTCCACGTGGAGACTGCATATATCCCTCGGAACTTGAATGTACTTTATTGCTAGATGTATTGATAATTTCTGTACGCCTGGTCCGAGATGCGGTCAGAACAGTCGCTGGAGTTGTTAAAGAAGTGTTAATCGTCGAGACTGTAGCACGTCTAGCTCGAGGATTCTCGTTGTTCTGTTCAGTAAAAGTAGAGGATTCAGTACAAATACCCGGCGTAAATGTTTGAGTCAAAGGAGACGATTTGGATTTATCGGGAGAGGATGCTATGGTCAAGTCTGACAAAACAGGCGATGGTAATATGCTGTTATTATCACCGCTTGGATGATTCAGAGAAGGTAACAGTGTACCAGAAACAGTAGAGGTAGAAGACGAAATTGAGCCACGATCACGTTTAATGACGGGTTTGCTAAACTTATCACGAGTAGAAGCATCATCCTTTTCCTTCTCTTTTTCATTTATTCTGTCTAAAGACGCTTTGAATTCTTCTGCCTTGGGACCGGTCCACTCTTGGCCTTGCCGTGATATTTTGTGAGTTAGATTTCCACCTGACGCGACAAAGTCCAGAGCGGCCTTTTCCAATGATGCTCTATTCCACATAGCCATAGATGCCACAGGAGCCAGATATTCAACTGAAACATTGCCATTGAGTTTGGAAGAACTACTTGAAACCCTTGAGATTAGCCATCGTCCCCGCGCATTTCGTCCGTACCAATCTAATTATGAACCTTCATAAACAAGCCAGAAAAAATTCCTAAGCATCTACTTACCCAAATCCACGAGCTTTGAACATTTTTTTGAAAATTTCTTAATATCTCTTAAAGGGGGGAATGATAAATCTACTTGTTCATTGACCTTAGAATCATCACCAACGAAAACTTGGGATGCAAAATCTGATACTGGAGAAGGAAGAGAGGTTCTTCTTCGGACAGGTGATGCAGCAGGCGTTAAAGGATGGATTGGAATTTTAAAAGGAGATATTAAAAGAGGGGCAAAACCGGGGGAATGTTCAGGGGGTATGCAAACGGCGAGATGGCGAAGTTGTGTCATAGGTGTAAACGTTGATGTCATTGACAGAAGCTTTGCAAATGGTGCATCAAAGGCTAATTCCAAACGCTATTAAATGGATGTTATCACATATTAAAGTCAAAATAAAATAATGATTTAACCTCTAATTGGGTACATTTCTCTGAAAGTGCTTTCACATCGTCCGGTTTCCACGACCACCAGTCGCATTGTAGGCTTATTAAAGATGGCATTTCACGAATAGCTTCAAGGACTTCAGAGGAAAGAGGTTTCATAATTGCTATGTCATCAATTGGTGTATCGTATTCGAGGTCCGTCTTAGAAGCTTTTAATTGAGGAAGAGGCAGTATACGTTTAATGGATAAATGTGTAACGGTATGAAGTTTCAATGACGCAAAGGATTCGAGATGATCCGCAGTCCATGAATGATGGGGCCCACTTTCAGATATCGCGATGTTGAATTTACGAAGATGTGGTGGGACAACTTTTATTTTAGACCATAACTTTCGACTAAGGCGTGCTGCAAGAACATATCAACATAAGGATAATAAACCTAGTGGATAACTAGACTAGTACCTTCAGCTTGGACAAGAGCAAACTCTTCCAGTGCTTCACAGCCTTCAAAGATTGTAATAATGTGTTTATCGGTGAGTTTGGTGCCACTGGTCCCCAATTGAAGTTTTTTGATTCGCCGACCAGCCTTTACCAGCCATGTGCATAATAAGTCTTCGAACCATACTAGATCAAGAGAGACATCTTCCAATATTGATTCTTCGTTCAACTGTTCAAAGAGTTGCATTAAAGCTAATGAACCTGAGCGGGACAACCGGGTGATAGATAATTGAGTCATTGGAACTCCGGATAAAAGTGGAAGTGAAGGAGCGTCCCATTTAACAACACTGCGTTGAATGGAAGAAGATATGCCTGTCTTTTTATCGAAAGAGACGGCCCGTAACGGCGGGTCCGGTTGAAAAATGAAACTGGACAATCTAGGGCATTGTTTTGAGAGAACCTAGTTCCATTCATTGAGGTAGACGGACATTTGATATGAAATGTAAATACCTCAAACAGCCCATCCATAGGAGGGTTAGAACTTCTCCACCAAAAACCTTCCAAGCCGTCGCATAGAGTCAACAACGAAGTTAGGTCTGGCGCTCCAATTGGTTGAACTGCGAGTCGACTGTTTCGTTTTCCAACAGTCTCATCTTCGCTTTCATCTTCATCTTCAACGGTGATAAGACCTAGCGCTCCAGTATTACACAGAGATATGGATGGTAATTCTGCCTCAGTTACAATGATTCTCTTCACTATATGCGAGTAGCGAGTGGGGTTGCATAGAAGAGCGGAAAGTGGATGTTTTAATAACGGTGAGCCGTCTTTTCCATATAAAAAATACCGAGCATCGTCCGGAATATGAAGCGTTGAAAAGACCGCTTTGATAGTTGAAGCGTGGACTTGTTTGCCCATTTCGCGAAGAAAAGTGGATGTCAATTCAGGGCATACATTCAATATATTTGATACCAGATCTAAATAACAATCATATAATCAACACAAATGTGATGAGAGCATGCACTGATCAACTGACCATCTAACAAGAGCTCTGGAAGCCCATTGAAAGACGACGATTTAGACGGTGAAGCCATAACATTAACGTCGGACTACACGATGAGATCTAAAGTTGTATGACAGAATAAAGATACCCACCCGCTAAGAAGTAGTATAACTCTTCTTTTCACTCGACTTATATAAAAGCTGACTCAAACGCGGGACGAACTTTCGTAGCGGTGTTACAGGGGATCCAGGAACCCCAGACAGAGGAAACCCAAATGAACAACGACAATGGAAAGGCCTACTGGAATACGTCCACAGAGACCAAAACCTAGTGATGAATGTGACAATAAAGGACAAAGAGACAGACGAATTTGCACGTTGCTCAGCGAGACTGGGGCAAATTCAAGCTCAGGGAAGGTACACTCACAAATATGCACACACACAAGTGTACACGGTGACGCGTGACGCGCGACATGTGACAACGCGTTCCATTCCCGTTCCCCGCATTCAACGTACTATTCCACAAGAGAAAAAAAGAGAGACAGATGTTAAAGATGCATTTTAGAGTCGTACGGCAAAAGAGTGTGAGGTCCGTCAATAAAAAATATAAAAAAAAAGGATGTAGGAATAGAGTGCAGGGTAAACATATACATTATACCAAACAGGTGTTATGAAGGAACAGAATAAAAAAGGATATTGAAACAACAGAAATAAGTGAATAGCTAATTATTTGGATCCAAAGGTCCTAATGGGCCATATCGCGCTGGTCCTCCGCCCGTACTTCGCTTCTTCGCATGACCCTTCCAATCTACTGCAGAACTTGAAGCATCAACCTGTGAGATTGGGGGCGCGAAATGACGGAAATGGTTTTGTGTGATATCGTGACTACCCATCGGCACATGTGTTCCAAAGCCCGGTGATATAGGAGAATGTACGACGGCCTGAGCACCTGGTGAAAGAGGACCGTCTATCAGTTGGTACCGTTGTTGACTGACGGACGAAAGTCGGTCAACGGTTCTTCCGGATAAAGAAGTCGGTAACGAAGTCGGTCGGTCGTCGAATCCATTCTCTAACATGGCCGCCATAGTATCTCCATCCACTGTTTCCGCAGCTTGTATCATATCGTGATTGGGTATCAACAGCCCAGGCGGTGGAGGTGGGTACTGCGCGCTATATTCATTGTAACCACCAATCTGTTCACCCCATTGGTCTTCATCTGAAGAAGTGGTCGAAATAGTGTCCGACTGGTCCGTGTATTGACTTCGCATGTCCGCACGCAAGAACCCTGCGTTATTTGGGTAACCTTTGGGAAACGCTCGTGCCATATCCTGTCGACGCTTCTCTTCACGCTTCTGCTTTCGTAACCGTGATCGCTCCCAATCTTCCCAACGTCGTAAAGCGATAGTAGCACCTTTAGTCGTTCCAGAACCCATATCATGTTCCTGACCCTTGGCTTCACCCTGCACCTTTCTAAAAAAAAAGGGTACAATTTAGGAGGAGCAAAGAATAAACATTGTTAAAAAAGATTCTTACCGAGTCTCTCCCCATGAAAAATCATCGAAATGCCAAAACGCATATACAGGTAAAATAAAATTCCATACAGGAAGCGCCAATAGATAGACCAACATCCAAAATATATATACCACCTTCCTAGTCGTAATTAGAATCAGAACACCGGGTAAGCCAATAACAGCCAATAATAACATGAGGGGTATAGCTTCGTCGAAGGTTTTGGGTGGTGATATAATCATATTAACAATGAGGGAATACGTCAGACAAATGGCCACGGGAAGCACCACAGTTCCAAGTAGGTCCATGAACACAACAAATTGCATACTGAAACAAAAGGTACCGCATAGATTTCGTACACGCACAAGCTCCATTAGGTTGTGTATCGTAGAGTTAATCCATCTACGACGTTGGGAGAGAAGAACACGGAAAGTATCAGGCGCGATAGTACGGCATCGGGCTTGAGGAACGAATACCATCTTTCGGTTGGGAAATGTCCGAAGGAGAATAGTGGTCAAGAATCGATCTTCTCCCAATAGAAGCAAATTCTTTTGATGCAGAGTACTGACCTCGCTTTGACTATATTCGCGTACAATTTCCGGCTTGCATAAAATAGGAACCCAGTCGTCATCATTGACTTTTCGAGCTTTTAGGCGGTACATGGAAAAACAACCTGGCAGGCATGTTACACCACCAAATACAGACTCAAAGGCTTTGGCCAGATGATGAGATATAAAATATTCGTATACTTGGATTGCAGTGACCCAGGATTGCCTCTTATTAGCTATACGCGTTTCCCCACAGACACCCATGATATAATTATCGTGTTGCATACTATTAACAAGTTGGCGAAGGGAATCGACATGAACCTTGGTATCTGCGTCGACCTGAGAAGCAAAGCTAATAAATAATATGCATAGATCCAATGTTAATCGACATACCATAAGACAGACTTCAAAGAAATCAGCAGTAACACCCATCAAGACTTGAATCTTCCGGAACATGTCATAATCCAGCGGTGTCATCCGGTCATTGTAGGTGACACGAGAAAAGAAGTTCATCAGAACTAGTTGACTATCCCGTTTACCACGATTGCCTGGTTTTTTATCCCCTCTTTCGCCTTCCGTTCCACATTTGACAATGACCATCGTCGGGGTACGACGACCAGCTCTGGCTATATAAAAGAGTAAACATTTATGAAAAGCTGATGAGAGATAAAACTTACTATAATGCCCAGCATACACCATAGCTCTATTTTCACTTTTTGCGCCCAATCCTACAGAGAAATAACCCATTGGCTCCGGGTTTCCAAACCGTGCATCGGCATCCAACAGACCAACGCATATGTCTGGAGTACTCTTTTTTTCACCCGCGCCAGTGATCATTCCATCACATACGACAAACAACAGTTTTCGGGAATCAGAATAAGAAGTTTCAGATATAGAATCCAAAGTTGTCCGGATACCTTCTTCACCTTCGGAGTAACAGGTAACGAGACATACGGCGAATAGCTCGGCACCGATCTGTGCCATTGAAATATTCGTAGTTGGATGAGCTTTAGTGATTTTGTTTCTTCCAGGTCCTTTGGGACCTGCCCATGGCGCAGTTCCAGTCTTATTGTCGATGGTTATATTGGCACCTTCGGGAAGTACGGCTGGACTAATGACTGTTCTGCTTAAATTTTTCGGAGGGGCCACGAGCCGTGCGGACATAAACCAATTGAATATGCAAGCCATGACAAAGCGAACTAATACGAGGCCAAGAATGACGACGAGACCGACGTATAGAAATAGCGAGGAAACGAAACAGCCTGGTGTTATTTTGTCAATGTTACCAGCGTAATATCGCTGGGTCAAGCAAGGAACCGCGGATGTAAGAACGCCACGGTTATAAAACAATCTTGTTGCATCCTTACCGCCTTTGCTGTCTTGCTGAGTAATGACAGTTCGAATGGCAGCATCAACGGGATCCTTCGGAATCGGCTGAGGATGAAGTTGGAAATATACGTTCATATTAAGGACGGCCCCATCGATCACGAAATAGTTTGTGAGGTTCCGAACTTGATCCCAGTCGTATCCGACAACCTTTGTTGTGTTGACGAGGTTGAACTCTTGAAGTGTGGCAGCAGTTAATGGGGGCAAGGGACAAGAACTTGGCGTGGGACATGGTGGATCTGTAGCAAAGCTAAAACTGATCCCTCTGCATGCCGGATAATTTGCAGCTGTTCGAGTGAAGGCTCCGGTGATATCCAGCTCTGGAACTGATGCTGCGAATTTGAAGAAATCGAAGTTTGACGGGGGCTTGGCTGCAGAGATATTGAACACAAATCCCTGAATCCCCAGTCCTACTGGATCGCTCTCAAAATTTATGAATCGATTAGGATTGTCCTTGCTGTCAGATGGACAGAGGGCTCGGTTTAAACCAATCGTCGCGAAGCCAACAACGCCGCCAAGGACTAGAGCGATGAAACACAACGCAATTTTTTCACGCCATGCCTGCCTTGTCGGTTTATCCTGAAATCCAACGGCAGAAAGAAGAAAGGGTGGTGCCCAAAAGGTTACTGCATGGGCAAATAAACTCCAGGGATTAAAGTCGCTCGTTGACCGTACTGATCCCACAGGAGTAATCAAAGAAACGGGAGCAATTCCACGTTCTGGGCGATTTAAAGTTTTTCCTCTGCGTAATGTACCAGTTTGTTGTCGTAAGCTTGGTCCACGGGCAGTGGGTATCGGAGTATCGGAAGTGACATAATGAGCGACTGAAAAGTGAGGGTGTGACATTGACTACAAAAGCATCTAATGGAAAGAAAAACAAATAGTAATGAAAGAAAAAATCTTGAAATGAAGGATGTAGTCAAGGAAAGGATAATTGTACCTAACTGGCAATAGAGAGCCGAAAAAAGGTGTGCTGTGTCATCCGAGTGACCGCGTGACGAAAATTATCGTGAGAAGTCGCTGACATCTCTTATTAATAATCCCCCTGAATTGTTGAAGCTCGCAAATGTGCAGGATCTTCTGAAATCACATTTCGACAAACAACATAATTGAAAAGTTTGCTCTGCATTCGCCGAACCTTTAGTCACGTTTAGTGTTATCATAGTAAGAACGGAAAGTGCCGAATTCCGGTGTGCCAAACAGTCAACATGTGCAAGTTCAAGCTATCGTTGTTGTTGATTAATATAATACATATAAAAGGCCACCTAATTACCATTGCAAATTTCGGAGATATGAAATATGAAAAGATACGTTCAACGGAAGTGAAAACACAAGGGTAGTCCTGATAATAATACAGAAAATTACATAATTACGTAATGCTCAAAAACACAATGGCGCAGAGATGTCAGCTGAACCGCGTGGTCAACTCGATGGTGTTTTTCCAAAGTATCCCTATCCTCTCAAGTCGTCAGTGCACCAGTAATTAATCACTGCGGTTTCCGAGCCAAATTTTATGTGTTTGGCGACCGGAACTCGGAAAAAGTGACTGGGTTCGATTCGAATAGTACCCTAACCCAACGGAAGGCAAGGTTTGTTAAAGCCAGGATTTTGAAGAAAGGACGCTAAATGTTTAAACGAAAATCACCCTGATGTTCATGCAAGACATTAGAAAATTACAAGTTAGGTAGACCTATTGAAAAATACAAATACAGTGCCATATACAGATCAGTATCAACATTCAGATGGCAAGGTCCTTCGACCCATCTTTGATGTAACCCATTCTCCTACCTCACTTGGTCTCCGATTAGAATATATATATACTGTAAGGCTGAAGCCTTTACTACCAAGGCGAACAGCCACCTTGGACCTCCCACAAACGGTCAATCCTGAAGATGAGTAATGAAACCCTCTCGAACTTTGTGTATGATGGGTGCGTAGTTTAAACTTTTTTCTTTACCTACTGGATTATAACAATCCGCAGAATCACACAAACGCAACTCGCTCTTGGTTCCACAAGTAAGTAATCTTCAATAACCATTAAGTTAGCTGTAACTTATGTCCCTCAAATGCACTGTTTTTGTCGTATAGCGCTGATGGTTTACGCATCGCTTCTCCATTTTCCGGATGAATTTGAATATATTTGGAAACGAAAATGCTCGCCTTCGACCCTGCTTTACTTACTTTCCAAATACCCTACCCTGTTTCTTCAAATTTTTTTTTCAGTCTTTAGCCTTTTGCCAGACGCGTTGGTAAGTAACCCCAATATGTTTTCGCACTCTTTCCTTGAAACTGGTTGACAGCCTCTTAGGTATTTATACATTTTTACTCGCCAGCCTAGAAAGCCTAACACGATCACGAACTAGCGTATGCAATGGTATAAGTGTCTCAATCAGGGTTATGGGGGTTCTTAGTTTTGTTGGAGTGCAAGGTATTCCATTTACCCTGGCCGGGGTACGGCAGCTCTAACCAAAACATAGGATCGATTTCACTTCGAGCTTACGCCTTGTGTCAAAAAGGTCGATTGCCGATGACGATAGCTTTGTCTGTAACGTTTCTGACTGGTTTAGTGTCGCAACTTTATGGTTCGTATCTCAAACCAGCATCGTTTCAAACTCTCCTATTTATGTCCGGATCCGTGTAGGTTTATCCATACTACCCTGCAATCCAAAATCGTAAGATTTATTATACCCATCTTTCACCTGTTTAACTGATCCCTTTTTTGCCCATTTCAGCCGTAAGGAAAATATCCTCTGACCATTATATTCTAAACATATTCTTGTGTCAGTTCCTTCTATTCTCCTCCTTATCAACACCATTTCTGCCATTGTTTCGGATATACTTGCCTTTGTTGCGGTCATCCAGATTTGGGAGTTATGGAAATCAAAACGACGTTACGTCGGTTCAGAGAATAACGCAGACATCCTTACTTTTTTACTTCGACAGGGTAAGTCCACTTACCATCAGTACGCGCGGAATTCAAAAAATAATATTATTGTTATTAGGCATTTTAAGGTTCCTGTATGTAACATTTACCACTTCGTCCCCGTGGATCGATGGTAACCCACGAAAAACAGTCCCATACTTATCATTACAACAGCGGAGGGATTATTCGCAACCGTAAGTCGTCTAAATTGATTTGGAAAATGTATATGTTCAATTTCTTAATCCTCACAGTTTCGGTCGGTAAGACTATCTACTAATTTGTTCCTGCCACCTTTAAGTAATATTTTTAACCGTAGAATCTCGGGAATACATCCATCGCCTTTCAAAACGTGTATGAAATTTCCCATGGCGTTTATAGACAGTAGAAGCTTACTTTGCCTTACCTTTTGCAGGCTCTCAACATTACTCATTTGCGAATTCACCTTAGACCTCCGTCGACGGCATACACAATCAACTTCCTACCAACCCGCTTTCCATTTACCGACTCCATCGAGTGCGACCTTCCAAGAAACCTCAACACAATCTATGCGATCTGTATTGGGACGTTTACACGAAAGCATTGTGTTTGAAATGGGTGAAGTTATTGATCCAGTTGATATTGATCCAAGTCCGGAAAAAACAACAGACGATCTGAAGGACGGTTCGCATGTTATGCGAGGTAACACGGCCATAGACCACATCTCGCTCTTCGCAGTAGAGACGAACTCTGGCGTTGGAAGACCGGGATCACAAAGAAGGTCAAGATGAAGTTGTTGAACAAGCTTGTAGGGAAACCGTTCAGATCAGATCCTGGTAGTATAAAAGCCCTTAATTTACCCTATAACCCAACTCTACAGTTTTTTTTTAAAAAAAAAAACATACACATTCACTTCGGACATTCCTACTTGCATCGTTCTAATACCCTTTCCTTATTAATACTACTCACACTACTATGGGCTAAGATGGTTTTTTTTTTCATGGCCACCTTCATTTGGAATATATCTGGATATATATGTGATTTGCCATTTTGAGAGGGACAACCTCTGTCAATGATTTAATATTTCCCTACTTGACGCAGAACCAGTAGCCATACAGAGTTGCCTTCAACAAGCGTGAGATGTTTGGAGTTACTGTCTATCCATACCTCTTTCGTTTAACCTTAAACTTCCTCCCTTTCTAGTCGTAAATAAATGCTTTTTGATGAGGGTATCAAGGACTCAATAATGTTAAAGCAAAGCCATTATAACTTTCCTTGTTCAAAATTTTTCTATTTTTCTTTTCAAGCTAGACACACTCGCCTTCATCGGAGTCATTCGCGGGGGTATTGATTATGGAAATCATTGAAACAGAGTATGAGTTTGCGGGGCAATAACACATTGCACAACATTTGGTGATGTTAATACAGTAACTACCTTGTTGGAAAAGGGAAGTAACGAGGTCGTTATTTATCTTTATCCTTAATTCGGTGCCACTGACTCGCCGAAGCTTTGTACTTTTCATCACACTCCCTGCA
This sequence comes from Clathrus columnatus, assembly GCA_020884735.1. Classification (NCBI taxonomy): domain Eukaryota; kingdom Fungi; phylum Basidiomycota; class Agaricomycetes; order Phallales; family Clathraceae; genus Clathrus; species Clathrus columnatus. The sequence continues at coordinate 1,406,614 of BPWL01000001.1, forward strand.
ACTTTGTTGGCACCCGTTAGTCTCCGATTTATCATGGCCTACCTTAAGTCGATGGGAATATTTATCATTCCTCTTTTAATTCTTTCATAATAAGCTTAAATAACAGTCCGATGTCATCATCGGAAGTGATTTTTTCACTTCTCAAAAGTGTGTATGAGCTTTCCTTGTTCAAATATTTTTGTGTTGACCTTTTGTATTGACCTTTCTTTTTTTTACACCTCCCCTCTTTCAGGCTCTCGGCACTATTTATCTGCGAATTCTTCGTAGACGGAACAGATTTCTGGCACGGGTGTAAGTTTACCGAGCACCTCATTTCGAATTAATCCAGTAGCATTTGTACCATCTGCACTAGCACGTTTACACAAAAGTCTTATGGCAGAGATGGGAGAAACCAGTGAAATGTCGGGAAATATCCAAAACTTTAAATCGGATCATGTTACGCGTTCAAGTTCGAGAGAAGGTACCTCGATCGCTCTGAATTGGGGATTAAACAGCCCGATGTTGTTTTAAAAAAAAAAAAGGTGAGAAAACGCCATAATGCTGTACCAGAAAGTAAGGGGCAATTTACTTAAGTAATAGATGAGCCTAGTCTATTTTAAAGGTTTCAACAGGTATCTACGTCAGAATCTGGCTTGATCAATGTTGCGTGTAAGATTATTCGGTCCAAACACTACCTACGATTAATGAATCAAATGTGTCTTCTTTTTCATCGCGCCTATGTATATTTATGATTATGCTTACAATTGTCTTTGTCTTTCCGTTACTAATAGCACCGCCAATTTCCCAAGATAATCAGATTTAATCAACCTTTTTTTTTTCAAGTTTCAGGTTCCCCAAAACCGCTTTCATCAGAATCCGGTGTTGTCCCGCCAACCCAGCATGCATATGGTGTAGCCAAAGAACCTGTGCCATCGTGTTTGATCACAAAGTTTCTTCTACTAAGTTTCGGCAAGTCCCGGTATATATCGTCTATGTGAGGTGCCAACGAGGTCCCTGTTAACAATGCGATACATCCGCTTTCGGGGCGAAGTATATATTTGACAGTTGTCGCCAACTTGCGTTGTGAAGCCTTCAAGAGTGCGCGCCATTCTCAATAACGATTCCTATTGGCTTTCAAGTAGAAAAGGCTTACCTCGTCATGAAAAGGTGGATCAACAACAACGATGTCCTGTGATTGGTAGAGATTGTTCTTTGAAGTAGAAGGAAACGATAGTGGTTCGTTTAGATCATAGTGAACAAAATCATCTCTCGCAAGCACGGAAAATCGAGTATCGTATTCAAATAGGCGAACTTCTTGAGTCCGGAGCGCTCTTTGCTAATGATAAGAAGAACGGGAGAAAATTGTCAGAAGAGTGACTTTGGTTAGAAACTTTCAAAAAGTTATTTAGCTACTTTATAAGCGACATATCCAGTCGGACAACATACGAAAGCGATAAGTGAGGTAGGTTTTGAAAGTCCCAGGATCGCATCCGTAAGTCGACGGGCCGTATCTAAAGTAGATGTTATCTTATGGATCTTTTGAAAAGAAGGACGAACTCACCTTCTGTATACCAAAATTGACTGAGTTGCCAATCTTCCCTGAATGCGAGACAAGCACGAGTGAGATCCCCATCCAAATTACGAAAAAGCACAGATAAAGCACTTGAAAATGTTTTTGTACTCTTTCAAAGAGACGAGGATGCCCTTTCCCTTTAATCGTTTGGATACATTCTCCACTTCTGGTTTAGTGTCAACATCAGAATCATTATCGAATTCCAATCCAGATTCTGTTTCATCGATCATGACACCATAGGATCTAGCACTCAGTTCAGCGAAAGCTTGCTGAGCAGCCGATTGCTCTTCAAAAAAACAATTTAATGCAGCGAGAGTTGACGATGGTAATGTGAGTATGTCATCATATTCGTCCTCGTCGTTTTCTGCGTTCATTAACGGATGTCGTGGACGTGTGCCTACTAAGCGCCCGGTCACCCAATGGTTCACTTTGGCCTGTACAAAATGGATATACTTATTCTACCTATTCAATTTTGGCTGTGCCGTCATGGTTCTGAATAGGTCTCATATAAAGATAATGTATGCTTTTACTTGATTTTTGAATTTCTGATTGACAACGCAGGGATTAAATGGCCATTATTGAGTAGACACCGTAATTCCAGTTCTCACAATATTTATTGATTCTCACCGAATCGACTTGTACCGTCTCTTACCGGGTCTTTAGGCCCACAGGTATAAAATGAAACTCTTACAAGAAGAAACCCTCAGCTCAGAATGCCTACTCTTGAAGTCAAACCTGGTGTTTCATTTTTCTATCTCGATAGTGGTCCACCAAGTCCCCCAAATGACACCTATCTGACGTTATTTGTACTACACGGGCTCATATTCAGCTCCCCTATTTTCAGTCGGGCCGTCGCGGTATCTCTTAAACATAACATTCGACTCGTAGCCATCACAAGGAGAGATTATCGTGGCTCTTCGTCATTAACATCTGAAGAGATTCGGGCCGTTACCCATGGTTCTACAGAACAAAGAGTTCAAGCTTTTACGGACAGAGCTGGAGAGATCATGAAGTTCATCGAGGAGTTTATTAATAAGAATAGTATACCTCCTATCAGTGCCAATAGTAGTGGAGGAGGGTTCTCATTGTGTGGATGGTCATTAGGAAACTTGCAGGGGCTTTCTGTTTTGGCGTTTGGAAATCGTTTTCCAGATCTTGCTAAGCAGCTTACGCCGTACTTTCGAAGTTATATTTACTATGGTATGATTCATTTCTCTTTATCGTCAGGTCTCTAAATCTCGTGTCATTGGCTTGCAGAGACAGCAGTGTTATTCCCACTTCCACCAAATATATACAACCCTTTATTGGATGAGTCAATGCCCATAGAAGAACGCGGCACCTGTTTCTGCCATTGGATAAGTTCTTATTTCACTCATCCCTCGGAAGGTATCATTTCCGGTGATCCTGCTTTATTAAACCAATATTCCCCATCTACCATCAAACTCTCATGTTATTCTCAATTTACAGAAGAAGAACTCGCAGCAATCATAGACAACGAACCGCTCCGACGCACAGATATCCTTTTTTTCGAGCTTGATCAGCAGGTTAACGTGGATATCTTGCGATATGCCTTTCTGCAGCACGACGATAGCCCTAGGCCGGCGTGGCCAAACGTCCCCGTTAAATCACTTTGGGGTGACGAAACTCCATGGTCTGTTATATTCAGTCTCCGAGAACTAGAACGATGGCTAGACCGGATCAAGGAGGATAATAATGGACGTTGGATTCGTGCATACGACTCGAATTGTGTGCAGGGAGGAAATCATTTCGTAAGCTTAAGAGTTTGAATTGGATTTGTCCCGCACTTTTAATAAGCTGACTTCCTATAAGCTCCACTGGGACCAACCAGAGATCTTCATGGAGAAGGCAAAGAAGTTGATGCTCTAGCACCTAATTATGTGTTACTTCCATTAGAAGAGTCTGAAGATCGATGGTCTAGAACCAGGAAGGATGATGTGCTCAGCTTTCAATTGGTAATGATATGTGTGGTAACTTGAGTACTAATACGTGTTATCGCGGAATAGAATAAAAATAATACGCGTTATCACGGAAACAGATAATATCAATACGTTTTATCACGGAAAAGACCCTTACTAATTGTATAGTACCACTATACGATTAGTCTAAGCTAGTTTGATTTCACTCTGCATGTCAGTTCAACTAAGCGCCCAACTCCGCTGATGATTCCATGAGATAACATGATCATGATTCTCATAATTTAAATCCCAAGGAAATGAAAATGTTAGTAAGTAAAATTCGCCTTCGCAGGCCTCGTCGTCATTGAATCATCATTGGACCAATCAACAGGATTTGAACCGACTGTTAGACCGCCGACGCCAACTCGGAGTCACGGTCTCAGTCTTCTGGAAGCAAGATACAAATCACACCTCTTATAAATGCAAGAGCTAATAGCTCTCTTTTCTTCAACTCCTTCAGGCTGCAATGAACCAGATGAGTTCCGAAAATTGGGGATTTCTGACCGACTTGGAAGTTATATTCGTTGCAATAGGCTTCTTTTATCTTACTCGAGCCTATTTATGGAACTTAAGAACACCACCTGGGCCGAAGAGAATTCCAATTATCGGAAACTTACTAGATATGCCCAAAGAAAAGGAATGTTTGAAGTTCACAGAATGGGCTCATAAATACGGTACGTTGGATTTTAACCCGGGCCATTCCACATATTCCTAAACCATTACTAAGTATTTGTCCAGGGAATATTGTATACCTGAAGATTTTCCGACAACATTATTTCATTCTCTCCAATTATGAAGATGTATTCGAGTTATTACATAAACGATCAAGACATTACTCGGATCGCCCCGTATTTCCCATGTCAGGAGAATTGTAAGTTTAGCATCATGTTAGTAGATTGGATTTCTTTGACCGACTGATTGTCTATTAGGATGGGTTGGGATGTCGCCATCTCATTACGAAATTACGATGATAGCCTTCGTTCTATGAGACGTTTAGCACATCAAACTTTTAACCCTGAATTATGGCCTCTAGAAGAAAATGAGATCGCGAAATTGCCTAAACTGCTTCTCAAGACACCGGCTGACTTCGAAGCCCATATCCGAAGGTTTGATCTATAACTTCTGAATGTCCTTAATTCTCACATATACATGTATAGAACAGTCTCCTCTGTCGTGTTAAAGGCAACATACGGATATTCTATACCAGATGGCGAAGAGGGGAATGACGATCTAATGGTGAAACTGCCCGAAAGAGGTTTGCATGAATTCTCCATCGCACAAGCCCCTGGAGCATTTCTGGTCGACTTAATTCCCCTGCGTAAGTAACACGCATTCATCGTATCCATATCAATCCCAGCCTTTGATATAGTTAAATACGTTCCGCCATGGTTCCCTGGCGCAGGTTTCCGTCGTAAAGCTATGGAATGGAAGCTTCATCTACAGGAAATGATGGATACACCATTTGAATTCACTAAATCACAAATGGTAAGTCTCAAAAACTCTGAAAAGGTTCTTCCTTTTCTTCAAAACCCGTATTAGAATTCAGGTGATGCTCCACCATCATTGGTCTCAATCCACTACCCCAAAGCGAAATCACCAGAAGAGATTGCCATTCTCAAACATACAGCGGGGTCGATGTACGGAGGCAAGTCTTAAATTATTTTTTATTTCCCGGAGAAACTAAGTTGTTATTCCTCAGGTGGGACAGATACTGTGAGTAAACAATCACGAGTAGGATATGAACGTTTGTCATTATTTTAATAAATTCCATTTTAGACAAGCGCCGCCATTATTACATTCTTCGCAGCAATGACATTATATCCTGAGGTCCAACGAAAAGCTCAAGAGGAATTGGATTCTCTAATAGGTCTAGAACGACTCCCTTGCGTTGCCGATAGACCATCACTTCCATACGTAGAAGCGGTACTTAAGGAGGTCCTTCGATGGGTTCCGGTGGTTCCCATTGGTATGTATTTAAATCGTATGCCTAGAGTCAACCTTGACATAATTAGGTGTGCCCCATCGTGCTTCTCAGCATGACATATACAAAGGTTATGATATACCTAAAGGCTCTATTATCTTTAGCAATATATGGTTGGTTCTCCTTGGACATGTAACACAAAAGAGTTTGAATTCTTAATTAGGGCTATGACTCGAGACAAGAAGTATTTCCCTGACCCAGATGTTTTTCGACCAGGACGATTTTTAAGTGGAGAGCTCCCAGAATCACGAGTAGTTGATCCATTGCAAACAGTTTTTGGATTCGGTAGAAGGTAAGAATTTGTATCACTAACAACAAACCAGGCATACGTAAATACGTAATAAATAGGTCGTGTCCAGGGCAGCGAGTAGCGGAACCATCACTTTTCCTTGCGATCACCATGGTCCTACTTACTTTTAATATCACCAAAGCCAAGGATCCAAATACTGGGGAAGATATTACGCCTGTTATTGAAACGACACCGGGATTAGTTATGTAGGCCCCTTTTCGCGTCTTGTTGCACGTTTATGCTGAACATTCACTTATTTTTTTCCCTTGGACAGAAAACTAAAGCCTTTTCAATGTCGAATTACTCCTAGATCACAGAGAGCAATTGAGCTGATTGAGCGAGATTGGGATTAATAATAAAAGTGACTTACCCTGCCACTGGAGTTCTGATCATATTATGTACAAGGTAGATGATAAACCTTATTTCTGTAGGCTCAATTTCCTTCTCGATACCCTCCTTAGCCGTCGCTTTCGATATTTTTGCACCGAAACTCAGTGTTTCTCTCTCAATAAATAACTTCATGAATGTCCATAGCTAACCCAACATTACATATATGATATCGGTGCTTCCAGAAAAAATTTGAAACGACGGCGTCAACGCCGAACGGGATCAAAAGCCAGTGTCACGTGCAACGATTGTTTAAATTTTTTGTAAATCATTTTGTTTTACAACTTCTTTGGAATATACAATTATAAATGAATATTCTTGCCATGTGTTTCTATATCTTCCACTCCTTTTAAATGATATGTCCACTCCACCACTCGAGTCACTAAAGTTTAAACTCTCTCGTCCAAGTCGTCTTAGTACACTTATTGTATGAGGTTGTACCGTCTGGTTTAGAATTTTTATGAGTTTTTTTTTTACTTTCTATTACGTTGCAAGTGGATTGATATGAGCAGCCTTCAGCTTGGTGTTCTTGTCAATATCTCTAACCGCATTGAAAGTCAAAAATTAACTCTAACAAAGCAAATTATTCCCATATATATTTAGTCTCCCTATCTAAAAATGCCCCCCAACCCCCAAATGTTAATAACGGGAATATTCAAAACCCTTCCACCTCACCCCCATCCCCGAATAATAGTCCAGAGGCCTGCACCAAACCAACCAGTGCAGTGACAAGCCAATTTGATTTCATTGAACAGTCGACTAAGCGCCAAACACCACTGATCGCATGGGACAATATGATCATGATTCCCATAATTGGTTTTCGGGAATCCCAAGAAAATGAAAATCAGGAATCCTTCCTCACAACTCTCATCGTTATTGAACTATCGGATCAATTGACAACGGGGTTTTGACCAACTGTTAGGCCGCCGACTCCAACTGGAGTCACGGTTATGAAGTCCTCTGAAAGATACAAATTGTACCTCTTATAAAGGAAGGAACCGATGACTCTCTTTTCTTTAACCCCTTTAGACTGCAATGAACCAGACGAATTGGAGATTTCTGACCGACTTGGGGGTTCTATTCATTGCCATAAGCCTCTTCTATCTCACTCGAGCTTCTTTATGGAACTTGAGAACACCACCTGGGCCGAAAAGAATTCCGATTATAGGAAATTTACTGGACATGCCCAAAGAAAAGGAATGGTTGAAGTTTACAGAATGGACTCATAAATACGGTACGTTAGATTGCGGGCTTCTTGTAAATTACCATTAGACCTTGTTTATTCAGGGAATATCGTATACCTGAAGATGGTCCGACAACACTTCTTCATCCTCTCTGATTATGAAGATGTGTTTGAATTGTTACATAAACGATCTAGACATTACTCGGATCGCCCCGTATTTCCCATGTCAGGAGAATTGTAAGTTTAGCATTAAATTAGTGGATTGATTTTTTCTTCTTTGACCGTCTGTTTATTAGAATGGGTTGGGATGTCGCTATCTTGTTCCGAAACTACGATGATAGTCTCCGTACTATGAGACGATTAACACATCAAACTTTCAATCCTGAAATATGGCCTCTAGAAGAAAAGGAACTCACAAAATTGCCTAAACTACTTCTTGAGACACCAGCTAATTTTGAAGCTCATATTCGAAGGTTTTTATATCATAGCTTCTAAAAATTTCTTTACTAATTTTAATTTTAATTCTTTTATTTGCACCTATAGAACAATTGCCTCCGTCGTGTTAAAGGCAACATATGGATATTCTATACCAAATGGCGAAGAGGGGAATGATGATCTAATGGTGAAACTGTCTGAAAGAGGTTTGCATGAATTCTCCATCGCACAAGCTCCTGGGGCATTTCTGGTCGACTTCATTCCTCTGCGTAAGTGTGACGTGATTTCATTATATCCATAAATCTTACTATTTGATATAGTTAAATACGTTCCGCCGTGGTTCCCTGGTGCAGGTTTCCGTCGTAAAGCTATGGAATGGAAGCTCCATCAACAAGAAATGATGGATACACCGTTTGAATTTACTAAATCACAAATGGTAAGCCCAAGAACAGAGTAATATTCTTACTGTTCTTTATCCTTGGATTAGAATTCAGGTGATGCTCCACCATCATTGGTCTCGATTCACTACCCCAAAGCCAAGTCACTTGAAGAGATTGCCCTTCTTAAATATACAGCGGGATCGCTATATGGAGGCATGTTTAAATTTTTTTTGTTTTTCTTGGAGAAACTAACCAGGTTTTTGTTCTTCAGCTGGAACAGATACCGTGAGCGAACAGTTATGAATATGATAAATATTTTATTTTAATAAAATTCTCATAAGACAAGCGCCGCCATTCTTACATTTTTCGCAGCAATGACATTATATCCTGAAGTTCAACTAAAAGCTCAAAAAGAAGTGGACTCTCTAATAGGTCTAGAACGACTCCCTTGCGTTGCCGATAGACCATCACTTCCATACGTAGAAGCGATACTTAAGGAGGTTCTTAGATGGGTTCCAATAGTTCCCCTTAGTATGTATTCAAATCCTATAGTTAGAATCGACCATGACATCCCAATGATCCCATAGGTGTGCCCCATCGTGTTTCTCAGCATGACGTATACAAAGGTTATGACATACCTAAAGGCTCTATTATATTTAGCAATATATGGTTGGTGTTCCTTGACATGTAACACGAAAGAGTTTAATTTTTTAACTTGATTAGGGCTATGACGCGAGACAAGAAGTATTTCCCTGACCCAGATGTTTTTCGACCAGAACGATTTTTAAGTGGTGAACTTCCAGACTTACGGGTAGTTGATCCACTGCAGACAGTCTTCGGATTCGGTAGAAGGTAAGACAAGACCTTGTATTCCACTAATCACTGATGGTAAATCGCTCACATATGTATGGATAGGTCATGTCCAGGACAGCGAGTAGCGGAATCGTCACTTTTCCTTGCGATCACCATAATCCTACTTACTTTCAATATCACCAAAGCCAAGGATCCAACTACAGGGGAAGATATTACTCCCGTTATTGAGATGACACCGGGAGTAGTTGTGTAAGTTTCTTTTGTATCTCATTTGCACAGTTATATTGAACACTCAATTATTCTTGACCTTTGATAGCAAACTCGAACCTTTTCAATGTCAAATTACGCCTAGATCACAGAGAGCAATTGAGCTGATTGAACGAGGAGATTGGGTTGAACAATAAACGACTCACTGCCGGGAGCTCTTCAGATTACATATTTACAAGGTAGATGACAAGCCTTATTTTTGTTTCCTTCTGGGGACCCTCTCTGGCGGTCGCTTCCAGTATTTTTGGCTGTGCAACAAAACTCAGTGTTTCTCCCTCAATAAACAGCTCGTGAACGTTCATAGCTAGCTATCCGAACACCATATATGGGATTCGTGGCATTAGGTTCCTCGGGGTGCGAAAATTCGGGGGGGGGGCAACTGAACCGATGATACGGAAAGAGCTTCTAAATCAAGGGAATGAACTAGGTGATCCATAAAGCCCGGATTCTTAATACCTGAACGTTCACTACATCTATAATTCACAAAGATAAACTGAGCGGAGCTCAACAGGTACTCATAAAAGTCAGACTGTATTGTCTTGTTTATGTGAGGCACGTATGTACGCTAGCGTACACCAATTCTCTACCTTCCAAGGTGCTAGCATAATCGCTTTTTGAGCAGTCGACAGGGGGGTCTCGGCCGTCGATGCCACCGTTGCGATGGCTTTTAGGCTTAGTGTGCTATCCAAATCATCTTGAGCGCCATCTTTAATAATGCTTGCGGCAGCTGCAGCTTTCTTCTGTTGCAGAAGTAACGTAGCCAACGTCTTTTGAGCATCATTATTTAAAGGGTCCATGTGAACCCCTCGCTGAGCAGATGATAGAGCCTCCTTTTCCCTTCCCTAAACAAAATCATAAATATGGAGACTCGTCAACCAAAGAAAATATTGCAAACCTGTGAGATATAATGCTGTATTAAAAGCTGTGAAACAAGCTGTGCTGGATCCAATTCTAATATCTTATCCCAAGTGAGCCCTTTAATTTCTGTCAACGCAGCATCGACAAGTGAGTCATCCGATTCCAATATACCGATAGCGGCGAGCGTCGCCATCGCAGTCACGTTTTGAGGATCAATAGATATACTAGGGGATAATCAGTTTGATAAGACGGTGTAGTATAACACAAAAAACACCATTCAAGCAGTTGATTTCTAGCTGTTTCGCGAGCTTCCTCGCTACCTAATGCCCAGAGTGTTTGCGCCAGAAGGATAATCGCATGTCCTTTGACAGCGACCATATCAGGAGTCAATTCTTGGAGACATGTTTCGAACATTTCAAGAGCCGCTTCTAATTCACTCTGTTTGAAATGGGCTAATCCTGATCCGAATTGTGCATGAGCCCTCATAATCTTGCTCCTAATATTAGGATTATCGGCAGACAACAAACTTAAACAGACCGCAAATGCAGCCACGGCCCCGGAATAATCTTGTGAAGCTAGTCTTATTCGCCCCAGGGTACCATTCGCCATGGCATAGTTTTCCTCTATGCTTTGATCCTCCGTCTCTTCGTACGTTTTTTCAAGTAAAGCGATGCTTCGGGTGACGAGATCAAGAGCCAGATCTGTTTGATCCAAGCGCTCGCATATCAAGGCAAGAAGATGCAGGGCAGCTGGGTCATCTGGTTGACGCTTGCAGTATCTATCTAACGCATGGAAAGGAGGTAATAAAGATTCTCGAATAACATGCTTGTTTGATGAATCCACAAGCTTCTCGAAAGCTCGTTTCGCGAACTCCAGGTCAGCGGGAGACTATCGTGATGTAAAGGGGATTAAAAGTCCCCCGTATCATGAGATGGATACTACACTTACTGTCTCTGAAGATATATCCACGGCGTGAGAGAACAAAGAATAAGAATCTGTGTGATGTTGATTCTCAGTTGCAACTAGCCCTTGTCCAATCCAGGCGAGGACATAATCGGGGTCAATAATTTGAGCACGATATAAAGCTTGGTTGGCGGGTTCCAGGTCTTGGTTATACAGATATAATAGACCGAGATGGGTCCATATAACGCAATTCTATTTGAAAGTTATTCTTCCTGGTAATGATAAAAACAGCCGAAAAAAAAAACCCTGCTTACTTTGGAATCGCGTTCCAATGCCTTGATATATGCGTCCTTTGCAACCTCAAAATCATCAACGAAATGTAAATTCCCCCACATGACCCAGTAGCTGCTGTTCAACGGATCGAAGTCTAATGATTTTTGAAGGAGGAGCTTTGCCTGTTTTATAATCGATGCCTTTTTTTCAGAATCCTCTGTCAAAGTCGATAATTTAACCAATGCCGTACAAAGGTCAAAATATGTGGATGCTGCAGCTATGTTATCGAGATTATCCAATGACGTTCGGTGGTCATAGGCGGCTACCGCGACCTTGAGTGCATACAAGCCGTCGACGGATTCAGGAGTTGACAAATTGGGGAAACTTATCAATCCTTGGATATCGTTTGTTGTCCCCTCGCTAATATATGAGAGCAAAGAAAGTAATGTTTGGGCTACGAGTTCTGTATCGTCGAAAGTACTGGCTTTAGATAGTTCATAAACTGCATCGGCAGCAGTCTTCCAGGCAATTCGCCGAAATCCAGAGCTTTTTTCAATAATATCAATACAAACGTCGATAGAAGCGAGAGCAGAGGACTCGGCACGAGAACGGAACCCTTCCAAAGATTGATTTCGCGAATAAATCAAATGGACTTCAGCCAGGGCAAGTAACGTGGCCATTTCGGCTGGTTGCAGCTCCAGAGCTGTTTGATAGGAAGCAATTGCTTCAGAGTATTGCGTCATGACTTTGAAAACTTCTGCAAGTAGGAAATGGCAAATCCAGTCATCTTCTCGCAAGGTTAAAGCATGTTTCAGAGCTTTGATAGCTGCTGCTTGCCTCCCAGATCTGAAGTATGCCTCTCCTAATCGTTGCCATGAAACGAAATCATCATTATCAGCTCGTAAAGCAATTTGAAAAGCCTGCGTCGCAGCAAGGTAGTTCTTGCGACTCTGGAAAACAAATTAAAAATGCTTCGTTAGTTCTGAAGGCTCAAGAAGGTCAAAGGATATCAATTACCAGCTCGACTACACCAACGGCCTTCCAAGCCCAAGCGTTAGTAGGCATATATCTTGAAGTTGCATCTTCCGTTCCGGCCATTCCACCTTCAAGACCACCTTCTCCTTCGATTGTACGACGGGCGACGACTTCGACCAAATCCCATTCCCTTTCGTTTGAGAACCCCTCTGCCAATCTTCGTGCAGCCTCTCCTTCTCTAGCATCAATTTCAAATGCCTTTTGAAAGCATTTCGAGGATCGGTCCAAGTCAGGAGGATTCACATAATCGGCGTAGTATATTCCTAGTGAAGTAAATGCCGGCGCGAAAGAAGATGATCGTTTCAACGAAGCAATAAAATGCTTGTATGCGGTCTCTTTGTGTTCATCTGCGAAAAATCTAAATCTGATGTGCTCAGCCGAGTCAGTGAAATCACATACCGCCCAGGTTCCAATAAGCCTGTCCTAATCGCCAATAGGCTCGGGCCTTTTGGTCGTCCCTACCTACTTCCTTATCAATGTCCTCAATTATCGCGCAATACTCATCAATCCCTTCGAGTAATCTACCATCTTTGACTATGCACCAAGCTTTTTCTTCCAGAGATTCTAATTCCATGTCATACTCGGGGCTCAGCTTAAGAACAGTTTCAAAGATCCCCTCTGCCTCTTTCCATTGTTGACGGGATTGAAGGATATAACCTTTGCTAAGTAAGCAATGCACATTGTTAGGATCTTGCGATAACACTTCCTCTAAAATAGTGAAAGCTCTGATGTGGTGTTTCGGAGGGAAGAAGTTAACCAAACTAAGAGCGAGCGTGACTTGAAAGGCTCGTTTCACCCTGAAGAAACAGATTAGCTCAACCAATGAGAGGTTAAGAGTGAATAACTTTGGCAAAGGTTTTCCATAATCATTAACTGTTTTGGATGTTAACTGAAGACCCGATTCTGCTGTTTTAATCGCATTTTCCAAGTCTTCTTCCATGCGATATACCTCTGAGGTTATACGATGGCTTATGATAGAATTGGATAGATACGAGAACGCCTCCTAGTTAGAAATCAAAGTATGTCCAAAGCGGCCAAAAGAGATGTGACAGACAAGAATAGTTGACACAGGATCCGAAGCGAGGGCTGCATCTAACGGGTCAGGAGGTCGACCCTCCTCCTCCACAGGTTCCTCTAAGGGTATTTGCATGTAATCAAAATAACCTCTCAATAACTGTGTTAAATGGGTTGAAGGGAATACTTTCATATACCGTCGTAAAACGGACATATCATATTCATCTGAGCGAATTTCAATGAATACAAGCGACCGTAAGTAAAAAAAAAAAACACCCAGCATACCAATGTCATATACATCCATGCTTTCCATGTAAAATATCCAAGCTAATTCATTGGGTATAGCGAGAAGAACCATTCCGTTACATAAAGACTGAACTTGCGATAAAAGCTCCTTTTTCAATGATAATTTATCACCAACAACAGGTAAGGCCACCAAAAGCTGTAGTTTTTGTTGTAATAATTTAGCCTCCGTCGATCTTCGTAATTCGTCAGTGGTATTAGGATGATTTATTATTTCATTGTACAGTTCGGGTAGCTGGGAAGGAATGGACAATTTAATGGAATAATTGACATCAGAATATTTTAATTGATACCTTTGAATGTTCTTGTACTTCGCAGTGCACCTCGCTCTTAATCTGCTCCGGCCGACCTGCACCGAGTCTCATTCTCCTTTTATCAACTTCCCGCTTTATCATTTCCGTCTCGTCTTTTTCCAAAAGTTCAACGAGTTCCTCGAATACAGGTAAGGAATTATAAATGGCAGTTTGAACAATGATATATGAAAGGGACGTTGAAGGAGCTGTTGGTTGCGGTTCAGGCAAAGTGCTGAGTATCGGATACAGAGGAGACTCGGGTAGCAAAAGACGAAGAGCGTTGCTAATCTGAGAAGTGATATAGCTCGAGATCCTTTATTGGAAAATAAATAAATTCCACGTACGTCCTGCCTTGTCCCTCGTTCTCGTTGAACCTCGAGATATTTTTGAAGTGTCTCGGCACACTTTATAGCGTCATCTCTTCCAAAACGATGGATACACGACTACGATGTAACACATAGATTGGCTTACGCTTTCATAAATATATCCATTAATGTCCGTAAAGATGTGGTATAAGCTTGCCACTGTTCCGTCCGTTCGTAAAATCGTGCAAGCCCCTAATAAATTGCTCCTGTTAGTATCAAAAGACCCAAGATATGAAAAAACTAACTGACCTGCCAGGCGAGTGGTTGATCAGGGCTTGATTCCGTAGCTCGAATGTAAGCCTTGAAAAGAGAATAAAAGTGTTAAACCGGATGGGAGAGACGACACCTTACCTGTTGGCTCCGAGTATGATCCCCCAATTCCAAACATGCTAATCCAAGGAAAACGTTTCTGACACAAAATAGTTAATATTCGTTGTGATACCATTATGATTAAAAGAAAACCGGATGCTTTCACATACGCTGTATAATTAGATGACTCAAATTCCAGTACTTGTGAGGCGGCCTCTTGAGCGGCTTTGTAGTCCTTTTTCGTTATTGCGTCTCGAGCAGCTTTTAGTTTACTTTTAGTGAAAGATGCCATTTTTGGTTTGAAAAAACGTAATGTATCAAGAAAGAAAGAAAGAAAGAAAGAAAGAAAAAGAGCTTGTGATTAGCTAGTGTGACGTGTGTCAATACCGTAATGTGCGGCGCGAACTTGCCGTGCGCTTTGGCTTTATCCTTCACGAGGACCACGACATTGAGATAACGTCCTTCTACGAACCGCACCTTCACCTGGAGGCTCATTTGACTAGACGTTCATGGTTCTGGAAACTCTTGGAAGTCACTTCATCGACCAGGAATTTAGTCTTACGATACACTTATGGTCATGCCGACGTCGGGGATACGGACATTCTCCTCGTTGGTGAAGATAGGAAAACGCTTTTTTTTACCATCGCACACCCTTGCATAAGTACTAAAGCACTTGTTGAAAGGGAACGGGTTTTCAATACCATAATGAATTTTGGATCCTCTCTATGATACAACTAATACCAAAACTCCTATGGAAATCCTTTTCGGATGAGAGGAAAATAAGTATGACACAACAAACAAAACAAAGCCAACATATGTGTAGCAGTTTTCTTTAAGATAAACAGTAGAACGAAAAACCCCTTTTGAACGATTATAATTTATCTCTTTTTGATCTTACACGCGACGTCCTCCCAAACGCATAAACTCGACGAACTCGACTAAAAATTTCACTTGTTCGTACGTTTCAATCGCCTTGACACTTCTTCGCCGCCGGACGACAGAGATGGCTCGTTCAACCATCATAAGGGTGTCCTTACGCACTTTGGTGATAACGCCATTTTCATATGCTGAGCTTTGGTCATCTGGATCACTTATCCAGCCACATAACCCAAGTTTTAACAGCCAGCAACAAGCAACAAGTCCTGCTCGACCTTGTAGGGGGAGAAAAAAACTTGGTTAGTATGTTGTACTATTATAAAGTATTAAAATATCATTTACCAACGCCGCCACGACAGTGGACAAGTATGGGTATACCTTTGAGAGTGTATGAGTCAATGGCATAAGAAAGTTGTTGATCCAAAATCGCGGGAGACATAGGAGAGAATCCTTCTGGCATGGGTATGCTACACGTCGAGTGAGTCGAGGTTCGAATCGAGATATCAAATGAGATTACCGTAAGATATCTAGTCCCAAGGCATGTGCTGTTGTGCGATATTTGGTCCATGATGCTCCAAGATATTCTAATTCATCGTCGTCGAGGCAACTGTTCACTTGTCATCAAAACGATACCACAAGTTCCCTTGATCAAGATGCTTACCAGACGATACAGCCCACTCCAATCGCTTTTATTCGTTGAAGGTCTTGTTCAAGATCGCGACTACATAATAATTAAAAGGTTTTTTTTTAGAAAGGATTTTATGCTTTGGCACTTACCATATAGCTCCTCGACCTTTCACTGGACCAGTAAGACGAACTGGAACATAGATTATAAGCGGAGGATCAAACATATAAGAGTAGATGAAATAAACCTTTTTTCCCTGGGCAGGAGGATAACAAAATATTCCCAAGAGCCGGTAAAAGAGGTAGGGAGAAATCATGCTTTTGAACGCCTTTCCCGATTTCTTTCCCGGAAGTGTTTACAATATTTGAAGACATGGCGGATATCAGTTCAGTAATTGCTGGGGGAGACATTGTGAGCCCCTCCAATATACTTTTAGGTTGAGACAGAGAAGGAGGTGCCGAATGCGGCCTTTCTCGAAGGGGATGGGTATCGAATAGTACATCAGGAAAATCGAGCGGTGGGAGTAATGGTTTTGTAGAATTAATACAGTCGGCGTTAGCTGGGGAAGTCACTTTTGCTTGAGGGGATTCGCATGGAGATATAGCTGTAGTATGATGAGATTCAGGTGGTCCGGGTCCATTGGTTGGTATTTGCAAATTGCTGTTATGAACGCGCATCAAGGGGTATGAACGTGGGGTATCTGATGGTAATACATGGGATACAAGATAATTGAGAAGAAGCGATGGAGGAAGATTGAACATGTACGAAGTTTGAGGAGGTGATGGAACTAAATGTGATGTGATTAATGGTAAAAGTTCAAATGGTACAATAGGTGATATACTATGCGAAATCAATACTGGTTAAGATGAAATGGTGAATGAGGAACTTACTTGATGGGATGCGATTTGGAAGTTTTGGTTGCAAATATTAAATTAGATTGGTTTGGAGGAGTGATGTCAATAATTGACAAGGGTGAAGAGATAGCCATGGTAAGCTCTTCTTGAAGGTTGACAGTTAAGGGATGGTTTAACGATGGTAAAACTCTGTCCGGCGGCGGAAAGTCAAGAAAGTCAAAATCTTGAGGAGCGTTGTTGGAAAGACGTGCTTGTTTCCGAGCAGAGAATTGATCGGTCGGATTTTCGGAGCTTGTTTGGTTTATAGTATTTCCAGCTGGCCACCAAAGCTGACGATTGAGAGTCTGTAGTTGGCGCATTGCAACACACCGAACATGTTGTGGTGCACATATTGAGAGCGGGGTATAAGTCATTGAACAACCTATATGGTACAAACATTATTAGCTATCGAAGGAACAGAGTGGGCGTAAATTGGATTTAAAAAAAAGCGCACCTCCGGGACCAAATTTGAGCCTGTTGTACTCCGACGTGTGATGTTGGCTTGCCAAATGAGCCAACTGATGTGGAATAAAGATAGAATCAGACTCAAAAAAAGACTGTATTCGGCGACATAGACATACCTGAGAAACGAGAATGCGCTCTCCTGACGGAACTTGTTCGTTAAACTGGGGCGTGGGAGACGGTAAGTTTCGAGGAGGAAACTCTTTGAAAGTCATTGTCATCGCCGCTGACATTGGAGGTGCAATCAATACTTGAGACATGATGTGGAGGTGGGCAATTACAAGTCCACAAGTGAGAAGCAGGAATACTTGGGACGGGTTCCTTTTGAGAGGATCTCGTGACCCGTCCGGAAGGCTTTACTGGATTACGGCATCTTAAGCGAAACCTGTGACGGAACTTGCCGATTTCCGTTTGGTTAGTCTAAACTATTTTGTTGACTTCCGTTTTTGGCGAATTGCTGTTCGGGGGAAATTGTTGAACAGTTTCCATGTGTTGTTGCATATTCATCGTTGTTGACATGGGGCCAGCCAAAACTTAAACCAATGTATCTCTTAAAAAAGTATGCGGTACGTTCAAATGGAAACCCCTCGAGTTAACCGTTTACATTAAAGCATCAATCAATCGTATTCAAGATCAAAAACCTTAATGATGCGCTTCACAACAATACCAGTATCGCTATACAAATCTAACGTGACCGGTACTTAGATCGATTACTAACGCGCCCAGTGATTTTGAGGACATGTTAAATTGGAGTTTTCATGTTTGCCAGAGGCAACTGGCGTAACCAAAACAACCAGAATTACGTCCGTATCTCTACCATACCTATGTAGTTTGATTTAATCCCGTTTGAACAGGCTACTTGATTACCATTCGTTGCGCAAGGAACATGCTCCATTCCGTATTACGCAAGTATGATTACATTTAAAGTCGACTTTTCTTCCTTCGCAGGTGCTCTACGTCTGGACTCTGATGACAGTCGCTAATGAGGTATAATCGCTTCCGTCTGCAGAAATCGTGCACTTCGTCAATTACTCCGTCATTAATATTTTCTGATCAAGGACCTCCCAGCCATCCAATATATAACCAAAGCTCTGGGACTAAAGAAAAAAAAATCAACATCGTGCGGTTGTAGTAGTATTTTCGGTCCTTTTTTGTCGCATCCCTGCAAAGATTTCCAAAACTGATCGGCCGGATGGATCTATTTCCTTCTTTTGTTTCCTTGCTTACATACTTCCGTGTCCCGACCGGGTCCAACTTCTAATTTCACCCGTCTTTCTAATACTTTCTATCCCCAATTCCATCCGTTTTGAGCGGTGACTCGTGAGTCGCGCCTTACTGGGATGGTCACGGAAGAGACGATAGCTTTTCTCCCAATTTGTCATTCATGTCATGTCATCGATCTTACGACCTTACTGACCAGTACCGTTTCCCATGGAACACAGTAGTATTTGTCTCATCCTGTTATAAATCGTGATACTATAACATCCTGTAAAAGGCCTGACCTCGAGGAAGACGGAATCGCCTTACCTTTCTGATTGGCTGACGCTTGGGCTTAGCTGACCACCACGCTGCAGCTGCTCTTGCTCCGTTATAATGCAATTTTGCCTAAACGCCTCTTTTCAAAACATAGGCTATCCTAAACCACGACTGCGACACAGACGGGAAGGTCTTTTATTTCTCGGTGTTTCTTCGCGATACTCTGATTCTAAGCGCTTTCGCGCGGTAACTCCACAATGGCCAGATAATTCATCCCTAGATCGATTCCGGCTTGGTTTCCAAGTGGAGTCGGATGAAATATGGTGGCGATATGTACCCAAATCAATCCAACCAAAATGGTTTTATATGTGGATTTACTGATGTACAGCTCCAGACTCCAGTACTTAGTAACATTATATTAATTGGTTAGATGCTAAGGTGTAAATAACTCTGTGTAAGTATCCGTTTTTTATCGCTGCTAAAGACATGGTTATATTTCTTATTGCTCAGCTGTCAAGTCTGGATCTACACCCGTTCAGGTATCCACATCGCCGCTCGGTCCCATTTGACTTACGCTTAAAACTAAACTCCATTGAGCTTCTCTCGATTAGCAAAGGCAAACGGCGAGCAGGACGCCGAGATCTTTTATACCGTCAAGTCTTGAGAGCGCATATATGCTACCGGCCATTCCCCAGACTATCCGTTGGAGTTGGTCGCAGCAAAAATAAATAAACATAAAACCACATAATATGGAGAGCAAGTAAAGCAGGAGGGGGGGGAATAAGAAAGTATTATATGGTGGTTCTTCCCGAACAGACCGTTGACTGCTCATGGCTTTGCAGGTTCGACGTGAGCGCCACAAATGAAGTTCTATCGCTTGACTCGTTTTAAACCTGAGGGTCTTTTTAACGTATTTTCGCATCAAGTTTCAGCTAATAATAAACGTTAGTTGGCCGTGGTGAATTTATGCATAAAAACCTGCCCAAGAGATCCTTGAACGACATCTGAACTCTCTCGAGCTTCCACTGTTACACACTTGATACATTTAACCATCAACTTCACTCGTTTATCTCTACTATAACATTAACAATGTTCACCAAACTCACACTCGTTTTGACTGCCCTTGCTGTCTTGGCCATTGCTATCCCGTAAATTTCCATAACTTCCTTTAACCCTATCATTTGTACTTGATTTTAACGAATTATTATTCCTTCACAGAACCCCCGACACTACCGTATCTCAATGCAACACTGGTAGTTCCAAATGCTGCAACAACGTCGGGGATGCCCAGTCTGCCGATTTCGCAGGTCTCTTAGGCCTCTTGAGTTTGGGAGACATCACTGGAATGATCGGTACCGGTTGCACAGACCTCGTTGCTAGCACAAACTGGTAAATTTCTTTCGGTTTTTTTTTTCACATTCTCTAACACTATTTGTTTACAGTGCTCAACAGCCCGTTTGCTGTGAGGGCAACCACTTCAACGGTCTTGTCAATGTCGGCTGCAGCCCCCTTGCCCTCTAAATACATTATTCATCCCATCAGTAGGCTGTATGTAGCTACTTACTTATACAAGTTTGAATAACATTATCGGCACCCGTAATTATTGTAAATTGAGGGAGTGACATTAACGGGAGCAAGCTCAAATGGTCTAAAAATAGGTCCATTGCGGAATGCTGTTCAAGCGCCTTTCCAGACGATTTAATCATCACTTTTTGACTTTTAACAACGAACAGCAATATGAGTCGCTGGACACAATACGACGAGGTATGTTCAGATTAATCACTTGTAAAGAACCATCTAGCTCAAGAGTTTATGTTATGAGGACGAATACCGTCTTCCGGAGGGAATGACACGAGTTGGTTATGATGCTGATACTCAACGATATACATTCCAAAGAGGAAATGAACTATGGTTAGGAGAACCTGGGGTTCAATATGGAGGCAATTTGACGAGAACTGGAGTTGTTAATGGTAAGAATTGAAATACGTTTTTCCGCTCATTATGGTTGACCAAATAACGAAGATGAGGAACAAGGACGAGCTACTATCGACGCTCCCCGCCGCTCGGATGGTTATCAACCGTTAACAACTGACACTGTGAATTACATTTCTAATTACTCTACAAAACACCAAAACTGACCAAATTGTCCATATTACAGACTGTTGTTTCCAATCGTTATGCTAATCGAATGTTCTATCCCTTCATCCTCCTCATATGTTTAGTCCTCCTTGTAGTCTTCAAATTCGTAAATAGCGATGACTCAGCATCGAACCCTCACAAATTCCATTGCCCGGACGGAGAAACGGCGCCCCAATATCATGTCAAAGCAGGGGATTCATGTTGGACAATTGCCAATTCCCATAAGTTCGCCCTAGAAACGCTTCTCAATCAAACTCTGAATCCCAAACTGGACTGCGATCATTTAAAACCAGGGGAGGTCATTTGCTTACCACTTCAAACTAACTCGGACAGTTTGAACAGTTGATTTTTATGTATTTTATTGACTTATATTATGCGGGCTTGTATTATTTATGTTTCGACTCGTTTATGAGATACCCTTTCAAACTGAGACCTGGACGCAATTGCTGTGCATGGGATGATTTTACCGCGACTGCTTCTACTAGTATGGTATGGCGTACTAACCAATCGACCATTTACGTCACACTTTGACTCGATTCCGTCACTCGAAAGCAGTACACCGTAGCACCAGTACCTGGTCAAGGAAGCGAAGCTGTTGGTTGAACTCAGCTCCGGATATGTCAAACAAGGACTATAAAATCTAACACCAAACCTAACCTTATTCTTATTCATGACCATGTACGGAATTGTACCAATAACATATGGATTGCCCTCTGATTTCCCCCTTCTCTCGTCCAAAATTCATTACGATCTCATTGACGTTCAATCTCTGTAAGTTGTTCTCGAGGTTTTCATAAAGGTTATCTTATAGTGTTTACATTAGTGCCACTCTTGTTCTGACATACGCTTCAAATGCTTCGGTGGCGGCAGACGTCAATTATGTCTGTCCTCTCCCTTCAGATGCATCTGTCTGTTCTTTTAAAGCTGTCATCGATGGCACACGCACCATCAAAGGCGTTGTTAAAGAAAAAGCGAAAGCGAAAGCTGAATACGACGCGGCCGTAGCTCAAGGCAAAACTGCGGCCCTTCTTCAGCAGGATAATGTCGAAAGTAATCAACTTAATATTCACGTTCTTCCGGTTATAAACCTCTTCTCTAGTTTTTCAAGTGTCATTAGGGAACATACACCCTAAGCAGGTTATCGAGATATAGTACGCGTTTCCCATCCTGCCACCATATATTCACTGACCGCCTCCGTAGCATATCATATGCATCTCTGATAACAGGCAATGGTGAACTTGATTCGTTACGTCTTACGTTCCCTAGTATCATCGCACCTCGTTATGGCACGCCACCCAATGAACTACTTTCTCTAGCATCTAGGATCCATCCTATCAAGACCGCTTTAGAGTTCTCAGTCTCGGTTCAGATGACGTCCCATATCAAATCTATAACGTCTCCCTCCCATCCTATCTCTATGACCCTCGGCACTTCAAAACTTGACTCTGGAGATGATTTTGATCCTTTCAAAGCACATGTTGCTCTAACATCTTCCGACCATCTTAATAAAGATATCGTCGTCGTCATCACTTGTCAAGGATTGGATAGACCTAGATGCACTGTGGAATCTTTTTCTCCGGAGGAAGGTGCACAGGAGTTTACGGACGCCTATTCGTTGACGTTGGTACCTCGATTTGAGCTTCCTCCGCTTCAAAAGCAAGGTCTGTCTAATTGCATAGTATTCATTTATATTTACTTAGCATTGCTTTTAGAATATATCTTCCTCGTCGATCGTAGTGGGTCAATGGGAGGTCAGAAGATGACCGCAGTTCGTTCTGCATTACAGGTGAAGAATTCCGACCTATTTCTTAGTGCCATGCTTAACAAATAACGTCGCTGTAGATTATGCTGAGAAGTTTGCCATCCAACAATACAAGTTTCAACATGTTTTCTTTTGGTAGCCATTGCAATTCCCTATGGCATTCAAGCGTAGCCTATGGGGCCGAAAGCTTGAAAAAGGCTGCATCGTATGTCGATGGAATGTCCGCCGATTACGGAGGAACTGAAATTCGGGCTGCATTGGAGGCCGTTTTTCGGACTCATACTGATGATCAAGATACTCCGTTGACAGTATTCGTACTCACCGACGGAGAAGCCTATGACTTGGACGGCGTCCAGTCGACAGTCTCCCAATACGTTAACCAATACAAAGACAAGACAAACTTTCTGAGAGTATTTTGTATGGGGATTGGCAATTCGGTTTCTAAGGTATGTATGTCATAGAGAGTTGTCTGGGAACGAAGAGGTTTGACATGTTCTTAGGCAATGTGCGATATGATTGGTACGACTGGCCAAGGCGCTGTCGTCTATGTCGGAGAAGATGAGAAACCTGACAAGAAACTAATAACGCTCTTACGCGCTGCTCGAGGACCTATCATCACAAATGTCTCTGTTGGTTGGGGCGTTGTCACAAGTGAAGAAAAGGATGATGATTTTGAAATGATTCCTTCTCAGCAAAAGCCTGAAGCACCACTATCTTTATTCGACGAGAAGGCTATTCCAAAAGATAATGTATCTCTTGGTCCTCAAACTAACATAAACCTTCCGCCACCACCCATGATACAGCAAGCGCCAACGAATGCTTCCCTACTTACACTTTATCCTGGGTTCCGTACCAGTGTCTTCGCCATAATCAAACGCGACAGGAGGGGTAACTCGGCTCCTGCCAAATCTGTTCGTGTCAAAGGTGTTGTTCAAGGTCGTGCCGTTGAACTGGAGGTCCCAGTTACCCCTGCTATGGCATCTGAAGCGCCCTCTGATCGAGACCATATCAAAGTTCTTCATGTTCTTGCTGCACGTGCTCTTGTTCGGCGGTTTGAAGATGAAGGGAAGAAGACTGGTATCATGTCTGATACTCTTAAAGCGGAAGTTTTGCGTGTTGCTGAGCGATATGGCATAGCAAGTTCCGAAACGTCGTTTGTTGCCGTGGATCAAGAAGGTACCTCAGTTGTCGCAATTACCGTTGCTGACACGCCAAACAAAGTCAAACGGGCCATGGTGGGTGGTTTTGTGGTAAGACAAATTTAACCATGTTTCACCAGCTGTATTTTTTATTTCTTGTCCATCTTCAGCGTAGGAGTTCTTTGGCGGCGACCTCTGCTTCAGCTGCCCCAATTGCCCCGATGGGAAGCTCAGGTGGCTTTTTTAGTCGTTTCAGAAACCAAAGTGCGTTTTTTCTGTTTCGCTTTTATCAAGGTTATAAATACATTGGTCTAGGTAATAATGTACCAATGTTCCAATTACAACAACAACAACAACAACAACAACCCATGGTAAGATTTCTGCTATGTTGTTAAACATCTTGGTTGCAGTTTATCTGTATTGAATGTCTTTTTCCTCAGGTGATAACCACTCGGGCTCGCCGGGCTCCAGCTCCAGCTCGCCAACTAACGGCTGATTGGGACCATCCTGTCAATTGTATTATATCTTCTCCTGTTTATGATTCGGCTGCGAGCCCGACAAATATGATGTATAATACGGGCCCGATTACTCAGACTTCTGCTTTTTCTCAATCAGCAATCCTCTCCTCCCATTCAGCCCCACCACAATCTAGGGATCGAGAGCGGGTACGAGTTCGACAACGTTCACCAAGTCCGGCCGCAGACCAAGTTGATTTAGTATTGGAAGGTGTCAGTCTCCTGCCCTTTCAACTTTCGCTAAGTCACTAATGTATTCGTTGGTAGATCCCACACTCTGAGGAACCACAACCGACAATCGAGTCTATCGCTCGCTATCAAACTTTCGAAGGTTTCTTTGAAGGTTCTTCTGCATTATTCAAACTTCTGGTCAAACAAGGTTCTCTTCCTTCATTGCCCAACACGTTGAAATCATTAGGAAATACGGGTGATAAAGTTTGGTGCTCAATTCTCTGCCTTGTTTTCATACAGACGAAATTCCCTGACGATGAAAGTGTCTGGGAGTTGATAGTTGAAAAGGGAGATAGATGGGTCAGTGACACTCTTGCTGAAAGCGTTGGAGATGAAAATGTTTCTGCTCTGGTTGATATATTGAAGAAAGAGGCTAAAAGTTACATTGCTTGATCTACATGTTTGTATATGATTTATTAAATATGGTACAGGATGTGTCAGCTACACTGTTTTAATGACCGGTCATAAACACGTCTTTATTAGTATCCATTTTTCATACAGGCGAAAAAACAAACAACCGACTTTTACTCTGATCGGGAGGTCCGAAAAGTCTTAGATTTGTTACCGAAGCGATTAGCTTTAGGGGGTCCGAGTTATGTAATTCTAGGTCGTTTGTCTTTACCAATAGTCATGAATACTTCTCAGACTATCTCGCACAATATCACAAACTCTCTTTCCATAATTCCGCTTCCTTTGTCAAGAGATGGGCCACCCGAAGGTTTCGGCTGGGAGGAGCGAGAGGGATCCGAAATGTCGACGACTACGGGATTCAACAACGGTATCGATTTGCGAGACGTCTTTCGTCAAGTTCGCAGATGCATTGTCTGTGGAAGTTATGGACAAACCACTCTCGAGTACTGCCATATAATTATGCGATCGGACCCACACGTGGCAGGTTGATAAAACACTGAAGCTCGCATGAAACTAATATGGGACACAGTGGGAAGAATTGAGAAACACCTATTCTTGGATTCCAACGCGGGCAAAAAGTAACCCAGAGCACGAGCCCCGTAATGGGATCCTCATGTGTTCAAACCACCATAGGGCGTTCGATGCGTACGATTATTTTATTCGTTATATACCAGCGGTAAATTTGATTCATATTCACTTTATTCCCCTTCTATTAACAAATTGACAGGTACAAAAATTTATATTTGTTAATTATTCCGGATTTACGGAGCACGAAAAATTTCATGGCAGAGCCGTCGCTCTGGACATCACACACCGACATGCTCCTTTCCCATCTCTGTTTATTATCCATGAGATGCGTGTCCGCGGACACCATCCCTTTCAACCAATAGAACCCTTACTTCTGCAAGACGCCTCATTTCAGGAATGGATTGTCACCGACTCCTTATTTGACGATTCAACGGGTACATTCGATCGTGATGGACCCCCACTGAGGCCGCGACGCGTCCGGGCACCAAATCAGCTACTGACAACAAATCCCGCCGAGGGGTCATCTGGGGACAGGAGATTGGCTTTGAATCAGGACGTCATCCAAGACATCCTCGCAGCCACCCGCTCCATGCCGTCCTGGAGAGCCTGTGAAATTGAAGGCACGAGCTGGAACGGAACGGCCGAGGAGAACATCCAAAAGTATACCTCAATCATTCGAATGCAACAAGATAGCTAGCTCCAATCCGATTTCTTTATGTTTTCCCTTTTTAAATAGCTTTAATCCCGTGTTTCGTTTTTTTCTTTAACGATCATGCTCCTGTGTTAAATTTTTCCTTCTTTTTGTTCAACTATAGCTACAGTGCCTCAGAAAATTGTACGCGCGCTTGGCTGGACAGAAATATCATCGTCAATAGATTAGTATAAATGTCAAATAAATTTGTAATAATAGATTAATATTATGTTTACAATGTTTACAGTTTCATGTAAGACTCAATGTTAATGGTGAACGAGATATTTGTACTTCTCTGCTCCGACCTCATCTGTATTACAGTTTAGGTTAATACCCCTCGATACAATGGGTTAATGACTGACCATAAACCTCTTTTATCCGTCTGATACATCGCGTTTCGTACAGGCGAAAAAAAGAAAAAACTGACCCTGGTCTGATCAGGAGGTCATGGTAGATACAGCGAGTTTATCATGTCCTAATTAAATCTCAGACTTGTCATTCAGAAGTACTTTCAAAGTTAACGTAGTCCCGGGCCCGAAGCTAGTCGGAGTATCAGCTGTTATGCATGTTACTAGTATGGCCGGACGTGACACAGGATGATCATAGGTCGTTTGTCTCGGAACGTAACCAGCTATCAATAGTTATGGATGTTTCTACTAGTACCTCGCACAATATCACCGAAACTCTCTCCACTATCCTGCTTCCATTGTCAAAAGATGGACCACCCGAAGGTTTTGCATGAGAGGAGGCTGAGCGAACGGAGTCCGTTAAGTCATCAACTACAGCCTTCGACACCGGTATCATTGAGCGAGACAGTTTTGCTGGAGTCCGTCAATGTGTCGTTTGTGGAAGTGATAGTCCAGCATCTCAGGAACATTGTGACATAATTATGCGATCAGACCCCTATCTGGTAGGTTGATATAAGACACCGGAGTTCGCCCGAAAACTAATATAAGACATACTTAATGGAAAGAACTAAAGACAGAGTATAATTGGATTCCTGAAAAAGCCAAAGATAGACCTCAACACGAGCCTCGTAATGGGCTGCTTATGTGTTCACATCATCATAGATCCTTTGACGGATATGAGTTTTTCATACGATATGTTCCAGCGGTGAGTTTGATTCGCATTCATTTTTGTTATCTTCCGTTAACAATGAACAGATACAAAAATTTGTGTTCATCAATTATTCCGGTTTCAAAACGCACCAACCGTACCACGGCAAGGCCATTGCTTTAGACATCACGCACCGACATGTTCCCTTTCCCTCCTTGTTTATTATACATGAGATGCGTGTTCGCGGATTCCATCCTTTTCAACGGACAGAGCCACTGATACCACAGGAAATACTGTTTCAAGACTGGATCGTAAATGCCGCGTTGTTTGACCATAGGAAGGGGTCATTTAACCGTGATCGTCCTCCACCTAGGTGACTTAGAGGCAGCAGCCAACTACAACTACCGGAAACGAGCATGAGGGGCGAATCGTCCGGCGATAGAACATTACCGTTGAATGCCAATGTCATCCAGGAAATACTCACAGCAACCCGGTCAATGCCCTCGTGGAAAGCTTGCGAGATCGAAGGCACGAGTTGGACTGGTACGGCTGAAGAAAATATTCAAAAGTATGCTTCGATCATTGGAACGCAGTTGAAAGATAGCTAGCTTCGATCCGCATTTTTATTTAACTGGCTTTAATCCGCGTTTCTGTGTTAATTTTTCTCTCTTTTTCTTTAGCTACCTTTGATGATCGTGTTTCTTTGTCTTAAGCTTATTTTCTATTTATAACAATGGTTTGTATACGATATTTTTAAGTCTACTTCACATTTTTTGTGAGATACTGGCGCTGCCCACGCCCTCAATACCATGCGCTGCTCTTCCGATAATTGCAGTGACACCAGTAATAGCACTGAGTTCAAAGAGTCGTAAGCTCATCTCAAAACATGCTTTGGCTGGTGTGCATATATGCGGACTAATGCTGGGCAAACATGAAATTCGAGTTTCTCTCTTTATTTTTATTTTTATTTACTTTTATAATGTATGTCGAAAGGTAATGAAAGATGGTGAGCCTTCCTTCATATAATCTTGGCGCAATTTGAGAGGATTTCGCGCGTGCTGGTTTCAGACATCTATGTCAATGCTTATGGCGCGCTGACAAGTAAGAATGTGATAATGTGGGATCGGATTGTTTATTGAGATTGAATTCTGTTAACACCGACGATTCCCTCATATAACCAGATTCCTCAACTCATGTTAATAATCAGCATCCCTGGGTTATTTGCGGATTCAAATACCCGCATTTCTTGTCTTCAAAGGGGAGCTCTCGTTTAGTAAAGGGCGAACTAAAGTATATGAAAAAAGGACTCACGCTCGAAATGCCGATATTAAAGAAGGTTTCAGAACCGGTCGTCCATTTTTGGAGTGTAATCCCTGACCTACGATTACGCGAAGTTGATGTCCACCTCTCAACTGAACTTCTCGCAAGGCCGTTTCAACAACTTTTAATGCTTCTTCTTTCCTTAGTGAATGTACATCAATTGTCGATGTCCCGGGTTTATTTCGCGCTTGAATGAATTACGGGGATCGTTTTTTTTCTTTTTTTTCCTTCTTAGCAGAAATTAAAGATACTTACCTCGGAAATAGAGTTTAGCAGCTTTCTTGTCTGCGCGGTCTGCTTCTTTTTGATATTCTTGCATCATGCATTTTATACGGAATGCTTCATCCGAACGTTGATCCTTTAAAGCATTTTTTCTTTTTTCACCAAGTGTTGATATCTTTTTCTTCGCCTCCAAACTTTGCTTGCGATATTCTTCAGCGCGCCGGTCAATAGCCCTCATATTCCCCTCTAATTCTGAAAGTCGGACACTCGTAGAACTCGAAGTTACCGAAGGTTCGTAAGCAAGGAGGTTTTCTAGGTATTTCTTTTGGTTTCGTAGTTCGGTTTTGTCGTATACCCCGCTCTGTGGTTCCGGTATTACTTCAATTTGCTCGCCCAACTCTGCTCCATCCACGACCGATACGAACTTTTCAACTCGAACATATGTTTGAGATATGTAATCTTGTGGAATCAAATGCGGTTTGTAGTCAGTAGTTCCGTTCTGAGCTACTGCATCAAAAAGAACAACAGCGTTGTCAACCTCGTCCTGCGAGGGCGATCCTTCTTCACCGTCGGAGCTAAGCTCATCCGGTATTTCCTCAAGTTCCTCATTAGATGGCTCTTCGTACAGAACTGATTCGCCTCCGACTTGAATGTGGCTTAAGGACGCCTTCGTTGTCGTCGAACCAGAAACTCCTGATTGAATTGTCCGTGCTAAGGTATACTGAGAATCTGTCTCTGAACTTTCTGATTCAGAAAATGTTGATTCGGCTGTATGGAACGTTAAATTCTCGGATAGCGCTAATTCCTCGGTAATATCATTCAAGTGTTTTGAAGATTGAGAAATTCGTCGAATGTTGGTTGCCGTAAGGGGAAGGGACGTTACTGATTCCGGTGGCGCAGTAGTTGGTGGATTCAGCTCTACGATACTGTTGTATCTGTTCGTGATACGCCGGGAGGCTGATTCGGCGAATTTGACATGCGGAGATCGATTTTTTATTGTCCTGGTCGTCGTGACGCTATCGATAGCTCGAACGTTATTTCGAGTATTGGCTAAGTTAGCCAGTGGTCTGAAACCCGCATCGACACCACGATTAACTAGGAAAACTCTTGAAGAACTGCTTTCATTAATCACCGACGCCTTTGGAATTATATTCTGATTTTTCTGAGTAGTAATAATATCACTTTTTGATCGGGTTTGTGTTGCATGACGATCAGTGTGGTTGGTTTCCCGATGGTCTACTAATTCGTTCAATGACTGCGAGTACAAAACGGATGACGCCGTCCAGCCTAATAAAGGAAATATAACCCATATAACATGTTGATTGACAACAATGTCAAAAAAGGAATATATCAAAAGACTTGTGAGGGCTACCGTTATATTTTCATAGTCGATTCGAATTTGATGACCGTGACCGTGTTTCTTCCGGCCGTCCGACAAATGTGAAAAAACCGGTGGCGCCGTAAGATAAACGGTTAATATTCCAGCTAATAATCCTGATATTGCTCGAATGAAAGTATCATGTTCTTGAAAGAGAGTGATTATGATTGTGCGTGTGCATAGCAGACATGAGAGTACACCAGCTGTTGTCGCGAGAGACATGATTTAAGCTATGTGGGAAGAGTTTGAGAACCGCATTGAACCACGCAGCCGATGCTTGTTGTATTCTCTCAATGCGCATGCCTCGAGGTGGACCTACGATGATCTACACACTGTAAGATAGAAAGAAAATTAACGAGGTTTATTGTTCAACGTTCTCTGTCATCAACATCGAAGTCGTTCATTGTTCTCAGTGGTTAGTAAGCGCGCGTGCGCCCCGCCGTCCAATCGACATCGTCGCGGCGTGGCGGAGCGGAGGCGTGCCTCACCATCAGCGACTTTCGAGAATGATGATAACTTTATCTTTTAATATCTTCATTGCAGATCAACGTTTTTGAATACGGAACAAACAGGATGGTCAACTATAATCCAACATCGAACAGATACTTCAGGTTTCAGGTTCAGATTGCTTTATAGAAGGGTGTTACATACCACAATTATGATAAGGTTTATACCCCAGCCTAGCGCGCACTGGCACGTTCTTCATTGACTTCACGGCTAGATTTTCGTGACCGGTTGATGGCAATAATATTATGTCTGGAGGAGAGGAGATGTCCGTACATACAAACGTGATGTTTATATTCATAAAAAAAACATTCTTGATATAAATTTGACTCTTTTCCGGCTTCTCAGGGTATAAAAAGAAAAAAAAATACTCACCGAACCCACGTGTCGATATCGATAATCGAAATTTGTACCCCTCCTTTACGGTTGTCTGAAAAGTCTGGGATTTTTAGAAATAACAATCTCAATGGCTCTTTTATATCCCGCCCGAAGCATATTGGAAAAGACCGGCTTCCATTTTCAATAGTGTATTTATTAGCTTGTGTGCGTTCAGAACTCAGAACGGCGAGTTTTTAAGAGGTAGTATTATATTGCCACTCTATTCGTCGAAGTTAATGGATCAGACACTAATAATTCATTTAATTCATAGAACCTTTTATAATCCGGGGTGGGTTCATTCATGAACTATGTATCTACCGCCACAACTCTTTTTACGGAAGTGTATCGTAATAATCAACAATCACATTCACATAATCATACAACGGGGGGGTACCTCAAAAAACAATTACTTACGGCACGTGTTAAAAGGAGATGTATATGTATATACACCACTCGGACTTTCGGGCCTGAAATACTAGTACTTGAGGACGCAGCTTGCCCTACGCCCTCGTACCCGCATAGTCCAGGAGAAAAGAGACATTCCATTTTCTAACTTGAGGTATGAAATTCCCATACCCTAAAGGAGTATTTACTGTGGCGCCGCTGTCATTTCATGAATACATCCATGTATTCTTTCAGGGTGAGCCCTTGATTCACTAAAGTTCTTTCTATTGAAAAGTTCCCGTGACACTCGCAAAATGTAAATACGTAAAGTAAGTGAATTCACATTTGTTTAGAAAGAAATTATTAGAAGATTAGAGGCATTGAGGTTTTAAAAATACAGTACCTTTTTGAACCATAATCCGCGGTTACCTACCCCTCCGCACAGCTTTGATCAGAGTCGATTATTGAGACGACGGATTCAATCAAGAACTGCATTCAATCAAGCTTTTATGTTTAACAATGTGCAGGTAATGATCAGTAATGGTTGCCTAACGACCAGGTAACGATGGTCCCGACACAATTGCAGAAGGGAACTGAGTAACTTTGGTAATAAAGTGAAAACAATTGAGAACAGCATTTGCATTTGCAATGCGAAAAAAACAATCTTAAATACCTTATGCTTGAAAGAGTGATATAGATGTCTGGGCGGGTGAATTTGAATTTCATGTGCCTCAATCTGTTCTACTACATTTGTATTAGATACTAGTATAAGAGCATATCTATCTCGTTTTCAGAATACGTATAGCGACGTCGCTAGGCAGTGTTTTTGTATTCATGTTTACTAACGCTATAACTACATGATGTTGAACGGTACCGGTTCGAAATAGGCTAAGAACCTCGGACCCAATCTAAATCATCTGATGGGGGAGGGAGGAGTATCCTTAGATCAAACTAAAAGCCTTGGAACCTGAACTCGGTTAACAGGAGAGAGATCTTGAATATTCTCGTAGGATATCATCGATCATTGTCGCAACTGAAAAGATATTACTTTTAAAATTTCATATTAATGTGAACAGTAAAAGATCTCTATACCCGCAAAGACTTGGGTGATAGATGTTTTTTTCTTTTCAAGTTGAGTGTTCACGAGCAGAATTAACAGAGACGCTTTGACCGCATGTAAGCGGAACCGTCGGGTATGTAAATTTGAAAACAAAAAAAATGGACTGTCGGATTCAACATCTGTAATACCGGTACCGCATGGAGTCAGGTGGGCTTAATCCCGAAGGCATCTAGTCTTTTTCTTTTTTGCTTGAGTAACCATATAATAGGTTTGAAAGCAAAAAAATAGCGTCAACGTAAGACTATGTTGCAATAAAACGAAATTCTGAAAGCGTAATCATACATGAGTCATTCACTACACACCTTTTAGTAAGGACTCAACTTATATATATATATATATATCATAGTAGCAGCCAGGCATATAAACGATATTGTGAATTCTGCGTTGATCATTTATTAGCCAATAAAGACATTTCCATTCCCTTTTGTTTTGACGCCAAACAGAATTTGCCATGTGCACTACATATGGCCTAGTATTCCGAATACCGGTACAACCTTGGTTGACTCCACTGGTTGAGTTTAGTCTCCAAGTCATATGTACCATGTTCAAGGAAGATCGGATTTCAAGTTAGCAAGGGCGGAAGATCTACATATAATTTGGGTAAGGTTTCGTATACTATACTTAGTAGTAAACGATCTGATGGCATGTTACCCGATTCATGTCACAAACTTGCAGAGTGGCAAAATCTCTCATGTTCATGAAACCAGTCTCAATGTCAGTTAGTATCGAAATGACTTTTAGCACATCACCCAAGTCTATAAAAACGCAATGCTACCAATTTCAATTTGTTAGATGATAGGATCTTTGCCAAAAAAGGATTTATATGTAGTGAATATTATTTCCGGTGATTGAGGCTTATCGATATCTTTCGGGATGACTCTTTTTTAGAATCTCGTACCTTTACAAATTAGTAATCTCTGCCCTGGAAAAAGTATTATACATATGTATGTACATACATACATACAACGTTTGTGACGAATTCACCCTTGGGTCTCCCCGCATTTCTATTAGTAGTCGTCCTGATTGGTCAAAGTGAAATTTAAGCGATGACAAGCGGAAGTGATACAGGGCAAGCAGCGAAGAGGGCAATGCTCTCTATGTCTGTGACAAAAGAGCGCCTTAGCGCTATACTTATGTTAAACCTCTTTTTGTAAGTTCGGAAAGTCCGGATGCTGTACTAAGGCTCCGGATTCGCCGGAAGCAGTTTTCCGAATATGCTCTTTTTTTCTTTTCTTTTTCCTGCCGTGGTTATGTTCAATATGTAAATACTAATAATATTTTTTTTAAGAACCCAAATTTTGAATTTTTGACCACTGAAACTTACATAAAATAGAACCCAATATAATTGAACGACAAATCCCAGTTAAGGGATAACCTGGCAAAGGCGCTAAAATAAATGCTTTCGAATCATTCAACGGAACTTTACAATGCCATATTCTCCGAGTGGAGAAGGTCTGCATGCACTGGCACCGATTGCAGATTCAAGTCATTTTTGATCCCGGGGAGAGATCACACGACTATCCTGGGATTATCCCGCTCTCATAATACCAAACTAGTGAGTAATCTGTGATCATATATAATCATATAGCATGCTTGATTCTCTCACTTTTTTTGATTAATTCTTGGTATTTTTTTTTTCCTGAATCAAAGCTATTTTTCTCTGATTGCAGTTCGGAGCGGCGGGATGATCGACCATCATAATGCGTCCTCTCAATACTCTGATCATCGTTTTTTTTTTATAACAATTTTCCCTCCCCCCGCCTAGATATCGATATTAAAAACATCGATCCATATATGTATGCAACTTCTTTTCAATTAGATTAGACTCAATAAGTAGAATACTCGCTGATTCTGTGGGGCCGATGAATTACCGACAGTCTTACTCTGGATAGTATGCTACGCACGTCATGTAGAGGCGATGGGAGACTTCTGCGACCGTTCTCGTGGTACGAATGAGTGGCCACCGGTCCATCCGTCTAACAATCCCCATCACAATTCCGTCAAAGTATTTGTTCCTGTCAATCCTTGTAAGCCAACGAAAAAACGTTATCCTCTCGCCATACAAGCCATGACATATGATCAGGCTGATAATAATAATTACCCACGGGAAAAAACAGAAGGAATAAGAACCCATGTGCCTGTTTTCCCCCCCTCATGTGCGTTTGCGTTCGTCGGTATTCCTATATCTAAGAAGCTTCTTCCCAAGACAGATATCGATCAACGCAAAAATGAAAATGTGGAGCATTCAGTAGGGACTTTGTATTTGTCTGTAACCTTTCAAAGTTTGCACTAGAAAACGGCCTACACATTCGAGTTTCGTTTCAAGATATCCTTAAATGTATTGTTCCTTGGTATCCCATTTATTAGTTAGCCGCAAATTAGCCGAACCGAGGAAGAAGAGGAGATAGAAAATGAATTGTAAATGAAATAGTATTAGTCTCAAAAAACGCGGCCTTTTCCCATGAAACGTGCTTTTCTTTTCCTTTGTATGCTGGGGTAATTATATATAATAATAAAAAAGTCCCATGAAAAGATAATTTAGTACTCTTTTGTCTGAGACACAAGCGATTCAAAGTTAAAAGTATGTATGTATGATGATCAAATTTTCCGTAGTCCCCACCTTCTTGATTCAGCAATGTACCAAAATAACATATGAGCAATTCGTACCAATTTAGAAAGTGTGGTGCTAATTGATGTCTCGTAATCAAAAGTATAATAATTTTTTGTGCTCCTTTTTCCTTGTTTTATCATAGCATGACATAGTAGTATACAAAGGCCTGCAGGTTCAAACCCGAGCCCAGGCGTAAGAGCCATGAACGGCTCCAGATGGCTCCCTTTATTGTTAGGCGGGACCTGAATTTCCCCGATTTGGGCATTCATACCTGATCGATCGCCGATTGAATACTTACATAATAATTGCCTCAAATCCCCACTCAAAAGAAAAACAATAATCTTTGTGTTCTCAGAGAGAGAGAAATTACGGCAAAACAGTTTCTTTCTAGCTAAAAGCTGTTTTCCGTTGTTATCTTTTTTTACAAAACAAGGGCACGGCGATGTACATTGCAAGAGAGAGAGAGAGAGAGAGAAAAGGGAAATAATATGTGTGTGTATGAGAGGGAACGGGAAAAAAAAGCACAACAACAATCGATGGAGCAAAAAGTGAAGGGAAACTATTAACGATGTAAGAACAAGTGATATACTTTAAAAAAAACAATGCAACAAGAAAAAGAGAAAAAAAGCATCGCAATGCAATTGAGAGAATGATGACTACTAGAGAGAGAGAGAAAGAAAAAAAAAGGCCGGGTAAAAACAAGAGGACCGGTAAAGCCATCCACCGATATCATTTGGGACCAAGGTAACTGTAATCCGGGTGATAATGGGTATGGTATATTATATAATGCATGGGAATCAAAGATGGGTGTCGCAAAATCCGCAGAGAGTAAGATTTTCGCCGAACATGAACCTTGGAATCAAAGAAAAAAGCAAAGGGGAATAAGTTGGTAGTGTAGCAAGCAAATGCAAAGAGAATCCAGTAAAGAAGAAAGAACAAATGCAAAAAGGAGCACTCTTGGCAGCCAATGTCAACCATTGTGACGTGAATGACGATGTGCAAAGGGGTGGGGCAAAAATGCAGAGCGATGTTTGGTAAAGGGAAAGAGATGGGAAGGTAATAATTAAACTTTTGTAACATGCCTGCCACATTCGGGGGCAGCCTCTTTATGTCGTTGACCTGATTTTCATTTCATGATGATGATTGTTGAGATAGCGCAATATGCAGGATTGTATCTGAATGATTATGAGGACGGTCCTATCCACTGTCGCGAAGCAGATCGACCGCAGTATAATCAGGGAGGTCATTACAATGAGCAATGCTCCCATAAACATCTGGGGCGGGACGCGATAGTCCACATAACCATTTCTCCAAAGTTTTTAAGGAGAGAATAATCCATGCAGTAGTAAAAAGAGCGCCTTCAGTGAAATCAGCAAACGACGAACACCCGAATAAGTGTCAAAGAGGTAATTAACACGGATGAATGACGATGATGGTATGATGGTGATGGTGATGAGCAAAGGTAGGGGACGGGCAAATTATCCTTCCAATTCTTGTAGCCCCCTTTTCCAATCCGATAGTAAGATAAGAACCGATGGTTTGACTGAAAACAGCTTCATATAATTCATAGTAGCCAATCGACTACTATCGCGCTGCATCCTTCCGTTGAAGACCTTCCATGCCACGATATCCAGCTGGATATGCAATTTCTCGAATCATAGACCGACCTAACAATAACATCCAAACCAAACCATCTACTTGTGGCGTCGATAATGCAATGGGCCACATCAGTGGACCTTCCCCAGGTCCTGGTGTATGATCAGGATCACTATCAGGTCTCGAGCACTCGTCTTGGTCAAAATCAGCCTCGTATTCTTCCTCGATTCGCAATTGACATGTTAGAATTCTAGCGTAGGTCTTTGGGTAACATCGCGAGAGTATGGGTAAATTGAGGTATACACCTGCAACGCTCACATTACGTGCTGATCGCTGGCTGTAGTTTATTGCCGATTGGACTGCATCGAAATATGATTTCGGAACATTGAGAGGTTGCCCAGATGATGATGACGAGGAGTTTGATACAGCAGGACCGTGTGGTGTTGCCCGTGATGTAACAATTGCTGGTGGAGCAGCATTCATTAAAGCAGGTGAATTATTTGAAGCAGAATGTTGTGATGAGCCCCCAAGAGATGTAGCCGGGGAAAGAGAAGATATTTGATTGGGCTCTGGTTGTTTGTTAGCGTTTTCGATATCGCCTGCTGATTTGGAAAGTGAGGAATTTAGGGCAGAAGCTTTTCGAGCATAAACATAGGCTTCAATTATACGACTATTTCCGAAGAGTAGATTAGCAAAATCAAGTTGAAAGGTAAGTGGTAAAGAACCAATGAGAAATCGCACATTAGACCGACGAAGGCCCGTTGAGCATCACCCCTAGCATCCGAGACTTCCCAGCGGTTCCTAACCCATGCTGTATAGGCATCTAGAGTCTCCCAAAGACTTTGATGACATCGACCTTCTGACATATCTTTACACCATATACTATAGGCGAAATTGAGAAGTCCGTCGATAGCTTCAATTCGAGCGATAAATCCTAAATGAGCAAGTTGAGATGAATTGGGTCTATTTCTTCCACTTTCCGGAGGTATTCGCATCCGGTCTTGCGCCGATTGTTTAAGAAGTTTCCCGCAACCCAGGTATCGATCGTGAAAACGAGAGTATTCCTGTGTAGTGGGTTTTCCCCTGCGATGTGAATATGAGGAAGTTTCTGGTGCTCCGGGGGTAGGAGCGACGGCAAGTATTTGAGGTTGGGAGGGTGTGGTCACGGATGATGACAATGAAATCACCGGAACTTCTTCCTTACGTACCGACTGCGGCGAAATACGAGGTGAGCGTACATCCGGTATGGATTGATGTACATCGGTATGTTGTAATGAAGTTCTAGCACGCTTTGTAGTAACTTGTTGCCCTAAAGAGTCTGCCTCTTGAGGAGGTAATTTGCGGCGGCCGGAGGAGAGTGAT
The DNA here is from genome assembly GCA_020884735.1 of Clathrus columnatus. Taxonomy (NCBI): domain Eukaryota; kingdom Fungi; phylum Basidiomycota; class Agaricomycetes; order Phallales; family Clathraceae; genus Clathrus; species Clathrus columnatus. Next base: position 1,444,909 of record BPWL01000001.1, read on the forward strand.
GGCGCAGGCGAGGCGCTTCGAGAAGGAGGTGGGGACGCCGGTAACGTCGCCGAAAGCATTGGTAAAGCAAGAACAGCCTTCAATAGCTGATGATAAAGAAACCATTTTCAAGAGAGAATATAGACGAAGAAATATAAAATTTTGGGTGAATTCCATGCGATGAAAGAATGACAAATATGAAGCCATACCTGCAAGTTTTGTTCAAGGATTGGGCGTGTAGGACTAGACAAAATAAAAGTCAGCAAACAGTGGATCGATGATGTCCAAACAATTGAGTTCACCGTCGTTTCCGTGCCATAGGACGAGGAACAGACATCGTAGAACGAGAAAGAGGAGATGGGTGGTAGAAGAAACAGCAGGGACAACACAGGCTCTGGTGCCGAAGGGACAAGAATGTTTATGTCATCACATGGTCCTTGATGGGAAGTTGCCTGCCACAAGATCCCAGGATTTTTTGCCACATCATCATAGACTATCCTAAGATTACTATCATAATCCGGCGTTTAGTTTAGCGGATTCCACTGAAAACCAAGTAATTTAATTCGAAAAAAATAATGTACAGCAAATCTGCTGAAATTATGTTCAAGTAAAAAAAAAAGTAGATGTCTCCGAGTCCTTTGTCTCTCTTTCTCTGTCCCTTGTCCTTGTCCTTGTCCTTGTCCTTTTGTTTTCGTTTCCGGACAGCATGTGTGAAAAGTGCCCAATTCCGGCCCTTCTATTATTGGCTTGTTCCGATCCCACATTATATTATTTATTATTCATTTATTATTCGACCTCCTCTCTTTGGAGGGTGTTGTTAGTTTGAAACTAGGGTAATTAGAGAAAAGATGAAATGTATTTTGAAAACATTGTGTAGCATAGGAAAACATGGTAGCGAACAGGTATTTGATTCTGCATAAACATATATATTCCACCATACGTACACCAAAACCGATGGCGCTCCGGAAAGCGCTTCTGGGCAACCCGCATCCTTTCTTCGCGGCCGTTTACCGGTTAGATTTCGCAACTCGTTCAAGTTCATCCTTTTTCTGTAATGCAAGATTTTATCATTACTATATGGAAAAGCCTTGACCCAACAAGCTAAGCTCACCTTGATAGCGTACGAGTTGGACGAACCCTTAGCAGCGTTGATTAGTTCATCGGCAAGACACTCGGCCACAGACTTGACATTACGGAAAGCGCTTTCGCGAGTCTATACAACAAAAACAGGGGTAAAAAAATCAGTTATCAGTTTCCAGTTACTCGAAGCATTCAGAAAATGGAAATAATTAGCCAATCTAGTTTAAGCCTAGATAGGCTGTCACAGAAGACCCATGGTAACGGAAGCGAACCAAGAGCTAAGATAAAATACCGAAGACTAACCCCAACAGTGAGGAGGGCGATTGCCTGGTTGACCCTACGCAAGGGCGAGACATCGACTGCCTGACGTCTTACGGTACCTTGAGATCCAATACGGGTGCTGTCTTCACGAGGTCCAGTGTTGATAATGGCGTCCACAAGAACCTGGGCAGAAAAGGTATGTTAATGAGTATTCCGGCTTACTATATTCAGAGAAAGAAAGAAAAAAAGAAACCACGTGCGTCATGCTCGAATTAACCACGTGCACAACCAGGTTTCAATGTGTAAATGAGAGCTAGTTCACAATGCATACCTGGATGGGGTTTTGATCGGTGAGGAGGTGGATGATTTCAAAGGCATGGGCGACAATCCGAAGAGCCAAGAGCTTTTTACCATTGTTGCGACCTTTCATCATCAAGCTGAACAGAAGAAAAAAAAAATGAGACGATGCGTCAGGAAATTATTCTAAAAAGGCCTACCTGTCAACCAAACGCTCAACAATTGGCATTTGTGCTTTCTTGAATTGCTTTTTGGCATAACGACCAGCTGTGTGGGGGACCCAAACAGCGTGTCGTACTTGGATGTAATCAATCAAAGATACATCCTTAACTGCCTCCGCTCTAAGATATTCCAAAAGAAGAGTTTAAACGTATAACGCAACAGCGTAGGGGAAGTATAAAGAACAAAAAGACATAATACATGCGTTAGGACTTCTTTTGCACATTTACTTTTAAAATAACGTACGGTAATGTATCCCATTTGCCAAACAATTTGACGGGTTTTGAGATGGAATCGCCCTCTCCGATTTTTGCAACACTAACAGGCAAAGTTTTGCCAGTAAAAGATGATCCTTCCATTGCGGTTTAAAAGGTAACTGTAGATTTTGGCGGCGGCGTTGCCTGTATTTTTGAGAGAATAAGAGATCTAATATTTCAAACAGCACCAATATAATACCGTTATTGTTTAGGTTGCAATGGCAGACAAAGTATACGTACCGGAGGGACCGTTCGCTCTTGCTAGCGTTCTTGAGATGTTTAGGCGCTCAAGCGGACTTTTGTCTACTATACAGGTGTACCAGTAATTTGGCTCAGCGGGGTTTGCAATCATAACTTCATACTGGCGCTGGCTTGACGGTTGCTTGTGAAACATGGTTGATGATTTGAAGATTCGAAGGAATTGCGATGCCACTGCTGTTCAAAGTGAATCCTACAACCGTATACAGGCCAAAAAGTGAGTAACTAACCAACGAACATTAGAACCGCAAGCTTCAAGTTTTGGCTCGGATATCTGATTATCCGTCATTTCGAAACGCGTTGCGTGTGTTTGTTTCTTCTCATGATCAGTTTGAAGACATAACTTCCCCAATATATTTTGATTCATTGGATACCATTTTGTGATTCAAAATCCTAAATATCCCATACAAACTATGAACCAGAGGCTCGCGAGATCAACAGAGAGCAATGATAACCCTTCAGATTCTCATTTCGAGTTCAGACCGTCATGATATTGGTGATAGACCCTGTCTGGTCATATTATACTTTTATTTAACGAACGAATGTTTAAATTTATATTTATGAGTGCGATACTATTCAAACTTTCAAAATCCCCCTTTTAGGTTTGACTAGGAAATGTTGAAACTCAAAACTCTTTGGCAACTCCTATTTCACGTTAGATATCATATCGCAAATGTAGTCAGGGATGTAATATAACATCAGCTTAAATTTTAAAACAATGATTGATGGTGTAGTTTTAATTTGAACAATAATGGTTAAAGGTATATGCGTGTATGTGAGAGTGTTTGTATAAATATAAAACGGGAGCTTCGGAGGGCTTGTCGATTGGCTGTATATGTATAAGGCTAATGCCCTGGCTTGTTTTATATGATGTGAGTAAAAGGAAGTAAAGTAACAAGACTGCATTGAATATACATGGACTAATGTCTTCCATTTAGGTCAATATTATGAAACCCCTTGAAATCACATTATCTCAAGATCACAACGAACTTTTCAATGATAAAACATCATAAATTTCAGATTTTCGCTAGCGATGTTATCTTTGTCAAGGTATTAGAAGATCTTTTTTTCAGGAGTTATCCCTGTAACTCTTCAGGGAATCCGCGGAAAATAATAGATGTATTGCTCGCGCCATAAAGATTTTGATTTTTCAAAAGTTTCAAGGGTTGCATTTCATTCCGGCCAACATTCGTATCAGATATGCCAGATTTATCAGAAATGGCTCAAGGGGAAGCTGGTTTAGTGACAAGTATCCTAAAAGTTGATTTCTTAGCTCCGTTTGGCGGCATCTTGTCATGCTAGGGTTACTTTCTTGCAATTGGGGTGTACACATAAATGTGAGTAGGGATCCTATAATGAAACCATCAACATACATATGATCATGATTGGCGATTGTAGTGACGCAACTGAATATGGCTTTACTTATCGAAGAATGCTCCCCAAAACCTGTGCGTTCCTGTTCTCTTATCAATTATTATCTCTAAAGGTACGTAATGGCCGATATTCGGTTTCGGTGTGCATATATTTATAGGAGTTTCCCAATCATACCCCTAATACACAAGAGTTAATTAATTGTTTGGTTTTCGTTGAATAATGAACGTCAACTCTCAGATTTTGATTGGAACTCATGCGCTACCCTGTATTCGGAAAATATGTAATGGTCTGAGTCGATGACGAACAGAACAAAAAAAATGGTGTCCTTATATAATTCCTTCCTTCCCCTTTATGCCTTTTTGCAATTCCAATTTTACTGTTGTTTCGAAAAATTCAATCATCTCCCTATAAAACCAAATAACGACATGTGTAAGTACGCACGACTGAGAAACCTCGATCTCCTTGAAAATATACCACCAACTTGTTTATAGTTTGAGCGCGCCCGTTTTTTAGGATACTGTATTACAGACACCTAGTTAATCTCCAAATTTTAACGAGGCCGGCGTACGAGCAAGTACCAATTCAAATGACAGCTGGGGAGTGGGCCTCAAGGCTTCAGCGTCTGGTTTCGAACTTGCTGCTCTGATACTACGAGCCATTCCGGCCGGGCTGACCTTTGAGGAGCTGTCAGAGCCTCCATTCTTGTGGCTGCATGAGACCGCAATAGTTTGGAATTGAATTTCAGAATCATCCTAAGTCGGTGGCCATACACACGACTGACCGTGGCTCCTCAACGACTCCGGGTTCCTTACATGTATATGCACATATCCTGGTAGCCCATCCGCCCCCACACTTGCTAGCACTGATGGAGTCAGACTAACGTCTCTCCTGTTTTAAGGGTGTCTTTTTTGCGACACTTTATCATGAACTAGAGTTAAAATTATCTTCGTATGACCGCCACCTGTAATAAATAAGCATGTGATTACGTCCATATGTAAGCGCAACGACTTCACTTTTCAAAGCAAACGCATGTACTCCATCCATCCATAACCCCGATGGCATTAGATTTGTCAAAGATTTCACTGCTTGAAGCTACACCTGAGCAAGTAAGTCGGTAAACTTCGATCCATGCTTTGGATCGTATCCCTCTGCTTGAGAAACGGCTAAGAATGGGAAATTCAGATTTTGCTTTGCCGAATGCGAAATTATGCTTCATGGAACAGAGGATTAGATCTGGACAGTTATTTAAAACGCGAGAAAACGGTAGATATATATGAACATGCTCAAAATGGAAAGCTTCGAACATGGGTTCTGGCACCCGTGGACAATCCTCAAACAATGGATTTTTTCTGCGCATGTGAGACGTAAGTCCATCTTTTTTTCTTTCAAAGAATAGAAATTTTACTTTCCGCTTGTCCTGCTACAGATTTCAAAGACAAGCACTAATTCACAGATCAACCTCGAATGGTCACCGGAGGGTAATTGCCTATGGAATCGCCGCTGTCTTCTGCCCACAAGAAAACCGTAACAAGGGTTATACGACGCATATGATGCGCTTATTGCATTATATCCTTGCACCAGTGGACACGCTAGATACTTTTCCGACGAATTGGGGTTCGCCTCCACTGCAACCGTCTGGTTTAGCAAACGCAAGTTTCTCTGCGCTTTGGAGTGTCATCGGAACAGAATTTTATGAACGATTGGGGTGGAAAGCAAAAGAACATGTTAATACTATATGGCCCTGTAGAGAAACAACGGAACATTTGGGACGCGTTACATGGCTATCAGAGGATGATTGCGAGCAATTATGGGAAGACGATGCGTCGTATGTGGAGGAGAAATTCCTTGATTCCAGTCGGGATGAATCACAAACCACTTGCGCATTCCTGCCGAATAATGGACTCGCAGCGTTTCAAATTCGACGCGTGAAAACGTTCCTTCCAGGATCACCAAACCTTCCAATACCAACAAAATGGGGAGTGAAGCTCGATGACGAAACCGAACCGGCCTATGCAACGTGGATTACAGACATAAATTATAGTCCTGCTTCTCTGACAATTACGCGTATAAGAATCAGTGAAAAGGCTTTCCCTATCCTATTATCGGCAGCGATGGAAGCTGCGAAGGAAAACGGATGCAATACCGTAAGAATATGGAGCCTCGATGAGACTCTTAAAAAAATAGCAAAGACACTGGGAGGCTCGGAAGAACAAGATTTGGAGTGTGTGCCTTCACTGGCATGGTATGAACCGGAAGATACAAATGACGTTAAGCTCTTTTTCAACGAGAGGTAAAATTTCCACTCATGTTAGCGATTGGGGCTGCTAACGTGTCTAAAGATACTGTTACTGCTGAGGAAGTGCTAATGGGAATGAACATGCGCTCGTGACGTGTCTGTAATATCTAACGTTAGATAAGTTTTAGAATATACTCACCAACTAGCATCTTTCTGAATAACGTCTTTGGACCCCTGGGTGGAAGCCAGAACGTTGGTTCAACAAGACGGGTCATTCTAGTATTTGCGGAATTTTGGATTTGGAAAAATCCAAATAAATTAACCACAATAGCTGCAAAAGAAAGTGTAATTAAAAATTATGAGACTGATCAGCTCTTTACATGATGCCAGAATCTGGGATGAAGATAACAAGGACGAGTTTAGACAAACCTCGAGGACTGCATAGTAAAACGATGTGACATGTGATGTGACGATAGTGGAAACTTCTTTCTTTACATGAGTATCGATCCTTTCACTATCATGGTCAAACTGGATAACTTTGTTGTTATATTACGTAAACGTTCAGCACCGACTATAATAAAAGAGTACTAGCGTAGTTTTCTCTATTAGCATATAATTAGGAACTGTACAGCTAGTCCTGGAGTATAAAATATTTTAGCTACTTTTCTATAATACAATAACTTTTATCCACAACTAATATGTCTACTCTGGTATTACAACAACAGGTTATGGGCCCCGGCCCCAGAACCATGATGAACGACAACTTCGCCTCCTCCCTATCACAAGTCGCTCCTCCCCCGAAGCTGGAAGCAGACAGACGAAACTGGGTATTATACAAGGCGAGAATGATGTCAATGTTCACATGGCGTCGCCTGATCCGGTATATTGACGGACGAGCTTCTAAACCCAAGGAACCTGATGAAAAGGCAACTGAAGCCCAGACCGAAGACTATAACAATAAACTGGATGAGTGGATGATCCTAAACGAACATGCGAGATCACTCATCATGAGTACAATACCGGAAACACTACAAATCGAAGTCATCACCACAGAATTGGCATCAGAAGCCTGGAAAATTGTTACCTCGAAATTCGACAACCAATCCGAAATGGTACAAGCTAATTTGCTAGTACAGATGTACCAGACTCGATGTCCCGAAGATGGAGACCCGCGGGAAACCATCCAAACCCTACAAACCCTTCATGCCCGATACGCATCAGCTGGAGGAAAGCTCAACTCGGCACAATTTATCACCATCATCCTCAGCACAATGCCCGAATCCTATCGACTGATGTTACACTCACTCGTAGTAGCAAATAAGGCAATAGACAAGAAACTTACCCCCACTGAAATCATAAACCACATCTCCGAAACGGCCCAACACAATGTCATCCTAAACGAATGGAAAACTGGCGACTTGGCACTATATGTGAAGTCGAGAGGTGGATCAGCGAAAAGTCCTGACAAGTCAAAATCCGAGTGCCACAATTGTGGAAAGACTGGCCACTGGAAAGAGGATTGTTGGAGTAAAGGTGGAGGAAAAGAAGGACAACGACCTACGAGACGAAAAGGCAAAAATAAAGAAAAGGCTAACACAGCATCAGAAAATCAAACTTCGGATGACCATGCTTTCCCTGCAATGGAATACTCACTGGCTGCGAAGACAAACCCTGAACTGAAAATTAATCGGGTCCTCAACTCAGGAGCTACAAGCCATTTTGAACCGAGACGAGAAAATTTCAAGAACTTCCGAGAAATTATCCCATGACCTATTAAAATGGCAGAAGGTCGAACGATTTATGCGACTGGTCAGGGTGATGTCAAATTCACTGTCCTGAAGAAAAATAACAGTCAGGTCAGACTCACATTAAAAGATGCTTTATATGCCCCCGAGATGCCAGTATCACTAGTATCAGTTAGCCGAATGACGAAAGCAGGATATAAAGCAATATTTACAAACAGTTTAGTCCAGTTAATGGATCCTAGAGGAAATGAAGTTTTCAGTATCCCCGAAACCAATGGCCTTTACCTCATACCCACAACACTCACAACATTGACTGAACATGCGAAATTAGCCCTAACGATCAGCCAGCTACATGAACACCTGGGACATATTTCACCTATCAGCACAAAACGAGTAGTTGAAAAGGGATACATCACTGGAATTGAATTAATTCCCGGAGATGACGATGACTCATTTTGCGAAGCTTGTGCAAAAGCAAAACAGACATGGCTCCCTTTCCCAAAAGAGAGACAAGGAGAACAAGCAAAGGAGTTCAGTGAACTTGTCTACATGGATGTTTGGGGACCGGCTAAAGTAAATACCTGGAGTGGGAAGAAATATTTTATTTCATTCACTGACGATGCAATGAGAGAAACTCACATTTTTCTGATGGCAGAAAAGTCTGAAGCATTGGAGAAAATGAAGGCATTTGTCAAGTGGAGCTGGCAGCAAGCTGGAAAAGAAATTAAATGTTTTCAGTCCGACAATGGTGGCGAGTATACAAGCGAAGCAACAAAGAAATACTTACAAGGTCGTGGAATAAAACACCAACTAACAGTCCATGATTCACCCCAGCAAAACAGATCTGAAGAACGACAGCACCGAACATTAGTAGAACATGCCTGGGCTATGATCTTTGCCGCAAAATTACTGGGATCGTTATGGGGAGAAGCTGTTAGCCATGCAACATGGCTCAAGAATCGACTGTCAACTCGTGCATTAGAAAATAAAACCCCACATGAAGCGAGAACCAGGAAGAAACCAGACTTCTCTGACATACATACCTTTGGTGAGAATGTTCATGTCCGAATTGACCCGAACTCCAAATTAGATCCAAAATCAATCATATGTTGCTGGATCGGTTTTGAGAGTAATGGGAATGGCCACCGAATTTATTGGCCAGAATTGGGACATATCAGTGTCGAACGGAATGTCATCTTTGAGCTGAAGAAGAGAGTTCCGAATGAGGGGGAGTTGGAGAGTGTGCCAACAGCACCACCAGTCAGCACACAAATCATCCAGAACAACCCTGAAACTCACCAGAAAACAACAACAGAGATTGCTGAACCTGAACGAAACAAAGAGTTGCCCGATCCCATGTTAGGACTTGAAACTCCCATGAACCAACTCGAACCGACTGGACTAAGACGAAGCCAGCGAAATATAAAACCCTCGAATTACATCCAAGATATAATATCTGGAAAAGGTTCAGCAACCGGACAAACGAATAAACCAACTTTACCTACCAGAATACGAAACAACAATAGTCCAGAGAGCAAAAGCAGCAAACTAGCCGAAGAGATCACCATAACAGAATACGCACTAACAGCAGCAATATTCGAGCCGGAAACTGTCGAAGAAGCACTACACGGTCTGAATAAAGAAGCTTGGTCAACAGTGATGGCAGAAGAACTTGAACAAATGCATGCGAGAGGTATCTTTGAGCTGGTAAAACCACCACTGGACGCTAATATTGTCAGAAGTAAATGGACATTCAAACTGAAGCTAAACGATGAGAACGTACCAGTAAAAGCAAAGGCAAGACTCATTGCACAAGGATTCTCCCAAGAGCCTGGAGTAGACTTCAACGAAACGTACACTCCGACAGCAAACCCAGAATCAATTCGCCTTATCCTGGCAATAGCAAATAAGAACGACTGGGAAATACACCAAGCCGATTTCAAGAGTGCTTACCTCAACAGCGAAATAGACGAGATGATCTTCATGCGACAACCACCTGGATTTGAAGAAGCCGGCAAAGAAGATTTCATTTGGCACTTATTAAAAGGAATTTACGGCCTAAAACAGAGTGGTCATTTATGGTACTTAACCCTAAAGAAAATGTTTACTGACCTTGGTTATTCTTGCTCAAGAATAGACCCGGGTATCTTCTTCAAACGAGAAAATGGAACGATAAAGATAGTTGCCGTTCATGTCGACAATCTGACAATGGTTGGAAACAAAGACGATGTTATTGCCAAAATGAAGACTGAACTAGGGAAAACATTCGATTTAGTCGACCTAGGAAGAATTCATTGGCTACTTGCAACGAAAATCGAAAGAAACCGAGAAGAACGAACCTTATCAATATCCCAATCAACATACATCAAAACACTCCTCGAACGATTCCAAATGAAGAATGCAGCACCCGTTTCAACACCACTTGAACCAGGACTAATCCTCTCGAAGTTGCAATGTCCTACAACAGACGAAGAAAGAAGAGAAATGAATAAAATCCCCTACAAGCAGTTAATCGGCGGATTACTCTACCTCACAAGAATGACTTGACCCGACATCCAATTTGCTGTCACTTTATTGGCGCGTTTTATGTCGAACCCCAGACACATTCACTGGGAAGCTGCAAAACGAGTTTTAAAATATGTAAAAGGGACGAAGGACTTAAAACTCACCTACGGTATGGAGAAGACAGCCATCTTCGGTTATACCGATGCCGATTGGGCATCCCAAGAAGATCGACATTCAATTTCCAGATACGCATTCTTCCTCGATGGGGGAGCTTTCACCTGGAGCTCGAAGAAACAGTCATTGGTCGCCCTATCAACAACAGAAGCCGAGTTCATCGCGATAACCCAAGCCGGAAAAGAACTCAAGTACATCCGGAACCTCCTTGGCGAGTTATTTAGACTGTTCTCGACACCAATGATCCTCTATTGCGATAATCAAAGTGCAATCACTTTCCTGAACAAAGGAGGATACAGCGTGCGCAATAAACACCTCGACATCCGGTACATCTGGATACGGGAGTTAATTGACAATGGCGAGGCAGTCTTAAAATACTGCAACACGAACCTAATGGTCGCGGACATCTTTACGAAGGCTCTTGCACGCCCGAAAATCGAAGGATTCGCAACGTCGTTGGGTTTACACGCTCGCGCGTGAGGGGGAGTGTTGTTATATTACGTAAACGTTCAGCACCAACTATAATAAAAGAGTACTAGCGTAGTTTTCTCTATTAGCATATAATTAGGAACTGTACAGCTAGTCCCGGAGTATAAAATATTTTAGCTACTTTTCTATAATACAATAACTTTTATCCACAACTAATATGTCTACTCCGGTATTACAACAACAAACTTTACAAGAGGGAGCATAGTTGACTTATTATTGAAGGTGTGAGTGCATGATAGCTAAGCATCTCAATTTGAACCAATCGACCTGAAGCTAATCCAAGTCACCACTGTGTGTTTGCATTCTGACTAAGAAGATCATCACTTTCCTGACAGGAACGCCAACTCCCGCTTGATTGCAACATTTTCAATGAAGGAGCTTAAGAAATTTGCCAGCCCCGAGGAGCTATCGGAACTACTAAAACTCGATACCATGCTCGGTAGTCAAAACTTTATCGCCAACCGTGAGAGGAGTTGGTGAGGAAAACCCGGTTACACCCCCAAATCAAGCACCGCATTGTGAAGCGAGTTCAGCAAGACCCCCGTTGAGTTAGAAGCTTGATTTATGACTTCTGAATCTTGACCGGCATTTCCGGCGTAGCAGATGATACGATATACCCCTAATCCACGTAACTCCTGAATGCTGCTGAAGAAACTGGTTAGAGCTATGTACATTGTATACTGTTGTCAAAACGATTAAGATCAGCTAGGAGAAAAGCCGCACGGTACCATCAATGAAATTGCATTTATCCTTGGCGCTCTCAAAATGATTTCCGGATGTATGAGATAATAATAGCTTCGCGACTTTCAAGAGGATTTTCGTTTCCTTTATTTCTCATTTCGCTTTCTCCCTTGTCTGCTTTCCTTTTTTTTTGTGTAGTGTCACCATGTTTCACTCCTTCCACTGTTCAGTCTGGTTGATCATTATACAAGCCTCATGCCTTACATTCGCCTCTCCCTTAAAAAATACCGATTCTGGCCTGGATGCCGTTTTGGTCCTGCCCTTGCACAGTCGGGCACCCACTCCTGGGGAGTATCTGGATTTACCTGCCATAGCCAACCACATGCGCGCAAAGCATGGCTTCCCCACCGTGACGATCGACACTCGAAACTCAGAAGATTCTAGTTCATTGCAACGTAGGGTGAACTCTAACAACGTTGCGTTATTCGACGATGGACCAGACTTATCTTACTTTGCTACTATCAAAGTTGGAACCCCACGTACGTTGTTATTTGCGTAGTCAAGATCTTCTTGCAAATGCTGACGCTAAATCTATCACCCAAGCTAAAAAATTCAATGTTGTTTTAGACACAGGGTCCAGCGACTTATTCCTAAGCTCTTCACTTTGCACAAAAGGATGCGAAGAGACTGTAATATACGATCCTTCGGAATCGAAGACTTCTCAGGTACCAGGACAGGCTGTTAACCTCAAGTTTGGCTCTGTCGCGGTTTCAGGTGAAGTGGCCACGGACATTGTCACCTTGGGAGGATTCAGTGTAAATCCGCAGACTTTTGGTCAGCTCTGCGATACTTGTATATTTTTTTTTTCCTTTTCTGACATCTTCTTAAGTGATGGCTAAAGCAATTAGAGGGGAATTACTAGGACAACACGTACATGGCTTGATGGGACTCGGTTTTCAATCTCTCGCCAAAACAGGGTTCGTCCGTTATCGATATACTATGAAACACTGTTGTCTTATCTTCCTTAAAATAGCGCCGTTCCGTTTGTTGAGTCTTTGGTGAATGGTAAAAGATTTAAACAACCGTTGATGAGCTTTTACTTTCAGAGGTATTGAGTGTACGATTCTCAACGCTATGGTTCCTAATTATGTTTTTTGAAATAGACATCTCACCGATTCAGATGGCGACGCTGTCCCAGGGGGCACTTTGACATTGGGTGACGTTAATCCCCAATTTTTCACTGGGGACATTGAACGTCATCCGGTGAGCACCACTAACTTTTGGAACATTCGCCTTGAGAGTAAGTGGACGAATGCAGATGCAGAATTTTCGAAAACTAATACTTTCCCCTGTTAAAAGCTATTACCTCTCAAGGAGTCCCCATACCAGTTCCTTCTAGCATTGCACCAGCTGTACGTAATAACTTTCACAAGATAAAACGCTCCTCCAAAGTATCTAGATCATTGATACTGGAGCGACACTAATTGCTGCCCCGTCAAGTATTTTCACTACGATATGTCAGCGCATGGGAGGTACCCCACAAACTAGCGGACGGCTTTTAGGATTTTGTGTAATACGTATGCATGGCGGACTTCTTTCCATCACACGTCACTCTTAATATTACTCCCCGTCTAGCTTGTGATTTAGATCCTACCCATCTGGAAATGGCCTTCACATTTGTAGGGGGGAAACCGTGGTCTCTCAATTCGGCAGATTTGATTTATTTGCAACCAAATGGACAAAATGATCACGCGTGTGTATCCCCTGTGTTTGATTTATTACCTGGTACCGGATCTACAGCACCTGGAGTACCACATTCTTGGATTATCGGACTGGCATTTCTTGTACGTTGTTATATGCTACTCTCCTTTAATTATAATATTTTGACTTTTTGCGTATCCAATAGAAAAATGTATACACCGTTTTCGATTTCAGTTCCCCTTCCGTTGGATTTGCGACTCTTCTCTCGCAAGAGTCGTTGCCTCCACCCCCACCTCCTAAGAAAAAAACCAACAAGCGTCCACCTGGCTTCTCCCCATCTACTGGAAAGGCCTCTACTGGAACGGGTGCAATATCCGGTACGAGTTCCAGCTCAGGAACGAGCGCAGCTTCGAAGTTACCTTGTAAGAAGGGGAAGTTCTTTAAGATATTCTCTTGTTAGGTCAGATTGGGAAGATCTTCTTTTCAATATATTTATTATGGGACTTTTTATTGTACGGAAGCGGTGCTTTTATGTAACCGTTCGGTTTTAGCTCGTGTTAATGTAAAAAGTCAAGTCAAGTTCAGATTCTTATATACTTGGTCGCTATAGATAAAAATACAACTTTATACATAATACAATACAAGGTGAACGATGATCTGGAATTACGCGATACGTTTGGGGGAAAAAAAGAAAGAAATTCTAAGAAAGAAAAAAGAAGAAATCTCGCATCTATTTCATTTAATATTATCGGATCGATAGTGACTTAAATTTCGTTGAGCACTTCAGCGGCGTGCGCTTTGGCTTCACCGCTAGTGTTGGGATCTAAAGAAGTTAAGTCACTAAAGTTCAGACATTCGAACAGTGAGACCAAAACCCACTTTTCATTGTAGCCTTATAACCACCTATAACACGATTCATGTGTTCATCTGCGGACTTGCTTCCACCCAGATCGGGCGTGTCGTCATATTCCCCTGCGGCCTCGAGAATTTCTTGAGCATGTTCTTTAGCTTCGATGGAAGTGTTGGGGTTCGAAATAGTAGCTTTGAAACCTAGGGAATAAATCAATAAACTACAAGTCTCTAACAGCTCGATAACGTTCTTACCGCCCAAGACACGATGATTGTGTGCTGCTCTCTCGGCATCGGTATTGTAGGACTCTAACGCTTTGAGCTCAGAACGAGCGTGCGCCTTAGCAGATTCACTGGTACGAGGGTTTGAAAGGGTAGCTTTGTAACCAGCTGCAACGCGAGTATGATGAGATGGACCTAAAAAGTACCAGTCAACATGAAAGAATGTTAATGGAAAAGACTTCAGCATACCGGACATTGTCGCTTTTGATCTGATTTGTATATGTGTGGAAATAGACTTTAAATTTGGGAATCTGAGAGTTCGGAACACGAGAAGTTTAGGCATATCGACACGACAGGTTGGGAGCTTTATATAAACTTGCTGAATCTTCGCTCCTTTGTACATTTTCATCATGCGTTCATCGTGAGTGGGGTAATGACGTCAATTCATATATCCTCGTTCCCGACATAGGAAGAAACACCAAAAACTAACACCATTAGTAGTACGTCAGTATGTCGTTTGGAAACGGGTTCCAACCCGGAAATAGATATTAGCGTCACGTGACATGTCATCATGTGGTGTCTTGTGGACGCGTCAGACACCGCGTACCTCGGAACTGTATGAAAAGATTTTATCTAATGCTTGGAAGCAAACCAACATGAATGGATTTAGGCGTTCCAACTGAAAGATGTTCCATCTTCTTAGAATTGTTCTTCAAAGTCCGTCTATAAGAGCATCCACACTAGTAAGTATTGGGTAAGTATATTTCATAATGTTTTGACAGCTTGGGAATTATGTCCATACATTCAGAGCGATATGAACATCACGAGGCGCATGTGATTGAATAAATGGCTCACAAGATATGTGTTAGGGCAGGCGAGGGAATATGCATATAAGACAGACTATAGGACAGAATCAGGACACAAACGATAATGTCTTCACCGATAGAACATACCATCCCAGATTTCTGGACACACTGTCCCTTCCCTATAAAACTGCATAGCAACAGCGCAGCAGTGACCTCTAAATCTCAACAATGGTTCGACAGCTCCTGTGCCGAGATTGCCAAGTCTCCTTCCTACGTTGCAATATTCCAAGAGATAGACAACTCTGGGGTTGGCCAGATGGTTTCGTATTGCTTTCCTGATGCGACGGAGGAAAGGCTGAGAATCCTTTGCGATCTTGGTTTCATACTGTTTTTGTTGGATGACCTCGGAGAGGGAATGACGAAGACGGAATGGGAGAAAGTAAGGGTTACCGTCGAGGATGTTTTGAGGAACGGGAAGACTGGCGTGGAGGGTGATATAGAACGCGTAATTGCCAAGTTGTTTGAAGAGTATGACAAGGTCTATTAAACCCATCAATAACTCTTTTAACTTTATTTGTTCACAGTTGGTGGAAGAGACTCATACCATCCCTGAGTGTTTCTTATCAGGCTCGCCTGATCAAAACCTTTTCAGAATACCTTGAAGGCATAGGACTCGAAGCGGATCACAGGCATTCCGAACATATACATTCTTCCCATGAAGAATATATAGCACATTGTCGTTCGACAACACTAGCCCACCCTTTCCTGGAGATGATTGAATACACGGCTGGGATAGAATTATCTGATGAAGTGCACGCTCATTCAGAATTCTTAAGGATAAGAAATGCCATTAGTGATTATATCTGCTTGACCAATGTACGTGTTGCTACGTGGTGTTTGATTTCTTCGTTTTGATCTGTTCCTCCTAGGATATCTTCTCATACAAAAAGGAGTGGGCGGATGAGAATAATCATAACATGGTTATTATTTTATGCAAGAAGCACGAAAAGGAACTGCAACATGCAATTGATCACGTCGGTGAAATGGCGAAGAAAGAAATTGACACGTACCTGGATGCAAAGGCGAAATTGCCTTTCCAAAGTGAAGAAATCACAGCCTATTATGGTGTCTTGGAGAGTGCTGTCTCTGGAAGTTTGGAGTGGAGTGTGCATGAGTCCGTTTCAAGATATTTTGGAAATGAAGGCGGAAACGTTAAAGAAACAAAGAAAGCTGTATTACTTTAAGCGAAGAATTGTGAAACGATATTTGATTGTGAAATTACCTGGAATAGATTATCTTGTTTCAAAAGAACCTTATGTAAACGCTTACGACCCCTGCTGAGACAAATCCATAGACTATGCCCCATCGACGGCCTTCGTCCCCTCATGAAGATGACCGCTCCAGTCTTCGACGCAGTTCAAGTGATTCCAGGCCACATCGTTTCTTGGCCAAGCTTAAACATCCTGGCAGTAATTTGATATCGTCTAACACTTCGGCGCTTCCAGCACCAGCTCAGGAAATACCAGCAAATCCCAGTCCAAGTTCAAGTGCTGCAAATCCTTCCTCAACTCCCAAACAGACTCCTCTTCCTACCGTATGGAATTCAATTACTTTCTGATTTTATCCGACTAAATTCCATCCTTTTTTTACCAGAGCGCTCAAATGCATCGACTCGGCACGCCTCTTCTTCCCCAGATTCAAGTTCAAAGTAGCCATAATCCTCCTGCTACGAACATGTCGAATCCAACGGCTGCTTCAGCTTCTTCTATCTCGCTGGCTTCAACATTGGCTGGAGGTACGATGCTCCTTAACCCAAGCACGGGTACCCTTCCGAGTGGAGGTGGAAACGTGCCTCTGCTCATAGGAGCTGATCGTGATCCATGGCACATGCTACATTTCCATATTTTGCCTTTGTTTAACGGCGAAGCTTTACGCGTTCCGATTGAAGACTTGAATGAGCTCGTTCGCAAGCATATTTCGAACGTTGTTGCGCATGCGCCAGCAAGAGCCGTTACATCGCTCGAGCAAGACGTGTCGTCTCTTCTTGCTCGAGGAATGGTGACTATTAATGTACGCCTAGCTGAAGTAGATGATGTCAAGTTGTTACCTCGTCTTGTTGACGTCTGGCTCTTGTTTTGGCATCGCGTGTTACCTTACGTTGAGGGTGTATGTTTTTTCTTTCTTTCATATGTATTAATTGTTCTCTCATATAATACACCTTAGATCTTTCTCCCGTTCAAAACTGAAAAATACATGCAATCATTGATGAAAATTCCGAAGTCGAATAGACCTCCTTCGCCTACCATGCAAAATAGTCTTTCCGATGAAACAGCGTCCACCGCTCCATATACACATTCCTATCCTATAGACGTCAGATCCATGTCACTCTGCTCATTTAGAGATTCAATTGTGTATCCTCTATACTCCCGCTTGTTGGGACTCCTAAATGCAGGCCCAGGACAAGGTCAAGCAAAAGACAGGGACAAAGAAAAGGAGAGAGAGAAAGAAAAAGAGAAAGACAGGGATAAGGATATGGTATATCGACGAATTCAGCAAATGTAAGTTTGGATTGGGGACACCATTACATTTGTTAATGTTGGTCTAGGCTCTTGATACTTCTGTCTGTTTCACAACCTCTCCTAACATCGTCTCAATCCCAATCAAGCTTATTCAGCAAAACACCTGTACCAGCTTCTCCTGGTGTTACAAGTCCTTTGTCTCCTCCGGTAACCACTCCATCAGGTGTCAATAATGCGACTAGTTTCAATCCAAGTGGGCCAAGTAACTCCGGTGCTAGTATGGGCGGAAATACGGCATTAGGGCTAACCACCACCCCTACTTCTATGACAACTCCGACTGCCACGTCTGGGGCATTTACTTCAACACCTGATAATGTATTATCTCAACTTCTGAATGCGCTTCGAAATCCCCTGTCTAATGGAACGCCAACCGCATCGAATGTTCAACTGAACAGGGATGGCCAATCTCGTGCTTCTCAACCGTTCCATATGTCGCGGCATTCGTCTTTCCTATCAGGATCTGCGCCGAGAGATAGGAGAGGTCGCATAGCCACTAGGAAAACGAACGAGGGAAAGCTGTCGTCCCTAGAACTCAGAACGAAGACAAAGTCGCCTTTAACGCCCTCCTCCGCCAGCGCCAGACCACAGTCCGACGAGTGGGATGACGAGACCCCCCGGAACGCAAGGTTCAAGCACGATAAGAGTATGGACAACACTCCAAGAGACGGAACACATGGAACACGAACACGATCGCGCTCGGATGGCATGCTCGATGATCATATACATAGTACTGGAAGTCCAGAAGACAGTCATCAAGAAGATTCACATGGATCGTATGACTCACATAGTCTGCACAATATAAACTCATCACGAACACCTGTTCCGGGAACGGGAACGGGTGTGGGGCAAAGTGGATGGAGCCCTCCAAAGCGGTCTCGTCGTGCCAGCGCCAGTGAAGTTTACGATGGACATAGTAATGGAAATAGCACTCACCAAGGGAATGGCAATGCAGAAGAGTTGAAAGCTCATGCTCAGATGCAGAATATGGTCGAAAGGATGGTTGGATTACGTTGAGCCATTATGCTGTTTATGGATCAGACATTAAAAGTTCATTAAGTATTGTATTATTAAATTTATGTATTTTTATTCTATTTCTTATTCAATTCACTACGTACAAGCAACCCAGCAATCACATGCGTTCCGTGTCACTGCGGCCCAGAAAGGAGAGCACATCAAAGACATTTAAAATAATAATAATATAACCAAAGATCCGAATCTCCTTTACCTGTGGTTATCCGATTAGGTCCAAATCATTTGCTAGCACGAGAAGAAAAAACAGAATTGAAAGAGCATCGGAGAATGAAGCGGGACCGGAAGGTTCCTCACCTATTCCTCACCTATTATGTATGACAGCAATATGACAGGTTCGAACTGGCAACTACAATTACTACCAAAAGAGACCAAAGGCGCTTAGATTCTACCCATCCATCATCATCTTTTCTTATTTAAGGCGATTCCACGACGCCCATAAGCCTAAAAACTTCTCTTTGAGAATTCCACTGGTAGGCTAACCAATATGGCACACCTCGCAAAGGCACCATCAGATGGATTAACGAGCCTGTTGACATAAGGGGTCTTCAACCTACAGCTTTTCGAACATCCTATGGAGTTAGACTCGTAATTTAATTAGGACCTGTCGATGTTCTCCTTTACGTTCTGATTCCGGATCCTAATCTTTCTCATGATTTGATGCTTATCAAGTATTCGAAGCTCATGCTCAAGATTTTTGCGGGTTTCCCCATATTTGAAAAAATGAATTATCCGAAGGGCATGCTACATAATCACAACCCTTTCCCATTAACGCGTGTTAAGGCCTCCGTCTGTCTACTCTAAAGCTTTCCTCGTACCACCATGTCATCCAGGAAATCAATTGGCAGTGTCGCTTCACATTTGAACGACGCAGAAGCAGCGTTGTTAAGCGTAAAAACGAAGCTCCCAGCGGCCCACGACTCCAGGGCACAGAGGCTTTGTACGTGGGCTTCTTAATTCAGACAATCTTGTTCAATTAGTCTTAAAAAAGAAAAACCCAGATGACAAGACACAATCTGATTCTGCAGGGTTAATCAAAGAAGGAGCTAAAGAATTATTTTCAGCCGTCAAGTCACAATTAGGCAACTTCATTCAATCAAGCGATGTGTTGATCACCATACTCGACGAGGTGGGGGATCTGCATCCTTGGATAAAAGGTCAGTTCGCATCATTCAGAAAAGACCATTTTAGGTTACAATATGTTCCTTCACTTCAGTGGCTGTATTTCCTTTCAAGGCTGCTCTCACCCTTGAGCTTAAGCGCAAAGACAACGATAAAAAAGTTTTGGCGCTCTTTATCCAAATGAATGAAATGATGGAGGTATTACGATTGTATGTATGCACATTTATAGCGAAGTCTATGATGGGAAGAATTATTTGTATTACAGGCTGGAGCCAATAAAGCCACAAGAACTAGGGAAAGAAGGCGGAGTACTTGGCGATCGTATGAAAGACAAATTAGAAGCAGTTGCCAAAGGCATTCAAGATTGTTCGCACGTAACACACGAATATTACAAAATGAAGTTTATCCGTTAGTCATTCACGCAATTGTGGTTAAAACTGGTTAAATTAACAATCACCCTATGGTCACAGCTAAGTTACTGAAGAGCTACAAGTGGGAAGATAAATTCTCGGAACTCGCATCCACCTTCGTGAAATTCGGCAACGATCTTAAAGGCCTGATAGAAATATATACAGGAACTGGTGTGCAGGCTATCCACCGCGGAATGGGACAAATTGACGCAAAAATTGACGTTTTGATGAAGCTCGTCTTCGAAAATTTTGTGTCTCCCGAAGAACAGGAACTCTCAGAATTCGTGAAACAGAAGGGTGGTTCCCAGAAATTCGTATCCGATGAAAAGTTACTCTCCGAGCTTGTCGATAAACGCGCTGCTCAGGTCAAGCGCAGTCGTCGTGGCGGGGGTGCTGCCCCTCAGGCAAGCATGGGCCAGGACCGTTATAAAAATATCTCGGAACTTCAGGTCGAAGTCAAAGAAACCCTCGAGAGGACTTTTGAAAAAAGTCGTGGTTTTTTCGATGAGAAATTCAAGGAACAGGAAAACCAGATTAAAGAGCTCAAAGTAGTTATTGAAAGAGAGGGAGACAGAATCATCGAACATATTCACGCGGGTGCGCACGAGAATATCCTAGACAAGGTATGCCCTCTGCATCATTTTAAGGAGCCATCCTTAGCGTATTTATTAGGTTTTATATCGAATTTGGGTGGAGATGGTTTGTTCTCTATCCACCTTTTCGTGTATTGTTATCTTATATGGAGTGTTATACTAGGGATGGAAGGGCAGTGCTAAAGCGCGACATGTCATATTGGCTATCCATGATTTCTACATTTATCAATTACAACAGTCCGTACCGCAAGAACAACCTCCATCTGCGATCGAACGTCACTCCCAACAACGAAAAAACACGATGGATAATAGGGACATGATACAAAAGATGTCACAAATTTTACCCGAGGTACCCGGACTTAGACCAGAAGACCAATGGGCAATAGATTACATCACTGGTTTCCGACTACGATCCCTGATAGAGGCCTTGGACCCAGATTGCTCTGGATTTATTAATATAAATGAAATCAATGACTTTACTTCATCACGACCCGCGAAATGGAGGTTCGTACGGTGGTTTGTTTCTCAGGTATACCAACTGATACAGTTGTAGCCTTCTTAATTGGCTGGCATACTGGGCAGTGGGTAGGTCCATGTCCCATTAGAAAGGATATTGAGGGATACTGATTTACATTGAAGGATTTGAAGTAACGGTAAGGCAATACTGCTATAAAATCCGAGCAGTACTCTCCGAAATCGATGAAAGCTACCAATCGTTGTTGCCCGGGAACACTCAAGAATTTTCCTATTTTTTGCACGGTTCGCCGATGCAATTTGTTGACAGACTGGTTGCAGGAGTTTACACATTTTCGCGCGACGGCTCTGTAGCAGATGAATATCAACACCCCAGTTTCGAAGAATATACGAAGCAGAATGAGCAGCGTTTAAAAAAACGTTTAGAAACCTTCAGTTACCTTATCGATGAAAGGAGTACTTTATCTCTCCTCACCGGGGTTGGTCGTCTAGAAGAAGTAGGGCATTCCCACTCTCCTGTAGGATATGCATATACTGACTTGGAAAACTTAGCATATATTTCCCCTTGTATACCTTATACTCAAGCAAATACGTCGGATCGTAAACGAAGGAAGTTATCGAATTCTAAAAACCCAAGACTTTTATAATGTAAACGTCTCATTGAATACAATATGGATCTGTTCGTGGGATCAGATTCAAGTTTTACAAAGTATATACTTCTACAGGCGCCGCTATTTTATATCTAATGCTGCTATAGGAGTGTTCAAATTCCGCAATATCCCCGTGGATGATGAGTTACGCCGATATGCATATGGCATGGTATGTCAGATTTTAAGGTTAAATCCATTGCCGTGCTTATTAGTAAATTTTTAGTACTACTATATTTATACGGACGAAGGCCTCAATGATGATCCCAGCAGCTATTTCAATCTACCGGATTCACATTTCGATCCTCCTGTGGAGGTGGATGAGGAGGAACATAACAGAGGAAAACCTCGATTACAAAACCCAAACTCGTATGAGGATAGCCTCGATAAACTCGACATCACACCTTATGAAGAGCTAGCTACCCGCTCCGGCATTACTCTGACCGGCCAATGGAACGGGTTTTACTACTATGTAAATCGCACAGATGGCCGTATAACTGATGGCGTTATGAGCTTCAACATGAACGTGGTGAACGAGGACGGTTCGTTTTTTGGAGACGGGGTCGATCCTCTTGCAAAGTTCACCATTAAAGGGAAGCTCGGTAATCTGCGTTTAATTTTTCTCAAGGAATATCAGCAGGAATTCATGGGGGGACAGCGCCCCACCTGGTTATACCAAGGAATCATAGACAACGATCACGAGAATATGAATGGTCTATGGAGTGGTCCCCCGGACGATTTTGATGTGATGTCCGCGGTGCCGGCTGACCCACACATAGATGATCCATCAGAGTTTCATGGTACATTTGTTTTGTCTAAGAAACCTGTAGAATTGATCAGGTTCCGTCCGACGGAATTAGCATTCAGCCAAAACAAGGCTCTTGCCTTATGGAAGTTTGCAAGAGACGCCATTCTCTACAAGGTATCGAATGGGACCTTGCGGTGGTCCATTTTGGCCGCTCGACGAGACGCCCGTCATCGCTTTATCGAGTTATACCGGAAATACAAGAACTTCATACCATACATAGATTTACCCCCGAACCCAGAATACGAGGAGTTCCGTGATATACAGAGTACTATGATTCCTGCTGATATCCAGTTTTATAAAAACCTGGCTGATGCGACGAATGAGAGGGTTGTATATCATACGTGAGTTAGTTCTGTCAAAAGATTTTTTTGATCTTCCGACACTTCGTAGAGTCTACTGTGATTCCTGTGGCGATGACGTGGAACTGTCTACCAGATATCTCTGCTTGGAATGCACCAAGGGCTATTATTTCAATTCAACCGTGGATATATGTCATCGTTGTATTTCCAAATCATTCACCGTCTTGAGAAAAAATGGGTCTAAGCAACTCAAGCACATTCCAACGCATCCCATAGTCCAAATTAGGAGACCTTTAGTGCACCGGCAAATGTATTCCTGCAGGGGGAATGCAGAAATGATATCTAAAGAGAAACAGCCAGGGTCAGATCGAGAAGAATTTCCTGGAAGTGCCAAGGATCGTCATGTTAGGTGTCAGAGCTGTGGAAGGAATACCCGTCGGCCCTACTGGCGCTGTTGTAAATGCGACGGTACGTCAGTAGATATATAGTGATTGATTGTCTGAGCTTAATCCCATTCCTTTCTTAGATTATGTGTTATGTATGGAATGCAACCAAAGGGATGAAAAAAGAAAACCGTGGCTTTATAAGCGGAGGCCAAAGCCTCAGAAGGTCTATGAAGACAGTCCAAACACAGACTACGATACGGCATTGCTATGGGGAGAAGTGGCAATGACTCGTGACTCTGTTCGGGATTCGGATTCTGAAGAGGAGAATGGAGTTCCCCAAGAGGTTGCGTCGCTTGAAGAAACACAAAACGGGGAATTAACAGAAGAGAGCCAAGACCTTGAAGAGGATGATAAACCTGAAGACGCTACAACCGAGTATACAGAATCTGATGGATACGTCGAAGGTGATCAACCCTCCAACGAGGATGAGGATGAAGAAAAGAATATCCATCATCATTGGTCCCACGACCTCGTTCTCTGCACAAATCCGCAAGCTCCCTTACCTGTCGTCACTTTGGACGACAAGGTTGAGCAGGTAGGGAAATCTGTGGCATCTTTGGAAAGTCGTCTTGTAAGAATGGAAGAGTTACTCCAAAGGCTGGTTACACAATTGCATCCCAAACCGTAGTACGTAGGTTGTTACCCTTTGTTTCAATAAACCCATTTCGCTTTCTGCTGCTCAAGGAAGAGACAAGAAATTGAGCTTGAGAAAGGTTTACACCACTGGCTCCTGGGTGTAATAATCTCTGGGATGGAAATACCGAAAGGACAACTTTGAATATTCCGTTTTAATTCGTTGGAACAAGGTGCTTTTGACCTTGCAAAAAGACTGAAATTTACCCGTAATTGAGTTCAATTGGGTTTGAGGGGGATTATATATCTCCAATCAAATTGGGTGTGTCACAAGTCCCCCTCCTTTCCTAGTATGGTGTCATCATCATCCGAGATCTTTGGCCTTTTGAATAACTTTAGGCGTGTCATTTTGCCTGGAGGAAGTCTTACTGTTCTCAACGCATTTTTCAAATAAAAAGGACACTGGGGTATTTATCCATTCTGGGGAGGTGAATAAGAGGACCAATTATATGATGTATAAAGTTAGACGACACGCACCAGTTCTCAACAGAACTCACAAGAGCAAGCTTACCATCAAAGTGTTCACTCTGAATCAGTAACAATCACCGTCTCGACATCCAGCCCATAATGAAAGTTTTTATAGCAGACACTAGTGAAGAAATACAAAGATAAAAAGTTAAAATCAACCACGGTTAAGTATTTTCGAGTAGAGGGCAAAGGACAAATTTGACAGTTTAAAACTAGAAAAAAGAAGGAAAAATCCACAATTAAGATGTCACTAGAATAGGGGTTGTTAGACTATGAGGGGCAAGTTACACGACAAGCACTCACTGTAAGTCGACGGATTAATATGTTCGGGAAGGTCAGTAACAGCAACTTCAAACCGTGACTGAATGTCGTTCATGACCGTCTGATCGGCCTCTGTAGACAAGAACGTTATGGCGAGACCCTTTGTGCCGAAACGACCAGCTCGCCTAAAGAATTCGTAAACTTCAAAAGAAACAAATTAAAGCGCTTTTTTTCTCACCCGACACGATGCAAGTAACTATCAGCGTCGCTTGGCGCATCGTAATTAATGACAATATTCACACGTTCAACGTCGATACCACGTCCGAATATATCAGTGGCGACAAGAATACGCTTTTCAAAGTTCTTAAACTGTTTGTAACGCGCAATTCTGAAGCAGGTGACGATAATTAGAAAGAATAGCAGAGTAAAACCTTCCATGCATACCGTTCTTCTTGCTGTAAACCAGAGTGAACACTGATACTAGGGAAATTACATTCCTTCAGCAGTTTATCCAACTCAACAGCTCGTGCGACGGATTTAACGAATATGACAACCTAAGGTTGTTGAATGAGATTGTCGCTCTTCACAAAAAAAAGCCAGATTCACTTGGTTGAATTCCAACGTGTCCAAAAGATCGTTCAATTTTCTGTTTTTGCTGACTTCCTCTAATTTGACGTAATGTTGCTGCAGACCATGCAAGGTCAACTTGGTTTCATCGTCGACGAAAATTTCGAGTGGCTATCAAAATATATTTAGTAAGAACGTATATCGAATCGTCAAGTGCACCTACGTTAGTCATGAATTTCTTACAAGTAACCCGAATGTCTTTCGCAAGGGTGGCGCTAAACATCATGACTTGCTTGTTGTGTGGAGTGCGTCGAAAGATCTCTTGAACGTCCCTGCGCATGTCTGATGATACGAAAAAAAAGACCGACAAAAAATTATGTAAGAAACCACGTTGATTCGAGGGCGAAGAAGAGAAAAGGAGCTGCCAGTAAAAATCTCGCCATCCTTTGCATTAACCCCCTTTTCAAGCCACTACCAAAGAGCTCGATCTACTAGTTCATCTTCTCAAAGCAAGAAAAACTCTTGGACAGTGAAGGGATCCAGCCAGCTACGTATGCTCAAGGCGATGTACATGAACCGCCGAGAAGCCAAAAAAACGCAAAAACGATAGACAAGGTGGCGCAAGTGGACATTTGAAGAAAGAGAAAATGTATGCAACGGAGGTGCCGAATGACTAACCAAGCTGTTCTAGCATTTTATCGCACTCGTCCAATACAAAGTGCTTCACGTGCTTCGCGTTAAGGTAGTTGTCTCGTGCAAGGGCATTAAGTCGACCGGGAGTGGCAACAATAACGTGAGGACAGGTTTTGGGATCTTTCAAAATGTCTGCGTCTTTTTGCACCGGAGTCCCCCCATAAAACACGCTGGTCCGAATTTCGGGCATGTACTTGGCAAAACGTGCATATTCGTTCCGAATTTGAAACGCAAGTTCACGCGTATGACACATGACAAGCACCGAAACTTCGCCATTTTGGGGTTCAAGTTGCTGCAAAGTCGCAAGGACAAAGACAGCAGTCTTTCCGTGTCCGGATTTTGCTTGACATAGGACATCCATACCCAGCACCGCCTGTGGAATACATTCTTGTTGCACTATAACAAAATATAAGTATTTGCCAAGTTGGAACGATATCATTAAGAAAAAGACAAACCTTCGGACGGATGCTCAAAACCTAAATCACTAATGGCCCGGAGAAGTTCTGGCTTAAGGAGGAAATCCCTATAAGCGAAAACGTGGTTATTACAAGATATCGCAAAAAATCGTAATGTATAGGCTTTTCAAAACATACCTGAATCCAGTAGAATGAATACCAGTATAGTTTTTCTTGTCTCTGTCACCATCTGCACCAACCGGGGCTGCCACAGCAGCTGCCCCATTTTGGGCTGTGGCAACGGGAACACTAGTGATATCATTTCCGTCCTCGTAGTCGATAAGTTCTTCGTCTCTTGAGCTCATGTCGATCGAATAATACTAGAAACAGAAAACAAGAGTTTTTTCAAAGGATACAGAGGGGAGATGGAAGAAGAGGGAAAACCTTGGGACAAGCAGTTTAAACTCAGCTTGAACTTTTTTCGGGCGCTTACGTAGATGTGCAGAGTAGAGGGCATACTTAATTTATGTATGTCTAATAAATAATGATATTACATGCACAAAGATTTATATGTTGAATGTCTTCTTGAGGTGGGATAAAACGTCATCCATACTAGGTCGCATTGTTGGTTCAACAGCTGTACATTGTTGACAATATTCCCAGTTGATATCGTCGAGCCACTGGTCTGCAATAGGTCCGGTTGGCCGAGCGGAGCGTCTCCCATGGATGAGCTCCACAATTACACGCAAATCATCTTTGAAATTGAAAAATGGCTTTTGATTACTTAGAACCTTGATAGCTAAGGCTTAGACAATGTAGATTCCGATGTACTAGAGAACGAACCTCCAACATGATGTGCCCATAACCATACACATCGCTTTGAATAGTCCTTAACGGCCCAGCCAACGTGTCATCAGCTGTCATAAGTTCTGGAGCCATCCATCTAGGAGATCCAGCTCCATGTAAAATTGAAGAAGTAACTTCATGACTGATCCTAGATAGACCGAAATCTGCCAAAAGAGCGGCACCAGTATCTGAAATGAGAATATTTCCTCTGCAGCATAATTATGAGATAAATCCTACTACCCGATATAGATTCATTACCCTTTCAGATCGCCATGTATCACTGGTGGTCGTCGATTGTGTAAGTATAGAAGACCTTCTGCTGTTTCTACGAGCTGCAGAAAAGGAGAAAACCCTTTGGATTTAAGAAAATATATGTAAATTTAACTACCAGTTTGCGTCTATCGGCGCCAGGATTAATGTTATTGAGATAATGCATGATATTTCCGTTCTGTAGGAAAGGCGAAACCTACACAAAAAAAACAAAACAACTAAGCGTCAAGAAGGGACTGATATGGCGGCTTACCATGTAAATAGATAGCGTCCCATACTCACATATGCCGTAGAACTCCAGTATTCTAGGATGATACAAGCCCGCCCAAATTCGTGCTTCCGCCATAAAGCGCTAAGTTTACGAAAAGACAATTATTTCCTCTATGGTATAATTATGACAAAACCTACCCTTCTTGCCACTTCTTTGTCTTGGTCCGTGGAACCAAACAATCGTACTAACTTTAGAGCAACTTTTTCTCGGCCCAGCCGCTCGCCCAAGTATAGGTCACAATAACCTCCACCTGCAACCGGATATTGACCTATTTTCTTGATTTCTGGACTTATATCTTTCAGTGGTCTCAATTCCGGATCTGCACCAACATGTGGAGACCCGTCTGTGGGCAGTAATTTAAGGATATTCGAGAATTCGGCGGAAATTTGTTCCATCGTTGGCCTTTTTGTGAAATCTCCATCCCAACACCCTTGAACTACAGTCCAAATACCTTCCGGTACATCCAAAAATTTATCATTGGGTTTCCCTGATAAAATTCGGTTAATTAAAATGTTGTTGTTTGTTTTCGTCGCATGACCCTGTTTTGACAGCACCTTCAAGAACGATTAACAAGTGCCGAGGCTTTTAATAAACATTGTTATTCGCCTCTTACCGATACGACGAGTATGCCAAAAGAAAGCACGTCGTCCTCCGGTTCTGCCTCAAGTTGATAGGTGCGATAAAATCTACTGGACGCTGGATCATCTGAGAACAATCGTGAATCAATTTTGGATAACTCGCTCCAGTCGGTTTGAGAAAAGAGAAAGCTCGATAAATAGGCCTTTTTCGTTTCATCTAACACAACCGTAGTCTGTAGAAATCAGTTTTTGAACTGGAACTCTGACTTTTCAAGATATCTTACAGGTCGGAGGTTGTTATAAACTACGTTTTTGTGATGCAAATAAGCAAGAGCATTTGCTATTTCTGAAAGAATACGAAGTCTGTCGGCGATTGAGCAATCTGGAAGTTGAGCATCAAGACTTCGTCCAGGCATCCATGGCGAAATGAAAGCGACGGAATCCCTCAGTCGTGCGACACCCAGTAAGGGAAGTACATGCTCGTGTGGTATGACGTGCGACCAGATATAAAACTCCTTAAAGAAGACCTGAGGTGATGGTAAGTAGTGAATTCACCCTTTATTTCTTGAGTGATTTGACTCGGAACCTGAGGATCTGCCGCGCTAGAAGGAACCAAGAGTTTGACTGCAACTCGTTGTCCATTTGATATCTCTCCCAGCCAAATAGAAGAGAAGACGCCTGAAGCCACAGGAAAATCTCCCAGTATTTTTAATTCGGAAGATAAATCAGGGATGCGACCGAAAACAGGTAAAGCCTTGCACAAGTGGGGTGGGATAATTGGTGGGGGTTGTTTAGCTGAGGTATGAGATCCTGGAAGATTTTGCGATGTTTAAATATTATGATTGAGGTTGGTTGATGTTCTACTCACTAAGAACTCTTCTGACAAGGTTTTGAGCCATAGTGAACTGAGAATATCGATTCGGCGCTGGCGTCTAAGTTAGCGTTGATCGCTCTTGAAGTTCGACAAAGATATTGAAGCTCCGGATAACTAGCATTTCCAATTAGACCAAAATGATTTGAAGACATGCTCATGATCTAAACCTGATGATATGAAGTTTCTGATGGGAAATGCATATTACACGTTGAGCGACACATATCCGGTCACCTGATGAATGACTCCTTTAGTAAGGGAGATGTTTGATTGTGCTAATACTTGATGATCATCCTAATTATGTAAAAAAAAAAAAAGTTAACGAGTTTCACACGCAAGCGTATTTTCTTGTCACCGGTGTGTTGATTCAGGCTGGTTCTGGGAAGGAGAAGGTGCAACAGTGGCCCACTCACCTGTGCTTCTTATGTAACCACGGATCTCCTCTTGTTACTTCCTTTTACCCCCTGGCGACCGCGATTCCATGTCTTTTGTACTCTATACTTTTTGAAAAATTCGTATTAAATTCCTCATATTATATAGAATGGACACCTGGTCAAGCAACAATGATCGTACGCGAATTTCGCTTATTTTTCTTTCTTTGGAGAAGAATTATGTATTGATATCTTTTTTTCGGTCTTGTTCTTCTTTTTAGAACAGGAACATGCTTCACGTCCCCCTATCCCTAATAGATCGTTTTCTGGAGATGATCTGACGAAATCGACTCCGAGGAAGCCTTTAATCTCATTTTCTCGCTCAACCTCACTGGTTGCGACGCTTCCGGCCCGCGGTCTTCCACTTCCACCACCTCTTCCCCCACTCCCGCCAGAAATACTTAGAAGACAAGTACCTTTCGATTCAGAATACATTCCCCAAAGCAGGGCTCCTCCAGGCCCCAAACGACGCCTCGTTGATTTCGCCCGTGGCCCAAGGAATGGTCCGCCTTCATTGCCTCCTCTTCCTCCAAAGCCTCTCACCAGATATAAAAGTGTCGAGAAAGGTTTAAATGAATCATCAACATTTGGTTTGAGAAGTAATTCTCCACCACCGCCAGTAGTCCCGCCTAGACCCGTTACTTCACATGGAGTTCAGTCAGCATCGACGACTAGCGACATGCCCCCTGTACCCCCTAGACCCCATGTATTAATAAATTCACCTGTATCTGATTCAAGCGATGATTCCTGGTCAGTAATTTCACCACAAATGACTGATCTCCCTGCTGCATGGCTGGCTACCACATCACCTTCATCAAGTAGGTCTTTGCCTTACCGTTCATTCCTCCCGTCCACATCCCCACAACGACCCCATACTGCTTTACCATCACTTCACCGTAAAACTGCTTTGCATCAAACATTGGATTCCCACTCACTATCAACCTCGGGTACCATGCCCGTTCCTAATCAACCTAATAACCCCGAACACCTGCAAATGGATGCCGAACTCAAACATGTCCTCAGTCTTTCTCTAGCTGAATCTGAACAAACCCTTAAGGCTCAACAACAAGAGGATGAAGAATTAGCAAAAGCTATTGCGGAATCTCTGGCACTTTCTTCAAAAACAAGTTATTCGGGTCCTAACAGTAGTCGTATACTCATCGATGCCGACAACGATGATCGCTCAGGGTCGCGGCCAATTAACTCATTTACCGTTAATAATTCTTCCCCGGGCAATCTTCAGATTCCGAATATGAATGATAAATCGTACCTAGATTTAAGCTCACCGTTTGAGAAAGAGCTTCAAACTCCTGCCTCACTCTTTCTTGATATGGATGATGCAACCGTCGAGGTCGACAGTAAAGATGAAGAAGAGCTAGCTATGCAACTTCAACAAGAGGAGACGCGACAGATGGCCGTGGACATCCTGGACCGAGAGGACATCGCTCGCCGAGATGCTCAGTTGACCAGGCAAATCCATGAAGACGCGCGCAGGCGGGAGGAAGAACTATTAGAACGTGAGAGACGTGATAGAGATAATCTTGAAAAAGAAGCAGAAATTGAAAGGGCTCGCAATCATTTACGCGATATACAAGAACAGCGAGATGCTGAATTGGCTCGGTTAATGTCTAAATGGGAGCAGACTGGTCCGACCCCTGAATCCATCGTACCTTCTCCGTCTCAATCGCCTCCCCATTTGTTGACCCAGCCTTTTTCGTCGGATGATTCACAGGCTGAGCTTGCCACATCCACGGTCGAAGACGAAACTAGTCCAACTCCTCCCCCAAAACTACCCACTCCTAGTCATTTGAGTAACAAAACGTCTTTGACGATGTTACAAAATCCTGCTCCGCCAAGTCCCCCCGATCAACAAGATGTTTCCGTGTCCCGGTCGCACTCTGGCAGCTCGACTATTGGCAGGGAAAGTGCCATTTCTCATTTGCATCAGCCCAGTCCGGGTTGGTCCCGCGAACCTTCTCCTGGTCCAAGAGGCGTTTCCGCAAGTCCAGGAAATCATGCACACAATGACCCTCGTAACCATAACGGTAACACCAGTGACAATGCTGACGATGAACTAGCGGATCTGAAAGGCTTTTGTAAGTGATGGAACGAATAAAAAGACTAGTATATTCGATTTAATGACCACATCCGCATCATCTAGCGTATGGTTTCACACCCCCCAATATACCCGTCTCGCCACCTCAGGCTAGCGCACCTTGCGCGCCGTTCCCAGATATAATAAACTTATCTCCAGCTCCATATCCTCCATTCAATATTATGGCTCCGAGTTGGAGGCATTTGCTTCGGCTTCTTGCAAGACAAGAAACACGGGTCCAGGCTCATATCGACGTGATCGCTAATCGGAAAGAGGAACAACAGTTGAGAGTTGTTGTTCAATTTGTAAAGGTAAATGCGAACGATTTGGGCTCAAGGTGTGCTAACCCAACTATTACTATTTTCAATATTAGTTGGCATATACTGCTAATACATGGCGAACGATCATTTATCTATCGTTGGATGAGCCTTTCCCACCAACTGTTCCTGCATCGGCGACGGCGCGGTTCACAAACGGGGATACTACTGTATTACCGTATTCCTACGCTATCAGTGATCATGGTCGGAGTATGACAGGTCCAAATATGCACATTTATGCCATCCCACTGTCACCTACCTCACCTTTCCCAATTCTCCCGATAACCTTCCCTAACATCGCTCTTTACCTTCAGTCGGCGATGAAAGATTCACGCGCACGGAAGGTGCGGCATGATTCTTTCCGTCGTCTAGCTAAGATTGTGCAAAGCTGTTACCCCGAAGAAGTCGTGCCTCCAACTCAGGAAGAGAGAAAACCTTCACGAGGTGTTGGGAACTTATTTAAAAGGGTCGTTGGTCGGGGAAGCAACGATAAACGTGACTCTACAGGAAACGAAGATGTGTTCGATATGATAACTCCCTTTCGGCTTGACCAGTATACCACTTCATCGGCATCATCATCATCAACATGACACTGGGCCTGGACCTTGTTTCTTCTTTTCATCTCTCATCCCCCCTTTTTCCCTGTTCGATCTTAACGTAACACAAATTCTTTTTTTTGGCGATATATTGTTGCATATTTTGCATTTCATGATATTTTTTCTTAAGAATGTACCCGCTCTGTCATTATAATTAGTCCTACCAAATTATGTAAAGCACTAACTTATTTCTGCGAAAGGGTGTGACATGGTTGTGTGACATTCAAAACTCGGAACGAACACGTCGACAAAAGAAGGTAACTTGCTTCACAGTCGTAGTCCGCTACCAGCTTCTAAATAATTTTGAAGATATGCATAGTATTTATCAGCGTATTAACGGCGTATCCGCGCTGCTGTCATCGTGCCTTATGGCTCTTCTGGCAGCTATTGCCTTGAGCAGTTTAGCAATTCAATCAACACGACCTGAGCCTCAAGGACGGCTCAACATTAAACCCATTAAAGTGCAAGTCTCATACACTTGCGACTTGTGATTTATCTAAAGTTATTCTTCTTTCTCTAGCGTAAAAGGTACATCCGAACATCTACGTGGCAAACAAGACTTTGCTTTTTTCCAGTTTGATTTTGAAGGGGGTGCGTATTTATAAGTATATTGCGAGTCCTGTTGATTTTGAAAGCATGATTGGTAGATTTGACGTCGCTATTTGATTACAACACAAAGCAACTATTCTTATACTTAACAGCTGAATACTATAATGCCCAAGGGGTACGTACTTCCGTGCAGTTACAAAAGAGTTTATACATATCATGCTTTCCGTAGGTGAAGAATAACGTCGTTCTTTGGGATCGTATTATCCGCCGAAAGAAGGATGCAAAGCTGAGGCTAAAAGGAATTAAACCAAAGTACCGTTTTCGCGAAATTTCCAAATCATTTACGTATGTCTCCTCTCCCGCATCGTAAGATTCATCTATGTTTAATATGACACAGAGATGCCTCAGCTGCAAATTTCACTCTAAATTATAACTCAATGCCTTGGGTTGGTCTTCTCACAACCGGCCATGTTGGTCAAACCGAGCCGATACCTTTTCCACCTGCGGAAGATTCGATCTAAAATACCTGTACTGGTTTCTTGTCAGTGATGATGTATGTATGTACATGGTTGGCCTCAACGGCTTGATGCTCTCGCCCACTATCCATCAATTTTCTGGTCAGTGGACAGCGTGATGCTGTTGCATTGAATATCTGTGTGTTTCGTATTTGTTGATAATTCATCGTTCAGTCGGATACGTTGATTGCCGCGCATATAGAATTGTATAAAGAGTTAATAATGCACTTGAGATGATGCCGCTGAGACGATATTGAAGCCAATAGAATCGACGCATCGGCTTAAGATGGTTACAAGCTTTTCAGTGTGTTGATTGCGACGCTACATTACTTGATTCTTGCGAATTTATTTATCATTCCAGGTATTTCGGGTAAGTGGTCCAACACATTCATAAACCATCACACTAGGAGCCAGGCTTGTCCTTTTACGCCCATATGGACTATCATACTTGCTTTTTGAAACATACGACTACAAAAAATGTTTCTTGTTACCAAGTGCTTCTCTGAGCATTCTGCATGTCATTTGGTTCAATTTCGACATGGAAATGTCTATTTACAAACATGCCAATCTATAACATAACAGGCAATTATGGCGAATCTAGAGTATATAATTTGAGCGGCTTGACATTTACTTATTCCACAACCACAGACGATTTCCATTCCTCAATGGAATCTCTGAGATTCTCCTCAGTACGTTCGCGTCTCTCCCTCGCGGCTTTCGAGTTTCCCCAGAAGAAGAGGACAATGTCCTCGGCATCGTATTCGCTGCTTTCATCGTCTTGCTGTGAGTTCTTCGGAGCCTTTGAGGGGCTGGCCCTACTTTGTTTCTGTTTGTCGTCATTTCACTTCCGTTGAGCTGCTAGGTGTTTAAAAAGAATACCCTTATTATGACCCCATCTTTCCACCGCTGCGACCCCAAAGTTGTAAAGCTGATGGCTTGCGCAGTGCCAACGATGCCGGTGTTGTCGCGAACATTGCATCATTGTTATCAGGTATGACGTGTAGGGTGGCGTGATCTTCTTCATTCGAAAGGTATTGGAAGGTATATCGTATACCTGAGGGATAGTCGGTAAGTGGGTTAAGTGGAATATGACGTGCACAGCGGGGCGACACATCTTCGAGCGATAGTCAAAATACCTAGAGCGACTAGTATTTTTCCACCTATTTCACCCTGATTTTCCACAAGTGAATCGAGCGATACGTCGCCTCAAAAGCTTTTCACATTTGCAAGGTACAGGAAGCACACTCACGATCATGCCAATTAGAAGGACCAAGAGCTGTACAGAGTTGACAACAACCGTTTACCCATATCGCTTACATGTCTGGCATCCTACGGCCCTTCGGTCTTTTAGTCGGTTTACATGGCGTACTAGGAATTCAGGTATGTACGAAACTAAACTTTGACAAAACATGGGAATACAGTCAGAAAGTGATTCAGTTGTATTTCGGTTAGCGTTTTTTGTATATTAAAGTTACATTGATAGTCACATTTTACTTATGACTGTTCTTTTCCCATATCTTAATCTACCCCTCATCAAAGAATACTTTTTGAACTTGAGCCGCTATTGCATATATCGCAAAACAAGGGTGATTTATTAAAGCTTTAGTCATGATTAATGTTCTGGAGATTAGAGTTTAATTATTTAATAACAACGCACTTATATCGGCTTAAGCTTGTTTTAATTTCAACCTAAGACTACACCCGGATCTCCTTATGTCCACATATCTCGCCATCTACATAAGAGCTCATGTCGATTCATTTCCTATCATTATTTTGCCTATATTCATTCACTTTGCGACAATGGATTTCATTCTATCGATCTTTTATCATCTTTACCACTTACATCTAATAACTGTTTTGAAAGTTGGTGACGTGAGTTACCCTAAAGTATTCTGGTTGATTGGTCAATAATGTACTTGGGCTGCCATATATATTGCAAATGTCGTTGAAGCAGGTGGGACTGCAAGTGGGTAGGACATGGTGGCTTAGTGCAGCAGCTGCAAAAGTGTTATCGAACATACTGGGGAGCATGCGGTGAGTAACTTGTTTCTCTCTTCTCCTTACGGTAATCATTATGTAGGCTGTTCAATGCCAGCACACGTCCAAAAGTCGTGCCGTCCGGTTCAGGGACATAATAGCCAGATACCAGAGTCTCACAGTGACGGCGTGAAGGAGGCCATCGAGGATCTGGAAGAGTAATACTCTTCCAACTCTTAGAGTATGACCTAAAACTTCTAATTTCTCTTTCATTATCCCTATATGCGTGGTCGTTCGGAAGATCGAGGAACACACAATTACTCCCATCAAGCCGTGACCAACCCTGGCGAAGTCCCATGTTTAGCACCAAGTTCGGTGTCTGCAGACCCGTTAGGAAATAACATAATCAGAACATTCAGTCTTACATACTTTAATGATGACTGCTTCCTTTTTGTCAAGGGATGTAATTATCCGGTTGATCGCCAGCATCCCATTCCGGATGTCGTCAATGTCATTTAAATCTTCCTCTCGCTCATCATTAGGGCGATTAGACACAATAATTTGAAGCCACTGGAAATATAAATTTATCAATAATGTGATTCAAATTTCAAAGAGAAGGTGTCACATGCATCACTTTCTTTGCGATGGGGTATGATGTGAATTCCGTTTGCCCGTCGCATGCCAGTGAAGTCGCAAACCACATCACGGATGTTGGGATTTGCGACGAATGCCGGATTTCTTGTGGTACGCTCAGAAGAGTTGTATCTGCTTCCGGCTTTGATGGCCTCAATGTCCACAGCGTATTTCACCAAGCGCTCCTAAGATGCACCAGCCCAAATATAGGAGAAATTTTGCGAATCTGGTAAAATGGACCGTAATCCACCGAATTGGTATCCGTAAATAAAATTCGTGGTCGGGTTCAGATGAATACAGCACAAAATCTACGCAATCAACTGGAGTTTGAGTTCTAGGGATGATGGACATTATTTACGAGTGGCTATTACGTACCTGAATCCGCTCTTTGAATCTCAAACATAATCTGTAAGCAAGGATAACTTGACGATAGATCTGCATATATACATCTCCAATTCATGACATGGCGGCTTTCAATCAATTACATCATTTAAAGTGCATACGGCTAAAGAGGTGTTTATTGATATATCTTCTTTATTTTGCGAACTTCAAGCAAAGTACTATGTACCAGGCCTACTCTAAAAACCCTGTCCAGAGTCAGACGATTTCGTAACAGAAATAACAGTGAAAGCAGTGGCTTCTTTCCCAACGGACAAGCTTTTTCCATTCCCTGAAATCGATACGAATCCTCCACCAGAGACTTCCTGAATCGTATATCCTTTGCTGTTCCCCAAATCAGTAATGTTGAAAACCGCAGCATCTTGGATAGAAGTCGTGGCTTTGAATTTCGAATTGATGAAATTCGTTTTCCCGTCTATAGTTTCGAAAAATTGGATATTGAAAGTTGTCGCTGGAGGGTTTGCTGTGGCGTGTAGAACAAAGCGATTCAAAGGAGTATCGTGTGTTGGGACTGCAGCCCCTACAGTTAATTCTTCGTTTTTAGTATCAAGAGTCAATGCAGAATTTCCGGACTCGAAAACCAAGAAACGTCCTTCGGTGAGAGCCCCGCGGACAGTCTGAGATAATATACTCGTATAAGCCTAACATAAAGGTAGAGGAGGTCTCATTTTTACCTTGAAACCCGTTTCAATATTTAAAGAGTTCTCTCTGGTCTGTTGGCCAAATGGAACAGGAGGCTGGGGATTAGAGAATTTCGATTGACATTCAGCATCGCCTGATAAAATATTTAAGAAAGTTTGGCATATGAGGTTCAAGAGGTACCTAGGAATTGCCCTTGTGGACCAAGGGCAGGAGGTGTTGGGACTGGTAAGTCGGGAATCGATAAATCTGGCTAATTTTCGGGACGGGCAGGTGGTTAAACGGGACGGGAAGAGAAATAAAAGTTTTTACATACATGCTCGAAATCAAACATCTGTACCAAGTTTGACATATGTTCGCGACGCCATGAATTTAATTGATCTGTTACAACATTCTTTCCCTTAGAAGCTAACCATGTTTCCTATTGTTGAACAACGATAACGATAAGATTTCGGGAGGGAAGTTTATATTCCCAATACATACCAAAAACATGATCTGAGAACTGTGGTCACTGTGAGCCGTAAAGACGTGTCCGCCACGGGTCCATGGACTGACTACATAAAATGGCAAACGGAAACCGGGTCCAGCAAAGACGGTCTCAGAAGTATTGAAAGGGTTCTGTTTTGAAATGTGGATGAATTTGTCATATTGAACATAACAGTAACTTACTGTCATCCACTCTCCGGGAGTGTTTTCTGGAGCTGTAATAGGGATGACGCTACAAGAAATTCAGCTCGGAGACTATTTCGAACTCTCACCGACTTACTGGTCGCCCCACCCACCCTACAAGAATAAATGAGTTTATCCTGTTAATTTTTCCAATAAGAATACTTTGACATACAGTCTCATCAAACGATACCATAAGGACAGTGGAGCTATATTTTGGGCTGTTTATAACCGCGTTTACGACCTGCTGTTGCAACCAAGCCCCATCACTGGGGGACCATGGAGGGTGCTCCGAAAGTTCCATAGGACCGACAATATAGCTTACTTGTGGAAGTGTGCCACTTGCGGCAGCATCATAAAATGCTTGAAGACCGAGGAAAGCAAGTCCCTTTTGGGCCAAACTACTGTTCGCTGGAGCATTTTGGAATTGTTCAAACCAAGCCAAGCTTGTTGAAAATAGACGTGATTCATTATGATTTGAAACGAGTAATGGAGACATACGGGTTATCACCAAAATTATCTTGATCTGGAGTATGTTATTCAGTCTACTATCCTGTAAAATGTTTGAAATGAATGTACCTTGATACTGAGAATAAAAATAAACTACTGAACTCAAATATCATTCAAACTGTTAACGTACCACTTGCCATGTAACTCCGGCTTCTTCGAGAAATTCTGGAACAGTTTTCCATTCCAAAGGAAAACAATCGAGATTCGGTGCTTCACATCCAGGTGTTTCGTTATTGTCAATAGTAACCCCGCCTTGATCAAGTTGTTGAGGACCACCTGGTACGTTCACAGAGCCACTGATCCAAAAAGCTTGACACAAAATATAAGTCAACGTCAAGTTTATGAACCGGAATAGCAGTATTTTATACCTCTGTTGGGAATAGTACTTGCGACAACACTCTGTGCGTACATATCCGCAACTGTCCAGCCCTCTGCCAATGCGAAGTGAGTTGGAATATCTTGACGGAGGAAATGACTCCAGGAAAAAGGTGTATTCTTAATTGCCCACATATTATTGTCACCTTGAGCAAGCGCATTATGATTTGCAGTAAATCCTACCAAAGGGCATTAATAATTAACAGACTCGCGACGGAAGTAACAATGATAGTCTCACCGTTGGACCCTGCGACCATACATTGAGTAGCTTCGGTGAGATTCCCGCCAGCTGCGTTAATATAAAATGGTAGAAGAGCGTTCGTGTCATTACTTAAAGTGCTGTCCACCAATCTATTCAATTATTTGTAAGGACTAACAGCATATATGCATACCCTTTAAAGAATGCTTACTGAAACCAAACCTGCTTTCCATTCTGTGATACATGTGCATTGGGGTCGGCAAATCCACGAACACCAGCCATAGATCCATAATACTAAATTAGATCAGTTTTAAATAGTATACATAGACGGAATTTGAACTTGCATGATCAAAGGCTCGATTTTCCTGCATAAAAAGGACAACTGCGTAGTGGAAACGAGCACACAATGAAAAAAATAAGAATAATAAATAATGTTGCGACATACCATGCTCAATATCTTGAATAGTTCCAGTAGCGGCAAAAACATTAGAGAGCAAACAAGCTACCGAGATAGCAGTCGCGGCTCCTTTGAATGACATGACGGACATTTTGCTGCCAGTGTAAACTTGAAAGCCCAGAGAAACCACGCTCTAATAAAAGGTTGAAAACACGAACGTGCGTTGCTTATTTCTTCACCATATGGCGATTAAACAATAGATTATGAGAATGTCGGGAGTTGACGGACGACGAATCAAAGTGTGTAAAAAAACAAAGTTCACTGGCCCTTGCGATACTCCCAGTCAGCAACACATGACACCGCCAACGTTCATTTGGTCATGTGCAAGATTTTCGTAAAGCTCCATGACACATCCTTCTATGAGAGCGATAGCTTCTAAACTATATAGTTCTTATTATATGTAATCTAAAATTAAATTTGTCAGAGACCATTCATTTCATGTGGGATCAAAATGAACAATTATATGAAAAATATAAGAAATATCTACATTACCTTTATGAAGCGGTTTCATGAATCGAGACCTAAAATTTCAAG
Source organism: Clathrus columnatus (assembly GCA_020884735.1). NCBI lineage: Eukaryota > Fungi > Basidiomycota > Agaricomycetes > Phallales > Clathraceae > Clathrus > Clathrus columnatus. The sequence goes on from BPWL01000001.1 coordinate 1,485,194, forward strand.
GTCTCTTGCAAGGTCCCAATAAATGTAAATGTCCTAAGAATATGCTCCAAACTCCCATGGAGGGCTGTCAGAACGCAACTTGATCTTGATTTGGTGCAGTTTCCCAGATCCATGATATTTTACTTCCCACGTTTTATTAGGGTTAGAAGAGTTCGAGAGTTCTTCTACCGTAACGCCAAGTGTATATCACTCTAAGTGAATCATATATGTGAGAGAATATCGTTGATCAATTACCCGTGTAGTAGTAGTTGGGCCTTGAATGGGACCTAAGAAGGCTGGACAAATTAAAACGTTACGCTTTATCGCTCAACCATGATTTTTGTAGGTTGCTTTAATCACATAAAAAACGGTCCAGAACTTTTCATTGAGTGTTTTAGAACCTTCCATAATCAACTGCTGCAACCCCCTTCCATTCATAGAGTGGATAAAGGATATCAGGGCCGACAAACCGTCACCTTGTCAATGTAAAACCGAGTTATCACACTGAAGATATCTTTCCCCCAATATACAACAGTTGCCGCTGTCGTTCCTGCCTTTTGATTCATACCATCCCATGTCGATCGTTCGGGGCTGATCGCAACGAGCCTGACCTTAGCATATGCATATTTTCACCATTGTATCCCCTTTGTGGGACGGTCGGTTTTTGGTTGGGTTTTACGGCACTTCTAAAACGAAGCCTTCGTTCATGTTTGAACGCCCCTTAATGTTTGGCAAAGAAGCTAATGGTAAAACTGAAATCTAAAATTGATTGTTTCCTGAGTACGTTTTACGATGATAAACAAAGTTTAAAGATAGTCTCATTCCCTATTTATAAAAAGCTTGAGATCCTTGTCATTGTTTTACAATATATATACGTACCCACTTCAGAAACCTTGTCCGGAATCAGACGATTTCGTAACAGAAATAACAGTGAAAGCAGTGGCTTCTTTCCCAACGGACAAGCTTTTTCCATTCCCTGAAATCGATACGAATCCTCCACCAGAGACTTCCTGAATCGTATATCCTTTGCTGTTCCCCAAATCAGTAATGTTAAAAACAGCCGCATCTTGGATAGAAGTCGTGGCCTCGAGTTTGGAGCTGATAAAATTCGTTTTCCCGTCTATAGTTTCGAAAAATTGGATATTGAAAGTTGTCGCTGGAGGGTTTGCTGTGGCGTGAAGAACGAAGCGATTCAAAGGAGTATCGTGTGTTGGGACTGCAGCTCCTACAGTTAATTCTTCGTTTTTAGTATCAAGAGTCAATGCAGAATTTCCGGACTCGAAAACCAAGAAACGTCCTTCGGTGAGGGCTCCACGGACGTTCTGGGCGCAATTGTTAATTGTTATGATTAAGATATACAGTACGCATACTCACCTTGAACCCAGTTTCAATATTTAAAGAATTCTCTCTCGTCTGTTGTCCAAACGGTATCGGAGGTTGAGGGTTAGGGAATTTAGATTGACATTCAGCATCACCTGATAAAAAAATTAGATGCCTGCATGAAAAATAGGCCAGATAGAACAGTACCTAAAAATTGCCCTTGCGAGCCAAGTGCGGGAGGTGTTGGGACTGGTAAACTGGGGATTGATAAATCGGGCTAATTTTTGTGAACGATAATATAATTTGAGAAAAACAGTAGGATTCAATGGAAACTTACGTGTTCGAAATCAAACATTTGTACCAAATTAGACATATGCTCGCGACGCCATGAGTTTAACTGATCTGTTACGACATTCTTTCCCTTAGAAGCTAACCAAGTTTCCTATTAATAGGATAGAAATTAAAATGTATAGAACAAGTTAGTGGTTCTAAAACATACCACAAACATAATTTGAGAACTGTGATCACTGTGAGCTGTAAAAACATGTCCACCACGGGTCCATGGACTGATCACATAAAAGGCAGACGAAAACCGGGTCCAGCAAAAACAGTCTCAGATGTGTTGAAAGGGTTCTAATGAACTTAATAAATTTCCCATCAGGCCACAAGAAATATAATCGCTTACGGTCAGCCACTCCCCTGGGGTATTTTCAGGGGCCGCTATGGGAATAACGCTAATGATGACAGCAAGTGAAAAGTGAGGATATTTCATAGTCACGATAGCTTACTGATCTCCCCATCCACCCTATGGAACAAATGAGTGGAGACTTTTTAATAAGAATATTGAAACATACAGTCTCATCATAAGACACCATAAGGACAGTAGAACTATATTTTGGACTGTTTATAACCGCGTTAACCACCTGTTGTTGTAGCCAAGCACCATCACTGGGGGACCACGGAGGATGCTCTGAGAGTTCCATAGGACCGACAATATAGCTCACTTCTGGAAGAGTACCGCTTGCGGCAGCATCATAAAATGCTTGAAGACCGAGAAAAGCAAGTCCCTTTTGGGCCAAAGTACTGTTTGCTGGGGCGTTCTGGAATTGTTCAAACCAAGCCAGACTTGTAAGGACAGTGGTGAACATGAGGTAGGTATAATTCAGAAGACAGAAACGTACGGATTATCGTCGAAATTGTCCAAGTCTGAGGTATATGATCAAAACTTAATTTGAAAAAAATAAAATAAAATCGAATATACCTTGGTACTAAAGACAATTAGACGTTGATAATATGAGTTCTCAATATAAATATTTCATACCACTTGCCATGTAACGCCAGCATCTTCAAGAAACTCTGGAAAAGTTTTCCATTTTAAAGGGTAACAATCCAGGTTCGGTGCCTCGCATCCAGGCGTTTCGTTATTATCGATGGTAACACCACCCTGATCGAGTTCCTGAGGACCGCCCGGTACGTTGATAGAGCCGCTAATCCAGAAAGCTTAAAAGTAGGTTGGTTGATGGTGTGGCCAAAGCATACAATCACTAATATACTCGCCTCTATTGGGATCCGTACTTGCGACAACACCTTGCGCATACATATCGGCGACTGTCCACCCCTCTGCCAATGCAAAGTGGGTTGGTATGTCTTGACGGAGGAAATGACCCCAAGAAAAGGGGGTATTTTCAATTGCCCACATATTGTTATCGCCTTGAGCAAGTGCATTATGATTTGCCGTGAATCCTATCCGAGTCGTTGAAGGTTGATCATTGTATACATAACGCGTATGTCAAGTTATCTCACCATTAGAACCCGCAACCATGCACTGAGTAGCTTCACTCAGATTACCTCCGGCTGCATTAACGTAAAATGGCAAAAGCGCATCTGTGTCATTACTCAAAGTGCTGTCCACAAGTCTACATATTTGCGCATCAGCAAAGTACACACATTTATTTATTTATTTTCAAAAAAGATGTTCACTGAAACCAAACCGGCTTTCCATTTTGTGATATATGAGCATTGGGGTCGGCAAACCCACGGACACCAGCCATAGATCCGAAATACTAAAATCTCATGTAAATTGAAATTGACGACATGAAAGAGAACTTGAAAGGCTTGCATGGTCAAAGGCTCGGTTCTCTTGCATAAAAAGAACGACTGGGCATTAAAGTGAGTACATAAAAATAGACGTAAATAGACAATGTTGTGACGTACCATGTTCAATATCTTGAATAGTTCCAGTGGCAGCGAAAACACCGGAAAATAAACAAGCCAGTAAGGCAACAGTCGTCGTTCCCTTTAAAGTCAAGTCTGACATGGTGCCTCTACACAGTATCAACGCTTAAAAAATGAGTTTTTAAATAAGATGTTAAAAACACGAACGTGCGTTGCTTCTCTCTTTATGAAGGCATACTGGGTAAAAAAATGAATGAAAGGTGAGAGAAAACAGACAAAATCAATGCAACTTTATAATTGTGTGAACATTGCTGGTTTTGCGATACTCAGGCGACACATGGTCTCAACAACGTTCATTTTGGTCATGTGCAGTGTTTTCGTAAAGCTCAATAAGAATAATTCTTCAAAGCTTCTGGGTCATATACTAAATTATCTAAAAATAAGAATGGTCAGAAGAGGTCGTATGATATGATGCTTCGATTCTGGAATTTGAATCGAAAAAACACACAGTTGATTATAAGAACGCCAGGATCCATTAATACATCATTGTTCAACCAGTCATTTTCTATTATCGTAATGCTAAATCAATGTCTTACCAAGCTATTAGAATCGATGCTTCCTCATTGGTTATCACTACGTGGCGGATAAGATAAGGAGATACTCAGTGTGACTCTTATGTAGGCCCTGTGACATGTCGCATTCACAAATTCTCATTTGCTTAGTCTATTCTTGATGTTCGAGACTTAGTCACTCCTTAAAAACTTTACAACCGCCTTCTTTTTCGATGAGTCTTAAGGAAGAATTGCCGTTACTCGCCGACGATGAACTCGTCAAAGGTGATTCCGAGAGGACAGATCTCGCATTGCCGCGATGGACGACTTCTGAAACTACTCCTGATACGTCTTTCACTATACCCTTATCGCAATATTCTAATATCAAGAGGTCGCGGGTTTGGAAACGATTTGCAGTAATAGCAGCCTTTGTGCTGTCTATCTCTGCATTCTTTATATGGGATAAGGTTAACGAACGAGGATGGATGTTTTGTGTAACCTCAAGTGCAACGCGCAATATGCCTGCTAGGCCCACGTTACCTGGTTGGCCAGCCAAATCAAATCCTGCATACCTTATTCGTGCTACTCGTGGTGCTGTTGCTACTGAGAACAAATTATGCTCTGATATTGGCGTAGATGTATTGAAAGACGGTGGAAACGCTTTAGATGCTGGAATTGCTGCTGTTTTATGTACTGGTACGGTTAATATGTTTAGGTTGGTCACAGATTAATGTCTATCTTGCCAAGCTTGAACTGACACTTATTTAGTTCAGGAATTGGCGGAGGTGGTTTTATGACAATCCGCTTACCACCAACGTTAGACAATCCACATTCAGAAGGATGGACAGTAGACTTTAGAGAGACAGCACCTGCTGCTGCCAATTCGACAATGTTTCGTGATAATCCCGACTCTTCTCGATTCGGTGGTCTTTCCGTTGGCGTACCTGGAGAATTGAGAGGTTTGGCTGAAGCTCATCGGAGATGGGGTAAACTTTCTTGGAAAAGGCTGGTTACTCCGTCGGCTAAGTTAGCAGCTGGATGGGAGGTCGGAATAGAACTTGGAAGGCGTATAAAGGCTAGTTTTCATATATCATATCTCATCCATGAATGAACCGTATTCATACCAATCTAGATATTTGAACAACTCATGCTTGGAAATCCTGACTGGAAGGCCATATTTGCGCCTCAAGGGAAATTGTTGATGCAGGGAGACTTGATTCACAGAACGAATTATTCTCGTACATTATATCAGATAGCGGAGCACGGGGCTGAAGCGTTCTATTCAGTGGGTTATTCAGTTAGCTTCTACCAGTGAACTTGGCTGACATTGAGTGACAGGGTCCAATCCTTGATGCGATGCTCCACAAGATTAACCAAACTGGGGGTGTACTGACTGAGGATGACTTCGCGAGTTACGGAGTCTTAGTCGAACCGGCTTTGAAAGGATCTTTCAAGAGTCGAACTGTATACACTAGCCATGCGCCAACGTCAGGTCCTGTTTTACTTCTCATGCTCAATTTATTGGAAAAATTTGATGACTCTATGGATAATCCTCTTTTTCTTCATCGTTTTATTGAAACCTTGAAATGTAAGCGCCTTTTTTTTAAAATCACTTATTATTTGTCCGCTCAGGAAGACCCATTTTCTTCTGACAGTTGGATTTGCTGCTAGGTATTTAATTTAATCATCGCAGCCTAATCATTTGGTTAATGTATTATCAGGACTAGAATCGCAGACCCCGCTTTCCTCAATGATACACACCTTATAGATGAGGTTTCAACAAAGGCGTATGCAAGCGAGATATTTAGTAATATAACAGACGTGCGTTGTTTATCTTTTCATCCTTTTTTAATTGTCACAGTGAGCATTTTGACACATGATCCAGGACACGACCCACCCTCCTGAATATTACAACCCTATCTTCGATATGCCCTCGGATCACGGCACCGTAAGACAAGCGTTCCTTCTCGCGCGAAATTCGCTCACTTCTTTACCAAAACAGTCGCATACATCCGTCGTAGATTCTTCAGGGATGGCTGTCTCTATTACATCAACTGTAAATCTCGTTTTTGGATCTCAGGTTATGGACCCTATCACCGGAGTCATTTTGAATGATGAATTAGACGACTTTTCGACGCCTGGTGTACCTAACGGCTTTGGATTGTGGCCATCACCATGTAAGTTTTTGAACCCAAGTCCCCTTTTTTTTATATTCCTTTTTTTTTGAGTTTTTTTTCGCCTTTACGTGTCAGATAATTATCCCGCACCCGGTAAACGTCCGTTATCTTCTACAGCTCCGACAATAGTCGAGCATAGGGATGGCTCTCTGTATTTAGTCCTTGGAGGTTCAGGTGGTTCAAAAATCTTCGGAGCAGTCGCTCATGTCATCTTGGGCGCGGATGACGTCTTATTGAAACATGAACAAGGAAACAAGGCTGATTGGATCGACGTTAGCCAAGCGGTAGAGGCGCCACGCGCCCACGATCAATTATATCCTCTTGCGACAGAAGTTGACAGTACATTCGACCAAGTGTCATTGGATGTGTTGATATCTAAAGGTCATAATATAACCGGTACATCTTCGTTCCGTTTCCGCGAGATTGTGTGTAATAAATTAATTACGACTTTATTTTAGTTAGCGATATCAACCGCGTTGCCGCTGTTGTGCAAGCTATTTTGGTTAAAGACGGGCAAATTTTCGGTGAGTTTTGGGTGCATTCTTTTGTTTGTTCATCAAGACCTGACACAGGTTCTTTCTTATCACACACACAAGCCGCGAGCGATTCGCGTAAGAATGGAATAGCTGCAGGTTACTGAACTGGGGAACAAAGAGTCATGTTTTAATTCATTTCATTGAAATTTTCTCTATTTTGCCATTTCATCTCAATAATATAGATAGAACATGAATCAGTTGACTTGGGATCGGAACGATAAAATAGAGAGAATTGAGTCATATTTGCCGGCTAGCAAACAAAGAACCACGATGCCCCGATCGTTTCCTTGTCTTTCTTGAAATTAAGGTCTATGCCCGCGTTTTCGGTCGGTCACAAAAACAGAATAAGTATAATCTTTTGGCCGGGTTTAACGTTTAAGGCTAGAACACATAAAAAATGTATATACAAAGAGCCACGTTTTTCCTATTTGACTAATTTCATCGGGAAGTAAGCATTGGGATCATGTGGCGCATCCTCGGCGTATTCAGGAATCCACTGTTGATAACTCGAAGGGGGTGTAGGGAGATTTGAGGGATCTGTATAAATGGATTTGCCGAGAGAATTGAGGATTTGCAGTGCTTCAGTTAACTCTTTAGGTTCAGGAGCTGCTGTCACCGCTGTTGTCGGTGCAGCGTTGTTTCCGTCATCTGACTTGGGTGCCGGAGATGTAATGCTACTGAAAGGTATGGAGAACCAGATGATAAGGGGTGGATATTATTAAGAACTTGAGGCTAAGTGTAATGCAAAGACCAAATAAAAGAATTGTCACTTACGCTTGGATTTCGGGTGATTGAAGAAGAAATTTGGATAATTGAGCTTGAGTGACAACAGATAAGCGGGGATAACTTCTGCGAACATCACGTTTCCAATACGGGTTTTCTGCTGGATCGGAAGCTAGGGAAGGATTAATTGTTTTTTTTTTAAGTTTTGCCTAGTATTTTATGTAATGACCGAATCGAGTATATTTACCTTTGGTAGCAGGGGTAGCATAGAGTTCTGGGCGTGACCCAGGTTGTGGATATCTATTCAACGAGGCAATAGGAAGACCGGTGGAAATTTCTGGATTGACGGCTACGACGTCACCTGTTGTTTTTTTAAAAAAAAAGATAATTTCTGCCTTATTCCTCAAATAAAACAAAAGAAAATAACCAACGGAATTTTTTCCAAAACCCTTGGGGTGCAACATGGTATAATGTAGAATCAGCAGATTTCGCAACTTTAGATGCTGCACGAGCCGCTGCCATGAAGGAAGATGAGGGAAGGAGTCAATACCGTGCGTGCTTTGTCAGCGATAGGGAAAAAGCGAGGCGGAGTTTCAAATCATGTTTTGGTCTCGGTAAGCCTTTTACCTCTGGCGATACATTGCGCAATACAGACGGCAATTTTCAATAACTTGGAAGTGCCTCGATTAATTATGGGGGTATTTTTTGGGTTTATAAAGCCCGGGTGTATCTCCTTTCCTCCCCCCATAACTCTATAGCCTCTCATTCTTCCTCAACCTCAAAAAGGTTTTCATGCCTGGTCTCACTTTTACTGTTCCTGATCATTCTTCTGAGCTCAGATTACGCTCACACCATCTATCCGACGACGAGGCTGCTACTAGAAATCCCCATTCATTACCCGTCTTTGGTCAGAATGAACCTACTACCCCGATACTATACCTACCCCCTTTACTCTCTTCTCTCCCCGACAATTACCCTCTACCACAACTACCGAAGTCTCCTAAATGCTTGCCGTTAGCTACTGAAACGCGCCTGCCCGATATTGACCCTGCTAGTCTCAGTTTACACCGTGCATTGCATTACTTTAGACCCTTGCACGATCAATACGCCGCGACGCCGTATGAGGAGTCATTCAATTGGGATGAATTGGAGCTTCCAGAAGAGGATGGTACGTGTTTTATCTCCACCATACATTATAATTTTTTTAAAAAAATGTTTGGTAAAAGAACGAGAATGGTATTGCGTAGCCTTCCGGAGTCGAAGGAAGGATGGTAGTGACGGCACACGTATGTCATATTGTCTCCATTTCTTTAAGTTGAAAAAAAATAAAATTAACGCCTTATTCAGCCTTATATGAAGCAGACAGATTAGCACATGAAGAAGCTATTAGGAATGGAGGAGTACGTCAATAACCCGAATCAAAAAAGGGTTCCAACACTTATTTACCTATTCCTTTTAGCTTATCATGTATTGGTACGGTGTACCATCTCCCTTGACCGGCTTGAATCTTGCAACTTGTATCTGGCAATCGCGCCAGCATGCTGTTGCAGCGAATAGCCGCCCGCACCATCTACGAGCTGCCAAGTTGGCCAAAGATTCTTATGAAATCTACGACCTCGAACGATATGTTCTGAGGAAATACACAGGAGAAAAAGGTGTTCGTGTAGAGCCTTACATAGACGGACCGGCTGGTTGGTGATTCGGACAAACCTTTTCGTATACCCACGGTCCATACTAGTATTACCAACAACAATCAATCAATCCAATCAAACAAGTACCATAAGGGCAATTTTTCTTGGTCACTCCCATTATAATTTTTGTTTTCATTTCATATATAATATACCGTTTAGACATTATTGGTTGTAGCCTTATTACTGTTAGGGGCAATAAAGTAACACTTTGACTCAGCATGTCTCTCTGCTCCACAATCGCCCCAATGGCCTAGTATTTGCGACTGGCCCCATCAATGACTACGTATGTACGTATATGACGTCCCATTACCCTCATAGCATTTCCTGCGTTACATGAAAAGTTGGATAAATATGCAGTCAAACGACTATACTTTCAACATCTAAAAATGACTACTCTCAACAACAACAATTTAAACTCGAATACAAACCCTTTCACTAATGAGCTGAATTCAAATAGAACCGATGGTTTGACTTCTTTGGAAACAGGTGCCTATTATTCAAACGTATTTAAATCAATTTTTACTAAAGATTTGACATCAGAAACGACAAAGCGCAGTTATCCAAGCGAGACTTATGGAGATCATGGTGTCAATAATGGACCGTTAAACGGGCCTGCGAGGGTGACTGTCGTTGAAACGACAACCAACTCTCTTCCAACTTCTCAAGACGGAATTACGCACCGAGAAAATTCACAATTCGATTACCTGGCGAATGCCGGAGAGACTGTACGAAAATATCTTCCAACACGTGTAGTAGATGTCTTGGGTGTTGGTGCCTTGGAAAACAGCGCTGGAAGCAGTAAGTTATTATTATTATTATTATTATTATTATTCATTTGAACCCTCATTTTTTAAAAAAATTTCAACTTTTGTTTTACAATCTATCTTAGATAATAATAAAAACACCCTTCCAAGTCAAGATACCACATTCCAGCCATCTAGAGGCGGCGTTGGTTCACTCCCTGGGAATCCCTCCGAAGCAAGTGTCGCTAAACTCCCCGAAGAACGTGCCCTCGAGGCGCAGGTCGGAAAAGAAATGGGGCGTGAGGGTGTGATGGGCACTGTTGCAGACCCTCACAACGTTGATTCCATTCCAGCAAGTGAGTGTGTCACCCTCTTGTTATATCCTTCTTCTATATTTATATTTACGGGGTGTTTGAATTTGATAGAGACTAACAATTCTTCGCCACTCGCATCTGAAAGTTTGGGAACTGCCGCACAATTCACAGATCCCATCACAGAACCTTTTCCCAAATCAGGGAATGGAGTTGCTCTACAGCACTTGGCAAGACCGGATGTGAAATCGACAGAGCATACAAGACCTATGCCCACGTTCATTAGTAGTACTTTGACACCCGAAATTGAACGCGACCAAGAGACACACGACAAAACGCCATTTAATACTAACAAGTCACTGCCTAACCAAGGAACTTCTCCATCTCAAGCGACAACGACGAAAGATAAGAATAACCTTACCTCGAATGACCATCACGACGACAATGATGACGCCTCTCGATCATACTCTACCGCTCAGGCCACCAGACAAGCACCTAATACTTCACCTGATAAATCTCACAGCGAACAGCCGCTCCCAAAGTCTTTTGCCAATGATGACGAGCTGGATGATAACCACTTGGAGCGAAATGAGTCGAGCATAGATAAGAGTTCGACCACCGATTCGGAAAATAAACAGACTAGTGGAAAGGTAAACATTGATTCCCTCCCTTCATAAAGGATTTTGATTTATCACGTTTCTAGCCTTCTATAGGTCAGAAGATCAAAGGGGAAGTGAAGGTTATCGCTGGAAAAATAACCAACGACCAAGCAAAGGTCGAATCAGGCCAAGCAATGAAGAAAGGAACAAATGCCTAGAGCCCAAGTTTCTTGTGGACTCCTTTTTAATTTCTTTTAACCTATGTTGTATGATTAACATGCGCCTGAGAAGTTTTCGTATGATCTTGTATCAAGTAGTAATAAGTACATGACAGTTGTCAATAATCACGTGTTTAACATCATGATGACATGCATTTGATCTCAGGCTCGGATCGTTTGTCAAAGTCAGTTCTTCTATAAGTATTTATGTCGTTCATAACTCTCAACGTCGAGAACATTCCTTCAACTATTGACGTACTCCCGTCTTCTCTCGATGCACGTCCAGGAACAGATCTATGGAGAAAGCCTCCATCAATAGACGTTTCCAATATTCCCGCTGCTTATAAACGTATCCCAGCCAAAGATTTCAAACGTGCCCGTGTTACCGTAACAGCCAAATGGAGTCGTCAATACGATCAAGGAGGATTAGTTTTTTTCCTTCCCGGATGGCCCGAAAGGAAAGTCTGGGTGAAAACGGGAATAGAATTCGTCGATGGACAACCATGTGTATCTGTAGTAGGAGGTCGTGATGACGCCAGTGATTGGAGTTTAATTCCTTCAAACAGCGATTCCGCTGATGCGGACACTGTTACGATCGAGTTGGAAAGAGAGGGTGTAGACGACAAAGGAAACGGAAGTAGCTTGTGGGTTTATAAAGTAGAAAAGGGGAACAGGATTGCCATTAGAGAATTAACGTGGGCATTCAAGGAAGAGGAATTGGAAGGAGAGATAGGAGTTGGTATTTATGCTGCTCGACCTACAAAGATTCCCGATGAACATGAGGGCGGAGAGTCTTTGACTGTCAATTTTACCAATTTTGAAGCGGTTCCTTAGATGCCTCAGGTCCGAGTCAGGGCGTAGTGAACTTTGATGTTTATAAAGTTGAATGAATGTTCTTGTATTAGAATCGCATTTACATAAATTTGGGAAGTGAATTCAATCGTCCACTTACATCGATCGATATATCAGATGAGTGATATCTCAAGATCTCATAGCGGTGGAAGGAGAAGAAGAAGAGGCGGAAAAGGAACCGCCTCGCAAAAAGTATTCAACTAAGAACTTCATGCCAGTGACGGAGTACTCATAGTCCCTAAAACCATTGACAGACGGGCCAGAAGGTTCTCATGGTTTCAAATACACTTCTATTATATTTATTCCTATCATCGTTTTAATCAATCTTGTTCTCGATGAAAGCAAGTCTGACGACCTCTTGCTATCATATGAGGTACAGACACAGGTAAATTATTGACAATCACAGTTACTTGAGCAACCATCTTTGACTACTAATAACATTCTATATATAAGTGAAAATTTTTAAGCAGACTCTTCCGAACTGAGTTCTTCATCACCGGTTCCCCCGCAATGTTGGAATATTAGTGTGCGAGCATTGAGCTATGCTCCGTCCATTCCCGGGTATTATATTATATGCTGCTTCGTTATTTTATTATTTAAAGAACATTTTTTGTACAATTTATTTTCTCTAGTGTCTGTAACCTACAACCATCAATATCATTCATTTTGATTTGGTATTGAAAAATCCCACATGAAATTAATGTCACGTATTTCCATAAAAATTTCTTTTAATCGCCTAATAAATTCCAAAGTGTGCACCTGCAAGATCGGTGTCCATTTGCTATGCCATTATCACATTGAGTGGCATGAGGGTCGTAATCCCCATCACCCATTGTGAGGAAATTAATAGTCCCCGGTCGAAATTCTCCCAGTCAAGATAGGAATGGCTCCAGTAATCTCCACAAGTAATAATTGCCACAATCCTTTTGGTAACACCATAACATGCATGCGACTTGTTCCTCAACTTGTCCGATTGCCTTATAGAACTTCATGGACATTGCGTCCTTGATTTTTTTTCTTTGTACCTAGTTTCGTCTGACAGAAACTAAAGTGTTCACCTTCCAGAAGCAGCTCCATTTGAACTTGTTCGATATGAACCTCACCTCCAGATGTGTGGTTTCAGTTGCAGTGACCCAGAGAACTGCAAGGTCCGGAAGACGTGTCAGGAGGTTATCTGAAGTTTCTGTTTTGTTAGGGTAACTGCTCAGAGTAGATACTAATAGAATAAATTCCTAAGTATTTATTACAATGCTCTGTAGTACACAACTCACCTAGCAGGAGGAATTTCTAAGAGATCAAGCTAAGGGGCCTCTGCTAGGCATCTACAAGGTTATATATGCATTGATAGGCTCATCGCCATATCAAGTCTTATCACTGAGACCCTTGGAGCTCTAACCTGAGGTTGCCCTGAGGATTATTGCATGGATTGAGTGAGTCGAGATGATGGATATTGAAATGATAGGAAAGGGGGATTGATATAGAGTAAATGAATATAGGTTATTGGATTTATGACAAAATAGAAGTAGAATCGGATGTAATGAATGTGAAGGATCAAATATGGAAAATAAAGAAATGGGACCCATGATTAAATTGACACATGTTGACATATGCCATGATCATAGAAAAGGAATGCAGATAGGATATAGAATCTGAGAAATTGGGAGCAAACCCTGAAACCGTTATGGTCAGAGAAGGTCTCACCTCATGCTGGTGACTGATTGCTTTTGATTCCGAATTAACCCCTGGCTGATTTCCTCTAGACAGGCCAGTAGACTGAGTCGTCGTTTGGAATGGATATCATGAACGGTGTGGACTGCTGTTGTAACACTAGGAAGGATATTAGTACCGGTATTTGGAGGGGGGGAGGGGATGGGTATGTGAAGCTGATTGTACTGGGGATGAGATGTTGGGTTGGGATGAATCTTCTGTGTCTGATTGTGCGTCATTACCCTTTCACACCCAAGTCTTAAACTGGGGGAGTATGAGTAGGTCTTGTTTAGAAAGAATAAAGGGCCTTCGCGTGAGTGGTATTCAAGTTACTATTTCAAAGAATAACCATATGTTTTTTCATGCCCATTCTTTTTCGACTTCCATCGTCATCTGTCTCACTGCTCTGGCGCATGGATCTGTGCTCTTTCTTTGCTCCCTGGTGTTTTGTGCTTCATTTACATCCAGCCTGAAATAACAGACAATACTGTGTCTTCATGATTAATTTAATACCAACACTTTTAACCCTTTCGGGCCGGTATTCGTCTATATGTTTGAGGAATTGGGAAATTATGGATCAGTTCTTAGGCCGAAGTATTATTTGGACATTATAACGGATCCGGAGTTATAACCCTCAACGGATTGATCTTGCAAAGGTAGTAACATTAAAGGAAATGTCGGCAATTCTCCGAGTATAGAAATTCTTCACGAGACTGGCAAGATTGCAAATAGTGCCATGCTTGGGTTTAGCTTAGATGGAACAGGTATATATTAAAGTAAGTAAAAACAGTAGGTGAAAATCGATAATCAATCGATATGGGGGATGAATATTATCCAATCAACATTGGAAAGTGTCCCATCTGGGATATTTCGAAGCGAAATAAGGGATAAAATGAGAACGGCAAGGCGAGCGATGATGTATAAGAAAAGAGGGGGAAAGTAAAAAGAAGAACAAGAAAGCAGCAATCAGGAGAAACGGAGGGTCGGGGTTCCAACAACTGTCACGATTGAGACATGCCACAGCCATGATCCGACTTGGGTAGGGAATTGGTTGTTCCATGCAAAGAGATGGATTCCACCAAATACCATTGCAATCAAGCGGTGCTCCTAATGTCTGAGGTATCGCTGGTGTCTAGGCGACCTGAACTGAAGCCTCCCCCGGAAGTCATCACCATCAATTATCATCAAAAGATTTGTTGTGATTGTATTCGGCTTCTCAAGGACCAGAGAGGTTCTTCAATGCAAATCCTCGGATAATCGTAACTCATATGACATCGGTCTTTGTTGATTTAAAGCGATAGGAAAACGTTCACGTTGCACGAGCTCTGGGCCGAGTCCTCACTGTTTCCACGATGGGAAGATTAGATACGCAGCGGGAATACCGTGTATAAATGTGTTTGAGTATTGTGCAATAACAAAAGTTGCTCAGGTACTTATGTCCGAGTCTGAATTCGTAGCTTACTTTCAGCGGACCATTGACCCGGAAGAGAAAACATCCTATTCAAGTCAGTTAACGCAAACATGCTTTCTCGTCGACCCGCTGCTTTTCTTGGAAGACAATGAACGTCACCTCACCGTGGGAACCGATGACTGGCAGGGTAGGGTTACGATAGATTGAATCGGAAGTTTGATCTGCCTTGTGTCCCTTATTGTGACATTCTTTGTTCGCAAAGGAGTATAAAGATATGCTTAGTGGCCTAAGTCACCCACATTTTCGCACTTAACCCCTCCTACCCCCCTACCCCTGAAGTATCCACTTTGATCTTCTGATTATCATTGTTGTTCTTTATCTGCTCGACATATAATTAACCTACATAAATGATGCGGGGCATACCAAGAATCGATGAAGGTATCCATACCACAACTCCAGAAAGTAACAAAGGACATCAAGGACCTGATTTTCCATATCGATTCTCTTTCGAAACTTCATATTTACGCCGCCATGCACCCCAGATGGGTCGATGGGAAGTGTTTTGTAGGTGGAGTACTGGACATTGTACAAGACCTAAAGCATTGGAATGGTGCGACCATGGTAAAGGAAAGGGAGTGACAGCTTTGTCAAGTGATGAGCCGATGCGATGTTGCAGCGATTGTACACCGTTTATGGTCTTGACTAGGAGAATCGACGAGGTTACTCGGATGTTGGCACCAGGTGCTGTTTACATAGGCACTATAACTGGTCATGGATGGTATTCCGCACCACCTGGCACGGAATTTCTAATCAGACTCGTCACAAATCCTGAGGATGTTGATTTACTAAGAGCAGAAGCTTCTATATATGAGCTCTACGAGGCTTCATGGGCAAATTCCTCGGAGTCAGGAGCTTCAAAGTCAAAAACCTTTATCCCGCCTTTAGAATTTCATGGATTTTTCCAAAATGGTACTGGTACCGCAGCGGCCATCGTTCTAAAAGCAACTGATAAGAAAAGTAAAAAGTATGTTATTATTTAGGAAAACTCGCCAGAGATACAATGCATGACCCGTTAATTTCAGACGTCGAACGAATAAAGGCAGGAAAGTTTGAACATGTACTTATCTCGAACCGTGTTTTAATTTATACTTTATCCATTGAATCTTGTTATGTCAGTATTCATGTAGTACATACCGTAGTCGTACAGTTATTGTAACCTTGCACTGTAAACCGCCATTTGTTGTGATCCTGTTAGGTAAGTGCCCAATTATTTACCCCGAAAGTGAACCTGGTCTTTTGCCGAAAACTTTTAAATAATAAATAAGAGAGTGGGTTGTTTTAAAGGAAAAAATTAGCTCGCCCAAAAGTGATTTTTGAAGACTGATTACGTGATTTGCTAGTAGCGGGAAACGCCAGCAATACGGACCAGGCGCTAAATCCAACTAGGGATACCTATTCATCTATCCTAAAGAAAAAGTTCGTCGTTTGAAGGCGTCGACAGTCAGTCTCGCTCAAATCTATAGCAAGGTATGTGTCTTTATGTGTCAGAAGAATGCATCTACTGCAAAACGTGATTATTCGGACGTTTGCAAGGCGATGGATGCTTTTATGAAAGTTCGGATGGAGAGGGGTGCTGATTTACGGTTTGTATTACAGGCTTCTCAAAAGAACACAAAAAAAACATAATGTCGTCGAAATTACCTTCAATATTAAACGCCACCGATGAAGATATTCGGATGCTTTTGGCAGCCAAGTGTCATATTGGTACTAAAAACTGCGAAAAGGCTATGGAACCCTACGTCTGGGCTGCACGGAAAGATCGTATGTATACTCTTTGTTTTCTACGCGGAGAAAACCACATTTAACATATTTGAATAACAGAAATCAAGATTATTAATGTTGGAAAGACTTGGGAAAAGATTGTACTCGCCGCACGTGTCATTGCATCTGTTGAGAACCCCGCTGACGTTTGTGCCATCGCCGCTCGCCCGTACGGTCACCGAAGCGTTTTAAAGTACGCCGCAAACACTGGCGCAACTGCAATCGCTGGTCGGTTCACTCCCGGTAGTTTCACCAACTACATCACCCGCTCATTCAAGGAACCCCGTCTCATCATTGTCACTGACCCCCGAGTTGATCATCAAGCTATCAGAGAGGCATCATATGTTAACATCCCAGTCATAGCCTTATGTGACACTGATTCCCCACTTCACTTTGTCGATATTGCGATCCCTACAAATAACAAAGCTCCCCACGCTATCGGTTTAGTATGGTGGTTACTTGCACGTGAAGTCCTTCGCTTGCGCGGTACCGTGCCACGAACTGCTGATGGTTGGAATGTTATGGTTGACATGTTCTTCTACCGTGATCCTAATGAGGACAAGAGAGAAGAGGAGACTGCCAAGATCCTTCCCGCTGAGGCAGACGCTCAACCTGGTATCAGTGAATGGGACACTACTGCTGCCCCCGCCGCAGGTGGCGTTGATCCAGGTTTAGTTACCGGTAAGCACTAGCCTCATCTTCTATGTAGAAAGATAACTGATTTAATATCTTCTAGCCCTCGATTGGGATGCTGATCCATCTGCACCAGGCGTCACTGACTGGGCTGCAGAACCCACCGATCCTGCCGCTAGCTGGGGTGCGGCCCAAACTTCTGGATGGGAGTGAAAAAAAGACGTTATATTCCTCCACGTATCGACTTAGTTCCATATCCCGACCATTATTAGCCCGGCAATGTTTCTTTTTAATCATATCTACATTCCTATGTCCAAAACACCTCCGTGTAGCATATGCCGAGAAATAAATGCTATGCATTCCAATTCTTTGATCCTTGTTAGCTGATGAGAAAGAATCTGAGTTTCTGTAAAGGAATCTCCATACACGGTTTACATGCTATATATATCCCTGAGGGTAATAAATGTTTTACAGACTTTTAATATATGGCGATGATACATTGAAATGGACTCTATTTTGGGGGCAACCTAATAAAAAACTATTTTCTTCGCTTTCTTCTTGCGGTATGCTCCGCTTGTGCAAGTCTGTCCATTAACGTTGGATTCGATGTAGCTGGAGGTAATTGTCCTCCACCACCACCTTTAGTAGCAGCGCCTTTGATGCTTATCCCTTGTGTTGCTTTTGGCTGGGATGATGATATAGTGACATGCTCCATCCGTTTCGTTATCCCAGAATTGGCGACACGGTCTGTAGTATTCGCATCCACTTGCAACCGATTAAGCAAACTGTTGCTTCGAACTTGTCGTTCATTTTGGGTATTCGGAACTTTAACCGAACTTTGAACATTGGATTTTGAACGAAAAGAAGGTTGGGGGATGCGCTGTTGGTCGCTACCTTCGTTCGGACTCGATTTACGTTTTTGTCCAATTAAAGACGTAGGCTTGTCAGGTATTGTCGATTTCGCACGTTTTTCGCTGTCTGCGCGTATTTCCTTCATTAAAAAAATCAAGATATAAGAGATATAACCACCAGACAAAACATGCTAATAATTACCTTGATTAAACTATTTATCGTCTGTGCGCCAGTGGTGGTCGACGTAGATGAGGATTTGCCGTTTATAGTTTCCAACTCTGCTAATATTGTTATTAGATTTGTTGGGGGTATCCAATTCTGCTCGATTTGTCGCTGTTTGTTTATGGGTTAAGCCCTCCCAGGAATATCTTACAGCCTTTGGTCCAACTGACCTGACGACACGCCTTCAACAAGGATGTTAACGCATTCCATAATCTCTGATCATCTCCATGGGACTTTAATAAGCACTACCGAACGTTGTTAAACAGCAGGCAATCATATGAATAGGGAATGAACATACTTCAAATAGATGTGGAGAAGCTTCTACGACCATGTTCCGCCCAATTAACAGGTCTTGTGACAAGTTGCTCTCTTTCATTTTTCAATCTCTGCTCCTCGCAAATATCCAGAATACCCGACAGTCGATGTATAATGTCTATTTGAGACTCAATCTCCAGCTTTTGAAGAGCCATTTTTCCAATTAAACTGAGACTGTAGAACCGTAGCAATGGAGCGGGATTGGCAACTTGTTTCACGATGGCAATGAGATCCAAAAGAGACAGATAGGGTTTAACTGGGTCCAAGGAGAATGGACCCGGTCGGGTCTTTAGTTCAGTGTATATTGATTTGGTTTTGTCAAGAAGGACTCGCAATAAATCGTCGCCTTGTTCTGATTGGGAAGAAAAAGAACGTAAAGGGAGAAGAAGATTTTTGACAGTCATTTCCGTCTCTTCCAAGTCCGCATCTGGTATAGTCTATATAAACGTTGCAATGCTCTTTAAGGAATCTTAGACTTTTAAGAAAGACACATACGCACCTTCAACAGACCATCTCTATAAATCTTCTCAGCTGCGCTCTCCGGAGGCTCAAAGTGTTTGAGAATATGATTCTTGGCTTTGTTGGCCATGAATAGTAAAACAAGCTTCCGCAGCCTCGTTCTGTCTATCTGTTCCTCTCTAGGTTGATCGGGATCCAGCATGCAATTGTCACACAGAACACCAATAGCAGCCACAGGATCTAAATCGATGTGTCTTAACAGGGCTTCTTCAATTTCCTGCAACTCCTTCGGTTCATCTTTTACGAGACACGTGAAACAGCGCCAAGGTAAATAAGGATAAGGATAACCATACCACTCTGTAACAATTGCACCAAAACATCAGTGTTGCGTTTTGTCCATTTTCTTGATTCTACAGAAAGGGATACGATGGCCTTATAACCTTCTATCCGGACCTATCCCAATGAGACAAGATATCAGTGGGCAAGGGTAAAGGCAAAAGGAGTGAATAAGCCACCCACCTGTGAGTCTACATCCTCACATATGTCGTATACGCTATGTATGACTTGCTCTTCTAGATCCGGGAAGTCTTTGAAATATTGGTTAAAGTGCTGTGCCGCAAAGACTTTCAAATTGGGCGAAGATGTATGTACAAGCCCAATCAATCGTAGTAAAGCTTCACGTTTCTGTCAAAAAAAAAAAAAAGAAAAAACACCAAAAAAAACATTCGTTAGCTTATAATATTCTATACATTTGTGAAGATGAAACCAAAAAAGAAAAGCAAGTAGATAGAACTTTTGACTTACGATCTCCTGCGGCGCATTACGTTGTCCAGCCTTTTGCAACAAGCTTCGTGCCTCTCTAATCTGTCTACCCTCCAATTCTTTGTTCATAGGTCACCCAAAGGAAAATAAAATGAATATCGGTTAAAAGCAGAAGTGAGCTATTGCCCTTTCTGCTGCACTGGAGAAGAAAGCCAATTGAATCCGTGTCTTAACGGTAAGCGCCTGTTTAGTGACAATCTCGAAACATTCTTTTTGTTTCTTTCATCAGACACGCGTAGGGAACAGGTAAAAGGATGTACTTCAATTCTCAATTAAAGAATGTTTGGAAATGTAATTATTAACCAATGTCAACAACAAGTCCAACTTCTCTCCCAATTCTTTCCGTTTATTTTCGTCGAATTCCGTCCACCTTCGAGAGGCGGGAATAGAAATGGGTGGCAGATCGGGGACGAGAGTGAAATTTTTCGTGACAAGGTCAAATTGGAAAAGCCACGAAGTGTTTATAGCCAAGTCTTTAAGTTTGAATTGTTGAAGCGGAAGAGTTGGAATCGGAACACGGAGAATCTGATTTTCACGCAAACCCAATCCGAAATCGAGTATAACATAGGCTGATAAAATAGGTTCGAAATTCACAGATATCCCTGAGGAAGGTCTAATAAATAAAAAGAGCTGAGAAAATATCTGTCGGGACGGATTATAAACGTCAAACTTGCTTACTCTACGTCTGAGTAATACAGTAATGTTGTTGGAGGCTCTTCTGAAAACACATCGTGCGGGTTCATCCCTATGATACATATGCAAATGCATCAGATTTGGTAGAAGAATCAAAGGAAACGGGGGGTGTTTACCCATGCCAATTCCCTGAGATGAACCTGTATAGTTCCACGCATAGATAACTTCTTCTGGTCCCTGAGCTCGGGTAGGTACCTAAATAGTTACCCAGTTCTAGTGAAGAATCGGCGCGGTCTATCGCAAAACAACATACGCTGAACTGAAAGTTTTTTCCGTCCGAGTATAAATTGGTTTTTTGACGTTTCTGCACAGACCATTAACAAATGATTGCAAAAAAACCTGATTGTATCCCACGTACATAGATGTTAGTCCAAGCAGATGTACCGTCGACGACTTCTCCGAGCCCGGTCAAGATAGGTTTGATAATTGAAAGTCTGAAATGTTTTGATATCAAGAAGCCAAGCAAAGACGAAGTCCATTTACTGATTTCGATAGGTAACGCAAGTTCCGTAGGGAGCTAGTAGGTAATTGACTTAGCTTCACATTATTACTTAGAATTGAAGGTACGTACCTAGCTCACCGAATGTGATAACTCTCATAACAGAGTCGAGGTTATTGTCAAAGTCTTTCTTTTGGTGTCATTACTCACTTCCATGCTACAGGAAAATAATCCTTGTAAATACCCAAACCAGGTGTATCAAAAGTCAGAAGAAGTGTCGCTCTAAGAGGCAGAAGATTGCTGTGCAAAAGAGTATACCAAACAACGTCAGATTCAGATGTAACGACTCGGATATTCAGGGAGAATGATAAAAACTTTACCAATGAAACGTCAAATTTCTGATATAGGTAGGCTCAGCCATAATCGCTCCAACTGGTCTTTGAATTCCCTCAGATCCCTAAAACCCCTGCATTTATACATGATGTCGCTGGGCCAAGCAGGCACAAAGTGAGCCTGCAGTACTAATAGTAGGCACTACTGACATTGAGTGCCATCGCTAGCGCGCTAATTCGATCGGTTGGTTCAAAGCACTCCTATTTATCAACAGACACAAATTTATGTAAAATGCAATAATCCGACCGCCGATTATATAAGTTAGTCATGTAATAGGTATGAATGCACAATGCACATGAAGGGAATAATATCAACAATGCATAGAAGAAAAAGAACACCGACTCATATAATAGAATTTCTTATACCCCTTCCTCCTCCATCCTAATTCCATCTAATTCAAACAGATTCTCGAAAGCTTGCGTACTTCCGCCTAGGACACCAAACGCTTCTTGCAAAGTCTTCCCAAGAAAATCGAGTTCTTTGATAACACCTTTCATCATAAGCGCATAAGCAAAATATAACAAGTGTCGTGAGCCTTTCACATCCCGTGTCTTGACAACCTCCAAATTACGTATAGCACTAACCTAAAAGAATAAGGTAAAGATAAGGTGAGAATTAAGACAATAAGAACTTTGTTGCTTAAGGCAACGCACCAACTCTTGACGAGATTTCTCCGCTGGTGGAAGATAAGGAGGCAATGGTGCTTTTAACCGGAAAGCCGATGCTAAAACTGAAAAATACAGAATAACATTCCCAACAAGTTCCCGACGTTCTTTTCTAACGGGGGTAATGAAATCCCTTCGCACGGTCTATACATAATAAGTATTTCCCAAGATCAGACGACATGCATTTTCGGCTAATAAAGGATAATAAAAATAAACATACAGTGTACCTAGAGAAAAAAAGAGTCCAAAAATAAGTAACCTTTCAGACTCAAAGAGCGATAAAATCGTGCGAAGGGAAAGAAGACGATCAAGTCGTCAAGAATCTAAGATTTAACTTACCATTCTTCCCTCGTCGTCACACACCTCATGGAGTGTAGTTTATCCAAGATAATTTGTAAACTAGTGAGAATTGACCGATAAAGCTTCACGGGAAACGGTCCTTTGAGCCGAAACTCATGTTGAGTCTGCGCAAGCAATTCTTGCAACGCGATTAGTTTACGCTGTAGATGGAGCTCCCTAAAAATAGTATATTTAATCTTTTTCGAAGAAGATCGTTGAAAGTCTCACATGGCCATAAATTCGTGGATAGATGACATCAAAGCATCCGAAGCCATAGGTGGTATCGTATTATAAGTTGCGTGAGGCGTAATTTGATGAGTATCTATCAACGGTGTTGTTTCTGACAATTGTCGTTGGGGCGTCGTCGAACTTTGAAGCCGAGCAAGGACCGGGGGAGGGGCAGAATAATGCTGAACCATTCGGCTATACAACCATCCTATATCAAAACAGAACCTAAATATATCCGTTTCAGCTATACTAAAATTGTATAGACATTTATATCACTTACTCGCTCAATGCCTTCCCAAGCTCCCTTCGCGCTTCCATAGGCCACCAAAACTGACTGACAAGGAAAGCCCAGACAACTCCGACAGTGACAGCGATGGCCCTGCGAAATCCAATAACTACGACTGACGGATCCTCATATCGTGAATTATAACTAATTAATAATAATTTACGTTCAGAATAATCAGCAAATTGGGATTGGAAAAACAGAGCGAGAATCATGAAAAAGACCTACGAGTAAAGACACGTGAGGTTATATGCCAGCAGGATGAGCCTTCCATTAGTAGCATATTTAGGAAATTTAATGATATAGTAAAAACATGGGAGTGAATATAAGAACCCCGCAGCTGCCAAGATAGCAGGGTACGGTTCAAAAAGGGAATAAGTGCATACAGCAGTTACTGCGCCAAGGATAGTTCCCAAAACTCGACCTATCGAAAGAGCATTAGTTTGTCCGATAACTGGGCTCATCACTACGAAAAACTATAAAAAAAAAGAAAAAAAAAGGAGGGATCAGTTAGATGAAAATGATGGTGCCATAAATGACTACGGACGGATAGAAGGGCCCATTCTCCACGGTAGTCCACGAATATCTGCCGTGTCGTCTCAAAAAATGCCGGAGATGCTAGTATTGCCGTTGCTAAGCCCGTTTTTACGGCATATTTGATATCAGGCTCTCTGACTCTGGCTCCGAAAGCCCACAGTGACTGTTTCACTCGCCCCAAAAGATCCAACGTTTCTCGTCGGGGTGTTTGGATTGTATTCGGTGCATTAGGGCGAACCTTGGGAAAATGCGGTAATTTCCGGGCTGGGCGGACCAAAGTCGCTAGGGGAATGTTGTTTAGTATTTTATTTTTTCATCAGGAGTAGACAAAAAACAAACAAACACATACAGAATCTTTTGCGTAAAGTGCGATCCGTAGGTTTTGTCTCAAGAGGTGATCCCGGAGGAGAGCGTGCTCCCGACTTGAAGCAAACTAAGAAATCCCTAACCCGATTCCAGAGTCTTAGTCGATATCCTCGTCGTTCAGAAGCATATATGCGGCCAACAGCAGCGACAAGGAGTAAGAGTTCTCTAGCAAACTCCTGGATAGTAAAGATAAAGCTAATGTATGCGAATTGAGTTACATAAATATTCAAGGAAAAAATAGATGATGCGACGGACTTACAAGTATACTAAAAACACTGTTTCATTGTCACCATTTCCAAGAACTAGTGGTAATCTGTCTTGAGAAATGTCTCCGCGACGATACAATCGTAAGATTGCTTGATTTGAAGTATGATCAAACACAAATAATGCGCGTTCAATATCTTCAGAAAGTTGGAAAAACTCGTTGACGTTCGTGTCGTCCAATGCGTCAGGGGCTCGTATAGCATCACGAAGCTTCCCTAAGGTTGTAATACATGCTTTCTGGAGCAAAATAAATCGACATGACTCAAAATCAATAATTGGGAACATACTGCTAGTGCTTCCAAAGGGGGTCCAAGGTCGTCAACTAAATCACCAAACATTGCAGCCGCTGCAGTCAAAAGTGCAACTTCCTCTTCTTCATCAGATAATTTACCCTTCCCATTATCAGAGTGACCACCTTTACTTAGTAGAGTATCAGCTGTTGATGACGGTATAAACCTTCCATTTTTCAACCCAGGTTGTAAAATAATTTTTCCCTCTCGGTGAGCCTTGGTCAACTCAGTTTGTAACTGTGTGCAGCTCCTCAACCCTGCCAGGTGTTGCGCTAGCCTATTTAAGCTATCCACTCCGTCATCGTAAGCCAAAGCTTTTGTCATTCCTGTAAAAGTTCCCAGCCATTCAGATTGTGCTTCTGAAAGATTTCGTTTGAGGGAAGTAAATGATTTTTGATGTGCTTCGACCGCGCGGAGAAGTTTTGATTGTTTCGGATGGAAATCTGGATCCAAAAGGAATGTTTTGGTTAGGGTCTCCAGAAGGGTTCCGAAGGAATTCAGGGCTGATGTCATATCATCTCTATAAAACAGAATGTCAAGTTTGCTCTGGCGGTTTATAAGATATCACATACTGAAGGTTCCAGAGCGCACTTTGAGGCCAAAGGCAAAGACAAATTGTGTTTGTTATCGTGGCACCCACAACTACTGTGAAAGCCACCTGGAGTAAAGTCTCCATGGTACCTTCTTTGACAAGGCTGAGCGAAGCGTTGACTATTCAGTACTAGGATGACCTGAAATTCATGGTTACTTACACAACGAAAATGATTATACATATCATGCTGCAAGCTAGTTATGTTATTTCAGTCAGTCGAGACGAATGCTTCATTGTGTTGTGTGGAATCATACCTGTGTTAAAGCTTGGACGAGCCATCCACACTTTGAGCCAAGCCACTAAAATAATAGCCCCGGCAAGCCAAGAGAGAACCAAAAGGGTTGCCAACCACTCCCATCCGGCTCGAATCTGACAAATCGCATAAATAAAATAAAAATAATTTGAACGTCACGATACGAACCTCCCAGAACCAGAACATGTCCATGCTGCATATTGATACGAACGCCGAAAAGGCGAGACCGAAAATGACGTAAATATCGGCTTCTATCATCGCTCCTATGGTTTTCTAAAGAAAAATTCTCAACTAATGTTGGTAAAAGTAAAGCTTCTAACATACGGCGGGATTAAAATAAACCATACTGAGGAAGAATCAGAAAGCATGCCACGAAAAAAGAAAGCTAAGGGACCTACACAGTAGCAACCATGTGTCCAGAAGGGGAAGGACCACCTCCCCATTTACCGCGACTGGGAACATCGGAAAGGAAGCCAGAAAGATAGGGTACAAATGTAAACAACGAAGAGATCAAATACGCCAATGAGCATTTCAAGACATTCTTTTGCAAACGGGTAAGAGAAGGTAATAGAGATCGTGCCTTTGAAACAGAAGCTTTGGACATGGCCGATTCCGAGTCAAAACCGTCACCGCTTTCAGATTCGTTTGAATCGTCGTCAGAGTCGTAATCATGATTGGGCGTAACTTGAGAAGATATAGGTTCTGGCTCTGTTGATAGAGGAGTAAGTTGGGATGTGACGAGATGATCCTGTGAAATGGGAGGGTCCAAATCTTGGTTAATTTCATGAGGAGACGTAACCTTTTGACCACGCTGGCGTTTGGGAGATAGAATAGAACCCTCGTTAAGAATTTGGCCAAATAGAGTCCATTCTCGCTCATGCGCCTGCGCTGGATCCTGTGAGGTCGAATACCTGCTTCTCGGAAAGTACTGTTGTGGCGATGAAAATACGCGACCTAAAAGAGGCCGACTAAGACGCGAAGAGGGCCGAATCGGCGGTATATGAGAACTGGACCCTGCAACATTTTGAATGTATGAAGTGGCACTCAAATCAGGTTGCGAAAATCGAGAATGAATGGCAGGTGGTATCTCAGAGGGATAGGATAACTGCTCTGATAAATTATCTGGGAATGCTGGTTCGGAAGAAACGGAGTACGACATCTGATACCAATTCTCTCTCTCTACGTCACGTCACAACTCCGATGTCGGGGGCAAAACGAACGTGACAGCACAGAAATTTTGACTGTTAATATGCAAAACGCGGTCTGGTACAAAAAATTAATGTCTTTGCCAGGATTGTTGGTTTACGATATTAATTACCGTCTCAAACAAAGACTAGCTTCTCATATACTGCGTGTCGGCCTATCTATGTATGTACTGTACATTGTAAGGTGAGCTACTATGCTGGCTACCTGCTTTACGAATCTCATGAGATTCGGGCAATTCACTGCGCCGTGGGCTCCCTTTACACCACTCTTTCACATTTGACGTGGTAATCATTATTAGTGATTACTATTGACAATGTATCGTTAAGGTCCGAGCCGGCGAGCTCCGTTCTCTAAAAACCTTGATGGATGTCCAGAGAGTTGGCGCTGTTACAGTATGTAAGTAACGCCCCAATACTTCTTTCTACCTTCAACTGCATCGGGTGTTATTCCTAGACAGACGTTAATGATAGTTATTCCGAGTTAGCCTATGTGTCTGAAATCCGCTTGCTGGCACTGGCACTCGCCGCTTGACAATTTTTTGTATGGATAATTCCGAACGGTTGTATGACTACTAACATAACAGTGAATCAATGTGCGTAACTCAATTATGTCATATAAAAGAAGACAAAGTAATACATTACATACTATGTTCCGATATTGCAAGGTCTTTCACCGGTGGAAGAAATGGTTTATTAAATGCGGATACTGACTGACCGTGCGACACATGACTTCACAGCTTGGCCCTAGTTATTTAAAAGCAATTCAACGAAGGCAGTCATAAAAGAAATGGGCTCAATAGATCGCATACCACCTTCGAAGAAACAAAAGCCTTGATTCCGGAAGCGCCGAGAACCTGTAGTCAGAATACTGATCACTGTATGGAGGTTCGAAAGGGGTTCAGAACATTTGTATAGCCAAGTGTACGTGTAGGTTGCCGCATTGATATGGGAGAAAAGGCAGGGTAATGAATCAGATGCTCCCCAACAATCACCGAAGGGTCTTACTTCTTTCACGTTCATTACCGCGTGCGTCGTTAGAAGCGACTGATGAAAGAATGAGTATAAAAAGAGCCCCCATTGAAGAAAGAAAGAACTATCATCTGCTCACAAAACACACCAAATTATTCCAGCATGAAATTCTCTGCCTTCTACTTACTCTGCCTCTTGGGTATTGTATCACCCTTAATCGCTGCCCAAGGGTCCGAGTCCGCTTCCGTGTCCTATGATCAAACTTACGATGTAGGGAGCACACAACTTACACAAGTGGCTTGCAGCGATGGTCGCAATGGATTAATTACCAAAGGGTTTTCAACCTTCAATTCCTTGCCGGGGTTCCCACTCATCGGTGGTGTCCCTGCTATCAGTGGATGGAATAGTTCTTCATGTGGTTCATGCTGGCAACTGCAATATCAAGGCAATACTATCAATGGTAACGATCATTCAAAAAAGACATTTTAAGCCATATTAAACATACTTACTTACCTCGAATAGTCTTGGGTATTGATGTTGGGCGGGGTGGATTTAATATTGCTTTGGAGGCAATGAACCAATTGACAAACAACCAAGCAACATTTTTGGGACGTATTACAGCCACCGCCACGCAAGTTTCCCCTGCTGCTTGTGGTATCCGAGTCTAGGTTATATATGTACATAGAAATGATGATTGATGTAGTGTGAAATTTTATTTGTTTTATGATTAACTTTCTTGTCTTGGTACCTGTGTCGTTAAAATAAATTAAAGCCTTGTGTACGACCTTTTTCTATGCGTAAATATTATTATTAGTTGGCTGTGTAATGTTTTTCTTTAGCTGCGCAGTCGAAGGAAAATCCTATTATTATTACTCCACTTGGCCCGGGACAAGAAAATCTCGGCCTCCAAGCATCGGAGGACTCTCGGCAGGGTGAGTCGGAGCTTAATCATAAACGCCCGAGTGCCTTTTGTGATCACACCCACACAGCTACGCAGTTACGATATAACAGGTATTTTTGAAGCCGTCATTATTTATAATAACTGTCTGTGAAAGGGGGCATCATTCTTTTCTTAAACCTAACTTCCCTTCCCTCTTCACCTCGACCTCCTGATGATTCTCTTATCTCCCTCTTTCCTTTTCTTTTTGACTTTAGTTCAATTCGTCACATCTTCTCCAACGGATAATGGCGCACCATTAACTATACCGTTGCGCCGTCGGGAACGGCCTGCGGGAACGTTTATCGATGTTGCCAAAATGGCAGACAATATGCGTACAAAATATGGCTACCAACCTGTTCTGGATACTACTCTACAACGTCGTCAAAAGGTCTCTGGTGTTTCTATTCAGGACGAGGGTCCTGATGTATCATATTTTGCCGCCATTCAAGTAGGCACCCCACGTACGTCATTGGAACTTCTCCATATTTTTTTTTATCATTGAATACTGTATAACCCTTCTAGCACAAACTTTTAGTGTTATTTTAGACACAGGATCCTCTGATCTTTGGGTCGCTTCAACCGCTTGCCAGAGAGGCTGTCAAGGGTCGCCGCTTTATGACTTTCAGAGTTCAAGTACTTTCAAGGACGGAGGTACCACTGTCCAGGTCCAATATGGAAGTGGTTCAGTCATTGGAGAACTTGGTTCAGAAACTATCTCGCTGGGTGGGTTTACAGTACAGAATCAAGGTTTCAGTAAGTAATTGATACGTTTCTTAGTTCCTTTGGTGATGTTTTAACCACCGTGTAATACCATTAGTTGTGGCCCAAGCCGTTTCAGAAGGCTTAGTGGACGCGGGATCATCCGGATTGATAGGATTAGGATTTCAAACTTTGGCGGAAACAGGGTATGTTTGGAAGTCCTATCATTCTCAGTGCTCTATCTGAATCATGCCCACCTTTTAAAGCGCTACACCCGCTGTCCAAGCTTTGGCTCAGAGTAATCAACTCGCGTCTCCTGAAATGGCATTCTTCTTGGCGAGGTAGATCCACCCTTCTTTTTTCTTTTGATCCACATGCTTAGGTTGTCTGCATAGGAACATCGACAATCCGAACGTCAACAGTGTAAATCCCGGAGGAACTTTTACCTTAGGGGGGACGAACAGCTCACTTTTCACGGGAAGTGTTCAGTTTATCGACATTCCTAATGACATTACTCCATCGTTTTGGTTTATCCCTGTTGACGGTGCGCACATCTAATTCTATCTCTGTCACGTAGTCTGTGAACTCTTTTTACAGCTGTATCCATTGGAGGGAATACCATAAATGTCTCACAACAGGAATCAGGCGCTGTAAGTGCATCCCGTTCGAATTGTTTTTGTCGAATGAGATTTAATGTGTCCAACTTTGATTAGGCTATCGATACGGGAACGACCTTAATTGGTGTGCCGTCGGACATACTCAATGAAGTTTGTAGTCAAATCCCGAATTCCCAAAACGGAACAGGATCACTTGCCGGATTCTGCGTAATTCGTGGGTATTCATCGTACAGGTTGTATATTGTCTGTTAATTGATGATACCTTTATAGCCTGTTCGTCTTCCATTAACTCCGCGATGACCTTCGGCGGAAAATCGTGGCCTATCAATCCTGCTGATTTCAGTATTCAGCAACCAGGCAACAACAATCAAATAGTTTGCGTGACTGCTATGTTTGATTTAACGCCAAACACCGGTCCTACCCCCGGTGCTCCACCCCAAAAACGCCAGAATAATATCCCGAATCCCGCATTTATTGTTGGTGATGCATTCCTCGTATGTTTTTTTTTATCTTTCTCTTGGCGTTCATTGATGTCTAACAATTGTCATAGAAAAATGTTTATTCAGTTTTCCGGTTCAGTCCCCCATCGGTTGGCTTTGCTCAGTTGGGTTCTAATGGCGGAGGCTCTGATTCATCCTCGACACCTTTGTGAGTCCCTTCTTTTAATACGACGATCCCGAATAAGCTTCATATCCCATTCCCCTTCCTTTTTGCTACAACGTACCTTCTATACACAAAGGACGTCGCAAAACTCCTCGCCGTTTGGTGTGACTGTGTCATCCCCATCATTGACTCTCCCAACACTATCTTCCACTATTTCTGGCGCGACTGACTCTCCTCTTAGTACTAGCGGATCCACCCCTTTCAAGTCAAATAATGCCATTTCATCGCACCCGCATATTGCCTTTTTCGGTGCAGCGTTTGCTGCGACTTTGATCCTCGTTACTGCTCCGTATTCATTGTTATGGTAGTCATCACGTTCAAATGGATAATAGTTGGTTGCTCTATTTAACTATTTTATAATGTTTTGAATTTCCTCCGCAATCGGACAATTCTTTGGTTCATCAATCCGTTATTATTCCACCTCTCTCTACCGATGATGATGGGCGGGCAGTCCAAGTACCCCTGGACATGTAAATACTGAAAGGACTATTGTGACCCCGGATAGGAGGGCATTCATTGTAGAAAAACATCTCAAAAAGGATTAGATATAATTTTTTCTCTCTTTATTTGTTAATTTCCTCCTTTTTATTGTAATAATACTGTTTCTCACCCCCCCATTTTTGTGATGTGTGTTGTTTGTTTGTGAGACTCCCTGTTCCAAAATGTCTAGCGTCAACTGCCAAAATTAAGCGCGCGACTTTAAATCAATTCCCCCCCTCTTAAGGGCAGTTTTAGGAACCCTCAACCTACGCCTTCCTTATGCTGCTTCATCATATAATACGAAAGCTCGCTATTTGGTCTGTCTCTTCCTTCTTTCGAGAGATCCGCGTTATTGGAGAAGAGAATGTGCCGGAAGATGGACCTATAATTGTGTACGTGTTTTTAAAACAACTCTTTTCCAAATTTTGGACAGTAGTTGAGGCCACCAAAAAAAACCACGTTTATAATAGCGTATCTACTCATCATAACATGTTACTTGATCCGGCTATATTGTGTATGTTTTATTCCCCAGATTTACATTCTCCCTATATAGTGTCTGATCCTACCTTCACCACCACGAACAATTTAGCCTCAGTATTTCCTCATAAACGACCACTACATTACTGGTCCAAATCAAGCTTATTCGCTAATCCGGTGGTCTCATGGATATTGACTGATACAGGGAATATCCCTGTTGACCGAAGATCTAAGGACAACCAGGTCTTATTCAAGGGTACATTCGATTGTCTTGCTAAAGGAGAAGTTGTTGCACTCTTTCCGGAAGGGACAAGTGAGTTGATTGGTCTTTCCATCTTCATTAGATCCATTTGACAGGAATTTCTGCTTTTTTAGGTTATACTGAACCTCGGATAATGCAAGTTAAAGATGGTGCATCATGGTCCGCCCTCGAATTCGCCAAATGGGCAAGAGAGCACAAGACTCACAAGAAGCCTCTTATTATCGTTCCCGCTGGAATTGTCTATACTGAGAAAGCGAAATACAGAAGTCGTGTTATCGTCGAGTGCGTCTCATTTTTTTTCATCGAGTTTACGGGACTTAAATTGAAAGGATGTTTTCCTCTCAAACAGGTTTGCTAAACCTATCATATTGGACGAATACGCTGAAGAATTTATGAGCGATGAACCTGGGAAGAATAAGAGTGCTGTGAAAAAGCTTACCGCTCGAATAGAGGAGGAGCTGGAGAGGATTACTATCAATGCGCCGGATTGGTGCGTAGTCATTATCTAGTTGCTCTTTTTTTTTTTTTACTATTTCTAATTTCACGACAGGGAGACATTGTATTGTGCACGTATTGCTCGCGATATGCTATGGCAAGGCGACAAATCCATTAGTTTGGACGATTATGTCTTGGTTTCGCAAACGTATGTTATTCATTTCCGCTGTGTCAAGCACAACACCTAACTTTCACCTATAACAGGCTTGTTGACTTATTCTCTACACCAATGCTCACCTCATCCTATGGGTCCCTTAGGAAGGCCTTGTTGACTTATTATTCCCTCCTACAATCAACAAACCTGACGAACAGTACTCTATCACGACTTCCACTTCCGGACAATTTGAATCCGTCTCAAGCAACCACACTTCCTAGCCGTCTTTCTACCCTTCTCATACTCTTAAGCGATACCTTTGGTCTTATTATACGTATACCCCTCTTCCTTCTTCCGTTCCTTATCCATGCGCCAGCATTAGCCGCAGCCCGACACGGTGCTAATATTGCTCAAGAAGAAGAAACAGAAGCTCAGAACAAGGTCGTATTTGCTCTCTTGTTATTATTGTGCATATATCCGTCTATATTTTTATTCCTTTGGGTTATCTTCCGTATGAGTTCTACCGGTGCTGCTATTGCATTGGCAATGACGTACGCTCTGATCATGCATTACCACCGGATTGTGGATAGTAGTTATGATCAGTCAGTTGTTTCGAGAATACCTTTTTTTTTTTTTTAACTTTTCTAACCATTTGTTTCATTCCAGAGCAAAACGGCTTGTAGCTGCTTGGCGTGTTCTGTTAGGTGTTTGGATGCCAAAGAAATGGGATCTTTCAATATCTGCTCTCACTCCATATATAACCCCACATGTACCACCTCCTAGTGAATTCATCGACAAGAAGAAGATCAAGTCAGGAACAAATACTCCTGCTCCTTCTTCACCAGATGCCGCATCTGAACCGACAACACCACTACTTGTATCAGCGAAACGACCGAAACGACGTGTACCAACACGTCAGCTTATACGACACGTTTTGCGAGCTCGATTGGAAGCATCTAAACTTTTGGCAATGTTCTTTGCAGAATTAGAACGCAGCAGCAGCAGCAAAAAACAAGTTCGCGCTTCG
The DNA here is from genome assembly GCA_020884735.1 of Clathrus columnatus. Classification (NCBI taxonomy): domain Eukaryota; kingdom Fungi; phylum Basidiomycota; class Agaricomycetes; order Phallales; family Clathraceae; genus Clathrus; species Clathrus columnatus. The sequence continues at coordinate 1,518,581 of BPWL01000001.1, forward strand.
ACATATTTGACAGCTCTTTATGGTACTTCTTTCTCCTTCTCCTTCTCCTCTCCTCCTCCTACACAACAACAAGGCGATATTAGTCCCAATGGATCATCATCACCTCAAGCTCAAGGTTATCGTGACGCTAGGGAAGTTATAGGGTTTTTACGAGACCATGGTGCTAATATTGGACAATTGAGGACTCCAGTAGAAGGCGATTGGGCGGCTGTTAGTAGTGATGGTGAAAGTTTTGATCATGGGTCAACAGATGATGATATAGTTTGGGTGACCTAGGAAGGGGGGGGGACATAACATATTTAAATGTTAGTATTCGTTGGAAGGGAACCTTTTTCTTGGGGAATATTATATATATTTGATACGCTTAATTTGTTTGATACTTGGATTTATTTCTTGATTGTTTATATTTCCCTCATTTCGCGCGCTTGTAGTAATAGTTATACATTACTTGAAAACACATATAATCCTGCATCCGTATGACAAGAACAACAGAGAACGAGGGGTTCTATTCCATCATAATAAAAATAGTGTACTTTTAATTTATATAAATTTCCATCTACATAAATACTGCAATCATCTATATATAAATAAAAATCCAAACGTCTAACCAAATCCAGAACTCTCTTCTTCTACAATTTCGCTTTTGCCGGTGTCGTATTAGTTGTTACCCGCTCAGCTCTTATCTTTTGAGCTTTATCTCGCAGGAACCTACGTAAAATTTTTCCTATTAGCGAGGGTTGTTAGTACATCACTTGTAATCCCTTTTTTTCTTCTTTCTCACCGGATGGGGTTTTAGGAATTTCATTTATGAATTCCACACCGCCCGCTAACCATTTATACTTGACCTTATGATCGGCGACATGCTATTAAAACGCAAGTGTAAAATTAAAATAAGCCTATTTCTCGTGAAGAAACACACGCACTTTCATAATATTTTCTTTAATCTTGTCGCTTTCTCCAGCTTCTTCAGCTCTTTTACGGGCATCTTCACGTAACACAACAAATGCCAGTGGAACCTCACCACTGTATTCGTCAGGTATACCAACGACACCTGTATCAGCTACGTCTGGGTGATCAAGGAGATGCCCTTCAAGTTCTGCAGGTGCCACTTGGAAACCTCGAACTTTAAAAATTTCCTTGATTATTTTAGAATAAGTTTTGATGAAATAAAATTAGGGACGGGGGGGGGAATGTACCTTTAAACGATCAACGACGAACATATCCCCCTCGGGGGTGAATTTGACTTGATCACCAGAATAGACCCAGCTTGGTAATTTTAGTTAGGGCTCTTCCTTATGAAATATTATTATAATAATACAATTTACGTACCCATCCTTGAATGTTTTTTCCGTTCTTTCAAAAGTCACTTTGGTCATCCGTCATATACTGAAACAATTAAAATCTTACGCTTCTTTATTGTTCGCGTATCCCATAGCAGTCGCGGGTGTAAATATAACCATTTCACCCGGTTCATCATACCCAGCCAGGGTACCATCTTCTTTTATTACTTTTGCTTGAATGCCATTTATTAATCGCCCAGCACTTCCGGGTACACCAACGCGATGTTCAACGGGACTCTAAAAAAAAATCGGTTAGATCATTAATTATTAAAGGAATTTTAAAAAAAAACCCTACAAATGTGACGGCTGTAGCAGTTTCTGTCATTCCGAAAGCTTGTATAACTTCACAATCTCGCGGTACTAATTTACGGAATTGTTCACTTAATTCGGCTGCGACTGGTGCCGCACCGCAAATGACGAATCGGATACTCGAAAGGTTATATTTTAAAGTTGCCGGATGCTAAAGAAGACAATTGAGTTTATTATTATGTAAATATTTTGAGCCATTCATACCTTGCAAAATGCGACCATATGCGGTGGAACCAGCCTACGAGTGAAGGATTTCATTTAAAATCCTGAGAATTGAGTAATATAAACTTACATGAGATGTGTAATCTTGTACTTCTCAATATTACGCAACATCTCTTCAAAGTTGAATTTGGTAGTGCAGACAAATGACATCTGGAGAATTTTAAAATTTAAAATTGTGAATTGTGACGAGAATTCTCGGACTCACCCCACAGAATAGGAGCCAATGACACTGGACGAAGTATTAAATTTCATTTCATTATATTGGTGATAGGCGTACATTAATGACGAGACCATAGATATCTTTTTCGGGAATGGAAGATGAGCGGAAACCATAATTTGAAAATAAGCAGCAGTAACGTACGAAATAACGGTAAAACTTTATATCCGAAAAATATTTTTCAGTATCTCAAAAAAAATACAGCCCAGATGTTTTTACTGACCTCCAAGACCAACGTCTCCCACTCTAATCCTCTTTCGTTCATGGATGTCATACTCCTCTGTTACTTTATTAAAAACGGACATTTGCATGATGTTTGCTATAATAGCATAATGCGATATGGCTACCGCTTTTGGTCTACCGGTTGTACCCGATGAGAAGGCCAATAGAGCAAGCTTCGTTTTTCCTTCTCCGGATGAAAGCTTCCGTTCCGCATAGGTGATAGGTTTTTGAAGAGCAGTTGCGATAAGTGTCGAGATGTTTGGCTCAACTTGATTTGAAGGCGATGGGACTGAGAAGTAGAGTATGTGGGAACGTGGTATTGGTTTTGCTGCTTGTTGAGCTGCAGCCAGTGCAACGGGTTGAGAAGTAGGATGGGTGATAATCAGTTTGGCGCTAGTAGTATCAAGTTGGTATACTGAGATTGTGATAGATCATCATCGCCTTTAGGTGTTTGGTTATATATATTTTTTACCCACCCAATTCATCGGTACTAAATGCTGGATTGGCAGTGCTGTGCGATTTCTGTTAATGTGGTTTCTGGATGTATAAAACTGTCCAAACTTACGTTATGACAGCGCCGAGACGATGAACAGCCCAAAACGCGATCACGTAGTCTAAGGAGTACCAATACTGTTTAAAATGGTTGGGGAAGGCTTTCGATAGTACTTGCCTATATGATTCGGACTGAACAAACAGACTAATAAAACACCGAATTAATAGTATTCAATAAAATAAACACAAGCCGACATACCAACGTCATTCTCAGCTGTTTAGTAAAACATTATCCTTAAAATGTTCAAGAATTGTCCCATAAACTCACTTATATTATACCGAGTCTTTAATGAACTAGCCAAACCTGGGTAGATATGTAATCATATTGTATAAACCCTCAATAACGCTAGGGAAAAAAGAATACCCTGTACCCGAGTTCTAACCTCTTCAAAACTATAACTCCTTCCAGTCGTATCTTCTATAAACCATGGCTTTCCGAGGGTATTCACGGGTCGAGAAGGATGATGGTAATCGAGCATAAATTGAGGTACTGAGAGGTCATCTGGAACTTGTGGTAAAGGTGGTCCGGAGAAGATCATACTGAAATAAAAAAAAAAATATAGAGTAAAGAGAAGAAGGAAGCTTTGGTCCCTTTTATTAACCTTCAGAGGTATTAAAGTCACCTGACTTTTTAAAAACCTAAAATTAGAAACTTTATTTATTGTGAGCCCTGAACGTAACACCGTGAAACATTCCGACCCTTTACTACTGCTCCTCCCGATTTGTCGAGTCGAGTCGACGCCAAGTCGTAGCGATAACAACACAAAGTCAAATATGTAGTCGAAAATTATTACCGTGACAACGTACTAGCCTCGAGAGAGGTAAAAGAAATAAAGAACAATATACCAAACTTAACAACTGATATAAATGAGACATGAAAAAAAAAGAAAGCCAGGGGCCGACAAACGGGTATGGTAGTTGGGCCCCGAGGCCGAGGATAAATACATACGTGTAAGACCACTCGGACGAGCAAAAGTCCCAATTACATGTCAATAGCTTTTTATCGAAGGATTATTTAAAGTAAGCTGGATGTTGTTTCCTCGAACTTGTATGTTGGTAAGAATGAAAAATGTTCGAGTATTACTGAGAAATGCTGTGCTCCGATGCGACTCCGAATTCAAGTTGTGCATCGGACTCGGACTCACCTTCAGTACTATGCGTCATATTGTATTTTCGTCATAAACACCGGCTTTGTTGTGTCTATCGTATTGAAAAGTATAGGACATATAACCTCTCTCATATCTCGCTGGTACGTCATTGGACGATAGACCCCAGGAACTAGATGAAAACATTTTGATAAGGCTCTTTGATGATGGGGACGAAAAGAGCGGATGCGAGTGCGACAGATGGGACAGATTTAACTATCTAGCTCTAGTCTCTAGACAAGGATGCGTAAAACTCTAAGCTAGGTTACTTATTCCCAAAATTCAATTTTTAATAATTTGCCAAAGGTTTTCGCCCGTTCCGACTAGATCATCGACATCATTATCGAACAGCAGCATATCATATCGAATGAAAACATCTTATAGAATCAACTTTGAGAATCGGGTTTTGATTATCCGTATGCATTGGCTGCCGTGGATTCAATAGCAATATGAGTATAACAAGTTCCTATGTAGTGTTGACCTCAGTCCAAATTACAAAGTGCACCTAAACTAGGATTTTATGTAAGTGGAGTTTGGATTTACACGATCATTATTGGATGACCAGAGTACTTAAAAATTAATTGATGCCAACTTTCTGCCAAGGGTTTAATTTAAATAGTTATCTTGTGTTCTGATTCCACTCAGTCTGCAGGTTCGAATATTTCAGACGAAAATAGGATCAAATTTACAAGCAAATTTTCTGTTTGGCCTTTTTTTTTCTAAAAAAAATACGATCCTGAGAAAAAACACATTCATGTGTGTACCTGTGTCAATGGCGGAGTTTTGACTCCAGCGGATCCACGTGCTATTATATTCTCTTTCAGTTAAAAACGCCAATGATTTAAATGACTTCCGTGCACCACTGTCTGTATAGGTTTGCGATTTTCATAAAACCTTCCAATTAAAAAACTAAATTATGTGGAGAACTTCCAGCCATATTCCAGAACTTAAACTTAAAAATAGGCCATATTCAGGGTTTAATCGGTTACGCGAGGCACCGATGACGAGAAGCATGTGATACACAATTAATCATACGCGGCATTTACTTTTCCTCTTGATAAGAAAAAAAAAAAAAGAATTTAAAAAGATTAAGGGGATCAACTCTCTTTTCCCTACCTTCGCACACGACCAACCCACTGGTGCTCCTCACGAGTCGGAATGGACCTAATGACCATGAGCACGGCAGCTCAGATGGCTGACCTCGAACGTCAACAATCTCCATCCTCTGAGAAGGAAGTCATCAAGAGAGATATCATTGCTGATACAGATAACAGCTCTGTTGACGGCGAAGAGAAGAAGAAAGAATCGTCCGCACGTCTCGAAAAATTGAAGCCATGGATTCTTGCCGGAACTGCAGCTCTTATCTTAGGATGGTGGATTTCTGCAACTATCCTTCCTGCGACAAGACATAGATGGATTGTTCAAACTATATTTGCTTGGGTTAGAATATTCATTGTTATTTTGTCCGATGTACTTTTACTTATCCATTGCTCATTTTAGTTCTTCATTCTCCTTATCTTCTTTCAATTCGTTCCCAGCAGTATCTTTTGGCAACCTCTCGTTGCTATTTACGAGCCCACGGTCGCCCAACCTTTCTTCCGTATTCCTTATCGCGTTCGTCTCACCATGGGATGGGCATGTCTCCTTGGCATTGTTTTCGGTTCAGCATTCGGTTTCCCACTTCCAGACGCAAGTTTTTTCAAATACGTTGTAGTATTAACTATGTAACAACGTTGTGCTTTTTAGGATCACAGCACCAACTTTGGTGATCGCGCCATATCAGTTTTGGGTCTTTTCGTTTTCCAATTCTGTTTCTGGCTCACTTCGAAGCACAGAAGTCACATACCCTGGTCTGTTTCCAATTTACTTTTTTCCATTTGCGCGGCCCAACCCGTATCCCCTTTCTTTCCAGGCCCACTGTCATCATTGGTCTCTTCTTCCAACAAGTCGTTGCCCTCTTCGTGCTCAAGACCGGTGCAGGATTCAGCATTTTCAAATGGATTGCGACATTAGCGTCCGATTTCTTGTCCGAAGCAAACCCGGCTGCCCAATTCTTCTTTGATGCAGATACTATCGCTAAACACTGGTTCGTTATTCTTAACTTGTACCCATATGGCTAAAAGATAGAGGTGTATATTTTAGGTTCTTTGTCAACACGGTATGAAAAAAAAAATACCCCGATCGGTCTATCTTATCTTAAGAATGTTATAAATAGCTTGCGGCGATCATCTTTTTCATCGCATTTGTGCAAATGATGTACTACGTGAGTCCACCCTTTTCCAACTTCCCTACATCCGTAATTCACCTTCCTATTATAGTTAGGAGTAATGCAGTTCATTATCAAGAAATTGTACGTATCTAATAAATTTTATTTATTCGTCAGCCCTAAAACTTTTTTTTTGTAGCGCCTATTTCTTCTTCAAAACAATGAACATTTCTGGTGCCGAAGCTGTTGTGGCCGCTGCCTCTCCATGGATCGGTCAGGGTGAATCTGCTTGTCTCGTCCGTCCCTTCGTCGATCTCAGTACAGAGAGTGAACTTCATCTCTTCATGGCAAGTGGTAAGCGCAATAATTTAGCAACTTGACTCTCAAGTATTATAACTTGTAACCTAGGTTTCTCCACCATTTCGGGTTCCGTCCTTACCGCATATATCAACCTCGGTGTCCCCCCACAGTACGTAATTCTTAATATAACAACTTATAAACTTTTTTTTTTAAGCCACCACACTAGAAACCTTGTTACTTCTTCTGTCATGTCCATCCCCGCTTCGATCGCCATCTCCAAAATGCGTATTCCTGAAATGGATGAACCTGTAACAAGAGGAAGAGTTGTCGTTGATCGTGGACGTGAAGAAAAAGGTGGAGCACCAGCTAATGCACTCCACGCTTTTAGTAAGGGAGCTACATTTGGTTTGATCGTTGCTGGACAGATCTTGTGAGGTTTTTTTTTTTAACAAAAATATAATATTCCCCCCCCCGTGTTTTTCCTAAAACGTTTCTGTCACAGAACCAACGTACTTACCGTTTTGGCACTCGTTTATACCATTAATGGTTTACTTACCTGGATCGGTCGTGGATTTGGTATTCATCAACTTACTTTGGAACTTATCCTTGGTTACGTTTTTTATCCCGTCACATTTTTCATGGGTGCGTACGCTGGGAATATTCAATGTTTTTTCTCTATTCCTAATCTTCCTGTAAGGCGTCCCTCGTCCTGAAATTATTCAAGTGGCACGTCTTCTCGCTACCAAATTCTATGCCAACGAGTAAGTGCTCCCATACCTATTAGTGGTGTTCATATATATATATTCCATTTTAGATTCGTCGCATACATGAACCTCCATGCGATCATGACGAGTGACACTCCCCTTACCCCTCGCGCTTTCACTATCGCATCATACGCACTTTGTGGGTTCGCGAACTTGGGTATGTAGGCCCTTATCCCTCGAATGCAATTCGTTTATCACATTGTTTTTAAAAGGTTCCCTTGGTATCCAAATTGGTGTTCTTAGTGCTCTTGCCCCATCCCGCGGTCGCGTAATTGCCCGTATCGCACCAAGTGCAATGGCTTGTGGATTTGTAAGTCATCTTCAAAAAAACCGTCTGCATTGGAGTTTTCTTTAATGATGACCTTTTATATATATAGATTGCCACGATGCAGACCGCCGCCATTGCGTGAGTGTATATTTTTCTCCTTCAGGTCTCCCTTCAGTATCTAAACGACTCCCTTTTCCAGCGGTATGTTGGTATAAGAAAAAAAACTTTTTTTTTGGAAATGGTTTTTTTTTTTGGGGAAATAAAATCTAATGTCAATGTCAATTCTAACATTTCTTGACGATACCGATATGATGGAGCCGTCTCCCTTGCATGATCCCAGTGGATGCTATACAATGTAATAATGAATAAATGAAAAAAAAATAATATTCGATTTATTATTGTAAAGAGTTTTAGCGAGATTGGATTTCACGATCTGTCATATATGAGAACATGAATCGAGAATATGAAACAAATTAAGCAGCCATAAATATACCCAAATGCAGGGTAATAGAACTAACAATAATATCTTCATTGCAAGAGCTGGTGTATGCGTGCTCGTGGAATAGTTTTGTGATGACTTATTATTATTACACACTGATGGAAAATCTTGCTCAAATAGGCTATAGAGCTGGGTGCAAATGGTGATGGTGATGGTTATATAATAAATATACTCAATAAAGCGATGACATCGACGGCAGATCGTAAGCACATCTGTGATTTTATTGATATTTGTTGGGATTAAAAATTACCATGTATGTGGGAAGATATTATCTAGTACATATAATAATAATAAAAAGAATAAATTAATCTAGAAGGAGGTTACTATGACCTGCTATCAAGGAAATGATGTGGATGTCGTATGCCAGACTCCTGCCATTGATCAGCGGCGAAAGGTAATGACGGAGGAAAAACTATCAACAAAAAAGAAGTCATAATCAAACAGTCCGGTCAACGATATGTCGTTGATAATATGTAGCGAATGGAATTCGAGATAATAATGTTCCGGCTTTTTTGGAAAGAGAGCGATAGAATATAGTATTATTATTCTATTTTGAATGCTGTGAGTATATATATAAAATAGTGTCTTTTTTTTACGTACCAGTGACTGTGAACTTTCGTTGTCCTGTTTTGACAATTGGCAAGAAGTGATAGCATCATTTCGAGTTTTTAGATTATTGACGAGAGTGGTTATATCCCCTAGTGATACTTCTCGGAATCCTACATTAGGACGTCCCGTTTTACGAATTAATCCATTTTCGTCTGGTTGGGACATGGATGGACGAGAACAGGTTCTAGGGGTAATCTGATGGGGAAACCATAACTAAACAATCTTTCTTTCAACAAAAACAAGCACATACCTTTGACATGGTTCGAAAATATTCGACAATGATTGACGTATGCCAAGGTTCAAATTCACCATCTTCATCTTTCTTGTTCTGAAGCCAGGCTAAATGTCCACCTTTTTCTGTCACGAGCATACAAACATATTTGCTATCTCTAACTTGTCGAATTGGAAGATATTTGGCGGGAAAAAGAGGATCATCTCGAGTATTCAGGCATAAAACCGGTATACGAATGTGGGAGATTGATTTGGAACAACTTGTATCGTATAAAAATTGAGTTGGTTCTGTCCCTGATAAGGGTGCCATGAATTCATCGGTGATGCGGCTCATGGTGATACTACGATTCCGAAGAACGTTCTTTAGTTGAGGATGAGATTCGAACGCGGCACGATTTTTTGAGATAATCATTTGATGTCCTTTGCCCAGGAATGGATTATATAGAATTCGATTAATTAATCGACCAGAGGAAAGTTCGGTTGAACAAGCCGAGTAGTCCCAGACATTGGAAATGCTTAATCCGGATATTAAAGGTGTATCTTCTCCTTGTTCGCCTAGATAGTTGGTTAAGTAACCTGCTCCAAGAGAAAACCCTTCGTGGATGATGAATATAATTAAAAAGATAATCCAAGTCAAAGGGGGGACTAACCTAAGCCGAATAATTTCGCATTAGGATACAAATATGTCGCATAGAGAATGACACTCCGTAAATCATCGGTCATTCCAGGATGATAGAGCAATGGAGACGTTATAGGAGTATTCGAACCTGAAAAGAAGATGTTCAATTTCAATTTTATGCGGATCATTTTGGAACCCACATCCACGCAAGTTGAAGACCATGGCACGATATCCTAATCCACCTTGTTCCGAAGGTAGTGTAATTTTAGACACGGCTGATTGTACATATGGGGCATGTGAACCTCCTAATATGCCATGAAGGACAATGACCACTGGAGTTTCCGGTGGGGAGTTTATAGGTGTAATGTCAATGCTTATGCAACCACCGTCTGGAACGATGATATACTTCCTAGTTGTTGACAATTCTTAAAACGTGTCAGTGCGAGGGAGGTAAATATAACCGTACCTTTCATATTTTATTTGAGGTTTCCGACGTCCGTATAAAGCGCTGCCATAGATCGTCTGTAAATCAGCACTACAACAAGTAAGCTCCAATGTTACTTTTGACTCTTTATAAATACTTACGTTGGAAGCAACCAAGAGGGTTCAAATGGTTTAAAAAGAGAAGGAACACTTGTTTTTAAAAGATCCTCTAGATGTATATGCTCTGAGTTATCAAGAGATACGAGACAAGAGTCATCACTGTTTATGAAGAGAGTCATATCTAAGATGCGAGGACATGGTTGATAAACTTTTTGAAAAGGTTAAATAGCATGAGGGATTGGCGGAAGAGACATGGCTGTGGCATAATTAAAGGTACACGGCTGCATTGACCCTGTAAGAAGGACGAATAACAAGCCAGGGAAGTCAATAATTATCCAACGGGGAAATTTTGAGTCGAAAGTTGGCCTAATAGATGCCGTCTGACAGTTTTAAAATCAATAACTGGTGAAAAGGATATTCAGGTTCGTACGTCAAATGAGTCTAAATTGACGTTGACAGTTGATTTAATGATTTAATAGAATTTAACCTGATTGTAACTCAATAACAAAAGAGAAGAAAACTCTGTTGATCTTGTCTTGTGTGGTTAACATTGGTGCATGATGGACAGAGGGAAACGTCAGGTTTGATAACCCCCCATCGGAGAAGCAAGACGCCGGAAAGACGGAAACTTTCAAAACCCGACCAAATAACTTCACTTGAACCTGGGTGAACGCGACGTGGCGTCCTGATTGTTGAATTATCCGATATCACAAACTAAAGGATTAAAAAAAAAAAAACTTCTTTAAATTCTGTTTTAGATAAATTCGAAACAATTATTTCGGTCAACAGATTTCGTGGAAATCAGAATGATAAAAGTGAGAAAATTGTTCATCTCCCAACGAACTTATTGGTTTAAAGGAGCATCTCTTCGAATGCCTGCATCTCACCAGAAGTCAAGTAAAATAAAGCCATAGGTGGCCGACAATCTTGGGGGGTCTTCTTGACAACATCGTAGCAAACGAAATATTGCGTCAGCGACAATACGCCTTTAAAATACAATTCTCCATAGAAAGCGCAAATGCGGTCAAGAAGAGGATGCCTCGAAGGACCCCGAGTAAGGAGCTATCGACCAATTTAGATCAAGCTCAACAACAAACCTCTATGGACTTACAGTAGTCCATGCGTCTTTAAAAATGTCAACAAGGGATTCCGCCATAAACTCCTGATATATGGTGGGTTTCATTTGACTACGCCATCTGATCCCAATTCCCTCCATAAAGAGTGAGCAAAGAGAAACGAGATCGCAGTTCTGGGGATAACCAGATTGAATGGCATGATCGAGAAGGCTTTCTACAACACTATAGATCGTCATCTTGAAGTCCCAACCTTCCGCTAAAGACAAGAGGAAGTTACAAACTTCTTCCGGAGTACATACTCTAAGAGTGGACGGGCTTAGGACATTGTCTATCACCTGATAGAGCCGATAATGGTCTTTATACGCGACGTCGGAAGAAGAAGAATAGTTGTGTGGAATAGGGTTGGAGGCGAAAACCTCTTGTGGCGATTTGACAGAAATGGACGGTAGTAAAGGGCTAATTTCATTGGCAATGAAGTCATTCACTAAAGTTGATTGAGTAGAATTCGAGTAGCGGGGATGTGCCGAGTAGTGAGTCGACCGTTTAACGTGATAACAGTTGTCAAAAACGCTATCGTATGGTGTATCAGGATCAAGAGAAAATTTGGGAAAAGAAGTTGAAAAGGGTTGTTGATGAGTGGATGGTCTTCCTTCCCCGACAGGACCGAACTGTGCGACATGTTCTGTAAGCTTCTCCACAGACGGTGTCGTTAGAGCTCTAGAATTTAACAGACTACGAGGCGTCGTCTGATACAATAGAGGGGAATCCGATAATAAAGCATAAAAGGCCTGTCGAGGCATTAACGGTCGTGGGGAATGAACCTCATTAACAGCAGAAGTTATCGTCTTTTTGGGGAGGGTGGATGCTCCATCTCCATTGAAAATAGACAATAATGTGAGTTGGTTCGAACTTTCCGACACATGGAAAGGAAACGCGTTAGAGAAAAAGGAGTCACGAAAGTTGTTCATCATCACCATCACCATCATTTTTGAGGATGAAAAGGTGTGTTAAGCTCTAAGCTGAATACCTTCTCAGAACAGCGAAACCTCTTTTATTTAGTACTCGTCGCCGACCACGTTAGGACGGAGTCTCATTAAAGGACCTGGAGAATTTAGAAACAAAGAATAGAGGTTGTCGTTGTTGTTATTGTTGTTGTTGTTATGAAATATTTGTCCATTATTATAAAATGTGTTAAGAACAAGGCAAGCAAACAACGTTGTGAGGGGGAAACAAAGGAGGTAAAATGTGGCATCGGGGGTAAATCGCCGAGCCTGTTCACGGTTACATAATAAATCGTCCCAAATGGCGATCTGACAAAAGAGTCGTCGAGCAGAGCATGGGATTCTGAGCGAGAGAAGGTCTATGTAAGTAATATTATCAGTGTCATCTCATCGCGAAAAAAGTTTACAAAAAGCGCGTCCTAACCTTTAGAAAATTCAAAAGCAATACCAAGTTACCAGACCGAATACCGTACTATAATTCTAATCGAACCTCCCTCTTAAGAGTTTTTGTCCCTTTCAATCTGAGAACGAGGCTCAACATCTCATAGGCTTTATTGCTTCTCTTATTAGGAATTGTATGGGGGTGATTAAAATATTTGTTTAAAGAACGAAATTCCTGCGTTTAATTATCGAGATGATATACAACGGAGCGATGATGAAACAAGTCCTGAATGCAGATATTGAGGTATCTCGAATTATTGGGCTGCTCCCTCAAAGAACACGAGCTCCTCGATAAATACCAAATGTATTATGATTTCCCCTTGACCTCGGACTTTCTATATCCCTCGAGTCGAACACCCCTATTTGCGAATAAATGATGGCTTATAAGTGTTTCGAGACCTCCAGTGACTGGAAGGGGACCATGCTCGGTTTTGATAAACTTTTGGACAATGATTCAACGTTCTAAAGCCTGTCCTCGTTGGGTCTGCGGAAACTTTGTTCCTCAAGTCTCAGAGTCCGTACTGAAAGTGACGTTGAAGGTATCTTTGGAGGGGGTTGGGGACTAAAGAGAGCAGGATTTGTATCTTCCGACAACACCCTCTGGGTCTTGAAAATATCATTACGAGTCTTTCTTTCCTTCCTTTCGTTTCAGAATTTGAGGATAACCGAACTCCAAAGATCCTGAGCTTTCTGAGGACAAAGAATTATAAAACCAGTTCTGGAACATGTCATTTTTATCTTTTGTGTATGTTGCTTTATTCTACTTATCGTTGTGTTTTAGATTTCCCTGTTCACTCCATCCTGCATCCGATCTAGCAAGAAAAGATAGATGGTAGACTAATTTTTTATTTATTCATTTTTTTTTTCAAACATCATACCACATCAACAGGAAAACAACAAGATAACACGGTTGTGAGAGTAGAAGAGAAAAGGGGGGAAAGGATGGAAAATGATGAAAGAATAAGCAGAGAAAAATCAGGGATAAAGAACTGAACTTTAGGGTTCAGGAAAAAGTAATATACGAAGGAAAAACCAGAGTGAAAAAGATGGAAAGGGAACTCTGGGAATACTGAAGGGAAAGGGAGTTTGGGAAATGAAACAAAGACCATGAATGCAATGAAAGAAACCTGAGAAAACCTAGGAGAAAAAAAGTAGGGAGATGGACCGGGGTAAAAGTCAAGGGGATGATGTGATGTGAGGAAGAAACAGAGACCAGAGATAGAGTGACAATGCAATAAGTGTACAGCTATTTAACAGAGCTCAGATAGGAGATGAGAAAGATGAAAAAAAAAAAGAATAAGGCGGAAACCCAAGGTGTCTAATTCCCTGACATTGGTGGTGAGACTGTAGAGAAGCAGTAAGATAGAGCGGTCAGGGGTTGTAGAGCTCGGGTTAATTGAGAGGGGGAGGAAACAGAGAAAGCAAGCAGAAGGAAACAAAAGAAAAAAGAAACCAATGAAAAAGGAAGAAGAAAATGTACAGCAACTGGTCACATGGGCTTTGCACGAACAAGGTGACGTAAGTGCATGTTCATCGATAAACTTTAAGGTCCAGACAGGATATTTAAAATCAGGAGTGTGTAGACACGCTTTATGAGAATGTGACGTGTTGAGGGTATGACGTGTGGATCCTTTCCATTATCCGAATGCGGTATGTCCTTGTTAGGTAGGGCTGACACAAATGTGGTAAGCGGTAAGTTATCCATCCGTTCATTGATCCATCCAATTGGAAAACAGGTTTGCCGCCATGGAAATTGGAGACAAGACTAGAAAAAGACAGCTGATATTTGGGGTTCGATTCTGGAGAATACGATAAAGCAGAGTGATACTCAGGAGTAGTTACTGGACAAAGGGAGGAGATTTGTACGACAAGGGGTAAAAGAAGACCAAAACGGAGTGGACGGTAATCGAGAGCAACAGTGCGGATACAAGATATTGAGGAATAATGAATAGGTATGGCGACAGGTTGATGGCGATATGGATATAGTGTTCATTCTATGCATTTTTTGGAGTATATTGGTATACAACTGGTTTGGGAACATTTGCGGGAAGCTAGAGTTCTCATTCTTAGTTTATAGATGCGGAAACTATTGAATACAAAATACTTACCTATTCCAACTTTCTTTTTTTCAAAACCCTTCCACTTCGTCTAACTTCAGGTGGTATAACGACATTAGATTCCACGGAGTTTGTTCCACCATCCCCATTTTCCTTGCCCGGTTCACGCGATCGTACACTGGCAGCACTGTTTTCAAATGTATCGTCATCACAAGAAGAGCGCGAACGGGAACGTTTTTGGGGTAACCTGGTTCTTTCGGTCTTTTTGGTCACAGTCTTGGACGTGTCTGGTTGAGGCGAAGGTGATACGGGCGGCTGATTGTCCGATGCTTCATTTCTGTTATCCTCTATAATATTCAAAACCGCATTGTCCATTTTGCGTGAAGACAAGTTGTCAGACGTGGCGCACGGTTGTGGAGATTCGTCAGACTGCCCAGTTGAGCTTGTGATTGCGCTATTGGCAGTCGCTGGCAGTTCGGCATCTCCCAATTCTGCATTGGTGTCTCCATCCAAGGATTGAGCATCAGTAAATCTTGAATCAGACTTTCGATACCCATCATCGGATGATTGTCGGGATGAAGCCAATGTGGAGGAGGTAGAGGAGGCTCTGCCAAGTGTGATACGAGGTGTATTGAGCTCAGGTGATGAAGTCTTTTCCGGATATTTGAATTGTGAAGTGAAAGAGTTGTTAGTTTCAACGTGAACGTGACCAGGTACGCATTCTTCAGTAGCATTGACTGTTTCGTGAACTGGTGAGGGTCGTAACTTGGAATCATTAACGGATCCCGCCGAAACTGCTTCGTCCGCGTCGCCATTAGTATCACCTTTAGCCAAAGCATCTAATTCATCCTCCAGAGGCGTTTGAGCTGTTCGGCGAGATCTAGTCTGTGAGCGGGTAGTTAACCTATCCCCGGAGGGCGTAGTGGTGACGGACTTGGGAACTTTTGCCGAATTCGAATCGACATTGTTATTTCGTGTCGTATTATTGTTAGAATTTGAAACCCTGTTATTGTTAGCTGAACGAGTCGTGGTGCGCGCCTTCTTCCTCGGAGGTGAATCGAAATCATCGAGGGCGTCATAGACAGGATCACTAATACGTGCGACGACGCGTGAAGATCGTTTCGGAGGTTCACCATTTATAGCAGCGATGGCTGCAGCAGCAGCAGAACGGGTGGTTACACCAACGTGATTTGTGCGGGACTCGTCAGCCATACGACTGTAGAAATCTGAGTAGGCAGCTTCGCGTAGTTCAATCCGCTTGTCGCGTTGTATGATTTCGGCTTGAGTTTCTTTGTAAAGGTATAGATTTCGGTGGAAAGATGCTATTGTTCGAGACCAAGGGAAATGGGATGGATAGGGTTGAAAAAGGTGAGTGGAAGTGGATGCGGATGTAGACGCATGTATAGACTGTATAGTCGGTTGATTTTTATGTGCAAAGGTAGCAGTAAAGGAAGGAGTTGAAGAGGTGGATGATGAACAGGAGGTTTTGTGCACTGACGATGACGGCGGGGGTACCGATGGGGCCAGCACGAGGCAGAATCTCCCATCGTACAGCTTAGTGAGGGAATATGTTGATTTGGGTTTACGGGAATGCGTCGGCATCGTTATAGATTGCACCGATGGGCTCGCAAGAAGGTCTTAAAGGTAATAGAAGACCGTAACGCACGATGGGACGGAGACTAAGGGCGGCACCGAATGCGAAGGGGAGGGCGGTTGGGCGGGAGGGAAAAGAAAGGAAGCAGATGATGCGGAAACAAGTCGCGGGAGGAAGTAATTGGACTTTGGAGACCTACCCGAGGAGGAATTAGGAGATTAGAGAGGAGAGGGATGAAGGGGTCAACGAAGGGAGGAGAGGAGAGGCAACAGCGAGTGACTAGGGAAGTGACAACTCAAAGCGATCGACACATCCTTTGCAGGTGAATGTCATCACGTGACAGTCATCCATACCGCGTTCTTTTTAGCGAAATTTTAACGAAATGGACGACATCAACGACATAAAAACGCAGTTGTTGACTCTTTTAAATGTCTCAGCTTCAAAAAGACAAATTTCCAATGTTGAGGAAATGGCAATCTTGGAACCAACGACAAGGAAGAAGAAGAAATCCTTATCCCCTCCTCCGGAACCTACTGAAGCTATTAACGGCAAAAACGACGAACAGCCTTTGCAAGACGATGAAGATGAAGTTCATTCAGAGCATGAACAAGATGGTGAGTATACCTACTATGCTCCGGGACTTTTATTAAGCGTTCTGATAGCTCATGAGACCATCTACCAAAAGCATTTTGGTCCGGAAGCAAAGCTATTATCCGACAACATTAGAGAAGCTGTAAATCAAAATAAATGGAAAAATTCAAGTCTAAAACGAGGAAAGTTGGGTGTTACATTATCATGTATTCCAGAATCATCTCAAGACCATGCCGAAGAGGGTGTATCCATCGTTGAAAAGCTACGCTCAGCTTATGACTCCCGAGCGAACAAATTATCTCCAAGTAAGCTGATAGAGTATCTTCTTTGTCTTGTACTTACTCTTTTCTAGCACATAATGAACTACGGACAGATATTTTGAACACACTCTCTCGCTATCAAGACCTTTTCATTGCCCGGACAGAGTTGGAGAATAACACCATAACTCGCGATGCCATTACTCTCCACGCTTTGAATCACATATTCAAGTATGTCTTTGCGAAGCTCCTTTACATTCTCTACAGAACTGAACTGAACGATCACAGTATTCGTCGTCGCGTATTGAAAAACAATGAACGTATCGCCGCCCACTCTCAAAAAGACCTCAACGCCGACCCTCCACCAGACATCCAAGATCAAGGCTTTACTCGACCATCGGTTCTCATCCTTCTTCCATTCAGATCAAGTGCCCAACGATGGGGTGAAGCTCTTCTATCACATCTCCCGAATCACCAAGTTGAAAATCGTTCGCGGTTCATGTCCGAGTTCACACTTCCATCAGGGACAGTCGATAAGCTCGCTACGGCCGAACCGGGGACGTATCCGGCTGACCATGTAGATACGTTCAAAGGCAATGTTGATGATAATTTTAGAGTGGGCGTAAAGATCACCAAAAAGGCAGTCAAGTTTTTCTCCGGATTTTATCAGTCCGACGCCATCCTTGCAAGCCCGTTAGGGTTGAGATTGATAATTGAAAGGGATAAGTAAGTGTTCTGTGCTTCAAAAAAAGTAATCATACTAATATTTTGATGATAAGAAATGCCGACTTTCTTTCTTCCGTCGAAGTGTTGATTATGGATCAAATCGACGCTCTTACTATGCAAAACTGGGATCATGTCATAGTAAGTCATCATCTTTTTATTAAACAAACGGAAAAACCCACTCTATCTCTAGTTCATTCTTGAACGCTTGAATCAAGTACCAAAAGAAGCTCATGATGCCGATTTCTCCCGTATTAAGCCATGGTATCTGGATGGACAGTACGTCTTATCCCATTATCATTGCGTATATCTTCTCATTACATCTACTAGTGCTTCATACCTTCGTCAATCCATTCTGTTATCACCTTATGAAACACCTGAAATCAGAGCAGTCTTTAATAGACATTGCAAGAACATCGCTGGAAAACTAAGAACAGAGTGCTTTTGGAAACCGGTCAATGTTCCAGAAGGTGTAGAGCAGGTAGGCCTTCACGTTTTAATCATCTCAAAACATACACATTGAATTCTGTTCAGAAATTCCTCCAATTCGAATGTGTGTCGCATGTACAGGAACCGGACAAACGCTTTGAGTATTTCACGACACAGGTATGTATATACATCGTAACAAAGGAAGTCGCGGTATGAATACTGACCGATGCAAAAAAAATTGTTAGGTTCTACCTCCAATCTTAAAATCGGCAGTACAAAGCACAAATCTCCTTATATTTATCCCTTCCTCCTTCGACTTCATACGTATCCAAAATTACTTCCGCAAATTACCAGATCTATCTGATGCCGTCGCCGTGCTCTCAGAGTATATCTACTATCTTTGAATAACCCGTGTTATATCCTGACTTGATCTTAGATACTCATCAAACCAAGACATATCCCGCGCGCGACAAGCCTTTTTCAGCGGTAAAAAACGGATATTGCTACTGAGCGAGAGATTCCACTTCTTCCGAAGGTAAAAATTTTCTATTATTAACATATAATGTGCCCCCTCACTCGGCAATTCACATCTCCGCCTCCGTTAGATACCGCATCCGTGCCATCCGAAATATTATATTCTACGGCCTTCCGGATCACGCACAGTTCTATTCCGAATTGTTATCTTATCCATTTCTAGATGACGGCGTTGAACCCAGCGATCTAATGTGTTGGTCTTTATATTGCAAGTATGATGTGATGAAGCTAGAACGGATCGTTGGAAGTGTTAATGGAAGGCAGATGATTGAGAGTTAGATGGAATGATATGATTGCATGTGGGGTAAAACCGCTTCAAAAGGTCACGGCGGGGAATATTCATATAATATATATATGTAATAATTATATTATATTTTGCGCCGCATGCATATACATTCCCGATCTATCGGGATATGTGCCTTCAAACCTTAAAGTGGCAAGCCGGAGGATCGTCCCTTGATTTTTAATCTAAGCGGCGTCCAATAAAATTATTATAAACGATTAAAGAGAGGTGTGCGCAACGGTAATGAAATTGAAAAGAGAAGTTTTGGAACGAATTAATGGCTAATGACTTTTTTTTTCAAATTAATGACACGCGAGTCTCTCTCCACCTCACGTCAAAAGTTTACATATATGATTTGAGGGTTTGATCATGACGTGGCATAGCTGAAGCATTGCGATCCGTCCAGAATTCCGAATGTTACAACTGATTTAAGAATTTTATTAGAGATGTTCACAGTCAGTACGTACCTAATAGTAGACGGACGGAAAGTATATAATAATAAGAAGCATAATCTCCAACATAATGGGAGTACCCACCCGAAAACAAAATTCATTCACAATTCAATTCGTCCCAAAGTCTCAGATCGATTCGATTCACGGGTGTCACTACCAATCGCAGCTGAAACTTGGCCGCATATCATGACTGAGATTAAGACCAGAGTCCGGAAATGCAATTCGAGGGTCAGATCTCTTTGCCAAGACCATAACTGAAACCGGAATTGCGAGCTCCACCCGAACAGTTCGACTCGGAGAGAATCAGAGGGGTTTGTATATCCTTTTTCTTTTTTAAAGGTTAGAAGGATGTCCAATGCCAAGACATATTTTGTCCCGAGAACACATACAAAATACCGACAGCTACGCTTTTTCTCAGCGATGGTTCGGTTGATCAGCCCAGCAGATGACATCCGGGCACGAAATTTTGGCTTGGCATCATCGGTGAGACCGGTGAGGTTGGAAAACAGGGATAAAGAATAAGTGGCTATTGGAGCCTTTTGTTGAGTTCCAAGGGTGAACGTGAGGCTTTCGTCGTCACCGGGATCATGGAGTTGGCGCTGAGTCACTGAACACTCGGAAACCGTAGGTGATTGAACATAGAGGTTGTGATGCAGGCATGAGCTGAATGTCGGTGAAGAGGAATTTCACTGAGGGGGATATCTTCAAAATTGGGAGAGCCCCCTCCCGCAGCCGTTAGGTCTTGATAGAATCGAGGAAAGAGAACAGCTAGTACTCACTCGAGATTGAGTTCAGAATTCAATCCCCTCTCATCTCGAGGGGGTTTCGGTCCGAGATACGTTATCGAACGTGATCTTTCCCTTAAAATTATGACAGTATAATTAGGATGCATATCTATGCGGGCATATTACTCGATTTCAGGAGCCCCCGATTGAAGATTTTTAACTCTTGATCATGAGAAAAAGAGAGATTTATCATCAGATAACTCTAAGCACGAATTAAGACAATGTGATAGATAGAATGTTCATAATCAAACCTTTCTTCGAAGTAAACAAAGATTCACTTAACAATTGGCATGGTTCTAGTCCAGAAACCTGTCTTCAATGTATATTATTATTACAAAAACGACCCTATTCAGGAAAAAGTAGTTCTTCCGAGAAAATTTCCTTTCTTTTTTCCTAAAAGCGCAGTTTTATGACACACGTTTGATACTTTTCTTATTTCGACCAAGTTTAACCTGAGTGGATATTGAGGAAGGTATAGTTCTATTCCCACGCCAACGAGTTTATCTCTACCATCCGAGTCTGGAATGCAACCCCTCACGTGGTTTGTTTTCGAATTATCAAGCATTCCATTCTTTAACCCGGTCTCTCTATGCAGGTTATTGTCTTTACTAAACAATTTTTTTTCTTGAACAGAGAACGTGCATCCACTAAATATCAGGATAAATTTTTCTGCGCATGTGCATCGACGACCATGTGCCAGAGTATCGGTAACGGCAGTCATTGACAATTTTTTTACAAGTCCAATACCCCCAAAAAAGTAATTTCTCATCGAATTCTGTTATAAAAGAGAGTGGAAAATTGTGCATGATGAGCAACAGGTTATCGAAAGATACTCCAGTAGTTTTTGTGGACAATGATTTCTGCTTCTTTCGTCGCTCTGGTCGCCACACTCGGTTTGGCTTTATTGCCTCAACCAGCTCTGTCTCAAACAATTAACGGGATGACATACAACATACGCTTTGACAGCTTGCCTGACAATGTCACTATCGCTCAAAGTATCGCTGCGTTAAACGGAAATGACATTCAAACCCCATCCGCCTTTTATCCCAATACGAATGAACGTCCCTGGAGCCAGCGACGTATCCCTTTAGTCAATGGGATCAAAAATGCTGGTGTTAACATGTTTGGTATGTTGTTGCTATTGTATCTCTTTTAATTTTGTGTTAACGTCCCCCCTCCCCCAGGAATGGAAGAAGCTCTTGTCAGACAGGTCAATGATGTGCAAACGCTACTCGGTAGCGACTGGGCCCATGTGGGTGTCTCGGTGTGTAGTATTTCCTCTATCTCGTATATAGACATATGAACCCTTTCCCCCCTTCAAGCGTGCTGATGGGACAGATGATAACGCGTCTGGTGCATTTGACAATGAATTCGGACCTAGTAAGCCATTCAATTTTTTTTACATAACGTTCAAACCCTAAAACCATATTATTATAGTTTTCTGGAAAAAATCCGAATTCGATTTACTCGAATTTGACACTTTTTGGCTTTCTCAAACACCGTTTGACGTAGGCACGAAAGCCCCTCAGGCTGGTAATCCCAGAATCTGTAAGGAATTTTTTTTTTAAAATTTCTGAAAATAAATCTCTCAAATCATTTTTTTACGCAAAGGCACTACTGCGAGATTCAAGGGATCGTCGGGTATTTTCACTGCAATGGTAACCCATTGGGACGATCAAAGCGATGAGGCTCGTGAAGTTGGTGCTAGTTTGATTATACATCGTGCCAACTTTGAGGCACTCAATACTAAACGTGTACGTCAGGAAAAAAAAGAGTCGTTCTGGACAGTTAATTGAAAATTATTTCTTTTTAGCCTGTCCTCCTGTTCGGTGATTTCAACTCTCCTGCAGTCAATTTGACTACTCCAGGTTGCAACTCATGCACAAATGGCGCCTATCAAATTATGTACGTCTTTCTCACAACAAATTTAGGCTATCTTGTTTTCTCATCGAGGTGTAAAAAGTACTGGTGCATCCCCGCCACTTGCAATTAATGAAACGTTTGCCAAGAAATTCCCTGTACCAGCAAAAAGTCCCAAGTTTCATATGGTGGATCTTAAAACTGTCGCACCAAAAGAATCAATAATGGGAAATTTCGCAACCTTCACAGGATTTGTTCCTTACGGTGAAACTGATCAAATGAAGAGGATCGATTTCATCATGGCGGGTTCCAATGGAGGCTGGTGAGAATCGCATATACAGCGTTCTTTATATCGTCATCCAACTAACTTTATAAAACA
This sequence comes from Clathrus columnatus, assembly GCA_020884735.1. Taxonomy (NCBI): domain Eukaryota; kingdom Fungi; phylum Basidiomycota; class Agaricomycetes; order Phallales; family Clathraceae; genus Clathrus; species Clathrus columnatus. The sequence goes on from BPWL01000001.1 coordinate 1,541,089, forward strand.
GGGAAGTTGAAACTTACAAAGTGGGGACCAACGTTTATGATGATGGCTTGTATACCTCCGACCACCGTCCGGTATTCTCTGACATAACTCTCAAACCCGGGAACTTTGCTCCTTAATCGTAAAAATGTGCAGGATAAATTGTAGTTCTTTTTTCTTTTTTCTTTTTTTCTTTTTCTTTTTTCTTTTTTCTTTTTTCTTTTTTTTTTTCTTTTTTCTTTTTTCTTTTTTCTTTTTTCTTTTTTCTTTTTCTTTTTTCTTTTTTCTTTTTTCTTTTTTCTTTTTCTTTTTTCTTTTTTCTTTTTTTCTTTTTCTTTTTTCTTTTTTCTTTTTTCTTTTTTCTTTTTTCTTTTTTCTTTTTTTCTTTTTTCTTTTTCTTTTTTCTTTTTCTTTTTTCTTTTTTCTTTTTTTCTTTTTTCTTTTTCTTTTTTCTTTTTTCTTTTTTCTTTTTCTTTTTTCTTTTTTCTTTTTTTCTTTTTTCTTTTTTCTTTTTTCTTTTTTCTTTTTTCTTTTTTCTTTTTTCTTTTTTCTTTTTTCTTTTTTTCTTTTTTCTTTTTTCTTTTTTCTTTTTCTTTTTTCTTTTTGGGAATTGAATTGTTTGTACAAGTATGTGGGTTTTTTTCTCACTTTGTCGTTGAATAGTAGAAAGGAAAATATAACATTTGTTGCAAAATAAAACTTGTCTGACCTAACAAGAGTCGGGGGTAAATTCATAATAAATCATCAAGCGGCCTAAGGGATAGATGACTAGTAACTTGAGCATCGTTGAGAGTATATTGCTCACCTACATTATTTATTTAAACGTTTCAAAATCCAATGACCACCATTCTCCACCTTCCCGATTTATCCTTTGAAATCCAATTCGGGCATAAAACTTCTTGGCCTCATCATTCCTGGGATCAAGGCCAACAAAAAGACCAGTATGCCCCTTGGAACGAAGGTAATCTACAGCGGAAGCCATGAGTTTATGACCGTAACCTTTCCTCTATATAAAAAAAAAGGATTGAATTTCAGCTAATATCTAATTTCATGTGTATTGATCTTACTTGATGGGAAGGTAAAATGTCGATATGAATATGAGCGGGATAAGGTTCAATAATCTCCAAAGGATCGATATATGGTGAATGTATAACCTCGATTAATCGATTATCTGCTTCTGTTCTTTCTGGATATGAACCAGGAGTCACAGTGGCGAGAGGGTATTTCTCTCTTAACGAGGGCCACCACTCTTTAGCTTCAATTTCGCGTAAAGCTACACTATCCGTCGTTCCAAGAATATATCCAACTACTTCTCCTTCAGTAGAATCTGAGGATGATTCACTTTCATCCGGAGAATCAACCAAAACGAAACCAAAAGTAATGTCGTCGAATTTCTTATTATAAGGTAGAGCGAAGATTAACCCGTAAAGTTCTGATAAAGAATGGGCAAATTCTGCGGATTTGCCTGCTGCACCAGTGAGGAGACAAATCCTCGAGAGAGCTGGATCATCGCTAGCTTTGACTGGACGAATATAAGGCATGAGTTCAAGTTTGAGAGAGGGAACGACTCGTATGTGACGGTGAGACTCTGACCCTGGTAATAATTGGTGCTATTTATATACTATACTTTTGACACGGTAAATTAAGCTTTTTGTTGGTACCTGGCTAATTCGGTGAATTTCTAGTATTATGTACATACTCTTTGGAACTCGGAGGATTTATTCGGAGTTTTTCCGGTCAACGAACGGGAATATTCATTTATTTCTATCAAACGAAATTACAAAAAACCCCTATATACTAGTAATCCATCCCAAAAAAAGGAAGGGAAAAATTAAACTATGGTACTCTCTAGATACATATGTACATAAACACGACTGTCTTTCATGGGGCAAAAATACCCTCCTTAAAGGTTATATCTGCGAATACTGGACGATGGTCGGACATGTACAAGCCATCATCGAAAACGTTGTTGGCAATTTTGTAAGGTCCCACATCCCTATTAATATACAGAGTTAGGAGAAACAGATTACCCCTATAAGCTATAATCTTACCAGCCTCCATTCGAACCAGCCATGATAAAGTCAATTCTTTTCATATCATTATAGTCACCGATGGAATCGAATCCAGTATACGTTGCGAAATTTCCCGATATCGCTTCTTTCGGGGCAGCAGTCTTAAGGTCCACCATATTGAATTTCGGGCTGTTGGCAGGTACAGGGAATTTATCGGCAAAGGTTTGATTGATTGCAAGTGGTGGGGATGCACCAGTACTATTTGAAAAAATGCGCGTGAGTAAAGAGAGATACGATTATATTCCGACGTACATGATTAGATATGCTCCGTCTGTGCATGAGTTGCAATTAGGAGTTGTTAAATTGACTGCGGGAGAGTTGAAATCGCCAAAAAGAACAACAGGCTATATATATAAGGCTTTAGCACAAAATATCTTTCTAAAAGATGTCATTCATACACGCATAGTGGTGAGTGCTTCATAATTAGCACGGTGTAAAATCAAACTGGCACCGATTTCACGGGCTTCGTCGCTTTGGTCATCCCAATGGGTTACCATTGCAGTAATAATTTCCGACGATTCACGCAATCGCAATTGCGCGGTAGTGCCTTTTCGCATACAAGACATGAGACATGATCTTCTTTTATAAATTGTTCATTTGTCTTACATATTCTGGGATTACCAGCTTCTGGTGCTTTCGTTCCTATGTCGAACGGTGTGTCAGAAAGCCAAAAAGTGTCCCACTCGATTAATTCAAACACGGATTTTTTCCAAAATACTATAACATGGTTTCAGGCCTGAACATATATATATATAATTGTAATGGCTTACTAGGTCCAAATTCATTATCGTATGCACCAGACGCGTTGTCATCTGTCCCATCGGCGCGCTTGAAAATGAGAATATTCACATGTCTGCATATGAAAAAAAGATGACATAATACCTACCCCAAGACCTCGATGATCCCATTCATCACCAAGTAGTGTTTGCATATCGTTAACCTGCCTAACCACAGCTTCCTCAAAACCTAACAGGACGGGATTTTTAGTCTTTATAACAAAACCAAAAAGAAATTGAAATACCCAAAATTGAAACACCCGCAAAGTTAACTGTGTTTGAAACTGGAATTCGTCGTTGACTCCATGGACGTTCATTAGTATCAGGATAGTAGGCGGTGGGAGTTTGAATGTCGTTTCCGTTCAATGCAGCAATACTCTCGGGGATGGTAATATTGTCAGGCATACTATCATATCGCAAGTTCCATGACATGCCACGAACTGTTCGAGATACAGTTGGTTGAGGCATTAAAGCTGCACCCAGCATTGCGACAAGAGCGATGAAAGAGGTGGAAATCATTGTCTGGGAAATGAAAGCACTGGATGCTGGCCGCTTCTCCTGAACAATTTCACTCTCTTTTATAGCAGAGTTTGAACGGAGAAAATGAAAGGAGTTTTAAGAGTCCCTAAAAAAAATGTCCAAATCCCTATAGACCAGCCGCCAGCGATATTTTGGTTAAGAGACTTCTCTTGCACATGGAGGTGTCGACCCACGTGCTTTTAATCTTCATATTGTCGGGTTCTTTTTATTCACAATTGAGATTTGCTGAGCAAACGGCCGAAAGGCGAAAATTGCGTAGCGATTACATGCTAAAAGTTGGAAGATGTTCATACTAATTCAACCATGTGACATGCGTGACTCCGGCAGATAAATCTAAGTATCGGCAACTAGAAGGTTCTTGTTCATTGGATCCAAACCATATTTAAATAAACTCTAGTTTCACGACAAGGGGGGATCGAACGTGTGCTAAAATATGAACATGTTTCGTGGAAGGACCAAAAATAAAAATAAAAAAAAGCATTCGGAAGAATTCCTTCTCCCTCGACGCTTGCCAAGAGAATAGGAGTATGCATGACCTGGTGTCATACGATCATGGTTTTTATTTTATTTTTTGAAGACAGGTCCTTGAACTCAAATTTTTCCATGTTTCTCGTAGAATAATCTACACGAAAACCGCTCCAAAAGACAAAGGTCTGGGGTTAGTTTTCTTATATCATCTTGGAGATCAACCTCAACCCCTTTATTAGGGTTTTAGGGATAATTCAAAGTTCCCCTACTTTTGACAGCATCAAGCATTAAGTTATAAATGATAACATCCCTATTCGAAGTTCTATATTTGTATAGGAAGGGTTTTTATCCGATTCATCTCGTAACTCATGATTAAAAGAGTGGTCCAGATCCTACAGCCAGCAAACTCCTGAGTTGATGTTTTGCATATCTTTCATGCATCCTAACCATATGATCAACATTTTCCATTAGCTTCAAGGGGTGTCACCTGTTTAGATACCAATGCATAGGTTGGTCCGTTTTCTTGAATAACTAAACATCCTCTCGAGGTGAATTATCCGGTAACGGAGGTACTTCTTTTTCGAAAATTTCCAGATGCGTCAAGCTCGTTTCTTCCCCCTCAATAGTAGGGGAAGAGGTAACAAGGATGAATGCCATCACCGAGGACAAGTCCGCACCCCGATTTACTCTTGATGTTAAGAATGTTGAAACATCAATTATAACTTTGACTCCACATACTGAGCGTTAACTCCATAACCCTGGAGCGATATAACCCTCTGTAATGAAGGTTCGAAGGGTCATTTCTCTCATTCCTGTTTTCCTTCCAACCTCACCAAAGTCACAGCGCAGAATGGATATCCACCATGGGTTGATGCCCGGCTCGGCCGATTAACTGGACTTCATTGGCGTTTCAGGAAAAAGGTCCATATTCTAAAGTCATAACATGGATGGTTTTGGAAAAGATCGACTTGGCGTCCCCGAACACAGCATATCAAATCATTCCCAACTGTTGGAGCTCTCAAATTAGACAGGAGTCGACAATGAAAGAATTAATATTATAAAATCAAATCTTCAATACTCCATTAAGACTGTAAGTCGATATCATACGAATCATGGTCGTTTTTAAGAAAAACGTTCCATTGAAGCCCAAGCAATCATGGCTGCATTATCTGTTAAAATTTAATTTAATCACGGATATAAGACTTGGGGGATGTTCCAATTACCTGTGCATAAAGCTACCGAAGGGAATACGAAGGATATATCATGTCTTCCCAATTTTAACATAGAAAGGTGTAGTCTACTAAGGGTAATAAGCCTAAGCTAATAGCTGACTGGCGATATGCAAAAGGCAAATGTCACGGTCACATTGTGTCACTGGTACGTGCACCTTCCACACTACAACTTCGTACAAACATCCGACCTTGTCATTCCAAGATGGCTCCATCCGTTGGCGCAAATTGTATTAGCATGACCGCGTAAACGGTAATAATGTACGCCGTCTGTTCAGTCCTCAGGCTGTCGGTATGTACGTTTACATACACCCAAAAAAATCGATTCCAGCCGAAAACAACAAACTTCCTTTGAGAGATTATGTTGTGTACTCAGTCAAGTATGTTCCTTGGTTGTAGCTTGGAATCTCCCTCGAAGCATACGTACGTCGATCATCAAGTTGAATTGCACATGTTTATACTTCGAATCCATCGCCGACACTGGTCTTCTTGTTACACTGAAAACGGGCCCCTTGTGCAAGTTTCAGAGCGGTTATCCAAACAGGTCTTTCTCAAGCCACGAAAGTAAAAGCGGTCAATCCAGCATACGCGTACAGCGACATTGGCTATCCTCGCTCTGTGTGGAGGTGTGGAACTCCCTCAAGACACTCCATTGGCCATCAAAAATAGTAAACCTCCGAATTTCTGGCTATCAGGTTATAATGATCCATTAATCATCGTCATACCGATCTTGTTGTTTTATGTGAATAAAGGTTATGCTCTATCATCTTGGATGGGGCTACATGCGCGCCCAATTGACTTTGACTGATGCTGAGACTCAACAGACAACTAGATATGAGTGTAAGCGATAAACTTAGTGATTATCCTACTGAATTATTTGTTATAGTCAAAAAATCTCTGTCTAACAGGCGAGTTTGACCGATTGCCTAGCTGTTTATTGATGTACGTCTGCAGTTTCTTGCTGATTGAGGACAATGATTGATGTAAGTCATTATAAACACCTTTTTGTTCGATATTTATTTTCTCTATGACCAGTTAATTGTTTTGGATAATAGCCGTATCGTAACATTGCCACAACTCAGAAGGAGAAACATGCATATATACAGTTATATGCGTACTTAAAAAGTCTTCTTTCGTGGAATGTGTATGCACAGTAAACAGTAAAGAATAGATTGTTGATTTATCGCCTGATAGTAAATGTTGAAAATATAAGATTTACCTTGAATATGTAAATCTCCCCTATATTTCATAAGGACATATAGACTAGATGTCAGAAACAACTCAACATAAAGAACTCCTAAGAAAGTACTTATGCAATCTTCTAATTCTTTCGCTGAGAAGTGAGGGGTTTTACCCATAATTCTCACAATTCCCCAGGGCATTGTAAGTTTGTATAAGTAGATGTCAGACCCAGAAATTTGTTTTTTTTTAGCACAAAAATTCGAATAGGAATTACAATACTGTTTTGACTATCAACTTGGTAGACCCGGTGTAATGGGTTCCCCGCCGATTCGAAACCAAAATTTATTTATTTTTCACTTTTTTGAAAAAATAAATTTACTTTTTCTTGTTTGCTAAAATAATTTGGTCCGAGCCAACAAGCAGGGTGTAACACGGTAACACTACTAAACCCCCTGAGTGAACCCCTTTGGTTGAAAAACCACATGAAAATGGATCGTCTCATAGCCTAATCTTGAATTTTTTTCAGAAACTCAAAAACTCTTGCAAAATGACAAAGAATTAAAGAACAACCAACTCATAAATAAATCCCACTCGCTCACACATATTTATCTCGTCTCGTCTTTCTTTCATGTTCGACTTAAACAATTGAACCCCACCAAGTTCGAGTACGCTTTCGCAGAATTCTGAATGTGAAGAAAAGACCTACTCCATATCTCTTTATGCGAACGAACCTGTTTATACTTTTCTGGAAAAAATTCATCACATCAATGATGTCCTGTTATCGAATTATCCATCATACGTGCAAATGGACAACCAACCATTAATGTATCAGATCTCGAGAAAAAACACTGGAGTCCTATGACCTTTCTTATGGAGACATAGTAGAAATATCGATATTCAGTCTCAATCCTGTTGGACCAGTGAGAAATGACAAGATGCCTGTGGGTACCGTCGTGGTAGGACGATATGACTGGGATGGCCCCATGATGGTAAAATTCCTTACTGTTTCGTCTTAATCTGGATTGAAATCTAAGAATTTATAAAGCATCCCAGAATCAAAGGCTTGGAGATTAAGTGTGGTCAGTCGTTCGAGATAATCGATATACCAAAAGGCCTCAATCAGTCTGATGAATGGTTGTATGCTAGGATCCCAAAGCCTTCGGGCTTCCAACCCTTCCATAGGTTTTTTCATCGCTCCAAAGAAGGATTTATTCCAGAAAAATTTCTCTCACTTTCAAAGTGATTATTAATTTCAAACAATCTGTTTTTGCAGGTCAACTGACCGGGGCTTATTTCACAGTGACTCTATCAGGGTTTGTCAATGGTTTTCCCTATATCACTCCTTATACCCCCTTTTCTCCATTTTCATTTATATTACCCCCGATCCTCACACTATTTCATATTTCCTTTCATAACCTGTCTTAATCGTTTTATATTTTTCCTTCCTTCCTTCATTGATCCACTTCGACTCCCTCAATCATCTCGATACCTCTCAATACGGGCATCTAACTCTCGGTCTGGCTCCCCACAGACCTGCAGGGTCAGTGTCTATGAGGTAATCCTTTTATCGATTCATATATAAGTTGTAGAGGCCTAGCAGAGGTCCCCCAAGCTTAATCTCTTAGGAAACCTTCCTGCTAGTCTGAGCAGTTGCCCTAACAGACTTGCACAATACTAATAACTCACTTCCCCCATTACCCTCTTTAAATACCCCCAGCCAACTGGAATGTCATTCAGATTACCTATTGGCAAGAAGGGTCACTCATTCCTCTTTTCAAGTGTTGAACACGATCTCATATCATTTCCAACAGATCTGATCACAATTACCATATCATTATTATGCTCAATGGCTCATCTCGGAGAGTCACCTCTGTAAATTTGCTGATCAAGATACCAGACTGTGAAGTTTCAGATGTAGGGATATGTGAAAACAACAGCTGTGTCAAAATCAAGAGCAAAACAGAGGTGACATGGGACTTGTTGCATTCAAGGAGTTTGGGTGGGCCGAACCTTGGGTTCCATGGCATAGGTTTGGGAATTCAAGGAGGACTAAGCAAGAAATCAATCAAAGGCACAGAAAAGTATCACAAACCAAAGCCGATGCTGGAAAGCTGGAGGAAGATACCCTTTACTGGAAGCTCACGGTCCTGAAAACCAGCTCTGACAACGAAGGTCTGAGCCATCGAGAATTTCTAACTTTCACCTTGTCTAAAAAACTGATAAAGTTTAATTATACTGGTCTCGTCTATAGCACGAGTGGAGATGTATTAAAAATTACATCCTTAAAAAGAACAAAGTAGCTACCTTATAGGTACCTGTATTATAATTACCATACTTGTGTAGAATCGACTATGGCTATTCTTTTTTCTTTATTATGTAAGTATTCTACCTAATGCTAATGTTTTCTTTCTAAATTTTGATTCCTTTAGTATCATCCTGCGACTTTACACTCTACAAACTTATAAAACTTTTGTACTACTTGACAAGCTCATGCCGCTTAGTCGATAACTGTGTCACATTTCGAGTCGGCGCGGTTTGAACTCGGCTCAATAGTATTGAATACTGAATGCTCGTTTCTTCTCTTGTACATATCATCAGTCCGAGTCCGAAACACGGATCGTCAATCATTGATTAAGTTAACATGAGAAGACAAGAAATCGCAATAGGTCAGTCATTAATATTAAATTCAGACGTATCATGCTGACCCAACGTCTGATCGTGTTCAGGAAATCAGCGATTAGTTTATGAAGGGCAAAAATTGCACGCAAGGTTATGGTAGGATTAACCCATCAATGACAAAGAGTTTTCTTCGAGGCGATAGGATATATGTTTACGTCAAACTTCGAAATGACACTACGTCCGGCAAGGCTTCTTTCGAAAAATCGAAAAATCGGGACAGAAGATTCATTGTCGGTATCGATCCAAGAAATGGTACTCATTCTTTGCTGAATTTCTTATCATCCATCGATAAAACTATTGATAGCTCCTCTGCGCAGTTATTTATTTTGGATCCTCAAAAAAGGCCTACCGTTAGGATCAAAGGGATTCTGCGCTGTGGGTATTCATCCGAAGCGTTTGGGTCATACCTCCGGTACGACGAATTTAGTTCTGAAGGAGCAGCAACCCCGGTCCAAGCCGAAAAGATAGTATGCGCATATCTCAGCGCACTCTGAATGTTCCGGTTTCTCTTTTATTATCCCATTTAAAGTTATAACAAACTGTACCACCTTAATCCCCCCTTTTCTCCTGGCGAATGCACTCTTTGGAGTCACGCCCACTCTTTACGGGTCGATGCTGCGCGCACATGGATTCTCCTCTTGTCTCTCTACTTTGTTTTACGTTCTCTACTTTCTATAACATAATGTATGTAACATCCGACATGGGGCTACTCCCCAAAGGCAATCTGATCCAAAGAAAAATAAAAAAATAAAAAAACTCAAAGGGATTCATCGACCATTCTCGTCATATGGTATCTGCAACGGTGGGCTGTTAGGCCTTGTTTATGAATCTACTGCCGAGAGAGAGTTCGATCGACTCGTTGAGTTTCCTCGACCTCGCGGAGAAGTTGTGGGAAAGGTCGTACGAGCAGAATATATTTGGGATGGAGAGATAAAGGTGAACCTCTCCATAAGTTTATAATGTGATTTTGACTATTGATATTTCTACAGCACCCGACTATAAAAGGTCTTCCACTTAAACGTAATGATTTCTACTACGTATCAGATGGTTTTGCACCACCTGGGTGGCTATATGGGTTTCCAATCCCCCGATTTGAGCCTTACTCTGCATCTACATCTCTTCTCCGTTTCTTTCGCCGTTTTAGAGAAAAGGTAAATGGTATGAATGAGAGATTTTTTCCGGAGAGGTACATTTCCGTTGTCGGGTGAGTGCCAATGGATTTAACTAATGCCTTTTCTTGTCATGTGAAATCACCATCGATTATATTATATTAGCGAAAGCACTGAGAAAAACTTTGAAGACGTGCTTGAACTGTACACTCCATCAGACACTGATAGATATTCAGATCACCCTCACCTGCTTGAATTGGACACTCCACAGCTGCCTCCGTTTCCATTTCCTCCAGCTACAGGGATGTCATTTTATACTATGCCGATGCTCGACGATAAGCGTCATTCAATATCTGAAATTGACAGCTGATTACAAACTTATATCTTTTCCCACCGAACCGACAAATGTTACTATCACCCTCTCTCATGTTCTGATCGACGGATTTCTTTAGTCACTGTGTTTATAACAATTCCTCGTTGTGTGGTATCGGACGTGGAAGTCTGCGGGTCTAGTAAGGGAGCGGCTATCACCGAGATTATAAAAGAGGATACCGTTTTTTGGAAGTCGAAGGTGAATGATGCTCGGGTAAACGGCGAAGTATCTATAAATCTCACTTTAACAAAGAAGCCGACGAAATTCAAATATAACTGTCAAGTGAAATGAAATCGAAAAGATGGCTGAGCATGTATTCCAAATCTAAACGGCATCTGTTGATATGTAAAATTATATAATTATTATTACATATAAGTAATTGATTGTATGAGAGTGAATACTGCTAAGAGTGAAATTTTAGAAACAAAGGGAGATAACTTTGCTTACCTGGTTTCCTTTCAGGTTGTCGAATGGTAAGTTTAAATTCCGAGATGGAAAAGTCGCAATCACAGACTGGATCACACATCTTGCTTTTACGCTTATCCTGTATAACTCCGTAGCCCTAGGGGTGGCAACCTCACGTGCGTGAAATCTCGCCATAATGAAGGTTCGAAGGGTTGTTTATTTTTGATTCCTGTTTTCTTTTCGACCTTACCAAAGCCACAGCCGCAGAATGGGTATTCACCACGGGTTAGCTTGGATTGAGTTGATGCCCGGTATTGGCTTTTAAGGAAAAGGTCCATATCCTAAAGTTATAAAATGGATAGTTCTGGAAAAATCGACCTGGCATTCTTCGAATACAGCAACCACTGGAGCCCTCAAATTAGACCGAAACCAACAATAACTTCTCCCGAGTTGAAATATATTAATGCTATGAATTCAAATCTTCAATACTCCATTCAGAGCGTAAGTCGATATCATACGAATCATGATCATTTTTAAGAAAACGTTCCATTGATGCCCAGGCAATCATGGCTGCGTTATCTGTTAAAATTTAATTTAACCACGGATACAAGACTTGAGGCGATATTCCAATTACCTGTGCATAAAGCTACCGGTGGGAATACAAAGGATATATCATGTCTTCCCAATTTTAACATAGAAAGGTGTAGTCTAGTAAAGGTATAAGCCCCCTTTCAATCGTGAATGAATTCAGTCAAACCTTTCTCGAAGATATAAATTACTGGCCACACCGCCACTGACAACGACATGTTTAATATCATGACCATGTCTATCACACCATTTCAAGCCCAGAGAGAGTTTGCTTTCAAGCTGTTCAATTGCGTGGTGCTGAAAAGTCCAAGCAATCTCGGCTTTACGCTGTTCCGTTAGTTCGTCGTCGTGGGATATATTTTCAAGGTAACGCTGGAAAGCGGAAAGCATGCCGGAATAGGAAAAGATAAGTTCTCCAGGATTTGGAAGAGAAGATTTCATTTTATGAAAAGAATGCATAGGAACGGGATTATCAGCGCATAACTTTTCTAGCGCAGCACCGGGTCCGAGTGAGCCCCACTTGATACCCAATAAGTGCGATACTCTATCATAAGCGTTCCCAATGGAGATATCAACTGTCGTTGCCAATGTACTGAAATGCGATGAAGATAGGGCTAAAAGTAGAAGAGTATGTCCGCCTGAGATGAGGAGAGTAATAAATGGGTATGTCGGGTGTTCTTTGACTGGAAGAGATAAAAAAGGTGTTAAAGCGTGGGCTTGCTGTGGAATCAAAAGTGAAGGTACCCCCGGAAAAGTGATGAGTGATGTTTCGAACCTACCATATGATGGACGCCGACTAAAGGTTTTTTCAAGACTGCGGCAATGCCTTTCGCCGCATTAGCGCATACACTCAGACAAGCTTTCATTCCTAGAATCCCAATTTTAGTAAACGCTCCGAACAGTTTGGTGGAGTAGTAAACCTGGACCCCTCGTGAACGCAATCCCGTCCAGTTCGGTCGCGTCTAACTTGGCATCAGATATAGCTTGAGCGATAGCGCCTGGCTAAAGAAAACTGAACTTCAGTGACATGAAAAAGAGTCGCCATATTTGTTGATTTACCAAATTTTTCTAAAATTGGATTTTGATTTACATTGATCAACTCCACCGTCAATGAACGGGAGACCCCCACCTGGTGAGATGCTATGGCTTCATATACGTAAATGCCCCCAAATTTTTCATGTCTGTTTTTTTATTTTATTGTCAGTTTCCTTGAATTCCGGTGCTGGTTATAAATAAAAATGAGACGAGCACATTATGCTGCTTTACGACGACATTTGATAGGATCTGGCGATTTGAAGTGACAATTGCGGCGCAACTATCATCTGCACTAGATTCGAGAGCGAGAACTGTAAATGAACGATGACGGAAAGCAGTAGTAAGGGTGCGTCGTATTGAAAGAGTAAAGCTCATAAAAAAAGGTGTAACGTGGAATTATGTAAGATGTGGTCATCTGTGTGTCTCATCCTGATTTTCCTTTTGCACCCTTAAAAAAATTATAAAGGGTGTCTTATTATTACTTGACACAGCTTAATTCTCTTTATGTGGCTCCAAGACTCTCCAAGGATGATATCAAAATTTACTCGGCGCGACCTAATAACGTTACTAACCGCAGCAGAGCGCTAGGTGGGAACGGCCCCATATTTATACCCGAGAGCCACACAAGACACTGCTTTCAATCACCTTTTTTTCTCAACCCTTCTACATTTGTTTTCCCTTTATAATCATTTCGTTTTTTTTATAATCTGTTTCTTCTTCTTTACCTTTACCTTTACACAACCATGAAGTTTTCATCCATCTTGAACGTCGCTATCTTCCTCGCGGGCGTGGGATCAACTAGAGCTTTTGCGATATCAAAACGTCTTTCTTTGGGAGGCATCAAGTGAGTCTATTGTCTCAGATTAACAGTTTCGAAAAGCTAATGGGACAATTTGTTTAGTTTATCGAGGTACTTTCAAATTCTTTATTCATTATCAATGGCACTGAAACTCACAACTTGCACATAGTCAATGCCAAAATGCGCTTCTTGGTGTCGCGGGTAACTCGGACGCTAATAGTTGCTTGAATGTCCAAGGTCTCATCGGTGGTGTCATCACACTTCAAGGCAACACCAGCGCAATTCCCGCCCTTAACTCTTGGTTACAAGGGCTTTGTGCCGCCACGCCATGTAGCAATGCAACTCTCACCGCTATCGCTACCAACATAACAAGTGGATGCCAATCTGATTTAGGGTCAGCTGACAGCGAATTGGGGCCAATCGTCCAAGATTTGCCATCTATTTATCCAGTTCTGCGAGAGATCCTTTGTCTCAAATCGTCAGTCAATGTTTCACGTGTACCCTCAATTACGTGTTCTCAAAGATTATTATTTTCCTATATAGAACTTCAAATGATACTCTTTGCGTATCCAATACATTGCTCGGAGTTCAAACCCTTCAAAACTCTCCGATCAGTTTAAATAACGCGGCAACTACTATCGCGCAGGTGGCTGGACAAGCTGGCAACTCTTCTTTACCTCCCAACCTTTTGTGTACCGATTGCAACAAAGCGGCTTTGGACATCCTTACTAAGAACGATCCTGCCATCGGCAGCAATTCCGGCTTCCAAAGCACCATTGCAAGCCAATGCGGTGCTGATTTCTTGAGTACGTACTTACAATTATAGTTATATCTAAACAAAACAAACATTTTATTTCCTTATCAGGCGGCCCTTCACCTACAAATGTCGTTGAAGGAACCGGAACCGCTGCTCCTAGTGGTACCTTACCCGCTTCGGGAGGCACAAGTACTACATCAAACAATAATGGTGCAAGTGCAACTTTCGCCGGTCTCTTCCTTTCGTCCTCCATGGCACTGATGGCGGGCTTGTACACACTCGCGGCCTAATGCTATGGCTTTTTGGTGTTATCTTTATGTATCTGCACTCTAGGACACTTTTTTAACGAACAGTTTTATTTAATGATAACCTTTATATATATATAAACAAAAAGGACCCATTTTTGAAATTAATTTGTTGCTTTCGTGTGTCTATTTTCTCGGTTTATTAGTAATGGACTACGTAGCACTTTTTTGAAATAGCACATTGCAACCATCAGCAGTCCAGCCGAGACCAAGGCGGCCTGCTATATTAGGCCTGTGGTCGATTATAGGTCAGGCCCAGCCTAGGGCTATACTTGTAAATATGGCCGGCGGGTCCGACACGTAACATAGCAGGTACAATAATATTAAAACGTCCCTCGAAACGAAAGAACGACCGAATGACGCCAAGAGGCCATGAAACACTTTTTTTATCTCGACTCAGTCGGTTAAAGAAACCTCCCCCCAAATGGTTACAGTTTCATCAAGATAAGATATATATATCATTAACACTAATGCAAGCAGCGCAGGTAGTTTTCTTCGGTTACATTCAAGTAGCATACAAGCTGTTAGAACAAGGCGACGGCGTTTCTCACTTTGAAATCTTATCACAACAATAACATTTGAGAGCACAGGAAAAGGGGATATACCGGGCAACGATCACACGGTCGACGCAGAATCTCGATGAGAAACATTTTGAAGCAAATACTTTAACTGGAGTAAAAGATCCTGCTGTGGTTGTTGTTGTTGTTGAGTCTTTTCGTTATTAGCCAACAAGGCTTCAGTCTTTCTCCTAGATTCCACTTCTCGTTTAATATGTTCCAAGGCAGTCTCTTCCATCCTCTTACTTCGCCTAAGGGAATCTTCTGAATGTTTCAAATCACTTTCTAGTTTTCTCCTAACGGCACGTTCTTCTTTCATTTCTTCCTCTGCTCGACGTTTCCCGATTCTGACTTCTGATAGATCATCCATAACACTGGCGAGTTTAGACCGTAACGCTTTGTTCTCTTCCTGTAACTTGTTGAGTTGAGATTGTATTTCTGGCGAGACACCCTTTTTGACTGGAGAAATGGCATTCCTTGGACCTTCAGGAAGGCGCAGAGAACATGACGGAATGGTAGATCTGGATGTTGGGACTGTTTTTTCTTTTCTTTAATTCTAACCGAGATCAGTAAACTGGTTGAGTAAAACAGACACTACCTGAACATTCTTTGTTCGACGGAACCACGCTTGTTCCTTGATAGAAACAACCTCAGCATCAACGATTACTACCGCGAATGCCACTTACTGTTGATTTGGTCTAATAAGTACCAAAATGGTTTTGTGTCGGTTCTTCCAAGGCGGACGGAGACATCTATCCCCGCTTCTAATACTTTCCTTGCGGATTCCACGTTTTTCTTGCTATTGTAATGTGCCGCGACTATCATCCAGAGCTTAATCAAAAAAGCCAATCATGCGTCTGTTAAACCGGATGGATTATTTTCAAACCAAATCATTTACCTGTTGGGAGGCCTCAGCGGCAGTGAGCATAATAATTATTCCAACCGGATTCTCTTCTAGTTGATTTAAATCTAGTTGGATGATTTCTCCGACATATGGGATACGAAGGATGGGGGAAACCTTTGGTAGGTCGATTTTAGTAAGGACTGAGCTTTCTTTATCTTTAGAAGTAGCTTGAGCCGGTTTGTCCTTTGAACCAGACTCCACTTGTGTCCTGAGGAAAGTTGGAGCAGAATTTTTGACTGGTATAGATACACAGCGGGATTCTGGTTCTGATTCTGAAGAGTGATATCGATCGTTTTTCCAACGACTTTCTAGTCCTCGTGGAGGTAGACGGCGACGACTGCTGTGTGTGGTGGATAGTGGGGAAAGGGAACGATATCTGGATCCTTTTGAAGGTTGTCGAGTTCGAGATGGAGTTCTTGTTCTTGTTCTTCGGGTGAGTTCTTTAAATTTTCTAATTAGACCGTCGTTGTTGGCGGCTCTGATAACTTGGAGATCTGGTCTATCTAGAGAACGAGCTATATTGACAGATGAGATACTGTCATATTCTACGAGCATGTGAGGTTTATCATGCTGTCCTTTCCAGTGAATTATGCTTGTCCTGAATGGGTGAAGGGGTGATTACCATCGTACCTGCCAAAGATGAGGAGAGAGACGTACACTGGCCCGCATTTTTTGAACATATCTTCGAGGACCGACTTTGAATGTTTAATGCTATGCACATCGACGATTCTATCATACACACTACTCATTTTTGACATTTTCACTGAGGGGGGAAAGAGGTCGTTTACTTGTAAAAAAAAAGAATGAAAAATTAAGAAACACGAATGGTCACAATCTGGGTCACGAAACCATCGAAGATCGACATTTGGACAAGTTCGTACGAACATTTCAATACTAAAATAGCAGATCATAATAATCATAATCTAAGTCATGTGGAGTAAAAACTGACTTTCAATTGTTAAATAATGAACCCAAAATGTTCCGATAATTGTGTCTCGACCCTTTCAAAATGATAAAGAACCCATGGCCACCTATGAAACACCGGAATGAAGGTAGAACCATATCAAATTGGAAATAGAAGGAAAAAATTCGGTAACTTGGTTTAACGCTCAAAGTATTTGGGAAGTCACGTTATGTTGTCACGCGGTAATGCACCTGACGGTGCAACCAGTAAGTCCATTTGGTCAGAAGTATACTTATTAGCACTCGTTCCTCATTTTAATATTTCTTTGTTGGATGGCTTATAATGGTCAGCGTGGCGTGGGATCTATCTTGGATTCATCAGAAGAGTTGGCGCCACGTAGGTCTATTCATTTACTACTAGTATCCTCAATTCCATCATCATGTCTTCCCCATTATTTGAGACTGATACTAAGAAAATCCCAGTTGTACTTGAAGGAGAAACTGAATATGTAGATGAATCTACTGAATTTGGTGGTCCTGAAGAACGTAAAATTTTGGAGAAGAAACTGTAAGTTGTCCTTATTCTGACAGCTTTCAACAAATCTGAATCCGCGTATGCCGCAGGTTATGGAAGATTGATATCCGTATGAGCATACTGATCTTAATTTACGTCCTGAATTATGTATGTTTACTCATTTCTTACGTCATGTCATCTATTGACTGAACTTTCTGTAACAGATAGACCGTAACAATGCTAGGTAAAAAGTCAATTATCATTTATTACCATATTAATCGAGGTCAATTTCAGCGCTGCTCGCCTCAAAGGTTTTGAACAAGACTTACATTTGGAAGGAAATCAGTTTGCAACGCTGCTATCTATATTATATGTTGGGTAAAGTGACGATGACGCAAGATATTATGTTCTCAACCCAAGGCTCACTCCTCATAGTTATATCATAATGCAAATACCCTCGTATGTAAATATTTATTCTATCATTCATAATTATTAATCTGGCACCGGGGGGTAGTAATATGCTTCTCAATTGGCTCGGAAGGCCAAGTCTATATCTCCCTGTGTGCATGATGATTTGGGGTACATTATCAATCCTTACCGGTAAAAAGTTCAAACATATTACTTCATATTTTAATCTGACCCCCCTTTTTTTATATTTCAGGGATTACGAAAGAGTAGATATTTTTATTTATTTTTATTTATTCCTCAAAATGACATTATACACTAATAATTCTCTTTAGTTTCACAGGCGCCCTCTTGACGCGGTTTTTTTTGGGATTGTAAGCTTATTGGTTTAAAATATTTGAGTACCGTGTTTGTTTACATTTCTCCGATCGGAAATAGCGTCGAAGCAGCATTCTTTCCAGGTACTCAAGTTTAAATCTATAAATATTTTCCTTTCCTTGTCCTTACCATTGGCTCAGGGGCACTGTTTCTGTTGTCGAAATGGTACACAAGGTTATTTCTCCAATGAGTTTATTGCAATAACACACATATTTATGCGAAATCGTTATAGAAAAGAACTAGGCCTTCGAACAGCAATTTTATATTGCGGTAATTTGATGTCCAATGCATTTGGTGGCCTCCTAGCCGCTGGAATATTGAGCGGAATGGACGGGAAACTTGGTCAAGCCGGTTGGAGGTAAGGCAAATACAAACACTGTGCTATATTTTCCTATTCAGACCGTCTTTCTCACCAGGTGGTTATTCTTTGTAAGCCGCTACGTCATTCTAAATATTACTAGTTTTTTTACGAGGTCGAAATACAGATCGAAGGTGCTTTAACGGTTTGTGTCTTATTTCCTATACTACAAAGTATCCTATGCTCAGATTAAAATAATACAAGGTCTTTGTGGCTATTTGTGCCATTTTCATTTTACCAGACTTTCCCGCAACGACTCGCTGGCTCTCTCCAGATGAACGAAAACTTGCCATGCTGAGAATGTCAGAAGACGTCGGTGAAGCCGATGAAGAAAATCAAAAAGAAGAGCATAACCAACTTACAGGTTTAAAACTAGCTGTTACTGATTGGAAAGTTTGGTGGCTTGCTTTCGCGATGCTTTCTCAAGTTTTGAGTCTTTCATTCAATGCCTATTTTCCCAGTTCAGTTCCTTTTTCTTAATTCCGTTTGAAAGGTAAATTAACCTGAATTAATTCCTAGCTCTGGCTGCTACTTTAGGATTTGAGTCAACCACGGTGACTTTATTATTAACAGCTCCGCCTTGGTTCTTTGCTACATTTATCTCCTTTTTGAATGCTCGTCATGCGGATTCTACTGGTGAACGTTTTTGGCATATCTCCTGTCCCATTTTACTCGGTATTTTGGGTTTCGTAATCTCGTTGTCGACCATGAATACCGCGGCTCGCTATCTTGCTCTGTGGGTCATATTACTTACGTCTGGTATTTCATATTGGCTAAATAAAATTTAAAAAAAAAAGGTTTTTAGAAGCACAATCATATGCAGGATTCGTTGTCTTGTATGCTTGGCAAAGTAATTCTCTTCCGCGGCCACCTGCCAAACGAGCTGTAGGTATGTTCACATTCCTGCTTTTTTGTTATAACGGGGGCGCGTTACTAATTATGTCCCCATAGCCCTCGCATTAATCAATGCATGGAGTCAATTGGGGAACATAGCTGGATCGTAAGTAACTCTATATGCGCGGGAAAATAATGAACTCAAAGTTATTTTTTTCAAAGATATATTTGGGCTACCTCATGGGGTCCGACGTACCGTAAATCGTATGGAATTTGCGTCGCTGTAAGATTCCTCTTCCCTTTTCCCCAAAAAATATCTGATAGAACATTTTCACTCAGACCGCTGGACTTACTCTTATCATGTGCTATATTTTCCGACAACATCTTATATCATTAAACAAAGAAATAGAAAGGAAACAGAATGCTACAGGCAGGCGAATCAAATTTAGATATCTTTACTAGCTTATATATATATATATATATCACGATTTGGGAGGAGAGCACCTACATATACTTAACCTACCCATACAACGTCCCATCGTTGGGTGGACCGAATAACCCTTGTTTCCAGCTTTCGGGTATTTTCCAATCTGAAAAAAATATATAGATCAGATATATACACACTTTTACAAAAATAAAGCAAAGACTGATAACCTTTTGCCTTTTGATCTATTGATAAAATCTTGGCAATAACATTAGCAACAAGTTTGGCGTCTTCACGATTATCTCCTTCCATTCCCATCCATATTAGAAATCCCGTATCAAGCTTCTCAGGCGGAGAAGATATAAATCTCTTCGTTAATCCACCACCTGGAAGTCGTAAACTTTGGTTAGGGGTGCGAGTGGTATATAGAGGAAGGAGAGTGAGTTGGGATAGAGCTGAATTTCGAAGGTCGACGGGTGTGAAATGGAATAATGGGGTGCTGAAGTAAATACCACTGAGTTGTATATCTTATTTAGAAAAGAGCTTAAGTACCGCATTTGATCGTCAGTACGATATGTGGAATCGATTGCTGTTACAAATAATACTGATTTAAAAGCGAATTCGCGAAAGACGCTGTTTGCAGCGGAAATAAAAGCCTCTTTTTGTGTCTATGAGAACCCATAAGATGAGCAAAGAAAAAACAACCCAATAATGTACGAACCTTCAAAACGGGCGATCTCTGTTGCAAGACAACAAAACCAAAATCATCACTCCCGAAAAGTTCACAAGGAGTGGTCACTCCAAGATGATCACTTAATTCTCGAGCACCAACGACAGGAACGTGGTATTTTGGATCAAATACGGCAATTCGAGATAATGAAAAGGTCGCAATTAAAATATCAGCAGCAAGTTGCGGTACATTAGCCACAGAGACAATAGGCTACAAAAGAAGAATTCATTTTTAGTCAGTTATGAGGTTTGATTTTGCACACAAAATGAAGAACTCGAACCAAAATGAGTGTTTTATTGCTTAATGTAGATGGATTGAAATTTTGTGAGTCAAATAGTAAAAGAGACGACATGGTTATTTTTTTGTGTACAAACTCTGTGAAACAGGCCGCGTCAACCAGTGTTGTACGAAATCATGTTGAAAGTTTGCTTAGTAATAATGACGAGACGGTTTGTAAGCAGAACCAAAAACTTGACGACTTTGAGTCGACAAAGACATATATACGTGTATCATAAATATTTTTTCCTTCAGTGATTGATTTACAAATTTAAATTTAAATTCCATCACGGTATCACAGATAAAGACCTCTTGTTGCTTCATGCATACCCTGGACAAACTCTTTGGTCAACTCCAGGAATTGTCGCTCTTCTTCCTTCATGTTGAGAGCCGCCATGGTATTCTCGCTATTCTTAATAAATAGTTTATCCTCGATAGGACACACGGTTCCAACAGGGGGAAGTGCTCCTTCTCTGAAATAATCTCTGATGTATTTAAGAGCAACAGGCGAAGTTCCAGCAGATGAACAGTGCTAAATTTTTGCTGAATAAAAGACATCATCTCGATGAATGAATGACTTACACCGGGAGTATCCACTGTCAAAAGAGCAGAATTATGGAACCCTTCGTGAGCTTTCTTGGCACTGCACATAATTATTGTAATCAAGGCTAAGGATTAGGGGGAGGGGTGAACTCACGCAAAAAGTGGAGTGACAGGATCTGAACATCACGAATTAAATACCAACTGTCTGAAATAACGCATTCTGAAACTTACCCCGTGTGTTGCCGATAATGAGCAGCGGGAAGCTAGTTGTCGTATTAAAGTCACCTATACAAAAATCAAGTATGGAATAACCGACTCTGTGAGTGCACCAACCTTCATATCGTTCTTTGGCTTTGATCTTCCATCCCCTATAATACCGAAAAATAATAATCAATTTCCGAGAATTTGAAATACGCACGAGCATTCAATACGAATTTCTGACCAAACATCCGCAAAAACAGATAAATTTCTCAGTTCTTCAAAGTGCGTCCTAAGATCGCCAATAGTGAATCCAACTCCTTGGCCTTCTCCGCACCGAACAGCTACACCTCCTTCGGCAATCGAGACGGGTACAATAGAAGATTTTGGAACACCACCGCACTTTGGGGTCTCTCGGATAGCGCTAATCTGATTTAACATTGGGTCCCCATTGCCTTTCTCCAATGCAGCAAGTGCATCAAAGAATGGTCCAATCGACGTGAAAGGTTTGTATAAATCAGTAAAAAGAAGGCTCTTTACTGTTTTGTAGTCCAAGACGGCATAATGCGTGCCATTGAAAGCTGGGATAGGCTTTTCCCTAAGAGACTCAAAAATGGCTTCGACTCTGGCTTCAACTTCATTAGATGTAGGCGCGTAAAGAGGACAATCCTCTCCAGCAGCAACACAGGCGTCGAATATATAGGTCAAAATTTTATCCGTGTCAACTAGATTGCTATACCATCGGCCTTAAGATTAAAATAAATCAATAAATCATGATAACTGGACCCATGATTTACGAGTACCTGAGTAATAGTCTGAGAATTCAACGACACCTAGGAGCATTTAAGCAGTTATTTGGGGGGGTATAATATTTGGGACATACCATCGATAATCAAACGTTCGACATGATCCTTGATGAAATCTTACAACAATACTCAATAGAAAAACCAGAAAACATACAGGGAACATGGCAGCAAACCTAGGGTGAAAGGAAACAGAATGAATAAAGCAGCTATGCATGAGAAGACGATGAAAACTCACGTTCCACCGAGGAGGGTTCCATACGAAAAGCCCCAATACTTGAGCTTTTCAAAACCAAATGCGTTCGTGATATTCAACATATCTCTTGCCACATTAGCCGTGCTAACATATTCAGCTGCATGTTTGGAGCGAGAAAATGCAAGTTGACCGAATATGTTAGCTCGAGAATATGCTTGGATAAAGGCGTCTGATGTACTATTCATCAACGGTGGTACTCCTGCATCCCAGACACCTCGTTCAGTGTCGTCCAGGAAACTGGAAACCTTTGGAGTGGTAGCGCCAATGCCTGGAAAAAAGATTAACTCCATTTTGAATTAAAGCTTCCCAATTAAGGTCCGACCTCGCGGATCAAAGCCTACTATGTCATACTCATCACCTATGAGTTTTTGATACGTATTTCCAATTCGGTGAGCAAACATGACCCCAGAGCCACCAGGACCCCCTTAAAAGACATCAGTTGATACATGCATGCATACATATAATATATTGATTAATATAAGTGGAGTCCCACCTGGATTTAATAAAATGGGGCCACGATAGTCTTCTTTATTACTGGCAGGTACTCGAACCAAAGCGATAGCCACCGTCTCACCAGAAGGTTGGAGATGGTCCATTGGGAGCTATATATGTAAATAAACAATGAGATTAGAATAGAATTGTTGCAAACGCCAATCAAAACAGAGACGAGATCAGACCTCTAATCTCGCGCATTCTCTTTGTTCACCACAGGTATGCCATTGAAGATTCGCACTAGGTGTAATCTGGACTAAAGTTTATCAAACAAGCGTGAATGACAGCTGTCAATAATATGAACCTTTCCCCATTCGAAAGTAAGCGGGTCCCGAACAACACTTTCATCGTCCCTGTTCAGTAGCACCGAATTGGGTAAAAAAGGGTCAGAGAATTTGTGGAATAGATTGTTCAAAAAGAACAAAGATAAGATTGCAAATATCGCGGTACGAAATGTGACAAAACCAATACGTTTTTGGGGGATTTTGACATTCGGTGGCTTTTCCATTGTTGTAAAGGAGAGATAAGAAGTAAGTTTACAACTACTTCGGTTAACGCCGGGACCGGTGTGATTGAAACTCAACCCTTGAGAAAATCTATTTTCCAAGCGAAGTAGAATTTTCAGGGGTGTTAACTCTCCGAGTTACTGGGTTATCCCACGTTTCCGTATCTGATCGCAAACTTCAAACTTGACTCTCAGGTGCAAAAACGCAAAATGACGACTTTTTTTTTTTTCCAAGACAAATTCGAATCAAATAAGTAATAACCGACCACAAATGGACGTCGTGATCTGCATCGTGGGCATTCCAGATCAATCATGGGTGCTTACAATTTAGCTTCCGAGTTTTGTCAAAAGTTGGGATCGAATCACCGATCGATATGCACTGGCAGTTCCCTTCAATCTTGAACTATAGCGTACTGTGGGCACATGAACGAGAAATAACATTAGAAAGACCTCAATCACATACATAACCAAAGCACCAAAGTACCAAGTCAACAAGCTAATCCGAATGTATGACGGTTATTTAGACTTTCTGTCAAAATTATGCGGCCTTACTCTGCTTCTTTTTACTCGGAAGCTTTCGTGGCGGAAAAACCTTTTTTTGGACAAATTTTTCGTCACAATTGCGATAGGAGCATAGCATTTTTGCTCAGTTTGGTGGCTGAGTTACGCTCGGTAAGGTTTCCCATTCGACCAATTATGGTGGTTTTTTCATCAGTTTGACAGATCGAAACGAAACACATCATTTGACATGGCTTTTGCGTATTTTTGTCCACAGATGATGGAAGGATAGACAAAATGACGCGGTCTCCCAATCAGCTTTCTTCACCAGTGCCATGACGTTGTGCATCGCTCTTCGTACCTCAACTTGCGTGAATCTTCTCGAACTTCCTGGGCTTCCTGATGCGATTCGCATCACATCCGATATCTCACTACGGTCCTGGATACAACTGTGAATTCTCCGACCTACGTAATATTTTCACCTGCAAGTGCTTTTAACGAGTCAACTTCGTTGATATCACGCATGTGGCTAAGACGTCATACTTCCCATAGATGGTCCTAAATTGGATGCTTGTTGGGAAGACGAACATTTCTCGGAATAGCCAAGTGGGAGTTCTTTTCTTTTTTGTTTTTTTCCTCTCTTTCTCGTGAGCCCTCCAGTGTGATCGTCGGTCCCATCGCTGAGTCCACAAAAAAACTTATTTTCCCTTCTGTAGTATCAAAACTCACCATTAACAAGCGGGATAGTGCCTCATACTCATATTGTGAATGGTGCGGGAGAATAATCCGACCGTCTTGTTCCTTAACCCTTTTTTTTCTATCATCGCGAAATATTGAACAATCTTCCCGTGGTGGAGCTACTCAATGGTACCTGGATTCTACGCTTGGTTCATGACTTCGCGCATGGCTAAGGCGGTTCTGGGATTCTGACTGGATAGGAAGACGATATGCCCCCCCTTCCTGCTTTTTGAGGGCTCTGGACGAATATAAATACACCTCCCTGTTTGCTACCTAATTCCCCATCGTCTCTCAATCACCTCTTTCTGAGTTGACGCACCCTCCCATCTATTCAACTCATGCGCTTTTTGCCAATCTTTGCCATTTCCATAGCGTCTGCTTTGGCAATCCCCCTTGCCAACCCGATTGCCTATGCGAAGGGCGTCGTGTCTCGCCGTGCCACAGATGTAAAGCATTTTATATGCAAAAAATTAACAATTCATACTGACAGTACTTTTGTAACAGGTCTTCCCCAGAGTCGCTAGTCCCGAGCCTGATGTTGCCAGCGCTTTTGCTTTAATTGAAACACTTTCCAACGAATTGAAAAAGGTGAAATTGTATTCTATTTTTAATTTTCTATACCCCGATTAACAAAATAATTTCAGGCGGGTGTTTCTCCTACAGAGGTTCTCGCCAAAGCGAACCTTCCTCCTCTTCACCGCCGCAATAGTGTTCCTCTCCCCGCCAACATTGACGCCGTCGTTTTAGGTTTCATTAATGCTGCCCTCGGTGTAAGGACTTTTCCCTCAAAAAGGGGTTTTATACCATAATTTTAATTTTCTTTTTTTTTATAGGTTGATGCAGATGTTCAAGCTGCCGTTGCTAACATTGGTATTGACTACAGCACTCTCCTTAGCAATATTGGAAACAACAATGTCGTTTTTGTCCGCCAGCTCCCTGAAATCGTTGATATCGTTGCCTTAGTAAATGCTATAGCTGATGCCATCGTCGCAGTCGGAGCCAATGTTGACGCTGTGATTGCCAACATCGACATCGACAACTCTAGCATCCTCACTGATATCTTGAATGGTGACACGATTATTGCCCGCCGCAATGGTGTTCCACTCCCAGCCAACATTGACGCTGTTCTTTTGGCTTTTATCAACGCTCTCATCAATGTAAGCTTTCTTCCAATAAATCGATGAGAAAACATTCAGCTAAAATATTTTTTTCTAGGCCGGTGTTAACGTTCAGGCTGCTCTTGCCAACATTGGTATTGACCAGAGTACTCTGCTCAGCAACATCGGAAACGGCAATGTCATTTTTGTTCGCCAGCTACCTGAAGTTGTCGATATCCTTGCATTAGTAAATGCCCTCGCCAATGCTGCCGTCGCAGCCGGAGTTAACGTCAACGCTGTAATTGCTAACCTCAACATCGATAACTCAAGCATCCTCACAAACATCCTCAATGGCAACACGATCATTCTCCGTCGCAATAGTGTCGCACTCCCCGCCAACATTGACGCTATTGTTTTGGCTCTTATCAACGCTGCCGTCGCTGTAAGTGTTTTCCCCCCAAAGGCTTGTAAATTTCACAATGGTTAAAATTTCCCCCCCTTAGGCTGGTGCTAATGTCCAGGTGGCTCTTGCCAACATTGGTATTGATCAAAGTACTCTGCTTAGCAATATTGGAAACAACAACGTTGTCTTCATCCGTGGGCTCCCTGAAATTGTTGATATCGTTGCCTTAGTAAATGCTGTAGCGAATGCTCTCGTCGCAGTCGGAGCCAATGTTGACGCTGTGATTGCCAACATCAACATCGACAACTCTAGCATCCTCACTGATATCTTGAATGGTGACACGATTATTGCCCGCCGCAATGGTGTTCCACTCCCAGCCAACATTGACGCTGTTCTTTTGGCTTTTATCAACGCTCTCATCAATGTAAGCTTTTCTTCCAATAAATCGACGAGAAAACATTCAGCTAAAATATTTTTCTAGGCCGGTGTTAACGTTCAGGCTGCTCTTGCCAACATTGGTATTGACCAGAGTACTCTGCTCAGCAACATCGGAAACGGCAATGTCATTTTCGTGCGCCAGCTCCCTGAAGTTGTCGATATCCTTGCATTGGTAAATGCCCTCGCCAACGCTGCCGTTGCAGCCGGAGTTAATGTCAACGCCGTAATTGCCAACCTCAACATCGATAACTCAAGCATCCTCACAAACATCCTCAATGGCAACACAATCATTCTCCGCCGCAATGGTGTTCCATTACCCGCTAATATCGACACTATTCTTTTGGCTTTTATCAACGCTGCCATCGCCGTAAGCTTTTTCCAAAGAATCAGCGAGAAATCATCCAGCTAAAATTATTTTTCTATCTAGGCTGGTGTTAACGTTCAAGCAGCTCTTGCCAACATTGGTATTGACCAGAGTACTCTGCTCAGCAACATCGGAAACGGCAATGTCATTTTTGTTCGCCAGCTCCCTGAAATTGTTGATATTGCTGCAGTGGTGAATGCTATTGCGAACGCTGCCGCGGCAGCCGGAGTCAATGTCGATGCTCTGATCGCCAACATCAACATTCAAAATTCCAGCATCCTCACAGATATCTTGAACGGAAACACCATCATTCTCCGTCGTAATAGCGTTGTGCTCCCCGCCAACATCGACGCTATTGTCCTCGCTCTCATTAACGCTCTCGTCGCTGTAAGTCCTCATCCTCAAGAATTAATGTTAAAATATGCTGAAAAAATATCTTTTTATAGCTTGGTGTCAATGTTCAAACAGCTCTTGCCAACATTAACATTGACCAGAGTACTCTGCTCAGCAACATCGGAAACAACAATGTCATTTTTGTTCGCCAGCTCATCCCTGAAGTTGTTGATCTTGCCGCAGTATTAAACGCTCTCGCGAATGCTGCTGCAGCAGTAGGAGTCAACATTAATACTGTTATCGCCAATCTTAACATCGATAACTCGAACATCCTCACGGATATCCTTAATGGAGACACAATCACAGCATGAGTGGATGGACTTGAATCAAATTGATGTCTCTGAAAATGTGATACTTTCATTATGGGACAGTTTGAACATTTAGTACCAGTCGATAGCATGATTTGTAAGGTTCCTGGCTATTTAAATCCAATAATATATATACAGTCAGTTTTTCTCTCAAATCCCCTTGCACGATGCATGTCATTGCAAAGTTAGTGCTCGTACGGCGATTCTTCACGTTCTAGTTATAGTGCTCATCATTGGGTGAGAGTCCCCTCGCTATTTTCACTACCAACAAGTAATGACCGCCTCAACGATATTTTGTTCGGGACTATCGGAAAATCTTCAGATTTTTTCATAGAAGAAGTAATAAGTATCTGGGGCTCATGATTCTCCCGAGTAATACACGAACCATGTTTCGTCATTTAGCAAGATGAGCCGGTTTCGGAGAAGCAAATATTGTTTATTGAGAAGTTGATAAAACTGCAGATGGTCTACACGTGTGAGTGGCACCGAGGACGACATAGCAAATGCCCAAAATGGAAGGATGAACACATCGGGAGCTTTAAAACGTCACGTCACTTTTCCCTCCCCTTGCTATTGTCCAAGCGCTTTCAAAAAAGGGTTATAATTTCTACAGCTTTAATACTTCTCTATTTACATCGCTTTCTGACTGGCTACTTATATTTATATACTTCAGCGACCTCACTCGAACTTCCATCTTTTTTTTTTCTGATAATCTGATAGCCGTAACACGGAGGGGTTCTTGTTTTTGTTTTTGTTTTTTTTGGAACTCACCCTCATTTTTTTAGGATTTTAATAATATCTATTTTTATTGTAGCCAGATATTAAAGAACTCCCAAAGGTGGTGCTGCTTTTTTCCCTTTTATAAGTATATTACGGCCGGCTGGTGTACGGCCTGTTTTCCGGTCAAAGGTGCAATGATTTCCAGGAACCGGCATGATCGTAAGTCGGACACGTGTTATTATGTAACCGCAGTCATCACAGATTCCACCCGTCGTTGTCTGGCTACCTCAATTCCCTTTCTTCTAGACCTTCTTTTAACGTTGCTAACTTATGACTAATCACACATCTACGCCACTCAGCTATATTTTATTGCGGTAAGGGTTTTTTGATTATAAAGCTTCTCTAAAAAAAGTTGTTTATGAGGTTGAGGTTAGATGGCTTTATAAATTTGTTTTAAAAGTCTTTTATGGTACCATCGTAATTGAGAATAGACAGTTTTTACCGAAGAAAGGACAGGCATGGTAAGCCTACATATTTCGCGCAGTTTTCATGACTATACTCGACTTTTTTGGTCCTTGTGTATTAGTATCATCTGTGCGAATCATACAAACTCTTTAACAGATGCGATGTTCGCCTTTTTTTCTCATTGAAAGCACATCTATATTGATTTGAATCCTTTAGACTCCTGATGACAGTATCAAAGGTTAAACCAGATTTACGTCAATCGATGATCTGTGGTACTTAGCTCAACCAATTTCAGAACTTCATCCGTATGACGGCAAAATCGACGCAATTTGGTAAACGCACTTTTACAAGTTGGCTCATCGAATCATCTGGTACCCTACCTTTGCATCGTCGTATGGATTTCCCTGAGGGTGAGCAAGGTGCTGATAATTCCGCAATTTTGAACAAATTGTATACGGTTCGTTATCCTCTGATCGGGGCATGGTTGGCTTGACGTCAATTTGATATCCATAAGGCTCTAGAAGTTGGTGATACTGTATGCCTTTTCCCGGAAGGAATGAGCCGATACCAACCTGGACTTTCACCTTTAAAAACGGGAGTCGCTCGTATCATGTCCGAAGTTCTTTCTCGCCGTCAAGATGACCCGAATTATGAATTGACATTACTGACTTGTTCAATAACATACATGCATCGACATCATTTTCGCTCCGACTTGCTAGTTACGTTCAATCCTCCGGTTACCTTCCGACCTCAAGTAAGGGTATTTGTGTCTTGTAGGAGCAAAAAAAAAAACCAACCAGAAGTTTTTCTAGCAATGCCCATCTTTGTTGAAGCCGGTTGAATTTCAAGCTATTAAAGATTTAACGAACTATATCGCGGAGGATATTACTTCTGCAACTCTGGATGCGCCCTCGTGGGATATCATTACCATCGCTAGGACAGCTGCCAGATTGTACGCACCTCTAGGAACAAATATGACTCTAGGAGATTATGTGCGAGTCACCAAGATGTTCATAGAAGGTTTTAAGAAAAGTGGCAAGACGTGGGAACAAGTCCGTCCACGTAGCAAGTCTCGGTCATTCCAATCCGACGAACCTAAAACTACCATTTCCTCACAACCAGAGTTAATTATTGGACCGACTGATCAAGATATTGATGAACTTGGAAAGGATTTACTGGTAACAACCCGAATTATTTGTTTTAGCATGTAGAGTGATTGTTAATCGCAATTTCTTCCTCCTAGTCTTACCACACTACTTTGATTCGCCTGGGTATCAAAGATGATCGTATTAGGATTGGGCCGTTGCGAAAAACGATTATTCTCAAACGAATGGCCATCAGAGGAACGTGGATGATCGTCTTACTACTTTTTTGCTGGCCCGGTCTCATTCTGTGGACGCCTGTGTTTATCGCATCTTCATTATCAGCGAAACGTTTCAAGACAACTGGTCCTAAAGAAAACGTTTGGGATGAAATCGCACAACAAAAACTTCTAGTCGGTCTCTACACCGGGTTAGGCGTTTGGTTGTGTTGCGTCGTTTTGACGCTTCCAATAGCTTTAGCCACATTCCTTTTGATACCACCATTTATGTGGATGTCTCTCCGCTTCTTTGAAGATACCGTCTCCAGCTTTCGAGCAATTGTCTCTCTTTTCAGTCTCTTGCGACTCGGGCCCACAAAAGTTAAAGAGCTCTCTGAGCTCCGCGCAAATTTACATGGCCGGATAATGATACTCGCAATATATAAATTAAAACTACCTGCAGACCCGGAAAAGTACTTCCTAGAGAGAGGTGGTAGAGAAAAAGGTAGAGTCAGAGGTAACTGGGAAAGCAAGGCAAGATACTTCTCAATAACGCGACGGAGAAAACGAGATGTAGGTGTCAAAATTTAATTTGAATTGTGGGGATTTATGGAGAAAATATATAGTGGAATGAAATTCTTCGTGTGTGGCCTCATGAGGAATAACGGTACTCTTTTCCCTTGCTGTGCAAGTCTAAATGTTTAACCAGGGATAGGTGTGTAAGGTCTTCTTCCGGCAGCCCAACGTTCTCCTGATTTTGCGGCGAAGGCAGTATAAACAAGCGCAACAATGATAAACACATCGAGCACCCAAGAAATCGTACCGAGGTAGAATGATGTACCTTCCCAAATCGGTAAGTGTTCATGCCTTAATACGAACGAGAACATGCGACTAACTCAGTTTTCCTGCACTAAACACAAGTTTTATTGATGTACGATGTAGATGTGCGACAATTGCCATAGTGGTTATTTGTAATGCCCCTGTCGTTGCGTATAAGAAATAGGCAATAATACATGAGTTTCATGTTTCATACCGTGCAGGCCCATTAAGGCTACTACACCCTGCCAGGCCGTCCTCCTTCTTGCCCGGGTCCCAAACCCTGTGGTAACAACAAATAACACGAGTATAGCTGCCGCAACAAAGATTAAACTTAGTTCGGAAGCGTAACTCGCCGTAGACCTATACAATTATTTTGACCTAAGCCTACTAATGAATCTTGAAGTCGTTTCTTTACCACAAGATACAAAAGTCGTCACTCTCTGTTGCACAATCATTGTATTTCCTAGAGGGGAAGTCACGACAATGCGACTCTGATTGATATATGCCATCCGGAGATTTTACAAGGACACGCTCGCATCGCTGGATACATACTCGGTCACACAGTGGTATTAGAATTACTTACATTCAATTTACCTGATATAACCCCCACCTGATTGTCTCGGTCAAAGGTAAGTGTGACGGGTGCTCAGAATGAACCCTGTAGAAAGAATGTCAGTTAGCTACGCAGATAACTATTCAAAGATCTACTCACCAGTCCGGTATCTCAAAAGAAAGGAGAGACTGCACAACAGATTTAGCTTTATGATCCCAATTATGTTCATACAACTGGATTGTTCACCAAGATGAGACTGAACAAAACGGGAATCAAAGTGACGAGATAAGGAATCTAAAGAGATTTTATAGATATTTGGAGTGCTCTGTGTGTGTCATCACGCACTTTTCGCATGATAGCGAGGCAATATAGTCAATGGCTCTGCAGTTTCTAGGATTTCAAGCGGATCGACCTGGCGATTGTGACGGGTAAATTATTTATACGTCATAATCCGGTTAACCTAAAAGTATGCCATAGTGCATTGTCTGAATTCATTCATCAGGTCTCAGGTAGTATAGAGGTTAGTATTCGCGCCTGTCATAATCGCGAACGCGCGAGACCGGGGTTCGATTCCCCGCCTGAGAGTTTTTTTTTGGTTGCACTCTGGCTTTTGTTCTCGTACGCCTCTACCTTCATTTATGATGCAACTCGAATAAACCTAAATCACGGTAACGAAAGACCAAAAACGAGAAATGTATTCCAGTAAATTAACGTCGACCAACTACATTAATTCTCTGCTGTTTTCCGTTTTTCTTTTTAGTAGCTTGAGAAAGAGGTAGATACGCATATGGATCTACGCCACCCTTCTTTACATCCCCACCGGCATGCTGAAGAAAATGAAATAATCCGTAAGCGTAAAGTAGAGTCGTTCAAGGAAGATAATAGACGAACCTTGGCCTTAAATTCCTGACCCAACTTGATCTCCTTTTTCCGTTTTTTATTGGCTTTTTTAGGACCATTAGCATCTTCCATATCAACATCGCCATCGCCATCAACATCATTCGCTCTTCTCTTTTTCGTATCCTTATGAAACTTCACACGACCGTTGGCACCGCGAGTAAAACCGTCCACCGAGGTAAGGCTTTCTTTATAGGCACCACCGGCCATATCTTCATCGTCGTTGTCATCCTCACCCTCTTTACCCTCTTCTTCGATTATCATTCGCCCGGTTGCTTCATCTTGCTTAAAATGTGAAGCCTCTTGACCAGGCTTTCGACGGCGATCTCTTCCTCCGGCTTTCAACCACTAGTCAAACAACCAGTACTTTAATAAAAACGCGCTTACCTATGACTTTATCAGCTGCGCCTTGCAAGAGATCCATGGGTTCATCATCATCCAGACGGATTCGAACACCTTTTTCTCGGTTTTTTTCTCGTCCCTTGAAAGATTGGGTTTTCGTTGAAGGACGAGAGGGACCAGTTTCATCGTCAGTGTCCTCTATCTCACTCTCACTGCCGTACAGGACATCCTCGAACGCATCTCCGGTCTTTTTGTTCGGTTCCTGGTATACATATTATATATAAGTCAAATGAAAAAAAGATCACAACAATACAAACCTCATCTTCGTCGTCATCTTCGCCTTCCGCCTCGGCTTTCGCTTTTTTCCTCTTCGCCCGATCTTTACGCTTTTTGATATTTTGTAGCACCTTTCCTTTTTCTTTGTCTTCGGGGCTATCTCCTACACAACCATAAACCGTGTCCCAACCAAAGCGCCGTATCATTCGTTCAAATATATGTCGAACTTTGACTTTGAAATGATTTTTATGATCTCCAGACCAGTTGAGTAAAGCCGGAACAAGTTGTTTCAAATGATTTGCGACCAACTCAACAGGTAGTGTATGGACCGAGAGCTTAATGAATCCTAAAGCTGATTTCACAATCTCGCGGTTTGCGGAAGTAACAAAGACAAAGATTGTAGACAATATTTCGTCTAACATGTTCGTTGGGATGTCATCTAAAATGATATTAAAGGACAATAAACACCACATGGAGCTTGTTTCTCACCCTTAAACTCAAATACCAGGCGCGAAATTGCTGTTATAGTAGCACTGATCATATGTGGAGTAGCCCCTACCAAACCCGCAGCTATCATAGTGACATACTCCTCTACGGTAGCTTGAACTGTAGAACAGAATGTGCAAAAAATAAACATTTAAGGAACTAAATCAAGGTACCTTCATGAGCGTCATCACTTTCCATCCCGTCAAGGCGATTGCGCTTAACTATTCCGCCTTCTTTCATTTTATGTCCCATCGCGACGATAAGTTCAAACGCTGCGCCACGAGTACGTTCAGCCGGTTCTTTTGTAGCTAATACAGCCTCAGGAATAAGTACAGGGACCAAGTGTAATGAGTGAGACGAAACTGAAGGGAGAAGAAGGGCTATTAGCGTTATACGATCCTAGAAGAAAATGAGCATAAAGGACATAAAGACACATGATGAAACTCACGCGTTTAGCTGGAGCAGTAACAGTATCCGAACTAGACGTAAGTTTCGTTATAACATCTTCAACATCTAGTACCGACGTCAAGCGGCCGGCCTCAATCAATTTTGTCAAGATACGATATCCACGCTTTTGCACACCGCTCTCTGAATGACCAATAACAACTCCTGACAAACATAGATCCCAAAGCTCCTTACATTCAGCTCGTGGAAGAGTGGGCAAAAT
Source organism: Clathrus columnatus (assembly GCA_020884735.1). Classification (NCBI taxonomy): domain Eukaryota; kingdom Fungi; phylum Basidiomycota; class Agaricomycetes; order Phallales; family Clathraceae; genus Clathrus; species Clathrus columnatus. Next base: position 1,575,226 of record BPWL01000001.1, read on the forward strand.
GAGAATCAATAAATCTTGAGTCATAAGAAGCATGTTGGGGGCATCGGTTCCCTTGACTGAAGTAGGTTTTGAAGGGTTTTTGATTTCCTGCTGAAAAAGAGAGACGACTTTGTGGTACATTTTGACGACAGCCTACGGCAAAGGAGTAAGAGTGTTGGATTTGAGGAAGGGACAACAGTAAATTACCTCATCTCCTGCTATCTTAATCCAGGCCGAAATGACATCTCCAACCATGCCCTTACCATCCTGACCCACACTTCCAAAGACGTTAAAAAGTACAGCAAACCAACTTTCTGCTTGGCTTCTAAGATGATCAAGGTTTCGATGGCCATCCTCGACTGTTACAATGTCCGATTCAATCCAACTATGTGACTCAACGAGTACTTTCAGAGCCTTCAGGATAGGAGGTCGAAGAGAAGGTTGGCTATAAAGGATTTGTGATAATAATTGCGCAAATTTAGCGTCAAAAACCTAAAATAAAGGTCAAAACTAAACAGATGTTATAACTAGCCTCATATTCACTTCGGGAAGATCCTTCGGGGCGTGACAGTATCCTACGAAGCCGTTCCAGATTTGACTAATCAACACCTCCCACATCTTTGCTTCGCTATTTCGTCCAGCCCCTTCAGCTGTTTGTTGTAAGTTGAACATACTTTCCGACAGGGGTACGAAATAATTAACAAAATGCGAAAGAGGGGAAGGATGGGGAACAGATAGTAAGGGCAAAAGATAGGCATTGGGTTCTTGGCCTTTGGATCTACGTTCTCTAAGCATATCGAACGTTCGAAGATATATAAAAAAAAAACTAGCCTTTCTTCAGGTAATAAATATAGAGGCAGTACATTGAGGATAACCTCCGGTCCTACTACACCTATAGCGGTTCGAAGAACTTGATCAACAGCTTCTTTGTGTTCAAACCCTTTCTTGATTCTTAATTGCCCGGAGTACTGTATCAGATCTAATACCATTATTTCCGCTGCTGTAGGTGGGATGGTAATTGACTTATTGACAGGACGATAGCGGAGTGTTTTTACGAGGGCCGCCAAGATGGTAAGTATTTGAGGTATTGCCCGAGTAAATTGTAGACTATGCAGAGATGTTCGCACGTGGGTAATGATTTGGCCTACCGCAGAGGTCAGTTTTTTTTGGTCCTTCTCCAATGATGCCGCAGTAATCATATCATTTGTTATCACTTTTGATAAGAAGATTGACAATGCTTGAGCCGAACATTTTTGTATGTTGGTATCGGATGATTCTAAATATTCAAAAATACTTTTAAAAACAGTCTCGGCCTCTTTTTCATCAAGGGACACCAAGCCAGTAGAAAACGCCGCTTGAAGTAATTCAAGCCAGGCTGGGGTCTGTGTAGTATCTGTTTTGACAGGCGGCGAGGAAAGTAAAGCACGGATTAAGGGGGTGACATCTGACGATGTCGAATCGTCTGATACAATAGTGGCAAGAAGGGAATAGGAGGATTGAGATAGATATGGATTTCCAAGCCGAGGTAAGGGTAACATAGCGCTGGTAAGAGAGGGCAAAACCTACAAAACCGATGAGTTGAAACCAATGAAAAGGTGCATAACATACGGAACGGGGTAAGTAGGCTACAATAGGTTTCGCCATCGCAACCATATGGATACCAGCTTCGGGACCGGTGGTCATTTCCGCATCTTTGGTTAATTTTCCAAAAGAACCAGCACCTGAGTTGACGACATGTAACGTTGAAACCATCCATTCGCCAACACGTTCTGCGTACGGGTGCACGGGTAAAGGCGGAGGGACGTTTGATAAAACTTCACGAATGACATCCGCAGCACGTTTCCTAACTTTTGGGCGAGGATCTATTGTGAGATCTAATATAAGGTTAAAAGCTTGGCGAAGGTTTGGGTTATCAAGGAGGGGGATATCAAGAGCCTTGATAATTGAGCTAAAAATCGTGAGTTGTGATCGTAAAGGTGGGGCATAAGGAAGTAGTGCGGGAAAAATAGGGTTCAATAGTGATAGCAGAACAGTAAGGTTGGTGCGTATGACTAGTGGTGGGACGTAGGGCATGACGAGGGCGAGAAGGTATAAAATTGCAGGCAAAACATCTCCTTCACCGAAGGTTGGGTTGTTCTTTGAAGAATCAAGTGTTGTTAAAAGAGCAGCAAAGTATGCTGTTGGTGACCGTTCGGTGTTTTGTTCAGTTAAAGTAGTCTCTAAAGCTACTAATAACTTAGCGGGAGCCTTTTGATGCAATAAAGTTGAGGTAGTATGGGGACGAATTTTCGATAAGGCTGCAATCATAGACATAGTAGAACTACAGAAAAAAAACCTTTAGCTTTAAGATTAAGAACAAATGATTCGCATACTAGTTGGCCAATCGACAAAGAAACCCTCGAGCCTCTTCCTAGCCTTTTTTTGGATTGTAGCTTGGTGAAGCTTTTAGACGCTCATGGTTGGATTTGATGAACGGACTGGGATGCAACCTGCTAGTGCAATTTCCGGAGATTTCTGTTTGGGTGGTATTTTCTACTTTAACTCTTGCAATATAAAGATTTTAGAGGATCCTTACTTTCAAAGAATTTGTTGTCCTTCCACGAGCGCTTGCCGAAGGTATAAAGCATCCATCTTGCAATTAAAATCTCCGGGCCTTCTTCAGAGCCCCTCCTCGCCACATTTCCACAACATTGTATCCACATCATAATATTATAATATCACAACAAGGACTATGCGTTGTATTTCTCTCTTGCCTGTGCTCTTCGGGGTTGTTTTCTCTCGCACTCGTTTCTTTTCTCTAGACGTGGCCGATCGTACAATTGCCCCGGATGGTTTCCTACGTTCTGCTGTCACCGTTAATGGAATCACACCTGGCCCATTAATATATGCTGAAAAGGGAGATCAGATCCTCATCAAAGTGACAAACAGTCTTCGGGCATGGACCATTTCTTTCAATTTCGTGGGTCTAATTTCGCGAACTAACAATCCCACAGGATCCCTTAATGCGTCGTAGTACAACCATTCACTGGCATGGAATTGTATGTTTCTATCGGTGGAGGTCTGGCCATCCTTATGACCATTTTCTAGTTTCAAAAGAAACACGCGCAAGATGATGGGCCCGCAGGCGTAACCCAAGTAAGCGTGCAGCAGACTATAATACCTGATTTCTGATCACTGTTAAAGTGTCCAATCTCTCCTAAGTGTGCCTTTTCTATCTATTTCTATCTTATCTGACGCATACATGGACAGTAATTCATATACATATCTAGTCGATCCTGGTGAACAGGCAGGGACCTTCTGGTATCACAGTCATTTAAGTACACAATATATCGACGGTCTTAGAGGACCCTTGATCGTATATGGTAATATGATTATACCTCTCGGCGTGTCTATTCTCTCATTTGCTACAGATCCTCATGACCCCCATAAGCACCTTTACGATGTCGATGACGCGTCCACAGTTATCACTTTGACGGATTGGTATCAACAATATAGCGAACAACTCGCTGGTGGGTGATCTGTTTTGAATAAATCTAACTTAGCCTATCGGAAAATCCAGCGGATTGGATGGCCAACATTATCACAGAACCTGTCCCGGATTCGGTTCTATTTAATGGTAAACAAAATTTCTTTGATAATCTCTAAAAAATAAACGACTATCTCAGGTATTGGTCGATATCGCGATGGGCCGGAAGTGGAACGGGCTGTCATTACAGTGGAAAAAGGTATTTCAGAGTCATACTACTTTCGCATTCCCTCGCAGAGGATAATATTTTTCGAGGCAAACGATATAGATTACGTCTCATAAACATGAGCGCAATTGTTCCATTTCGGTTTGCTATTGAGAATCATTATTTCACAGTGATTGAAGTGGATGGCGTAAACCACATTCCGTTGACTGCTACCTCCCTTTCAATCTCGGCTGGACAACGTTACTCTATTGTTCTTCACGCCGATCAGAAAGTTGATAATTACTGGATTGCATTTCCGACCATGTTTCTGGGAAATGTTACTACGGCGGCCAATCCAAATTATAATGGAAGCGAAGCCTACGCCGTATTGCACTACAAGGGTGCTCCACATGATGAACCTCAAAGTTCTCAGCTGATTCCCCAAGTCGCTGGTGTTCTCGGATTCATGGGTGCATTGCAAGAATACCAGCTGACGGTATGCCCCTTCTTGGAGATGTGAAGAACCGTATTAACTTTTGCGGTTCCTAGCCATTGGAACATGCTCATCCCCCTGGAGGCTCACATCCGGATATTACTATTAAACTCAACTTCACAACTACAAAACATGGAGACAGCAGCACTTTGGGTGCAGGCAATTATTGGATCATCAACGGAGAACGGGTGACATTTTTATTGTTATACAAGGACCTTGAAATATGCTGATTTTTGCTCTCTCTCAAGTACACACCGCCCACGCTCCCTACATTACTCCAAATTCTCAGCGGGACTCACACGACTTCGTAAATGCATATCCAAGTTGCCATTGACTTCGCTCGCTAACTCATGTTATTAAATAGCGCCAGTTTTGGTCGGAACCAGGCAACATATATTCTTCCGTTGAACAAAACTATTGAGGTACAATTGATTGGAGATGCAGCCCATCCTTTTCATCTAGTCTGTTCTTTTCTTCCTCCGTATCTTTGTGGGAGTTCGGTATATTTATATATGATATCAAAACCCGGTAGCACGGCCACACGTTCTCCGTGATACAATCAGCAACCGGACCTTTGAATTTAGTTAATCCACCAATTCGCGATACTGTTGATTCCAGCAACGACTTGCTAAATCCCGTTACTATCCGGTTCCGAACCGATAATCCCGGTCCCTGGGTATTCCTTTTTTGACTTTATCGACCTAAATAGACTAAACCTGATTTCCCGCTTAGTTCTTACATTGGTATGATTTTCGGACTTATTGAATGCAATACAGTCGCTGAAATGAACGTTTGACAGTCACAAAGATTGGCATCTGGAAGCTGGACTTGCCGTGGGTATGCTATCGTATCATATTAGAGTTAAAACTACTTTTTAGCCACCATGCTTTCAGTATTTGCAGAGGATCCCGAAGACCAACGCATAGGACCTGATTCGCTGCACCCATCAAAACAATGGCAAGACCTTTGTCCCATGTATTATGCTCTTCCGAAAGAAGTACGTGGTTATTTTTTTTTGTTGGGACCTGAGTATTCCCCGAATAACCGTCTTTGTGTTTTGATAGGTACAATAGGGTACTTCGACAGTTTATGGGATGTTGTTTCGATTCGATTCGATTCTAACTGCCGTCACCTTTACTGCATGTAAATTACACATTTTACACATTAGTTTATTGGACAAATATTATGAATCTGTATTATCAGGCGTCTTCCAAACCTTTACTGTTCCATCTGAACTAGCGGTAACCATTTCGTTCCCTTCTTTGGGATGATGTTCGATCCATGTAATTAATTTATCATGAACTTTAGGCGGTGGGTTCGGAGCTAATGGTGAACCCTGAAATAAATAAAAAGAATTACAACAAAATAAAATTAATTCAGCGGTTTTCTTCTGAGAAATTAAATTAAATAAACTGACTTCAACAAGGTCCCAAGCCCATATCCTTCCATCTTCATCACCGGAAATGACACTCGCTTCTGCGTGTCCAAAACAGGCTCGAGAGCGATAAAGATTATTTGTATGTCCTTTAAAGGAATTTAATAGTTTCCCATTTTCAGCATCCATTAATATAATAGTTGAGTTGAGACTTTGAATAAGGTACGTTTGGGCATCCGATGTAGGTAGAACAGAAGTGACAGGATCTAGGGGGATGAGTGTGTTGATTCGCACGACATGCTGATAGCATTTGACCTACGCCCTATATAGTCGGACCTTAATTGTCCTTTTCTGAGGTCGTACGTACGAACGTGCCCGTCCACAGAACCTGACATGATGCAAGTAGATCCGACAAAAAGAGTTTGTATAGCATCCCGGGCTTCGTCTAATGTTTGGATGGGTTGCCGATTTTGAGCTCTGAAAGAAGACACAATTTAGTTGAACATCACATTTTATTGACAAGTGTCGTATATGTACAGCAAAGGTTTATATAACGGTTTGAAACATACCGGAGGTCCCAGAGCTTCACAGTAGAATCATAACTCCCTAAACCAAATCATAAAAAACAGCGCAACATAAAATTTTAGGATAATAAGCACCGCTTGCAACCACTGAAGCATCCTCGTTGAACTCGACCGCGTTTATTCGTGCCAAATGGCCAGGTATTCGTCTGATGGCATTGCCTGTTGCAACATCCCAAAGAAACACAGACCGGTCACCTCCCGAACTGGCGATTTTTGCGTTGTCAGGAGAACTACCAGATATTTGTTAGAAAACCAAAGTTCATCAAGAAAAATTAGATTCCGGACATAGTGATTGAGAGCACCTCGTAACCATGACCTTTGTAAACTTTGATCTCGGTGCCCAAGTTCGGGTTCCACAACCGAATTGTCCGGTCTTGACCACCTGTTAACAAATACTTCGCAGCACCTTTCGCATATCTCGCAACGTGAACGGGACCGGTGTGCGTCGACAAAGTCGTGTGTAGACTTCGAGGTAACGGTGGAGGTCCACGAAACGACATAATCGTTGGATAAGCTACGCCCACAGTTACAAACAATCTTCTACCCCACAATAGCTTCCGTTTTGGCCTGCGCGTAAATTGTTCCATTATTCGGCCTACAAAACCAGACTCGTCGAATACTACTTCCCTGACTACAGCGGATGGGTCCAGCCGCCACTCAGATCCAAAGCCAGCGTCGGGGGGTATGGGAGCCCCTACCAGCCGTGCTCTATGGTCATGCGATTCACCCGCTCTCAAATGGACAGCGTGGAGATTCTATACATGAGTCGAAGGTCGGTTCGAACGCCAGCAGCTCGAGGAATAACGAAGAATCAGCCGCGAATGACATGATTGTTGGGTTGGATGTTGGTGACGACGTTTACGCCTTTGAGCGCTATGTTCCAAAGGGAAAAGAAGTTGACGGGATATGGTACAGAGGGTTGGTTCTTGATTATTTTATTTGCTTTTTTGGGTGTGGATTTATAGAATTTTGTTTGCAGATACGTCGTCTGCCTTTCACGGTGCACAGACATTTCGCAATGGTCACTTCCTGGTAAACCTACTGAACGGCAAGCTGTTTTCATCGGCATATTTCCCGCATCACACATACATATATGTGAAGAGTTTGTGGATGAAGAAAGTCGCCTTCCGGAAGCTCCTCCAACTGTTCCGAGTCGGTTTGAACTCCCTCCAATTCCTCGTGGCGGTGCTACGATGAGTACTCTGCTCGAGGACCCGGAAGAAGATGCTGAAATAACACTATCTCGTCGCTCGCAACGTATCACAGCAACTTCCTCCCGACGACCGTCTATTCCATCGACAAGAGCAGCTGGTACTAGCATCCGATCGATATCACCTTCAGACACTTTAACGTTAAAACCGATCCCGCCTCGACCTGCTCTTAAACCAGGTGATGAAACTGCCTCGGGAGATTATCAGCCTATTATTGATGAAATTGCTTCTGCCTTGCGTGAATGGCACAGTCTTATGTTTACTTATCTTGGCCGACGCGACTATAAATTATTCCACATGGTTCGTGACCACTTCGAGGCATTGCACTTAGGAAGGCGCCAACTACTCGCCGAGACGTTGGGCACAGAGGAAACGGCAACATTGTTGAAAGATTGCGTTGCGAGGCTAGTTGTTGGAAATGTAATTCAGGGGTTAGACGTCATCGTCAGACATCCTGCATCGGGCGGGTTGGTGGCGGCTGATATCGAAGGTGATGTGGACAGTCGTACGTGGATTAGTGGTGTACGGATGTATGCAATGCAGATCGCTCTCGCCTATATGGACATAGGACCGTCAGGAAACCTTGTCAAGTCGCCGGCCTTTAATTACTCTATAGATTATACCTCTAAACCACTGCCAACCCAAGCTCAATCTGTTTTTCCCGAATATGGCACTACAAGACCTAGAAATCGCTCTTTTGGGTCATTCGCCGTCATGCCTAACTCTAAAACTACTCCCCATTTTTATCACGTGTTTCTAGACATACGAGCATTTGTTGCATCGCTATGTTCGCCTGGAGAAACTGCAGAATTATATTTTTCACTATACAACAAAAACGACGCGCGTTTTCTAACCGAGGATTTTTGCGTTGTGCTTAACCACAATGGTGTGTCTGCCCGGGATCCCAGTGGCGACGGTCGCCTTGGCAAACTACGAACTCTGTTCTTGGATTTAGCTCAAGCTGACGTACAAGAATCAATCTATCTCGTCTGTCGTATTGTTCGAAATGGGTCAATGAAACTAACGACAACCTTAAGTTCGAGTGGTCAAGTTACAGACTTAAGACGGGCTTCGGAGGCGAGCCCGCGTAGTGATTGGGAGAATAGTTCGAATGCTGGAACACCCTTGTCACCTATGCGACCACAAGGGACTGGCTTTGATATTCAACAAGCAACGTTCCGGAGGCCCTTTGGTTGCGCTGTTCTCGAACTGAGTCAACTCAATCAACTATACGCTGAACAAGGCGATATGACCTCGTTGAAGGAACATCATATGTCTATCTTTGTGCCTGTCAACGAAGCTGCGTTTTCCACATTACATCAGGATATCATTGCGAGCAAGGTCAGACAGTTCACGAAATCACCCAGGTGAGATTTCTAAGTGTTCCTTCTCGAAACCTTAGTACTGAAAGCTGGTTATAAGGGCTGAGATGATTGCCGTATCAATTAAAGTCTTCCGCGGTGATTCTAGTACGATCGTGAAAGAGAATCCCTCTCTGTTACAAGAAGTGCCTTTAACATCTCCACTGGGGTTCCCCGATGTTGTGTTCCCTGGTGACTTCCGCAATGAAGTATACATCAAGTTATGGAGCGGTGAATTCTTCACCGGTGCGGCTGCAAAAACCCGGATGAGTCTCATTCCGGGAACAACGGCTGGCCCGTTCAATGTTCAAGTTACTGTCGAGGTCCGGAATAGTGAAGGCACTGTGGAGCGTGTTATATCAGTCGGAAGTGGTGAACCAGCAATGACGCAGTTCAAATCGATGGTGTTCTATCGTAACAATTCGCCTACATACGGCGAACTTATCAAACTTCTATTACCCAACGACGTACCGATGAAATACCATCTATTTTTCATTTTCAGGCATAGATCAAGTACTAAATCTTCCAATAATCGATATTCTCTAGATGGATCCGATAAACCGTTTGCATTTGCCTACCTGCCCTTGTTTCCAGATAACCGTGCATTTGTCCAAGATGGCAGCCATTCCTTGGTGCTGTATCGTGCTGACAAGTATCCCCAGATATTGCCAAACGATTATTATGGTGCGCCTGCGATTCTTCCGACTGGACAGCGTCCCGAAGCTTTGATCATTCCCCCTCAACTCCAACGAACCGCCATGCCTATTCGTGATGGACTTGTTATTCGATCATATCTATGTTCAACCAAATACACTCAAAATGTGGTTTTACTGGGTCTCTTGCACTGGGAAAGTCTCGCCAATCATGAGGAACTCATCACCGTTCTGTCAAAATTCCCCTTCGTGGGCGAGGTGGAGGTCGTCAAATTTTTAGGAGACATTTTCAATGCTCTCTTTGCCATACTCGTGTCACCAAATAATGTTAATGGAAATATTGACGATCTGATTTTTAATGCCTTGGTTGCCGTCCTTGGAATAGTCCAAGACCACCGGTTCAGCAATTTCCAGCCTGTTTTGGATGTATATATTGAAAAACATTTCTCATGCGGTGCAGCAGCTTCGCACATTCTGCAATCGATGGAACGTTTGATATCCAACCCGTCAAGTCCAGAAAACGCTCAGCCATTGCGTTCTGCTTTGAAGGTGTGGCATTACATTTTCAAGTTCATCGCACGATCAAGGGAACTGCAGAAAGCTGAGAACCAGCAGACGATGGGACATGCGTACGCCGACCAAGTTGAGGCTACCTTCAAACGAGAAGTTTCAACACACCTCACATACGTTAACCATATGATGGCTAGTCCCACCCCCTCGTCAATTATAGGAACCCAGACAATTGCCCTTCAGAACTTCACATCGATACTTCCGGATTTGGCGAAGATTTATACTACGGTTGAATTAGTAACGGTTGTCACTGGATTTGCAAATGCAATCCAAGCCGTCAAGGGAAAGATTGTCATCTGGAAACTTATCATGTACCTCCAACTCGTAAAAGGTTTCCTCTTCGATCTTCCGCAGTCTCGAACGCTTCTAGTCGAAGCGATTGTAGAATGGATTAAGCCTCACTTCGGTAAATTTGATGACTACGGTGACCCTGATGAGTTAGAAAATGGCCGATACAATGCACGAATTGATTGGCTACAGAGCATACGACTTTGTGTCACTATCATCTCAATCATGTTGGATAAACTGCAGACAAGTCTGGTCGACCAAGTTGTATTATCGGACCTTAAGCTTTATCGTCAAGAACAAGAGCATATTGAATTTTTGCTTCATTTTATTCCGCAGTACGCTGATTTATATTAATGTATAATGCTGTATAAACTGACTTCGTCCCATAGACTTTTTGAATCTTATCACGAACTCCAGAGTCCGGCCTCCTGGAAAGCGATGGAGCAAGTGAGATCTCCTGTAACGCTGGCAGCCAGTGTTCCTATCGCGTTTCCGGAATCCTATCCATTTTCCTTACTCGCGGCTTTACCTCTAACAAAGTTCGTAAATCAAGACATTCACATTGACCAACCCGTTCTTTTCAACTGTACTTTGGCCGAGACAGCGGTTGTTTTTCTTGTTCTTATTTTATCGGCTCCCAGAGCCCACATCATAAACTTCCTCGAATCAACTATGGAAATTGAAGGTAAAGATAAATTTGTACATTTGCTCTCTCGCTTCTTCCGAATGGCTACATCTATTCTATCGAATGAGGCCTGGCCGAAAAGCTGGTTGAATATGGATGTCTTGGCACACAAGGTGCTTCTGAAGATGATTGACCCCATCTCATTCTTGTTAATCCGGGACTTCGTACCGGAACAGCCGGCTTCATTTGAATTCAATGCTACACTTTGGCGTGAGGCGTTTTACACAATTCTGAAGTTGCTATCCTCCGATCAACTTGTTATTGAAGACTTCAGTCCTCAAGTTTGTCATGTTTAATTTTTGACGTGTTTTATGAGCTGACCTTAGTTAGAAACGTCGGACTGTATGGCGATTGTCAGGCGATATTCGTGGTGAAGGTGCAAACATATTACTACGATTGTGGGAAGCGTTGGGATGGCCGGAGGCGATTGCCACTGGCACAGGTGCTCTGTCGCGCTATGGTGTAGGTTACATCCATGGCTCTCATGATACCTTTTTTCTGGACTAACTTTAACTAAGGGTTATCAATTTTCAATGAACTCGCTTGTTGGTCATGTCGTAAACTTGTGTTTAAGCAAACATGATCTCCTACGCGCTCATTCCACCCAAATTCTATACGCGATGATTGTGACGGAGTACCATCTTTCAGGACATTTCGATGATATTGAGATTGAAGTCGTCACTAAATTGGACTCTCTCTTCATGTCAGAAAGCAAACGAGATGACATTTCAAGGGCCTTCTTTATAGGACAACTTCGACATTTGTTTGATAATTCCAGTGTCGATGACGCGCTAAAACAACGCGTTGTTGCCTTTTTAGAATCTGTGGATCTTTTCCTTAATTTATTGCTCGAAGTTCGGGCACTCCCAGAAGGAGACGAGTATCAAGATGATCGGGTTATTGCTACACTTCGACTTATGAATTTCATAAGACGAATTGGTCGGGACGAGATTTATATCAAATATGTGCACCAACTTGTAAATGTACGTATGGTTATAGGAAAGGGTTTGAGTTCAACCTTGAATTCCCCTACAGATGCATTTGCAGAGTCAGAACTATACTGAAGCCGCGTTTACGCTTAAACTACACGCGGATCTACACGACTGGGATCTTCATACTTTTGTGGAGCCGATGGAGGAACTGGGTCTTCCACGCCAGACTACCTTTGCACGGAAAGAAACACTCTCGCTTCTTATTCTTGACTATCTTGGTAAACTCCCATCATGCTTGTTTGATCGTGTCTAATATCCGCACTAGGTAAGGGCAAAGCCTGGGAAACAGCGATTGATATCTGCAAGGAGCTCGCTTATCAACATTCTGAAGTAACCTTCAATTAGTAAGGCCAATATTTTATCATTCTATCTCGTGATTCCAACTGTCATGCTAGTGCTCGCTTGTCTGAGATTCTCGTCCATCAAGCAACATTGTTGGAGCACATAGTCACCGATCAGCGACAGTATCCTGATTATTTCATGGTCGCATTCTGTGGAAACTTCCCCGATGCACTACGGAACAAGCAATACATCGTAATTGTTTAATTCCTATTTGACTGGTTTAGCATTCTAATTCAATTTTCTTAGTATCGTGGCTATGAGTGGGAGAAGTATCCTGCGTTCTGTGAAAGAATGCTGAATAAACACTCCGAAGCACTCCTACTTCGGACTCTTTCAGATCCCATGGACGATCTTCAGTTACAATACATTGTTATTATGCCCGTTGAACCTGAACCGGACCGCGAATCCCCGATATTTACCAATCCGGATGTTCCTACATCTGTTCGAAAATATTATGAAAATTGGTTAGTCAACCCAATGGTGGGATGGTATTTTAAAGTTAACTGAAGATACTCTTTTTAGTGCCATAAATGTTTTTAGCACCTCAACTCCGGTCACACGCGCTGTTGGTGGCGAGGAAGAGATATGGATTGAAAAAACCTACTATACAACTGAAGAGACATTTCCTACCGTTTTGCGCAGGTCCGAAGTGACAGATACGGCAATAATCGATATTTCGCCTTTAGAGCATGCCTTAACAGAGATTGAGCAACAAACAAGGAAGATTTCGATTTTGGAGCGGAAGTACAATGCTATGGCTAAGGCCGGTCAAACAATGTCGACGAATGCTTTATCGATGACTTTGAATTCAGTTGTCGACGCTGAGAAAGGTGTACCGTACTATCGATCTACATTTTTAAGACCCGATTATCTCGACTTACACCCTGATCGTGTGGAATTTGTACAAAAACTAAGAGAAGCAATAGACGGACAGGTATGGACTGGATTAACATTTGACCGCGGTCTGGTTCAACGTTACTTATTGCATATCTCAGGCACGTGTTCTGGATGCTTGTCTAAAACTCCACGGACAAATATGTCCTCAAGAGATGCTCCCTTTTCATGAAACCTTGGAGCGTTTATTCCAAAAGAATTTCTCGGAAGAGATTATTCGCTTGCCCCTAGAATCGGTTGCCGACGTGAAGGAATTCCCTGAGCCGATCTTTCCTGCCTCATACACCCCTGGCTCTTTACAAAACAATCTTTTGCGCGAACGTTCAGAATCATCATTCCCAGAACGGTCTGTTATTTCATCGCCAATCCACGGTGGCAAATCTACACCTGCATTAACGCCCGTATCTCCAACCGCTTCTTACAATGCTCTAAGCGTTAATGCAAATGACTCCGGACGGCGACAACAAACACCTCTACAAAGACACCTGGCGCACTTGGCGCGTTATGGCATGACAGGGGTGTCCTCGGGTCCAGGAGATCGACAACCATTAAATGGTAGCGATGAGCACTCCGCAAGTTCGTTCAGAGAGTCTAGTGTAAATCTTAATGGGGCAGGGCCAGCACATTCCGGAGTATCGTTGACTCATTCTGGAAGCGGGAGTCTTCGAACCGCACTCAGAAAATTCGGAAGTCTCAACTTAGGTCGGACGCCCAAAGAGCCATGAGCTTTTTCTTTGGTTTTATCTTTTTTTTTCATTCGTTTGTGATGTTTTATAGTTGCATGCCTACTTTGCTTTTCTAGCCTTGTATACCTTAATTTTCGGATGTACCCTCCTCAGTTCAAACATATTACCTTTCCTTTTTCGTATTCCCCTTGTACCTTTAAAAAAAGTAAACTCATATATTACAGCCTTACATTCATTAAATATTAAATATTAGGAATGGATTTCTCTTAAAGCTTGAACACCCTTTCGCCACTGAGCCATGTTCATATCGTTAACACTTTTGCATAGAATTGCGCGTAATACTAGATGTTCATCCAATGAGGGAGCATCGGCATACTTAGAGAGCATAGGAATATCCAAGGGAGTCTATAAAACGCGTTTAGATTATTTTTCTTCTGCGAGAAAAAGGATTGACGAACTTTAGAATATTCTAATGTCCCCATCACCATTAAATTCCCTCTAAGTTCTTTCAAAAAATGTAACGACTGCGAAGGGTCCAGACATAATGTCATGTCCACTAAAACAGCTTGAGGCGGATCAACGAGAATCAGAAGATAGGTTGAAGGATCATATCCGAGTATTCTAACCAGTCCTTTCAAAGAAATTTAAACCTTTCTTAAAGTTTAACTTACTTTCCTGCTATTCTAATTTTCTTGTTGACCAACTTTTGTTGTATATCTTCTAGCGAACAGACGAGAGCGAAATCGTCATTAGGCATGGACGAACTTGAAGGAGACGGAACCAAAGCTACAGTTGAGCGCTTACTGTAACTAACTAAACTTGTACAATGGTAAGCGCATTTTTGCTGTCTTTCCAAACATATCATGATATTTTTTATTCTTTTAAACAGTCCAATGTTTTAAGGCCATATCTCGCAGCCGTTAGGGCAACGCTTACTGCTGCTTTAACTTTAGAGAACTTTTCCTCGCAGGTAAAGAGCATCATCATATCTTCGATTTATGTACCGTCTCTCATCAAGTACCTGTGTTTTTGTTAGGTTATTGAACGTCATCATCAACCTGAAGTAGAAGTCGGGTAAGAATATTTATAAAACTTCTTCTATGTATCATTCACCTCTACTGTTATATCCAGTGGGACCAAAGAAGTTCTTCTCAACCCATTAACGATATCTCGTAATGAAACCGAAAGGGTCTTAATCGAACCTTCAGTGAATTCTATTCGTCTAAGTATAAAGATCAAACAAGCAGACGAAATCGAGAGAATTCTTTGCCATCAGTTTGCCCGCTTTATGATGCAGAGAGCCGAAAGCTTCGTCGTACTACGTCGGAAACCCATACCAGTCAGTCGATCTAAATGGTTGAAATGAATGAAAGGTCTATTTTACTTACACATGATAATAAATACCACTAGGGATACGATATATCGTTCTTAATTACGAACTTCCACACGGAAACGATGTTGAAACACAAGATTGTCGATTTTATCATCCAGTGGGTTTCTTTATTTTCTCAAGACAAGCGTGCAACTAAAACTTTATTTTAGATTTATGGAAGAAGTAGATAAGGAAATTAGTGAGATGAAACTCAGTCTTAATGCTCGTGCGCGTATTGTGGCCGAATCATATTTATCGACGGTATGTTGTTACTTTAACATCGCTGTCAATGTAATTTCTGAACTTGGTGCTTTCAGTTTGGATAAAGTCTTTTTAGCTGAAATTTACTGTATTCTAAAGTTGTGTATGTACTGGCTGCATCGACAAAATCTAATTGGTGTCAGATGTTGATTAGTAAGCGGGTCAAATATCTATGTCCTTGGATTCGTTCGTTGTGAGGACCAAACCATCGATCAAGCCAATAAGTACTTCACGATCGATCCAAGATCGTGATTCTACGTTTATTGCACATATCTTTCGAGCTTCTTCCGTCAAGCAAGCTTATGCTGCACAGAATTATGTAAAATCAGTTCTGAATGCAGATAAACCAGCCTCTTGTAACATGATGGCATACCGAATAATGATTCTGAAGAAAGGACGAACAGGGATTGATGGACCAGATGATTTCGAATTAGAAAGTATGGGATTTTACTGAAAAGAAAGAATAAATGCGACCTGATACCCTTCTTACAAGGTAACGCTGAAGATGACGGAGAAACCTACGGTGGAGCCCGAATCCTTAAAATAATGCGAAGAGAAAGTGTTATTGATGCAGTTGTCGTAGTCAGCCGTTGGTAAGCTATCCATTCCTTACTCCGTCATTCTAAAAAACAGACCTTATGTAGGTTTGGCGGAACACTATTAGGCCCTGCGCGGTTCTCCCATATCGAACATTGTACACATGATGCATGTGTCAAGTTCATGGTTATTGACGATATAGAAAGTCATATTCGAACTCTACATCAACTCGATGAGACTTTGTTTGACCTTCGTTATCGTTACAAGAAGTTGCAAGATCCAAATGCCGAAAAATCCGAGTATACCCCCTCCGACTACTCGTCTCTCCTTGAAACGACAGACCTTCCCAAGGCTCGTCGTTTGGTCAATGCCCGTCAAGGAGCTGTTCGTAGTGTTCATGCTTCACTAAGGGAGTATAGCCAGAAAGAACAGAAAGGAGGAGATCTATCTACAACTTAACTGGCGGATTCGGTACCGAAGGTTTTATCTAGGGGTAGAGAGGGGATCGCGACAGACAACTAAATATATGACCTCCGAGAACCTTCCGGACTCAAAGAAAACCGGTGTTTTCGACCCAGAGGTCTCCAAAAGAAACGGTTCTTACTGCTACGGTATTATTTAGTAGAGAGTGGGAATGTTCATTAAAATCATCTAATATACAAAGCCTTACAATCAAGCTTACTTGTGGTAATACTAGCTTGTCAGGAACATTTTTCACGCTGTTCACGATGAGCCCATTGAACCTGCAAAAGGGCGGGATCTCTTAAGTTGCCTGCATGTACATTCTCTCAAGATTCAAATCTAGCCCTAAAAATAAGTCGCCGGCGTACATTAAATAGCCACATACCGCACATTACTTGAACATCCATCATTAGCCGGAGAAACTTGTGGGGAAGAAAAATGCCATTTCAAACGGCCATCACTTTTGAGATTGAATAAATAAATATAGAACACATCTGCGCTCCATACCTCTCTTTGTCCAAGAATACTGAGAGTCCTTTAAAAGATGCACACTTTCAATGATTATGTTTTTTTTTTGAACTGCTAGTAGTATTGACAAGGGATTGGGGTTTTCTGTGATCACAAAGCCAGGTAGATTTACAAGAAATCATCGCGCGGCAGTGGCACTCGACAAGATCCTTCCTATTGTGCCTTATTAACATCGTTTCATAAAGAAGCTACGGAATAACTTTTTTGAGGACACCAGAATACGCCACACTTCATTGATTCATCCCCCTTCCATGCGTAAAAAATAATAGAAGTTGAAGTGGACCCGGTGATTATAGATAACACGTGGGCGTAAATGACAAGATAAGAGACCGTTCGCCACATTTAACTATATGAGAAGGATAGTCATTTTAGTAAATGAGACACGACTTCAGTTGAGACATACATTGCAAGCGCAATTTCCGAATCGAGGGATAATAATCCTAGGACGAGCCATTCAAGCCCAACCGGCATTCTCGTACGTTCCGGATAGGATTCCGACAAGTCCGAGTAAAAAAAGGGGACGGATGAAGAAAGAAAGGTAATTCTGCGTTTAAGCCGGATACGCTGCTGAAATTCCTATTAGGAACTAGTTTCAAGCGAACAACGGGACGGCCAAATAAGGTCTGTTCATAGAGAAAGGATACATGCATAACAGAAAACCCGAATCACTAGCAAACGCCATCATGGGATCGATCCTAGCAGGAGATCAGCGGAAAACGTTCTATCTTAACAAATCTTATTCACCCCTTGACTTGGCACCTAGAGTAGAAGATATTCTGTGGTTCTATATTTTGGACCATTAGTTTGAATTATGAGAAGCGAGGGGGGTTAATTGACAATACACCGTCGTCCTCCATATGAACCTTGATTGAGAATACAAGAAAAGGTGCACAATCGCTCATAAACTTTATTTTGAAGACAATGATAAAAAGGGCTTTCGGAATAGCCAATGGATCTTGCTCTGTGAATCAACAATTAGCCTGCGAGGCGAAGCCCACAAGTAATAGACTCACATTCAAAAGTGCGACAACCTTTCAAGAAGCAATATTGAAATCTAGGAAAAGAGACAATAGAATCTTGAAAGTTTCGCATTCTCCGAGTCTGACCGCTCAGGCTGCTCAAGTTATCATCATCGGTTTTTTTCTATCAGAGATTGAAATTCAAATATCAATTGGCGAGAAATAATACCCTTTTTTCGACAGAGACGATTTTTATAGCCCAAATGTGGTTGCCGATCTGCCCTTAGCGTTGAATGCAGTGAAGGAACTTTGGGAACAGCGAGTTCCGGAAGTTGCGGTACTCCGGAAGATACAAATGATGTTATCAAACTAAAAGATGATACCCTACATAGGGTCAAAATGGTCGAGGGTCGTACTTTTTAATGCGGCAGGTTTTAACCTGACTCATGACTAAGAGACCGGATTGAAAGCGTTTTGAGTTTGACGAGTGCTGAATAAGCAATTATATACTCTAAGTTGAACCTCAGCCACCGTTTCAATATTCTCTCTGTAACGTTGCACATTCATTATGACAGACAATGTTAAAGTTTCTTTCTTTAAGAAGGGTAAAACTAGGCCAACGACTGCACGACAACGGTCACCTGGATTATCATCGGAGTTGCCAGTATCTAACAGAGTAGTAGCCGCTGATGCCACTAGCTCGGAAGTTGTTATTCCTACTCGAAAAGCCCCTTTACGACTCCTAAGTCAAGGAACAAAACGTACACGCACAGAGGAGGAAGAAGAAGAAGAGGAAGTTTCTGGACGTCCAGATGTTAACTGGGCCGCTGGCTCATCATCGAATGTGAACGCAGTTTTGGACATCCTAGAAGGCGACGAAGCAGAAGCTCTTTTGGAACGAAAACGACGAAGATTTGACGATGATGCAGTTGAGGACGTTGCTCCAGACGATGGTTTATACAGGGGTCAATCTGCCTACAAGAGTCATATCACAAAAAGTAAAGAAGTGCCAAAAGCAATGCGTGTTGGTCCCCAAAAGTCAACTAGTACCATACGGACCGTAACTATCATAGATTATCAGCCCGATGTGTGTAAAGACTATAAAGGTATGTGAGATTGATGGATATTGGTTACTTGATATCAATCACTAATGTTGTGGCTTACAGAAACTGGATTTTGTGGCTTCGGGGATACGTGCAAGTTCCTTCATGACCGTGGCACGTGTGAGTCAACTTCCCTCTTTCTCTTTCGAAGCTTTACAATTGACATGTGCGTTTTATAACAGATTTGGCAGGTTGGCAATTAGATAAACTGGCTGCTGACCCCAAAAACGATGCGGATGAAGCCGAATCAAATTCGGATTCGGATGAAGACATACCATTCGCTTGTTTAATTTGCCGTAAACCCTATACAGATCCAGTTGTCACCAGATGTGGCCACTATTTCTGTAGTAGTTGTGCTATTAAACGTTTTGCTAAGACACCCAAGTGTCTAGCTTGTAATGCCCCGACCGGTGGCATATTTAATCGCGCTGATAAAGTGATATCCAAAGTGAATGCGAAGAGGAAAAAACACGCCCCAGAAGACGAAGCAGAACCATCGAATATTGAAGTAGAAGGTTTAGCTGATGACTCCGATCAAAGCGATGATGATTAACAAAATAGTATACCATTAATAAAAATATATATTTATGTATGTTGTCCCTATTATAAATGTACACATTACAAAAAAAAGAGGAAAAATTAAGAGGGTTTTGATAGTTGTATTTATACATTCAAGTAAATAAAGAAATAGAAATAACTTAGCATTAGCGGCGAGTACTGTGGTAATATTTAGAGGCATCGATTGCACTACTTCTTCGCTCTTTCTTAATATCTCTCCGTTCTCGTTCTCGCTCCAATTCTTCCATATCTTCTTCCTCCATTCCCGAGCAGCCACGTTCTATGTGTCTCTTGAGTGCATCCGCTCTGCTTAAATTTTTATGGCAATAATGACATTCATGTTTCCCTTGTCGTGTGTGAATATCTCTGTGCCGTTTGCAGTCGTATGCACGACTGAAAGAGGACCCGCATATATCACAAGCAAACGATTTTGAGTTTCCTACGGGGAGTGGGGCATCGGACGAAACATAACCAGATGTTTGAGAAAGAAGACTGGGATATGGGTAATATGTGGGTGACGAGCCAGAGTCTCCAGAATTTGATCTTCCGTGAGATCGAAAAGAAGATGGTGAAGTTTCTGGGTATCCGCCTTGAGAACTCATCCTGGAAGATGTAGAGGAAGCGGGGTAATGAACACCAGAAGAGGACCTTGAACGATGGTCGAGTTCCATTAGAGAGGGGAGTGTAATATTATTAGGCCGTGAATAACTGGAGGAAGGATTTAAATTTGCTGGGGGTTCCATAGTTGTGATATCTACCAGCGAGTATCCGTAAAACGGTTAATATATAATGGAATGTGGATACGAAGCTTACATTTAGAAACAGAACGGACTGAAGAGTTGTAAGAGGGGTCTCGAATAGGCGGGAGTTTAAGGTCATCTAAATTATTGGAACGAAATAAAGCAGATGATGAGGATTGCATGCTAGGTGATTAAAGGACTTCGTCAAGGATCCGGAGAGGTTTTTTGAGCGCGGGCTTTATAGACCTTTTTCCTGTGGCGTAAGCAGCCGAAGTCAAAGCCCAGGGGTTCCGCTGCCGTAGATGAGAATCTGGAGCAACATCATGAAATAAGTAGCAAAACAATTCTACTCAAAAAAGGATAACTTAACAGCAAGGGTCAGGGGCAAGACTTTGATGAATGCAAACAAGGGTTATAATAAACGAACATAACGCAAATTTTATGTGGCGTTGGTTCAAATGTTCCGCTTTGGTACCTGTATCCTAAAGCATAAAAGTTAACTCTTTTTGAAAGACGCCGAAATACTTTTAGTTACGCCACTCAGGGGCCAAGATCTAATCGCGATGTGTGTTTATACAGACCGGCAGTGTACCTTCACGACGGATATACAAATATTTAAGGTTATGAATCCACGTCAGTAATGATTACTCTCGCTTATAACAATTGTTCAAATCTTACTGCTTTTCTGTTTGCGCACTAGCTCCAGGCGCAACCGTCACAGTTTTTTAGTATAATTATCAAGCAGTGAGACTTGGTGTCTCACATTTGCAGGGCCGTATCGGTATAGGGATCTGTCCAGCGTGTAGGGCCTTATCCGAGCAGGTTGGGGAATGTCAAGAATGGAAAGGCCTTTAAATCAAGCGTAATGATTATAGTTCGACCGTCGTTTAATAAAGTCTCTCCACAATCCCTTCGCGTTCGTCGACATAGGACTGGGTCTCACTATATATGACGCACCGTAACCCCACCGTTATCAGCTGTCGTCGAGACGACCGTTAAAATTTTTGTTTAAAAATATACCGCTCGGCGCTCGAAAGGCACCATAGGTGGGATGGGATGGATGAATTATTATTATTTTCCCCTATTTTGTCATCTGTTTTACATTTTGTATATATCAAGATTCATAAGTGAATACCTAACCAGAAAGAAATATAGCCCGACCTTATAGAACTCCTTCCTGTACATAGTTTGAAAGATGGTTGCCTAGAACATCGAGATCCAGCAGGGTACTAAATCCTAATCCGTGCTTGTGCCTTATTTTGGAATAAATCTGTTTTCCTCAATCAATTACATGCGTGTCTGGCACTAAACCGGGATTGTAATAATCTGGTGAAAGAATAGAATACATAGCCAGGAGATGTTGAAATGCATGAATACCATGACGGTCGAGGGGCCTACCAACACGGATCAAGCCCGTACAAGGAATGGCGTTCCATTGACCGAATTGATTTTGGTAATTCAAAGTCATTTTGAATAGAATTAAATGCAAATTGTGCGGTAGAACGCCACTGTCCCCCCAAGACTGGTGACAAATTTAGCGAAGATGTTATGTACGTGTGCCAGTGCGCCTGCCTGTAATATAGATGTTTAGAATATATTTTTGACATATATCATATATCATGACTTGGCTACTTTTAAGCATTCGCCGATGTAAATGGAGCCACATCATCATTCAAACCAAATTTTAGCTGTTGTCAGTAGTAAGTAGTAGTGCCTGGTTAGACGTAAATAAAAAACCGAGATTGTTGGGACGATCCATCATACTTTGTAGCGAGTACCAAGAAAACTCAGAGGCTTGGCAAAGATTGTCAACGCCACGGCACCGCAGATAACAAATAAAACTGAACCGACTTGGCGAGACGTTATGTTCAAAAAGAATGACTGACCTATAGCTACTAGTAAGTTAGTTTTAAAAATAAAACGTCATTTGTCCCTTGAAATGAATCTATCAGACTGCCTGTGCTATTCGGAACGTTTTAAACCAGTTTCAAAAGAGCATAACCTAACATTGGTGCGAGAGGGTGCCACGGCGGAACTGTCTAATCAGATTCGTACACTAGCCTAGTATGGATGCGGTAAGCACCTTTTACTCTCAATGTGACAGTGTGACGGCACTTATGGCCCCCTTCGACCTTGATGCTTGCATTTCTCAACTGTTACGAAAACAATTACTACATGAAGCTTTGTTACGAGAAATATGCGCCAAAACAAAGGAGGTACTAATGCGGGAATCAAATGTTGTTCACGTTAGTGCGCCGGTTACTGTCGTGGGTGATATTCATGGGTAAGGACATCGTAATCGCGAACTTTCTATAAAAAAAAAGAGAGACTAATATTATTATCATCATTCAAGACAGTTTTATGATTTAATAGAAATATTTCGAATAGGCGGTTATGCACCCAATACCAATTATCTGTTCCTTGGTTAGTTCAGCGCATTCGCGTGACTCTCTGTTTGCGTTAATATGGCTCTGATTCAGGGGATTATGTCGACAGAGGGCTTTTCAGTGTAGAAACAATATCATTACTCACATGTTTAAAATTAAGATATCCCGATCGTGTTCAATTAATTCGTGGCAACCACGAATCCCGGGCCGTAACTCAGGTTCGTATTCTTCAGGCCTTTCTTTTATTCTTCGAACCTCATTGTCGTTTCTTCTTGTTGTTATGTTATATTACAGAGTTATGGCTTCTATACCGAATGTCTTCGAAAGTATGGTTCGGCGCACGTTTGGACCTACTTCACCGATATGTTCGATTTCTTGACGTTGTCTGTTGTTATTGATGATCGCATCTTTTGTGTTCATGGCGGTTGGTTGTTACCAAACGTTTAAGTTTGGAACTATAAATTGATTTGAGGCAATGTTCAGGCTTGTCCCCTTCCATCCACTCAATCGACCAAATCAAAGTAGTCGATCGTTTCCGAGGTATGCCACTTTCTCTTGGATCATTCATGGAGCTACATTTATTACCCCTATTGTTAGAAATACCACATGAGGGGCCTATGGCAGATTTAGTTTGGTCGGATCCAGATCCGGACAAGGAGGATTTTGCAATTTCACCTCGGTAGGTTTTATTTTAGTTTCCGTAGGGAAAAGACACAGATCTCCCTAACATGATCACACTAGTGGCGCAGGCTATACTTTCGGATCGGGAATCGTACGAAAATTCTTGGAGACCAACAGGATGTCACATATCCTGCGGGCGCATCAATTATGCATGGAAGGATTTAGTGTATTATATGATAACCATCTTTCTACAGTTTGGTCTGCTCCAAACTACTGCTATCGGTGTGGGAACCTTGCTAGTATACTAGAAGTAGGGCCCGGAGAAGGCGCAATGCACTTCAACGTATTTGAAGCAGCCCCGGAAAATGAGCGCGATGGACCTAGCCATCAAGCTGCCCAAAATGCTAAGGTACAATCCTTGTTCTCTAAACAAACAATATGTTAACCAAACAACGCACAGTTACCAGAATACTTTTTATAACCTACCGGATTTATATATATTATCTTAAATGTAATTAGAATGTAGATTACCCTACGAAATCAGGATATATGGTGCGATTTTGAGATAGGTACACCCATCTCCCAACCTAGCAACTGGCAATAACAAAATTCTGAAATGGAGAAATCACATGCCGACGTGATTACATAAATTGCCTTACATAAATTATCGACTTTTTTTTTTCAAGCCCTCTTTGAAGTATGTGTTATGCTGGCGCTGCTGGAAGAAAAACACAATGCAATAATAGCGCTATATGAACGTCACTATCAATCTCTTCCGGAAATTCAAAAAGCTCTTTATGAAAAAGTTTTACCCTCTCTTGTCAAGGAGCTGCATTTAGAGAATGCGACCGAGGAGTGGTTGAAGGTGTGGATTGCTGATCGAGGTAAGCCGTATTGTATCATTGAGCGGATTCTGTCATCATATTTTATTTTTAGGATCTATTTTTCGCATGTTCAAGGTATATGAAATAAGATCTGTTTGTCAAGGTGATTAATAATTCCTTTTTCAGAAACATGGGTTTGAACTTGAGGAAACAATCGTATATTGTGAACACACACTACGGTGGCGTATCAGCGAAAAAGAAATTCTTCAATTTTACTCAGAGCATGATGACACTCCAAGATGTATACAAAGCTTACCCAATGGAACTCGGGATGTTTTCAGACGTCCTGCCGTCTTGATAAGACCCTCCATGATTCAAAAGGATATCTCTAAAGCGAAAGAGGAGATAATTTGTGTGTATGAAGAAATCCGACAGCGACTGGCTTTTCTAAACCATCTTCAAGAATCTGGGTGTCTCCAATTTGTGATAATAATTGACACCAAGAATGCATCATTTCGCACTTCGGTAAGCCAATATTATGATTATATTTCAGTCTTTTCAGATATCAATCTCGATAGATTTTTGATTTTATAACTTGGTTCGTTCGTGAAATAGCACCGAGATTTCCGGGAATGTGCGCGGCTGCATTCGTAATAAATTATACCAGACCCTATGGAATCAGTAATGTTATCAAGTAGGTGTGTCCTCACCGCCCCCAAAAATGTGTATTTACGATATTCATAGGCGTTTAATTCCAACAAATGCGCGGGCAAGACTTTATTTTCTTAATATATCCGAATTAGATTCGTGTTTCAGGTGTACACTCCCCTTTGGTTAGTTGTTTACTTTAATCAATTGTCCTTTCTACAAAGAATATTGATTGAAATTCGGCATTTTCAAAGATGCGGAAGGGAACTTTGATGGTAGTATGTTAGCTGTAGCCAACGTGAGCAGAGGGCAAACGCCTATCGTGGAGAGAGACTCTCAGAAGATCATATCTCCATCTTTTACTAGGCCATTTTCAAGCGGCAATCTGTCACAACTTCTTCCTTCCATGTCCATTTTCAATCCACATTTTGGATATCCTGTTATTACTATTCCGGGATCCTCTGCACCTTTTCTAAGGAATGGTCGTCGGCGTAAAAGGGATCTGGCTCGTACCTTAATTCGACTGTGGTTGGTGAGATTGAAGAGATTGGCAGATAAGACATGGCTTTGGATTCTCATGACGATTGTGCTTTGGGGCATTGGTTTTATGGAGAATAAATAATAATAAATATTCGCGTTTGTTCTCCCTTTCCTATCGGAGTAAATCATCAATATTTGTAAAGTGAGTACATGGCCATTTATTCGTGTTTGACAATTGTTGAACGATCGACGCGACAGGCTCATGGATCGCAAATACTGAGTAAGGGAAAAACACAGCTTTTCAAACAGTTCAATTCAAAATATTTAGGCGATATGACTGAAACAAGTACTAGGAGGTAATATCATCAGTTGTCATTGACGTCAAATGAGATGGTGTTTATTAATGGCCAAAGTTCGATGGGTAAACTCAGTACTGGTCAGCCAGCCAGGTCTTAAGCTTCCTTTGTTAGACTGCGGGCGACATTCCACATTGTTTAACTGATTTGATTTGATTATATTTAGCGGGTTTTATTATAGGCCGATGGCACCGGCCGTATATGATAATTTCTTTAAAAACAGATAGTTTCGAACTGGCAAACTTACTTGGACCAGATCTTAACTAACGGCGGCTATCTAGATGACATATAATATGACATAACTGTTTCATTTGTCTCCAATACTGGTATAATAAGTATGCAAGACCTTGACGACCAGTGCTCTAACAGGTTCTGTCCTACTACATTAAGTTCTACTTTGTTTAAAATTGTCTGCTTGTGTAAATACCGTTACATAATAATAATTATATAATCATCAATTACATACAACGTCCAAGGCTCCACTATACGGGACCTTTTCAATCTCAGGCTTGTAACGCGAACGCGTTCGACCATTTTGCACGTCACGCGAGACTTTGATAGACTTGGTTTTTATAGGAGAAAGTAATGTCTCCAGATACGAGTGTTCAACAAAGTAATCGGGTGATTATAATCAAATTTTGTCACTGGCTGTTTGCGTTAGAATCCTGACCAATTGCGCCTATTTCTCGAATAGAACGCTGCTCTGGCAGCTCTTCGTTTCAAAAAAAATGCTCAAAAGCTGGCTTCTAGCAACGCTTCATCAACGGGGTCTTTGATCGCCTCCTCTACATCGTCATCTGTCTACCAAATCCCAGCCCAATCGAGGGATGCCACTGCTGCACGTGCCCCGTATATTAACAACAACTTGTCTAAACCATTACTCGGAAATGTTCTTTTTCCGGATTCAAGTCCTGTGAGGTCGAATGCTATCGGGTCGTCTTCAACGGAAACTTCCTATAAGCCCCATCAATCTCAGTTTTTCAGCAACGGAGATCTAGCTCAGACAATTGAATTACCTTCACTACCCAGATTACGACGTGAACCTGACTTGTTAACAGCTCCTACAGGGTTTACACGTTCTCAGAGCTCTTCTTCAATTTCGTTATCATCAAACAATCTCTCTGCAAAGTTTACGGGGAATCCACGGCTTCTGGAGGAAGAGGACGATGATCGAGGCCCCCCTCGTAAAAAGCTCAATCGCGGAGAATCGTCTACTAATCCTATATCCTTAGAGAGCTCCCCCGATCTCAAACCATCATCTCAGAGAGTTCCTTCAACACCTTTATCCACCAATAACCACTCTTCTGATTCGGAATTACCGGATCCCATGGACATTTTGAAAAACCAAACGTCTCCTGAACATCGAATTATTCGGGGTACACGTCCAGAGGAAAAAGCAATCCCAGTAGAACTTACCAAACTCATCCTGACTCACCCGACCCACTCGCCTGCTCGTGTTACAACTGCTTTCAAATTATGCGATGGTGATGTTAAAGCCGCTATTATGTTAATGGAAGATTCATCGTGGACACATGAAATCCCGGAGACTCCTACTCGCTCGCCATCCACCTCTATGACACAACCACTGGTGGGGGGCACTAACAAAAGGGCGGCAGAGAAGGAGAAAGGAAAGAAGTCTATGATATATGCCAAAAGGAATGCATTGACAGTAACTCAGGAGGCTGTCACTCCCGTTAAGCCTGAACCTATCCATTCTGTGGTTAGTCCGGTTATATCTCAACCTTTCAAACGCAAGGCTGTAAAACACATCGTGGCCTCTAGCGATTCCGAAGCCGAACATAGCAATAATGGCAGTGATGACTCTGACTCTGAAACAGCGGATCAAATATACTTCGACCAAGCTCTTAAATGGCTTAACGAGTGCGAACCCACTCCTTTGGTTGAGTTGGCAGGTATGTATCTAGGTGGTGTCTCGAGGACAAACGTTTAGCTCTTTCATAGGGATTACGTTGCAACAAGCCAAAACGCTTATATCGTTGCGACCATTTGAGGATGTGGATGACTTTAATACCAAGTTGTCCAGAAAAAATAAGACCGGGCTTAGCAAGAATATCCTGGGATACTGTAAAGAGTTGTTCGAGAGCTATAGAACTGTAGACAATCTTTTAGAGAAGTGCGAAAAGATTGGCGCAGAGCTTCGGGAGGCTATTGATAAATGGAAAATTGGAAAGGTACCGGAAGCCTCTTCTTCTAAGCTCGCTGTAGACGAGGAAGATGGCAGCCTTGCTCTTTTAGAATCGTTGCCAGAAGACTATGAAAGCAACGGTGATTTTATTCTCAAACAACCTTCACTTTTGTCAGACACTGTACAACTTAAGGAATATCAACTCCTTGGTGTTAATTGGATGTACCTGCTATATCAGCGAGAGCTAAGCTGCATTCTTGCCGATGAAATGGGTGAATATAACTCTTCTCTTCTAATTACGAACCTCTTGTGTCTAACCAAACTGTCCAGGCCTGGGGAAGACTGTTCAGGTCATTGCATTTCTTGCTCTTTTGAAGGAATGTGAGAGTCCCGGTCGACACTTAATCGTTGTACCGTGCGTAAATTTTTTTCTCTTGCCAAAAGCTGGAATGTTTATATTTGGTAGTTCTTCGACACTGGAAAATTGGTTACGGGAGTTCAATCGTTTCGCCCCATCCATTAATGTCCAAGCTTATTATGGTTCTCAAAAGGAACGTGAAGAACTCCGTTTCGAATTGAAAAATAACGCCTGGGACGTCCTCGTAACTACGTATAACCTTGCTCAGGGTGATGAACGGGACAGGAAATTTTTCCGAAAATTTGACTGGACAGTAGGTCCTTTTTGAATGATTCAAAAGGGGGGGTACTGACTTATTGAAACTAGTGCTGTATATTTGACGAAGGACACGTTCTAAAAAACTTTGAATCTCAGCGATATGGTCAACTAATGAAGATACAATCAAAGTGGCGTTTATTGCTTACTGGAACACCCCTGCAGAACAATCTTCAGGAACTTGTGGTATGTCGAGAGTTTCTAATCCTAATTATAATGATAACTCTGATCCTGATGTTAATAGTCGTTGATGAACTTTATCTTACCACGTTATTTCAATGAAGTTAATTCTACGTTACGAACGATTTTTAAAGTCAAGGCGGATAGACAAATTAGTTTGCTGGCGAGAGATCGAGTCTCTCGTGCTAAAAAGATGATGGCGCCGTTTGTTTTAAGACGGCGAAAGGACATGGTTGGTCCATTCATATTCACACAATTTAAAAAAGCGTTGTTGCTAAAAGTTATGTTGTTAGGTTTTGAAAGATTTACCTAAAAAGTCAGAACGTATCGAATGGTGCGAGATGACACCATTACAAAAATCAATCTACCGTGATACCCTCCAGCGATCTCGGAAAGCCGTTTTGGAACTTACTGTGGCTGAGCCGGAAGACAATCCTGAACCTACCAAAGGAAAGAAACGGCCTCGCGAGACAAAGAAAACCAAGGATACCTCGAACAATGTTCTAATGGATCTCCGTAAGGCCGCTTGCCATCCAATGCTATTCAGGCGGTTATTCGATGATTCCGTAGTCAAAGCCATGGCAAAGCAGTGTATGCGGGAACCAGAGTTTTGTGAAAGTAATTATAAATATATTGTCGAGGATATGGAAGTAATGACGGACGCCGAATTGCAAGTGTTCAGTCTGAAATACAAAGTATGTGTGTTTGGTTCTTGGCATATCTTTTTTGGGATTGATGGCCTTTTAGTCCACTAGGAAATTTTCCAAGGATCCCAAATGTTTTGAAGACGCCGGAAAAATCACAAGGTTATTGACCTTGTTGAAAGAGTACGAGGAACAAGGCAGAAGGATTCTTATATTCTCCCAGGTGTGTGCTGCCACGTTTCTGTGTTACGTTTTGGAATGACCTGACAATATGTTTTAGTTTACACAGGTGCTCGATATACTGCAAGCCATACTCAAGAATAGGAAAACGAAGTTTCTTGTTCTCACCGGTTCCACAGCAGTGGACGTACGACAAGCATTGGTCGACGAGTTTAATGAGGATGAATCTATACCAGTTTTTCTTCTTTCCACTAAGGCTGGTGGTATGGGCATCAATTTGACGGCCGCCAGTGTCGTGGTTCTTTTCGATCAAGATTTTAACCCGCACAACGATCGTCAAGCTGCTGACAGAGCCTACAGAATAGGTCAAAAACAAGATGTTGAGGTTATCAAGTTTATTACTAAATCAACTATCGAAGTACGTAATGTGTAATTCTTGTGTGCGGGCGGTATGTTTTAAAGAGTGTTGATTTAGGAAGACATGTTTCGCCTGGGTCAGACAAAACTGGCACTGGATGAAGCTGTTGCTGGTGACGATACAGGGGATGGGCAGAGTGATGAAAAGGCTGAAAAGAAGATGCGGACTTCGCTATTAAGCGTCCTCCGGGAGCAGTTTGAGCGAGAAGAATTACAAGAAGGCACAAGTCGCGGTGAATCATCTGTTGCGGAAGTAGAGGAAGATACCCCTATGATCTGAACGCTATTTGGATTTTATGAACAAGACTATTCATCACCATCATAAATGTCATCACGGTTAGACATGCACATCACAATTGCTTTCTATGTTTCTTGGTACATTGACTTTCGGAATGCATAACATTAGATAGATATATATAATACACTATTATGCAAAGACTGATTGGCCCCTAAGTAGCCTATCTACGCCACCTCGGAAATGTTCATTATCGATTCCATATTCTTTAGAATCCATTTGAAAAAGTGGATTACGAACAACGTATTCCAGAAAAGGCCCGGTATAAATTTGTCGTAAAACATATCGCATCGAATCCACCTGCGGATCCGTAAGCATAACAAATTTATATCCCGACATTGTTTCAAAAAGATGCAATTTATATGTTGAAGTCTTGTACGCAACGAAATGTTCTTCCCTAATTGATTGTGAAGCTTTGATATACAAGGTTACGGAGTATAGACGAACCTTCCAGATAGCTTTTTTATCATATGTCTCAATGACAGGATCACACCATAAACTAGTTTAGCTTCTTCATCAAATGGTAACCCACTTGGAACGGTAGATGGTGGGGGTGTTTCTGTAGTCTTCGGTGGAACGAGTGGAGGAGGAGGAGGAGGAGTCACGGGGGTTGCTGCAACTACGACACCCGAAGAGACATTAAGATAATCCCGAGGAGACAAGAATGTGATAGTTTGTCCATTAGTATCGTGCGGACGTGGTGTAACTGCTCGAGAAACTCCGGGTAATATGTTTCCCTCTACTGCAGGTCTTGGTCGTTTTGTCCTGTGCCAATCTTGGTAATAAACACAATTGCAGTGTCTGACAAATGTCTTGGAGTCAATTTAAGAATAGTGCAGCTAAAACAGTAGCAAATATATTTACCTATCGTAGATGTAAAGGCTGTATATAGTCATTACTGCCTTAATAGCCTAAGGGTGACTACGTGACTGTCACATGTCACGACTCAGACTTCACCAGAAGAGCAATATTGTACGAATCTACTATCAGCATCACCTTGAACACTAACTCATTGTTAGATATGCGGTTAATAGCGCATCATATACTGGCATGTCATGCAAAAGGATGCACATCCAATAATTTTCCGCTTAAGTTTTCCGACGTCGAATCTCAAAACGCAGAGGCAGAATTCAGTCCGGATTTTTTAAAGGGCTTTTATCCAAAGATCGAGTGGAATGTACTGATTACTACTGCCAAGGAGGTTGGTTTTTGTCTCTTATTTTAGTTCGTCTTTTCGATATTCTAAAGAAGTTTATCAAGTTCGGTGAGGTTTCTCTGCCCGAAGAACAACCAAATTTGGAAGACCTAGATGAAGAAACCCTTAAGAAAATACATCATGTACTACTGGAAGTCAGTTAAGATTTTGAATTTTTATGTAAAAGATTTTTTTTTGGCTTATTTATTGTAGATTGACGTGATAACGGGAAAAATGAGTTGCCCGAACTGTGGACACATCTACCCTATTATGAGCGGCATTCCCAACATGGTAAGCTTTCTTTCTGCATGACAAGTTGTGCTATCCGATTATTTTCTTTTGTAGCTCCTTGCAGAGCACGAAATTGCATAAGATAACAACGATAATGTAGTGTTAACAACCGATCCTTTATCAGTTCTACTTAGTATCAAAGCGTGATGCACCGATGTACTCAAAAGATTGTTATTGTTCTTTTATCTTCTTTGTATGAAATTGCTTCTTTATTGAATTGTTAAGAGGTGCATTTTTGTTTTGCCCAATGGCGAAACAAAGTAAGTGAGCATGTTATTAGAAGCATGTCCCTGCACTGCCCGTCGGCTATATCTTGTCCATGAACCAGTTTGTCGTCTTCCTCCGCTTCTTTTCTCTTAGCTATTAGATAAATACCTCTCAAACATACATTAACCAAACCACTTTTTTCTTGACAAAAACATTTATACCTCTCACTTCACCATCGCTTGAGACGCGACCAACGACGCGTTTAATATTCCTTTTTCCAAATTTGCCGTAGCCATGACTACTTTCGGTTTACGCGTACAAGAGTCGCACTCTTTCTCACTTTCAAATGTGAATCCCTATTCGGTCAATCATGATGATTCTTGTATGTCAAAGGGGGAAAAAAGATTATTGTATGGCTGCCCTTTTTAAACTGAGCTTTTGTTGTTTTTAGTGCTTTCAACCGAATCAAGTTTCCCAGCGACAGGAGACGGAGAAGACGAGGAAGTTGAGCCAACGCAAGCTCAAAGTCAACTGAGACAGCCGTCCTTCGATGTTGTTCAAGACGAAGCCCTTGTGGGTGTACTGATATCGGTGGGACCACTAGCAGAAATCGGCCATTTTCATATGAGAAAGGATCATCCTAGCAAACAATGGACTGTGGGGAGAGGAAAAGACTGTACTTTTGTTATTAAAGACAATCAAATCAGTGCGTGCAAAAAATGATCCCCTGTATTAATTAACTTTTCTAAATATTTAAGCAGGCAATCATCACTGTACTTTGGCTTGGAACGGGAAAATGGGCCAGCGATCTGAAGTCACCCTCACGGATACCTCAACTAACGGCACAACAGTCGGAAATCGTTTCCTTCAGAAAGGAACGGCAATCTTACACAGTGGTACAACAATTTGTTTAGCCAATATTCCTAACGGCAGTATGTTTTCCTTCTTTAAACTGACGCCCCCCCTTCTAATACGGATTCCCCATTTAGATCTTATTTTTCAGGATATCGAAGGGATGTCCCGCCGAAATGCCCCACAAGTATGGTCCAAGTATGATATCGGAGTAGAGTAAGTATATACATTTTTAACGCAGTGTTTTAAACAACAACAACTGAATTTCCAAAAAAAAAAAACTTAGATTAGGTCGAGGAGCGTTTGCAAAAGTCAATCAGTGCGTAGAACGAGCCACCGGAAAGGAGTTCGCAGTCAAAATTATCGAGCTAAGCAAAGTGCGTCGAACCCAATCCGAGAAGAACATTAAACGGGAAGCGGCGATCCTTCAAGAACTGTCCCAGTTCAGACATGTAAGCGGTGGACCGGTACGAGAACTGAGAAATAACACTGACCATTGTTATTATTATTATTATTATTAAGGAAAACATTGTGACGTTATATGAGTCTTTTGAAGAAGTAGATTGTCTTTGTAAGTACTGCGCCTTTTCAAAAAAATTCTGGATGAGACTTTCTCAATCACAATTTTTCAGACCTGATACTTGAACGGCTTCATGGGGGTGATCTTTTGTCATACATTTTGACTCATGGACCGCTCCGTAAGGGCTTCTTCGTTCACTTCCTCTATATCATTACCAGTACTGAACTTACTTCTAGCTGAGGAGCGAGTTCGTCATATGGCTGCTCAGATGTGCCAAGCCATTGCATACGTTCATCAGAAAGGCGTCACACACCGAGATCTTAAACCAGAGAATGTTCTGTTGACCGACACTCAGCCAATCATATGTAAGATTGCTGATTTTGGTTTGGCTAAGATCGTTGATGATCAAACGTTTTTGAAAACAACCTGCGGTACTCCTGTTTATCTGGCCCCGGAAGTTGTTCTACGATTGGATCAGACGCAAGCTTATGACAATAAGGTTGATAGCTGGAGTTTGGGAGTCATATTTTTTTGCATGTAAGGGTTTTCTTTCATTGCGTAGCCTTGTGCACCCATTGAAATCTTCCATCACT
Source organism: Clathrus columnatus (assembly GCA_020884735.1). Taxonomy (NCBI): domain Eukaryota; kingdom Fungi; phylum Basidiomycota; class Agaricomycetes; order Phallales; family Clathraceae; genus Clathrus; species Clathrus columnatus. The sequence goes on from BPWL01000001.1 coordinate 1,609,039, forward strand.
TAGGTTGACGAAACAAAACCCTTTTGATACATTGTATGAATCGGCTCAGACAGACTATGAAAAAAGGCAGTATTTTGTACGTAGAAGAGTTCATTGGGATATCTTGAATACTTTCCCTCTAAGCGATCATGGTGCGTCTTTTTTCTAATTATAATCTTCTAAACTCCAAATTTATCCTTCTAAATAGGTCATGACTTCATCCGACGCCTTCTTACGGACGATCCTAGGCGGCGATATTCAGTTGAACGTATGCTTGACCATCCATGGATTTCTGAATTTGTCCCTTCCTATTCGAAGATCTTCCCATTTCAGGAAGACTCCGAACCCCCACCGACAGCTTCTTTAACAGATAGCGAAGCGCTCGTCTGTTCCCAAAGTTTTCAACAACTACATCTTTCTGATGGATCAGCTATGCCTATCCCTGGGTTAACCTCCATCACGCCGGAGAACAACAGTCCGAATAACATAGAGCCGACTCCACCACCACTTGATATCCACGTTCCAAGTTATTCTTCGGAACTATCATTGACAACCAATATGCCTGGCGCATTTCCAAAGATCCGGAATACCGCTGCTATACTCCCCGCGCTTGCTGAAGGTGACTCCGGAGACTTGATAAGAAATCCCGACTCCGCAGAAACATTGAAGGGAAAGAATTATCTGATTGCGGGTGACTCGCCTCTTTCTTCCTTGACTTCGGAAGAAGAAGACGAGGAAGATTCGGACCCCCCTGAACAGGCTAAAACTGCTAGCTTCCGCCGGCAAAGACCTGATTCCAAGAGGAAACGCAGGGACGATTCTCCACCTCCAAACCCTGCACCGACCAAGGCAAGACGTCCTCCGAGTGCTAGAAAAACTACAAAGGATGCCCCAGTTCGAAAGAGTACTCGGACGCGCTCTTCCAAGAGAATATAAACTCCATAAACTTTGGGCGTGCATTTTTACATTGATGAAACTCAAAAAAAGAAACGTTCTACATAGAAAGCGATTCACGTACTCCTGGTTTGATCTCATTTTTCTTCTTATCTTAAGCGCATTACGTATATCATTAATACTGTCTTTTCCCCTCATGACTCATTGGTTAACATTCCCATTATTACTACTCAAAGCTCTATCCTGGTAACTACGAAATCATTTAAAATACCCTTATCTCAATTCTTCATTATCTTGTATTATTATGACATGACGTTTTTTTTTGCTTTCCAAAGTTTCGAAATAACAGATGTTTGTGTTTGGCATACACTGTTATTAAAAATGTATTAGTAATAGTAATAGGAGATAAGGGTTGGGATAAGGGAAGCACTTCACTTGATAATTATATTATAGTCTTTCATTCAATTAAACCGCCTCCTAATTGCGATCGCGTGTGGTGATACCTGGCTGTAAATATTCCAAGGTTTCCAAAAACTTTTCTCGGTGCTCTACAGAGAATCCAGCGCGGAACGTGTCGTCTTTGACCTTAACAACGAAGCTGCGCTTTGTCCCCGACCCGAACACTTGACAGCGAGACCAATCCCTTGCCCACATAATGCCCGACGGGGCGAGTCCCTGGACTTTGACATTTAGGTAACAAACGTTTGATGCTGGTGTGATATACAAGATATCTGGAATATGGATCTGGCGGGTGCTTTTCACGAGCAAATAATGTTTTAGGGTCAACGTTTTTGTTTCAGGGTTAATATCGATGAATTTGTCGCTGTATTGTCCTGGTCCTGATTTGGGGGACAACTTGAATGGTTCATTCGTCAAAGTAGAATCTGAGATGGTTGAATCAAGTGAGACATTGCTCTTGAATGGTAGTGACATGGTGGTCGATTAGGAAGATAAGGTCTATGAAGGTAAGTATTCCTTAAATTGCTGTATATTATAGTGGTATTCTCTACTGATAGACAGCTCGGATGCGATCTCATCGTGGGGCTGTGCTGCGGTCACGATGTTTGATTAGTTCACTTAGTCGGTGTCAGCCGCGCCAGTACTACTCTAGTATGTCTCACTGCGCATTCACGTGTTGTTCTTTTCAGAAATTATCACAGCTGTTCCTTGGGAGGCAACAGGAACAAACAAGATTCTTGACGGACAGCTCCTAGCCTGTGCTCCAGTTCCGTGCCTGCCGATATAGTAGTCGCCCACACTATACAAGGTCGTAGATTGCTCGTACTTAGATCCAGATTGGACTTAATGTAAGGATTGAGACAGAAACCTGCGATTGAGATTGAGGTATTTTTCTAAATTGGACACTCTGACAAAGTTGTGGATCTGAGATTCTTTGCTCTGGTATTGTCGCTGGAGTTCATCATCATCAAAAAACTATATTCCCTCCTTTTTTCAGTGGCCAAAACGCGTTCTGTGCTGCGGACAAGTCGTGCAAAAAAGGTTAGTCTTGAGAGCTATGTACTTACCTTTTCCTCAACAGTGCCCTCGAATTATGCTTAGTTCCTGAGTTATCATCAGAACCTGAGCCTTTTTTGTCAGGTATACGTACTTCAAATGATATTCCATCTGAGAAAGCTGAACCTCATTTTAGTTTTCCATAAGGCCGGCGAGGGCTTTGAAAATGAAGAGACATATCTTCCCATACCGCTAATGGTCCATTCATTATAGCGGTGTATTTCAACTAATCCCGATTGAAACTTTAACTAATACAAGTTTCTTCTAACGTTGTTGGCTTTGATAAGCCAAACTGGCCATTTTTTTGTCTCAGTAGCTTGCCTTTAGGTATTGATAAATGTCAGACCCCATGAGTTGGTCGGTGTGTAGGTCAGCTGAGGTGATACATTCGACAGTTGAATCGAAAAACCCAACCTTCTCCCCCCGATGGAACTGACGAACTACGCGTAGAAAGTTTATCCTTCTGCAGGGGATATCGCTTGTGGATCAAACTGGAGTTCTTATTTGGAACGTTCCCTTCATTTTCTCATTTCTTATTATGTGCAGTGACACCTTAACCGCAAAACATCGGAAACCCTGCTACCATCCAGAGGAATTTTCACTTGATATATTCTCCCCATTCGTGTCAAAACTACCTTACACAATAAGTGAACGGGAGGAATCTGCCGTCGACTCGAATGAGGTTTTCCCGCCATACCCCCAGCGTATCAAATTCAAAGCGTTCTTAATTCTTATTCAAGCCCTTCTTTCAAGCCGCGTTTTCACCCTTTTGATCTTGGACAGCTGTATGACAAGGACGCGCATATATTGGTTCAATCAGTCGAAGCTCTCAAGAGTTGGTTGCTTCGTCAAATGTCGTCATGACCAAGTGCTCATTTTCCAAGTATCAATCGTCGCACTGACATTGAGGATTTCTTTTATTCTACGTATCGCTATGGGAACTAATCCTCAATCCAAACTTCCTGTGCCTACGCATTTCTTGATTCATCCCTCACTACTCAAACAATGATTCGTTTTGCGGTTTGGTCATCACTATTATGTTCCACTTCTTCCCTGCCAGTCATATAATCATATAAACACAAGTTTGGAAGAGGAGTCCTCTCAAGTTTGTAACTAGAACGAAAACGCTTATTCTGTAGATTGGCGAGGTCCCTCAGTATCTCAATTTTCCAAAACTTATAGGGTTTCCGACGAGGATTCCAAAAGATGGAAGAGGCTTGGCAACATATGTGGCATTCGCATAACAAACGGCCTGGAATCGCTGACAAAAATCGAACAAATGGAAGTAGAAAAACAAAACCTAGACTCTTACATAACACATGTCATTCAGCTGCACTAATTATTGAAATCGTAGCCACTATTGACATGCATACTAAACCAACAGAAGGGCAAATCACTGATTCACACGCACTGGTTCTTGAATACAACTAGCGCTCAAAAAAAGATTGGTATTCAATTTCGCTTTTTAATTAACCAACGCGAAGGCCAGAAATAGGCGAAGTACCTGGGAGTTTTCAATTTGAGCCCTGGTTGGATTTTTACATCGATCCAAACTACCAAAAGCAAGTCAGATGCAGTGCGTATGATGAACTAAGAGTTAAACAGTTATAGCCTTTTCTCGATTTGGAAATTTGACGTTTCGATTTTCAGGACTAACCCTCATCACTCTTCCATTTAGTGTATTAATCTTGGATTCACTTCTGAGATTGAATGGAAACATTTGAATTTCTACTCCTTCCATTTCTGGGGGTTTGAGCCTTGATTATTTGATAAAAGTCCTTTCAGGACCAGGGTTTACTGGCGCAAGGCGGTCCTATCTAGGAGTATACAAACCAAGTACGTCATTTTAAACGTTTTAATATCAATATTCGGTGAATTGATTTAACGAGTACAAAGCAGGGTTTTGGAGATGCCACATGTGCCTTACAACTGTAAGGCATGGTAAGCTTCTAACGGCTAATTCCTTGCTTGGCCTTCAACGACGGCCAAAATTATCGAATAAGCAAAGTGCATAGTTTCTAGACCTTGAAGCGTATATTCATCAAGGCTTGAATGTCAAAGGGTAAGTTTGATTGACACTTTGTCTTTTCGCTTCCCAGATAACCCCAACCATCAAGAATGATTGCAGGTTCATTCGGGACACCAATATAAGCCATGCGGATGACAGTGGCATTTTTGATACGACCTGGGTTTAACTCAGATCTGCAAATAATAGCATATACTAGTGTATGTTACTTCTTATCAAATTTGTGATTATGTTCTTCTGATTACTGACTGACTGCGGCGGGGTAACCCAAGTCTGATCAGTTGGAAGCCATGCGCTTGATGATAATCCCAATTGTCCAGGAAACGAGAGACGGCTGTCTGCATGGTAAGCTCTTTGGTAGCTCCAGCTTATGCCTTTGCTTCACATTTCAATCTATCATTTTTATCTTTTTGCCTTGGCAGGCTAGTATTGTTCACCCTTTCAAGGGTACCATGACCCCCCTCGGCTTTTTTTAAGTAAAGCTGACTTTTAGTTTTTCATTGATTATACTCAGGGATGCGGAACTACTCGGGACATAATAGCTAACCTGTTTTAGGACGACATTGGCTGACCTTCATTTAAGATAGAGTTTGAGCGTACATACATATTTGGCATGTTCTTAAAAAGAGCTTATAATTCAGCATCAATTCGGAAAAACAGTTTTCAATCAAGGAAGCCGGATGTGGCTTAAGAAGTTTGGGAAGACCTGTAGTTGTACTATGTGTGGTCACTTTATTCGGCTTGGCTGACTTTCCAAATGGATTTTAGATGTTCTAGATTTTTTTTTTAGTTTTAGTTTGATGCTACCGTCCCTAGGCCGTTAATAAACATTTCCCACATATTTTAATGGCCGGTGCTAAAGGCTGAGATATTAAAGCCGGTAATTCACAAGAATGTGAAAGCAAACCCTGAAGCGTTGCTGGCTTGACTGCATTGCATCTCCATACTTACGAGCTATCGCATCAGAGATCATAATTGAACTTTCTTTAAACGAATCTACGCAAGCGGTGAAAAACGTTTCTTAAACAGGGGAAAGGCATCGCTCCTCATCATACAGTAATATCATGAGCAAAGCAAAAACGAGTCACTTATTTAATTGTTTATACATTAATTACCTTTGACTAGGTACACCTAAAATGGACTGGCACTCCTCTTCATTTTAAAGTATCATGCTCGTGCTTACATTTGGATTTCAATGTTCCAAAATGAATCATCCTTATTGGCTGATTACCTGAGATTTCGGATCTCTCAATGCATATGACCTATCGATTATCGATGATGTGTTATCAACCTTGCTCGAAAAGATTTGCCAGTCTCGATCCGCCATTCAGTCGTGGTATTTTTATTGCGGTCTCGGCTAGTAGTGTCAATTTTTTTTTGCGAAATGGAACAGTCTTAGACTTATACGTCCGAAACATTGAGCGTTTTTCCACCTTAAAGTGGGGAAGAGGGAAGTCAGTAATTACGACTCCGGGGGAAAGTATACTTTAATGCACTAGAGTTGCTTCTTTTTGAGGCGCATGCATATGGCCTCGTGGAGACAATGAAATATATGCACATGGACAATGGATTAACCATCCAATAATCTTTCTCGTGGTCCGTTTTCCCCGCTTTCTAATGAAAAAAAAAATTGATATATTACTATAAGGTGTCCTCGATTAAATAGGCGTTAGAGGTCAGTTCCGATATCGTAAGTCAATCCCTTACTTACTAAGGGGAGGCTTACGAGATATCGATATCTTCTATCTCAAGTTTAAATATTGATTCGTTAGAAAGGCAAGGAACTTACAAACGTTTCAAATTTTTTTCCCTACACGACATAGGCGAATGAAGATTGTGGCACACGTTGAGCGCCATTCTGCGCTCGTATTTTAATAGCTGTCCAGTAGATCAGGGGGGGATCTAGGACTTGAAAGAGCTTTTAGTTGGGACTTAATCAATATAAAAGATAAGGTATAAACAAAGGGAAATCATTGTTTTGACGCGGAATCATGAGGTAACTATATAAATCGATGGGGAAATATCTTTTGTTTCGAGATCGATGTGCTGAGGTTATATATATGATTGAGTTATTTGACAGTCTGTAAAAAGTCAGATTTTGAAGCTAAAGATAAGTCTTTGAGCTAAACCGTAATAAGTACGTGCTAATACTAGCATATTGAAGATGCTTCGTAGTAGGCGTAAACCTTATTGAATAACTGGCTCATAACATGAAGTCCTATGCATATACGAACAATGTTACTAACCGATGCAGGGAGTTGCTACATAATCAATCATTACCGGCATATTTGACGTTCTTGACCCGATATATCATATGAGTAGCATACATATATCCGAAACTTTAGGACAAACCTGCCACACGTATTCAGTCTTTGCTTTGTAGGTAGTAGTATTGGCAGGGAGGGCACTATCCGCCAAGGTGCTAACCGTGCTAAAGTTAGAATATATATGTTAGAGAGGGTACGTTCAACACACCAACTAAATTACTATATATCCGACTCTCAATTAGTGCAGGAGTGGCTATACAACCTCATTGTAATAAAGTTTAAGTTTCGGGGGGAGGGAAGGAGTTATGTAATTGAAGAACAGAAGTCAGATTTTTCATATAAAGCGTTCCTGTGGTGGTGGAAATGACATGGCCACACTTCTAAATAATTCAGATTAGCTCGGATCCAGTACTGTGGAGGTTCCCTTAGGTAGAGTCTCATTCAAGCTGGAATTTTCGGATGCCGACATTTTCCGACTCGCATCCAGGTAAAGTAAATAGAATAATAAGGGAAATGATACTCGAGAGAAAAAGTGTGAATAAGCTCCAAACTTTTTTTTTTAGCCGACTTTCTTTTACCTTCAAGAATCAAGTGTGCGCGACGCGCGTCGTCCGACTCGTGTCCCGGTCCTGCCATTGAGTTCCTCTCGTGACCAATTTCTAAAGATCACGAGTAAGCATATATCAAAGTCAGAATAATAAGTTACCAAGTAGTCGACGAGTTTCCGAGTGATGAAAGAGAGTTTTTGATAAGAGCCCATAACTTTGTGGCTTCTCCAACTCAATAGCACGAGGGTGATATCACATTTGCATTGGCTTACATACTTATCGCATATCGACTATCACATGGGGTTTACTTATACAGACTGAATAGAAAAAGAGTTTTGATAGATGGTATATATGTTATTGTATCTACTTGTGGAGTTATGGATCTATATGCAACAAAATAGAGAAAATAAGAGGATAAAAGGCGAAGGGAATAGATGTCGGTATATCGGTATCAAAAGATGGTAATAGCAAGGTATGTAAGGTATATGGGTTAGGTGGAAAAGAATAGGAGTCCGTGAAGAGGGATATACAACAAAGACCAAAACCTAAACGACAAGGGAAATCAGGAGACCGAAAGCAAAGACGAAAGCGAGACACAGCAAAGGAATAGATGAAAGACGAGAAAAAGAAACAAATACATTTGGAAAAGAAAGAAAAATAAAGCTGAGTTTAAGGAGTGTGCTATAAAAACAGAAGTGCCGGGGGAAAAAGTTGTGACAAAATACAAAGCGGAGGTGATAAAGGGGAGGAAAAATGGTGTGCATATTGTAGGAAAATGCTAAGATGCATGGACATGATGAATGATAATTTGAATGATGCAACCGGATAGATACAGTGATAATGTATGTGACGCTTGACGATGTTGGACCAGATGATGAGAGAGAATGAATGTGAGTAGAAAAAGAATAAGACGAAAGCTTCGAAAGCTCGGGCTAGGGGGAGCGGGCAACGAAACGAGAAAAAAAAAGGACACCCTTTTATTCTCGTAGCACGCCTCTCGCAGACTTGTCGTCATACAGCGTACTGTCCAGTATAGGCATATCCATAATCATACGAGTCATAGCCAGTTCCAATAACACTGTATTCGTGAGCCTGAGTTTCAGTCTGTCCATCCACAACGTATGACATCCCAGACGCAGTTTCCACCATATACCCATCGTTCATCTGGACGTCATATCCTCCCCAAGAAGTCGTGGTCATATCGTACGAACCGATCTCCGTCGTCGTTCCAAATTGACCATTCATGTTGTATAAATCCGTACCCCTGTGTACGCCAAAGCTGGGGTAGGTAGTAACACCAGGCACGTGTTCAGGTTGCGGCAGAGGAGGCATAGACTGTTGTTGTTCTTGGGGATGTTGTGTTGGGGCCAACATCACATATCCCAACGAGTATATTGTTGCATCGTGAGGATTATGGATGTTGTCAGCGTCATTATGATTGTCCTGATATGTTGCTCCATTGTAGACTGTATTTGCTACAGGACTCGGGGCATCCATTTCGTCAGCAGAAAAACCAAGTTGAGGTTGTTCTTGATGTGATGGTTCGACAACGGTGGGACTATGGGGATGAGGTTGGGAATAATACGAATGTGAATCAGGTTGTTGTGCTACGATCTCTGAATATGGAGATGCGGAAGTTGACGCAGGGGTATAGGAATGAGGGTCGGTATGAGTAGTATAAGGGGGAACGGAAGAAACGGAAGGCGAGACGTTGGGTGACTGGGAAACATACATAGCTGGATGAGACGAGAACCCGTGTTGTGCTTCTGTTGTTTGAACAGGATCTGAGGGATGAAGCTCTCGTACATTAGTTTCATTTTCACATTTATCATCACCGCCGTCCTCATCATTGTCATCGTCAAAATCTTCATCCATGCCATCATCGCCATCATCTGCATCTTCCCCTTCATTCAGAATTACCCCTACCTGCATCTCTCTTTCGACTTCATCATTCATTAACGTTCCTTGGGCTTTTCGGTCGACACTTTCAGCAACGGCACGGGCACGATCCTTATCGTGGCTAACACCGACAGCGGGAACAACAACATCCAAATCCTTCCCATTTTTACCCTTGAACTTTCCACCAGCTTTGTTCTTCTTCCCAGCAGCGGCTGGCGTCGTCCACTTGAGATTGCTTTTAACACCGGATGTCGAGCTTGACTGATGACGTATACTAGAGGTTGGAGTAACTGGGGGTAATTTAGGATGTTTCGGAGGACGACCACGACCACGATTAGGATGTTTTTGAGTTTTATGTGAAACAGTTGTTGCAGATTTAGGATTTTGTTCGGAAACTGTTGTTGAAGATGGCAATTGTGGCTGTGCATCATTTGGTGCAGATGCTGTTGTTGTTCCCAGGGATGACGTGGGGAGTGCATCCTCATTCTCAACCTTTAAAGTATAATTCCCACCACTAATCCGCTTTTCATATCCACCCGTCTCATCATCATCCCCATCCATATACATGTCCAAATCCTCGTTCATCATTACCACCTCTTCATTGACATCACCCTCTTCATCATCGCCAACTTTATCATCATCAATCTTCCCAGGACTACTACGTTCCTTTTCCTTTTTTTCTTTCTCACCGGCTGTAGTAGTAGTGGCAGGAGTGACCTTTTTCGACGGCGACAATTCCTTTGTTGTTTCTCTCTCTCTCGCTTCCTTCTCTTTCTCTTTCTTACTTTTCCCCTTCCTCACGCCCCTCTTTGATTCTGTAGGACGATCACATGATAGACCGCGCCGGGCACACTGACTGAAAAAACAACAACAATAAGTTAGGACTCCTTTTCGAGGAACAGAAATAAAATTAAAGTGCGTACTTGCAGGGTCCTTCATCACCAGTCAATGCTTGGGGGTGAGAAAGTAGTTGTGCAGGTGTTAACGTCGACATAGTAGGTGATGTAGATATAGACGGTGGTGAAGAGGGGGTTAAGGGTGATGTAGGTGACGATACGGATCCTGATCCATCACCTTCTAAGGAAAATTTAATTTTACTACTGGAGTCGTCCATAGTAGTAATAGTTGTCGTCGCCATACCCTCAGACGACTGCTCCTGAAACTGGTGCTGTTGTTGAATTTGAATTTGTGCTTGTTGAACTCGTTTCGCCAACTCGATAGCAACTGGTCCCGGCCCACATGCGATCTTCCGTTTTCTACAGAAATAACACGCCATGCGGGGCTTACGTATCGTCATAGTGCTCTGACTGGAATTCTGTGCCGCGTTTATACCACCAAGGGTAGGAGTGTTGTTAAAAGTGTTATGTGTTGTTCCATTAGTGTTCCCATTATTGGTCGTGGAAGAAGCGTCACCACTGCCACTGCAGAGAGAGGATGCCTCCACCGGAAAGGATGATGAGTTGTTGTTGTTAGGTGAGGAATTAAATGTTGTCGGTGTCATTGTTGTCATATTCACCCTGACTGACAACCCCCCCTGATCGACTATACCACCATTTGACATGGAGGATCCCTTTTCGCTTTTATCCTTTTTACTACCATTTCCACCATGAGCTAACGCACCAGGAGTAAGAACCAATCTCATAACACTCGAACTCGTTTCAGGTGCGCAAGTCGGACCCGGAAGGGCTTGAGTACGCGAAAGTGGGTAAGAACCGAAAAGACCAATAATGGTGGGTGGTGTAGGAATGGGAGTAGGAGAAGTTGTTCGAGTAATGGTAGTAGTATTATGGGAGGAGGGACGGGAAGAGAATGGTGCCACTGAGGCTGCTGGAGACAAATTGGAGGTAGAAGATGAAGTCGCGGAGGTTGAGTTATTTTTTTGGGATGGTATTTTTGAGGTGGAGGGTTTGGGATTGTTGGAAGGTGCGGTGACAATAGTCGGAACCGGCTTTTGAGGTCGCTGTCGGGTTTCAGAGTGAGGTTGAGGTTGAAGTTCGGGTTGAGATTGGATTTTGGTCTGATGTTGAGATGAAGATTGAGGCTGATGCTGGGGTTGAGGTTGGGACTGAGATTGGGGTTGGGATAACGGTTGGGACTGGGATTGAGATTGAGGTTGAGATTCAGCCTTTTGTGCCGACGCCGGCGGCGCGGCTAGAGGCGACGTCATTGTTGAAGAAGAGGCCATTATGAGAGCAGGTCTTGAACTCAAAACGGAACTGGATAGATTTACATCCCCCTCCACAATAATCCCACCCGTCTCTATCCCCTTTTCTTTCTCACCAGAACCGGCCGGTGTTGGTAAGGATGGCGGTCTAGTAGGATTATTGTTAGCATATGGATGAAAAGCCCTGAACGGTTGTTCGCGTTCACGTCGGATAGGGCGTGTTAAACGAGGTGGAGGGATATGAGATTGAGATTGAGACCGAGGGTGTGTATGTGTATGTGCATGTTGTTGAGAGGGGGATTCGAAAGATGATAATTCAAAGGGAACCTGAGGTTGAGGTGAAGATCTAGAAGAGTTTTGGGATATTAATTGGTGTTGTTGGGACGGGGAAGGAGATGGGTACGCTGATGATATTGGTAAAATTTGTTGTTGTTGTTGTTGTTGTTGTTCTCCTGTCCATTCGTATTCATCGTACTCATAAGAGTAATGTCCTTCCATCCCAATAACATCAGGACCGCTGAGATTGTGATCGGGAATAGTAGGAGATTGTTGCGGACGGACTAGCGGATCAGTAAAGATCATTTCATGCGGTTGTGTCGGAGGGGTGGGGGTGTAATATGGCATAGAGGATGAACCTGTAGACGCCGAAGTAGAACAAGTCGAAAAGCCGGAAGTAGGTGTATCAATCGACGTGCCAGGCGTCGAAACTCTATTCCATTTTATATATAAAAACATAATTTTCTTTGTAAGAAGCTGTGACATACGGTTGTTGTGCTTGATAAAACTGTTGCTGCTGATGCTGCCCAATTTGACTCGAATATTGTCCCTGTTCCTGCTGCTGCCCCTGTATTTGCATCTGAGTCTCCTGCTGATCGTTAAGATCTTGATATTGTGAGTATGGATAAGACTGATGAGGAGGATAGTCGGTACGTAGATGTAGTTGGGGTTGATATTCGAATTGATATGGGTAGTAGGCGTACATTTCTTATACAAAGAAACTTCCGAGGATAGGAGGGAGTTGAAGAATCGCGTCAATTAGAAGCGGGTTTAAAAAGGGTAGGACGAGGTGAGAGAGTGAGGTATTATCGGTTCAACCAGTAAGGCAGAGATGATTTCGATTGGGTGAAAAAGTTGAACGTAGGTGAGATATCTGTATATGACATATATTCATAAGACCGCGCTGCAATTAAAAAGCAAAAAAAAGGGACATTACCACTGGGGACAGGTAAGACACGCTCGCCTTGAAATTCGTTCTCGATTGAAAGAAGGGAGATGTGGAATACGAATACTCTTTAGTAGGAAATCAAGGAGCGAGTAGGACAACGAGTGGTGAGTAGAGTCCACGCTACTACACACTAATGTACTTAATATACATATACACCCTTAAGCTTAAGTAGTGTAGTACCCAGTAAAGTACATGCCCTTCTTCAGGAAATATAATATATTTTTATAAAAATTCTTTTAAAATATTTTAAAAATATTTTTTTTTGGAAATTGAAATTCGCTTTTTTCCCTTCCCTTATTATTTTTATTAATATTTTGACGATTTAAAAAAGTTCCCACACTTCTAAGGGCCTAGACGCCAAATGAGAGAGATTATGTAAGCGATGGGTTGACATGTCTTCCCCTTCACACACTCCGGTCAATTACTTAATACACTGTGTGCACTCCTAATACTAGTAGTTGAGTTACCGTACCTTGTCGTTTCTTAGGATTTTTGGCAGTCATTGACTGTTTAGTAGCTGTGTTGTATTACAAGCATCGGAAATACTTATTAGCTCCGATTTTATATATATTCGTTGACTGATATCAAAAAATCTACTAAAACCCATTCAGTCAACGCTTGGTTAGCCTAAGGTTTTTTCCCTTTTCACCTTCTTTCCCATACTCTCCATTCAGCTATTCTTTGATTACTGATTACTTACATGCTTACTTGTTTGAAAGATCATGACATACCGTTATAACGATACTTGATTAAGAAATCCTAATCTCACTGAATACACACACTCACAGTCACTCAAGCTGGCATACACGCTGAGCTTCGCCGACTTCGTGAGGGGTACTTATAAGAGGGTTCTTCGGAGTCTAGACCTTTTAAATCATAAATTCGATTTTTTAGATTCCCCCCTTTTTTCTTAATGAGCTGTAGGAGATACGTGGACACGCACAAGCTTGAGCTGGAAAAATAGAGTATCCATAGAACCGAACGTATGTACGCGAGTGTTCAATCCTTGCATGCGCTCTCATTATAATTTTTTGTTCTTTTTAGATTAGCAGATCAATCGATTGGTTCAAGCTTAAGCTTTTATAATATACATGAACACGTTCGTCAAGACGTCCCTGCTCCCATCTCTCCGAGTCAGACCTGCAAGCAATTTCAACACCGCTCACTTCCCATACATAGTGGTCATCTAGTTTTACTCTGCGGTGGCTGCTGAACGTCATTGTAACCAAAAGGTAAAACCAAGCATCCTTCTTCTCTTCGTCAACATTAATGACCTTCTTCTTTTTAAAGAAAACCCGGAAGGATACTACATACTATACCCATATCTTGTTTACAACACTAAAAGAAGCAATTTCTTAAAAATATCGAACCTGCAGGAAAGATTCGGAGATTTGTAGAGATTTGTCCAGGCGCATCCACACGGCTCGGCCTCAAGGGGCCTTAATCCCGGGGTTCAGGGATGTTATACTATTTTCTTCCGCTCTTTGAAGATCTTCCACGTCGATTAAGATGTTGGGCGCCGTTTACGGGCCCGAGATCACAACTTGTTATTAAGTGTAAAGACTCCAAGGAGAAGTTGAAAAATACAAATACGTTCAATTTGGCAAACGCGACGTCGTAAGCAACGTAACAATGCGTTTGTCGATTCTTCTCAGAAGACTAACTATCTTGGCTTAGACTCTGTTGTCTGATACTGATACTTAGTTCACAGTGTATTTATTCTTAGAAACTGCTGGTGAGATAGTCCCGAGGTTTGGAGACCTACCCGGGTCGGCAATTAGCTAGTGGCGAACCGAGTTTATATATACTAACCTGCAGAAACGAGAGAGCAAATATTATGCGCATCCCTAACTAATGGTATATAATTGATTCACTCTTTCAAATTGTATTTTGTTTAATTGGAAATACGACCCCTCACACGATCAAAACTGATGTCATCGGCCATTGCCAGTGCATCTCTCACAGTGGACATAATATAACACATGCCAAATGATTGCAACCTCGGTTTAATATTTAAGGAACAATCTCTCGTTTCTCGGATTCGAGTTCTTAATAGTTGTTCTTTGGGGTGTCTTCTTGACAATCTAGAATTTGCGGCACTGACCACCAACGTATTATTAAAACCATAGTTACACATCTAGCTCCTTGGGCGAGCAAACGCCCGATTGTCTTGTCATTGAACCTTACTCTTCCTTTGTCTTCAAGACTATTTATTATAAATATATAACTCACATGTCTGACATCTGTGGATCTTATTGATAATTCAACGTAAAAAGGAAAGCCCCCGCACCGAGTTTGTATCTAGCAAGGTGGTGATTGATTCCGAATTAATATCAAGTAATTATAAGCCAACTGGTATCGTCTCATAGCGTCTCATGGGGGCACTACAAAGTTTCCGATGATCATAAGATTCCAATTCTCATTGGCAGATCGGATGATAGACTTTTTTGTTTTTGTTTTTGGAAGTCTACTTTCCCTGAAATTGTGAGGTCCACTCGTGCAGCGGGGGACAGTGATTTTTCATAGGGGATCAATCAAAATGCTGAAGATCGAGATCCCTAAAAAATTTCTCTGATGGAGATAGCGTTTGAAGCAAATCGGGGGAAGCATACTACTATACAGCACATCGATATCTACCGTATCTATGAGAATCACCTCCCCTCTTCCTAGATCCATCTACAGTGAAGAAGGTTTAAAAGAATGAAAAACCTCACCCGACTCGGAGAACCTCTCAGTAGGGAATTTGGACGTCTACTAGTAGTTAGCATTAATTGTCAGTGTATGCTTCCCTCTTACCTCGTGTTTTACTTTTACTTTCATGTTCACTGCTTTTTGAAGTATTTCTCTAAATTCATTCATTTTGAGTTTTTATAAACCACGTTGGTTAACTTGTCATATTAAGTTTTTCTCTATATGATCATAACCCATAATACGAATGCCAGTCACGGTGCCCATGATGGTAACTATAACACTCGTTTTATTGTGCATGTGCATATGTAGACAAGGATTAGTACTACTCAAGAAAAAAGCGATCCGTTTCACATACCGTATGTCAAAAGAAGCTGCAGCTGTCAGATGGATGCCAGCGAGAAATTAAGTAAATTTTATTCTGTGACCGTTGAAAGCATTCATTATTTTTGACTAGAACTGATAGAAAACCTACTAACAACTGCAAGTCAGTTTAGATAAACGTATGGACACTCCTTTTAACAACAGTTGAAAGTTCTCACAAAAAGAAGCACAATAACCTCTTCCACCCTCGATTCCATTATTACCAATATGAAAATGGGACCTTTTTTTCATTCTCTAAATCGAGGTATAAGTAACCTACTTTGTAATCCCGTGATCTAATTCATGTCAAGTTTGATCTTTGTTTTTTTTTTTACTTAAGTAAGTTTTATCGCCTCGGATTTAGGTAATGTTTTTTCTACACCCTCTTTTGAACTGGGTCTTTTCATCTGTTTTAGGGGTGAGGGGGACAAAACTTTGATACACTCAATATGTACTATTTTTATGTAAGTGACTTCATTTATCATTTATGTTTATGCTAGCAGACGCTAGCCTTGTTATTTTAAACCAGCCAGTCCACCTTGAAGTTCTTTCGCAATGTCACATAACGTCAATCATCAACTCGGACCTTTATTGCTAGGCTCATGTTGGCGGCGGGGCGGGGGCCCGGAACGGTTCCGAGGGCCGTGACCCGTCCGAGTCCTACAGTTAAAAAGCTCGCGCATACATATTTACTGATCTGTTCCCATTATGAAGGTAAGTGCTGTACCCATCCAAGTTTCAAGATCTCCATTAACACTGTTTTAAAACGTTTGTTTTCTCACTACTTTCTAGATCAAGTAAATAAAAGCCATCATAAATTTGAATAATCTCGAGTTCCGCACGCGCTTGGAAAGCCTGAAGTCACCTGAAGATAATGAGTAATTTTCTTTTTGTTCAGTCCCAAAGTGGATTCCGGGCAAGTCAAGTCCCACGGCGTCGGCTGCTGATTGAGCTCGGATGGCTTCTTTGGCTGTTGAAGAGCGCTCCCATTTGATGGCTCCGGATGATTTCGTGAGTTACGATACAACCTCCATAATATCGTAAAATGCCTTTTCATTAACTGGAAGCAGGTGTGAATCAATAGTAAACTCCCGTCTGTGTCCACTGAGACGGATTCCTCAAACTCCAAAGTCAGATAGTATCTCACATTGTCATATAAACCAGGGTGCCCTTGAATATGGGGTAATCTCAAACCAGTTCTTTGACGTAAATCCAAAAGGGGATTTTCAGCCTTTCTCTACCTACTACAATTATTATATTAAAAGGGCACTAGAAAGAATTCTTTATAAGAATCTCATCCACCAATTCAAATGTCATGCCAATAATGGCGGACATAACATCCGGCAATAGCGAACGCCGACTCTGGACGTCGTATAGTAAGTACTACTGCTAAACTGAAACAACAGGAAGTTGGTCCGAACCGAACACGAAACAAATACATAACATGGCCCGTAAATGCGAGTGGTCCGGAGCTCATCCCAATGAAGTCATGAAGGTGACACTCGTGCCCAGCGGGCTCGGACGGGACAAGAAAACCTTTTTTGTCTTTCTATTCGGTAGGACTCATTGACCCAAACATGGACAAACGCTTCCGCAAGTAATAACGTATATTAATTACTTCTTTCTTTCTTTCTTTCTTTTGGCAGGGTCCTAAGCTAACCGGCGCAATTAGACATATTAATCTATATGCAGAGCCATCCCCTCACCGAGCTTCAAATCTAGTTATATTAGCTACTTGGCTAGAGGAAGAGTTTAAATTTCACCATACCCAAATTAAATGGGATCGGGATTCCGTAAGTCGTATTGACAAATATATGTGTTTAACTCTCATGAGAGAATAATCCGAAGGAAGAATAAAGGAAGAATAAAACGGCCAACATATGTCATTCAAAGGAATACTGGCTAACTTCTAGAGTCAGACGCGTTCATACACAATCTCAGATGACCCGAAGGTGCCTTCTGGGTTGACGTCTCACTAATACGCTTCCATATAACTCAAAAAACGAATCTCAAATTCTATAGGGCACTTTGAAAAGGATGTTTCAGAAACTAAACTTCTAATTCAAACTCTAATATATGCCAACAAAGGGACGGACTCGGACGGCACACAAGCTAGGTCGGCTTCGACGGTGGCTCGAAGAATCGAGAAAAGCTCACTAAGAATGCGTATGTCAGTCAATAGCCTTTCTGAAGCAATTGAGAATTATAAAGCCCACAAACGGTGGTATTATCAAAGATTTTCTTTTTCAATTCACGATTGCTGGATCTTCTATATAATTGAGGATTACTTTCCAAACAAATATAGACACTTTCGAGAAAACACAATTAGTTTGAGAAAGGAATTTGGCTTGAGGAATTATCCTGAGGGTTCCAAAAGTTATAATTAAAGTATGCATACCCATATCATATTCTAATAATTTAGAACCCGGATGGAACTTGAGAAAGCCCGTGACACCATTGAGATGGAACCCCAAGAGTTTCCACAAACACAAACTCGCTGCTACTACTAGCATAACCTGTGTACTCTTAGGCTGTCTCACTACTCTTCGATATAAGTACTCTCAAACAACTCACTAGGGCACTTCAAGAAACTCTCAGAGAAGGCCTGGAGCCGTTAATTCAAAACGCTATGGCTAATAAATTAATAGGGGTTCGTTCCATGATATTAACAAACCTTGAATAGCTTAGACGTTGAGTTTCAAGTTGGATCTACTATCCTTAAACAAGTCTAATGTTAATCTTACGGGTTAAAATGAAAATGAGCACCAGGACCGAAGTTATCACCAAGCACTGCACTTAGGCTGGCACCAGCGACGCTCATTTGAAATGTTTTGGAAATAAGACATATTTTTTATGTTTCTTTTGCATCTTCGATGAATACACACATAATACCGACATCGTATCATTGGTTCTAATTCCTGTGTTCCGAAGATCAAGTAAAAAAGGCAGTGGCACACCGTGGAGCCCATGAACTTGTCAGTTCCATTTCTTTGTTTCCCCTAATTACTTCTCACCCATTCAGTTTTTTTATCATCGCATCAAAAACAGAGTTATATATGTTTCAGAGAACAAGACACAATATACCGGCCACCGATGGTCCGATTTGAAAAACTTTTAGGTCTTATTATGAAAAAAAGTCTAAGAATTAGAATCAAATAACATAAAAAGAACCCATCTTTTTTCGCTACCCCTATCCTATTCCATTTCTCTTTTTCTTCTTCCACCTATTTGTTTTGGATCTAATAATCAGCGCTAGATCGTGGTTTATGGTTCGAGTCGGTTGGAGTGTATTGTAGCTCGAGCATAAGATCACATTATTCATTTTATAGAAAGAGAAAGGGGAAAAATCTGCTTAGAGGTATTATATCTCTTTCGCTAACTTTGCGGAATTTCCAATTGAAAAAGAGAGAGAAAATAGTGTTCAGGCCACTGTCTCAGGATTGACAGATCGATCCCACCCGCGTACAAACAGGGTCCATCCTTCCCTTACGCCTTAACGACATATACATATACGCTTATCCTTATCTCAGCGACTACGTGTGTAGAGGTGGACTCACAGGGTAAAAAAAAACAACGGGAAGACTCACGGAGGTACTCTATACTACTAAATCCCAAGAAACCGTATCTCGCGGCTACTAATGATACCCTCCATAACATAACGTAGGCTTTCCGTCTCGAAACGATCTTCTTCAGGCCTTAATTATAATCTTGGCAGTGACGTTTCTATTTCTTTCTTTTGAATACTTTCACAAGTTCATCTTATTCTTTTTCATCTTCTTATTTTAAAAAACAATTTGGAAGTCGCTTTTCAAAAGTTCTTTCTAACACCTCGGAACTATGCATATGTACATCGGACGGGGGGACGAGTGATTAGTTCCGGTACAAGGTGAGTGACTTATGTTTCTCTGGACCCTTTAAATTTAATCAGTCTATATCCGTCCTCCTTTGGTAATGGTATACTCGTTACTTATGCACATCTGATATTTCCCAGACGAGAAGTTATACGCCGTTTGTGTATGAACTTTTCATTATACTTGTTTAAGATCAATGCTTATATCTTTCAGAAACGTTGTATGTCTTTTGGGTTCCTTACCAAGCCAAACGCCGTCGAACATTTTGATTAAAAAACAAATCAACTTCTTGACAAGCCTTTAGGGAACAGACCTGAGGGAAAAGGCCCCCTTCCTGACCACCTTCCGTTTTATTAGGTCTCGTTTATCCCCTAGCCCTGAAGAAGAAGTGTCAACATTCCTTCAGAAAAAAAAGGAATCAAGGAACCAAAGCCACCGTTCTCATTTACGTTGTCTAGTCGGTGGCCCTCAGAATTGATGGCGGGCCTTTGGGGGGGGAGGGGGCGGAAAGACCAAGTTCATGACTGGAGATCACGTTCACCAAAACAAACATAAAGGGTATTTGGTGCCTTTACCCTCGGGCCGTTGTCATAAGTATTCAGTCCTCCAAAATTAGTTATAGAGAATAATATCGCTCGGCTACATGTTCCGGTGGCCCGTACTTTCCTAACCACCGGGCAAAATGTAAGTATAACTGGGATATAAAACAGGCGGAACCTATTCCATGTGCATATACTATAGTCGTCTTAGATGCAATAGAAGGGATTACAACCTTTCTATTGAGAGAAGTGGTTATATTCAGTTATTCTGGTTCGATGATAATGGGCTACTTAGTACATACCATACAAAAAATGAACCAACTAGAAGGAAAAAGTCAAAATCAAGATTTGAAAGAAACCTCCTCAACCATCTTGGAATTTTCTTTTTTTTCCTTCCCACGGACCACTACTTGATTTTTTTTTGGACTGCGCAATGGACCCTTTTATTATCGATTACCGATCCTCCCCGCTCAGAACTTGGATTATTACTTCTTTTTTTTTATTTTACCGCGTCTGGCACGATTGTTTACCTTCTCGGCATGGAAGATTCGGAATGCCTACCAAAGCTTCGACGGTGGCGGCGTTTGTTTCCGAAGACGTCATGATTATCGGCTGAGTGAGTGCCAAGGAACTCAACAAATCAGGGTAGAGTTAGGGTATAAGATATAAAGAAAAAAGGTTCCCAAATTCTATATAAGGGTATATAATGAAATCTTCTTCTTTTCTTTTTTTCCCTCGCCATTATGTGTCAAACGAAAAATATCAATCGATGTAGTTCTGGAAAATCAAATCCAGTGCATATATTGTTCTCATGGTACCTTTATCTTGTGCTACACCCGTTCGTTATTGTAAAACACGGATTCCGTTATAACTTTTAATCGAAGTTGTGTGGTAAAAATACGTTTTTCTTGTTCGGCTTGGATTAATTCTATGATTGGGCAAGCCGCAAGTCACGGTCTGCCGCTTTTGAGCTTCTATTTTCCCACCTGTACCAAATAAGTAATCATTCACAATGTTTCAAATCCGGTACATATGGGTCAATGTTAGTGGTGCCCTGTGAGCCAGAGATCATCTATAATTTATACATGAAATATCGCAGGAGTAGCGCACTGAAAAGGCAAATCATGACGTTCAGGTTCACATATATGCGCTGTCAAAATGTAGAATTCATACTGTCAAGCCCTGTAGGTATTTTTTTCAATGAATTAAGCGCTTTTTTCAGTTGACACTTCACTTTCTTCTAAAGTGTTATGAAACCTTCAAGATGAATCTCATGGCGGACCAGCTCCTACGATTGTTTCTCCTTCCACTCCCTCCCCTTGAACCCACGGAGTTCGGAATTCGGAGTGCTCCATTATAGATATCTTGCCGCGCAAAATCGATTTCCGAAAAAAAAAAAAGTTATTATTATGCCGCTTCTCCGAGCCATCTTACCGAGCCGGTTATCCAATATGTTCTTTTGCGCTTAATCGAAGAATACATCGAACTTTGCTAGTAATACATTCTAAACGTGAGAAATAACAAATTTTAAGCTTTTATAGTTTTATTACCTAGAGTCGCCCGTATGGTCCCCTATGGCTCACCTATACAGTAAAATAGAATCTTCTTGTAATTGAGACATTGAACAGGTAACTGTGCTCCTAATTTCAAGGTACATAGTGATAAATTCAAAGTGGAAACAATTTCAATTTCGAGCTAGAATCTTTTGACAGTAAGGAAAGTCATGATTGCACCTATATCTGTCATCGAATAGTGGCAACATCTGTACGGAGAAAAGGGGGCGAAACCTGAAAAGAATTTCTCCACGTTATAAGAGTTCAAAAAAAAAAATCCTTCTGACAATCTGACAGGGTCCATCTACTTATTCCTACCTTCGACGGTGGCCGACTTCTCTCCTTCTGAGGCTTCTCTCGAAGCCCACGCAGATTTATAAGCCTAGATTACTTGGAAAATTACACCCATAAGGGCCATAGTGTCTTTTGGCGGAAATATATAATTCATAGTAAACGCCAGTGGTGGCGGCTTCTAGGAACATCAAACTTGCACATTAAAATTCTAAAGAATGCATATGGTACTCTCGAAGACTGTCAAAAAACCTGACCCTCACATCAGTAGCGCGCATTGAGAGTCGGAGGTAACAAACTCACGGCGTAAACCGTCTAGTTTTCGTGTGGTTCCCGTGTGCATGGAATAGTAGTTGTCTTTTCGAGCCAAGGCAAGAATGAGTACAACTCCATCCATATATACATTTAACGCGATTCAATTTTATCCTTATACATATATTTGCTCATGAACCTAAAATCAGCTGGGAAACCCCTAACTCTAAATGCACTTTATGTTTACTACAGGACCAT
This sequence comes from Clathrus columnatus, assembly GCA_020884735.1. Lineage (NCBI taxonomy): Eukaryota > Fungi > Basidiomycota > Agaricomycetes > Phallales > Clathraceae > Clathrus > Clathrus columnatus. The sequence goes on from BPWL01000001.1 coordinate 1,631,351, forward strand.
TGATTCCTTGACTCGTTACCGGTTCTTTTGGCTCTAGTTTTAATCATTGAAATTCCACCACAAATACAAATGACAAATTCTACTAAACTAATTCACAAACCATCCGTTCTGATTCATCCACTCAATCACTTCATCTATGGATACTCGTTCTTCAGGGTCATATCTAACCATCCTCTTTATAATCTTGTTTAACTTAGCCATTTCCCCCCGCCCGCCCTTCGGTTTACCCCTCGAACCATTCGACTTTGGAAAAATTTTCACGCCGTCCTCCCACCACTCCCCTCCTTCGTTGAACCATTCGCTTCGTTCTTCCCATCTGGACCACCATCTCTCTGGAAGCTTTCCTAAAGTCAAGACCATCGATTTTATGACCTCCTCAGGAATCCCATGCAATGACGAGAAGAGAAATACACCTGAGGTAATATAACGTATAAGAACAGCAAGTGCCCAGATATCGGCGGGTAACCCTGTTGGATCGCCGAAGATGACCTCAGGAGCGGCGTAGAAAATTGGTATGACACGCGAAGGCAGGGATGTGAGCTGCATAGTTGGGATGAATGCCTCACCAAAGTCGCAAATTTTGACATGTATTTGAGTTGGGTCCGATAGGCAAAGTTTCAAAAGAAAGTAGGGATGATTTACAAACACAAGATACGAAGGAATGTGAGGAGAAGGAGCCGCAAGTTCATCTGACCCCCGTAATGTCAGTGGTCCCTGTGTAGGAGAACCGAGATATTTCTCAAAATCGTTGTCACTGGTCCATGATGAGATTATGGGGGAATGAAAGAGAACGTTGGACATATGAAGATCTGATTGCAAAGTCAGTTTTTTTTTTTTACAAAACTTATAACGATATACCGCCGTGAACGATCCCAGCCGTGTGAATGTAGGCGAGTCCATGAGCAATTTGGGCTGATATTCGTTTTGCAACTTCAATTGGGAATACTTCGTTTGGGTAAATCTCTTCAATATCGGATGAAATAGGGGGACCAAGAACTTCCATCACAACGCAGTGATGAAGACCATTTGGTCCAGTATGTTGAAAGACATCAAAGACCTCGACCACGTATTCTTTGCCACTCCCCGTAGCATGCTGTTGAAGATGTGGGATGACCGCGATCTCTGAGTGAGAATCTGAAACTTCAGCAGCGAGGATTTTAAGAGAAGAGTATTGTTTTAAAATTGTATCGTAAACGAGCCAGACTGTTCCGTATGTCCCGTATCCGAGCTTATTGACGACTCGGTATCGTCCGTTCTTGAAAGTATCATTCAAATGTACGGGATGAAACCCACCAGGACAATAATAATTGACAAGTTCAACACAAGGAAATTGCTCCAAATCTTGGGCAACGATAGTTGACATTTAGTGAGATGGGTTGTATATTATCAGTTGTCTAACCAGAGCCCTTGACTTTATGTTAGGGGAAAGCGGTCGCCGGTGTCTTTGGTCGGGCCTTGAATTCGAAAAGATGTCACGGTTTTATTGAAAGCGGTAATACTTGAGCAAAAATGAGAAGATCCGAGTGGAAGACAGCGGGGTCAACTAAATATACTTAACATATGTGCACATGGCTAATGTGTTGCAAGCGGCAAAAGTCGAAATCGTTTCAAAGCCCTAATTTAAAGTGCTAAAAATGGCTTATCGATAGTCTCAATAAAATAAGATCATGATTCCAGCGACTAATAAACGAAGGAAAACCCAAGTTATCAACTAACTATATTGACGTACCCGATAATAAACGAAGGAAACTATGATATATCAGTTAGAGTAAAACGGGAACTCACTCCAGTTGTGGACGGACGAGCAAGACTGACTATTCCAATAGGTTTAAAATGTTAATAAAAAATCTTCGCTAATTTTGTGAGTATTTTATGTAATTGTAAATAAACTTGATTAAAAGCTTAACAAACCATGTTCGATTTTCTCAACATGTGTACCAAGGAAGAATGAACTATGGATTTAATGGTACTTATCTTAGACTGCAGTGTGGAATGATCATATGGAACAGAAAATGCGCAGCAGGTGTTTACGTCCGTCAGCCACGCATCGATACAACACAATCGGGCAACTACTTGGCCAGGTAGCCTAAGATCTTGAGAAATCATTGACTCATCATCCACACAAAGCATCCGTATACCTGGATCATGATTTCATTGTAACTTCTGTCTGACCTCAAGTCCTGAAATTGGGACTTGCATGTTTCAATCGAGCATACTTCACCCGGGCGGTCCGGTAGGAAGAGATTGTTGTTATATTACGTAAATGCTAAGCGCCGGGCGTCGACACCATAATAAAATAGTACTAGTGTAGTTTTCTCTATTAGCATACATTTAGCAACTATACAGCTGCAACTTGGAGTATAAATAATTTAGCTATATTTTCTGTAATACAATAACTTTTTATCTACTACTAATATGTCTACACCGGTATTGCAACAACAGAGATTTGAAATGTAACTGTAAAGAGCCATCTGTGGGTGATGTAAAGAAACTCAAATAACAGATTTTGGTTGATTCTGAATAAGCATTATGCCTACGGTTGCATATATATAAGTCAGATATCAGAACTATTTCCAGACCATCTCTTTGCCATGTCCAACCCAGAGTCTGAGCTCCCCATCATTAAGTTTGTGAGTATTTACAGATTTATTTTTCATAATGACATAACTAACTATTCAAAAGGAAATAACAAATATACAGAGAGTATACAATTTGAAGAAACATAAGCCCCAAGTACTCCAATGCTGGTGTTATGTATCCACTTCTTCTACTAGCTGGAAACATCCATTATTCTTTTTGAACTCATTTTCATCTCTCATTTTATTTTATTTTAATCATTTCTCTCTTTCACTGGTGTTTTTCAGTTTATTACTTCATTTGCTTCCTTTTTCTCTAAATTAGTTTAGCCCCAAAATGTATATAAGTATGAGCTTGCTTGTTGTATGTAATCATCTAATCTTAACTTAATACATTTTTGTGTCTTCACACAATGGTCGCCCCTAGGCTCAATTTCTCGGCTTTTCTTGGTTTTCTCTTCTTCTCAACACTAAAACTCCAACACTTGACTTGTGCTGCAAGGCATTAAAGTCTAAACTACATTTTATCTAGTTAAATCCTCAAATCTTTCAACTTTGACAACAAGCCTTCGATTCTCCCACTTTTGTGTCTCATTTTGTCATATTCTCATGCTCTGGCACTCATACAATTAATTCCCAACAATTGTATTAATTATCAACAAGCATACATCAAGCACAATCTCAGGAAACATCACAGCTGGAGACCTTAGAGCTACAGTAAATGTCACCAAAATCTACCATATGTTCCAACTTGTTAAAGATGCCATCAACATGGGCTTGTATAGGGGGTATACCTCAATAAAAATACTGTGAGTATACGACTTTTTTTTATTGTGTGTCACATGACAACACTAATGATGACATTACAGTGGCTTTCTGCACCATTCCAGTGGTCCAAGAGAAAACCAGAGGAGAGATGCAGCACACCTTACAACACCATGTGGCCATCGTACCACACATCTGTATTTCACACTGAACAACATCAGATTAACAGACCAGACACAAGTCACCCAGGTTACTAGGTTACCATTGTGAAATTCAACAGCTTAAACTTCTTGTTAAATGTAATTGTATTTTCAATTCTATCCATCAACATCCACAATATACATCTGATATATGATTGATCCGATAAGTAGATTTAAGTATAGTGTGTGGAATTATAACAGTGGATGCAAGGGATGAATCAGCGGTGAATGAGAAATGAGGGTGAAATAGGTGATCAATACTAATAAGTGGTCAATGGTTTATTGGAAGGGAAGATGAGTAAAGGCAGGGATTAGGAAGGGCATGAATGAGTGATTTGACATTAACTAGAAAAAAAAATGGAAAGAACAGGTGTACAATCCTTGAGAGCACTTACAAATCAGCAACAGCATATTCTATAAAATGAGATACCACATGCCATCACTGAAGCCAGGCGATGGCAGAGTAGACATTTCTTAGGAAGGGAGAGGCTGCTTTAACTACCAGGTATTCTAAAACGTACTTTCAGGTCCTCCAAACCCAAAACACAGTCTGGAGCCGAAATTGAGATTCCTTCAGTTATGGCTGAATGGCTGACTAGTTTCAACCAAAGCAAGTGCTGCAGCCACTTCTGTTAAGATACCAGGTATGCTGTGTTCCATAGGGGTACTAATGGTGAAGACACTAGATGTTCAAAAAAGAGACAACAATGTAGATTAACAAAGCAAAACCAATTGTCAATGTAGATCAGAAACATACATGGATGTAGGAATTGATGGTATCAATATAAGCAATCGAGAACTGGTACAATTTGAGTGGAGAAAGACAGGAGAGAGAGAGATTATGTGTAAGATGAAATGAAGATGTAGACAAATGCATGTGTCTTGTGCAGGGAAATGGGTAGGCACCATATATCGAGATGTTTGTCATAATAATCAGTGACATTTTTTGAGGCCATTCCCTGTTGTTATTTCAGCATCACTGGATTAGCAGTTAGTATGGTGAAATATGGCATGATCAGCTGTCATTGGACAATATGTAGATAGTGCCTCTGATTCCCCCAGTAGTGCACAGACCACCATTTGTATATATAGTATAGTTGCTCAGGGAGTAGTACCCCGAGTGTGAATTACTAAAGTATCTGATTACTACATCATTCCTAGTCTCTAAAAATTCCACTCCACCTAAATATCAACATTCCATTTGAGCCACTGTTAACTCCTTGAGTTGCCTAAGCAAGGTTAGGATGAATATCAAAAATGGAACATAGGGACAGTCATTTTTCAATAAGTAAAAAACAAGGCTTTGGGCAAATGCACAGGGCCAACACTAAGCTGTCCATAATGTGTATCAGCAGAATTATCCCATTCGAGCACAGCACCCTGATGCACAGTAAGACCAAACAGATCAATGAGGTGAACAGGTTGCCCATGATGGAGGCAGATCATGGCAGATCAAAGTAAATGTGGTCTCTGTATTCAATCCAAGGTCAACACAAGAATTACAGGGCAACATGGATATAACTATGTTGCCAGAATTACCTGTTATGTACCATGATGGTTACATGCTTACTCAGATGTTGAGCTCCAACATTGTTCTATTTTTGTGCCAGTGTGGACACACCGGCAATTTTATTTTATTTATTATACAATTCCAATTCAGAGACTGAACCTCAGTTGTTTGTTCACAACCGAGGTGTAAATCATATATTTACTTTGCCATTTTATATAGTACTAAACTGGTATTTAGTTATTTTACTTTAGGTGTTAAATAAATTAGTTGTTTGTTCACAACTGATCATGAGGTTTATCTTACTTTAGAAAAAATGTCCAGAACTCAACACTACCCATCCCGTAGCTCATCATAGGAGTCATCTTGTTGCGGGATCCAGTGCAGTCTGTGTCTGGAAATCGTGCAGGGTAAGTTTTACAAACGATCCAGGTTAACAAAACCAAAATGTAATGTACTTGTCTTGGCAGTCATACTGATAGTTGAATTAACATCTGAGCTGTTGTCCAAGAAGTAATGGGTATTTATGACATGTGTCAGAAGGTGATGGAGTGTGTGTATGCCTCTCCATATTGTGCTAGTATCGTGTAATACGAATGCGCAACCCGTTACTAATAAATACAGGTTTATCTTGGTTTCACATTGGGGCACACAGAGCATCTGTATTATATTCAACTGTTCCTTAGTTGAGTGTAGTTCCCTCGGCTAGCGGTATTAAACTCACAGGTTTCCACTATGATACCTTCCTAGTCCCTAGTCAGCTATACTAAGAATCGACCTAACAGTCGGTGATCGTATTATCTAGCCTCAAAACTTCGTCAACATGTTATACACCTGGCTCAACACATGGTCAATTGCTCCAGTACAAAGATCGAGGGCAAGAGAGGAGAAGAATTGGGGGAGTTTCCATAGTTATGGAATGGCTTAAAATGGCTAGCAGGATTTGTGTTGACTGTAGTAGAGATAAACAACTATCGTAATTTGTTGATCCGTAAATTAGCCATGTCTCAAAGAGTACCTTATGGCGACTTAAGCAATGTAAAACAATGGAGAAATGAGGACGCAAAAAGTTACAACAGCTACTAGTAGAACCTGTTCAAATTATAACACTTTAGCTAGCATTCGAAATTTGCGAGTCCCAAATATAATGAGACACGTGGTACCTAGTAAAAAGAAAAAAGGGAAGATGAAGGAGGAAAAGAGGTGGAGTGGAAAAGAAAACAATGAAAAGTAATTGAGTATAATGTTCTGCAATTATACGATACACGGCGGGCAATGTGCTGTTGTTGCTGATCGGGGTTATCTCGACTTGGTAAAAATAGAATAGGCTGGGGTTGAAAGGATTCAAGACCCGGGTGTCACAATACCTCTCCATCAAAACGGGAACATTGACCATGTTAATTCTGTCCGTCGCAGCCCGTTAGAGATGGATGTCGTGAGACAGACCAGCAAATACAGGCAAAAGCAAATTTTAGCTCAAAGTTATTGAAATAAAGATTGAAAATGAAAGAAAGGGGAAGGGAAAGATAAGTGTAAACAGTACACAGAAACTAGCAAAGAACGGATAGAGTTTGGACAGTTGAACAAGCACAAAAAAGGAAAAATTCCTTATATCTCTGAATATTTATCCTTCAAGCACACCAAAGCTCAACGCTTCGGTAGTGACTTCAAATTTGTTTTGAGAACAAACATTTTTACGATAATGTCTTATAGTTTGTAAGTGAAGTTATTGGAGTCGTGCATTCGGAATCTCGAGTTTCGGCACTATACCTTTTGTTTTGTTGTGCGTTTAATACCGGAGGGGCACGTAGTGAATCATAAGAAAAAAAGCATGGTATAATAATATAGTATTTGTAAATATAGGAATAAAAAGTTACTTTCGAGTGCTTCTACCAAGAATTTGAGTTCTTGAACCGCCGAACAAATGTAAACAGCCAATTAACGATGATGGCCGCTCGAAAAAAAGCTGGCCGTAGCAATTTTAGCCAGCCGTGGGGAACACTAGATTTTTGCGACAATTTATTCTTTGAAGCCATTGTCCGATGCATGTATGGCAGAGGAATCCAATAAACATGCTTCTAGAAATACTTACATCTGTTTCCCATTAAGAAACAGAGATCTGTAAGCTGTTATGCATGTTATGTCCTAATATTTGTAATTGATAAACCTGTTTATTGGGACTACAGGCTAACTGCTACTTTTGCACTTGATCATTTACTATTTACTTAATAAAGCAGATTTTTCAGTTCCGTTATTTCTTAGCATACAGTATGATTCGGATTCTCAGGGATCAAAGATACCTACATATAAGAGTATTGCGCTTCTTGGGCTTTGTCAGTCTCCACGTCTGCTCTCTGTACTTAACAAGATTTAAGAGCTTCTTTTTTTGATTTTTATTGAAGCAAATCTGCTGTTGATACTGAATCTCTGCATTCACGGAGTGTAATTCTTTTTCTCATTTACCCGGGATTTACCAATTATATGTCCCTATGTTGCGGTGGGGAATATACTTTATTTTTTGTTCCTGTACCGCCCGGAAATGCGCTTAGTATTACTTCATTTCAAATGAATCAATACGCTTTGATTTCAACTTGTATGGCGACTCACGATGAAACGTTTCAACATTGCCTATCATCCAATCTTTATTATATAAACGCATATACTTTAGTGCGCACTTAAAAAAAAGTATTTTACACACGATTCGGCATTTTCCGTTCTTGTGCGAAACTGCGAGCCCGCCCGCGTAAGTAGGGTGAATATGTAAATCGATTAGCATGAAGCGTGTTCCAGCCTCAGGCTGAACCTGACGTTGACCAGCAATACAATCGCCTCGGGTTCATGGTTTATTTGAAGTTTCGCCCAACGATCAATGACATGTCATTATAGGTATATGATATTATGACAATACGCTGGACACTATAATCGCCTCCTTGGAATTCAGTTGGAAGGTATCTTGATTAATGATTCATGTGATTATAAAATGATCAAATGCGCTCCCACTGGCGACGGCCACAGAAAGTCACCGGCTTGCGGTGTCTTCGGATATAGTGTCAATTATTATAATGTCATTAATCTTTTATTCATTGTCCTTTAGGTGCCAACTAAGCCCCACCGCTGTCTGCTGTATTAATAAGTCTTTCACTTATAAGATCCTTTAAATATGAATATGAAGGAAGATAACTTGGCAAAGTATGCTGGAGGCCATTAAAATATTAATTCAGTTTTAAGTGAGTCAATCACTAGTTTTTGAACATATAAGAATCATCCTGTATGTAAGTTAAGAACTTAATTCTCACCTCAGTGAAGAAGAGATGACCACAGGTGACAGGCTCAGAGAATATACATAGATTATATATCGTCCCAGAAAATGTTCCCGGCACGTACGCCTAACCGAACGTTTTATGATTTTGATTTTTGGAGAGCAAAACACACAATGTCAAACTAGTACCTTGAAAAAAAATGATGACATAGTAATCCGTTACAACTTAGACTCAACCGCGCATTGTCAACACGAATTTATTACATAAAGATGAAGGACGACACACTGTTGGGGCGTGATACTGCCCTGAAGAAAAGAAACTCTCCGGACCCCAGGTAACTCTTCCGGTATTTTTTTAAAATGATCTGCCTGCATACACATATTAGTGAATCCGTTATTGGCAATTACCCGAATACATATAATAACATGTAGTTTCGTAAGTTCGTCCTTACTTTACCTCGTTCACCAGTTTTATTTTTCGGCATGTCACTTGTTCAATCCAAATTTTGAACAAAGTAGCTTACAAATTACCCGCCCCATAAAACCTCTTTGCGATGAATCACGGGAAAACCTTATTTTCAAAACGCATCGCGTCCATAAACAGAACTGTGACTTCGATCAGTGTGTATCTACAATCTATAATTGGTGAACTATATCAGTAGATGGGTATCTATCTCTATTACTCGCATAAAGTTTCGCAGTATGTATCACACAATAACATGATGCCCCCTAAATTCAGACTAGATTCTTTTGTTAGTCCTCAGGGTCTCAGGGTCCATTTCCTCTGAAGGGTTACACGAGGTGTTAAGTCCGAATCGAAGGAGAGTTATATGGTTAAGCTAAATCAATTCGAAGAAACGAGGCACGATACTGCTCTCTCGCACAAACATGTCCATGATGACGAGAGTTGTCGAGAAGCCTAAAAATCATGCCACAATACGAATCAAAAGTAGGCAGCCGTTCGGTTCTCAAGTTGGAAAGAGTTCCCTAATCTGGACATTAAACTCTGTCGGACAATTTCCAAAAACATTGGTGATCACGAGTCTCACACATGAAGCATAGCAATGCGCGGTAAATCAACTTGATAAGGTCCTATCAGCGGCTCCAACACGGAACAAATTGACTATATCCATTGAATTACATTTCCTCATAAGCATGTGTTACCAATGTGGAAGGATTATAGTTACTTACCTACGATGTAATTATATAACGAGATAACCTTAAAAATGATATATGGAGGGGTTAATTGAAGCACACCGAGCGTCGTATCAAACGAGGTTCTCCATGTCCGTGAAGGATTTCATTACCCACACATCAACGAAAACATGATGCATATAGTATGAAATTGGGACTCCCTTTATGTAATTACCTGAGCATTCAATCAATGGATAATCCAATTAACCTTGCTCCAAAGTAAAACACTGACAGACGGAGGAACTACTAAAGAATATATCAGCTGCAAAAGATTTGTCTAGAAGTAAATGCGTTTCCCTTATCCTTCCATGCCCCTCCACGTTTTTGACCAGTACACGTGTACTCGGATATCAGGTTCCGGCGAATGTATGTGGCTAATAATGTTTGGATGCAATTTCCTTTAAATGGGGCAGATGTTTTTATATAGTCCAAGCTTTTTTTGGACATTGAGGAAGGACTCTGGAATCCAATATCTTGAAACTATAAGTTGGGGTTTTGTATGTTCAGTCTCGTGACCCAAGACACGACCGCCGAGCAAAAATAAGAAATTGTATGAACATACCCATATGTCTCATAGGAAGAATAGCCGAATCAAACCAACGCAGTGAAGTCGGAAACATCGGGTTGGAGAATAACAAGAGTTGCTATTTAGTTCCATATTCATTGAAACACCGGCCTTGAATTTAACGTTTTCCACGATTTCTGGATCAAATCTGCCAGAAATCTAAGTTTATCCACAAGAAAAGAAGCCACATAACAAAAACATTATTCGAACAAATGGAGTTTTTCGTTAAAAAACGGAAGTTGTTTTCAATGGAGGACATGAGACAGGTGACTTCTAAAAAACAGAAGGCTCTAAGCGAACCTATGGAATCTGATAAAATGAAAGTTTTACCTCACCTGGGCAATTATAAGTAAAACTGAGGAATATCCTCACAGCATCTATCGAATGGATATTTGTTTCCAGGCTTCCAAACCAACGGCAGCAGAAACACATCTGGATCCATCGAAGGAGGCGTACGAAACAGGACCGAAAAGTGTTCCAGTACATGCTTTCTTTAAATCAACTAGGGTAAAAAGCTGCTGACCCAAAGATCGGGTTTTTTTAGTACTTCCCTAGATTGGAACAGCAGATCGTCAGCGCCTCTGACTACACAGCGCTCCGAATTCGCTAAAGAAGCTTGCTCTTACTAGTTTAAGTTTTAAGCGGGGATAAGTTTAGATTAACACATATGTACTAGTACCTATGTAGCAACATACGTTCACGTTTCGAAGCGCTCAAAAAATTGCATGGTAATTTGTCATTTGCATTGCTCTGAAGTTCACTCATCATAAAGTAAGCTTCCGAAGATTTATTGCAAAAAAGGTTTTGAAAGATTGACTCACATGAACAAGATAGGCAAAATTTTCTCAATCGCGGCCAATTCTTTAAAGCTAATTTGAAATACCAGTATAAATGACAAATGACGAGACCGTTGTATCAGAGTCCAGAATCCAGACGAGATGGCTTGATCCATCCATAAATAAGTAGCTCCAACCTCGAAGTACTGCGTAAGAGATTGGATGAATTGCGGTTCGGACATTTTACAATAGCATGATTTTGGGACCTTGCACGAGGCCTTGTAGTATTCTTGGAAGGGTAACAAATTTGACAATTGAAGTTGCCACTTGGCGCTAACCAACCAAAACCGCCTCCGCCAGGTTCAGTACCAATGATCTCGTCGTCACTTGCCTTTTTTGAAGATTTTGCAGACTCTTGAGCTTCCAGAAGTCCTTCAGTGCTAAGATGGAAGCAAGTTTTAAAATTAACATGAACCTGTCACATGTCACACGATATCACAATTTTTCTCCCTCAGTCTAACCACTCTTTCGCACTTTTTTCTCAGAAAAATACTACAAGTACTATTATGATAAAGAGCTTTTTTACAGAGGGGATATAATGAGACAAAGTTCGTGCTGGGATATCGTATCGTTATAGGACTTGACTGTACTCGGGGTTTACTCTTTGATTCAATGATCGTGTCTTCCCAGGCGACCTGCATCCTTGCGAATATTCCTGGCTTCTTGTTGCTTCGCTTGGGCTCTCTTTATTCTACGCGCAAGAAAAAAGAATCGGTCAAGATTACTATTAAAAACTTTTGAGTGATAATTTTACAACTTACTCTTGAATGGCAGCAGCTTCCAAATCCTTGACATGCTGTCTAGCTTCTCGTACGGCGCCTCTAGCCATCTCAAGTGCCCTGTCTGCGTCGCTTTCAGCATGTTCGGCATCTGTAACTTTCTGACGCGCAGCTTTTATAGCAGGGTCGTGGGCAAAAGCATTTGTATTGGGTGAGTTGGAGAGGCTGTTGTTGCTTCGGAATTTAGTTAACAGGCTTCCACGTCGAGATCCTGTGTCGTTATGGACATCGGACGAACCACCTGAGGTATGGGACCCTATGCTTCCGGATCTGCGAGCGAAACGAGACGTGTTTCCGTTCTGGCCGTTTCCAGCAGTAGGTCCGGGATGGAACTGCTGATCGTAATCTTCAGACGAATCACGTTTACTTCCAAACAAAGGCATGATAATGTTTAAGAATGAAAATAGGTGTTTTTCTAAAAAGAAAAGAAGATGTATGTGTGTATAGCTCCGATACTTTGAAATACCTTCGACGGTGGCCGACTTCTTTTCTTCTGAGGCTTCTCTCTCGAAGTCCACGCAGATTTGTAAGCCTAAATTACTTGGAAAATTACTCCCATAAGGGCCATAATGTCTTTTGGCGGAAATATATAATTCATAGTAAACGCCAGTGGTGGCGGCTTCTAGGAACATCAAACTTGCACACTAAAATTCTAAAGAATGCATTTCCATTCCTTTTCGTACATATGGTACCCTCGAAGACTGTCAAAAAAACCTGACTCTCGTATCGGTAGCGCGCATCGAGAGTCAGAGGTAACAAACTCACAGCGCAAACGGTCCAGTTTTCGTATGGTTCCCGTGTACACGAATGGTAGTCTGTCTGCATTATGTTGTGTCTTTTCGAAGCGAGACACCATCCATATATACGGTTAACGCGATTCAATTTTATTCTTTATACATATTTTTGCTCATGAACCTAAAATGGACTGAGAAACCCCTAACTCTCGTTATGGCTTCAAGTTGAATTTTCAAATGTAGTTTATGTTTACAGGGCCGTTGATTCCTTGACTCGTTACCGGTTCTTTTGGCTCTAGTTTTAATCATTGAGAGTTTACCACAAATTTAAATGGCAAATTCTAATAAACTAATTCACAAACCACCCGTTCTGATTCATCCACTCGATTACTTCATCTATGGATGCTCGTTCCTTAGGGTCATATTTAATCATCCTCCTAGTTATTTCGTTTAACGTAGCAATTTCTCCCCCACCACCCTTCGGTTTACCCCCCGAACCATTCGACTTTGGAAAAATTTTCACGCCGTTCTTCCACCACTCCCCATCTTCGTTGAACCATTCGCTTCGTTCTTCCCAGCTGAACCACCATCTCTCTGGAAGCTTTCCTAAAGTCAAGACCATCGATTTTATTACTTCCTTACGAATCCCGCGGTATGATGAGAAGATAAATCCACCTTCGATAATATAACATATAAGGACAGCAAGTGCCCAGATATCTGCGGGTAATCCTGATGGATCGCCGAAGATGACCTCAGGAGCAGCGTAAAAAATTGGTATGCCACGCGGTGGCAGGGGCGTGAGTTGCATAGTTGGGATGAAGGCCTCACCAAAGTCGCAAATTTTGACATGTATTTGAGTCGGGTCTGATAGACAAAGCTTCAAAAGAGAGTTGCGGTTATTTACAAACACAAGATACGAAGGAATGTGAGGAGAAGGAGCGGCAAGCTCATCTGTCCCTAGTAATGTCAATGGTCGTTGTCTGGGACGACCGAAATATTTTTCAAAATCGCTGTCGCTTGTCCATGACGAGATTATGGGGGAATGCAAGAGAATATTGGACATGTGTAGATCTGATGATTGCAAAGTCAGAAGCAGTTTTTTTACATAACTTATAACAACATACCGCCGTGAACGATTCCAGCCGTATGAATGTAGGCAAGTCCATGAGAAATTTGGGCTGATATTCGTTTTGCAACCTCAATCGGGAATGCTTCATCTGGGTAAATCTTCTCAATGTCGGATGAAATAGGGGGACCGAGGACTTCCATCACAATGCAGTGATGAAGACCGTTTGGGCCAGTATGCTGGAAGAAATCAAAGATCTCGACCACGTATTCTTTGCCACTCCCCGTAGCATGCTGTTGAAGATGCTGGATGACCGTGATCTCTGAGTAAGAATCTGAAACTTCAGCAGCGAGGATTTTAAGAGAAGCGTATCGTTTTAAAATTGTATCGTAAACAAGCCAGACTGTCCCGTATGAGCCGTATCCGAGCTTATTGATGACTCGGTATTGACCGTTCTTGAAGGTATCATTCAGATGTACAGGATGAAACCCACCAGGACAGTAATAATTGACCAGCTCAACACGAGGAAATTGCTCCAAATCTTGGACAACGACAGTTGACATTCAGTGTGATGAAGTGTATATATCAGTTTTCTGACCGGAACCCTTGGATTTATGTTAGGGGGAATAACGAAAAGCGAAAGAAATAGGAGGGTGCTTACCACCTTAAGTCGGACCTTGAATTCTGAAATTGGGACTCGAATGTCTCTGTTGTTATCAAAAACGGTAATAAGTACTTGGGTGATGCTGAGAAAAGACTTGGATGACGCACAATGGGTAGACTTGAAGTAGCTCATTTCCGCTCATAGTGACTAGCACAAAACGCCGGATAGTCTATACTATACCATTAAGTACCCGCACGTAATTTATGCGTATCAAAGAAGAATAGATTATGGATCTGATGGTACTTATCTTAGACTACTAACCATATGAAACAGAACATGCGCAACAGATGTTTACGTCTGATAACCACATGTACCCCAACACAATTCTATAGAGAGCAATTCCTTAGAGATCTTGAGAGATTAGTATCGATCATTCACGTTGACCATCCATGCAAGGGGTATCTGTATATCTGAATTATGAATTCATTATAACTTTGGTTGGACCTCGAGTTCTGAAGCTGGGACTTGAAATGCTTCAATCGGGGGTGGTCCCGGGGTAGTAAGAGATTTGAAAAGAGACCGTAAGAAGCTGTCTCTCGATAAGCTATGTAAGGAAAGTCGGGAAACATAGCAGGGCATATATTGGCAGATTCCGCGTAGGTCTTTCTGTCTGTAATTGCATATATAAGGAGGGCACTCTGGTCAACATCGTGTTCAAAATTCAGAGTCTCAGACCACCTTACTCTTACTATGCCAACGTTAATCGTAAGTAATTTATCATAATAATAACAAAATTAGTAAACTAACTATGATGAAACTTAGACTTTTACCGAGTTTTACAAGGGAAAAAGGATTTTCAAGAATTTGAGACCGAGAAACGGTCCAGGAACACTAACGAACGCGGAAGATTTTGAAAGAGGAATAAATCGGGCGGTGGATTTAACCCAGATTTTCCATGAATTTCGCCTCGTCAAGGAATGTATTGACAACCACGATTATGATCATTTTACAACAATCAAAATCATGTGAGTACGATTTTTCATTGCGTCATATAATAATGACGATATTGCAGCGGGTCCGCGCACAGCTCCACTGGCACACGGGAAGCGCGAAACGCAGATCGGTCCCATTTAACAACGGCTTGCAGCAGCCCTAACGTGGAGGATGAAACGGCCCATTTGTACCTTAGGCCCAACGACGACTATCTAACGGCCACAACACGCGTTACGAGAGTTACTTAGCACCATGAGCTATGAGTAAGAGGAGGCCGATGCCAAAGCTTGCAATAAGAAAGTTTTTTTTTTTACCAAAACGATTAGCTTATAAAAGTTTCTTGTTATATATGATTTATGTAACAATATATTATGGGTGCATGTGAGTATTCAATATTCAATATTCAGGGTCACTGGGTAAGCTACTCGAGCCCGCGCTGATGGTGTTAATGCCGTGTGTGTATGTGTTGCCGTGCCCCGAATTTCCCATCAATTCTCTTTGGTACGGCTGCAGGCGTGGATGTTAGTGATTTAAATCGAATCTTTGAGCGAGGGGAGAAAATAAGTCATAAACTATGACATCCCAGTGATCCGTTAGGAGAGTGCATAACGCAGTTGGATTGTGATGTGGGATTTATAATGTGTAGTGGTAGCAGGAACTTCCAATGGTCAGTGATTCCTCTCTTGTGGCTTGAAATTGTCTCCAATGGCATCACTTTCCTCAGGGGTGTAATGGATGACATCGCCACTCTACACCCTATTGCTCCGAAAATTGCTTGCTGTCATCTCCGACTGTGCTTTCGTTGCTTCTGGGTATGTCATGTCAGGTGATGTTGATGTGTTGGATGATTGTGTACTGGTGCTAGGACAGTGGGTTGTTGTGGATGATGGTACGGCTAGGAGGATAACGGGAGTTGTGTTCATGGGTGTGTTGGAAGGTGTGATCGGGGACAAGTTCGAGGATTTGTCCACAGGTCCATTTGCAGGGTTGGTTGGTGTCTGGGGGGATTATTCGTATATCCTTTGGTGTGTCTCCTATTTGTGTTTGTGTCGCCGTTAGTTGTCTCCTCCATGTCCCTGTTGGTATACAAAAGTGACCAGCTAAGATTTCCCATGACCGGAGTGACTAGGGATCGGCACCATTACTGTATAACTCATCTAAATGGTACAGCAATATGGGTCCCCATCAGCATACCATTGAGGATTTTTTGCCCACCACCTACAGGACGGTCTGTAACCATTTGAGTCTGAAAACAGCCCATATAAAAATGGGTTAAAACGGCTGTTACGGGGTACTATACGGGTTGTTACCACTGTGATGAAGTCAAGGGCACATTCTCGGTCCTCTCTGTGTCCAAACCCATGACAGACATGTACAATCGATAGTTCCAATTCTTTTGGAAAAACTATGGGACTAATGTGGACAGAATTGGTTATAAAAACACTCTGGAAGGTGGGTTTTCCATGATTTTCAACTAACTAACAAACCAGGATCAATATGAAACTTTGGCAGCACTTTTTAAATCCCTTCCATCTTCTCTTCCTATCTGGCAATCTGGATCAAAGTTACCTCCTGTCATTGATTTAGAACTTGCTGTGGAAGAAGGTGTATAACTGGCATTCAACAAAGCAATGTATATTGCATTTGGTCATAAATCACAGGGTCTCAGCATTGAAGAATGCAGAATGGGTTTAGATGGGACTCTTTCAGTCATAAGATGGTGCTTGAAAGGTCTCAAAAGACTCATGATAAAGACCCAGTAGTCCTAGTAGAAACATGGATTACTGCACTCATTGATGCTGCAAGAATGAAAGGTATGTACTCTTGTTTATTTGGTTCGTATTATTAAGTATTCTATTTAGTACTGTCAGGGTTTACTCCTGGGTTATCCTTCCTTTTATTTATTTTCCATATTATTCACACTCATTTGTCTCAGTTTCTATGTTATTTTACACTTCCCTTTAGAACCTAAACCCATTTCCTTCCTTTCTACACCCTTCCTTGTGATCTGGGTATATATCAACCCAGTCATGGTCACTATTTCACTTATTTCTTTATTCACACTTGTTACCCTCAGTTCTAACTCCTTTTCATCATTTTACATATGATCACTATTTATTTCCTTGTTCCCCCTCCCCATTCCTTCTTATTTCAATATGCATTGTCTCGATTCATCCAATCCCAGGCACTAACCCCTTGGGCAACCTCGGGCTAGAGCCCTGAGGGTTTTGGTGATAAGACTTGATATGGTGATGAGCCTATTGATGCATATATAACCTTGTAGCATCTAGCAGAGTTTCCCTAAGCTTGATCTTTTAGGAAAACCTCCTGCTAGGTGAGTATTTGTCAGGAACTGACACATGATCATTTGTACATAACATATAATCATTCATTATCAGATATATCAAAGTTTCCCCATACTCGTCTTCACTCATTATATTAAATTACTATGCTTCGACACCCTCGATCCACCTTGACACCTTCGATTCACCAACTCAACACTGATTCAATTGCCTCAGACTCCTCGGTATTTCCCACAGGAAATACTTTCATTCTGGTAACCCCTTGGGTTACCTTCTCCATTCATTTGTTTCACCAATTACTCATGATATTAACGATATCACGAATCACATGTTATACCTGAGTCTCACATGTATACAAACCTTCTTGTGAATACAATGTAGACTCAGTTTTGATATCGACCTTGGTCGATATCTAATCAACAAACTATTATCTGTTCTTCTTCATCTCTCATTAATCTATCTCTGACTTCAGCTGTCATCAACTCGACCTTGATGGTCTTGCTCATTGTTGACACTAAGTTACATCTCTCAATCTTACTCCTACTGTAGTCATTGACCTCAACTTCATCTGATTCTATTGTTGACTACTGTAGTCAGCATTGTCACCATTAAATTGGGGACATACACTCGGGGTCTAGGAAGAGGGCACAGCATATAAGCTGAGGCCACATCCCCGACTCAGTCGAACTTCCAATCAATAATCTCAAAAGGGTTATTGATTGCAAGATTGACTACAAACCTAAGGTATCAGACCTTGACAAGGGTCAGTAATGTTAAATGTCGAGAATGGAATGTTGAAATCAAAGGTTTGTTACAGAAGATGAGTGATCTTGAGGGATTAATCGATGATAACAATGTTAGAACTTAATAAATTAAGTTCTGAAGTTGTCGAACAAGTTGTGAAATGATTTGAGAGAGAGAAGAAACTGAAACAAGTTGTGGCTCACGCCGAATTGGTCTGAAACCCAAATTAAATTGATAAAACAATGATCAGTACATGTAGATCTAGCTAATACTTAAATATATGAATGGGAACAATCATTTAAACTGGGAAAAACAGAAGGAACAATTAATTAAGTCATAGAATAGAGGAAATGATGCATAAATGATGAAATGTGAGATGTGTTTAGCATAAACACATGCTCTGGGGGAAAATAGTAGAGAAATGACAAAAAAGGGGGTGGCAGCAGCCATGAATGATAGAAGATGATAGAAAATAATGGAAATGGATAGAAACAATAATAGAAATGAATAGAAATGAAAAGGAAAAGGAAAAGGAAAAGAACACAGAAAAGAATAATAAGAGGCATACAGAGATGATGTTTTTGTAGTTTTGAAGTTATGAGTTGTTTTTGTTTATTGATGTTGTGTTATTTAATTGTTTTTGTCGTTTTTTGAAGTTGAGGGTGCAGGATACATAACAATCATGCAGAAGGGTGTAGAAAGGAAGGAAATGGGTTTTAGGTTCTAAAGGGGAGTGTAGAATAACATAGAAACTGAGGCAAATGAGTGTAAATAATATGGAAAATAAATAAAAGGAAGGATAACCTGGGAGCAAACCCTGACAGTAAGTGTGGGTGATATCATATCCAAAGTGTATGTGATCTCGGAACTTACAGATAAGATGAGTGCAGGTGATATCATACCTAAAGTATATGCGATCTTGGAACTTACAAATAGATACACATGGATGCTATCTGTCAAGGTCTGATACCTTAGGTTTGTAGTCAATCTTGCAATCAATAACTCTTTTGAGATTATTGATTGGAAGTTCAACTGAGTCGGAGACGTGGCCTCAGCTTATATGCTGTGCCCTCTTCCTAGACCCCAAGTGTATGTCCCCAATTTGATGGTGACAATGCTGATTATAGTAATCAACAATAGAATCAGACAAAGTCGAGGTCAACGACTATAGTAGGAGTAAATTAAGAGGTGTGACTTAGTGTCAACGATGAGCAAGACTGTCAAGGTTGAGTCAATGACAACTGGAGTCAGAGATAGATTAATGAGTGACAAAGAAGAACAGATATTAGTTTGTTTATTAGATATTGACCAAGGTCGATATCAAAACTGAGTCTACATCGTATTTACATGAGGGTTTATATACATGTGAGACTCAGGGAAAACATATGATACATGAGTGTCATTACAATCATTAGTAATCGGTGAAACAAATGTATGGAGAAGGTAACCCAAGGGGTTACCAGAGTGAAAGTATTTCCTGTGGGAAATACCGAGGAGTCTGAGGCAATTGAATCAGTGTTGAGTTGGTGAATCAAAGGTGTCAAGGTGGATCGAGGGTGTCGAAGCATGGTAATGCAATATAACGAGTGAAGACGAGTATGGGGAATGTTTGATATATTCAATAATGAATGATTATGTGTTACATATGAATGATTGTGTGTCAGTTCATGACAACCCTCTTGAACGCTGGTATTATTTTATTATTGAAACTTCAGAAACACATTTGTTGAGGATCCATATCAGTGATCCAGGTATATGTCAACCTGGTCATGGTCACTATTTCACTTATTTCCTTATTTGCACTCGTTACCCTTGGTTCTAATTCCTTTTCATCATTTTACATATGATCGCTATTCATTTCCTTGTTCCCCCCTCCCATTCCTTCTTATTTCAATATGTATCATCTCAGTTCATCTGATCCCAGGTGCTAACCTCTTGGGCAACCTGTTATGTATCCACTTCCCCCAGTAGCCGAAAGTATCATTTATTCTTTTTGAACTCATTTCATCTCTTTTATTTAATCATTTTCCTTTTATTTCTCTCTTTCACCAGTGTTTTCATCTTATTATGTCATTTGCTTCCTTTTCTCTAAATTAGTTTAGCCCCAGTTGTGTATATGTAATGGGCTCAGTTGTTATGTAATTAATCTAATCTTAACTTAATACATTTTTGTGTCATCACACAACAGTCACCCCTAGGCTAAACTCCTTGGCTTTTCTTGGTTTTCTCCTCTTCTAAACACTAAAACTCCAACACTCAACTTGTGCTGTAAGGCATTAAAGTCTAAACTACATTTTATCTAGTTAAATCCTCGAATCTTTCAACTTTGACAACAAGCCTTCGATTCTCCCACTTTTGTGTCTCGTTTTGTCATATTCTCATGCTCCAGCATTCACACAATTAATTATCAACAAGCATACATCGAGTGCAATCTCAGGAAACATCACACAACCTCAGGCTGAAGCCTCAAGGGTTTCAGTGATAAGACTTGATATGGCGATGAGCCTATCAATGCACATATGACCTTGTAGCACCTAGCAGAGTTTCCCTAAGCTTGATCTCTTAGGAAAACCTCCTGCTAGGTGAGTATTGTATTTACATCGTTGATAATATACTTAGGAAAACCTCCTGCTAGTACTACCTACTCTGAGCAGTCACCCTAACACTTACCTTATCTATAACTTCCAAGGTTACGTACACTTTAAATATAGTAGTACCCACACTCACCTTATCTGTAAGTTCTGAGATTGCATATACTTTAGATATGGTAGTATCCACATCAACCTCTATGTAAGTTCTGAGGTTACATACACTCTAAATGTGGTAGTACCCACACTCACCTTATCTGTATGTTTTGAGATAGTTTAAACATTGAAGCATGTATCCTTTTCCAATGTAACCAAGTACAATGAAATCTCTAGTTTTGTTATAATTTACCTTATCAAATAAATCTAATTTAATTTTTTAAAACCTAAATCTAAGCTTCAGATTTGAAATGTATTTTAAAATTAAACTCTATATTCCAACATTGATGGAACATTCCAAATTAGAAGTCTTGGTCAGAATTTGGTAGTAATTCCAAACTGAGAAATTCCCACAATGGTAACATAATCCCCTAAATCTTGAAAGAATATAATCCCCGATAAGGTTTTATTGAGAAATACAGTCAACTAAATAGTTTACTTTATATGTCTTTTTATATTTGTTTAATAATCACTGAAATTCTGAAATGGGTACATGGCTAGATAGTTACACAGCTATTAGTATTAGATAACAATAAC
Source organism: Clathrus columnatus (assembly GCA_020884735.1). Classification (NCBI taxonomy): domain Eukaryota; kingdom Fungi; phylum Basidiomycota; class Agaricomycetes; order Phallales; family Clathraceae; genus Clathrus; species Clathrus columnatus. The sequence continues at coordinate 1,652,757 of BPWL01000001.1, forward strand.
CATTTGAGAAACGTAATAGGAGATTTACTGATATCTTATAAACAATCTATATTTGCAAAGTTACAATCATCCCTCAAACATTAGATAAACTTCAAATTTCCTTGAAATTTAAATAGTTTAGAAAACTCTATGAAAAATTTATATATTCTCACTGTTTACCTAATGTCTTCTCATATAGGAAAATCATACTATGCCTCCAGTTGACATTGCAGAGATTTTGGCATTCTTTATCTATGTTAATAGATCTGTAACACTTGAGCATGGAATCTAACAGAACCTCACAAGAGCATTCGGACAGTGAAAGGTGAACAAGCAAGATTGTTGCCAATTTTTCAAATAATTATCTTATAAACAGTTTGATTTTGCATGGGGAAGAGTTATATCTAATCTACGATGTGGTCTTGTACATCCAGGATTTATTCATCTGGACCTTCCTGAAAGGAATCACATTCCAGAAGAGACCCAACTGCCACCCAACTTCATAGACAAAAACAGATAAGAGTTTCCTACATGAGAATCTAGCAAAGGTATGCCAACATCATCATGCTTGATAGAAACTTCACCTGCCTGCCAATCTGTCATTAGCACTTGCTCGTGAAGACCGAACACCTTTAAAATTAATTAACATCTTCTCCTTACCTGAACTATCTGATGACACAGAAACAGAGAAGATTTACACAACTTACATTGACTTATAGTTTAGGGTAGTCATTTCTTGCTATATCTCTTGTAAATCAACCAAAAAATATACCTTAAAGAGGCCTTTTGCAACAGCAAATATTTCTAAAATTGGGAGCTTGTTGGAATTAGTAGTTTGGACACGCTACCTTACTATATATACCAGTAGTCCTCATAATCAAGGAGTCGAGTTGTTTCCACCTGGTGTCTGTGTCTGTGTCCATGTTTGTGAAATTTCTCTATTTTTCCATCTAAATTACTACTATCGGGAACCACTTTCTACAAAGCTGCTTGATGACAACTTGAACTCTTTACATAACAAATGCATTTGTAAAGCTCCCATCTACTTATCACCCCATACCCCATAAAATATGAATTAGTACTACACCAGAGGTGCCTAGAGGCACTTGAAACTTGAATGTTGAACTTGGACCCTTGACATTAAGCAGCACGTTCCGGAACACGAGTGTTACCAGTTGAAAAAATGTATCCAGAGACCCCTTAATACAGACAAAGAATTAGATTTATTATATATTAAAATGTCAGAAATTAATGAAGCATATATATGCGTCTCCATATTGCACCAGTATTGTGTAATGCGCAGCCCATTAATAAATACAGATTTATCTTAGTTTCACACTGCGGTGCACAAAGCATCTGTATTGTATTTAACTGTTCTTTAATTGAGTGTAGTTTCCTTGACTAGAAATATTAAATTCACGGGTTTTTACTATGATACCTTCCTAGTCAGCTATACTAAGAATTGATCTCACAGTCAGTGATCGTATTCTCAAAACGGCAAGCTCCTTCACCGTCAAATAGCGGCGCAGCCAGCGTTGATGGTTTTTCCAAAACAGTAACCTCATCTGTATTTTTACAGGGTTGTCCGGAGGCGTTGATGATTGAGAGGCATGTGCGCTTTCGAAAGAGCATCTATTTTTAAGTACACCGCTATCAATATAATTTTCAGAACGAAGAATACCACACCGACTCAGCACAGCATCCACGTGTCAGAGCAACAGAGATTCGGAGGCGCACTTTACTCCAGCCATGTAAGAAAATTCAAATGATTGTTAGATAAGATCTTCTTTGAAGATGTTCTTTATGTATTATTGCCCATCCTCCTTGTGTCCACGTACATAGAGCCAATCTTGAATTGTCAATTCAATTAACAGTTGACGGCATGAAATTTTCGTTTCAAAAGATACCTCGTCAAATACTCTAATAATACATGTCGCCAATAATCCGGAATCCGAATCAATCTATAGTCCGTTAAAACTAGCCAGCACCTCCCTGTCCATAAAACTTGAAGAGGTAAGAAGGTCCCGGGATGACAAACAATAGTCGTTTTTCACGAAGGATAAGAACATGAAGCATTGGAAGAGCTGCAGACCAACAAAACACCATGATAGACGACACCAGCATATCCCGCATTCCTTTTGAGAGTATGCGGTCAGATATACACGATATAAAGAAAATGCTGAAGCAATCGAAAGTATACATGGTTGTTCGACATATTCGCAACAAAATAGAGCCTAAAGTACAATTCAAACCATCCATAGCCTGACACACACAAATGGATCCGAAGCAAAATCTACACGGCTTGGATGGGCCCTCGCCATGCCGTGTAAGGGAATACATGCCTCCAGGAAATTATTATTTTTAACACCTGAAGCTATATGCTTTGGTAATAAGTGTAAGGTAAAACTCACAGCTACCTCACTGAGCAGATTCTGGATTCCGTTACCATCTTTTAGAATACAGTATCATCTGCCAGTGGGTCTCAAAAATTCGAATTGGAAAATACCTATACTAGTAGGTATTTCTGCTCTTGGGCGTTTCCAGTCTCCGCAACTGCTCTCTATACTTGGAAAGATTTAATTTTGATTGGTTTGGTGGCCATCTAACACTAACTAAGCAGAGCTAAGCCCGTACTCTGCTCGATCAACGGGGGACACCGCGTGGTTTTTCAGGCAGCTTCCAAGAACAACCCATCAAACTGTGTTTGGACTACCCAGATCCCAGACTAGCAAAATATTACAATGACCCCCTTCAAAGTCCATAGCCTGATACCCTTTTGCATGATTTAAGAGTTTATTTGTTTTTCTCTTTATTAAAGTAAATCCGCCGTTAGTACAGAATCCCTGTATCCATAGAATGTAATTCTTTTTCTCATTTACCAATTATATGTCCTTATGTTGCGGTGCGGAATATACCTTACCTTTTGTTCCTGTACCGCCCGGAAATGCGCTTAGTATTACTTCATTTCAAGTGAATCAATACGCTTTGATTTCAGCTTGTATGGCGACTCACGATGAAACGTTTCAACGTTGCCTATCACCCAATCTTTATTATATAAACGCATATACTTTAGTGCACACTTCAAAAAAAGTATTTACGCACGATTCGGCATTTTCCGTTCTTGTGCGAGGCTGCGAACCCGCCCGCCCGCGTAAGTAGGGTGAATATGTAAATCGATCAGCATGAAGCATGTTCCAGCCTCAGGCTGAGCCCGACGTTGACCAGCAATACAATCGCCTCAGGTTTACGGTTTATTTGAAGTTTCGCCTAACAATCAATGACATGTCATAATATGTATATGATATTATGACAATACGCTGGACACTATAATCGCCTCAATTGGAAGGCATCTTGATTAATGAATGATTCATGTGATTATAGAATGATCAAATGCGCCCCCACTGGCGACGGCCACAGAAAGTCACCGGCTTGCGGTGTGTTCGGATATAGTGTCAATTATCGTAATGTCATTAATTTTGATTGTTTTTCGGGTGCCAATTAAGCCCCGCCGCTGTCTGCTCCATTGGTAAGTCTTTATTTTATGAGACCCTTTATAATATGAAGCAAGCCTGGGACGGGTGAGTATGCTGGGAACCGTTAAAATATTAATTCAGTTTCTAAGTGAGCCAGTCACTAATTTCTGAACATGTAATAAGCACTTTGTATATAAGTTAATCCCCACCTCAGTGGAGAAGAGGCGACGACAGGTGGCCGGTGACAGGCTCACAGAATATGCACAGATAATATATCGTCCCCAGAAAGTGTTCCCGGCACGTATACTTAACCGAACTTTTTTATGATTTTTATTCTTTAGACACACAATGTCAGGCCAGTATCTTGAAAAAAAATGATAACATAGCAATCTGTTACAATTTAGACTCCAACCGCGCATTGTCAACACAAATTTATTACATAAAGATGAAGGACGACACACTGTTGGGGCGTGATACTGCCCTGAAGAAAAGAAACTCTCCGGACCCTAGGTAACTCTTCCGGTATTTTTTTAAAATGATCTGCCTGCATACACATATTAGTGAATCCGTTATTGGCAATTACCCGAATACATATAATAACATGTAGTTTCGTAAGTTCGTCCTTACTTTACCTCGTTCACCAGTTTTATTTTTCGGCATGTCACTTGTTCAATCCAAATTTTGAACAAAGTAGCTTACAAATTACCCGCCCCATAAAACCTCTTTGCGATGAATCACGGGAAAACCTTATTTTCAAAACGCATCGCGTCCATAAACAGAACTGTGACTTCGATCAGTGTGTATCTACAATCTATAATTGGTGAACTATATCAGTAGATGGGTATCTATCTCTATTACTCGCATAAAGTTTCGCAGTATGTATCACACAATAACACGATGCCCCCTAAATTCAGACTAGATTCTTTTGTTATTCCTCAGGGTCTCAGGGTCCATTTCCTCTGACTTGAAGGGTTACACGAGGTGTTAAGTCCGAATCGAAGGAGAGTTATATGGTTAAGCTAAATCAATTCGAAGAAACGAGGCACGATACTGCTCTCTCGCACAAACATGTCCATGATGACGAGAGTTGTCGAGAAGCCTAAAAATCATGCCACAATACGAATCAAAAGTAGGCAGCCGTTCGGTTCTCAAGTTGGAAAAGAGTTCCCTAATCTGGACATTAAACTCTGTCGGACAATTTCCAAAAACATTGGTGATCACGAGTCTCACACATGAAGCATAGCAATGCGCGGTAAATCAACTTGATAAGGTCCTATCAGCGGCTCCAACACGGAACAAATTGACTATATCCATTGAATTACATTTCCTCATAAGCATGTGTTACCAATGTGGAAGGATTATAGTTACTTACCTACGATGTAATTATATAACAACGGGATAACCTTAAAAATGATATATGGAGGGGGTTAATTGAAGCACACCGAGCGTCGTATCAAACGAGGTTCTCCATGTCCGTGAAGGATTTCATTACCCACACATCAACGAAAACATGATGCATATAGTATGAAAGTGGGACTCCCTTTATGTAATTACCTGAGCATTCAATCAATGGATAATCCAATTAACCTTGCTCCAAAGTAAAACACTGACAGACGGAGGAACTACTAAAGAATATATCAGCTGCAAAATATTTGTCTAGAAGTAAATGCGTTTCCCTTATCCTTCCATGCCCCTCCACGTTTTTGACCAGTACACGTGTACTCGGATATCAGGTTCCGGCGAATGTATGGGGCTAATAATGTTTGGATGCAATTTCCTTTAAATGGGGCAGATGTTTTTATATAGTCCAAGCTTTTTTTTGGACATTGAGGAAGGACTCTGGAATCCAATATCTTGAAACTATAAGTTGGGGTTTTGTATGTTCAGTCTCGTGACCCAAGACACGACCGCCGAGCAAAAATAAGAAATTGTATGAACATACCCATATGTCTCATAGGAAGAATAGCCGAATCAAACCAACGCAGTGAAGTCGGAAACATCGGGTTGGAGAATAACAAGAGTTGCTATTTAGTTCCATATTCATGGAAACACCGGCCTTGAATTTAACGTTTTCCACGATTTCTGGATCTAATCTGCCAGAAATCTAAGTTTATCCACAAGAAAAGAAGCCACATGACAAAAAAATTATTCGAACAAATGGAGTTTTCGTTAGAAAACGGAAGTTGTTTTCAATGGAGGACATGAGACAGGTGACTTTTAAAAAACAGAAGGCTCTAAGCGAACCTATGGAATCTGATAAAATGAAAGTTTTACCTCACCTGGGTGATTATAAGCAAAAATATCGGTTTAGCCACTCACAGCATCTATCAAATCGATATTCGTTTCCAGGCTTCCAAACCAACGGCAGCAGAAGCACATCTGGATCCACCGAAGGAGGCGTACGAAACAGGACCGAAAAGTGTTCCAGTGCTTTCTTTTCAAGTGGCAAACTAATTAGGGTAAAAAGCTGCTGACCCAAAGATCGGGTTTTTAGTACTTCTCTAGATTGGAACAGCAGATCGTCAGCGCCTCTGACTACACAGCGCTCCGAATTCGCTAAAGAAGCTTGCTTTTACCAGTTTAAGTTTTAAGCGGGGATAACACATATGCACTAGTACCTATGTAGCAACATACGTTCACGTTTCGAAGCGCTCAAAAAATTGGATGATAATTTGTCATTTGCATTGCTCTGAAGTTCACTCATCATAAAGTAAGCTTTCAAGATTTATCGCAAAGAAGGTTTTGAAAGATTGACTCACATGAACAAGATAGGCAAAATTTTCTCAATCGCGGCCAATTCTTTAAAGCTAATTTGAAATACCAGTATAAATGACAAATGACGAGACCGTTGTATCAGAGTCCAGAATCCAGACGAGGTGGCTTGATCCATAAATAAGTAGCTCCAACCTCGAAGTACTGCGTAAGAGATTGGATGAATTGCGATTCGGACATTTTACAATGACATGATTTTGGGACCTTGCACGAGGCCTTGTAGTATTCTTGGAAGGGTAACAAATTTGACAAAGTTCCCACTTGGCGCTAACCAACCAAAACCGCCTCCGCCAGGTTCAGTACCAATGATCTCGTCGTCACTTGCCTTTTTTGAAGATTTTGTAGACTCTTGGGCTTCCAGAAGTCCTTCAGTGCTAAGATGGAAGCAAGTTTTAAAATTAACACAAGCATGAACCTGTCACATGTCACACGATATCACAATTTTTCTCCCTCAGTCTAACCACTCTTTCGCACTTTTTTCTCAGAAAAATACTACAAGTACTATTATGATAAAGAGCTTTTTTACAGAGGGGATATAATGAGACAAAGTTCGTGCTGGGATATCGTATCGTTATAGGACTTGACTGTACTCGGGGTTTACTCTTTGATTCAATGATCGTGTCTTCCCAGGCGACCTGCATCCTTGCGAATATTCCTGGCTTCTTGTTGCTTCGCTTGGGCTCTCTTTATTCTACGCGCAAGAAAAAAGAATCGGTCAAGATTACTATTAAAAACTTTTGAGTGATAATTTTACAACTTACTCTTGAATGGCAGCAGCTTCCAAATCCTTGACATGCTGTCTAGCTTCTCGTACGGCGCCTCTAGCCATCTCAAGTGCCCTGTCTGCGTCGCTTTCAGCATGTTCGGCATCTGTAACTTTCTGACGCGCAGCTTTTATAGCAGGGTCGTGGGCAAAAGCATTTGTATTGGGTGAGTTGGAGAGGCTGTTGTTGCTTCGGAATTTAGTTAACAGGCTTCCACGTCGAGATCCTGTGTCGTTATGGACATCGGACGAACCACCTGAGGTATGGGACCCTATGCTTCCGGATCTGCGAGCGAAACGAGACGTGTTTCCGTTCTGGCCGTTTCCAGCAGTAGGTCCGGGATGGAATTGTTGATCGTAATCTTCAGACGAATCACGTTTACTTCCGAACAAAGGCATGATAATGTTTAAGAATGAAAATAGGTGTTTTTCTAAAAAGAAAAGAAGATGTATGTGTGTATAGATCTGATACTTTGAAAAAAGAATTCAGGTTTTGAATTGTATTTATAACAGAATTCGTAGTACATGGTGGAGATACCGGACGTCATGCTTTCTCCACTCAAATGCGGAGCCTAATTTCAGGTTTTTTGGAGAACGCTCCATCCTACGTATGTTCAAATTAGCTGGAATCAACTAAGCTTGGGGCGAAGACAGGCACGTCCGGATTCCCTTTTCTTTGGGAACCAGGTCTTTTGAATGATGAGACGACCCCAAATAGCTACTAGTATGCATCACACCACGCCACCGTGTGAGGATTTGCCGACCTCTAAACCTAGAGGTGCACGACGCTTCAATATCGATAAAGCAGAAAAGAATAGCTTCACGCTACATGAATATCGGTATTCAACGACGACAACACGACCTCATTTCGCCTCAGAGGTTTACCTTTCAGTTCATCTCTCACAGCGTTCCTGCTTACTCCGGTCCATTACATTATTAATTTCACACGTGATGGCTCCAATGATGGTACTACTATTGTGGAGAATCAACCTGTACCCAAACTCAGATACTCGAAAAAGATCAAAAAGAATCAGCGAACAGTGAACTATTACATATAACAAGAGTACTCGGGAACTGCCACGTAAATCACTTCAACGTTCAACATTGTTTATTGTGGACAAAACTTAATTTGCCACTAGTAAGTAAGTACACCTTGATCTCCTTTTCATCATAATTAAGTAAAAATAACGCAAAGACTTTAGAGTAAAGGACCAAATTTGGCTCCGTGACGCATAGGCGTTTACACCTCCTTTTAGCATGACGTCACCTTCCAAAATTCAAATGTATACGGCATTTGAACTGCGAAGCTCAGAAAGATCAACGGAGAAAGCCATAAGCCCTTTATATAGAATATCGAATGCAAAAGCCTCTTTGTTCTCAGCCCCATTCCTTCTACTGATTTATCAATGACCACTACATCATCAAGTCCAACAGCCTCTAGCTTGGAAAAACCCACCTACGAGAAACAGGAATTCAAAGATGAAAAGGTTGAACGCCGCCACACGACTATCAATCCAGCTGTTGAAAATGTCAACGCCCTTCTCGTCAATCCTCTATCCGGATTGACGCATGACGAGCTAGATGCACAAGGCAGAGAGTTCGCTAAACACCATGATCTCGGACATCTCGAAGAGGAGTTTGCTAAAGGGGCGATTATAGCTCAAGATACTACGGTTTTTGAGAATTTACCGATGCTAAGTATTGAAGACAAAAATACACTTCGGATGGAAATCACTCACAAGTGGCGTCAACCCAAGGATCTTTACTACTTAGTGATCGCCTGTTCTATGGCTGCTGCTGTGCAAGGAGTATGTTCCTTTTCCAATGGAATCTAATGGTCATCATACTCACAAATAATAGATGGATGAATCCGTGATAAACGGAGCAAACTTATTTTTTCCCAAACAATTTGGTATCCCGCAAGACAGTAGCCGAAATCAATGGTTATTGGGTGTCGTCAATTCAGCTCCATATGTGAGTCCGTGAATTGATTATCCGAAGCCAAACCATACTAATTTTTTTCTTCTTTAGATATGTTGTGCTTTCCTTGGGTGCTGGCTCAGCGTACCTTTGAATAATGCTTTCGGTCGACGCGGAACGATATTCATCACGGCGTTGATCAGTTTCTTGGCATGTTTCTGGCAAGGGTTCACAAATAGTTGGCCACACCTTTTTGTATGCTCTTATTAATATTACGAGACCGGGTCAGCGTTAATTCATTACTTCCAGGCTGCGCGCTTTGTCTTGGGACTTGGCATAGGTCCGAAATCGTCCACTGTCCCCGTTGTAAGTACATGCATAACCAGAGGTTTAACACTAATGGACATTCATATATTCCCCCAGTATGCTGCCGAATGTGCTCCGGCAGCAATTAGAGGTGCACTTGTAATGATGTGGCAAATGTGGACAGCTTTCGGGATTATGCTGGGTTATGCAGCCGAGTACGGTGATAATTTATGTATCTTTGGAACCATCTCACTCATGTGATATTTCAAGTCTGGCATTATTTAAAGTTCCAGATACACATAATATTAAAGGTTTGAATTGGAGATTAATGTTGGCTAGCGTGAGTCGTCTTGTCAAGTTGCGTGTTTTATACATCTAATCACGACATTTAAAAACAGGCTGGCCTCCCTGCTATTATTGTATGCGCTCAAGTCTACTTTTGTCCTGAATCGGTAGGTTTGTTTAATGAAGCCATAAGATAAAATTTGACCGAAAGCAACCTAGCCTCGATGGCTCATGTCTAAAGGGCGATACCCTGATGCCTTTCGATCACTACGGCGTTTGCGTGGTCACGATTTACTCGCTGCCAGGGATCTGTTTTGTGAGTCCCTTCGAACTTAAAATTATATATTACAAAATACGAATTTTTTTGATTTCGTAGATATCCATACGTTGCTTGAAGCCGAGATCGAAATTAGTAGAAGCAGAAATTTAGTCAAGGAAATGATAACCGTGGGACGGAATAGGAGGGCTGCAATTGCTTCCTTCATTGTAATGTTTATGCAACAATTCTGTGGTGTCAATATCATCGCATACTATTCTTCGACTATTTTCCAACAATCAGGATTTAGTCAAGTTCAGTCCCTTCTATCTTCGTTTGGGTTCGGATGTGGTACGTACTATACTAAACATATATATTTGGACGTACGATTAAATAACGAGTCGTTTCTCAGTCAACTTCGCCTTCGCGTTACCGGCAATATATACAATTGATACATTTGGAAGAAGAAACCTCCTCTTAACGACCTTCCCTCTCATGGCGCTCTTTTTGCTCTTAACGGGCTTTGCATTTTTTATTCCAGGAACTCAAGCTCGTGTTGCTCGTACGTGATTTCACTTAGACATTAAACTCTTTTCCTCATCTCGTTTATAAGTGGTGTCTGTTGGGATTTATCTATTTGGTGTTTGTTACTCACGTATGTCAAATAATGTATTATTGAAGGGAATTTACTTATTTTGTCTTAGCGGGAGAAGGACCTGTTCCTTTCACAGTACGTGACAATTCATTTAATATCATTTAAAAAAACCATAACGCCATCGAGTAGTACTCCGCCGAAGCTTTCCCTTTGTATATTCGCGCTATTGGGATGAGCTTTGCTACAGCCACTACCTGGTTCTTGTACGGTTTTTTCTCCTTTCTGTGTTTCGGGGGTTTACATTCAAATTTCTCAGCAACGCTGTCATTTCATTAACGTTCCCCGCAATGCTCGGAGCCTTTACCCCTCAAGGGGCATTTGGATGGTATGCCGGATGGAAGTATGTCGCATGTGCTTTATTTTCAGAATCCATTGCCGTTATTCAACATACCTTTTTTTTCAGTATAATTGGCTTTTTCCTTATACTCTTATTCGTCCCGGAAACTAAGGCATTATCACTAGAAGAACTTGATCAAGGTTTGTTAAAAAATTTGTTTTGTTTTGTAATATCTAATTGCTTTTTCCGAGTTTAGTCTTTTCTGTTCCGACAAGAAAACACGCGACATATCAGTTTAGAGCCCTGTGGATAAACCTGCGTCGATGGATTCTCCGGTCCAAGGTCCCTCGTCCAGAACCATTGTATAATTTTGAAGGATTGGAGAAAACATATGCGCCGGCAGCAGGTGGCCACTGATTAACGATTTAATTATTTTGTACTTTAAATATTTAGTTTACGAGTAGGCACGATATTATAATTTAATTATCTGTACAATATGGCTCGGTATCTGTAATAATTCGATGTAACGTTATAGATCTACATTATTTATGATTTCTTGTTGGCCATTTGGATGCGTGACTCAGTGTGACGTTTGCCGGAATCTGACATACTGCCTCAAGGACGGACTATAACCGTCTGACATTTATTAACACTTTTATTCAATCCATCTCGGCGCGAAACAGTGATGACTCAGACCACGTATCTACAATATGACTCTCCTTGTAAGCAGGGTCTTGCAATGTACCATATGTTTACCTCTGAGTGCATTGGTCACAATAACTAGGGCCTGTATATGCCATGGATTGGTGCAAAAGCTGGCCACAGGGACAGATTCGCCCTAGAACACCTTTTCGACTTGCTTTAGGATCGTACACCGAAGACTATCGAAATCGACTGACCATAATTGGATTACAAGACGAGCGCTCGTTGGTCGATGATGAACTGCATGGCACGGGATATAATGACTTTATTGTTTTAGCAGAAACCAATCATGGTTATCCCGCTACTCGATTACAGTGGCAACCTTTATCGTCAACTACTTTCAATTGGGCTTCAAAACTATCCAATGCTGAACTACTAGCTACGACAGGCGATGCTCTTCGAATTTGGGACCTAACGTATGAAGGAGAGCAAAAGACTACGAATTTTGTTGGACGACATCAATCTTCATCAGGATATTCGTTATCACAAAGAGTAGCTCTATCAGGCGTAAGTCATTCGTGTTCTTTTTACCCTTTTTGTCTCAAAAACACGGCATTTTTGGCTATTAGTCTAAAGCGCCTAGTTCCTCTTCAGGACCACCCCTAACATCCTTCTCTTGGAACACGGTTCTGCCCAGTCATATTGTAACTTCATCAATAGATACGACGTGTACTGTGTGGGATATCAATGTCTCCTCAGCGATTACGCAACTGATTGCCCATGACCGAGAAGTCTATGATGTTGCATGGTTGCCTAACTCCACGGACGTTTTCACCTCTGTAGGGGCTGATGGCAGCCTGCGGTTATTTGATTTAAGATCATTGGAGCATTCGACGATTTTATATGAAGCTTCCACCGTTCGAGCAAAAGAAAACGCCAAGAGCGCATCTCCTCAGCCAAAACCCATGTCATCACCACTTTTACGGATTGCTTTTAACCCATCGGATTCTCATTACATCGCTACCTTCCATGCTGATTGTGGAGATGTTCAGATACTAGACATGCGCAGTCCTGGTGCACCTGTCATTGAGATCAAAGCCCATAAGGCGCAGGTTAATGCTATTGGATGGGGCAAGCAAGAAAGCATGTTGGCTACCGTTGGTATGTGCATTGTCATGATCATAATTCCTAACGCCAAATTTGTTGACGATTGTGTTGATATAGGTGACGATTCCCAGGTGTTAGTCTGGGACCTTTCACCGCAAGCTGTTGCATCTCCGCGACATCTCACTACGCGACTCGGTTCTTCTCCACGACCTGATTCTAAACGGCGAACGATAACAGATCCGGTACTGGCCTATTCTGCGTCATCCGAAATTAATAATTTAGCATGGTCGCCTCCTATACACTCGATGAACATACCCGGAACTGGAACCATGCTCACTGGTGGAGAATGGTTGGCTGTTGCTGCTGGAAAGTCGGTGAAAATACTCAAAGTCTGAGTCTGACTGTGACTTTACTTTTGCTGGCATTGTTATTTTGCTTTTCATCGTCAACGTTGTATATTATCTCATGATTTGGGATGGATCCTTCTGCCTAAAACCTTAAGAACGATCATCTAAATCCTGTACTTAGAAGTACATATATATAGCACCGTTCCGTCCAGGTATTGCTACAACTCGCTTTTGCTTGTAATCTGTTTCAAAGTACTAACCAGCTAGGCAAGGCGTTAGACGGGTATAATGACAAAAACAATAGAAACCATATTTGACACATACCGGAACTTTTTCAAAGGTACCTAGTGGAATTGATGGATGTCTAGTTTTGGGATAGATCGCGTTCAAATTATAATGTTGCCGTTGTCAATGCTGGTATAACTTAAAGAAAAGCGTACGCTCTCTGTATGGATATCAGTGAGGGTCTTTATGTGTTGCAAAAATGACGTAGTCGAATTTCATAGTGTGACAACCTACAGCGTTCCCGAGAAACACAGAAACGGTGCCTAGAGTAATCCTAGAGTCCAAGTAATGCTTGTGCGTTGTATTTCAAAGGGTATACCGCTATTACGTCTCTTACATAGTTCTTTGAAACTGACACGATCATTTAAGAAAAATTTCAGAAATTGTCACGCATCACGCGCTCGCGTTCCCTCCACGAGTTTCTTGTTGCCACCGAAACGTCTTACCTGGGAGTCCCGAGTTTGACGCTATCAAACTTCTCAAATTTGGGTGGGAAAACATGAAAGCTCAAGACCATGTTTTTCAGGTGTTTTTTTTCCCCTTTTTTATGTGCGCATAACTATTTTAACCGATTAATCGCGTAGTACGCTAAAACTGGACGCGCGAAATGTCGCGGGGGATGTGGAGACAACATTGCACAAGGAACCTTGAGATATGGGATGAAGTACGTAGACCAGGAATACGGTGAAACTACCATGTGGTCGCATTGGTAATTCTATCTCCTTCTCTATCACGCAGTCGTTTATATGCACTGAACTCAGGGAATGCGCTTCAAAAGCACTACGCAATCTGGCTGGGGTGAACTTGAACTATGTTCCAGGATTTCGCGCTTTACGGTATGGTTTATTCTGTTTTTTTTTCATGTCATAAACATACTTTTCAGCCTCCAAGATCAGGAACGTGTTCAACGTGATGTCAGAGCGCGTAAAATTCTCCCTGCCGTGTCCACCTTAGGGCCTTCGAGTAGTGAAACGAGTATCCAACCTCCCAGCAGTCAACCGTCTAGTACTCCATCTCATATGGGTCAAACAGCGGGTCAAAAGCGTAAACGACCCCAAGAAACTGGAATCAAGAATAATCCCTCAATGGACGACGATGAATACTTTGATTCTTCCCAAGATGAAGCGAAGGATGAGTTGTATATTTCGCTGACGGCTAAAATCGTTGGTATCCAGTATTATCAAGGTAATGTTTATATTCGTCGTCTTTTCATCCGCGGCCATCTAATCGAAATACTAGGATTGGTCGGTCCAGGCGAGGAAGTGACTTTGGTTAGAGAACCTTTTAATCGATTCGATAGGAATGCTATTCAGGTATTAAACATTTCCGGATTGCAAGTCGGTCATATTCCTCGAAACATTGCGGAGAAGCTCGCTCCACTTATTGATTCAAATCAAATTGCTGTAGAAGGTACTTAATTCAATAATATTACTTTATATTGAACTCAATATATTTCTGTCAGGTGTTATGCAGGAAGGGAACATCGTAGGCAGGAAACAATACGCATTGGGCATGTACGAATTATAGTATTCAAATTCCTTTCCACTTTGTGTTCATTCCAGTAATTTTAGGACCCTCAAAATTTATGGCTCTTCCCAAAAACGTCCGCAATTAGAGCCTTCATTGATATGGGCTACTCCCAGACAGCAAGGTAAGAGTTATTTTTATTTCAAAGTTCTGCTGTGTCGGCAATCGAACTGAAAAGAAAAGGTTTCACTGATGCTATGAGGCTTAATCTTCAAACCCTGCCGTCCGCGACTCAACCAATTGCTGGACCCAGCAGCTCTGGAAGTTCCGGCGCGAACCAAAGGGCAGCCCAACAAAGAACAGCGACTGACCTTCAAAAAGCAGCTGACCTTCGCTTGCTATTAAGTTCTTTGGAGAAAGTGGATGATGAAGGGAGACGAGCATCTTTGTTAGACATCGTCTGTCCCACTGAGGTATATTTGTTTGGAAATTATTTTATTTTGATTGATAAATTCATCATATACTTAGGATATATTAAATATGCCTACTCACCCTAATCCTCCTTCGGTTGCAGGTGGACAACTTAAGGTTGATTTACTGCGACACCAGGTTCATTTTCCTGCTCTTGTCTGTGTGTTGCATTGGCTCTGATCATTTTTAAGAGCCAAGCACTAAAGTGGTGCATTGATCGAGAAAACCCCATTTTGCCTCGAAAAGCATCCGATAAGCCTGTACAATTTTGGCAATATCAAACCGGCGGTACGAAGGTAGGAGCCGTCAGTTTTAATTTTAATTCATTGATATCCTACAGCAGCAGGCGTTTTACCTAAATCTGATTACGCACTCTCCTCAAACACATCCTCCTATATTGGGACGTGGTGGTTTAATGGCAGATGCTATGGGTTTGGGTAAAACACTTACCATGCTTGCCTTAGTTGCGGCCACAAAATCCGATGTTTCTGAACAGTTTTCGGGCGCCACGCTAATAGGTCTGTATTGGTACTATCTCCAAGACCGCGAATGCTCATCTCTTCTCAGTTGTTCCTGTCTCCGTAATCTCTAACTGGAAAACCCAAATACATGACCATTTCACCGAAGGCGCGCTGACATATCATCTGTACTACGAAGCAGGTCGTTCAACTTCTCCTGAGAAGCTGACTACTTATGATATTGTAATCACATCGTATCAAACTGTTACGACGGATTTTAACTCAAGCGGAGGACTAGATAGTACATCAGCTAAAAAACGAAAACTTGAAGAAGGTCTCTTCGGTGTGAAATGGAAAGTAAGCGGGTTTTCGATTATTTTAATGCAGTTGGCTTGATAGCACGATAGCGAATAATTTTAGATGAAGGTCATACGATCCGAAATCCTAAGACTAAAATGTCTTTGGCTGTTAAGGCCTTGGAGGCTGAACGTAGATGGGTAAGTATGCCCCATATTCAGATATATACCCATGTAGTTATAATTTTACAGGTTGTCAGTGGTACACCAATCATAAATTCTCCCAAGGTGATTTGTTTTTGTTCTCGTCACTACGGTAAGGATTGAAAGGACCGATAAGGATTTGGGTTCTTTGCTTCAATTTCTCCGTATCTGTCACCCTCTGGATAACGAGGAATACTTTAAACGTTTAATTTTACGCCCTATTGCCCAAACTTCTCCAGAAGGAGCGGAACTTTTGAAGGTATTTGGATTTCATTTCCTGTGGAATGATTTATTAATTTCGCAGGCTGTAATGTCACATATCTGTATACGTCGGACAAAAGAGATGCAGAATGAGAAGGGGGAATATCTAATTCCTTTGCCACCTGTGGAAATGACGCTGATACCTGTGGCGCTGGACGAAGCTACCAGAGTAAGGATTGCTGTTTTATGTAATATATGCCGAGGTCGCGCTAACACAGTTTAGAAATTATACGATGAGGTCGAATCTCTTTCTCGACAAAGGTTTACTTCAATAATGCAAACTCGCTCCCAACAATCAGGAAGCCTCAATGTAAATTTACCTTTGAATATACATACTTCATAATTCCTAACTTGAAACCAGATGCCCACTAATGTCTTGTCATTGCTCACAAGGCTGCGACAATTGACTCTTCATCCTGGATTGATTCCTCGTAACTATGTAGAACAGCTCCGGGCCATGTCTTCTGATGTAAACACTCCTCCCCTTCCTGCCATGCCCATCACTTCTCAGGATCGGATTCGGTTACAAGCAGTTTTGGCTCGTGCAATTGAAGACAGTGAAGAATGTCCGATTTGTTTCGAAGTTTGTAAGGATTCAAGATGCTTTTTTTTTGCATTAAGACGTTGACTTGTAATCCAGCGGGGGACCCTCGGATTACGCCATGCGCTCACATATTTTGTCTTGCTTGTATCACAGAAGTTATTTCGAGGGATCCCAGATGTCCCATGGTGATTTGATCTTTAAATACCATGATGAGGGGATATTTTCTTAACCTTTTACTTTTAGGATCGTCGTACCATCAATATCTCAAACCTAATTGTGCCTCCCCCGCCCTCCGATTTAACTCAAGCTCCTCCGCCACGTGAGGAAGAGGTGGAAGAAGATACTTTTACGTCTTCTGCTAAAATTGATCAGCTCATTCATCTACTTCAACTTATCCCCAAAAATGAAAAATCACTAGTATTTTCACAATTTACTTCTTTTCTAAACAAAGTCAATATTATTTTTTTTCATGGTCATTTATGCTCAACACATTGTTTGCTAACTTTTCCTTGTTGAAGATCGCCGAAGCTTTGGACCAAGCTGGGTAAGCAAGAAACGATTATAAGAAGAGCGATATTTTTCATCAGTATTTATATAGGATTTCTTATGTCAAATTTGATGGACAAATGTCCGCCCGTCGTCGTCAGGAAGTGCTTGAAAAATTTAGCAAACCATTACGAGAACAGGAAAACCTGGGGAGTACAAGTCAGGCTCACACCAATCAGCGACGCTCCCTTCGGTCTAGCAGCAAACAAAACATAGGCGGCCCCACCGCCGAGGATGACGCTGACGAGGGCGATGATTTTGTTCCCAGTGATGATGATGATTTGGAAGTCGACTCGCCGAAAAAGTCTAAAGGGAAATCTAAGAAGAAGAATAACAAGAATAATTTCGATGATGATCTGGACTTTCTTGATAACCCAGTGGTTATGCTGATCTCATTGAAAGCTGGGGCGCTAGGTCTTAATTTGACTGTCGCTAATAATGTGGGTTTTGCTCTAATAATCCTTTCCATATTTTGATCTGATTTTATGAATAGGTATTTCTGTGAGTAACCCTTTATAAGAAAAACCCTCGTTTATTAATTTATCAAATACTCAGCATGGATCCGTGGTGGCGTTCGTATAGAACTTTCTTCTTTTCTCCTCATCAGTTGATCGATTATATCATTAGAAGAAGGGATTGAAAGTCAAGCGATTGATCGTTGCAATAGAATTGGGCAGAAAAAAAAAGTGAATGTATATCAGTTGGTTGCTGAGGATACTGTGGAAACGAAGGTAACTACGTATTCGCTATCGGTTGAGATAAGGGATTAATTGAATGTAGGTTCTCGAAATTCAAGACCGCAAGAAAAAATTGATTAGAGAAGTAAAGTTTATAAAATATTCACTTTTAGTTTTCTTAAGCGTCTTTTTCTTCTTGTAGGCATTTTCTGGCCTTAGGAGCACCGAAACTCAACGCCAAAAGAAAGAAGCAAGACTCCAAGGTAATTTTATTGGAAGTCTCACTCGGGATAACCAACTAACTTCATCTAGACCTTGTAGAATTGTTTGGAGCTCGGGGAAATACTAATCCCCAAACATCTACATGAGTTTTCCTCTCTCCCGTTTTAACGATAGTCTATTACCTTAGTATCTTTTTTACGTAATACAATCTTAGTCAGCTGGTGACTTGTTCATCCGTCCACGACATCATGATGTCTAAACGACCTTCAACGACGGTCAATCCGGATCGTACGTTGAAAAGACGACTGCGGTCCTTTGAAGATGGTGAAAAAGGATCGGGATTTCACAAGCTTTTATATGACGAACTGATACTGCTGATATTCTCTTACCTTTCGTATTCCGACTTGTGTAATATTCAGAGGACCAACAGTACATGGGCTCGCTTATCGCTTGATAACCAGGTACATACCATCTGATCTCAGGCTTATTAAATGTTATTAAACGATTTGGGATGCAACTCGAGTAGCTATGGAAGCATCTTTACCATAGGGAATTTGGCAGGCGTCGGTTGAGGGGAAGCAGGGGTTTCTCCTCGTTATCTGTGATAAGGTCTGATGGCAGACCGGTCAAACCACTTCCGAATAGAAGCAATGTAGAGTATCCTCAAGAATATAAAGACTGGAAATGGATGTTTCGGATAAGTTGGAATTGGCGAACAGGTGAGTCCAACTGGGTGCACTTTCATCTGGATAAGTACTTAATCAAGGTTTCTTAGGTCGATCACTGGTTGAAGAGTTGTCATGGTCGGATGTAGATGATGGGGATTTCCCCCTTCATATTGCTTTGGCTGGAGGTCTCATTATTGCCGCCTCACCATTTTTATCCACCGTTCCTCGACTAATTCTCCAAGCTGGAGAAGAGACTACAAATGTCATTCCCATGAAGCATGATGTTTCGAGGATGATTACAACTCTTGCATTGGATCAATCTCAACCAGCCGGTTCAAGTTACAGGCTCGTTGTATTTTATTCCACTGGGCCATTCAGTGTATTCTTGGTCAATCCTTCAAATTTGAGGGAATCGAGGGAGATAATAACATACACTTCCTCTGATAATAGGCGGCTGAGGTCAGGAACGATTATACAGGCTGCGTATCATCATCCGCTACTGGTCACATTATCATCACGATTTGATTTGACCATTTATGAGTTACAATCTACTGAAATGAACGGAAGGCTTCAAGTACGTCTACGACAGACTCTCACTTCATTTACCTCCCATCTACCAACATCTCTTATTCTTTCAAACCCGTCTATCGATTTGTATAGACTTATTCTTGCTTATACTGCTCCCATCTATCCGGCACATTGGACCGCGGGTATTACAGAGGTTATGATATCGTCGTTTGCAGTGCAAACGACTCATTCGACTACCGCATTCGACATGGGGTCCGCTTGGGTTCCTTTGACACCAGAATTACTTGCGAGTTTAAACGAACAAAACGACCGCAAATTGTCCAATGTATCATCAGTTTCTACCGACGGTCGTTATGTTGCTCTTGCGAGTGGAAGCATCAACTCGATACAATTGTTTCGACTCTCTAATAAGTCTCGAGAATCCGGAATCAAGTTGACATTTCTACGGACTTTGCATGGACATTTAAGTCCAATTCAAGCATTAGCTGTATCTGACGGTCGTTGTGTCAGTCTGTCTCGAGATGGAAGCCTCTGGGCATGGGACGTTGATCGAGATAGTAATGTGGAAATAAGAACGCAGATTTACAGTGATCTTCCGGTTTCCTCTCAAGTTATATTTGATGAGCGTCGCATACTTGTAGCACTAAATGATCGTATCATTATCCACAGATTTGACGTGTAGAAGTATACATACTGGCGGATTTGTATTTTAGGTTTCAATTGAATTAGGCATCCCTGACCGTGTTTTTTCTTCGACTTTCCAAACTCCGACTGGTATAAAAACTACGCGTCAAGCGCCATAGTCTTCCATTTTTTCCATACCCGTCTGTCATGGTCGTTTCTCTCGCTGCCTGGTCTTTGGTTGTTGAACCTGGTAAAAAAATAACTCACGATGTTTTTCGTGATATCAAAATCACCAATGCTGCTCTCGGAGCCACATTGGAAGACGAAAAGGCTCGTTCGACGTTGAAAATCTTTTACACGCCACCACCCACTACTGACGACGAGGAAGAGGATGAAGGAGAAGATACCAAAAAGAAAAGCCCTCAAAAGCAAGAAAACGAAAATGTCAAGGAAGTTGCTTTGTGCTCTCTTATTCCTGGTTCGGTATGTTTGCTCTCTCTCTCTAAAAAAAAAATGAAATGAATTCATATTCATACCATCTACAGATCGAGCAGGTTAGAGTTTAGTTATGGTCTCTACAAGATGTTTTTTTTTAAAATCATTAAGGCTACTTTGGATATCACCTTTGTCGAGGATGATGTGGTCCATTTCGAAGTTGTTGGCAAAAAGTAAGCACATAATCTTAATCTTTAAAAGATAAAACGCGTGATTTACGTGTATTTTAGTTCTATCCATTTGTTTGGAAACTATATAGGTAGGTTACTGTAAAAAAACAAAAACAAATCAGTGTGTACACTTCTAATCTCTATTCTAGATCAGGATCCTATGGCTGATATGCCACCGGAGGATGATTATGATGAAGATGATGAATCGGTAAATCTTCTCGATGTCAGTTCTGATGTCGAAATTGACCCTGCCGAGTTGGACGGCTTAGATGATTCAGAAAATGACGAAAAGTAAAGCCCATTCAGCACTATATCTGTTTTCTATCGCCTTGAACTTTCTTCTCTTTTCTTCACAGCCGGTTTGAAGAACTCCCTGACGATGATGCCGTGGCAGGAAAGAAGCATGGACGTGAAGAGGACGACACCATGGACGGCGATGTCTCCATGACTTCAGCTAAGAAGTTAAAAGACCAGTCAGGATCGGCTGTTGATACCAAGTCATCCAAGAAAGAGAAAAAGAAGGGCAAAAAGGAGCAAGCTAAAGGTGAAGAAGCTGATTCCAGTCCTGCGAAGTCTGCGGACAAAGGTGCTTCAAAGGAGATGAAAGAATTGTCCGGTGGTTTGAAAATTAAAGATGTAAAAACTGGGTCCGGAAAGCAAGCTAAGGCCGGCAATGTTATCTCAATGAGGTGAATATTTCACTACATATATGTTTTTCTCTACTTCAATGTGTTCTTTTTGCTCTTAGGTATATTGGTAAATTCCCCGGAGGTAAAGTCTTCGACAGCAACACTAAAGGCGAACCGGTAAGTGTCGCGCTTCTATACCATTTATATATATATATTCATATCACCTTTACGTAGTTTAAATTCCGTCTTGGTAAAGGAGAGGTTATTAAAGGTTGGGATCAAGGTGTTGCCGGTATGAAAGTTGGTGGTGAACGTTTGATCATTGTCCCCCCATCGCTTGGTTATGGCAACAAAAAAACAGGTGACATTCCAGCTAACTCTACCCTTCATTTCGGTAATTATAACATTATTTGGTCTTCTGGAAATATTCTAATCTCAACACCGTATAGAATGCAAGTTACTTGAGATCAAATGATGTCTCTCAAGCCCTTAAACAAAACCTCTCCTTCCGCATATCTTGTTTTTACATGATTTGCTTAAAAAGTTTAGTGTTAGGAATAGTCCTCTTTATTCAAACAGAGTTCTATTAGTATGTTAACATTTCGAAATAATAACCATGAGAGACTGCTTTTTGGGATGTCGGTGTCACACATGTTACATAAGTCGAAAGCATGCAGCAGCAACAAGAGGCTGAAAAAACGGACGAGGACGCGACGACGTTAGAAAACTATGTAACGCATTTAACGAGCCTGCTGGATCGCGTGAATGCATTAAGAAATCAACCAAGCTCTTTGTTGATGCCATCCACTTTCATCCGAACAGAGGCAGAGCAAGGTTTCGAACAAATTAACAATGCAAAAACGGAAATTAAGCAGTTAACCATCCAAACACCATTGAAACTCGCATATGACGCGTTCCCAACGAGTCTGGAAGATATAACCATCTCAGGAGCTCGTATGTTAAACAGGAAAAGAGCGTACGTTTCCTCTTCTTTTTTTCCCAATTCCAATGCAACCTTTCAACTACATGAAACCTTTCTCTTAGACGTCCACCAAGTCCTACACCAGAATCTCCACGATTAGCAGTTGCTACACCTGATCTCATATTTCCTCAAATATCAAGACCCCCACTTACAGTTTCTGAATTGCCTTCATACATTCGGGAACACAACAAAGCAAATTTTCCGAGCAAAATTTACATATGGACGCATGCCCGACCAGACCCTAATCAACCGAACAAATTGCCTTTATTGCAAGATAGGATTACTCTTAGGATTAGCATCCTTGATGTCCTGTATGCCTATGTTAGGTTTGAAGTCGAAGGAGCAGACGATGAGGATATCCGCATGATTGGAGACGTTACAAAGGGGAAGTTGATGGTAGAAACTGCTACTGTTTTCGGACCCAGGGAACGTGTAAGAAGAAATCAATCTGCTTTTTTTTTTATTTAAGGCGTTCTGACTAGTTGGAGTCTAGAAATTACCACATTCCCAATCTGATTTCGCCGTTTTTCAAAAGATATCACAACATATTGCATGGCTGATACAAGCTCAACCTGAAGTAGAACTACAAAATATAGTTGTACGTGTTTTCACAAAAAAAAAAACTGTTCCTCCTTATTAATATCATCTTGGGATAGAATCTCTTTAACGCGTACGAATCATTGTTTGTTTCACAGTGCACTATTTGCCACCGTATTCTATCTGAGGAAGGACATTTTCCTCCTGTCTGTCGTATATGGACTACGAGCCGTAAACCTAAAGATAGTCCAATATCAGATGAGCCGGAGGGTAAATGGGAACCACGGCATCGGACGTGTTTATCAGTGTAGAACCATCACAGATTCCGGGTATTGTATATATATGTCATAGCATTAAAGTCTCATCGTATTCGATACGGTTAATACAACATTTGTTTTTTTGGAACCATTATCAGCCATCAGCCATCCATTACAATACCGACCTCTGTGCCCCTTCTTGAAAACTTGGCGGGTTTATTTTAGATCCCAAAAGCCTCTATTTGAAAAAGCGGAAGAAAGTTTTGATATAAAATAATATCTTGTATTCAGCGTTTCGTTTGACTGGCCGCCTCTGTTGTTACAAAGTATGAGTACGTCAGCTCGCTCGCCGCGTGTATGGACAGAACAAAAAAGACGGACCTCGTCGAGTAGCATCTTCTAATAAGTTCACATCCACAGCCTTTGCAGGAAGTTGAACGTATCTAACAACAGATCCTCGAATAAAACAGTTCTTTACAGCCATCTAAAATATAATCAATACTCGTAAATGTCTTTCCAAATAAAAATAAGGGCCCCCTTGTACCATATGAGGATGACGAGATTCATCTGAAACTCTGATATTATCCAATCGAATATTAAGAAACCTTCAGAACACTTGTAAAAAAAGAAGAAGAAAGTCAAGTGAACGGGCGTACTGGTCTACGGATTTAAGGACTCCTGTGATACATAGATCATTCTTGAGTTCGACAGTAACAGTCTGATCAGTCAATGTTTTGAATACCGAAAAGATAAGCTAATTTATATAAAGTCGATAAGATTACTGTAAAAGTTGAAAAAGATGACCCCGTACCATTGTGAAACCAACTTTGCTGCACGCGTTAGGCGATTGCCAGTGAACGGGCCGTTCAACACCTGCATTCGGAGTTGAGCGCTTAGTCAATAAATTTTCGGTCATCTTTTTTTTTTTTAAACTCATCTAAAATATATACGTACACCATATATATAAGTTATCCAGGTGGTTTTTAATAAACTCAACGAGAGAGAAAAAGTTATAATACACGGGAAGTACATCGCGGTAGTAGCAAACAAAAATCCACTAGAAAAAAACAAACAAACGTTGGTTAAATTTCAGGTAAACGGGGGTAGGCCAACGAAAAGACTACGTTGAAGACGAATAAGATAGATAAATATCCGATAAACAACATGGAAACAGGTGGTTGGGAAAAATTATACACAGAGGTTCATGGCATCATCCAAAAAAGATGCTATGAACATTGTTAAAAACAGCTCTCAAAAAATAGAAAACGGGAAAAAAGAAAAAGAAAAAAATTGTGATTCTTTACACGGTATTTGACTGCAGGTTATTGCTAGCCATCGATGGATAAACATCCGATGCCTCGTTATTAATAAAGCCATCACTACTTCCAGCACTGCTAATGCTCAAGGTCGCGCTTAAAGGAGAGTTATCGCTAGAAGGTGGAGATTTCGCGCGGAGTTGTTCGTATGCTCTTCCCAAGCTGCCGTTCCTTGAATAACTACCCAACAATGGGGAGTATGAAGGATATTCGCTCTTTACCATGGGATTGTCGACTCCCCCAACCGACATAGTAGTAGAATGGTCATATAACTTGACACCTTCGTAGCCTCCCTCGTTAAACATCTCCATGGTGGAAGTCTGGTCCAATGAGGGCTCCGGATACACGAGGGGTTTCTGAAGTTGACCTGCTGCAGGTAAATGCCAATCACCTTCGGCGTTCCCTTCATTTTGTGTTAGATTTGGCTTCTTGTCTTCCGAGTCAGATTGTAAATCAATATCAAATGTATCAGACGTAGGGGAAACTTTAGAAGATGACACCGGAACAATCGACTAGAAAGAAAAAATTACTCCTTTAGTATAACTCAGCAAGCTTTCAAGGATGAACTTACATATTTTGAAAACACTTTATCTAGCATACCCTTGAGTTTTCCCCATTCAAAAACCTTTACATCCTTTTCAATATTACGGGGCCTCGGAAGAGGAAACTCCATGATAATCCGAAAAAAATCCTCCGTCCCCGGTTTGGTCTTGCTAATAGTGAGTGGCTTGAAACCTTCTAAATTCCTTCTGATACGGTTTTTCTCCTCAACTTCAAAGCGATTTCCGGCAAGAGATTCAAGGAGGTATATAACATCAACGGAAGTTATGAAATAATCATCAATGTCTTCTCGATGTATGCAGGACACAACGATAGTGTTTTCCTTATACGAGCTTTGGAGAATAGGAGCGAATGATATTTCAAGGGTGTTTCCTTTTAGACGTTTCCAAAATTGAACGAGACGTCGATGGGCCTGATTTTCGGTATCCGTCCTTGAAATATTGTTTAATATGAATAGATTAAGTTTTGAAAAAAAATAAGGTAAAAAATGACATACCAAGACTCCTTCATAGATTCTAGATTGCCACGGACAGTAACGACAGCTGGTTCGGAAGCATGGTAATTCCCAAGTTGTGAGGTGCGAATCAACGTTGAAGATTCACCGGACACAGAAATTGTATTCGCAACTGGAGAAGAGCGGGCTCTCTTTCTTGTTCCGGTTGCAAACACAGAAGACTGGGGGAGAGTCGAAGACGAAGACATCTGTTGGGTTAATGTTTGAGGTGATATAGTTGTTCCAAAACGATTAGAGGGTTGGTTGAACCTTGGTTTGTTAGGTAGATTTAGAGGGAGGCAAGCCTGAGTATCGGAGACAGCGGACAAACGTCGAAGGTTTATTGTATCGTTGTCGATTACGGCTCGTTTAGAAGTCAATGGAGGAGGATAATTTGTATCAAAATATTGATGCTTTTCAGGAGATTTAGGAATACACTGATAATCGTATGTCGAGGTCGAAGAAGACGGACTCGGAGAATCTGAATAGTCTAAAAATGGACGGATGTTAACGCATACATTCTATGTGAGTCGGAGGAAGAGTCAAAGAAAAACGAAAAAAGTGCGCGGGTTTTAAATTATACTATGATGAATGGAATGGGTGCTAATACTGTTAGGGAAAATACTTGGGGCCGAAACTCCGAATAGGAGGGGACGATGAAGAAAGGGGGAAGAGAGGGATGTAAAAGAAAAAGAATAAGAAGAAAACATTTACCATCATAAGAGAATACCCCAAAGACAACCGAGTCAAGTAGAGTATTGTTTGAATCCAGAGCTTGTATAGTAAGTGGCCATTCCAGTCGACCGTTAGACGTCATATCGGCAACATGAGCGGAGACCTGTTCGACTAAAGGAACATAGGCTTTCAGGGTCCAATTACCTTGTGTATTCGTATACGAACGATCCGAGTTTGTTTCGACGATGGTAGGACGTGGTAGGTCACCAAAAACGAGACGTAAACGAACGGGACCTTGAACGTTGCTGGAGAAATCAATATAAGTCGTAATACAAGTGTCGTGTTGACCGGTGGATGGCATGTAAGAATAGACGGTGACCATTCCTCCTGAAGAAGTGACAGCTGAATTTCCGGACGTTGCTGGCTGGGAATAGGAGTTTGAAGTGGAGGGATAGGTGTATGTATTCACAGACTCGCTGGTTGTAGGGTAATGGTCCAAGTATTGATTTAATTCATCTTCAGGCGACGAGTGTGGGGAATGCAGAAGGTGGGGAGATATTGAAGAAACAGGGATTGGAATGTGAAGAGAAGGGGGGTGAAAACTGGCTGTGGACATAACGATAAAGATGGTTTAGAGTATGAAAAAAAAATAGGGAAAATATATTGTCAGTGATAGTGGCAAGGAATATCAAGCATGTGCTAATAATCCTTGTGTTGGATGGGTTGGTGGTGGTGGTGTAATAATGAAGAAAAATATTACATACATAATCTGCTTCCTCTCCTCCCCGCGCAGACCTCCTCTGTGCTTGCTGTAAGCAAAGGTGCCAAACATGGACACACATGCAAACATTGCAACACGTGCCTCCCTCCTTCGGCTCCAATCCAGGGTCTGCAGTCGAGATCACTTTTCGCCAGTATCCCGGTTTCATACTCAGACGCCACAAAGCTTTCGCTTACCTCAACCTGTCCATACGCTTCGGAAATGACCATGTCTCAGTTTCACATTGATGATCGCCTTTCCCTTCTCAGAAAAGAGAAAGAAAGAGAAAAAGCAAACAAAAGATAATGAAGGGTGGCCTTCGGACAAGCCCAGAAATTATCGGGGACGACCTGAAGATACATTGTTGAACGAAAATGGAAATTATTATTATTAGTAATCTCAACCGGAGATTCAAGATACCTGCCCCTGCCGTGGTCATGTTTATGCTTCCCCGCACTGACGCGTACTGTGTATGGCCGGTGAAGTTCTGGGAATTTCAGACCGGCGATAGCTCCGGCCATTGCGGTACATTATCTAAGTGCGTGATTATCGGTGCTATCGATAGTGTAAAAAAATGCTTGGAATGGGGATTTAAATTCCCATTAAGCTCTGCTCCTTCTTGGACCAAGTGGACTTGTGTGAACAACAACTAGTAACTCACAAGCTATAGTATATATGTACGTGGTTCCATTAGAGTTGGAGTGTGTACAAGTAGTACGAAAAGAGGGGAGCAACGCTCGAAAGATATCTGTGGGTGCCTTGATTTACCCCGTGATTTAAAACCGTGATGAAGCCTGAGTCCGATGTTTGCCAAAAAAAAGGGGAACAAACTTTGGGGGGCATACAGATTTTGCTTCTGAGACACAAGGCTTCTCCGCAGGTTACGGATGACAGTGGACGGGATAGGTGATAGTGACCAAACCATAGCGAGCCGTTCCCAACGGGGATCTTGAAGAGATCACTAGGACGAAAAGAAGAGACAGTAGACAAGTTGTCCGGAACCAATCCCCCTCCTTTTATATTTTTTTCCAGATGAAAATCAACCCGGACTTTGTAACCCGTTCACAACTCCAGAACATTGTAAATTGATTGATCTTTTAAGGCAAAATCAACACGAGGCGCGTTGGCAATAAACGTGATCGTTCGGCATCAAATTTACATAATTGTAAAACGTTGTATGAAACCTCTTCGAGTCTTCGTCCGAATTGCGCATGCAGTCCTCTTTGTCAGACTCAACATCGGCAGCATGCTTTCCCCATTAATATTATCATTCATTTATCACCGAAACGTCATCGAAAGATGAAAGAAACTGCATAGTTGTCATTCCGGAAAAACGTTATTTTTACAAAGAAGAGACATGGGTTCGCTAGGTTTCACCCTTTCAGCCGCAAAGTTCCAATGTACGTTCAATATAATCGGCCATCAAGCTAAACAATAACATTACTCAGAAACAGAAAGATGTTTGCACGTAATTCTTACCGATGAGTGCATGTACTAGGGTCTAGTTGCGTAAAATTCGTCAGTTAATCCTTTCCAAAACATGGAACACATCCTAATAAACTCACGCGCATGTTGCCAATATATATACGTCGAAGGGGAATCACAAGCTCCAACAGTGGTCGAATCATTGATCAGGCAAGGCTGGAGACTAGTTAAACCGAAACTTCCAGGAGATGTGTCGATAGCCATCCACAGTGGTAAGAAGGAAGCATAGGCGACATTAATCCCAAATTCTTTTCTGTACATTCCTACGTTTTTGAAAATCGCATTTTCGAAGGCTGGTCTAAATCAAAGAATAAGGCGTTTGAAGAAGATTTCTTTCAAAAGAATGGGCTTTACACTCCTGTACCGTTGAAATATACCCCCACCGTAAGGATGTTCTTTGCTCCAACTTTAATCAACCTACGCGTCTCAGTATCCTAATTAGGGTCCATCAGTCATTGGTTAAAGACTGAAATGTATACAGACGATCGTTTGAGCTGCATCCAACAGCAGGCCAGAACCGTCAGTCTCGGAATACGTATAATCGCTGCATATATATTATCTTATCAGCAGTCTTTAAAAAAAAGCACGTAAACACTTGCTTGATCCCGAAGAATACGATAAATAATGTGGAATCTTTGTCAAATTCAACATGTTGTCCTAAGAACACATCTGTCTGGAAAAAAATAATTCAGTGTGCTTTATGCCATCGAATATACAGGACAAACTTGGTTGATAAACGTTGAAATAGATATATTTCGGGCTTCAGCCGTCGGCCTGAACTCAGTGGTCAATGTCCTTGTCAGATTTAGTTTAAGGGGAACTATTGAAGTTCACCATAAAGTTAAATTGGTGACCGCTCCACCTGCATATATTCGGTGAATTAGACCGTCAATACGAATTTAATGCAATAGACGGTACCGATAGCATACGGGTGGACAGGAATATTAAGGTCATTTGCGAGATATTCCGTCCTTTCAGTCAGTGAGTTATAAGTTATTAATGAAGGAGACAACCAAAACGGACTTACCACGTCGGTCCATTTGACGCTCTGCCACCAGCCATAGGATTAGTGCCAATAATAATGGGAGGCGGCGGGGGGAAGACACCAGTCGAATCGTTCATGGCACTTTTAAATCAATGAAATTCTTTTTTTTTTTTTTTTGAAATTTATTATAGTAAAGGTAATTACGTCCAAGAATCTCCAAATGGTATGATATTCTTCATTTTCTTGAACAAAACTCCATCATTAGCGTTGACGAATGTTGAAGATTCGAACGTCCCGCATGTAGGTCTATATGCGAGGGTCAAACTACAATTATAATGCTCAGCCAACGTCTCGTGACGACGAGCTTGAAGATGGTCCGTGTACGCATAGACGGAAAGGATATTCAAAAGATAGAATGCTAAAATCATAATTGTTGTTAATGACAACCGAGGAGCTCCATCAGCAAATACATTGAACAAATTTATATCGTATGCGTTTACATCGAGCCACAAGAAAATGCTGAAACATTGAAGAAGAAAAATGAGGATCGAACAGCTGACCGTGCATCGGCGGCCCGCCAGTGCCGAAGATAGAAAATATCGGAAGATACAATGACATGCAATCAATCACAAGACATGCTACCATGTCTGCATTTTTTTTGGAAATCAAGGAGGGGAGGGAAGCCAATTGAAAGATGTCTATGAAGTAAAATCTTGACGAAAGTAAGAATAAACTAACGCGGGGTAAATGAGCAAAGAAGACCTACATGAGGAAGAATAGAAAATATGACGAAAACCACCATGTGTCACGCCACTTTGGTGGCGAGAAGAAAACAATGTTGTCCACCGGCAGCAGCCGATTGAACATTCCATCCTTCTAAAGCCTTACTACGTACTCTCGTTGGCACAGGTTGGACTTCGACATCCGAACCTAGCCCTAACTGGCAACCCGATCCAGAACCCCAGCTATATGCATGTCCCGCTCGTGAAACTGCCAGGTTATGACGTGTACCAGCTGACAAAAACGCCATCGGGTTCCCGGTGGGTGCGTCTATCGAAGAGGCAGAGTGGGGCGGTAAAGAAGGGTTGGGGTCACTCGTGGTCGGTGGTGGTGGAAAAGCTATCAGTGTAGGTTCTGAGATGAACTCATCAATCACAGCGTGAGCCGAAGGAATTTCATCCGTGTCCATTGCTTCTTCGCCCGCTGCCGCCTTTGCTGCAACTTTTCGCTCTGCTTCCTGGACTTTTTTTATTGCTTCATCTTTAGCAGCCTGCCTGCGAGTTGCGATGTCTATCATGAGAGGGTGATCATCAGCGAGACCGACTTCACGGCCATCACACCGACCGCAGCCCATAACACTGCCATCGTTTAACAAGAAAAGAGTGTGATGTTCTCCTCCAGATATTTGAGTAACCTTTCGACCGTTAAGTTTTGATGGATGAAGTGCATCAACCTCCGTTGGATGCCAGATGATATCATCGTCGCCTCCACGTTCTGGACTAACGCCTGTTTGTTTAAGACTGTTTAAGCCCCAGGCATATACGACACCTTTGCTGTTAACCGCAAAGCTGTGATAGCTTCCGCAGCCAATTAAAACGATATTCCGTAGAGACAATCTTTCCGGGGACAAACCATTTGCTTTGCGACGTTCAATAATACGCCGCCCAAGCTGTGCCGTTTGTCCCGCTCCCCATGTATATACATGCCCACCGGTAGTCAGAGCAAGGACATGATCGGTGCCACAAGCGACCTGAACAAATTGAAAAGGCGTCAAAGATGGGATGGGAAGTGGTTTAAGTTGCGTTTTTGACGAATTTAGTTTCCCATCAAATCCCAATAATCCCTCCGATGACTAAAAATTGGGTTGGAAATTTGACAGAAGTAAGAAAGTTGTGTACATACTCGGAAACTACCCCAGGATCGGAGATCACCATCCAAACCTAACGCAACACTTACACTATCGCCCGCGGATACAGCGACAGCACGGAAATTTTCATCGGCAAGTGATTGAGCAACCATGGGTTGGGTCTCAAGGATCTCAGCTTCGAGTATCTCAGATGGGTTTTCCGGATCCGGTACATCAACGGTTGGCCGACCGAGCGCAGCATTATCGTTTATCCCCCATGACCAGACCTTTATAAGATTATGTTAATTGATGCCAAATTAAGATAAAAACCGTAAATCTGACCTTTCCCGCTTCATCGATGGCTAGAGAATGCATACCTCCGGCACAAATGGTTTCTAACCCTGCACCTTCGGAGCCAAGAGTATTATTCTTGGCGGCCGTTTCGAACCAAGCGTGTAACCTTGGACGTGCAATTTCACCCAAGGTTTCAGTTCCGAGACCGAACTGGCCAAAGTCACCGGATCCAAAGACAAAAGCAAGACGAGGAGGACGTGGATGGGAAGCTGGTTCAGGGACTGTATTAATGGCTTTGGTTCTTGATCCTCGAGCCAAGACTGCTTTTTCTCGTTTATCTTTGACCTGGCCCCCAGTCGCAGTGGTGGTAGATGGGGGAGCCACTTTACCGGGAGGCCTTCCTCGTTTACGAGGGGCAGGAGGAGGAGAGGGAGGTGTGGGTTCTTCTTCTTCCTTTTCTTCAGGGACATTTTCATTGACAGGTTCTAACTTAGTCGCTGAATGTGTTTTATCGCCTCTGCTGCGTTTTTTAGGTTGAGCTTTATCGACTTCGCTATCAGCATCAACAGCAACGGACGCAGCGCGTTTTCGTGATGTCGATTTAGGTTTTGAAGTTTCTTTTGTTTCGTCTGGAGGAACAGATCTCAGGCGGGATGACGCGCGATTTCCATTGTTTCGAGGTGGCATGGTGGTCGTGAAGAGAGGTAGGCGCGTTCAAGTTCGCGTTCGCCACAGAGGAAGTCTGGTTCAATGGAGCCGAGAAAGTTCAAAACGTTACAGTCACACCGTGTCACTCCGAACAATGAAACTATCCACCGAAAAAAGGTGTGAGTATGCAGAGAAACTGATTATTCTATCATTAACTTAGCTAAAAAAAATCCAGATCGAGATCCTTGCTTGGTTCGCTACTATCTAGTTTTTTACAATGTCTTGTCGGCAATCGGATGGTCTGTTGTTCTTTACAACATAACTAGACACATTGCTGGATTAACCCCCTTGGCCCAAGTGGCATCCGCCACTTCAACTCCAACAGCAGCCTCTGCCCTTATAAAGAGACTGGGCTCGTATCAGATTGTGAAGGCTATACTCCCTTTTCAGGCCCAAGTTGAAGCGAGCATTCCTTCTGAATGGCTCCCTTTCCTCGAACGCGCCAAAACCGCTTTCACTGCAGTTGGGTGGCAAGTTGCAGTAGTTCAATCATTCGCTATCCTTGAAGTGCTTCATGCTTTGCTCGGTTGGGTCAGAAGCCCTTTGACCACTACCGCTATGCAAGTGTCTAGTAGACTAATCTTGGTTTGGGCGATTGCCGACCGTTTTGAATCTGTGAGTTTAAAGCCAACTCAACCGGGAACGATTTCATAATACCTTGCAGGCTAGATATAACCCTATTTATACCTCTATGGTTTTCTCTTGGTCAATTACCGAAATAATTCGCTACACTTTTTATGCATTGAACAAACTAGAGTTTGAACCTAGATGGCTTCTATGGCTGCGTTACACTACTTTCTACATCCTATACCCAACTGGAGCGGGTTCAGAAGCTGGTCTCATTTACTCTACTCTTCCCTATCGGCAGGCATGGGCGAACTGGTCAGAAGGGGATCTTATTCGCGGTTTACTATTCTGTATTTGGTGGCCTGGTACGTGTTTTCATTTCGATTACTTGTTAGATACCTATTCTTTCTTAGGACTCTATGTGATGTACACATACATGATTAAACAACGAAGAAAGGTGCTAGGCAAAGTTCGCTCGGAGGGGCAAAAGATCAAGACGATGTAGTTTAGTTGACATCTAATCATTTAGAATAAGGATCTAATCACCATCAACCCACCTCCTTTTAATCGGGCTTCTCCTATTGCAGACTTTCCATCCATTTGCAGCTTCTCAGGTAGTATAGAGGTTAGTATTCGCGCCTGTCAAATACCGCGAACGCGCGAGACCGGGGTTCGATTCCCCGCCTGAGAGTTTTTGTTATTTCATACAATTTGCTTTGTACCACCAGTCTTTTAGATGTTGTATTTATTTTCATGAAACCACTCATCCAAACATTAAGAGTACGGTGTAAATATAAATATAATTCTTCCTATTTTAGTTTGTTGATTAAATCGGGGACGACCTCATATAAATCAGCTACTAGGCCCAGGTCTGCAACTTGAAAAATTGGAGCATCCGAATCCTAAAACAGATGTTAACAGATAAAATGAACAGAAAGCTATATTATACCTTATTTATAGCAACTATCATTTTAGAGTCCTTCATCCCAGCCAGGTGCTGTATGGCACCGGAGATGCCAATGGCCATGTAAAGTTCGGGGGCAACAACCTTCCCTGTTTGACCCACCTAGAATTGGTATAAGAACATTGTAGAGAAGCAATACACTCTGAAAATGACCTGTAACGAGTTGTCCGCATAACCTGCATCCACCGCAGCTCGGGACGCGCCGACAGCGGCACCAAGCAAGTCAGCAAGAGGGTACAAGATTTTCTGGAAAGTCTCCGCGTCTTTCAAGGCTCGACCTCCTGAAATTACACGACTAGCACTTCCTAGATCAGGTCTATCCGATTTAGTAACTTCAGTTTTAATATGCCTAGACGGAATATCCGGAACTTCGACCGCATCTACAGACCGGACCTCAGCCGCTTCCCCACCGTACTCGGCAGCCTTGAACGACGTGGCTCGTATTGAGAATATCTTTATCGGGACGGACTCAGGAGCGCGAACGCTCGTGAGAGCGTTTCCTGCATAGATGGGTCGAATGAACGTCGTACTATTAGACGACGAGTCATGGGTGAAAGATATAACGTCAGAAATAGCGGGTAGATCCATTGTCGCAGCAACGCGAGGTAGAATTCCTCTCGCGGAAGAAGAATGAGCAGAGACAACATGAGAAAAGGATGAGGAAGATAACAGTTCCCGTATTAATGGGGCAACTGCTTCAGGTAGAGGAGGTGTATATAGCGGTGAGCTCGCATGTAACAAGGTATTCAGCCCTTTTAATCTGCCACAGAGGGTTAGAAAGAGAACAATTAGATGTAAAATTAAAGACATACTTCTTTGCCTTTTCAATGATATCACTAATAAACTCGGGTTTACTTAGTACAAGGCCAGTAACATTTCCTCCCAGTTCTCTTGCCGCGGTCAAGGCAGATAGAGAACCATGGTCAAGCTCACCATTGTGGTGTTCCAAATAGACCAATGTATTTGTATGTAAAGAGGATGCATAACGACGCACGGATGCTCTTACAATTGAAGTAACTGAACGTAGTCGAATGAGCATTGAAGTGTATGTGTTTCGTAGTAAGACGTCGCTTGGCTGGGGTCCACAATGCGCGTCACAGTTTAAAATTGGGTCCGATTCAATCAGTAATTGGCTCGTGATTTTCAGACAGTTCCAATGACCAAAAGAAAAAACAATTTATATATATTTAACTACTCAAAAATCAAACCCTTCGTTTTTAAACCTATCTAACAGTTGACCAGGTTTGGCGGCTTCAGCCAGATCATGTCGGCCCATTGATAGAAGACATTTACGTAGGGTATGCCAGAGTTGTTCACTCTTTTCGCTTGCAGCTGATTCTTGCATAGAAAGCGCAGTCAAGAAATGTTCTGCAGCTTCTTTATAAGCTCCGATATTTAAACCTATACCACAAAGTCAACCTCTGTGCGAATACTTCTTCCCCCCCGAAAAAAGACTTACATGCAACGCCAACATTATATATGGCACGAGTATACGTTGGGTGTAAGCGTAATGCTTCACGATAGACACCTAAAGCCTCCTCTGGTTTAGATCCGTTCGACAAACAAGAACCTAACCGGTTCCATAGTAGGTAGTCCTGTGATATAATATCTCGTTCAGAGAAGAATAAATGGAAAAGGTTAAAAAAGTTATTTGTTACCTGGGGTCGCGCTGATAGTGCCGCTTCAAAACAATCTTTCGCTTTATCAAACTCGGCGTTCGTATAAAACAGCACACCAAGGCCAATTTGAACGTCGGGGTCCAATTCTCCTCGTCCATGCTGTTGCCGTGCGATAGTGAGGAAAGCGTCTGTAGCTTGTTGGAGGGAAGCCCACGGAGCTTTGGGCAAAGATCCCTTGAATTCATCCGGTAATGATTGTCCATATTTAGCTATGAGCCAACGTAGAAGTGTGGCATGCGATGCCCGTTCGAATGATTCATTTGTGTATGAAATGGCAAGCGACTACATGCATCGGAATGAATGCACAAGTGATGATGAAACACGTTTCCAAAACTTACGATCATTCCTTCTCCTGATTGTCCCGATTCCTGAGAACGACGAACACCCTCTGTTAACGCGCGCATGGCTTGGTCTTCGCGTTCATCCATGCTCCTAACTTCTCCTAATAAGACCCAAGCTTCATAGTCCCCTTGTCCAAGTTCTCCTTTTTGTATGGCTGCTTCTAGCAAAAGGGCAACCTCCGTAAGTGAGCCGTTCCGTTCTAACAATTGCTTTGCTTGAGTCAAATGGGAAATAGGTTGATCCATAAACGGATTATCAGCCTCTGTTTGCGGTCAGTTTAGCGATGTACACAACCAGGATGAAAGATGGAAGTTACCGAATTGGTAAGGTTCTAATATAGGTATGCCATCTTCGTCAAATCGTTGTGCAGTCTGTTCACTATTGACACTGTCTTTCCAAGCCGTTTCCATATTGTTTGCAAACTCTAAGTCGTCCCTCTGCGATTGCATAAGATCATTAAATTCAGCTTCCCATTTAGCCATATCTTCTGTCGCAGGGGGTAACTCAGAATTCTGAAGTTGGTCCCATATCCTAAAAAAAACTCTTTGATCAGTTTAAGATACATTCCAAAATGAATGCCCGCACCTTTCAAATTCACTTTTCTCTTTATCCTCAGGCAGTACTGTTCCATCGTTAATCGTAGTACGTTCGAAAGCAGCTTCTAGCGATTCATTGTCATCTTTAATCTCAACTATACGAGATTGTTCTTTTGGGGCGAGTGCTGCGGCTCGGTTGAACGCTTCCTCCAGGTCAACCTCAGTAGCTTTTCCTTTCCCTTTTACATCTACCCTTGAGAACTCCTCGTCCCAATTTATTTGACGAGTGGACAAAACATCCATATTTGAATTTAATATGGGAATATATACACCGCCATGGCTCATCGGACCTAGTACGAGTCAATAACCGAACATTGAGCATAAAATCAAGACGGACGAAACGTTGATACATGTAATTCGGACTGTGACATTTGAGGTGCGACATTTTGAGGAACAGATTGTCCGAATTCCTCCGACCATTGGGATTTTTGCAAGTGCTGTAGTTGGGGAGGAGCCGATGAGGCACTGTTACGAGCCCATGCTAAACTTTCAAAATTCGGTATATTTGCAATCGGAAATTGGGGTTGGAGTTGATTTAATTCTGAGTTTGCTTGATGCATATTCATAGAAATCGCACGTTGAAAATCTGGTCGACTCATTCCGGAACCGTCAAAAAACTGCCTGGCCATGCTTGCATCCGCTACATTTCGAATCGCGGAAGGAGGAAGATGATGCAGCTAAGAATAACTTTTAGCTATTTAACAGTCAATAAAATACTCATACATATGCCCTATACCTTAGAGGATGACGGTCCATCAATCCTATCCTAAATTTATACCAAAACATTGAGCACGTTCATACTTCAAACATCACAACTTACTCGTTGGAGGCTTCTGTCACTTTCTGCATGTTTCAATATCTGAGAAAGAGGATTCGTTGCTACAGCACAATCTGCTCCAGAGATAAGCGATTCCATGTCCACGTAGGACAGAGGAAAAGACAGGAAAAGGAACTGGGAGAAGCCGGTGGCATCAGTATCACATGCTTACACAGTTAATTATGGACCTTAGTTGTTGATGACTTTTCTCACACGCCCATCACAACTGGCATCATGAATCAATAATAACTCGTTTGTAATTTTGTTCGTAAACTTCATTTACACCATTGAAGATGAAAAGTACTTTATCTCAACTCTTTCTATCTGGTGGCAGTGAGTCTGAGATAGCCCATCGGGTATCTTCATTTCATTCTCGAATACATCAACATACAAATGAATAATTGAAACAGAGCCAAGGAAAAGCAAGGAAGATGAAAAGATTTGACCAGGAGTAATAAGGAATTTAGTCGCTCAATCGAGCGGTCACCTCCCTCTCACATCGAGCCATCGCCCTACTCCGCCACATGTAGTCCCGATGTTTTCTCTCATTTCGCGACGACATTGGATTCGATTCTCATTCACGTTTTCTGAATACTAAAGGCTCGTGAATAGGCCTAGATATCGAAAAAATTCCAATTATTTTGTTCTCAAAGTTAATGTGTTCGAAAAAACACATACGTCAAAGTTATGCGAGTTTGGGATCTTAGTAGTTTCTCTCGTTTCTGTAAAACGTCAAGTCCAGCATATTCTTCAGGATCTTTCAATTCAATCTTATAATGCTTCAAGAGAACGACGAGTAAAGCAACCGCCTATGAAATAAACGCCTTCTGTCAAAGAATTCTATATCCTCCCGTCTTTTCGTACTCACCTCGACCTCGGCAAAGCTGAAGTTATGTAAAGGTCTCCATCTTAACAGCATCAACGGTGGAAGAAACTCACCGACGGCCAATACATGCTCTCATTCCTTTGAATGGACAAATCAGTAGCCGTCGGTTTTCAGGGTCGTGGAATACGACACACCTCCGGAGAAAGGTACATAAGCATCCCTGTTCCACTCCCCCAGGAAACGGGACGGGTCAAATTTCTCTGGATCTGACCAGTACTTGGCTGAAAAAAATACATAAAGTGCTTCGTAAATAACTGGAGGTTTGGGACATCTTACGATTATAATGCAGGGCAATTATATCAAGAATTAGATGCGAATTTTTAGGCACTGGAATATGTTCGACCCCTCCGTCAGCTCCTCGTTTAGGAATTATGGCATCTTCGACGGCTTGTTTGGGTACCGCCGAGATCTACTCAAAATATATCTCAAGACGAGTATCAGCACAAAAAAATCCTTACCGGAGGAAACAGTCGCATTGCTTCATATAAGGTGGCCAATACGTAAGAGAAGCGACCCATTTGTTCGTATGACTAGTTCCGGGTAAGTTCAGAAAACCTAGGTTCCTATTTACTATAATAGATTGACGCACCGGAATTTTTATGTCACCCAAATTCTTAACAATGTATCTGTACAATTTCCCTTGCTCGTCTTCATGTATTGCTAGAAGACCGAGAGTATATGCAAGTAGATGCGCGACGGTCTTTAATGGGCATCACGCTTTTATATCCAAAAAAATATGCGTATCGATACTGACCTCGTGACCCGCAAGTAGAAAAACAAACATATTTGCTAAAATACGATTTAGTAGACGATTCACAATTACATGTAAATAGGCACCAACCGAAGACCTGCTGGTCAGTGAACTTATCACTGGCATTGTCCCAAACATCTTCATTCTCGATAAGAAGAGCATTAAAAAGATCATGTCGTGGTGTTTCGTTGAGGCTCATCTGTCTCCGTTCAGAAACCATTTCCTCCATATATAACTAAATGATAGTTAGCGGTCTATCTTATTTATTTAAGACGAAATTATTAGACCTGCAAATCTCGGAACGACTCGTGGGTCTCGCGTATCACAGGAAATAGGTGGGATAGCCATTCAGGAGTCATAATCTTTAAGGGCAGCCCTTTTACAAAATTGTGTAGAGCGTGCTCAAAAGAAGACTTGTGGCCATACGGGACTTTATGGTTGTCTTCTTCCCAGGACATAGTTCGCCCAAAACCTAGATATGGTACTATAAGATAATGTTGGTTCGATGTTTTAAAGAGTTTTACCGGCGGCCGAGATAACCCTCAATGTTATCTGCACGAAAGTGGGATGTTGGCTAAGAGTACAGAATAATGTAACGGTATAAAAAAACTTAACTTGAAGCATGAGGTTGGGAATATGTTCAATTATGATAGCATTTGTATCCTTTCCCCATTGTTCGTCAATGAGACCAAATATTACTTTAATTGATTCTTCCCAAACTATTGTGTAATTTTTCTGAAGTTTACAGGATCAGTGATTGTTGAGAGTCGGCGTAATACACTGAAGATACTTCTGAAAAACTGGGTGCCACAAGTTTCCTATGACGTTTCCATCCTTCTCGTTCCGCGATAATAATGTTATCTCCAAACACCTCTAGATTGCTGTATACTTCGTGATACTTTATGAAGCGATTTCGATGAGCGAATATTTCCTAATTTCAGTCAGTTATCACAGCGCAGTGCCCAATCAATATAATTTGTGACCTTCATTGCCAATGGGTCCGCGATGATAAATCCTGGTTGTATGGAAGGAAGATAGGTAACCTATTAGGCAGAATCTTTCAATCACAAATCCAAATATTAGACATAGGATGGCACTCGTCCGTACGTACGAAGCTTATAACGTCGCTATTGCCCGTTAAACTAAAAACTTTAGATACAAATAAGTAAATACCAGATAAGTTACAGGGGAAGCTCACTCTTATGCTTTAACTTGACTGGCCAGTCATAACCAAGAGATATGTATGGTATGTATGGTAGAAGCTTTGCCAAAAAATTATAAAAGGGAGAATATACACTGACGAGGATGGTTGTCTTACCATTGTAGGTCCGCTTGATTGTAACCTGAATAAATAGCATAAACCCGGTGGACGTCTTTAGAAATGAAGATATTATTTGTAAATAGAGAGAGTAACAAACGAAGTTTAAAACATACTGCAAGCCCCGTAATAATTTTTGATATTTTCGATATTTTGAACCTATCCACAGCAACACTAAAGTAAGGGATATCCAAAGTGGGTTTGCCATCTGTCGTTGTGAAGTGAGGAATAAGTTATTACAACTTTGTGCTCTTGGGGGGACATTTATACCTTCATCGCACTTTAAACTACCATTGGATTGTGATCCTGCGGGATGTGTGCACAAAATCCAAGCAAATATTGTTCCTTCGATCAGGTTGAAGCGCAGTTAGTCCATATTAGTAGAATTTGCGATTGTGCGAGAAGGATCTGTGATCCAAACTTAACTCCGCGGTGAGAACTAGAATCAGAGACAAGTTAGGCTGGGGTGCTGACTGGTGCTGAGCATAGCCATAGCTCAGTCAGAAGCTGTGTCAGCGAAAGCCGTCGGGTGGGCGGGATCCCTGATGGATGGTGAACAGTAGTAGTCTTTTACTCCTTTTCGAATTATTTTCTCGCAAAGTGACCCTGTATACGCATATGATGATTTAGATGGAAATGATTGTGTTTCGGATTCACCCCTTGTAGATTCGACTTGTCTCGCCATCCTCTTGCTAAACACTTTTTGGTCAACCGAGCTACAAAGCTGCCAAATTTGAGACTTGATACAGGCCACTTTCAATCATCAAGTGGAAGCACTTTGCGCACATTGCTCATTGACTCCATGGAGAATCGGACCCAAAACCAGAAAGTTACAACCACGGTCACATACCACTATGCCATATGGCACAACCCTCTATTCTTTAATTATCATAAGGAGTAATTTCATTATCTGTCATTAACGTGGAGGCAAATAAAGTTGTCGTTTGACACCCAAAGGGGTCGATAATAATTATGTAATAACGTCTCGTCATATCCGAGCCTCATGTATACAATAATACAACGAAACATTTGAGTCACATTTCCGAATAACATGTTTGACTACTCCTAAAGGAAAGGCATTCTCGATCAGATCTTTTTTCTTCCCCGTAATCTTTCGTTTTTCTTTCGTTTTTGCGCATGCTTGGACTACATATCAATACTTATTGGCTCGTTGTTCAAGTTCATATACCTTGTTTTACACTGTTGAAGATGAAAACTACTGGTCATCGCTCTTATCTCATGTACCGTAACTCTTTCCTATCTGGTGATAGTCAGTCTGAATAGCCTGTCGTGTATCTTCATTTTATTTTCGAGTACATCGGAATAAAAATTAATTAATAATCGAAACAGAGTCAAAGAAAGCAGGAAATGGAAATGTGACCAGGGATGATAAGAGATCTCAGGCTAGTCGCCAAGGAGAAGGTTCGCGCACCGAGCCATGGTTCTACCCCGCCACATGTGATTCAACAAGCATCTCGTGACATTGTATTCAATTCTCATTCACGTTTTCTGAATACTAAAGGCTCGTGAGTAGGCCTAGGTAATGAAACGGTTTCAATAATTCTTTTCTCCAAAGTTTTAACATGATCGAAAAAACACATACCCCAAATTTAAGTGAGTTCGAGATCTCAACAGTCTCGCTCGTTTCTGCAAGACGTCAAGTCCAGTATATTCTTCAGGATCTTTCATTTCGATCTTATAATGCTTCAAGAGAACGACGAGTAAAGCAACCGCCTGTGATATGAACGCTTTCTGTCAGAATTTTTTATCCTCCATCTTTTCATACTTACCTCGACCTCGGCAAAGCTGAAGTTATGTAAAGGTCTCCATCTTAACAGCATCAACGGTGGAAGAAACTCACCGACGGCCAATACATGCTCTCATCCCTTTGAATGGACAAATCAATAGCTGTTAGTTTTCAGAGCCGGGGAATACGACACACCCCCGGAGAAAGGTACATAAGCATCCCTGTTCCACTCTCCTAGGAAGCGGGATGGGTCAAATTTCTCTGGATCCGACCAGTACTTGGCTGAAAAAATACATAAAATTGTTTCGTAAATAACTGGAAGTTTGGGACATCTTACGGTGATAATGCAGGGCAATTATGTTAAGAAGTATATGCGAATCTTTGGGCACTGGAATATGTTCGATCCCCCCGTCGCTTTTTCGTTTGGGAATAGTGGTATCTTCGGCGGCTTGCTTGGACAGCGCTGGGACCTACTCCAAAAAATATATATCTCAATCTGAGTACAAGTACTAAAAGCCCTTACTATAGGAAACAGTCGCAATGCTTCATAGAAGGTGGCCAATACGTAAGAGAAACGACCCATTTGCTCATATGACTAATTTCGAGTAAATTTGAAGAGAACGTAGTTCCTACTTTGACTCACCGGAATTTCTACGCCACCCAAGTTGTCAATGATGTGTCTGTACAATTTCTCTTGCTCGTCTTCGTGTATTGCCAAAAGACCGAGAGTATAGGCAAGTGAATGCGCGGTAGTCTGTGATGGCCATCACGTCATTCATGTCCAAAAAATTTTGACTATCGATACTGACCTCATGACCCGCAAGCAGAAAGAGAAACATATTTGCTAA
The DNA here is from genome assembly GCA_020884735.1 of Clathrus columnatus. Classification (NCBI taxonomy): domain Eukaryota; kingdom Fungi; phylum Basidiomycota; class Agaricomycetes; order Phallales; family Clathraceae; genus Clathrus; species Clathrus columnatus. Next base: position 1,695,498 of record BPWL01000001.1, read on the forward strand.
AATACAATTTATTGGATGATTTTCAATCAGGTGGGTACCAACCGAATAGCTGTTGGTCAGTGAACTTATCACTAATGTTATCCCAACTGTCTTCATTCCCGATGAGTAGAGCATTAAAAAGATCATGTCGTGGTGTTTCATTAAAGTTTATCTGTTGTCGTTCAGAAACCATCCCCTCCATATATAACTAAATGATAGTCAGCGAACTGTTTTATTTAATTACTCAAAACGAAACTATCAGACCTGCAAATCTCGAAACGACTCGTGGGCCTCGCGTACCATGAGAAATAGGTGCGACAGCCATTCCGGAGCCATAACTTTTAAAGGCACTCCTTTTAGGAAATTGCTTAAAGCACGTTCAAAAGAATATTTATGGCCATAGGGAACTTTGTGGTTATCCTCTTTCCAGGACATAATTCGCCCAAAGCCTAGACATAGCACCATGAGATTATGTTGGTTCGATGTTTTATATAAAAAGTTTAGTTTACCAGCGGCCGAGATAGTCCTCAATGTCATCTGCACGAAAGCGGAACATCGATCAAGAGTTCGGAACAATGTAACGTGTATCCAAAAAACTTAACTTGAGCAGTGAGGTTGGGAATATGTTCAATGGTGATGGTCTTTGTATCTTTTCCCCATTGCTCGTCAATGAGACCAAATATTACTTTAACTGATTCTTCCCAAACCATTGTGTAGTTTTTCTGAAGTTCACAAGATCAGTGGCTGTGAAGAGCTGGCATGATACACTGAAGATACTTCTGAAAAGCTCGGTGCGACAAGTTTCCTATGACGTTTCCATTCTTCTCGTTCCGCGATAAGAACGTTATCTCCGAACACCTCCACATTGCTGTATATTTCGCGATACTTTATGAAGCGATTTCGATGAGCGGATATTTCCTACTTTGGCTCAGCTATTAAAACGCGGAGCCAAGTATTATGATATGTAACCTTTATTGCCAATGGGTCCGCGACGATAAATCCTGGTTGTATGGAAGGAAAACAGGTAACCTATTAAGTAGAATCTTTCAACCACAAATCCAAATATTAGACATAGGATGGCACTCGTCCGTACGTACGAAGCTTATAACGTCGCTATTGCCCATTGAACTAAAAACTTTAGATACAAATAAGTAAATACCAGGTAGATCACAGAGAAAGCTCACTCTTATGCTTTAACTTGATTGGCCAGTCGTAACCAAGAGATATGTATGGTATGTATGGTAGAAGCTTTGCCCCAAAAATATATAAAAGAAGAATGTATACTGACGAGGATGATTGTCTTACCATTGTAGGTCCGCTTGATTGTAACCTGAATAAATAGCATAAACCCGGTGGACGTCTTTAGAAATGAAGATATTATTTGTGAATAGAGAGAGTGACAAACGAGGTTTTCAACTTACTGCAAGCCCCGTAATATTTTTTGATATTTTTGATATTTTGAAGCTATCTACAGCAACACCAAAGTAAGGAATATCCAGAGTAGGTTTGCCATCTGTCGTTGTGAAGTGAGGGATAAGTTATTACAACTTTGTGCTTTGGGGGGGATAGTTATACTTTGAAGCCCGTTCGGGGCAGAGATACCGTGAATGTGATCAGTTGGCCGCGGAAAAGTTATCGCGAAAACGGGCTGTTCCTAGATACAAAGGAGCTCTTACTTACCTGGTGGATCCGATCTCATTGGATTCTGATTCCGGACTGTGTACAAAGAACCCAACTATAGCTATAGAGTAGAGCAGGTGTTATTTGAGGCCGAGAATCGTTGGGCTACGGTGTTATGGCCCGGGGCTAGAGGAACATCCGGTGTAATACTACTAGTGAATTGAACCGCGGACGCCGGACACTAACCAAAACTAAAAAGAATTCAGTACAACCTCTTCTCTTTAAACAAGTAAGAGCCACTGATCTTTATCTGTTCTATTTTATTTTGTGTCTCAAATTCGATAACTTAATGCGGCCGTGACTCGGACGCGCCTTTAGCATCATCTCGACATTATAATGTGCACCCACCCAAGTAACAAAATTCCATTCCAATTTAAATTTTGTCGGTGCATATGCATAAACTATGTAATCGGTAATCAATAATCTTTTGTATGTTGTAATGGCCACAGGATGTCGCTCAATGACTCACTTACCATATCTTAAGATTCAGAAGCTTGATTGGAGATCCGTTTATATTAAAAACTATTAAAAACTATCTAAGATGAAATACAGATATGCATTATGACGAATTTTCATCAAACGAGGACTTTTCTAATTAATACCGAGCAATATAGAGATACATATGGAGAGTCGAAATAAAAACAAACAAACAAACAAACAAAATATATCATAAAAGACAAGACTATGGTTTTAAGAATTTATGTGATATCAATCTTGTTCCTTGAGTTAGGGTCTTTGCAACTACAGGTAGTGTGGTATAGAGTGCGTAGGCCATCCCAACTATACGCGATATTCAGTATAGGTGGTAACTGTTTGAGAAAGGTTATAGACTTACATATTAAGATAGGAATCCAAAATAGCACTAGCATTCGATCCTCTGGGCAGGTGGTCAATACTCAAGTTTTCTAAATGCAAAGTATCGTGACTTACGTCTATTTGACTGCCGTTTAGGTTTATAGTAATACGCCACAACTTCACTATCCGACACCTTCCATGAACGGTATCCTAATCGCCTTGCCCCTTTTGCGATAGATAACAAAGACGAAGTAGGAACCGGTTTGGTTTCCGCCAAATTGAGCGTTTGTTGTATTGGTGCGTCCACTTCTTTTTGAGACGATGAGGATGGGGTAGGATCGACGTTATCCTCGGGTTTCTTCACAATTTCGTTCTCCGGTCTACGCGGTGAATATGGGGGCAGATCATTTTCGGCAGAATTATTACTATTTGCAGTCTGCATGGCCGTAATATAAGCTGACCATTTCTCCCATTGGTGCTTCCAAGCGCTGTTATTCGCGATACTATCGTACGCAGCCCATAACAACGCAAGCGAATGTTGCTGGTGCTTCTCTCCAGACTCCTCTTCGAGATTATCTTTCTTCTCGCCAGATGATGCACCAGCTCGAGGCACGTTGAGCCACGGCAAGTTTGGAATCAAGGGAACGAATATCGGGAAAACAGGAATTTGAGGTAATCCTCCCCATGGCATATCAGGCAATTGAATATGCGAGAAACCGGGAATTTGAACGTTCGGTAATATATTCTGCGGTAATGTTCTCTGTAACCTCTTCACAAAGGACCGATCGCGTTTCATGTCTGGCTTCGAGGATTTATCAACAATACTATCTGTTGGGCTTTCATCTTTCCTAGGAGACTGATGAGACACGTCGGATTCAGATGAGTTATCTTGAAGCTGTCCATGAAGATGAGTTGATGAAGTTGTCCGGGAACGCATACTATACAATCGTCCAGAAGATTGGGAACGTTCTTCATCATGTTCCCCTTCATCCTCCGATGGCCAGGCCTCATCGTCTCCATCAATCCCGCTCTCAATGTCATCCAATGAAGTAACAAACCGAGAAACTTTAAGAATATGTTCAATCTCTCCATGACTGTTCCCCCTAGCGCGATCAGCAGGGGTCAACCCCATGCGATCTACAATGGCGGGGTCAGCTCCTTCAATAAGGAGGACCTCAACACCTTCCTTCCAGCCGGCCAACGCGGCAAAATGCAACGGTGTCATTCCATTATTATTGCGTGTATTGACATCCACACCCCGCCCGATAAGACAGGAAACTAGTGAAGGAAGAGCAAGGAATACAGCGAGATGAAGAAGTGTTTGTCCTGTGGCATTTTTGTGATCAAGAGTAGTAGGGCTTGATTGGAAAGCATTGATCTCGTCACTTAATGGAACATCTAGAAGGGTAAGAAGTTTGATAATCAAAGTCTCGAGATCAACCCCCGTCAGGTATCTCAGTGCAGAATGGGATGTGAAAGGTTCAGATGAACTCTCCATTGGTGTTATCTCACCCATAGAGCTCGGCGGACCGGAATTACCAACAATACGCATGGCGACGTTACGTGCTTCTTCTATTTTACCCGTCATCTTAAGGCCTACAACCTGTAACGCGAGTTCCATCCTATTTCGAGTTAAAGCATGTCCTTTCCAAATTAAGCATCAAAGACTTACAATTGTCTATCTGATTCATCAACATAGTGGAATAACGACGGGGTCCCATCTTGTTTGAGTTCCGCGGGAATACCTTGTATCTCAACGGAAACAGTTCCAGGAGTAGCTCGAGGAGGTAATAGACAAACAAGAGTATTGTCGCTCCATCTATGTGTAGAACTGGCAACAACACCTCCAAAGACACATTCTAAAGGCAACGAAGCGTGGAAGTTAGATCCAAGCACAGTGACCTCAATCCCCCCAGTAGTTGGTCCCGATGATGGGATAAGACGATGGATTCTTGGCGGCTCCATTGCGTAGGCAAAACTAGGATACATTAGCTTTGCATCGAAATAGGGTTGGTATTCTGGAGAAAACGACGACAATAATGGAGAGTCACTACTTCCTGATTGACCCTGAGACAAGGCAGGTGTACTTGTAGCAGAAAGAGGCATAACGCGAGGCGACAAGTCATGTGAAGGCGTTCCAGGATGGGGTGGAGAAGAGCCACCTTCATGGCGTGCGCCGTTCATTGACTGCGATATTGGTATAAACGTAGGTTCGGAAGGAGTAGGCGACCGAGTCCCTGGTAAAGACCCTTGCAACAACGCTCCGTCTGCTTGCTTTTTAGCATGAGCAGGATGCAGCGCCAAAACGACACCTTGACGTCCCTCCATGTTAGGTAGAGTTCCTGCTTTTCTAACAGGACGTCCATCATATGGTTTCGGTCGGCGTTTCTTGGTAGTATCAGGATCGCGTCGCTTCGGTGACGTTGGTTGAGACTTTTCTTTAGACGTCGCTAAAACCTGGTCTTCCGGAGGTAGGGACGAGTTAAGCGGAAGCGGTGACGGCGAAGCGTTGTTGCCAGGACTTTGAAGCAAATGTTGCATGGGGAGATTTTTCCCTACGGTATTCGCAGCTTTATGGTCGTCTGTTATGAGTATAGGCGGCGTCGTTCCACGGCCGACGACACGCCCCAGGTGATCTGTTAAAGTAAAAACAATACTACAACAAATAAGTGTTATCCTCTAGAGACCAGTGTCATGAGAAAAATAGTCATACTTGAACCCAATTTTCTCTTTATGATGTCGACAATAACAAGTAATGCGCATTGGTAAAATAACGCTACCAGTAGAAAAATTTAATGTTTCCCCACAATTGAACTGCAAGATGCTGTCGTCCACATTTGGCTCTTCATAGTCTTCTTCCATTGGATCGAACTGTTCCTCGCCTTTTTTCTTGCCCCCTCGTTTGGTGGTACCCTCGACGGGCTTTGATTTGTGTGCTGCCGGAGGAGGTCGCACTCGGGAAGCAAGCTTGCGAGCAGTCCGCTTGGCCTGCATTATAGGTGTGAATATATATAATGTATGTAAAAAATCATCTAACTTCTCTTGCTTGACAGCTTTCACAGCTCTGAACAGTCATATGGGGTGGTGAGCTGCATACAACCTCCGCTGTCATTTGAAGTAGCTCTTCTGGATTGGGGTCTGTACGCAGATTAGTAGAATGTATTAGTCGAACTGTATATACACACCGCTAACTTTCGCCTCTTTCTTAGCTGTTGCCGGATTGGCAGAGCGACGTTTAGTAACCGTTCCTACCGGTAACCGCAAATATTTATAGCTGCCCACTCTGTCGTGAGTAGGTGGGGGTGGGGGTTGATCGGTTTCGCAAGAAAGTGGAAGTGTTTTGAAATACGAAGCTGGGGAACCACTTTTAGAATTACAAGTACTGGACGTTGTTTGGTCGGAGGACGAAATTGTAACATATGTTGATGAGTACGTAGATGAAATGGAAAGTGGTGTCGTCAGCTCAAAAGAGAGTTTAATTTGAGTTTCCACACGAGATTTAGTACCAGACGGGGGTATACTTGGAAATAGAATTAAAAGACTAGTAGGGAAAAGAATGTTAGAAGAAGAAACAAGTCGCTAGAGAATTGACAATAAACAGACTCAGTGCAGGTTTCCTTAGGTGGATACACTACATTGGAAGATAGAACCGGCACTGAGGAATGAGAAAAAAGTCCAGCCGCAATTGCAGACATTGTTGAGGCTAAGTCGGGAGTCTGTGACCTCGTTCGTGCACTAATTAATGATGAGTGAGATTTTTTATTATCGATGGTATTCTGCAGTTCATTTGAAAGACCGGAGTCCTTGACCAGACTCGAGGTAGCCTGGTCTTCGTCTTCCACGACTACAGGAATCGTCGACGAATAATTACAGTCAGATATTTTTTCTTCATGTCCCGTGCGTAATGAACTCCCGTGGAATTTTCCAGGTTGTAATGGGTAGATGAGCGACGGTGATACGGAAATAGGTTGTCTGTTTTCGCGAAATATTATGAGATACGAGAAATAAGGAAAAGTTAGATATTAAACGAACTCAAATGATGCATCATCCAATAGCTCTTCCAGTTTGAGCATATCTGATTTCAGGTGAGTAGCTGAAGATCCTTCAGGTGTGGAAATTATATCATCCATGTCGTAATTAGAGGGTTGAAATGGATGAAAGGTATGTAAGGAGGTGGAAAAGGAAATAGGAGAGTCGAATTCAAGACAGTTCCTGTCAGTAGTATCGTCTAAATCCATTTGAAAGTGTTTTGAGTTTGCGAATGTTGGAGAATGGGACCATGAGGAAGAAAGCGCTGCAAGGTGAATGTCGGGGTCAGAGGATGAATGAGAGTCAGAAGAAATTGAATCCGACGAAGGCGGATCGGTCGTAGACGATGAACGGGAGGGAAAGTCAGCAGAAAGAATGTCTGTCATCGTTGCCGATGCAACGACGAAGTAAAGGTAAAAGGATGAAATTAGTGAGCTGAGCACCTGCAAGATAGCTCGGAGTCTGAAATTATGTATGGACCTTATACCCCAACCATCACCAGTAATTGATCTAGTACCGGGTACCTTTCAGCCACCACCCTGCCACTACAGAATTTGCCAATTAGTTATTATTTGTAACTTGATAGTCGCCAGATTTATTTTCGCTAGAATTCAAACACACATTGTATAATACTACTATTACCAGCCAATCATATTATCGTATCCAAAAAGAAGGGTGAACTTTGGTGGAGCTGTTCAAATCGAATTCACGTGCCGCCAAGTCTAACCTTTCACTTCGTCTTTTCCTTTTCGTCCATCCCATCTCAAACACATCTCCCTTTATCATGGCTCACATTGAAGACAGAACAATCGAAAATACCACAATCAACCGCCCTAGTCTTGGAGGTCGCAGTTCCAAGCCTGGTTCTCGCCGTGGTTCCGGTTCCGTCGTCCTCAAGTCAGGTCAGACATTGGCGTATCACACCAGAACTAACGACGAGGATGACCTTCCACACGCGACCAAAAAGTCTCTTAATTATCTATATCATATAATTAAAATTTCGTGATTACTCAATTTTCCCCATATAGGACTATGGCGGACTATCTCAGGAAATACGAGAGCATGTAGGTGCCAGTGCCAGTTCCTTGGAATGCCAGTTGCTTGGGAAATTAGATGAAACTGATCTTGGGCGGTGTCCAGATTTACACTTACTCCACAAAGAATGCGGATCATTACTGAAGCGTTCAAGGAGACTCTCGAAAAAGGTTTGAAAGAACATGGTCAAGTCGTTGTAAGTCGTGGTGTAATATATGCGCAATACTTTGCTCTCAAACTTCTCCAAAGCCCATGATTCCTACCTACGTATTTGGTTGGCCTACTGGAAATGAACAAGGAGATTTTCTTGCTGTTGATCTCGGTAACGAAGAACATTTTCCTAAGTCTTCTCTATGTCTAAAATTTATTTAGGAGGGACAAACTTGCGAGTCTGTCTAGTAACACTTAATGGTTCCGGGCAATTCGAACTTACTCAAGCGAAATATCGTTTGACTGAGGAACAAAAACACGAAGATGGCCAAAAGTTATTCGATTTTTGTGCCGACTGTTTGGGCATGTTTGTTAAATCGCAACTAGAAGAGGATTTTGGAAAGCTTAAATCAGGTCAGGAGTTGGCCCTAGGTTTTACCGTATGGTGGTGTCTTCCTTGTTCGTTCTGTCCCTACTGACCTTCAACATTAGTTTTCCTATCCCTCAGAGTAAGCCGAAAACTAATATCTCCGATCGTCTATTTATTATTCGGCACAGGCAAGAAAGAATTGATCACGGAAAGCTTATCCGATGGACTAAAGGTTTCGGTAATCCCAACACAGAGGGCCATGATGTGGCTGCTATGTTCAGGGAGTCATTAGAGAAACAGGCAAGCTTTTTCGAACCTCCTGACACGAATAGAGAACTGAATTTAGCTCTATTCAGGGTCTTCCAATTAAACTCACTGCTCTCATAAACGATACGACAGGAACCCTGATTGCTTCGCGTTATGTTAAACCCGAGACAAAAATTGGGTGCATCTTTGGAACTGGGTGCAATGCAGCTTACATGGAAAAGATTGGAAATATTGAAAAGATTAATAATCTCAACCTACCTGCCGACCAAGAAATGGCAATCAATTGTGAATGGGTGAGCGTACACATGACACTCTTTTGAGTGGACTTCTCAACTTTGGGACAATCTAGGGCGCGTTTGATTCTTTTGAACATGAACATCTTCCTCGGACGAAGTATGATATCATTGTTGACGAAACCTCTAATAAACCCGGCGAGCAAGCCTTTGAGGTACTCCTTTTTATATCTTGTCTTAGAAGGGTCTAATCCGTTTCATTCTTACTTAGAAATTGATATCCGGTCGTTACTTAGGGGAAATCCTTCGACTGGTTCTTTGTGAACTGATTGACGAGGGTGTTCTTTTCCTTGGACAGGAAACCTATAAACTTGAAAATCCTTATGCTTTTGATACCGCTTTCTTATCGCTTATGGAAAGGTAATCTGATTATAATTATGAATGTCTATTTCAGTTTTAACGCATTTAAAAGCGATCCCACTGAAGAACTCCTAATGATTGTCGGCATCTTTACATATTTTTTCGCCATCGAAACAACCCTGGCTGAGCGTCAGTTCTTCCGAGCTTTAGCACGTCTTATCGGAACACGTGCTGCCCGTTTATCTGCGTGTGGCATCGCAGCTATTGTCAGCAAAATTGGTTGCTTAGATGAAGGATGCTCGGTTGGTGCGGACGGATCACTGTATAACGTGGGTCTAACGGTGGGGAAATAGTGAAAAGCTGACATATTTCTCTGCTAGAAATATCCTAACTTTGCAGATAGAATTCATGAAGGACTCGTTGCCATCTTTGGTGAAAGAGGAAAGTAAGTCGTATTAAGTTTTTTTCCGTCCAGGTGTTTCGGGTGGTACCAAAGCAGTCCTTTCCGACCTAGATTAGGTCTAGAGGACTGATTTTGTTTACCCAAAACAGCGGTGAAGAGCGTTCAAACTTATACATATCTTTTCAGGAATATCCAGACCCATCATGCCGAGGACGGGAGCGGTGTAGGTAGTGCAATTATTGCAGGTACGTTTCAGTGAAATCTTGTTTGCCTTTTCATACCAAGTCACCTTCCAGCCATGACCAAGATAAGACACGAAAAGGGATTGTATTCTCATTGTTAGATGTATAAAGTTTGTAAAATGCAGAGTCAGTCGATTTGCTTTCCATGCAGTGACCCTATTGCTTTTCGTGATACCGTGTTTAGGACAATAGAGTCCCTTGTACTATCAACTCCAATCATCAATGATTTCTTATATACGTGTAGATCATGTAACTTCATTCTTCTTTGACTATATGAGATTGTCTATACGACCTTAATCCGTATATGCACCTTCGCTCGCCGGCTAGTAAAGGAATGGGTGTATATCAGTTGTACATGGGTAAATAAAAGCATAATGTCGAACTTACAGCAACATCCCGCGCGTATCGATACAATACACCTCGTTTTTCTCTAAGAGGTCGTTTTCCAGAGGTCTCCCATTCCTTCTGTCTAGCTTGGATTTCCTTCTCATCAGTCACCCACTCGATGTTCCTTGTTATAGCATCAATAATAATCTTATCGCCATCTTTCAAAAGGGCGATCGGCCCCCCAACCTGTGCTTCTGGCGTAACCTATGATGGGAGCGCATTAGACATAAAAGAATGAGATGGGGAGTATAGAAACCCAAACAAACATGACCGATGATGAATCCTCGCGATGCACCACTGAACCGCCCGTCCGTTATCAACGCCACAGTTTTTCCAAGACCAGCGCCCATGATGGCTCCGGTCGGTCCTATGAAAGAGTCAGGGTTTCCAATCTAGCAACCAGCTTAATAAGTAGCAGAATTGATACCTAACATTTCCGGCATTCCGGGGGCACCTTTCGGACCTTGATAACGGAACACAACAACCATACCTGGCTTAACTTCACCTCTCTCTAGGGCAGGGTAAAAATCGTTGACACTGAAAGTGAAATTAGTTTAGGTAGCTTATATAGCGAGATAACTGTCTGGAGTAACTTGTCAAAGCATTTGGCCACACCCTATTTCAAATTTGATCAGTTCTCGGCACAACCAAGGATCAAAAACGAAGGTGAAGATTATAAGCATCCTTACCTCAAAGCGGAGACCTTCTTTACCGGTAAGTTTTGCAACAGCCGTTCCGGGGGCAAGGTTGCCCTTTAAAATCGTTAAATGTCCGGTTTCCTTAATCGGATTCTCTAATGGCCTAACCACGTCTTGAGTAGTAAAGTCTAATTCGGCGGCTTCTTTCACATTCTCTGCCAGAGTTTTGCCGGTTACTGTCAAAGTATCACCATGGATCAATGTCGTGTGATTCAAAAGGTATTTCAATAAGCTGGGTATTCCTCCAACGTTATGAAGATCTTCCATAAGGTATTTTCCTGAAGGCCTGAGATCACAAAGGTAAGGTGTACGATCTCGTATGGTCTGGAAGTCTTCAATATTGAGGGGAACGTCGGCCGCACGGGCCATAGCAAGTAAGTGCAAAACGGCGTTCGTAGAGCCCCCAATGATATTCACGATAGTGACAGCATTTTCAAACGCTTTTCGTGTTAGAATATCACTAAAAACAGAATAAGAATAAGCGTATATAAATGGACTGGCATTCAAGTTTGTGGTACCGAGGCTTAATGTCCTTTGCAAGAAGATTTTTCATATACGCAGCGGCTCGGTAACATTCTTGCTTTTTTTCTATTAAAAATGTAGGATTGGTCAACTCGATGTCTAAACGTCCGTCATACCTGGTCTTGTCGCAGGAATAGAAGCAGAATAAGGCAATGAGATGCCCAGAACTTCCAAACATGTACTCATGGTGTTTGCACTGCAAACAATATATATTAGTTGTCTCTTTTTCTACTTCATTCACCTACGTATACATGCCCCCACATCCACCGGGACCCGGACATGCGTGGCGTACCACATCTTGTCTTTGTTCGTCAGTGATTGTTCCGGTCAAATATGCGCCTGAAATGATAGGAAATTCAAATTTACACACCAAATGGATCTAGATGACAGATAGCATACCATATGATTCAAAAGCATCTCCAATGTTGACCATTTCTCCTTTCTGAAATCCCATACCTGGACAGTCTACTTGTCTCACGCCAGGAGAAATCGTTCCTCCATAAACGATGATGGTCGGTCTATTGTGCCTAGCAGCAGCCATAACACAACCTGGCACTTTTGAAATAATTGGAAACTTTGAAGGACAGTTCAGAGTCACAGAGAATGCAACATACTGTTCTTATCGCAACCCGGGAGAGATATGTTACCATCATAATGTTGCGCCTGGAAGGATTGAAATCTTCTGTTTGAGGGGAGGTTTATGAAGAGGGACATACCATTACGACCTATATGTTATTGGATTCATAAGGAACAGATCATGTTATAGTGATAGCTTACAGATTCAATGCTATCCGCTATAAGGTCTCTTGAAGGCAAACTATATCGCATACCTGTTGATACTATTATGGTAGAGAAAACTCGGACAAATTGTTTTCGTACCATCGGTCCCCATTGTAATAGCGTCACTGCACAAAACATGACAAGCCAATATCACACAGTACGAGAAGATGGATTTACCTGACACCTAGTCTAAATCAATAAAACGTTTGGTAAAGGTAGAAGACTCGACATTACCTATAGTATTAAACGTCAGCCCAACGAGATCTTCTGACTTGCAGCCTTCCTTCACTTCTCTGGCAAGGTCAAGTAGATGACTATTGCAAGGGTTTCCTTCCCACCAAATAGGCGAGATTCCAATTTGCGGTTTATTCATATCCTCTTCTGTGAGGCCGACCGCATATACTGCACAAAAATCAAGCTTGATCTTTTTTTTGAACAAGTTCATCAGGTTGCCTACACATGGCCTGAGCACCTCCTCGAGCCTACCATGAATGTCATGAGGGTGTAAAATATCACATCTACGTTAATCTCACCTTATCTTGAGTTAATTTCCCCGAGTACTTATTAAGTTGTACATTAGGCGAAACAGCGGGTGGTTTCGATACCGAATAACTGCAAAAGAAGTGATTGGCATCAGTTAGAGAGAGCAAATCGCAAATGAGAAAAAAAACTGTACATTTCAACGACACCAGGAGCCATTGTAGATTCTGACAGAACGAGGGAAGGAAAAAAACCAACTTCGCACACACATATAAGTCGATTTCTCTTTCAGGGAGCCCGTGGGGCGGGTGCCGTCACGTGTATTTCTTAAAGCACCTGAACGTTAACTTCGATGTTCGCCGTCATAAATAGTTCGGCATTCAGGGAGAAGCGAATATTATTATTATGGGAAACAAAAAAAACGTGCATAGAAACGAAAACGATTTGTTACATTAAAATCATGCGGTTGTGTCTTCCTGGCGACGTTTCCGCGATCCACTCTCCTTATCGAGGTCCTTCAAACCCATCGCTGGGCAACTGGGGACATTGACCGGTATTTGGAAATGGTGTTCATAATCTTGAACATGTTGCGAAATTGCGATTGCAATAAATTCGCTTTTGGTTGCGGGAGGTTGGGTAGGCGGGGGTCCTGGAAACGCAATGGCGTCAAGAGGTAAATAGGTAACTCGGGAGAGTTCTGAGTAATATTCCGCGAGTTTTATATCCCTTTCTACTTCCGACCTCTGGTTCGGATCTTGTATTTCCCCGTATAGTGCGGGTATTTGGCCCATGTTCTGATCGGGCTTTAAGTCAGATCGAGTACACCATGCTTTTGGAACGATGTCCAACGTATTGATAAAGTTAATGTTCCAGGATTGATAATCAGGACCACTTCGAATTTGAGGAAAGATTGTTCTGAAGAGATTGGTAAACGCATCGTTTCCAGGAGATGGCCCGGCCGTGGGGTAGGTTAAGACGTCAGAGACCCGAAGTATGTTGGCACTCTTGGTGGCAAGAGCGACGGTTGGAGAAAGTGCACCGCCTAGACTATGCCCGGTAAAAATGACAGTTGAATTCGAAGGTAAGGTGAGTAGGTAGGAAAAAAGAGTAGGTGTAAGAGCGGCACCAATGGCGTTCGGAGGAGCGGGGTAGGTAATAATAGTATGAGAGGCCGTGCCAGTGCCATAGGCAATATAAGCATTTCCGGGAATGATATTAGAGGCTGCGGAGGGCATGTTTCTTATACCGGAGTTGACCCACTGATGGAAATCAATAACACTACGAACTTCAAAATCTTCCAATAAGTCGTAGGTATCGGCTGTTCCAGCAATGGCGACAACGTATGTGGAACGTTGACTCCCATCTGGGAATTGTAAACTTGGGTGATGAGCCACATACCAAGCATTGTCAGGACCGGTGTTTGGGAGATCAACGGCCTTGTAAACTACAGGACCCCAGGAGATCTTCCAAGGTCCGACAGTATTAATTAAGCCTGGAATAACAGATTGAAGAGCCTTCTGCAGTGTAACTTGAGTTCCTGTACAAGTCCGGACTGCATTGGAAGCAAGTGAAATCCCAAATACTTGTTGGTAGCAGTTGTAAGTTGAACTCATCTGCACGAACTATTAGAAATACTCGAATGAGTGAAATTCTCTGAGAAACCCACTGTTGATGTTTCTTCAAGGGAGTTTTCTTGATATGCAGGAGAAAAACCTACGACTTTTTAAACAGGTAGGAGACGATGTTGGACACCATGGTTGATTCGGTATAAGCTCATTCCATGTCGCTTATAGGAGTAGCTGACTGAACCAAATGCACCATCTGTCACCGTGCCCTTAGACAGTAAGGATGCAAAGTTAGGCCTATTCCTAGTTTCCACTGATTTAGGCTGAATATATCGTTTGGGCACTTGAGTATCTAGGGGTCTGTCGAGGAAGGCACGTACGTTACATAAAAACAATGTTGGACACCATGGTTGATTCGGTATAAGCTCATTCCATGTCGCTTATAGGAGTAGCTGACTGAACCAAATGCACCATCTGTCACCGTGCCCTTAGACAGTAAGGATGCAAAGTCGGGCCTATTCCTAGTTTCCACTGATTTAGGCTGAATATATCGTTTGGGCACTTGAGTATCTAGGGGTCTATCGAGGAAGGCACGTACGTTACATAAAAACAATGATGTGAGGTGGCATATTCAGAATTGTCGATGGTATTAGAGTCCATTAGTATGTTCGTGACACGGCCGGTGACGCGGTGACGACTGACCAGCCGCGGCGTGCCGGGTGTGGCAGGTGTGGCAGGTGCTCACAATGTCCATCAGCAGAGTACATATGTGCCTTCATGCATCACTGTGTAGCGTTGAATTCCCGTATTAGGTGCCTACTAGTATACTTGCCCGCCTCAACAACATCGTCATCATGATTTGAGAGTATCTACCATGCGCAATTGGTACAATAAGAATGTTCTCGTCAATTAATGGCCTTTCAAAAATTCAAAGTCGTTCAACAAACCTCTCGAGTCCTCATTGGCGAATCTTGTTGTTGTGATTAATTTGGTAAATCACTATAGCAAATGATTTGCATTTGATCCTACTTATAGCAGCTATACTAGGCCGAGCATAGTCACGCTGATGTGTGGAATTCCATCAAAGTCTCATTAGTAAATCTGCACATCATACCTGGGCCCACCAATAGTATATATCTGCAGGAGGGTTATGATCAATGAGAGTAAAAACAGATATTTATTTCAGTTCTAATCCAACACTCGAACTACCAAGCCATAATAGTATGAAATCAAGAAGGAAATCCTTCAAAAAAAGAGAAAGCAAATAAAAAAAGCCGCGACCGCAAAAACGTAAAACAAAAAAATTTGTGCTCTGAAGACAAGAATGGCATCAAAGCAGTGATGATTGACGCCAAAATGCCAAACAAAAAGGGAAAGAATGGAAGAGGGAGTGTGGACAGTCTCGAAACTAACATTTAGTTGACTTGAGCAGGAACCATACAGAACAAATGCTACAGATGATTCAACGAGAGAAAGAGAGAGAGAGAGAGAGAGAGAGAATAGAGATAGACAGATAGACAGAGAGTAGGGAGAGCAAACAACACAGATAGAAAACAATGGAGACCAAAAATAAGTGTGCAGTCAAATGTAACGGGAAGAAAAAGAGAAATTATACAAAGAAATAATCGGCGCGGGTGAAAAACAAAGATCACGGATGGACATAATAAAAGTCAATTTAATTAAGCAAAATAAAACGATAGCCATCAGTGAGAGCGGTTGCCATTCGTCGTAATCGTTGGTGACGACGAGGATGGGAACACTGGGGCAGTACGTACAGGGTTGTCCTTCGGGGGTTTGATGCGGAGTTCGCCAATAAGACAAATATGACTAATTTTTCTCAGTTTAATCAAGGCTTAAACGCTAATAATGTAAAAACAACGTACTCGGACGGGAAATGTGCGTTTGGAAACCCGACGACCTTTGATAAATATGTCTTATCCACTTCTCCTAAAACTGAAGTGACCGCCATCGTACTGCTGGAGTACCAGATATAGTCAATCTGGCCCTGGAAGCCGGGTGTATGATTCGTCATATTGAATTCCGGAACGTTAGCATATATACTCTTGAGATTCAAACGATGTTTCAACCCGTCGGAGGTGTACTTTCCGTAAACGTGTGACATGAAATCGGAATGATCCGAAGGTACAGTCCCGTTCGCTAGGAAATCGTAGACTCCACTCTCAGGGACAGAATTGAAGTCCCCACAAACAATTGTTGGTATTTTCGATCCGTCTGCATACGTTGGAGGAGCCGGTTGGTTTGGATCATCGTGCGTAAATAACCGTGGTGGTAGTTTCGCAAATCGATCCGAGATCTTTTGTAACTCCTCCATGAGCAGAGCAACCTGGACAAGCTTGACGTCACGATACTCTGGATCCCAATGAATATGAACGTTTGCAATAACGAGCCGCGATCCTGTTGTGCGATTCTCTAACAGGGTTACGACAGCAATATGATCTTTGGTGAGGACACGGTTGAACATGTCGTCCGTTTTTTTGAAATCAGGACGTTGTAAAGCAATCTGGTTGAACTCGATCAGCAAATTTTCAACAAGCTGATATCTAAAGGAAAAAATCAGCATTATTTAAAACCTGCAGAAAGGTTATACATTCAACACGTACTTATTTGCTTTGTAGAATATTGCACATCCATCAACCCGCCGTCGTTCATTTTCACCCATCGTACGAGCACGCGATTTTGGCCAATGAACGCCTTCATAGTCATGGGCGGAGAGATTCCGTAGGAAGTAATCTTCAAATTGACCAACTTCGACCTCTTGCAGACATAAGAAGTCGGCATCATAATTCATGATTTCGGTCAAAATAAGTTCTTTTCGGTAGTCCCACGCCAATGCCCAGCTGGGCGTGTAACCATACATATGTGAAGTAGCTGACCTTTCACATAAGATGTTATATGACAATAATGTGAAAGATTCTGATAAAGGATCGTTTTCTAACGCCTTTCTTTCTGCATCGGATAGAAGCGTCCGCCATTGTCGTTCTGGAGGAGGGGACGGAACTGGACAAGAATCACGAAGAAACGAAATAAGGGCTGCGGTACCATCCTTCTGTAGTATATTACGCAAGCCCGCCTCCATGGGATTACCTTCTATACCGAGCATTTCTAGTTGATATAAACTACCTAGTTCATGAGGGAGTGTTGTAATTTGATTGTCAAAAAGATAGAGTTCTCTAAGGAGAGTGAGCATGCCTAATTCTGGGGGAACAGATGTTATCTCATTTCCTGAGAGATCTAGAAGTATTAATTGTTGGAGTCGGGAGATTTCGGGGGGAACGAATGTGAGAGAATTATGATTGAGATAGAGGATGGTTAGATATGAGAAACGGAAGAGGTTCAGGGATATGTTCTTTAAGCGGATTCCACCGAGATCAAGGGTTGTCCACGTTGACTCCTGCTTGCGAATGTTGGACGTTCTTGGTGCAGGAGCAAGTGAGGATGCGGTCAATGCAGAGGAAGTATGTCCGTTTGTTAGACGTCCTGGTGGTGACGCCGACGATGACGATCCTGGTGAATTTTGCTTATCCGACCTGGGTGAGTCGGAGCCATCAATAGATGCATCCGGGGGCGGTTGAGGCGGTGGGGGCTGTAATTTTACGTTCGGATTGGTGATTGGGATGGGTGCCTTGGCAGAATTTCGAGTTGCCATCGCGGATGCACGAGCACGATGATGTGGGGTGTTTGCTTGTCGACATAGCTAGGGAAGAATAAGAAAAATTACACACACACAAAGAGAGAGAGAGAAAGAAAAATTGCCCAAAAAGAAGGGAGAATGAGATTCGTAAATATTAAGAGAAAGATAGACATTCAGCTTACCTCTGCCTTTAGCAATTGTGATTGCCAGTGATGGTTCAGAGGGGGCTGCGGAGGCGAGCCATTCTGGAGCATGTTAACTTGTTGTGTATTCTGCGATGGGGGTGTCGGTGGAAAGACTTGGTGGATCGAATTATGGTGTTGGTGGTGCATGGCAGAAGGGGGGCGGGGGTGGAGGAGCACCATTGACATAAGGATTGTACGCGGACGATCTTGACCACAGCGACTGATCGTGTTTGGGCGAATTCGCTGGGGGCGGATAATACATATTTATTTATTTATTTTTATGTTTTTCTTGTCTTGTTCAGCTGGCGTTCATTTGAGAGGAAGAGAAAGGGAGGATTCAAACTCCGATTACCCTCCCCCCGAGCCGTCGTCCGGCCACAATCCGATTCTGCGCCACTGCTACTGCTGACATGTAATTGAAAGGGACGACACATGTCCGATTATCTCACTCATGTTTTTCAAGTTATTCAGGAGGTATACCCCTCACTTGTAGACCCACCAACGTTGCGTGCGCTTTTACCGTCACTCCTTTTAGCCCTCGTTGCTGGCGACACCAATGTTATAATCAGTACACCCCAGCCGTCTAATATACAAAAGGTTATTGGCAAGGCATGTCTTTCTTTCTTAACCGATTTATTAGTTAAATCTAATTATTACAACTTGACTCAGATATTGTCTATAGTGTTCGGATTATCTGTCAAACGTGTCAGGATAAATTCGGTGCAATCACCCGATCAGCTCTTAGATTCTTTGTTTATATACCCCGTATCCTATAAAGCTATTCCCCATCGGTCTATATCAGCACCACCCCCGAGACCTCCTTCAAGCAACCTCACTGAACATTCTGATAGCACCGTCTACAATCCTACATCTCTTATACCCCCTGTACCCCGTTTTCTGAGACACAGTACAGACCCTTTATTACCCAATGATCACCAAAATTTCGAGCATTTACCTCGCTTACCCCAAGTCGTCGTAATCTCTCATCTTGAACGGGCTGGTCGTGCCGCTCATCTAGCTTTGGCGGAAGCTCTGGCTCTTCGTCAAATCGTATTCCGTACCAATCACACCCATTTGCACGGCACTTGGGATCTTCCAGACCGATTCTTTGTCGTGTATGTCACCCAAGTTATCGCAGGTGAACCAATGGAAAGACCGAATGTGCATTCTAATTTAGTAATAATTTCCATATTGTCTCATATCGGATGTTTTCATTTATGCTTTGTCCTGGTTTTTCAAGTTAGATCATTTTGCATTTAGCGCTACGCTTGGTCAATTCCCCCAATTGAATCGCCCACCTTCCCCACTCAATGGTAATATGCCGCCATCGCCATCGCCTTTAACACCTACCCCCACCCATCCTCCAATGACCACATCACCCGTTCTGCCTTACAACGCTCTACCTCCAGCACACGAAGTTCATTTATCGCCCCTCGTTTCCAATTATAGCGTTGCGCTTATTTCGGCAGCAAGGCATCATCCTGAATTGGATGGAAGCCTTTTAACAGCTCGGTGTGTCAAGCATGTCGAAGATTTACTGAAGGCATCGGGTGTTGTATTTGGTCAATGGAACGGCGAGAATGAAATGAACCAAATAATTCCTTTGGTCATGGAAGCTCATGTTCGACGGATTGTTCCTCCAGCTTTGGCCCATAGATTGCGCGTTAGAGATAGTCCCAGAGAGCAAATCATGGGTTTGTTATGGCAAGAAGCTGGCGTAAGAAGTTGGAAGAGGAAGGTTGGAGAAGACACTAATCTTTTCACAGCGGAGGGTGAGGATCCTTCCGTCGTCGCGCTAGAACCTCAATCATCTGGGCTCAAACGGAAAAATCAAAAATCAATAAAAACAATTCTCGCAGAAATCCTGGTAGAGGTTTAAGACACAAGTCCCTCTTTTTTTTTTACTCAAATGACACTGCCTCGTTTCCTATTACCACCACATGTCCTGCATCTCTTCGTTCGGATAAAAGCGAGGATTTATATTTGACTGACCGTCTCCTTTGTTTGGGTTTCTTTTGGGTTGCTTCTCCATTGATATCACCAGGGTCGGAGGCTTGCAGGGTTGCGTCTGTGGCAATGCTTCCGGCGTCGACCGTAACATAGTCCATTGTATCTTCTCCTGAAGGTATCAAAGGTGTCGCCGGAATACTCCGACATGCATTGCAATGAAGGCAGGTGTAAATGACTTTCTTTACCAATTTATTCCGCCCACCTGTATGTAAATTAAATCTTCATTCATAGTAAATGTGTTGTAAACTCACTCTTTATTCGTACGCTCGCGGTGGTTCCTGGTATTAAGACTGTATTGCATGCTTTACATAGTTTTCTCTTGACGGAAGGATCACTGACATAAGTAAATTATCAATTTGGATATGATATGTTGGAGCAAGAATGCAGGGCGAACATGCGTAAGACATTTTTGTTCCCAATTGTCCGTAAGTCTTGAATGTAACCCGCACTAAGATCACTGAGCATAGCACTCTTCCTATTCTTACATCTTTCTCCATTTGCACGTGAAGAGGCCTCCCCAACAGTCATACGACCTGCTTTCCGATCATTCCCTCCATTGGAACTTTCCCCTTGAGAGCCACCGTGATGTGATGCATCCACACTATTCAGGTAGGTGCTCGCTTGGAATAAAAAATTCATTCGCTGAAACGCTTCGCGATTAGGAATGCTATTAGGATTCGGAGGGGCATCCTGAGGGCTCTTCTTTTTGGATTCTGATTGTGATTGTTTATTACCTCCCATATTCAAGTGTGTCCTCACGTAGAGAATGAGATGAGAAGTATGACAAACGTGACAGTATCGTTACGTAAACTCTTTTCTATGACCCGTATAACAAACTTTGGTCGAAAAAAGACGTACTTGAAAGCAGGATTTGTGGATGGTGGTGGTGGTGGTGGTGGTGGTGGTGGTGGTACAGATGTGGATAATAACGAACAAATTGATCACGGAGAATCATTACCAGGCCCTTCCTCAGCGAATGAGTCGAATCCCATCAAGAAACCCAGAAAACGACGGAAAAAGGCTAAGGACACAGATGATGCAGTAGGTAAAGCTGATGATGAAGAAAATAACGGGAAATCATCTGTGGAGAATTCAAAGAAACAGGAAGACTCCTCAAAACACTCTGATGACAAGGGTAAAAAAGTCAAATCAGGATTGAAGAGAGAACGGATGAACAAAAAATATGATGGAGGTACGAAAAGTGCACTGCGTCCGTTATATTGTTGGATTTATTTAATCGTTGTAGCTATTTCGTCTGAACTAAGAAGGTTAAAACGTATGACAGACAGAAATGCCAATATAACCTGCCTCCGATGTCGACAAAAGGGACATACAGTGAAGACATGTTCACAAGCTGAACTTAGCCAACTTGAATCAAATGAAGAAGAGAATGTAAAACCAAAATCTGCTCTCGCTGTTGGAATTTGTTATCGGTAACTTATATACTCTTGACGCGGGCGAAAGTTTCATTTTCTAAAAATACTTTTTTTTCAGTTGTGGAAGTCGTAGGCACAATCTTTCTCGATGTAAAAAACCTACGGATCCGGATAATCCTCTTCCCTTTGCTTCGTGCTTCGTGTGTTCCAAAACGGGTCATCTCGCCTCGACCTGCCCTCAAAATGCAGGAAAAGGAGTATACCCCAACGGAGGTTCATGTAAACTCTGCAAACAGACAAGTCATTTAGCAAAGGATTGTCCTCTAAAGACAAGGGGTATGTCATATTTGATGTTTTATCCAAAATCCACTCGAACAATTTATTCTTCTTTCCAGAAATAGTTTCACAAAATACTTTAATGCTTGGTGATGTACAAACCGAGGGCGGAGCTGATGAAGACGATTTCCACGTCATTAAACGAAGGCGAAACGCTCTGCAAAAGGAAGAAACCATTACCAAAAAACTAGGTGACAAAGCGGATTATATTCACAAAAAAGCGAACCCGAAGGTTGTGGTTTTCAAATAAAACGAGGTCGGATCCGTAATCATATTTTCTGTCTAAAACATTCTACATGAAGTCGCTATATATCATGATATGGTGTAGGTTTTTCACTTATGGTGATCATGAAACATTCACTGGAGGTCGTCGCATCGCCGTATCTTTGATAATTGTATCATTCCTAGCCGTCGCCAATGTGCTTTTCTCCTTCTCCTTCTCCCTTATAGCTTTCATCTCTAGCTTCTCTTTCTCCCAAGCCTCCGCTTTGCGTTTCGCATCATCCTCCCTAATAAGTTCTTTATGCTTGATCATGAAGAACGCCGCGACGGCAGCAAAAGCTGCCAGTGAAGCGTTCAGGATGAACATGGTGCGGAAACCCGATATGTACCCTGAGAGAAGTACATCTCCTTGGTGCGCGGTGATATTCAGGTTCCCATTTTTAATATGGGTAGGATCTTCAATAACTTGGCTTAGAAGGTCTGGTGAAAGGTTAAGTGAGCGACCCGCTTGTCTCAGCGAATTGTTACTGTTCATGGAGTAAGTTTGTCTAGACTCAATATTCCCGGTCGAGTCTTTTTCTTACATGATAGAAGAGCCAACTGCCAGGGCTAAAGCACCTCCGATGTATCGAATGAACTATAAAAAAGGCGGTTTGAGAGCTTCGAAAAGAACAATTGAATGAGGAGACGAACATTTCGAACGGCAGTGACAACTGACATATCGGCGCGCGAAACACTTGCTTGAGCAGCGACAGTTGTAGTTTGTAATGTCTGCAATTATTCTTGCGGTCAGGCGGGCGGGGTGAACAAAAAAAATTGTTCAATTTACCTGGCCAGCACCTAAACCAGATAACAGCATGAAAATAACTTGCTCGGCCTTGGGCTTGAATTGGTTAAGAGTCGATAAACATCCGCATCCGATTGCCCAAACCGAAAAACCGAAATAAATGATGAACTGCATACAGTACGAGCGTTAGCATTAATATATATAATAATTATAAGAACGCACTCGATATCTTCCGGTTCGACTGACGATCATACCCTACAGTGGCTCTTATAATGAAGATCAGATCAGAAAATAAAATGTACATACTGCAACAAAACTGGCGGCTGTTTGTGTAACAAGAATAGGCAAAATCGAGACTCCCGATCGAATAGGAGAATAACCGAGAGCGACTTGAAAGTATTGGGAGATGTAAAATAAGGAGGTCCAAAATATAAATCCGCTGAAGTATTTACTGTAAGTCATAGAAATAATACCCCCAGTTTGAGAGTGACTTACTTGACGAACATCGTAATGTAGACTCCAGTAACGGTCGAGTGACGGAAGATATACACTCGAAAGGGGTCAGCACACACGGTCTTAGAAGGCAACACTAAAGCAAAAGAAATTACTGGGGACAATTGGAAGTTTGGCAAACTTCCACTCCCATATACAAAAGACCCCAATAACGCCTACGCCGCCCAGAAGCGTTCCCAGAACTAGGCCTGATGTCCAAGGGAATGTTACACCTCCCTATTATGATCATCATCAATCAGAATCGGTCACACTGAAAAAACTGATGTACCCATATTAGTGGCAGTAAAATAAGGACACAGCCGCCTAAGGTGAGTAAGGCTCCCACATAATCAATCACTTGGAGCTTTCGCTTGATGTCCCCGGCAACTGGTTTAAGGGGGAGAACAAGTAGGACTATAGCCGTAGATACAGCAGAAAGGGGAATAGTTATCCAAAAACACCACTAAGAAATTCGCATATACATATATGCTATAAGAATCAAAGGCAGTAAATTGTAATTGTGCTCACTCTCCAAGAGACTTTTTGAGCTAATGTTCCACCAATTAGAGGCCCAATGGCATATCCAACGGCTACAAAACTTCCAATAATCCCTTGATATTTTCCTCTAGGATGCAATGAAGATCAATGCGGCAGACGAAGAGTGAAAGACGAATGACCTATCACGTAAACTAACGACGTCAGATATAATCACCTGCTCGAGAATAAATAGGACATGACATGAGGTATTAAAAATGAGTAGGAAGCATATAATCTAACTTGTCCTATAGTTATGATACCGCCACTTCCCGAGCCAGAAACGCCTATAAATAAAAATATAAGCAACTACTGAAAGCGTGTCTAAAAATAATATTATCCGTACCTCTAAAGATAATTAGCTCGTTAATTGACCGAGATAGACCAGCGCCAAGACTTCCTATCATGAACAAACCCATTGCAACGCCAAGCATTGCTTTACGACCAAAGATGCTAAGTTTCATAATGATAATTCGAGATAATTAGTCATTAGGAGATGAAGATTGCTCACTCGGAGAAACGACCATAAAGAGGTTGGAATGCAGTGGATGTTAGTAATGTCGCTGAAGGAACCCATGATGATATAGCGCCGGCATTGAATACAGCGGATATAGTAGGAAGAGCAGTTGCTACAATGGTAGAGTCAAGTGCAGATATAATAAGACAAGACGATAATCCAAGGAAGACAACTAGTATCTTTCTAAAGGGAAGGAGATTTGTCTGGTCTGTCAATTGAAGTGGGACATTCTTAGTATTATTATCCGTTAAAGTTTTCGTTTGGTCAAGATTTGAAGCAGACTGTAATTGAGAATGAGAAGAATTCGTAGTCAGGGGAAGTGGCAGAGGCTCAATATCGGTGCGAGAAGAGAGAGCGGTCTCCGTAGTACTAGGACCCATGGCGAGTATTGAGGACTAGGGAAGGAGATAAGCAGGTTTGTAAAAAAATCTCAGTCAGCACCATATGGATACTTTTACACATCTCGGCATACAAGGGTGCCGCCTCGTTGTGTGAAGCCGAGAATGCGAGGGTCGGTAAGGTGAGGCATATTCATATTTATTCTCGCTTTCAATTGTTGCAGTGTTTATGCTACTTTATATATCCAATATTAAGTGTGTCACGATCATGATGATAGGGATAGGTATATGCGACAAGTGGTCCTCAGCCTCCCCCACGGGCGCTACGATTTATGAACTAAATGTGCTAATAATAATGAGCTGCTTCTTTGTAATCCGGCCCCACCGTGACTACTATATTTCACCACGTTCTTCTTTTCTAAACCGAGGGTATACATATATATTTTATCGAGTCTTGAGATATAAACTCAATGAACGTTGTTGGTTAGCATGCGTCGTCATATATTAATTTCGATCATAAGTAATCAGAAATATTGTATACTTGTTACCGGTTTGTTTATCTTTTTCCCAATTTGCCTTCCTCTTCATTCATATAATAACTAATTGTCTATTTTGTTTATAGTTTAAAAAATCGTCGGATACTAACATCACCCTGTTGCGAACTTGTGAGGTGTCTTCTCTGATTTAGAATCACCGAAATCCGTTTGGTGTCGAAATGGGCCTTTCCATTCCGATATAAAGCCAAGATATTGATATTATGAAGAAAATCCGAAACTCCACAGAAACTAAAAGTATGATGAGTTATAAGGCATGAAATGAAAATAAAAAAAGACAACGCACGTTCGTGTCTCCTAACGTCCTTATAAAATGATTTTTTCCAGTTCAAGCAAATCTTTAGTTCAATCCTTAGTAGAGAATAGCCATGTTGAACTTGTCACTGAAAGGTGCAACGGCCTTTGTCTCTCTAGCTTGTCTACTTTCCCAAGCTTTCGCCGCTGATGATTCTACGTCTACGTCTGCCAAATCAACAGGGACTATTGCAGATGTAGAACATGGTACGTTTATAACACACATCGCTACGTATTCATTACTTTAAATCTTCAATTAATTCCATCACGCAGTTGTCCTTTTCATGCAAGAGAACAGAGCCTTTGATCATGCAAGCTTCCAAAAGTTTTTATTTTATTTATTTATTTATGATTAACCAATAAGGAAATCTAGTATTTCGGTTCTATGGCTGGTGTTCGTGGATTTGCAGACCCCAATGTTCATATAACCCAAAACGGGAAACCGAGTTGGTTTCAGTAAGCCTCAATTGACATAAATCTGTATGTATCCCGCTAACAATTACGTAGGTTGGTGGACGGCACTTTGAGCAATGCCACCGATTTCCTTTTGCCATTCTACATTAATGCAGCCGGTGGAAATATCAGTGAAGCCACTCAATGCATGATTTCAGGTTCTAACGGTCAGCCTTTTATTTATTTTTATTTTTCATCCGCGTAGTATATTAACCCCCATCGGTAGGATGGCAAGCCAATCATGATGCGTACGCCCATGGCGAGAATAATCTTTGGGCATTGAAGAACTCTCCTTTCGCTTTGGGTTATTTTCTCCGTCAGGATCTTCCAACTCATTATGCTTTGGCAGATGGCTGGACAATCGGTGACATGTACGCACAAAGTGTCGTCGCAAGTACCCTTCCCAATAGAGGTATTGTTACCATTCGTTGCCGGTCCTATGCCTGAAAAGGTTCTAACTAATTTATTGTTAAGCCTACTGGGCTAGTGGTTCTGTAAACGTGCCTGGCGGTCCACAGACACCTGATCAAGGTGGTACCACCATTGATAACAACGGAACCCCTGGGTGTGAAGCACCGAATATAAGTTGTTTCCCATTAAAATGGAAAACCACCTTCGAACATCTCGAAGAAGCAGGCGTTTCATGGAAAGTGGTATGTACAAATTCAATGTGGTATTATGTTTAACTCTTATTGTTTGAAAAGTTCCGAGGTATATTTGATTTCAGATTTTCTTTTTCTGACGAATATGTTTTGATTTAATCATATAACCTCAGAGCATGATGACTTTGGTGATAACCCGTATGTTTTTGTTACCCCTCTGAACCATATTCCTGTTTCTTAATTAACTTCAAAGTGCTGATTATTTTGGACAATTCGAAAATCTTCCAACTAATAGTAGTTTGGCTCAAAGGGGACTTGGCTTTCCCGGCCTCCAGGCCTTTTATGATGCTGCTGAAGAGGGTACGCTCCCCGCAGTGAGCTATATCATTGGTCCTATGGAACTCTCCGAACACCCCCCATGGGGACCTCATGACGGGGGGTGGCTGCAACAACAGGTAGTAAACGCCGTCACAAAGAGTCCGAAATATCACTCCACTGTCCTTATGCTTTCCTATGACGAAACAGTATGTCGATTTATATTATTACCCACTTATTTTACCCATTCTTACATTTATGTAGGGTGGATGGGGTGACCAGTACGTTTCGTTTTCAGTTAAGCAAAAATGAATATTTTTCCGAGTTTCTTTTTTCTTTCCCCTCGTCAGTGTTCTTCCTATAACGGCCCCTAAAGATACTCCAGGAGAATGGATGACAGTAAGCTGTTTGATTTTGCAGGATGGTAGTCACATGTTCAGGGTTCCTTCCTACTCCTAACAGAACCCCTTCAATACTTCTGAAACAGTTTTTGCCGGTCCCGGTTTTCGTTTGCCATTCACCGTTGTCAGTCCATGGAGTCGTGGTAACCGTGTCTATACGGCTCACAGTGACCACAGTTCTCAAATCATGTTTTTGGTAAGTGTGTTTACCAGTTTTTTCTATAAACTAAATTCCCATTCTGTTGTCCCATAGGAAAAATGGTTAGCCTCTAAAGGAAAGAACATCGTTACAAAGGAATTAAACTCATGGCGTCGTGAACATATGTCCGACTTGACGGATTTGTTTGATTTCAAACACGTACGTTTTCATTAATCTTTTTCATTCCTTTGCCAAACTGAATATTATTAGCCTGATTATTCGATCCCCCATTTACCCGTCCCGCCACAAACGGCAATTGGCCCACAAGGGCAGTTTTTGGGTAAATTTTAATTTAATTTTTGCGAATTTTTCTCCTCTCTAATACGTTTTTTCTTTTCCCCCCCAGGTGACGCTGAATGTCAAACTAAATTCCCTAACGCTCAGCCTCCGATCCCGTATGGTAAACAAACCAGAGAGAGTTCATTGCATATTGAAACTGGCTTCAAGGTACTACGGTCGTCTCCTTTATCTTTCAAAGTCATATTTATTAAAAAAATCCAGATGGTCGTTGGAGCTCTTACCGAAGGTCGTTTCCTAGTTTTCGAAAACGGAAAGTCTGCATTGGCTCTTGATACTAAGCGCAAAGAATTGACCATCGGAACCGCCATCAAGACTCACGATACTTCTTTGAACCGATTCATCATTCACGCCACCGCTGCCCCTCCTGAGACAACTTTTAATATCCAATATTACGAACCCATAAACGGACAAAAGAATTATATCGATTCTAAATTGAAGGCTACATCTTCCATTCATGAAGCCGCCAATTTCGAAATCACTTATTTGGGTAATGATGAAGGATATACCATCAAAGAACTTTCCAGCAAGAAATTCATATCCATCACCCATTCTTCGAAAGGGGAGAGTCTCTCTCTTGGGAAACAGGCTACAGCTTTCAGCATGTTCTCTGTCACGAAATCGTCGGACTCTGGTACAGGCTTTTGATTTTTGATCATGTCCGATATAAAGTGTTGATTATACAAAGCCACTTTGAATGGCAAAATAAAGAATGTGTTTGTGTTTGGTTGATAATATTATGCCTGGTTAGCGATTCAAGAAGTGGTACCGTCTTCCATGTCTCTGTTCCAGTTGACTTTATACATCAAGTGAAGTCTAATTTCACCATTCTCCGGCCCGACGGGAACGCGTTTGAGCTGTCTGGCGGAATTGATACTCTGCTAATAGTTTTGAGGAATAATAAAAGGCACATAGGTAAATCTGAAACCCACAGTAACTCGCGAAACCTAGGATTTAATATTAAATATATGACATTTGGTGCTACATGTCAAGGGGAAATTATAATTAGTCAATGGCCCTCCGATAGTTCCCGAGGGGGAATTGAACGGAGAAGACCTGTACACTCCGAACGAAAAAAAAAAACAAAGCATATTCAAAATGTTTACAGTTAGTCGACACTAATGAGCATTATCAGTTAAATCTCAAGCGTTGATTATTATTTATTATGAATTAGTCAAAACATTTCGTTTCGATTATTACACTCATCTTTGTATCTAAATTAGGAAAGACTGAAATACATCTAGTTATGGCTCATCCCACCAACAAGAACCCCTTTCCTCGCTCGGAATTGCAGCAGTTTCGTGTTGTTTTTTCCCCCTGGGTAGTATATCGGTTACAACGGAACCCGAATCCGTTCCACTGGAGCGGAAAGCACTGGCAGAACCGGAAGTATTTCTTCTCATTCCTAGACATTCCGTAGAATACTGAGTTTTATATCTGCTCCGCGAGTGTCTTTTCCGACTCGGGGTCCTTTCAGAAGTAGTGTCATTAGTGCAGATAGTCTGCATGGAGCTGTTATTTTTACGGATCCTGGACGCTGCGGCGGTAGAAAGGCGTTTTCCATCTGATAGAGAGGATTCTTGGTAGCTAGATAAGGAATTCGAGTGATGGATCGCTCTGGGAACTGACGTCGGTGAAGCCGCTTCCATTGTTAAAGTATGTAAAAGTATCTGGCTGAGAAGAGCTTCATCGTTAAGAAAGAACGAGTCTTCATTTGGTTTGTTTTCTTCTTGTACTTCTTTAGCATCGTCGGCAACTTGAAGAGGCTGTAAGCTTTGAGATGATATTTTCTTTCCAACACTGCTGTTCGTAAACCGACAGCTTGAAGGAACGTGATGTGAGGAGGAAGTTTTCACTCTCGCTTTCTTGTGTCGAGGGGGTGAATGAGTCCTCTGCGGAGGTGTCGGCAAAGGCACAACAATGGACGTTCGAAGCGCTTGAGGAGTTGCAGGAGGTGTAACAGGCGAATAAGGTTCTGGGGATTTCGGAGAGGGACCGACGCGGGTGGGTGACGCGAAAGGGTCTCGAAGAGCTGTAAAATCTTCCGAGATGAGTCCACGGGAACTTTGTCGCTGGTTGCGACGACTGCCAACATCCTCGTAAACTACTCGTGGAGAAGATACCCGGCCTATATTGGTAGGAGAACTTGAGAAAGGCGGCAAAGGCGATAAACAAACATGACACGAAGAAAATTGAGAAATAGGTGAGGAATATATGCCTAGTAATAAATATGATTATACAAAAATTCAGTAAAAAAAAGGGGGCAAATACGAACTATAAAAAAGCGTAATGGTGCTCCCAAACCACAAGACGGTGAATACAGCGCTCAAAATAGAAAAAATGATTCCAATTGGAATACCCATAATCACTGCTATTGCGGAGAAGAGCTGGATTAGAATAAACGATAACCAGATCCTACGAATTCGCGGCATTTGGGTCGAGTTAGCGAAGCTATACTGAAGTGGTATGGGAAAAAGAGCCGTAAGAATTGCAAAGGAAGCGGGAACTATGCGAGGTAGTTTCTCCGGGATTATTGAAGCATGAATTACAGTTAGTACAAAAGCTATCGAAAAGGACATGACATGTCAAACACGGCAATATCAAGTATCGAATGTTAAAAACGCACATATAAGAATAAGTATAGAGAATATGATATTGTGTATACTAAGCTGCTTTTCGGATATTGTAACCATTGTCGCGCGAGTAAGAAAAGATGGGGGATTAAGCAATAATAACGTCGGTAACCGATCTGAAGAACAAATAATCAGGAATGAAGGTAAGAAAAAAAAAGTCATACGATGTTCTTACATAAAAATTCAACAAAACCTTGAAGAATCGCTTGGATGGTTTTAAGGAAAGGATCCTGACGATTGGATACTGAAATTCCTATGCGAATAGCGGCAATGCATGCAGAGAGAGGACCAAGCAGAAAAACGAAAAAGCACATTATAACAGAAGCTCTGTCTCGACATGAAGATGGTGTAAGGTAACTCTGAACGAGAAAGAAGAATGGGAGAAATCCAGGCAAGAGTAGAATAAAGAACGAGACCGCTTCGAGGGTAATTGTGATTGCCATCGTCATGGATTTATTGACTATTGCTTTGACCTTGAAGTTGGTAGAAGTAGTTGAGGGGGGGAAATAGGAAATAAGAAAATAGAAATAAAGAATAAAGAAGATTAGATTCCGTTGACATTTGAAAGAAGGTAATTTCCGAAAGGACTACAGATCGTAGTATAAGAAGTACTTCTTTCTTGATTAATAATAAACTTTTGGTTGTTTCAGAAATGACCTAGACAAAATAAACAACGAAACTAGATCCCAGAGCTATCAAGAAGAGGAAGCAGACGAGAAAAAAAAAGAAACCTGAAAACAAGGAAACCTTTAACTTTGCCGTTGACTAGGCATATGATTAGTCAAAAAGAAGCGAGAATTTTAATTTTGATAACATATAGATAAAGTAACGCTATATATATCCATTTGGCCGACGCAGTATAATCTTCAGGAATAATAGAGCCTGAGAGTCGAGAGTCTATCTCTTGGGATAAACGTATTGCCTTTTTCTGATGTCCGAGATTGATGAAAGATCGCCAAGGCACCACACATGTGGAAAGGTAAAAGAAAAGGATCAAACTTTTGAACCGAACGTGCTAAAAGAGCACTAGTGTTTAGTGCAGTCAGGACGTCAGTACGAGCAAGATGAAAAGACATCTTTAATAGTCAAAATTCATGAGAAAAATATACGAGATATCCAGAGAAAAAAATGGAAATCTGTCACGACATGTCAACTCAGTTCGTCGGAATCGTGGTAATTGAAGAAAAAAATGAAAAGCCAAACATGGTGCGCACGTTCGCGAGAAAAACACGTGCTGATGTCATCACACAAGTGATGGTGTGGAAGAGTAGAAATAGGAGGAAATTGCTTTAAATAATGATCAAGTTTGAGGTATTTGTTGCTTTGATTTTTCTGCCGCGATGTC
Organism: Clathrus columnatus; assembly: GCA_020884735.1. NCBI lineage: Eukaryota > Fungi > Basidiomycota > Agaricomycetes > Phallales > Clathraceae > Clathrus > Clathrus columnatus. The sequence continues at coordinate 1,727,015 of BPWL01000001.1, forward strand.
TGGACGTAATAACGACTCAACGGTTGACGAAAAGCCCAAAGAACATGTCTCTGCCAAAGTTCTTGCCGCGCGTCTCAAGCAGGAAGCCCATACTCTTAATCCCAGAGAGAGACTAAGTGCATATTTCACTATTGCAGCTGCAGCTTTCGGTCTCATCAGTGATGGATGTGAGTCTATTTTGTGTTTTGTTGATTGAACAACCTTGAGTGACTTCATCTCTAATAGATCAAAACAATCTCATGACCATGGGAAATGTATAAAAAAAAAAACCTCTTTTCTTTTAACAAGAGTTACTTAACTAATATAATATTAGGTCGTGTTCAAGAAATTACATCCTGTCGAATATAATTCTGCTGTTTCTACCCGAGTTTCCAACTCACTTCTTGTCGGAGCAATTATTGGTCAAGTTATCATCGGTCTTGTATGCGATCAAGTCGGTCGAAAAGCAGCTTTGGTTGGAACGACACTACTCATCGTCATTGGTGCAACCATTGGAACTGCAGCTAACGGAGCTAACGGCAGTATTAACGGCTTATTCTGGTGCCTTACCTTTGCCCGCGGCATAACTGGAGTTGGTGTCGGTGGGGAGTATCCTGCTTCTTCAACCAGTGCTTCAGAAGCTGCTAATGAAAAGATGATTGAATCCCGTGGTCCAGGTTTGTGCTTTATTTCTCATTTATGATCAAGTGATAAAGTTTGCTAATGTCGTTAGTCTTTATCATGGTGACTAACTTCGTTCTGAGCTTTGGTGGCCCTTTGGCTGTCGCCGTTTTCTTAATCGTTCTTTCTGCTGCCGGTGAAGACCATCTTAATACCGTTTGGCGTGTATGTTTTGGCATTGGGATTCTTCTCCCCCTCACCGTTTTCTACTTCCGTATAAGGATGCTCAGCTCTAAATTGTACCGAAAAGGAGCGATCAAGCGTAAGTCATACGGCACCAATCCAGTCTAACCTATTTCCTGAGCTAACCCCAAATCCACAGACAACGTTCCTTATTGGCTAATGATTAAAAGATATTGGAGGGCACTCATCGGAACTTGTGGTGCTTGGTTCCTCTACGATTTCGTATGTACACTCACAATAGTGTCTCGTTTGTTACCAGTAATCATTATAAAATAGGTTACATTCCCCAACGGAGTGGGTATATATCAGTACATGCGATATCCTTCTCAACTCAATGCGTTGTAATTAGGTTTTTTCGGGAACGATCATCTCAAGCATTATCAAAGACGGCGATATCAAACGCACGGCTGAGTACCAATTATTACTCGGTGCTATTGCTTTGCCAGGTAAAAATCACAAGGCATCGATTAATGCTTCTCACTAAAAAAAATTGTTTCAGGCGTTTTTGTGGGTGCCTGGCTCTGTAACCGATTAGGCCGTCGTAATACTGTGAGTGATCATGATCATTTTGCACTAATCATTAATACTGTAGATTAGATGATGCTCGGCTTTAGTGGATACCTTATCTTTGGTCTCACCATCGGGTGAGTGAAAAGCCTGGCAATCTGCTGTGTTCATGTTTGATGCTCCTCCAGCCTTTCATATAACAAAATCACTCAAATCATTCCCTTGTTTGTCGTATTGTAAGTAGTGTTCCTTCAAAACTCATACATTAATATTGATATTTATTATTGTTAGTTACGGTTTAATGCAATCGTTTGGAAACTTGGTAAACATGATTATTACATGTCCATGTGTCTCGAATTCTCACGAGTCTTTAGGGCCCCGGTGATATGCTTGGTCTTGTTAGTGCAGAGTAAGTAATAATCCTTTTGGTAGGTTATTAAAATTAATTGTATTGTCATAAAAGATCCTGGGCGACACCTGTTCGTGGCACTTTGTATGGTATAAGTGCCGGTAAGTAACAAATTATAGGATGTTTCGTTGAAAGTGGATTTGACATTTCCATTTTCCCCTTTAGCTTTAGGCAAGACGGGAGCTGCTGTCGGTACACAGGCATTCACACCTATCCAAAACAACCTCGGAAAGCGGTGAGTTCAAAATCGTGGTTAAAGCTTGCCTTTTCTAAAAAAAAAAAAACAAATTTCAATTTTTTTTTGGGTAGATGGACTTTCATTATCGCCGCGATCTGTGGTATTGCCGGAATTCTTATTACATACTTTTTCGTTCCGGATATGACAGGAGTTGATTTAGCAGACGAAGATGCTAAATTCCTTGAATATCTTACGGCCAACGGTTGGGAAGGCACTGTTGGAGAAGATTCTGAAGGTGTTACTATTACCGCTGATGACGACAGTGAATATGCTCTCGAGAAAGAGAAGATATACGCATAAGCACGGTGTGTATATATGACCATGACGATCTTTTTTGTATAAGTAGACGAATTGTGTCATGACTAGAATATACAGTCAAACATAAGTAACTTGTCCTAACAGGTCAAAACGAACTCATGAAAGTTGTCGAAGGTAGTTAAATAGATAGTTGACAGCGCGACTCCAAGCGTCCATGACTACAATAAAACTTTCGCACGCGCAACTGAAGTTCAACCTTTCTCTTCTTGAACTTCAGCTTAATTGTTGCCTTCCCTCACAACTCGTCAAAAGTAAAACCCAATTGTATGTTCGTAAAGTCAATTGAATGCAAATTATGTCAATGTAAGCTTTGGTTCCTGCCGGGTAGTCGGCCCACATCCACCTTGTTGGAATATTTACGTAAGAACGTCATCACGTGATACTCAGCCATTCCGTCGTCCTCATACCTATTTTCATTATATGCGCTCGTTATTTTAAAACGAGCACCTTATATACAGTTTCATTTCTGAGTATGAACCCTCAGTTGTCTAACTACAACTGAGGTTTATTATATAGTTTATATAAATGTCCGGAACACAACACACCTAATATCTAATAAATCCTAACGGGTCTTGTCCTTCGCGTTGGCTCTTGAGTAGCTTGAGTCTTGAGGAAAGAAATGCAATCACATGACATGTGACATGTGACAAAACGCGCAAGACATCTTGAAAAATCATCCTCCATTACAAGGGACCGGTCAATAAATACATTCAATGCACATCGTTCATTGGTTGTTCGCTGATTTTTTACCATACAAGTCGCTGTTTCCAAGATGTAAAATGTTTTTAGAGACTGCATTGTTTTAAATTTATTTAAAAAATGTATAATGTATATGAACAAGAAAAATTAAATACCTTTTTAAACAACAGATTGAAAATAAACCGTCAATTACCACTACCAAATCTACCGTGCTTTCAAAATTTATACTTGTTGTTTTTCGAGAAAAAAATCCTACGATTGTACAAATATGCTTTGCTTTAAAGCAACTTTATTATCAGAGTAGTCAGAGGTCTCATATCTCGGGATATATGATTTTATCTGAAAGCTCTTCACCTCAAAACAATGCACACAAATTATTATAGTACTTGAGAAAGGTTTTGTGTTAACTTGAAAATTATGTAGTTAAATAGTTATTACATAAGGCGGGTCACTTCGATTGAACTGGTTTCAACTGCCCGAGAAACGAGCCAAAAAAATACTTCACACTCTACGCCTCGGAACCACGACCAACAGAAAAATCACACCACCAACCACCACTCCGCCAAGGAAGTAATTGTGAGTTTCTCACTCAACTCGGCCTATATAGGTTGATTGAGTGTTGAGCATGCTCTTGTAAAAATTATACTTTGGTAATAATATATGAGGAACATTTTCGTCAATCCCTTTGTTTTGAAACACTTCAAAAGCCAACTATATTCAACCTAGACTGATTCTTTTAATCAGCGAACAACCAATGAACGACATGCATTGAATGTATTTACTGACTGGTCCCTTATAACGGAGGTCATTAGACGCCCTAGGGGATGATTTTTAGGGAAAATTAACCGTGACGTCTCGTCGCAAGACATCGGACTCTACAATTTAACAACCCATAATAATAATGCCACTGGAAACGCGAAGTCAAAAAGGAAAAGAAATTTCTGCTTCTGCTTTTGCTTCTGTTCCACGAAAGAGAAAGAGAAAGAGAACCTCTAGTTCCTCTAGTTCTTCTGCTACATCTACAGAAGTCGTGTATATGCGCTGGGCCTTTTTTCATCGAGAGCATCTGGACAGTACGATACCTTGGGCCAAGTTAACACCTGAAACGTATGAAAGAATGACGGGAAAATGGTCTGAAAAGTTTTTTGGGGATGAACTGCTCCGGTTTTACGGGTTTCATGCCGATCCAGAGTCAATCTCTCTATGGAAAGTTCGTACTGTGTCTTTTTTTTTGCCGTTCGACCGTAACTCACCATCCGTAACTCACCATGGCGCAGCCCAATGCAAAGTACTCCAAGGTACCCGATGAATGGAAGCATCAAGACATGCCTGATGTTCAAGAAACATCAACTTATATCTCACCGTACCAATCTCTTTCTCAAGCAATCCAGGCAGATGTATCGGATAACAGTCTAAACATCCAGTTACTCGTTACTGCCAATTCGATGATCCCTGTGCCATGGTTTTTTCTCAATGCTGAACACTCAAATTCCAATATTCAAATCATATACCTAGCACCGTCAACACTTAAGCAAAATGCAATTGGCGTTCGAACCATCTTTTCTGAAGCACTCAAAACATGCTACAATTTTATTGCAGATGCTGGCACTGTATCTCTTTATAAGGTTCAAGTGTCGTACTTTCTTGTGGTTTGATTTACTGATTGTCTGGTACAGCCCCATGCAGCGGTGTCGATGATCCCTGTAGAGTGGATGAAGGCCCATACGAGTGTGAATGATATAGCCGATTATGTTTTTCCATCCACACCAATTGAATCTGTGATCACAAAAAAAGGGAATAATCCGGAAACTCTCAATTTACTTGTCGTTGCCCAAGGTCATTATCAGATTCCTCAAACCGGAATTGTCGAGAGCAAGACTTCTCACCTACTGGAGTTTGAACGTGCGTGATTGATATCATACTAAGCCGGCTTCTGTTTATGTTAGATTATATACAGGCTACAACAGTATCGTCCAAGCTAGCTCAAGACTTCCTCCCCCATCGGAAGGAGCAAATCACAAAGTTTACAATCGGACCCAAGCTAGACGCAGTCAAGCAATTTTTGACGGCCGCTATCCGAGCCGCCATGAAACATCATTAATTGCCCCAACGATCCAAATTTATCATCCCATTTTTGCTCGCTTCCAGCAGGTCTTGGAGGACCCGCAAGTCCAACCGACTGCTACTGATATGCTGAACACGAGAAAGTTTATGAACTTTCTGGGGGAGATTGGCAGCGCTCATGAAGATGTTTGCAACGCAAAATTCAGAGACTATATCTTCTTGCTTATTGGGGAAGAGGCACTTTCCATAGTAAATTCAGATAGGACCGTACCAGATGGTTCCTTTTGGATACGTGTGGACAATCAAGCTATGGTTTATGCATGCATCGAGCTGAAAAAGGAACTTGGTGCAAGTCGAGGAGATCCCTCTATTCAAGCTGCGCTCTCTATGAGAAACAACTGGCTGTTATGCGACGTGAGATAATAATTCTTATCACTTGGTATTTACTGATTTAAATTTTGCTTCAAGGCGATTCGGGACAGATGCTGCTGCCCCACACTGATGATAGCAGGAGGAGGTTCCTGGATAACTGTAATGGGGGGGTGTTCACCGACAAGGTGATCGTACAACGCTTGACCGGTCTGACATGGATGGCATTATCGTCTACTGTAGAAGATCGCCATATATATCATTGCGCCCGCATTATAGTTGCCATCCGCAAGACTATCCAGGAATTGAAAAGCTATTATATGGACACAGTTGCAAAGCTACTCCCGATTACCCGGGGGCAACCGCATCCCCGATACTTTCCGTACCCGACTTCATATAAAGCTACCAATAACGAGATCATAAACTTCCGATATTTACGCAGTTTGCAAAACTATGACACATGTGTTACCTACCTGGGTGAGATCATCGAACAGCATCCATCTGAGCATCCTCCCCAAGTCGTCGTCAAATTTGTTTCAACTTATAGTCAAGAAGTTCACCGCTTTCTCGCAGAGAAAGGGTATGCGCCTACCCTGCGTTATTATAGCCCTTTACCAGATTGTCCACCCGTTCAACGCTTGTCACCAGCTGAAAAGAGCGCACCATCTCAGTTCCGCTTAAGTGAACACCTGGTGTACATGGTTGTCATGGACTTCGTTGAGTCAAAAACCTACGACAAACTGTCTGTGGATGCTCAGAAAAATGCGCGAGCACAATTGAAGGTCATTTTGAGGGATTTACATTGCGCGGGGTTCGTGTTTGGGGACTTGCGACCACCGAATATACTCATTACGCGCGATGGCCACGTCAACCTAATTGACTTTAATTGGTCCGGACGGTTTGATATGAAATTTCAAACCAAGGACTCAAGAGTTCCAGAAGATGTTCGGCAAGGGATCCAACTTGCGAAGGAACGACTGGACTCCGATCCCCATTATGAAGCATCAGAGGCATATTACCCGTCAGGGCTGTCCCAAGAGATCCAATGGGCAAATGGCGTGCAGGCTCTGGCTCCTATCCTCCCTGAGCATGATTGGGGGATGTTTGACCTTCTCGGCTGATACATACACTTCATTATTATTCTTATGTATTCTGCTACTAACTTATGAATCTTTTTTCACCCGATGGTGAAATATCCACCTTTGCTAAACTAATACATCAGAATCAAGTTCAGACTTTGGTCCTTGCTGCATAGTCGGCCTATATCCATCTAATATTACTGCGTTCAAGTTTGTCGTGGTCGAAGAACCACAGGAATCCGTTTTCAAATGTGTGACACGCAATACTGTCACATGCATTGCTACCAATAAATGGCCCCAGTAAAACGAAAACGACTTCCCCCAGACGAAGAAGAACGATCTGCTTCCGATATAGAAGAAGTACCCCTCTCAGACGATGAAATAGATATATCAGGACAGTTACTCGGTAAGGCAGTCCAGGCGGAAGAAGGCGAAGATGTAGACGACGAGGACGAGGACGCTTTTATCAAAGAAACAATATCTAAATTCAATATAAAAAGTGGGACAGATGTCTTAAAAAAGACTAAAGGGAAAGGCAAAATAACTAAGGGAGAACTAGGCGGAGGAAGTTTTCAGAGCATGGGTGAGATTATTTTATTATGTTCGATATTGCTTAAGAGTACATATATACATAGGACTAAACCCTTCACTTCTTCGTTCTCTTACGATCAGAGGATATAAAACTCCTACTCCAATTCAACGTTTAACGATTCCGAGCCTTTTAGCCGACCCTCCCAGAGATGTTGTTGGAATGGCTCGTACTGGATCAGGCAAAACCCTTGCTTACACTATCCCTCTTATCCAGAGACTCGGGGGTCGACATTCAACAGCTTTTGGTGCCCGTGCATTGATATTAGTTCCCGCTAGAGAACTTGCTGTTCAAGTATTAAAAGTAGGAAAAGAGCTCGCGAGAGGATATAACAGTGGTGGCGGTGGTGCTCACGCTGGTGATGCTGAGGGTATGAACGATGATGATTCTAAAGGTCAAAGTTTGAGATGGGGTTTGGTTGTTGGTGGGGAAGGCATGGACGAACAATTCGAAATGATTACAAACAATCCCGATGTGTATGGTTTTGCTATCCTTCTCCCCATGGATCCTTCTCATCTGACCGAAAAATTTAATTCTTAGCATAATTGCCACACCTGGTCGTTTATTACATCTTGTCGTTGAGATGAATCTCGATTTACGTGCTATCCAGTACGTCGTCTTTGACGAAGCCGATCGATTGTTCGAAATGGGATTTGCTACAGCCTTGAACGAAATTATCAGCCGGCTTCCAACAAATCGTCAAACTTTACTCTTCTCTGCCACCCTCCCAAAAACCCTGGTAGAATTTGCCAAGGCGGGTTTACAAAATCCAAAGCTAGTTCGATTGGATGCCGAAAGCAAAATCAGTTCGGACCTTCGAATGGCATTCTTCTCCGTTAAACAAGCAGAAAAGGATGCCTGTCTATTGCTGCTACTTCGAGACGTGATCAAAGTACCTCTGGGATCCCCAACAGAAAAGGAATCGGGGAAGGAAAAAATTAAAAGAGTTAAAGGGAATGTTGATGCGGCACCCCATCAAACGATAGTCTTTGTTGCCACAAAGCATCATGTGGAGTACTTATCGAATCTCTTGACGGCCGCTGGTTATGCCACTTCCTTTATTTACGGGACACTCGATCAAGCTGCCAGAACTGAACAAATGGATAATTTCCGACGTGGATTGACGACCGTTCTCGTGGTTACGGATGTGGCAGCTCGTGGAATTGATATTCCTATTCTAGAGAATGTTGTCAATTACGACTTCCCGCCTGGTTCTCGTGTGTTTATCCATCGTGTTGGACGGACAGCTCGTGCGGGTAGAAAAGGATGGGCATGGTCTTTTGTCACGAGTACCGAACTACCTCATCTGTTAGACTTGCAGTTATTCTTGGCCCGACCGCTGCAAATCCATGCGGAAAGTGAAGCGACATATATTGAGTCCCTTGTCTTTGGAACATTTATTCGCGATAAAGTGGACGAGGAGCTTGAATATATCCGCACGCTCCATGAAGGAGTGTCTTCTTTGACAACTTTAAGGGAGATTATGGCAAAAGGTCAAAATATGTATGAACGAAGTCAAGGCAAAGCCAGTCAGGCTAGTTACAAACGAGCGAAGGAGATAACCAAAGGAGGCCGTTGGATCATTGATAATGGCAAAGAGCTTACCATTCATCCTGTTTTCCAGTTAACCAACTCTTCCGATGGACAAAGCACTGATCGGGAAGCTCTTTTAAAAGTTATCAACTCGTTTAGACCCCAGGAAACTGTTTTTGAACTGGGTACTCGCGGGTCAAACGAAGCTGCATCTTTAATGCAAAGTAGAAGAAAAACCTTAAATAAAGCTATAGGTAGGACACTTGTTAACCCGCCGTCCAAACAAATTGAGGAGAGCGAGAGTGTGGAAAGAGTACAGTTGGAGATGGCTGATGAATCAGACATCGAAGTAAATGAATACTTACTTGCTTTTGTTGATGATTCTAAAGGGATCTTTTTAAGGCTGCTTTCGAAACTTCAAAAAAGAAGCCTCGTAAAAATTATAAGGACGAGGATTATTACATGGGCTATGAGCAAAAAGATGCCAACACTGAGAAAGGGTATAGTTTCTTTTTTTCCTATTTAATGTTCAATTCACTCCGCTGACACCTTCTAAAGATATTCGTTAAAGGATGGTGCTTCTTTCGTCGAGCAGGCAAATCAAGTGACGTTTGATTTGACGAATGATAATGGTGTTATAGAACGACAACGTCGACAGTCACAGTTGAAGTGGGACAGAAAAAAGAAAAAGTTTATCAAGGGTGATGGCGTGGGTGCCGATAACGTCAAGTTGGTTCGCACTGAGAGTGGGGCACGATTGCCAATATCATATCGTAGTGGCCGTTTCGATGAATGGAAGAGCATACATCATAAAAGTCTTCCCAGAGTTGGCGATGCAGAACCCGATTCCGCCGGTAAAAACACGTTTAACGGAGGACGAAAATACAGACACAACAAAATGGCAGACCCTAAGCAACGTGATAAATACAGTGATGCCCCCAAGAAACACCAAAAAGAATTCAATACAGCTGACGAGGATGGCGAGTCGTCTAAGAAAGGGCGGAAAGTTGGTGGCCGATATGGTTCAAAACCCATTCGTGCGGTTAAGAACGAATTGAAGACGGTAGAACAAATACGGAGAGCGAGGGATACGAAGACGAAACGGAAGGAGAAAAACGCACGACCCAGCCGCAATCGCAAAAGGGGGAAACGATGATCTTTTGGATACTTAGACATATTAACATTATATTTACATTTACCCTGTCATTACTGTGCAGTTTCATACGTATCATAAACCCATACCTGCTAACGAATCCATAAACGGAGGCAAGGAAGACGGAAGAGAAAGATCTTATTTAGCGGCACGGTCCCATTTGACTCCCTCTTCATCCAATATAGAATATGATAAATCTTCTTCAAGCAAATCGACAGAAACACTCCGTAATGCATTGACTATCCATCGTGGATAGCTTTTAAAATCATCATAGTATGTTTTGAAGAAATTCTTCAAAAATATCGGGAATTCATCTTTCAAAATAGCATCCCGTACATCACCCATCAGTCTTGCTTGGAAAACAACATTGTGTTGCGTAAGAGCTAGAAATAAATTATAAGAGGGAAAAAAAATCATTCATCAAACAGTCAACTGACCATGTGCCGCTGCAGTTTCTATCCCTATATTGTGATGAAGAAATGCCTTGGACGTCTTTACTCGACATGTTGGGCACGGACAATCTTCTTCGATTACATCCATGTCGTAACGATACTTTTTGAGATCTAATGCATTTCTTGAATCTATTGTTTTACAAGAATTGAATGTGGTGGCTCACGTAAGTTGACCGCGCCTTTTCTTGTCAAAGCTACTCCAAAACGCGCAGTTCTCGTCGGAAACACACAATCGGCCTAAGTTAAATGAATACCTGAGGTCTATCACAGCGAACATCTTAAACCCTACCATATCAACACCTAACGCAATGCATACCAACAGATCTAAGCGGAATTCAATTCTGAGTGACTACACCGGGCACATTTATTAATTACCTTCCGCAAAACCAATTCCCATAGAATATCGAGGCCCTATTATAACCAATGTAAACGAAAATTTATCGATCAATTTTAGAAACATACTATCTGAGGGTAATTCAGAGGCACATAAGGAAATCCTATATCAAGTTGATTTGTCAATTTATAATATCTTGAAGGGGTCGTGAACCTAACATTTTCCAGAATGTTCCTATTTTAAATGTCAAAGGAAACTTGATGAGGTTAAACAAATTGGATACCTTTGGCTTCCCCACCACTTAGTCCTGACGTTGGATTAACATGTATTTCTATATGATTGTAAAGACCACACCTCCTATAGCATACCCTGCTACTGAATCTTTTCGTTTTACCATTTCATTTAGACAGATACGGCGTAGCTCTTCGTTTAAGCCGCCCTGAATTATCGCAAATAAATTTTGATGTTGTTGACCAGTTTTCTTATGTTGAGCGATGCATCTATCCAGCCAACGAACGGATCTCCACATGGCTTCCTCTACTCTCGGACCAGTGGTAAGACTTGGGACTACAAATCCACATCATTATCACTATAATGGACACACCAATATCGGCGGCCTACCTACATCGTCTAGTTGCATTATAATATCAGCACCGATGGTGTGTTGTATAGACATTGACTCTTCCGGAGTTAATAAAGTTGGTTCTCCAGTAAATGGACTGGCAAACAGAGCTCCTTCTTCCGTAATTTTAGTAAATTTACTGAGGCTGACCAGTTGAAACCCCCCGCTATCCTATGATTAGATGTATCAGAAAAACTTGATCCTTTCAGCCTCTAACAGCTACCTTGGGAACACGTACTGTAAGCAAGTTCTTCCTCCACCCTTGGAATTTGTGAGCTCCGCCTGCTTCCTGTATTACTTTCATACCAGGGCGTAAATTGAGATGATATGTGTTGTTAAGAATTAACGTGACTCCCAACTCTTCCATCTGCTGATAAGTCAGGCCTTTTATTGCGGCCTGAGTAGCTACAGGCATGAAGGTTGGCAACCATGTTCTGCATGTCGATCGTTATGTGATAGAGTGAATATAGATTTGGAGATATGTTCTACTATATAACTCACACGCCATCTAAAATATGAATATGATTAAGCATTTATTGAAAGATAAGATCGATGTAAATTCATACTTACGAGCCATCGTCATCCGGGAAACTCTTGCTCTGGTTGTCGAACATTGCGCGACCACTTCATATTCCATCATGGATCCCTGGGCTTCAATCGTATGGTACTGCACTGTTATCGGATTGTTCAAAAGGAGTTGTAGAAGTTTAAAAACCGCGTTCAAGTGATTCTAATCTGACGCGTGCCGCGACTCGGACGAGGTTTCTGTGATTGACGTGAATTCCTAATGCTGCGATGTCTTTCCTTCCTACATAAACTCAACGGAAACTACAAAAAAACTGTCGTTTTCAGAAGGAATTTTACTTCCAATGTCGAGCAATTGGTCTCAAACTTGTCTTCTCGTGGTTTAATTGCAAATACAACCACCAAGTAAGGTTCCAACTACTTCAAACAATATCTGTATCTGATGATTTTGGAAGGGCCGATGTCTTGGATCATTTTCTCAAAATCTCTCGTACTTTATACTGTGGTATTGATCCTACCGCGGGTTCTTTGCATGTCGGGAATCTCGTTCCGCTTCTCAATTTAATCCACTTTCAACTAGCAGGGCATCAGAGCATCGCACTGGTGAGGGGATCCAAATTAAGACCTGTTTTTGTGATTATGATGGTTAGCTTGGAGGTGCAACTGGTTTAATTGGAGATCCTTCAGGACGTAATGAGGAACGACCTCTTCAAGCTCAGGATATTATTCAACAGCATAGCACAAGTATTGGCCGTCAACTTGAATCGGTATTTGGAAATATAATGGCGTATGCCTCCAGAAAGATGTATTTGGATAAACCTATACTTCCAATCAAGATTATGAACAATCTGGACTGGTGGCATTCGGTTTCTCTAGTTAATTTTTTACAAACTACTGGAAAACATATGAAGATCGCACCAATGCTTTCCAGGGAAAGGTTTGATGCAATCAAATTACAAAGTGTTGATGCTCATCTGTTAACTAGTGTCAAGAGTCGAATGTCCAGTGCTAACGGAATCTCTTTCGCTGAATTTTCCTATCAACTTTTGCAAGCTTATGATTTTTGGCATCTATACAAGTATCATTCCTGTCAAATACAAGTTGGGGGGTCAGATCAATGGGGAAATATTGTATCTGGCCTGGATCTCATACTAAAACGAGAAGTAGAAATACCTTTGGAAGGAAAAGCCTACGGAATCACAACGCCTTTACTTACTACTTCTTCTGGTCAAAAGTTTGGTAAAAGCGCCGGAAACGCGATTTGGTTGGATAGTAGAAAGACTAGTGTCTTTGATTTTTATCAGGTAAAATTTATCATTATCCCCAAATGGTCCTCTAAGCCCCTAATACTCTGTCAGTTTTTTTGGCGAACGACAGACGCAGATGTTAGAAAATATCTAAACGTCTTCACATTATTATCAAGGGAGGACATAGAAAATATAATAAAAGACCATAAGGTCTGTCTTTCGGATTGTATCTTCCCCTACAATACATTGATTGCATGGGTAGGCACATCCGGAACGGCGCTTTGCCCAGCGTATTCTAGCTCGAGAAGCGACTGATATGATCCACGGAGGTAATTAACTTTTCGACCCTTCAAAGCAAAATTATATCTAATTGGTATCCTGCAGAAATAGGACTGGCGCAAGCTGAAGCAGCCACACGTCTCCTGTTCGACACCCACCTCGACGACATTCGATTAGAAGACGCGGCGAAAGCTCTTGAAAATGATCCTCGGTATCACTCTTTTTCAGAATCCGACTTAATCAATATTCCGCTATCCAAATTGGCCTCATTATCAGGCCTAGTTCAATCAAGAGGCAAGTAAATATATCCCCTCCTTGTCCTTTGAGCTCACGATCCTTGAAGGTGAAGCGACTCGGCTTATTCAGGCCAAAGGGTTATACTTGAATAATACACCTGTTCAAAGCATAGATCGCAAATTTCAAAGGAGTGATCTTTTAGGAGGTCATCTCGCTATCTTGCGGGCTGGAAAAGAAAAACATGCCGTTTTGGTAATGAAGAATATATAAGGATTTCATGTACATGTAGTATGTACATATTCGGGAAATTTTTATGACAATACCAGATTAATCTATACGAATGGCACTGTAAAGTTTTCTTATGGCCCAATATGTTGCCAAGAATCCAATCGTGCCTACGTACATACCCTGTCAGAAACATTTTATCAAACAAGACGACGACATTTACCTGAAACGAGGAATTGCAAGAAAGCAAGCAGGAATAGATAGCCTAGGTATAGAACAACATTTGTGAATGACGCAAAGGATAAGCGAGATGTCCAGTAAAAGAAGCCATATGCAATGAGCCAGAAAGCACTCCCGCCTCCAATCTGTAGAGATGAATTTAGCAGAGGAACAAACTAAATCATGATGACAGGACATACAAAGAATGCGCGCCAATGCCATCTATATTCTTCCGAGCAAAGGATGAAATAGACACATAAAATAGTCACAGTCGCAATCGTAAGACCAACCACCCCTTATAAAGAAACTATTATTAGACAAAGGTAACTCGTCGTCTATATAACGATACTGACCAGTGGTTAGAGCAACGAAACCAAAGGCATAGTACGCTCTTGACGCAAAGATACTCGAGAGAATAAAATATAACTCCACGAAAGCAGCACCAAATGGCAATACCCCGCTGAGAAGTGGGGTAACCTAGACGGACCATAAGCTCATGCAATAACGAAAGAAAGATATAGAATGCACCCAGGGTCGCAGATATTTGGGTCCTGGTGGTATTTGTCGAGGAATCTGGTTGACCCTTACGGGATGCCGTACCCCCTAGTTAATTATGAATAAAACCGTGAGTCCGTAATAAGGAGAGTTGAACGTACACCGTGTTTCTTTCCAAAGAAACCACCTAGGAGGGTTAATGGAGCGTCGATTAAGAACCATAAGAAGACGACGGAAAGCAATGTTCCAAATGGCATCGCCCCTGAAGAGTTAGCCGAAATAAGGAAAAGATTGAGTAGGAACATCACAACAAAAATAAACCTGAGAAACTGATTAGATCTCTAAGCTGATAAAAAAAAAGAAGGACTGACGTTGGGACAAGAGTAGCAGTGAAAAATAAGTTGGTGCGATGGTCGGTGCCACCAAATGATGCATAAACACGCGTGGAAACGTATCCGGAAACACTGAAAAAATCAGATTAATTTATGAGTGTAAAATAGAGCTTACAAGCCAAATATAGTCCAACAAATTATCATGACTGTAGCAAGAGCACCTCGATTGGATGGAGAAAGGAAGCCCATCAAGGCGAAAACTGAATAAAAATTCAAGTAGAAGTATTTTCCAGATACATTGTAAAATACCTAAAGTAACACCTATCATTGTGATAAGTTGTGCTCCGTTTCCGACAAGAACTGATAATGCCATGAGGTGTCTGGGTGTCCGGAATACCTCTCCCCAAATCAGCTTCCAACCATAATCTTCTTGGATATCATCCTACAAAAAAGCGTTCTTTCCTAGTTGGGTTCAACGAGAGAAAGACCTACCGCAAGATCCAAAGCATTATAACGGCTTATCTGTTACAAGTTGGAAAGTGTGCACAAAAGAATAGATTTATTGACAGACTCACGTCGCGAGCGATGCTCCGATAAAGAATAATGCTGACCATTGAACAAAGAAAGACGACAATGATTGTTGCGTAGCTCAAACTCAACCAGTGAATTTTAGGGTCGAATATGTGAAGGTAAGTATCGTAACGCGTGGCCTACGGGAATGTGGTCATTAGAAAGTAGACGGGGAGGGTAAAATATATATACCCAAGGAGTGTCGGAAACCTAACGCGTTGTAAACATGGATAGACTATTGTAAAGGCAATGATAATGATACTCACTTCCCATAAGACACTATACGTGAAAGATACTTCAGTATCGGAGGTCTCACTGAGGTGTAAGGCAGACCCGCCGCCACAAACGGCTTTCCCATCCGAAGGAGCATTACTAACCATATAATGAGATCTGATAGCTCAAAAAAAATGAAATGAATATGACGACCTCATCGGCCAAACCAAAACGCCGACAACACGATTTTTGCCATTCTCCCGGGGATGATATCTGTCTAATAGTTAAGTGAACGATCCGGACGGGTTACAGGGGTTTTTTGTACCGCATGACAATCTCCAGGTGATTGTAGAAAGCAGGAGCCGTAGGGAACCGGACTTCATCGACCTCTCCCAAAGCGAAACCTATATCATAGAATACATCTTGTGTCTTATCATCAACCATCATTTCAGCGGCTGGAAGGCCATCAACTAGCCAGTTAACATCATAATTTTCTTTGATACGTTCATTGATAAATTTGCCATCTTCAGCGGAAATCGTTTGGGAGCAAAGGACTTGACAAGTAGTATTCTGTAACATTTTAACCTGGCAGAGCAGCTGTCAGTTCAACGTGACGGTATGAACAATGAGAGAACTTGCGTCATAAGGAGAATTAAAGAGACGATCACCGAAAAGGATGGCACCTATGGATTCAGACTGTTCTTTTGGCCCTCCCTCTGGCTGACAAAAGCGAAAGGAGGGATAATAATAATCATCTGGAATTCCGGATAAACAACCTTTTAAGATTAAAATGTAGACAATTTATTCACAGTTAATCAGTGATTTCTAACATAGGATTTAGTTTGGTCCGGAGTTTGTCAAGAGCTGAATATCATGGTGACGTACTAATTTTGCTTCTGGTCCACTAATGACTGGTGTTAGCACATTGACAAGAACATCGACCTTATCGTTTAGGGCGTAATCTCGAGGCGCTGATCCTGGAAGGTAAAAGGCTCGAGTACAAAATGCAAGAAAAAGTGCGCCGAACCCAACACCCCGTGTCGAAGGGAGCATATTACAACTTGAATGTGCTTATCTAATAGCGTACTGACAGATGGAAGTTGAAATATAACTTGGGGGCTATGAACCTCTGTTTTAGTGATTATTGTTACTTTCTTAATAAACTGAGATTCTCTCTTTCGAAACAAGGTTCTTAGATTGTGTAAAAATGAGAGGGACTACTACTATAAGGAATACACATCAGGAAAAGATAATCAAGTGGCAGAGTTTTGAGTCGTCCTCCCAGTCCAAGCAAAACTTTGTTAGATCATTTGAACCGGACAGAGGATAAAATTTGAACGTGAAATTTAAAATCAACTCCAAAATGCAAGCTTGACGTTAGAGTGTGTACAGTAAGTAAAAGGATGGAAACGTGACCAATCGTGACGTACTGCTTTATTTTCGCTTTACATCTTCTCTTTGTGTAGAAAATGTCTGACGATGGTGGCGGCGGCGGCGGCTATGATTACGACGAATCAGAGTTTGTCATTGTTACTTCTATTTCTGTTATAGTACAGTTTAATGTCCTCCAAACAGTTTTCCAGATACAAATTTTGTACATGCATAACTCTTCTTTCTTCGCGACTCAATTATGTTGACATCTGGGATCTCAATGTCTAGGAAGAAGCCAATTTTACTAATCCGGAAGACCAGGACGAGCAATTGGACGAAAATGCACAGCCTAATGGTGATGCTCAATTGAACGGTCATTCGGGACAAGATCATCAAGGCATTAATGGAGCGAATGGAGGAGAGTCGACTGCAATCGGCGCTGTTGCTGTGGAACGACAACCGAATAAAGTTCGCGTAACAACACCATATTTGACCAAATACGAGCGAGCTCGAGTGTTAGGCACAAGAGCTTTGCAAATAAGGTAATAAGGCTCTTATTTATTGACCCCGTCGATTGTCGTTTTTTTATATTCTCGCTCTATAGCATGAATGCACCCGTTTTAGTTCCTTTAGATGGTGAAACGGATGCGTTACACATCGCCATTAAAGAACTTTCGCAAGGAAAAATCCCTCTCATTATTCGACGCTACTTACCAGATGGAAGTTTTGAAGATTGGAGCGTCTCGGAGCTTATCAGCGAATGAATTTGGTAGGCAAACTTCCTTTACACCTTGTCGAGACCAACACGTTTGTTAGTTATAGCAACACCTTGTTAATAACTGTTTCTGTTTTGCCAACTGTTTGTCATACCTCGGGGAATAAGTGTACTGACATGACATAACCATAAAGTATATACTTAAGATGTCAGAGAAAATCACTCGTAATATATCGCTTTTGATGTTCAACAATCTATTTTTGCTTCACTCTCGAACTGACATGGAATGCATGACTACCTAAGGACCTCATTCCCGAACTATATCAACAGTATTTCATGTTACGGTCTGAGAAAGGATTCAGAGACTTCGGGTAACAACAGCCTACAGTCATATCCAAACGCTCACCACACAAGTGTCAAAGCAAGTTAGCTCTACAACCCGATAAGGGGAGAGCACTACATGCGTCAACACAAGGTGGGAGACAAGCTCGAAAAGATGAAAGAGGAAGTTACTATCGTTCGGTCTTAAAGCCTCAATCATCGTGTGCTACTATAATACCAAGATACCGCAGGATAAGGCGAAAGGCGCACGGGATAACCATAGAAAGAGCCCGAAGGTGAAGAGAATGATCCAGGGATTGTCGGACATATCCAGGATTAGAAGAAGATAAGGAAACAGAATGAAAAGGATGCCAGATATATGTCAGAGGAAAATGGAAGAAAAAATAAATAGAAAGTGGGAACGGTGATGTTTTTGTACGAGAATCCAACAGGATGGGCGTGAGATATTTATTGAACAACAAGAGAGGTTGTATTCTCCTCAGATACCGATAGCGGTGTACCCAGATGTGGATTTGAACTCCATTCACGACTTTCTACAACGGTGCTATCATCTAGAACGGATGCTAGTAAATCTTGAAATTCTTCATTACTCGGATTACTCGGACACGAGTTGTCTATTGTTTCAGGCAATAAGTCCAGCAGTCGATCCATCTCCATGACCATATCCATATCATCTCCTAAACCCAGATTAAAGCCATCCCCTGGTATAGACCCTGAAGAGAAGTCAAGAGGGGTCAGACTCGGGGTGGAGGAGGTGGGGGTTCCCGGTTCGAGATATTGTTGTGATTTCGAGCAATGGTCAGTAAAAGATAGGCCAGCAGACGGCGACGTTGCGATGGCGTCACTTGTTGAGCCATCCCTGTTGCTTGACAACATTTGAGAAAACCAGTGTTCGATGCGGTTATCTGTCGTCGTATGCGAAGAATTATCGAAGACCTCTTGCGGGACGATGAACGGCGCATCGAGGTCGAGGGTGGACAAGGCCGGTGAATGGGTGGAACCATCCGCTGCAGGGACGCCACTGGGTTAACAGCGACGGACGCCACCCGTGCTAGGTGGCGAATGGAACTATCATTCAAACCGGGTTGGTTGTACACAGTCGATGAAGCTGTCGCGACTGACAAGGGTGTAAGAGGAAGAACTGGAGGAGATTCGATGAATACTGGAAAAGTAGTGGTAGGAGGATCGGGTTTGGGATCGGGAGATTGAGATGACGAGGAGGATTTGGGCGCAAAAAGTGAGGATGGAAGACCTTGACTTTGAAAAGCTTTGAGAACTGGTTCCCAAGCCTGTTCGAGGGACTTGACACTGTCAACATGTGTAAGCACAGGGGCGTAGAAAGACAAATATGAAACTCCATTTATGAACCTACCGTTCTTTAAGTTCAGCATTCTCTTTCTCTTTCTCAGCATTATCCCTCCGTTCACGTTCACGTTGTAATTCGGCCCGTAATTGTTCATTCTCTCTTTGAAGGGCCTGAACACGCTCCTCCAGTTGGGTAAATTGGGCTTTCCGACGATCGCGGGAGTTTTGAGCGGCGATACGGTTGCGGTGAGCACGGGCTTCACGTTTTTCTTCGGGGGACGTCTCAGTACGTGGTCGTTTACGCGAGGACTGTGTTGATGTCGAAGGGGTAGCAGCAGACGCTGGAGTATTTATACTGCTAGATGAAGCAGCCGGCGCTGGTGAGGAAACATCGATATCGTCTGATAAAGGTGATGGAAGTGAAAGAGAGGATGGGTCGACATAAGAAGGGGAAGGCGATGTTCGTTTCATTGCTGGATATGATAAAAAAGATAACAATATAAAGATGAAGAGTGAAGAGGAGAAAGGAGCGAAGAGGACGGGAGGAGGAAGGGTAAAGGGGTCGTTAAGAATGAGGAAAGAGAGAAAGATTGAGCTGACGTGGCAATTAGGCGTCTATTATATCCTACGTGTCTGATCCGGCTTGGTTGCTAATAATAAATGGTAGTGCATATAAGGTGAGTGACTAATGACCTAAAAGTGACAGCTGATGACTCGTCATGGTACCTCTGTGGTATTTCCAGTGTTTATCAGAGCAGCAAATCGTTGCGGTGACACGTCAATAATAAGTAATTGCCATTTAATTCCCGGCCCTTATCCGGTCCGTAAAAGATACGACTCGACGAGAGAAAATTGCAAGTAGTAAATAATATATCACAACAAGAATGTACAAATTTCCAAAATTGTCATGCGTTTACAATAGACGACAATAGTTCGAATATCTGCTTCAGTTTCTCTGCCTCTTTGGCGCCGATACCCAGCCTCTCTAATTCTCGAGCAAGCCTGGAAGCGTTGGAGGCTATGGTGATGTTAAAGCCTCCAGCCCTGCGCATCACACCATGTGGATCCGTGTTTCGTATTATTTCTACAAGTTGCTTCAAATTGCTTTGGTAGATTTCCTTAGGAGTCGTAGTTCCGAGAGTCGTGTTGCTGTAAACAGGCGCACCCTCATACGAAGCCCCATTCTTCTTGGCAAAATCATTCAAACCACTGATCGTCGCCGACATATTATCTAGCCAGACCTTGTCGTCCTTTGGGTCCTCCCAATAGCATATAATTATCATCGGAAACACTGCTTGACTATTAGCTGGAGGCCAAGCAGAAGGACCGGCTTCTTTGTGTTGAAAGATATCGTCAACAAAAGGCCAGATATCAAGAATGACTCTCAGTCCGCTATGCTCTTTCATCAAGTCTGATAGCCTCTATTAAAAAGGTTTTAGTCAAGGAGAAAGAGTTTATTGTCTGTGATA
This sequence comes from Clathrus columnatus, assembly GCA_020884735.1. Classification (NCBI taxonomy): domain Eukaryota; kingdom Fungi; phylum Basidiomycota; class Agaricomycetes; order Phallales; family Clathraceae; genus Clathrus; species Clathrus columnatus. The sequence continues at coordinate 1,747,768 of BPWL01000001.1, forward strand.
CTTTCCTTAGCCTCCTCCCACATCTTTTTCATGAAAGTTTACTGTAAAATCCGTTATCATCACACAACCCCATCGCCCCCTGAGAAATATTCATAGTTCGAAAGAAACGTCTTTGATACAAAAAGTAAAATCTCACCGATAATCCAATTCTGCAATTCCGTCCATTGCAGGATACTTTGCAGCCAATATAGAAAAGATGTGATCGATTGTAGGTGGAATTGCGATATGCAGAAGAGAAAATTCAGTATCCAAAGCGACATAAGTAGTTGAATTCAATGAACCCCTGTCCGGTCCAATGTTGAGAAACTCCTGAAACGGATTTGGTTCAGGAACATTCGGGGCTGAATAAAAGCATTGGACCGTGAACTCATACTTTATGGAAAATAAGAATAAGTGTAGGAGATATTGCATGCAGGGAAAGCTTACTCTAAGTTCACCTTGAACGCGAGCGTGTCTAAACGCTCCAACCACAGCACCTTTGAGATCCCTGGTTTTATGATTCTTCCATTTAGCTGTAAAGTTTGATATAGCAGTCATAGCCGATTCAGTTTTCTCTGCACTATAGGAAAGGGTTCCACCCTAAAATAGGCGTGTCATCAGTCTCATATATGCGTGATTGAGAAACGTTAAAACTAACATAAACTCCATTTTCTGGGAAGGTGCGAAGGACGAAGTAAGTCACTATTCCAAGTTTATTACCACCTCCCTAAAGAAACTTGTTATGAGCTCCAATCCGCCGCGTATTAGCTACATATACTCACTCTGAGGGCCCAAAACAAATCCTTGGTCTTGTCATTGTCTTGCCTCGCCTTTATAAAATCTCCGGTTGGTGTAACCACACCAATTTCGATAATATTGTCAACCCCTAGGCCATACTGATTTGTCCTCAAAGAATACCCTCCTCCAAGGAGCCAGCCTGCGACTCCTACTCCTCCAGCACCAGCACCCCCGACAACGGTTCTTTGTTTAGTGTTGAGGTAGCGGTAAACTTCATCCCAAAGACAGCCAGAACCCATTGTGACTGTGTTATCCGAGTTTAGGGTCAATTCGTTGAAACGAATCATTGATATTTGAAGACCATCTTCAACGGAACTGAACCTTGGATTAGTAGCATGACCGCCTCCTTTGACCTAATAAATGTGTTACTGATTGAGCTAAATATTAGAATACGCATAGGAATTCGTACAGCGAACTGCAAACTGGAGTCAGCCGCAACTACTTTCATCTTTAAATACGAGATCAGCAATAGCTTCGTTATAAAACAAAGAAAAAATATACAATCTCTTGGAGATCTTCAAGTCTACCAGGTTCCACAGCTGAAAGGGAAACTTCGCAGCTGGATTTGAGCCAATGAGCTACACTATACTTGTAACCAAGACTGCCTACAGATTAGGGTTAATGACAAAAATTAGGAAAGAAATTTCACTAATACGAACCATAGCGGAAATACTGTGAAATACCCTTAGATCTTTGACAGATATCTTCAATCTTTTTGAAAGACTCGGTGCTCATAATTGTGTTTCTTCCAGTTGATACTACTGACCACACGGGGTAGAACGAGGCCTTTTTATATCAACAACTTTTGTCCGAAAAGGGCGGAAAAGTATACTCCTGGAAATATTTTCGATTCCAGCTGAAGGGAGAATTAGCACATCAGGGGGAAACATTGAATAGGTGCCCGTCTGTTTTTGGCAGGTGAAGCAATGTTTGAATGAGTGCCCAAAGGGAGAAATGTACATTTTAGTCTTCAAGCTGAAACGATGTCATCCATTCCGAGGCGAATAGTAGAAGCCCAATAGTAATGCCAAGGTACAAGCTCAACGGTGTTTCTTAGCTCAGTGCCCATGAATAGTTCCTTGCTGCGTACTTCAACAGGACTCCACACGTTACGTTACGACTTTTTTCAACCTGTGGAGTGTTTCGACTACTAAAAATTTCAAATTTCAATATAAAATATGCATTTGTTCGTTAGCCGACAGTAGATTAGAAGTCGATGGATTTTGAATGAATTGTACCCGTTACATAAATTGTTCAGTCCCAAAAGACAGGTTTACTAAAGCAAAAAGTGGCGATGTCATCCAACTCCGAGATAAACAAAAAAATAAGGTAATGATGAAAGATTAAAATCACTTACATGTATGATCTTGGAGCTTCCTAGTCTCGGACCGTGACACGCGACGTTGTAACGTGTAATTTATGACATATGACATCATACATGCGATCTACTGTCCTTTGTGTAACAGTAAATAATTGTGTTGGTCGCTTGAGTCACCAAATTCTGACATCCCATGCGTCTTGAATTTTTAAAACCTACCTGCGGCTTTTCGACCCCTTTTTAAATCAAAAAAGACTGAATTCAGTCAGTAAAAACAGCCTGAATAGTAGCTGATCTTAGCCAGCACCAGTGTGGCGACACTACTTGTATAATAAAAATAAGAATTATCATGGAGTCAATAACATTTCAAATCGGAAAAAGCAAAAAAAGGTATAGACTGGATAACATACCAGTTCCCTCTTAGGGCTTAAGAAAAGGGCCGAAAAAAGAAACAGAGACCTTTCAGGTCTGACGACAGGCACTCTGAACTTCTTCGGCTCGGATATATCTCAACTTCTAACAATTTAGTAACTTCATTATCCCCCTTCGGGCTAGGATACATCCTTGTCGAGCTCCAACGTTCGATTGGACTACCCGACTCCGAGTGTCAAAGAGTTGACTCCGCCTTAAGGCTTATATAACACAGAGAGTCAAGCATATATAAAGCCTGTCTATCTGGATGGACAAAACAACATTAAGTTCTGTTTCTCAACTTCCTAGTGATTTGCCTTACCTGTTCTCAATACTATGTCTCAACCGTTCATCAGAAACTTGAATATTCACACGTAGGTCACATTTTATATATAAGATTTCAAGTTGTACTTGAAATCCTTTTTTCTAGGAATGATCTCGGAAGGAGAGCTACCCTTCTGCTTACTTTTGACGATCAACTTATGAAGGGTATATATACAGATTATTACCCTACCGCATGGAAGTAAGACAGCTTTAGCTTTTTATCCCATTCTTTGTAATGTCGTTTTTAATATTAGGGTTACTACGTTTGAAGCGAAAGGCAAAAAAAAATGTTTCCCCTGCTTCTTCTTTAATACTAAAGATATATCCTAGGTCCTTATGCAATGCTCGCCACCTATCAAAGCCAGTAAGATAGTCTTTTTCCAAGCCTCAATTGAAGCCTGATATACCTCCCAGGCTCTGCGTTATCAAACCCCAAGTTACAGGAAATATCGTCACCGCTTCTACATGGGTTAATATAAACGTAATATTCTTCAATTACTATATTAAACAACGACATTTTTTTAAAAAAAACTTCCTAGCTGGACGAACGAACTGATTTGAGCCAAAAGGGCGGGGTCTATATCTTCGTAAGAATCTGGATAATTTATTGTAGCCTCTTTTTTTCATCGAAAAGTTAGTCAACCCCTACCACCGAGAACGCCGTCGAAAAGCGTATTCAAGCTTGGAATAAGACTACTGTTAACCAGTCATTCGGAATAGGTAAGTTATCACCTCCCCATCTCATTCAAGTAAGCTACACTATTGATCTTGCAGGGTTTAACACCGGCGATAGCTATCCGCCCGCTACTGCCTTGTACTTCAACGGTGTTGGGTATGTTGAATTTCACTTGAATCATATCGAAATGATATAATAACATTTTTGTTTAAAAGCTCTGGATATAACGTCACCGCTCAATTCACGCCCTTTTTGAGAGCATACATTATCAGCGATTATCAGGAGAACCAAATTTTGCGTGGTGCAATTCAAAGCCCCTCAATTTGGGGAAGGGATTTGACTGAGCTGGATACGAACACTTCGCTCACTTTGTCCTATGATCCCCTCTCTGCAACCTATCGACTTGAGGAAGACAATGCAGCTTTAGCAGTAATCCGTGAGCCCAATGGCTCTGTTGACCAAGATCTTGCTCGCATTCTCAGGCTTCTTAAAGAACTTCTAGGTGATAAAGGGGCGGAGAAACTCCTGAAAGGCAATGAAGCCCTGGGCCTTGCTGCTAATGACGGTGGTAGCAGTTCCTGGATCCCAGCTGGCATTCCCATGGAAGACCCTAATTATGTAGCTTAAAATAGCTTAAAGAATTGTCTGTATCTTTGAATTGCCAGTTTATATAAACTCTGTTTTCCACAACGATATCACTTATATCGCCCACTAGCTGAAATTAGCATTGGGTAAAAAAATCAAACACTAGCAATAATGGTAGGTAGAAAAGCCGGAATAGATAATAATCATTTGATCATTTCCTTCTTTTACTGCTGTAGGCAAACGGGTGCTTCCCAGTCTTTTCGGCCTCCTCGAATCGTCGTTTCCACACCAGATATCCGAAACTTGGTCCACCTCCGGACTCTAAAGGGGGTAAATCATCAAGACCTGCAAATTTTTTGGAGGGATATGGACTCGAAGAATTTTCCGACCGTGGTGTGGGTCGAACTTTTTGATAATCACTATGTTGGGGAATCTTTATCCGAGTGAAGGGAGAGCTAGGGATATCGTCTTCATCATCAAATTCCATCAAAGCAGCGTATTCAAGCAGGTCCTTCATATTTTGAGTAGCCTTTGAAAAGTTGAAGGATAAGTTGGGTTTTACCATAGGCAAGTCTGTAAGAATCCTAATTTCTTGATCAGGGAGTGGAGGGTGCGTAGGGGTTTTCCCGTCGAAATAGGCATTATCACTGATTGTGGAATCTCTTCGGTAATAGTATTGTGTACAGTGGAAAATTTTGGATTAAAAGGTGGAGGTTCTGTGCTTTATATTTACATAATGGTATCTCTCTGGTATCTCCAGTGTTTATCAGAACAGCAAATGAATCGCTGCGGTGACAGGTCAATAATAAGTTGGCATTCAATTCCCGATATTTATCCGGTCCGTAAAAGATACGAGAGGTAGTAATTATTATACCATAACAAGAAATGTACAAATCAAAATTGTTATGCGTTTGCGATAGATAACAATAGTTCCAATATCTCCTTCAGTTTCTCTGCCTTTTTGGGATCAATACTCAGCCTCTCTAATTCTCGAGCAAGCCTGGAAGCGTTAGAGGGTATTTCAAAACCTCCAGCCCTACGCATTACACCATGTGGATCTATGTTTTTGATTATCTCCACGAGTTGTTTCAAATTGCTTTGGTAGATTTCCCCGGGAGTCGTAGTTCCGAGAGTCGTGTTGCTGTAAACAGGCGCACCCTCATACGAAGCCCCATTCTTCTTGGCAAAATCACTCAAACCACTGATCGTTGCCGACATATTATCTAGCCAGACCTTGTCGTCCTTTGGGTCCTCCCAATAGCATATAACTATCATCGGAAACACTGCTTGACTATTAGCTGGAGGCCAAGCAGAAGGACCGGCTTCTTTGTGTTGAAAGATATCGTCAACAAAAGGCCAGATATCAAGAATGACTCTCAGTCCGCTATGCTCTTTCATCAAGTCTGATAGCCTCTATTAAAAAAGTTTTAGTCAAGGAGAAAGAGTTTATTGTCTGTGATACTTTCCTTAGCCTCCTCCCACATCTTTTTCATAAAGTTTACTGTAAAATCAGTTATCATCACACAACCCCATCGCCCCCTGAGAAATATTCATAGTTCGAAAGAAACGTCTTTGATACAAAAAGTAAAATCTCACCGATAATCCAATTCTGCAATTCCGTCCATTGCAGGATACTTTGCAGCCAATATAGAAAAGATGTGATCGATTGTAGGTGGAATTGCGATATGCAGAAGAGAAAATTCAGTATCCAAAGCGACATAAGTAGTTGAATTCAATGAACCCCTGTCCGGTCCAATGTTGAGAAACTCCTGAAACGGATTTGGTTCAGGAACATTCGGGGCTGAATAAAAGCATTGGACCGTGAACTCATACTTTATGGAAAATAAGAATAAGTGTAGGAGATATTGCATGCAGGGAAAGCTTACTCTAAGTTCACCTTGAACGCGAGCGTGTCTAAACGCTCCAACCACAGCACCTTTGAGATCCCTGGTTTTATGATTCTTCCATTTAGCTGTAAAGTTTGATATAGCAGTCATAGCCGATTCAGTTTTCTCTGCACTATAGGAAAGGGTTCCACCCTAAAATAGGCGTGTCATCAGTCTCATATATGCGTGATTGAGAAACGTTAAAACTAACATAAACTCCATTTTCTGGGAAGGTGCGAAGGACGAAGTAAGTCACTATTCCAAGTTTATTACCACCTCCCTAAAGAAACTTGTTATGAGCTCCAATCCACCGCGTATTAGCTACATATACTCACTCTGAGGGCCCAAAACAGATCCTTGGTCTTGTCATTGTCTTGCCTCGCCTTTATAAAATCTCCGGTTGGTGTAACCACACCAATTTCGATAATATTGTCAACCCCTAGGCCATACTGATTTGTCCTCAAAGAATACCCTCCTCCAAGGAGCCAGCCTGCGACTCCTACCCCTCCAGCACCAGCACCCCCGACAACGGTTCTTTGCTTGGTGTTGAGGTAGCGGTAAACTTCATCCCAAAGACAGCCAGAACCCATTGTGACTGTGTTATCCGAGTTTAAGGTCAATTCGTTGAAACGAATCATTGATATTTGAAGACCATCTTCAACGGAACTGAACCTTGGATTAGTAGCATGACCGCCTCCTTTGACCTAATAAATGTGTTACTGATTGAGCTAAATATTAGAATACGCATAGGAATTCGTACAGCGAACTGCAAACTGGAGTCATTCGCAATTACTTTCATCTTTACATACAAAATTAGCAATAGCTTCGTCACAAAACAAATTAAAATAATACAATCTCTTGGAGATCTTCAAGTCTACCAGGTTCCACAGCTGAAAGGGAAACTTCGCAGCTGGATTTGAGCCAATGAGCTACACTATACTTGTAACCAAGACTGCCTGTGGATTAAGGTTAATAACAAAATTTAGAAAAAGAAACTTCACTAATACGAACCATAGCGGAAATACTGTGAAATACCCTTAGATCTTTGACAGATATCTTCAATCTTTTTGAAAGATTCGGTGCTCATAATTGTGCTTCTTCCAGTTAATACTGACCACACGGGGTAGAACGAGGCCTTTTTATACGAACAACTTTTGTCCAAAAAGGGCGGAAAAGTCTACTCCTGGAAATGCTTTCGATTCCAGCTGAAGGGAGAATTAGCACATCAGGGGGAAACATTGAATAGGTGCCCGTTTGTTTTTGGCAGGTGAAGCAATGTTCGAATGAGTGCCCAAAGGGAGAAATGTACATTTTAGTCTTTGACCTGAAACGGTGTCATGTACTTCGCGAACGGTAGAGACCCTCCGGTCATGCCAAGGTACAAGCTCTTTTCTTAGCTCAGTGCCCACGAATAGTTCCTCGCTGCGTACTTGGACAAAGGTCACAAGAGTCGACAAGCTGCGAATGTTTGTTCAATCGTGAAGCATTTCGGCTGCTCAAAGTTACCATCAAATTTCAAATTCCAATATAAAACATACGTTTGTTCGTTAACCGGCAGTAGATTAGGAGCCGATGGATTTTGAGCTATGAACAAATTCCTGTAATGCTAGTGGTTGGTACCCCTTGCCATCGTTCAATCCCAAAAAGGCAGGTTTGCTAAAGCAAAGAGTGGCGGTGTTATCAAACTCCGTGATAAACTCCCGACAAAAAAAGGTAATTTAAGTGATAAAGAACTAGACTCACTTTCAGGTATGATCTTGGAGGTTCCGAGTCTCCGACCGTGACGCGTGACGTCGTGCCAACGCGAATTTAGAAAGTGTGATTGATAACGACTACTGTCCTTTGTGTTGGCCGCTTGAGCCGCTAAATTCTGACATCTCAATGTTCATGTCCCCTTTTCAAATTTTTAAAAAATAACTGTATTCAGTCAGTCAAAACAGCCAATAATAGCTGATCTTGGCCAGCACCACTCCCGAGTAGTGGGCCCAGGGCAACACTACTTGTATAACGAGAATAAGAATCATTGTCATGGGGTCAGTAACTTTTCACATCGGAAAACCTAGAAAAAGGTATAGACTGGATGATGTACCAGTGTCTCGTTAAGGGAAGTACCGAAAAAAGAAACAGAGACCTTTCAGGTTTGACGACATGGCAGGCACTCGAACTTCTTTGACTCGAATACCTCAGCTTCTAACAATTTAGGCACTTGAATAGTCTTTGCCCTTCGCTAATTTCCCCCCTCGAGCTAGGCCAGAATAGTCGAATCTCCAAGGTTCTATTGGACTACCTGACTTCAAGTGTCAAAGAGTTGACTTCGCCTTAAGGCTTATATAACACGGAGAGTCAAGCGTATATAAAGCCCGTCTATCAGGATGAATTTACTTGTCAAAACGACATTTAGTTCTGTTTCTCAACTTCCTAGTGATTTGCCCTACCTGTTTTCAATACTATGTCTCAACCGTTCGTCAGAAACTTGAATATCCACACGTAGGTTACATTTTAAATATCTCAGTCTCTTTTCCAGTTGTATTAAAAATTCTTTCTTTTAGTAATAACCTCGGAAGGAGAGCTACCCTTCTGCTTACTTTTGACGATCAACTTATGGGGGGTATATATTCAGATTATTACCCTACTGCATGGAAGTAAGAAAGCTTTAGCTTTGCTTCATTCGAGAGCTCATGTCGTTTTTTTATATTAGGGTTACTACGTTTGAAGCGAAAGGCAAAGAAAAACAGGTTCCCCCGCTTCTTCTTTCATACTAAAGACATGTATCTTAGGTCCTTATGCAATGCTCGCCACCTATCAAAACCAGTAATATAGTCTCTTTTCCAAGTCTCAACTAAAATTTGACCTATCTCCTAGACTCTGCGTTGTCAAACCCCAAGTTACAGGAAATATCGTCACCGCTTCTACATGGGTTAATATAAACGTAATATTCCTCAATTACTATATTAAACAACGACATTTTTTTTTAAAAAAAAAAAACCCTCCTAGCTGGGCGAACGAACTGATTTGAGCCAAAAGGGCGGGGTCTATAGCTTCGTAAGAATCTGGATAATTTATTGTAGCCTCTTTTTTTTTTAACGAAAAGTTAGTCAACCCCTACCACCGAGAACGCCGTTGCAAAGCGTATTCAGGCTTGGAACCAAACTAATGTTAACCAGTCATTCGGCATAGGTAAGTTATCACCTCCCTATCTCATTCAAGTAAGCCACATTACTGGTCTTGCAGGGTTTAACAGCGGCAACAGCTACCCGCCTACTACCACTTTGTATTTCAACGGTGTTGGGTATGTTTAATTTCACTTGAATCATATTGAAATGATATAATAACGTCTTTGTTTAAAAGCTCTGGGTACAACGTCACCGCTCAATTCACGCCCTTTTTGAGAGCATACATTATCAGTGATTATCAGGAAAACCAAATTTTGCGTGGTGCAATTCAGAGTCCCTCAATTTGGGGAAGGGATTTGGCTGAGCTGGATACGACCACTTCACTCACTTTATCCTATGACCCTGTCTCTGCAACTTATCAACTTGAGGAAGACAATGCAGCCTTAACAGTACTCCGTCAGCCGGAGGGCTCTGGCCTTGTTGATGAAGATCTTACTCGTATTATCAAGCTTCTCAAAGACTTTTTAGGTGACGTGGGAACGCAGAAACTCTTGAAAGGCAATGGAGCCTTGGGTCTTATTGCTAATGGCGGCAGTAGCAGTTCTTAGCTGGTATTCCCAGTTTTTCATAAAGGACCCTAATTATATAACTTGGGAAAATTGTCTGTATCTTTGAATTGCCAGTTTATATATACATACATATACTTTGTCTTTCACAGCGATATTGATTATATTGAAAACACGCTCGGCGGTTGGCTGAAATTAGCATTGGGTAAAAAAAAAAAAAGCAATAATGGTAAGGTAGGTATCTTAAAAAAACGGGCATAAATGATAGTCGTTTGGTTATTTCCTTCTTTTACTGCTGTAAGCAAACGGGTGCTTCCCAGTCTTTTCGGCCTCCTCGAATCGTCGTTTCCACACCAGATATCCGAAACTTGGTCCACTTCCAGACTCTAAAGGGGGTAAATCATCAAGACCTGGAAAGGTTCTGGAGGGATATGGACTTGAAGAATTTTCCGACCGTGGTGTGGGTCGAACTTTCTGATAGTCACTATTTTGGGGAATCTTTATCCGAGTGAAGGGAGAGCTAGGGATATCGTCTTCATCATCAAACTCTATCAAAGCAGCGTATTCAAGCACGTTCTTCATATTTCGAGTAGCCTTTAAAGAGTTGAAAGATGGGTTGGGTTTTACCATAGGCAAGTCTGTAAGAATCCTAATTTCTTGATCAGGAACTGAAGGGAGCATAGGAAGTTTTCCCGTCGAAATAGGCATTATCACTGATCGTGGAAGCTCTTCGGCAATAGTATTATGTACAGTGGCGAAATGTTGAACCAAAAAGCCAAAGTTTTGTGCTTTGTATTTACATCCTGACAAAAAAAAAGAGGTTCTGGAAGGTGTCTCATGCACTGATAAGTATATTTTAAAACCTACTCGGGATTGGACATCGAAGTCTTAAAGGATATATATGCGTTTCCAAGGCATGTTCAAAAAGCGCAGATGAATCGTAGAATAACTTATTTTGACATGAATCATAACGGCAACGGTATGGTCTAGACGACTTTTTTTAAAAAAAATCAAAGAAATGATTTTTTTTTACCAGGTTTAAGATATTAAAGAGTGATGATAATAATGAGGTACAGTTTCTTACAGATGTTAATTTCATTGCTTCTGGGGGTGATGGCTGACAATGTCGTTTTCTTAAATGCTTAAAAACGAAAAACATTCAATTCTGTAATATCTTTGGACAGAAAACGCTTTTGACACACACCTTTTTAAGATTCTCCACACTTGCTAAATTCGACGAGCAATCACTCCAGCCACACGGCAAAGATCTCTTAACCTTTTCTAGAACTGTCAATAGCTTTACATCGCCTTCTCCTTCATCGTCGTGTAGCGACCCCGACTTTCCATAGTCGTTTTGAGCAGGACTTGACTTTGTGGTGGTTGATCGTGATTCTTCAATCATGTTAGTTAAGTACTTGTGCATTTCCAAAGGAGGACGCGCGAATAAAGGTGGATAGGTGGCCATGATTGTCGAAGATAATAAAAGAGTGCTTGGGGGGGTGGAATATAACACGAGTATATAGAGTTTGAGCCTACCTCCGCGCTGCCACGCCCACAGTCACCCATACTATAGGAACGTTCAAAGAGATTTGAATATGAACAGTCATCACGGTCACCACATTGCTGAACATGGCGGGATGGATGGTGGAGGAGGTATGGATCATGGTGGTGGTGGCGGTGGCCATGGTGATATGATGAAATGCGCCATGAATATGCTTTGGAATACCCAAATAATCGGTACTTCATTTCATTCATTACACTTATCCGACTCAATTTGTGAACAAAATTTCAGATACCTGTATTGTATTTCCTCAATGGCACATTGGATCCAACTTTGCCTTTGTAGTATCATTCTTTATCATTGTCGGTTTAGGTGTCGGTTATGAATGGCTACGTAACTTTCAACGACGTGTTGATATCAACATCGCGAAATCATTGCGTACAGCTCAAGGACCTGGTGGAGGTGGAGGAGTGGTGAGTAATCCTGGCCCTTCGTCAGGAAGCAATGAAGTGGATAGTTTGTTAACGGGTTATCCAAAGTCTCGCAAGATGTTCGTAAATCATTACGCTCTCTCTCTCAAGATATAGCTATACCTTCCTGATGATGATGATTTTTCACAGCACAAGAGTACCCCTTTGGCCACGCCTCGTTAGAGCCATATTATATGGCTCCACAATATTCCTTTCATTCTTCCTCATGCTCGTCTTCATGACTTACAATGTAAGTGAATGATGAATATATGTACATATAGTGCCATTTCATGTATACTCTATTCTAGGCATATCTTATCCTGGCTGTGGTTCTCGGTGCAGCATTGGGTCATTTCGTGTTCGGTAAAACAATAGATTTGGATGCAGTACTCGCCGAGGGCGCTGGAAAAACTATGGCATGTCATTAAACGAATTTTACATCGCTGTTATCTCTATATCTACTTGCAGCACAACATTGATGAAGATACTTTTTTTTTTTCAAACCGTCCGTAAATGTCATTCATATGTTAAGTTTAGTACCTATACATATTATTGGAACAAACACATCACGACCTGATGATAAGTGAGAACGAATGAAATATAGAAACAAAAGACATACATCTTATAGTGAACGGTCACTGGATTAGGTTTTGTGGGTGCATTATACTCAATCGTTATATCCAAGTCTCGGTTGTTCCGTGCGTTGGGTGTACAAGTCAAAGAGCCAGTAACTTGTTCACCCTCAGATACAGTTACTTTATCTGGTGTGTAAAAAACGGTCTGTCTGGTAAAAAAGAAAAAGAAAAGTCAGATAGACAGAAAAGACAGGATAATAAAATACCTACTTCCAATGGGTATATCTGGCCTGAGGTCCAGTACTAAACTTGACCTTTTTATGTGTGCATTCAAAAGATATATCAAACCAAGCTAAAAATGCATGAATATCTAAAGTGAAATAATACTAGTGAGTTATGCTATACAAATGAAAAGAAAAAACCAAAAACCAACAGTCGTTTCGAGTTGCAGTGAGAGTGAAAGGAGCTCGGAAACTGAGGTCTTCTTTTTTGGCTGTTAATAAGTCAATGTGCTGTGACAGCAGATGAATTGATGGATGATACTAGATGCAACGATGATATTACCTTCAGAGCATACGGATTTGTAACAACAGCTTTTAATTCTACAGTATCGACCAATGGTTCTCGCAAGGCAATATCCTTTATACAACTGAAATCAAATCCATATACATTGTCCCAAACTAGAAACGATTTAATGACCTTGTTCGGCAAGCTTATTATTAACGAGGACATACAATTAATTTTCTCTTCTTTGTACTCTTCATCTTCGATGGCCGCGAGGTATAATGTTGCTGTATCAGGAAAGATAAGACCTCCAGGTGCGAGGTATTTATCACGGGCAAGTAAGACTGTATCGAGCATTGATTCGTAAAGCAAGAAGTAACCCATCCATTCGCTGATAATGATATCAAATTGTTTTATTGGTAAATCTATGTCTTCTAGTTTGCCTTTGATCAGAGTTATCTCTAATGTCAATGAGTATGTAATGTCCCCTTTTGCTAACTGAGTAACGAAGAACGTACGGTCTGCGAATCCGTTTGCTGTAATAATTTTTTGGGCTTGGTCTATGATATTGGACATATCTACCTACAATTGGACTGTGAGGCTGTTAATGTGGTCTAGAAAGAAAAAAAGCTTACTCCAACAACATGTTTTGCACCAGCTTTAGCTGCAAACATACTCAAAATTCCTGTACCACAACCAACGTCGAGGACAGTTTTGTCTTGGAACAAGTGAGAGTTATTGTACACTGCGTTACGGTATGAAAGGGTTCGGACTGTGTCCTTCAACATTTCCTCATGTATTCCTTAAACAATATTAACAAAATCTAAAAATTGATTTATATGAGTGGACATACCAAAATGTGCGTAAGAGTCTGCATAACTTTACCAATTCGATTAGAATTGAAAATAAAAATAAAAAGAACGGGGAAGGTGGTGGGGAAAGGGAGATACGAGAATGGTACTGACTAGTCCTGAGAGGTCATGTTTTCGACGGATGGTTCAACATCCATTTGTCGGCCATTTTGCTGTGATGATGAACCCTCTGCGGACATCAGAATTAAAAAAAAATGAAGGAGAAAAAAAAAAGATCAAAGTTGTAGAAAGGGTGAGGCGCTTACATAACTTGACCCCGATCTACTCTAGTGTTGTGGCGGAGCCCGAAACCTCCAAGGACGAAGTTTGGAGGTAAGTACTTTTAGTGTAGTAACAATCAAACGTATTGCGGGCATCTTTACTTACGGTAGATCATAGATTCAGTATTTGAACCTGATCCTCCCAAAAATATCTCCATAATTCGGAGAAAGTACAACGAAAATACAGTGAAATCGAGTTCAAATCTCAACTGCGGAAACCATTTGCCCTTCACCCTCGACAAAGCCGTCCAACCCGAACTTTCATTATGGTGGCAGCTTTGTACAAGTTCTTTCAGTAAACCCTGCTTTAAAGTCGTCGTATTGTCGTATTATCATCAACGAACACACCGACATACTCTATAATCAGCCGACGACCGTATCTGTATTTGGTATTCGAGTTCATCGAATGATAACACAACCTTAAATTGCCATGACAAATAGTGCTTCTAAATGGGTTCATAGGCCAATACATACACGCTGACGCAGGGCGTTTCCAAAGGACCTTAGTTGATCCAGATCCAGATATATGGCAACAATCTTATCGGGGTAATATATAATAATACTTATACCGATAGGCCGTGGTCTCCTCCGAAGGATTGCCTCTATTCAAGTACAAGACTCAGGACGTGTGTCTCCGTCGAAGGCCGAATGAGTAGGACACTTTGAAAAAAAAACGGAACAACGGCCAACTTTAAAAAGACGGCCTGTAATTTAACCGGACGGACTTCAGGAGACTTCAGGCGATCAGTGTAACTCTGGTTTCACGATACATATAATAATAAGGTTTCCTGGATCTTTGGGAAATTTGTTCTTAAAGAAGAGTACGATAAAACTCAGTGAGCGGTTGGTCCAAGGCGAAAAAAGGGCTTCAGGCACTATTTGACAGGACCAATAAGAACCTCGGTTACGTTAAAATTGATTTTCTTTCTATCTAACAAGAATTCTTACTACAATTTCATTATTGTTGTTATTATTATTATAAGTGAGTGGTATCAGTTCTCGAAAACATTTACTTTTTGTAAAGATTACCAAGAAGTCTGAAAGGAATCGAGCCATGCAGGGTGAACCATGCGCAGCTTTTTGCGGTTGATCATTAACCAAAGCCAAGAGAAAAAAGTTTGGGCGCTAGAAGTAATTGTGCAGCGGAACCATCTCGGGACTAGTCATTATTAGAATCACGAACTCATGTATTATTCATCTTTCTTCCCCCACCCCCTAACCTTTCTTTATTTTCACATCCATCTCCACACATTATATATATTTCCAGGAAAAGTTAGTGATAACACGATTCTGGAAAAAAAGAACAAGTATCATACACTCCTTTATTATTACTCTTTAAATCATTAAACCATGCGGCGCCCTCGCGATGAGGAAGCACAATCGCAAGGCGACCAAGGTGTTATATTGAACCTTACATTGTCGGGTGATGGTGTCTGGAATGCGTAAGTAGGACTTGTATCCTTGATCACTTTCATCATTTCCTAATCTCTGCTTAGTATATACTCTGTCCAAGCCATCGTCGGAAAGGCACAACAAACTTTGTCGTTCTCTATAGACACCGGTTCTTCAGATTTATGGATAGCTAGCACCTCATGTTCAAGTTCAGCATGTTCCGGTGCTCACACTTCACTATATAATCCAGCTAGTGCTATCCTAACTGGCCAGACCCTGAATCTTGAATACTTGTACGTTTTTATATTATACCTCCTTTTCCTCATAGTTAACTCGTCTTTATAATCCTTTTTTTTAGAGGTGGTTCTGTAGATGGCGACATTGTCTGGGATTCTTTCACATTAGGCCCATACTCCATTCCTGCCCAAGCAATGGTTTCTGCTTCACAAGTTTCTGACGAGCTACTCTCTTCAAATTTCGTGGGCCTTCTAGGATTAGCCCTTCCCAAAAATTCAAATATAGCAAAGTGGATTCCACCTACAGAAAGCGACTCTCCCGACGGTGCAACATTTCAACAAAATGTATTTGGCCTGACTCCAATCGACACAGCTCCAGCTCAACGATTTCTTGGAATTTCACTCGAACGACCCGGATCTTCACGAATTCCTTCTTTATTGACAATAGGAAAACATCCGGAAAATCTCATTCCCAATTTTGATTCTTCTCAAATTAAATATATGGATTTAATACCTTCTCCTATTGGCGATACCTATTGGAGAGTATCGCTAGATGCTATAACTGGTTGGATTGATAGTATTCCTTACCCCGTTACTTTGGGTGCTTCGACGACATTAACGAATGTAGACGGTCCCGTTGCCGTTATCGATACCGGTGGTTCTATAATCCTTGCCACTCGAGCTATTGCCAATGGAATATATGGCGCATGGGGTATCGGACCCGGATCCGATGGCAATTGTATGCTTGCTTCCCTTTTTTAAAAGATAACAATAAATATTGAATCCCTTTCATTTTGAATAGATTATATTCCTTGTGAAACACCAATGAACATGACGATTAGTTTAGGAAACATAGGTCCTATACCTATACATCCTCTGGATCTAACAGCCCGCGCTCCTGGTTCAGAACCTTCCTTGACGGACACCTGTATGGGCGTTATTCAAGCTTCTGACCAATTGGCTGGAGTTGGGGATATGGTTCTCGGCGTAGCTTTTTTACGCAATGTTTATTCTGTCCTGTCTTCTGATTCAAGTAACGACACCGACGTTGATTCCGCCATTAATGAAGATATTTCCCCCAGGTTAGGGTTCATCTCCTTAACAAATCCGACAACAGCCCTACAGGAGTTCCATTCGGTTCGCGTTTTGGGGCAATCTCTTGATCCATCCAATAACTCAAGTCCAACTTCAGCGGTAGTTGTTGATAGAAGTCTCAGTGTTGGAGTTATCGTCCTTTTTGGTATAATTGGGTTTTTCTTCCTATGTGCGACTTTGTTCGGCGTGCGTTGGTGGATGCTACGGTCGAGATTTAAAAAGGATTCTCAAGATCCTCTCAATTGGGTTGATCAGAAACCCAAAAATGCAAATGAGACGGACCAAGTTAAAAAAATTACTGATGAATCTAAAGACGAGTCGAGTTATGCGGAGAGTACCTCGTGGAGCGAACGTACACGTCCAGAATTGGCATATATCCCGGATCAGGAGGCTACCCCGGAATTTCAGACATTACCGTCCTCATTGCTGTCTGCTCTTGAAACGGGAGAAGAGATCCAGGAAGAGCTGTCATCGCTCCCAAGCTCAGATTTAAATCGGCCTGTGGTACACTCACGATCACCAAGTTCGGCGACTGCTAGCTCTTTCAAGGAGGATTTTGGTATGGCCGGTGTAGGTGCTAGAAATTCAATGGCGAGTGCAACTAGTAGTAAAGAAGTTCGACCTCGCATACAAGAGGATGCGAACCGGTCATATTCACAATCATTTTCTCCGGTAATGTGGACAGGTGACGAGCTTGGACCAATTGTTTCGGGTGATTCTGTGGAAAGCTGAAGAAAATATTCACTACCCCCACCCCCCCTTCCCGCTTCCAGATATTCTATCACTATGGATTCGTAGTGGTTCATATTTCATTGCCTCATACCACTCCCTTTTAACGACAAAAACATTTACCAACAAAGTACAACTTGCATCCACACCTTACTCTTAACGTTATTTTATTTGCACCTCATTATGATCGATGTTCTCATCAATTTTACTGTACTATGCATTTGGTCCTAATTCTCGCCTTGGATTCCAATATCATTTTTTTTTCTCTAGGATTTCTACTACATAGTTGTACGTCTTACATGGTCTGGTCGGGTTTATATGGTTGTTATGAGTCGACGTTTTTTTACACTAGCCCCTTTGGTTATTCGGATTGCCGAACACGCTTCCTCTTTTTCCTCTTTTCTTTTTGTAACTTTTGGTAGTGTGTACGATATATAAAAATTGTGATTACTTCTATTTTGATTCCGAGTCGGACACACGCCCTTGGTAGGCTCAATTTAATCTCTTGAAGTAAATTCTGTGAAATGCCGTTTCAAGACAAAAGCGGAGCACTCTGAAAGTATTTAAAAAAAAAAAAAAGAAACATCGTGTGGTATCGCATTGTGATTTCTAAATGGGAGAGAGTGAGCCATGGAAGGAGGGAGGTATTCCACGCGCTCAGCAAGTAAGTCCGGACATAAGCAAGTAACATGACCATCCCATAGTTCACCGGATACGCGAATCGGATGACGTCGACCGTGTTTTTTGGCATACCATATGCCTAACCTAGTAAGGACTTTTAATTTTTCTCGGAAATCCGGAAATCTTGTCTCGGGGGAGTACTCGCCGTGCAAATCACTAAAATAAAAATTTCGACGTTGACGTATGACTTTCCTTTTTTTTTTTTTTTGGTCGGAAAGAGATTATGGCACTACATACTTTATAGCTTATAATAGCCTATAATATATTGAGTGTCTACCTACTTGAAAAAACTTCAATTACATTTCTCCGGCGCGGGTGGAATCTATTTAGCGCGCCATACTAATAGTAATCAAAAAGCACTTTCCGGTTAGGAGGAATTTCCGAAGGATATATAACGCGTGGCCTTAACATATTAATCATTTATCTTATATTTCTTCGAAGCCAATAGAGCTTTGGCCAAACGTATGTATTTTTGGCAACTTGATATATATATATTTTTTGCTTTAGAAGTAGACTGGACATATATGTACAGTTAATAACTACTTTCCGATGTACGAAAATGAAAACTGTTTTTCTTCTTCCCGAGGTTAGTCCGGTGGTGGAGTGGGCTACACGGTTGAAGGTTTCTATAATACTAGCAATTTCCCAGACTATTGTAGTTGTAGAAGAACGACAATGGTTTGTTTTGTTTACTTATTGTTTGCGGAAGACCGAGCGGAGGGAGAGGAGTCCTGGGCAGGACTGCAGAGGATGGGCGGAAGGAAGCGCTTCTAAATACTCCCGTGTCGAGGACAGGCTGTACCTGGAGTCGAGTCCAGAAGCCTCAAAAAAGAAGCCAAGGCGAAAGCAAACTATAACATGCGCATTTTTAATATGTTCTATTTCCCCGTCAACCGACAACCAAATTTACCTTAGTTGTGAACTTTCTTTTACCTAATAATTATCGAGGTCCCTCCTACTAAAATAGCAAGACTCACCGGTCACTACTCCAAGGCTGGAGCCCTCACTCTCTCACACACAAGCATGTAAAAAAGACTCACTTTCGGGACATTTTGTTTCAAAGTCAGCCGAAATTGTTAAATATGTATGTATGTCTTATTACTTACTAGTACGTACACACAATTTCTTGTTTATGAAGTCGCACTAAAGCTTGTACCCTCGCATGCTTAGTTTAGTTACGGCATTTTAATTCGCGGCTTTCCAAAAACACAAAGGAGCTGGTTTCCCGCTGGTATCTGAGAAGGCCTTTTGACGTAATGAGTACTGAGCCCAATTGAATGCTTTTTTAAAGTCAAATTTCTTGCTATTTTTACGACAAGACCCCATTTTTACTTATTAAATACCCTCTTATATTCAATCGTAAAACGT
Source organism: Clathrus columnatus (assembly GCA_020884735.1). Lineage (NCBI taxonomy): Eukaryota > Fungi > Basidiomycota > Agaricomycetes > Phallales > Clathraceae > Clathrus > Clathrus columnatus. Next base: position 1,767,107 of record BPWL01000001.1, read on the forward strand.
CCGAGTTCAATTACAAAAGGCAAGCATATTCAATGCACTCAGCCAGACGAGATAGATTACAGGTTGACAACTCACCGTTTTTGACATTCAGAAACAACCAGGCTTTACAATCTTTAAAAACAGTGTGGTGTTAATGAATATTATACTTACTACCCGATTTTCGGAGAGCACTTGATTCGCCCATAAAACTTGAGTATGAAACTCCCTGCTAGTATGGACGACCCACACCATGCTTTTTTATGACTTCAAGAAGAAGTAAAGGCATTCTATGGATTTTGAACGTGACCCTTCTTCAAAACTTCTCTAAATTTCGCTTCCTGTCCAAATTCCGATCCTTTCGCTCTAAGCTGTAAGCGACGAAGAGTCCAGACTGACGCGTCGCGACCTTATAAGTGAAACTGTTGATATCCTGTTTTAAAGGATGTGCTTACAAGGCAACACGGCCACTGATACTGCATACTTATGTTGCATCCCCCCCCGCACTAAACCGAATGTGATAATTTTTCTCGGGTCGCCAAGATTGATTTTCGTAGCGACAATTCCTCCGAATACTAATCAAAAGTAGCAGAAACGCCCGAAGACATTCAATCAACGTCCTAGTCGACTCCCAATCAGTTGATTGATTGATTTTTTGAGTAAATTAAATGTCAAAAAAAATAAAATAAAATTCGCGACCAAACCTATTCTAATTCATTCATTTTTTTCGTCAAAACCCATACAGTTTCCAGTAAGGCGTAAATCGTGATCTCTTTTTTTTTTTTGTGCGTCTGATTTATCATTTGACAAAGATGTTGAACTTTAAAATTTATTTTGAACGTTATTCATCTCCTTATTAAGCGGAATGGAAAACGTTTTTTCCCTTCTTCTTGCCTGTCAACAGCAATAATGATCGATATGTCCGGAAATGAAGAGACAAGGTTCTGCCAATGATAACACACCTCCTCAGTAACCTGCGTTTATATCGGCCGAAGTGAACGGATATAAGGACTTCTCGCAAGAAAGGAAAGGACACAATGTGTCCGTGTCCGTTTCGTCAATAATATAGCGCCTACTCGCAACTTTCTTGTCTCCTATAAGAGTGCCCAAATGTAGTGGTCAGTTAGTCCATGGGGGGAGAGGCCTCTCGATCATGGAAGAGGTCCGGACATTTGTAGTAGTATTAGCTCACAATAATAGGACCGTGACAGGCTTAATGAGGTTACAAACTGCGCCCTGGAACCCTGGGACCTTATCCAGAAGACACCTTTGAAATTGAAAATAACTCCAAAACAAGCCTACTTATGTAAGCAACGTGGTTCGTCGGCCCCTCCTTTTTAGCCCTCTTTCTTCAAGGCGGAAACTTCCTTTGTGAAAAAAAAAAAAAGAAGCTTACTTACAAAAGTTATGAAGAAAAGGGTGCCAATAAGAAAAAATATATTTTTCCGTCCGTCACGCATGGGGTAGAAAAGAATTTGAACCGGGGTAAGTAAGTAGGTGCATCTTGAGGTGCTCTCTCAAGAGTTGACAAGCTTTTTCAAGTTTCTTTTCAAATTATCTTTTCAACCACGGGAGCAACTCGGAATGCTATTTTGGATTGTAAGCGGATAATGCTGTCTAACTCAGTTGATAATAATAATAACGGAAGATAGTAGGTACTCCACTAATTATTACATGGCACTAACTTACTCCAAAATCATGCATGTGAAGTCCCGTACATGTGTGCATCCTAAACTGATCGCGATAGTCGAAAAGTATGTGTGTATATTGCAAACGTGAATGGCAGGCAGAAAAAAGCAAACAGCAAATAGTACACCGTGAGTAATAATATAATATAACATTGCACACACTGGAACCATATATATCCATCCACACCTGTATTACCCACGTTCACATGCACATGCACGGTCCCCTTGCAGGTTAAGTTTGTTCCGAGACGTAAACTCATTAAAAATATACACTTGACTAATGGAGGCTTATCTTTGAGAAACTGGTAATTTGGTTCGGTGAACCAGTTTCATGAAAACTAAACACGTTTTGACAAGGTGTAATAACATGCCAATGGTGCGAAAAATATACATATGTATGGTATCAAGAACCCGCGACCTGATTTCGCTTCCCCACTCCATCGACATTCCTTCCACATTCATTAATATTTCATCAAGGGGGGGAAGGGGTAATGAAAAAGAGATTGATGGACCGACTTGGATAAGTACTTACTTGATCTGGTGTATATACACTTTACAATAGACATGTCTACCGATATCATGACTTTCGAAATCGCACCTCAAAACAAAAAACAACACCAGACAGGGTTCCTGGCTAAGATATCAGTTTGACAAAACCTTTGTTTCGTGGCAGATTATATATTTCGGAAACCTGGTTGTAACTAGAAGACAAAGCAGTAACCAAGCATATCTTAGCACCACTCGTAAATTATCATTTTTTTTTCAGATCTTCTCGAAGGGAAATACCTTGCCCAATTGACCTGTTATATTGAGATGAGGGGACGAAAACAACAACCATCGACGAGAATGGAACCCTGTATGTGACAACTACCATCAAAACAGATTGATTTATTCACATGAACGATTTCTGCGAGGAGGAGGAGTGGCATGAAATGGAGAAGATGATTGCATCAATCATGGAAGGAGTGTATCCATCAATGTTTCTCGATAGTCGAAAAAATAATCCAACCAATTGCATTAATCTTTCCTTATTTTTTCCTGATTATATTCTGTCCGATTCAATCATATTTCCGTTTTGCTAGCGAGGTTGATAAGCTAGTGGAATTTTCTTTCGGACAGACTTACCTGCATGGTGTACCCAACTCGCGGTGCTTCAAGAGCTAAGCACTAGTCATGGTCAAGCCTGACAGTTCAAACCAGTTTGGTATATTGATGGAAATAAAACAAGAATAGCAACTTGGCAAAGAAAAGAACTGTGTATAGACCCGAGCAGTCGTTCTTATATGTATCCCGTTCCGACTGACACATTAGAAAATGGATTGCATTTTCAAAAAACGACAAATAGTTAGCTTTGATAGATTTATCTACAACTCGGAAGAGGGTATCGATATCACGTACGATTATTCCATAATCAACCCCTCACCTCTCTAGTACCCCCGACGCAGTGAACGAACAACCCGCAATTCACGGGCCAAGTTCAAAGTAACTTCAAATTTGTAACGATCAACAAAATTAGACGGAAATCCCTTTCTCTGAGTAATGGCTTAATAAGCTTTCAACGGATGGATCGGATGCGTACTGATCGGGTCCGTTCGTGTGCTAAGTATGGTGCAATGACTCATTCAATTTTGACAAGAGTTAACTTTATACGGCCGACGGTTTTTAATATCGCTCATACATATATTCTTTGGATGAAGTTGACTCGTCATTTTGGACTTTCCGAGCTCGGCTATGGTGATACCTAACCGGAGTAATAAGTGGATGATCTGGCGCAATACGTACCCATCCCCCTTTCGTTATAAATTGAAAGATGACAATTTCTGTGGGGAAATAAGTTGAGAAGCTTAATTAACCCATTAGGGTTAGTCCATTACGTCTTACGTATTGAGATTTACAATCAACTATGCTGGTGGATGAGGGGATGACGAATCTAGCCCCTGAGTTCCGAGTCAAGTTCGGGCGGGGGGGGACCGTTCAACCTCAGCTAAGTCATCTATAAACCCGCCCATTTTCGTTTAAAGCAAATAATGACTTTGAATGACTTCGTTAGGAGAAATCGTATTTCTCAACTCCTTTGTTACGTAAGAACCTTGACAAGCGAAGAAAAATCATGGCTGCCTTCTGCCTAAAGGGCATTCTTAAACACTTTAACACGAGTAATGAATATTAGAAACGAATGGTTAAACCATTGAAGGGAGGGGAGAGAGGGAAGATGTCATATTAGATAATACACATTACGTCAACCTGGAAAAGTTATCACCAACCCAACTCCAACCCCATGGTTACGTTTCCAACGTTGCACAAGTACTAATGCAATTTCCGAATGGCAATGAAAAATTCAGAGAAGAGAGGAGTCCGTACGCGAACGGAACGGAACGAGCGGCGTCGACATTTATTTTATTGCTTTTTTTTTTTTTTTCAAGCCCGGAGTATTCCTCAACTTGTATGGGCATTCAAGTGACCTTTACCCATTTTAACACACGCAATATACACACGATAACACGACCTTTTTTTTTTAAGAGTGACGACCAGCAATATGAAATGTTTTAATTATCCATTCGGAAATGAAGGTCAATTTTGCCTAACCAAACGGTGTGGGTCGAAACTGGTTACTGGTAAACGTGTTTGAGTTGTCAACATGTCACGTGTGTTATGTTGTTCTTAGAAGCTGAGGCGCGCTATTACCGCGGCAGTGTCACCTGTAGAGCCAAAGGAGCCATGGATTATGGTCGATGCTTTAATGAGAACAGCAGTACATAGCTTTAACGTTCAAGTTATCGTTAATCTCTACTTTTAGGTAGACCTATGTCATAACTAGGCTTGAAAGAGCTAGGAAAATTACTGTAAAACTAAAAGGCACTGCCCTTGCTGTTGGCAATATTAAATGGCCAGAGCTCTTCTATCCGAGATAGCCTCTTACAATTTTTGTAAGGGCACAGTAGTATAATTCTTTTGTGTGCCAAACTTAGGCAGAAGAATTAATTGAAAATATATCCAAGGACACGTGGTTCCCCCCTGACAATGAAAACAATAAATAAAAAAAAGTTTACGGGCTTTGTTATGGCAGCCTTCAGTATTAGCCAAGAAGTCCTGAATATGAATGTTCTCAGCCATCCCCCTCAGCCTGGGGGGTACTACAGCCAAAGCACAAAAGGTTACTAAGAACTTGTGCATTCGCGATAATACAGTAAAGTTTGGATATCTGGATACGTGTGAATAAAAATGTATCATCAACTTGGTGTCCCGAATTTGATGATGGTCCAACTCAGCTGGATCTTACGATCCATGATGCCCTTGTAATTTGGAGTTAAAAAAAACACAAATGTTATCACTATTTCTCTCGAGTTAACTTATGAACACATTGGTATCTTTTAGAAAGTTCCTTTTTCTTATTTTTAAGATGTCAGGTATTGTTGTACTATGTAATGTATACGTAAACGTATCTAGATTAAGACAGAAGAAAAAGAAAACTAAGAAAGCGAACAGGACGACAAGAAAATGCTACAGTAGATTTCATTGATGAGAGTAAAATTGATCAGACGTGAGAGGAGGGTGTGTTTAATGAAGAAATGCAGAAGAGTATGATTGAGTAATGATGATGACAGAAAAAAAAGAAAAGAAAAGAAAAGGGAGAAAGAATGAACGAAGGGGAATGGCGTAGCCATTCAACGAATTAAGGGAAGAATGGACAGTAGAATGAGGATAATTTGAATACAATTCACAAAGTTGAATATCGAAATCGAAGAAGCATGCAATGCATATGTTGATTTTGTTTTGTTTGTTTGTTTGTTTGTTTGTTGGAGTAATAAGCAAGAGTCTAGCAAGTAGTAGTTGTCCGCCGAGGTTGTCGAACCCGCACCGTCCATTGAATCTCTTCATAAGGTGGAGGAGATTCCTGTTCTAATAAGAAATCCTCCTGTTTATCGAAGAAGGTAGAAGAGGAAGTAAGATCAAAGGTGGACGCATGACGAGGGGATAATCGCCCTTCTTGCCGCGAGAATTGTTGTTGTGACTGTTGTTGTTGGTATCCCCATTCCGAGCTGGGTAATGATTGAGAATGCGCATGCGAATGTGTGCTATTGGTATATAGTCTCGGTGTCGGAATAGGGTAATGCGGGTAGTTGCTGGTGCTAGTGCTGATGCTGGTGGCGGTAAGAGGAGTACTAGGCATTGATAGAGCGGAAAGAGGCGAGAAGGGTGAAGAGGATGTGGGCGAGTCGGCGGAAATATCTAGAACTGGTAGTTCCAGAGGTGAAGGAGGGGAAGTGCGGAGTCCTTGCCAGTCTTGGGGGTGGGTGGTCAAGAGTAGAGCGGTGACGACAATATAATCGGCGAGAAGGGTGGAAACACGATCACCGACGTCAGAGAATGCCGTGGTGGTTGCGTTCACATAGATGGTTATTCGTGCGCGCGCTGTAAGGATAGCGGGTTCGAATACTGCTACAGGAGTTCCGGATGATGAGACACACTAATAAATGTAAATGGTTAATGGAACCATTTAGAGCGAGAAAGAGTAAAAGCTATTTACCTGGAAAACGCCCTGCACTCTCCTCCATTTGAAAGAAACTGAATGACCTGGTAGACGGAACTTGCGTGAACTATATTATAAAGATGAGTGTTTACATTTTTTTTAAACATTAGTTTATATCAACGCACGTATTCACAAAGTTCCGTTTCAAAAGTTCGTCATCCGAAACTGAGGTGCCATTTATGAAGATTCTCGGCGACGGGAACTCTTTCGCTTTCCCTTTACAGAATGATGTGGAGGACTCGTGATGAGGCCATTGAATACTGGCAACGAGGGATAAACCGTAATAGGGATCGCAGCGTGATAGAGTAGTATTGTTCTCGTATGTCTCTGTGGAATAAACTGGTAAACCCTCCTCTGTTAATACTGTTTCGAGGAATGAAGGGGATGAAAGACGAAGAGTTAGTTGAGGTGAAGGTGTTGAGAGTGTGGGAGACATTTTTGGATACATCCTCTGAGGTGGGTGATGGGGAGGGAGGGAGTAGGATGATAGCCTAGCTATTTATTTGAGAAGGAAAGCATTCAAAATAAAAGAGAAAAAGGGACTGAAAGAGAGGAGGGAAGCGCGTGGAATGCCGGGGGTGGATAACACGCGGAGCTAAAAATGGTAAAACTATCAATATCATTTTATTTAGTTTTAAATTATTCAATATTTTATTCGATATTTTATTATTTTTAGTAAAACCACGTAAGCCCATTATTATGCGTTACGCGTTACGCGTTATGCAGAACTGCGGCAAGCCACGCAATTCCTTAACAAAAAAGAAATCAAATTCTGAACTTGCGCGTCGTCTCTTCAGGCTTCTGTTCGCCTTCTCTCCTCGTCACTCGGTGCCGCCCATTACCGGCTCAATACGCATCGGTCTCCAGTGAAGAAGTCTTTTTTTTTTGAAAGGATGATGACCCCACATGAAAATTAGGGAATAGAAATACTATTACTATCTTCAACAAACAAAAAAAGGACTCTCTACACCGGCGTTCACATAGTACCGGTCTGTGATAAACACTAAAATGTACATCTAATCTCTATCTTGATCAGGCAGATCGACCTAAGACTCATGGGTGGTGTGCAGATTAAATGTCATTCTTTTTCGGCGAAGACTTTCCGGACGGACCTTTTAGCAAAAACGATCTGATAAGATTAAAGGGAACGATGCACAATGCTTAAGGAGCGCTGCCAGTGATGCTAATTTATTATATGACATACATGGCACTCTAGTACATCTAGAATAAATAAAAAAGTCCGTCCCTACATCTCATACTCCTCGGTATGTCAGAAGGATCTCTTTCTCCGTTATTTACTTTTACCACAATGGACCCCCTCGGACCTCAATACATAAGTATAGGTCATTCGGACTACTCAACACCGTTACCATTACTACTTACTGTATCTCTCGGACCCGTGAGTTTTGACGCCCCTGCACAGCGGTACACCACGCAAAGTGTATTTTAGAGTGTGTGTTTATTTACCGCACTGCAACGGGGAAGCATACATATGTATTGATTTCGGAGAACCCACATTCAGGGTAGACAATTTTATTTTTTGCGGGAATAACTTTGACAGCCCGCCATAATGTTAGCAAAAAATGCTACTGTGTAGCACATTTTCCATGCGTGTTCTTAAAAGTTCATGTCGATTTAACACGCTCCCTCCAGGGGAGTCCCATAAGTAAATTCTACGCGTACCTTGTGTATGCACGACTTTTCGCAGAGGGATCATACATAATTCTTAATGTGTGAAACATATTAAAGTTACAAAGGGATATAGCGTGCAGTGCTTTCGATAAGCACCTGTATTTCTTCGGTCATCGAGTTCAACAAAAAAAAAAAACAATGTGTATGATATTGCTTTCAGGATCGATCGAAACAATTCTTTATAACAAAGTAATATGTGTCCTTTCAACTGAAAAATATCAAGTTCTAGAATTATAATTTATGCTTTCATCTCAACCCTGAGAAACCAAAACACAAAATCTCTAAATCGGACGCCACTGTATGATTTGGTGCCGTTAACTGGGGAGGGGTAATATGCAGGGTCCCCCCGAGCTCATTGTTTGTAAGTCATCATCGCGCTCCGCGGCCGGGATGAGTCCACAGATTAAACTTACTAATATACATACCCCCCGATTTTTTTGTTCTTCTGTTAAACGCCACAATCTAGGGCAAGTGCAAGTGTGGTAGCCAACAGCTTCCCGACTCGGGGTTATGTAACTTCGGAATTAGACGACTCATTGGTCTTAATCTCTTGAAGTTTGAATATCAAATATTTGAATCTTCAGTCCCATCGGTAGTTTTTAAATCATAGGATCCAAGGAGTAGCTACATAGACTTGTTGAAGTGTACTACCACTTTATTCTTTTCTTATTTATTACTCCACGACCGTGGTCCGTAATATTTATTAACGACGTATCCACAATTTTAGCTTGATTAATGATCGAATGAACCTGCAACCGTGATCTCCGTATTCAAAATTACACCGGAGCAAAAACTTAGTAAAACATCACCAAAAATAAAAAGAGAAAAAATGAAACTAACGAACCTCAATATACGTATAACGCGGGGCAATGGTATTTGCTCAGGCTATCACATACCCCGTTGAGTAGCGGATCAAGGCTATCGGCCGACAGCATACAGGGAGCGTATTCGGCCAAGCTCGAGTGCCAACTTCTCTAATTATAAACTTAATTGGGTCTTCTAAATGGACTTGAGAATACATAGTGAAAGGAAAAATATCCCATAACATCATATATTCAAATATTGTCCCCGGCATAGCGACGCGAGTCGTCGGAAGGCAGCGTTCGATATTGTACAAACACTCACGATTAAGCTTGCATACTCTAATCGTTTCGTTTGAAGAACCACAAAGCAAACGATGTTACAAGTATAAGGAGCCAGTTGTTGACAAATGATAGAACAAATTGTACCTCATCGGGTTTTTCCCAAGCTCACATATAGTCGACATTAAATGAATGAAAACCAGAAAGGAGATGCAAACGGCAAGCGCATCAAGCAGTATAGGTAATTTTCAAGCCGCAGACATACATACATACGTATGTTGAAGCTTAATAGGTATATTATTGTCGAACTAAACGAATAAACTAAGCACTATACTAAATACAAATTCTGACAAAGCTATGCTGATAAGGCACCACCCACCCCCCGCTAAACAAGTATATTATATACCGGTATATCGTCAGCTCCCTCTTACAATTTGATAATTCCGAAAATCCGTTTAAGGAATTTACACCATATAAATCCTTTCCTCAGTTTTGATCAATGCGCCCGTCTCTGATGTCCACTGTCCGAACGGACCTTCGATCGGATGGCTACGTCTCATTAAAGTTGAACGTGGAATTTGAATTTTATTTTTAATGTCCACACATTAGCAGCCGAAAGACCCCTCTATATTATCTTGACTATATAACCATTCATACGAGAGACTCGGGAAAGGAAGATGTTAAAGTTGACAAAAAAGAAACTCCGATTGAAATTGGCTCTACCGACTTGCTCAATCCCTCACGTTCTCAGTTCCCATTCTACTAAGCAAAAAAAGTATTGTCTATTGCTAGAAAATTCAGTCAATTTTATAAAGTAACCACAGCCAATGTCTACGACAGACGATAAAACGTAATTGAAACCCCTAATTTTGATTCTATGCTCATTAATGGAGTTTTTTTTTTTTAAAAAAATTGACGCGTTCTATGCATTTGCTTCGTCTAGTTCTTCTACTTCACCGTCTAAAAATCAGAAGAAAGACGTTTCTACTGCTGCGACTGGGAAGGTCGAGGCCAGCCCAAATGCTTTTGAAGGGAATGGAAAAGGGAAGGGCAAAGCTGCTACCAAAGCTGACGATGTAATGGATGATGACGATGACGATGATGACGATGACGAGGAGGAGGAAGATGACGAAGACGAGTTAGTAGAGGATGATTATGATATGGAAGAGGATGACGACGAAGATGTGAGTATCAACGTTCTGTGCGGTGTGCAACACCCATTAGTTGCGTTTTGAGACGCATTTAGTCGGGCTCTCCCACTTTTGGAATTAAAAAAAACACGGTTATCTAACTTCTTTTTCTTACAGGAGCTCGATAAAATAGATCCTAGTGCAATCCTCTCAACTGGTCGACGAACGCGCGGAATTAGAATTGATTATTCTTCAAAAGAAGCTCAAGAAAAATTGGCAGGAGACCCAGTCATTTCAGACGATGAAGAGTGAACAAAGTTTAGATTGTAGACACGAAGGATGTTGTGCTGTATCAAAAAAATTTTCAATTGCCATAAGCTGCTATAGTAGATGTGCCTACGTACGACAAGTAAAAAGTTCGATAAATTAGCTTTTTTTTGGGACCTGTACCTTTTTTTTCCCCCTTTACACGTTACACGTATATCATGATGATCATTGACAAGTGGGCCAGGCGCGAAAATCGTCGATACGTGGTCCGGTTCACGGTTGCGTCGGGGATATATACATATTGTAAAAGCATAAAAATAAACGCTTCACTTCTTTTTTTTTTTGATTTACTACTGTCGGGATTTGCATACGTCCGTTATGCTATGGCATTCGGACAATGTGGTTTCCCCGAAATTCATTTCGGAATGCTCGGTGATCCATTTTTGGATTTAGATGACCCGTTTGTATGTGTGCTACTAGGAGTAGCAAGTGGCGGTGGGCGCGAGTTGTTTAGCCGCTGCAGGGTCTTTATTGGAAACTTTGTTCTGTAATTCGTTGTGCTAAATGAGAAAGAAAAAAACAAGAGCGAATATTTCTTCCTTAAACTGGCTTACCGGCAGGTTGAGCAAACAGGGATGGGCTGACAAAAAACTGATATTTTAGACAAATCATTAGCGGAGGAACTTATAAGCATCAATCATTGAAAAATAGGGAAAACAAATACCCACTACTTAAACAGACACTACAGACAAACCCTACATCAACTATGTTCTTATGGCAAAAACATGCAGCTCTGAAATCTACCCGATCTTGAGTCGGTGTTGCTAAATACTGTCGTAATTTTCGGGGCGGCAAGAAGGTCATCTACGTGCGATAATTCAGGATCGATCAAAATCAAAAAAGTCAAGTTAATCAAATACTAACAATAAGATACTGTAGTAATGCTTCTTTCTGTTCGAGGTATAGATAAGAACCACCAGTCAGATGAGCGGCTTGTTGTAAAAAGACAGTATCGGGACCATATAATTTACAAACATCGATAGGGACTTTCTACCAAAAAAAAGGATTTAGTATATTTAATGAGACACGCAATTTACTAACGAGTTTTTGAGCGGAAAATATGGCGTTCATCAACGAAATATAGGAAGATGATAAATCTGGCGAAACCGATATTATCAAAATACGTGAATCGGTGACTTTAAGATCTGTCGTTGTAACTTTCTCGGTGATGGTCTGGTTAAGTCGGTTTATATCTGGTTGAACCGTTATTAACAGCGAAAAAAATCATAGAGAGAGAATTATATACGACAAAGAGCTTTCGTCAAGGCACCAACGAGTGCGCAGGGAGCTGTATAAATTTAAATCTCCTGTCTTTCGGTTACGAACAAGAAATTTTACACACACCTTCCTCTTTTGTTTTGTCAATCGCATCGATGTGTTCTGAAATACCTCTTACGACAAAGGAATCCACTGTTCTAAACGGTTGATACGTATTTGAATCGGCTGCTTCAGTGATGTTTCCTACTACCATATCTGCTGAAGAGAACAACATTGCACTAGTCATATTTATAAGTCGACCGTCGACCGTCTAGTGAAAGAACAGCTATACATACCTTTTACCTGGGAGGGCAGCAAAAACAGCCAAAGTATTCTCATGTTTCAATGCAATATGACTGTTCAGAAATGTAAGCAGGTGGGATAGAAACACGTCCAAAGGTAGCGGGTGCTGTGAGGTTGAGCAGAGATGCCACTGGGTTGGTGAAAGATCAAGAACTAAAGACAAGTGAACTGGTGAATCATCCATTAGGTTGTTACTTGATTAAACCTGTTTAGGATTTGTATACAATCATTGAAACAAGCTAAGAGCCTTACTTTCTGTCCTGGCAAACAGTGTTGCATCGTCACGCCGCAAGTACAAAATTGATTGTGACAAGTGAAATGATTATACATGCTAATGGAATGCAAATAACAAATTACTATTACATGGTTTATGGTATTAACTCTATCTTTCTTTCCGTTTTCCAGCAGTCGAATTAATAGGTACCTTTCGTTTTCGAAAAAAACTTGACGGTTGCGATTCGGATAGGACAACATTCCGTTCTTCTTCCTTTTTGACTTTTTCAGAGATCTGGTCTTGTATCACCGGTTCCTCGTGGTGAGTTTCTGATAACTCAGCCAAAATATCTGTCGATTCAATTTTCACCTTGGAGTCCTCTTCTACAACTCGTGACAAGGACTCTTCGAGGGGTGTAGTAGTGGTAGTAGCAGCAGCGGGTTCACCGGCCTTCTTCCACCCGCGACTGACCCATACCGGCTTCTCAGTAGCAACAATCAAAGGGTCATTTTTATTACCATTCGATAACTCTTCTTTCGCCACATCTTCCTTCCGGGGTTTGATCGTAATAATACCAGGATCGTAGATCTCTCCTAGACCAACCGCGACCGTTTTCTTCCGTAACTTGAATCGTCTAGTATCTTCGTCATCCACCGGTTCTTCTTCGCGTTTACGGGTTTCTCCAACCGTTGGTTTTAGCTCTGTTTCTGTTCCTTCGATTTCACTCGGAAGTGGTGGCGGTGGTGGAACAACTGCAACCCAATCACCTGCCGTCCCCTCACTTTTTCTAAGCTTTTCGGCAGCTTCGAAGTCTGCATTAGGATCTTCAATACCTAAAGAAGCAGCGGTAGTATAATTCGCGAATGGGTCCGTAGATTTAACAGGTTTGGGCTTTGGTTTCGATGAACTAGCATCTGGCGGTATCGACTTTGAGGCTGGTATTAGACCTGAGCTAACGTCTTTAGAAAACGCGGCCTGAGCAGCAGCTTCAACGAGCTTCATCTCTCGTTTCTCTTCTTCCAAGTCCTGTTTCTTCTTTATGCCAGTTTTGTAGAGACTTCGAATATACCGCTCCTTGTTTCCTTTATGTCGTAGGCCATTCTCGTGTTGCGTCCGCGACGGTGCATCATCTGCAATAAAAGTTTCGCAATATTGACACTTGATAATAATAGAAAGATATTAAAATATTTACCATTTTAGATTAGCCTTTGAAACTTACCCAATATTTCTTCTTTGATACCCAGTATTCTGACATAGCAGTGTTCAATCGTGACCTTTACGTACTTACATAAGCGAAGTTTATTTGTCTCCTTTCATCACTTTACAAATCAAAAACAACTATTTATCGAGAATTTAGAGTGCCTCGGTTATGAATAAACCAATCTGTTCTTCCAAAAACTTGTTATCCTTGAGACTGGCACCACCACCCGCTTGATGCCCCCAGACTGAGTCAATCACCACTAATTTAGAATTTGGGAGGAGAGATACCTCATTCTCGCTATCCTCTGGCTGATAAAAATGGGTTAGTACCGGGTTACGATAACATGGGAAACTATTCCTTCAATTTACCGGGAAGTAAAGATCCGTTTTGCATGGCATAATTAGCCCTTTAACTTGTATGCTCTTCAAGGCCTCCTCCAGGTTTCCATTGTCACGAATCAAAGAGATATCAGCCTTGGTCCACGTTTCAAACAAAGTTATGAGGTCATTAGCGTCCCATCTCAGAAAACGAGCCTCCCAACTCCCTCTCATGAAATCTTCAAGGTTCCTGAATTTACCGTCAAACTTGTATTGGTGTTCTCTAAACCACTGTGGATAGGACTATCAGTATCTTTCATTCTAGGTGCACATCGTAAACGAACAGTTTGACCGTAAGCCCATGCGCCTTTACGGATGTTTCAGACATGCTTACTAGACGGACTAAAAATGGTACCTACAGTATACGCGCCCAAATGCCCGAATACCACTAGTAGGCGGGGCTGTATAATGCCCGAAATTGAAATCTCTGGACGCTAGCAAGGCTGCCTTTGGTCCTTCAATAAAACTAAGGACATGATTGTGAATCTAGGAAATCAACTAGCCAACCAAAAAAAACACTACGTACCATTGATTATGTGGACTAGTTCGCGCAGATCCACAAATGGCGATGAAACTACATAGATCGGTTAGCAGAATCAAAAATGAACGATGACTTTTTGCTTGCCGTTCTACGAATTGTGGATACAAAGTAGCCCAATGATATGCCTTTGATAATCGTTTAGCACAAGGTTTCATTCCCCTGCGAACTTGTTGTCTTTACCTGTTGACCTCCCATTGAAAATCCAAGCACGCAATGTACCTTCTTTACACCCAGTTTTTCAGTCAAAACGATGTACTGAGCTCGACTGATTTATTTGAATGAAAAAAAACCAAATATTTTCTGTCAGGGAAAAATCGCTCACACATTGTCTGCATGGCTAACATGAGGGAAGAAAGGTCCGTCAAACGGAGCTGGCTATTTGCAGGCTATCGATGAATGCGACGAGATAAAGTGATGTCTACTAACCGTATTAGACGGCGAAGAGGACTAAAGAATAAAATCAGCATCTCCTTTCAAAATCCATTTATTTATCTATTTGAATTACTTCTCCATTGGAAAACAATGCGAACGTGACGACAAAATATTTCAGAGGATCTAAAACTTTGCCTTCCCCAACGAGATAGTATTGACTGTCTAATCTTCCTCCATAACAAGTCGGAAAGCTGTGTGTAATGGTCAGCAGGCAATCAGTAAGATAAGAGCCCCTTGTCTTGATACGCACACTATGCAAGGGTTAGCAGGATCTCCATGAGTTCGATAGGCCGTTACAGCAAGTGGGAGCGTTCCACCCGCAACTTGAAACGATTCATGTGTATAATATTGTGTTTCTGGGATTGCCTGCATTGATTGAAAGGATAACGTTCGGGAGGATGATTGTGATTCATGGGAATATTCGGCATGAAATATCGATACCCGAATATTGCTTCTACTGTTCTTTTCTCAATCCAAGATTAAGAGTAGTCTTATCGTCGACGTTTTGTGATTCAAGTTCATGACTATAGTCGTTCCTTTAATGTGTTGTGGTAAAGGATTACTACTGAATTTGACCTCGACAGGTTTTGGCTGAGGGTGTTGTCAAGCTTGATCGAGCTTGATCGCTGCGATCGTCAAGACATCTTCATGCTACAGGTGCTTATCGATATCCTCCAACCCTAATTGGTTCCCCGAGTCAGGTTTTCCTAACACTGCCGAAGGCACCGAAAGGTCAGAAAGGAAATCTGGCTGTTGCTTACATAATTTAACTCCGCGAAAATTAAGGACCGGTGAGAAGATTACAAGTTCCCACTCTAACTCATCATTTGGAGTATTTCAGATCTACGATGCCATATATGTGAGCTTGTTTACAATGGCGGTGTGTTCTATATTTTATAAAGGGAGTGTGAGTTTAACGCATCGACGACGACACCTTCGAAGCGCAAGGACTATTCCCAAGTGGATGATGCAAATAATTTGACTTCCGCAGGTGGAAATTCTTGGAAAAGATCTATAACTTCAAGTATCCACTTGATGTCACAGTCACGGTAATTGACTATTTACGGGTTAGAACCGGTTGAAATGACATTTGCTTGTCAGCAGATGACGTCTAAACATCTCACAGCATTTATGTGTCCTAGAAATATGGGGGTCTAATCTCTTTTCATTTCTATCAGACACTTATGACCTCCTATCCATACTATAACACTCTCCCGCAATGGGGAACGTCCCAGTTTCAATCGATTCCGCCCCCTGCGCCTCAATACCAGCCGAGACCCTCCTGTAAGTGTCTTTATTACTGTTACTGGTACTCTTTCTAACAACGATTTTAGGGTCTGGAGCTGACTATTTCAGCGCCCATTCGGGTAGTCGAGATAAGTACGTGTTCTTCAGTTTCTTTCCTATGATAGATATGGTTTTTTCTAAATGAGTTGTTTTCAAGCACCGTCTTCGATTATGTTTGGTATAAGTTGAGAGACTTCGTTTTGGGAACTGGATTCGGTAAAAACAGGGCCTTTCATTGGTGGAAGAGAATATACTCGGGATTGGTTGGTTTTTTCTCTTTCTCTCCTTTCATTTCTTATATCTTTTCTATAGGTCGATCCTTCACAGGCTCTCCCTAAAGAAATTGGTGCTGCCGCAGGTTATGAGGCGATAAGACTCTGGGAAACCCACGGCTCTGTTTATGCTACACCTCTCAATGCTGACAGAGAAAGAGAACGTGAAGCACTGGTCGGTTTAGCTTCCGCAGAAGGTAAAGGACTTGATGGATATTTCGCACCCATTTCTGAACTAGATTATTTTTAGCAACGAATCTGTGGGCTTACACAGGACGCCCCCTGGATAAATGGGGTCGTTTGGAGGCTTCCGAGACGGCCGGTGCTACGGCCTCTCGAATATTTGTTCAGGTATGGGGTTGTCCTCTAATTCATGTGCACATACATAAAGATCTGTTCTCATTGTACATTCTAGATGTATGGTTATGGCTCAGCCTATGAACCCCGCACACGTTTCTCGACGCCGAGTTCTTTTTCTCGGTCAGTCATTACTAATAAACCCAATGGTTATTTTGAATTTTAACATATTATTAGACGACCTTCGTTTGGGAACATGCGTCGTGCAAGTGCATCTCCTGTTGGAAGGTACCGACCCCCAACACCTTACAACGGTCCTTCCATTGTCGACACCACTTCGTCTCCAATATCATCCTTTGGAGGCGATGCATTAAATATGACTGGCATGAGTGCCGCACTTCCTAATTCCCTTCTTTTCTCCCCGTCTCCTACAGGTATGAGAAGCCCATCACGTTTTTCTTTGGGCAGCGGGATGGGACCAGGTTATCTACCTCCTCCTCCCGATGACTTCCCTAATGACTATGCTGAGTACGATGATTATGACGATTTCGGAGGTTATGAAAACTTTGGTGGAGGAATGGGACCAGGTGGTTATGGTGGAATGAGACCAAGCGGTTATCGGGGAATGAGAGAGATGGGAACGGGCGGTTATGGAGGATTGGGAGCAGGTGGTTATGGAGGAATGGGGACTGGTAGTTATGGTGGTTCAGGGTTTGGATCACCTAATTATCTGAACGGAGGAATGGGCGGCTTCAGTGGGTCGTCTCCCGGATATAATGATCTCATGTTTGGGGAAGGACAAGGGTACAATATGGCGGATCCGATGGGATACAATAATGGTTTAATGACGGACCCTTCAAATGTAACATACGACCCGATTCTAGGCCCAGGTATCAAAGGAACCTATTATCCCAAAGTTGCGCAAATGCAGCGACTCAGCAGGAGTGGATATAACTATCCTGGTGCCTCAGTCGGGTTACCAGTACCGCCTAGTTACAGTCGAGTTGGGTCCCGTGGAGGTTTGAGGCGATCGCGTTCCTTTTATTAAAATTACTACTATGAATTATTTATGATCTAATCCAGCGATGTAATCTGTAATCTGTATACCTATACATTATTTCAATATAAATAGCATCAGAACTTCTTCCCAATTGCGCGATCAAGTTTTTATTATACCAAATGTACAATTGAAAAGTACTACTATGCTGTCCTCATCTCTGTGTCTTCGTCCTTCTTTCCTAGCCCATGTTTGGCAAGTAAAGCGTCAATTTCTGCAGGCTTGAATATTTTTGGACGTGGTTGTTCATTCTTCTTGTCGAGGGTCAGAACCGCAAATTCAACTGCAAGAGAATACATTAACGGAGCCTTTATCTTAGAATGATGGGTTGAACTAACGTTTCTCGCTGCCAAGGGTTGTGCTATCCATGGTCTTGCTCATTACCCGTATAGCAAGTCCAATCGCATCTTCTACAGTTATATCGTCTTTATACTCTTGCTTAAGTAGACTTTGGGCTGTTCCATTGTTTGCACCAATGCAAGTGGCCTTCCATCCGGAATAGTTGCCCGACGGATCTGAATGGTATAGTTGAAAATTATAATGAACATCATACCCGGCGTATAGCAGTGATACACCGAAAGGACGTAGACCTGGTATGGTCAGATAATCTTTTTGAGGGAAACGAAAAGATTATCATACCTCCAAATTGTGTATATCCCTGTTTTAAATCACATAACCGCTGAGCCAGTTGTTCGACTGGGATGTCCTCGTTGTACGAGAATAAGTGTCGTTGTGCGGCAGTGCGCGCATAGTTTATTAACGAGTTAGCGTCGGCTGTGATACCTGCAACACCAGCAATAACATTTCTAAAGAAAGAAAAGTTGGAGATCTGTTGCAAAACGTCCCACAGTGCGACTCACGAGTTAAGAAGGAAAATCTTTTCGCCACTGCCACCATATCCACCTTCTTTTGCACCAGACAGATCTAAGAGTTTTCCTGTGACTTTCTTTTCTGCAGCAAGTACAACCCCGTCTTTAGCTAAAATCCCTAGGACAGTACCAGCATGTGAAATAGCCTCCATGGCATATTCAACTGGAGTTAACATAAGATTGCGACAATTGTCCGAGAGAGATTATGCGTGCTTACTTTGATATAATCGTCCTGCAACAAATCAGCAATACATAATAAAAAGTTAATAATTTCATACCTTCTGGCGAGAAGATGGTAGTTCGGCCTAAAATAATCGACTTAGCAGAAAGTAACTTTTAACAAACCTAAACATACTATCATAACGGCGAGCCTGAAGATGAATAAGTAAAATATTAGGGTGACATTCTGTAACATACCATGTTGGTAAGTGTAAATTCAGGTGAAGGATGTTATGTCGAATACCTGGAATGACGCGTCCGTACGCGTAGGCTTTGATTTAGACGCTTCACGATTATATGACTAAGCAGTCCCTGACAACACATCACATCTCAGTTCCGAATCTCAGTGCGAATCCGAGTCCGACACCCTCTTCTTTCGCATTCCATCTTACTCCTTGATGTATGATGTTCGCTCACCCGATTTGAGCACGAGCTTCCGATTTTCACGAAGATTGTAACGTAAAGTTGATGACTCTTATATGACACGCCTTCTATGGGTCTTGCTCAACCATCTTTATGATTTGCGATCTTCTCCTATGGATCATTAGATCGGAATTTAGAATTGACCGGAGAACGAATATCTTCTCTGAGCTTCGGATTATTAGAAACATGTGAATTTTTGACGGTTTCTGCTCATCCTTTCCGGGGTTTGTTTGTATTAAGTCACAGTCCCATATTGGATCAAGGGCTGTCGAAGGTTTTATATATAAAGTCCGAAGTGTTCCTTTTCTTTTGCTCACTATCTTCAATTGATATGACTTCCCCAATACCTCACCCGTATGTTTTCTAGTTCTTCATACTAAGAGCAGCTTTAAGAACTAATAATGGCCTCTCTCAAGTCCCAAGGTTCCTTTTTTAGGAAATGCGCTTCTTATAGATAAAGAGGTCCGTCTATTGTTTTGGAGAATGAATTTTCACTCATAAGTTATTCAGCTACCTTTACGCTCTCTTATGCTTCTGGCTAAAGAATATGGACCTATATATCAGTTATCCCTCCCAGGTAAAGGCTACAAATATTTATGAACATATGACAAGAATGCTGATGTTGATTATAAGGACGAACCTCTGTTGTGATCTCTAGTCTGGAGCTTGCTGATCAAGTTTGCGATCAGAAACGCTTTCATAAAGCTGTAGAAGGGCCATTGAAAGAAATCCGGCATCTCACTAAAGATGGTTTGTTCACGGCATTCCATGACGAGCCCAACTGGGCGTTAGCTCGTAGGTGCAATATTCCATTATTAGGTCTTTTCTAATGCTGTATAGACCGTATCTTAATGCCCGCATTTGGTCCCATGAAAATCCGTGGAATGTTCGACTCCATGTATGACATTGCTTCACAGTTGATTGCAAAATGGGATGTAAGTCTATCGTCGCTTCTTCCTTGATGCAAATACTTATATCACATTTCACAGAGGTATATACATATATTCGATCCAAACGTCTATTTGATCTAACTTGTTCAGATTCGGACCGGATTATAAAATTGACCCAACCGAAGACTTTACTCGTCTCGCGTTTGATACTATCACTTTGTGAGTTTGTAACTCTACATAATCCTTGAACTTGCTCAAGTATACATGTAGATGCACTATGACCTATCGTCTGAACTCCTTTTACTCCGTAAATCGCATTTGCATCTTTGTAAACATCTTTTAATACATCATTCAACAGATAGAAACACCGCCATTCATTAAATCTATGGCCTAGTGAGTACCATAACGAGTTGACTATTTTCCAATCATCTAACCACATTCTTCAGTTATCTCCGGGAATCTAGTGATCGTGCTAGCCGACCTTCTTTTGTTCAATCATACTTGTATCGAAGCGCTAGTGCCCGGTATGATGCCGAGCGTGACTTCATGATAGATTTCACGTTAGATTGTAGGCACATCTTTAGTAAACATTCCGATTGTCAAAGTTCACTGATAATAATCCCACAGTAATCAAGAAACGAAAAGAAAGCTCAGAGAAAACTGATGACCTATTGGGCCTCATGCTAACTGCTAAAGATCCCGTCACTGGGCAAGGTTTATCCGATGAAAACATTGCTGCCAATTTGGTGACATTTCTCATTGCCGGGCATGAGACTACTTCTGGATTACTCTCATTTACTGTAGGCTGATTCTATCGTAAATTTCGTCTTGACTGTCTGTTGAGTACCATGCATAGATGAATTTCTTGCTGCATAATCCTACGGCTTATGCAAAAGTTCGGGAAGAGGTGGATCGAGAGCTTGGAGACCAACCCATTAAGATTGAACAGGTTGGAAAACTCCATTATATCGCAGGCAAGTGTGAAGCTCGTTGTAATTAGGTAAACATCTCATCGTCATGACTGATTTATTAGCGGTCCTTCGGGAAGTTCTTCGCCTCACCCCTCCGGCAACCGCCATCTCTATGAAAGCGTTCGAGGAAACGGTCATCAAATCCAAGGGCAAACAATACATTGTCACCCCTAATGATACGATGCACGTTCTTCTACCCGGATTACATCGCGATCCTGCTGTTTACGGCGAAAATGTGGGTTCATCGCATTCCTTGCTCCAGTTGATGCTTATCTGCGCTTTCTTTAGGCCGATGAATTTGAACCAGAAAGAATGCTAGATGACAACTTTGAAAAATTGCCGGTGCGCATTATTTTGATTCACTTTGCGACCACTCCTTGATCCAGTTTTCTAAACAATGTTTAGAAAAACGCATGGAAACCTTTTGGTAATGGGGTTCGTGCATGTATCGGACGGTATGAATCCAACTTCCATAACTTTTCAAGTCATTTAGATTTTCTTCAGACCATTGGCGTGGCAAGAAGCGATTATTGCCGTTGCCTCCATCTTTCAAAAGTTCGATTTAGTACTTCATAACCCACTTTACCAGCTGGAGGTAAGGATGCTCGAGTTATCCTCCAAGACGATTTTTCACATATTATCTCTGCCCAGCTGAAAGCGACCCTTACGATCAAGCCCGCCAATTTCTATGTTCATGCCATTCCACGCAAAAGGACCATACTCCCATACCATCCTGCGTCTCCCATTGCCGCTCAACCCTCTGGAAATATACCTGACGGTGCATCACAGGACGGTCTTCCTTTATATCTAGCCTACGGAAGTAACTCGGGAACGTGCAAAGATTTTGCTCAACGGGTTGGTACGCAGGCTCCTATTAAGGGTACGTCTCAGTCATTTTCATGAAGTTCGATTTAATTCTGTTTTGCAGGCTTTAATCCTTCCATCGTAACGTTGGATTCCATTGAAGCTAATGTTCCAACGAATGGGCCTGTGATAATTTTTACAGCCTCATACGAGGGCGAACCAGCAGATAATGCCGGGCGATTCGTTGAGGCCCTTCGACGGGGTCGGGAAGGTCAGTTCTCGAATGTTCAGTATGTTGTGTTTGGATGCGGACATCACGATTGGGCCCATACCTATCAAAAAATCCCGATCTTAATAGACGATCTTCTGGAGAAATATGGAGCTCAAAGGCTCCTTGAACGAACAGCGGCGGACTCTGGTGGCGATGAATTTTTTGAAACTGTGAGCCATCTCCCCTCTTTTCCTCGTCTTCATTGTATGATAACCGTCGCATAGTTCGATAACTTCGTTATAAAACTATGGTCGACTCTGGGTAAAGTACGACACTAGGTCCTCCTCCTTCCATACTATCAATTAATGCTATAAAATCAATAGGTTTATGGAAAAGCCGTGGATATTAACAAGGAAGAACAAGACGTGTTTTCCATTGAGTTTAAAGATAACACCAGGCCTGCCGTCCTTCAAAAGGAAGATACATCTGGCCTTGGGAAGGTCATTCTCAATCGACACCTTGCCGAAAATGAAGATTCGCTCAAAATTCACATTGGTTTGTGTTCTCTGTCGTCTACTCTTCTTATGTCTAATAATCTTGCCGTTTAGAAATTGAACTGCCGGAGAATATGACGTATAAGGCAGGAGATTATCTCATGATTTTACCTAGAAATCCGACACAATATGTTCAACGCGTTTTGAGCCGTTTCAATCTTATCCCTGATCAAGAAGTTTGCAACACTTTCCTTACTTGGCCTAACCATTTTCTGACTTGTTCATTTAGATTGAAATTAAATCGCCTGTTCAAACAACCTTGCCAACCAACAAATCCATCAGTGTATCTGAAGTCATCGCGGGATATGTCGAAGTTTCCCAGACGGCTACTCGAAAAAACATGCAAGGATTGAAAAGATATGCTTCGGAGAAAACCCTCTCAGCCCTTGTGGCTCTCGAAGAAGATTATAAAAATGCTGTCTTTGAGAAACGCTTGAGTGTTCTCGACATTCTCGAGCTCTATCCGGATATTTCAATTCCCTTTGCATCATTCTTAGGCATGTTGCCAGCCATGCGTATTCGACAATATTCAATATCCAGTTCTTCACTTTGGAATCCGCAATGCGTTTCAATCACTGTCTCTGTTGTCGATAAACCTGCCTCGTCAGGATTATCAAATAGATTCTTGGGCGTCGCTTCTAATTATTTGGCCAATATCAAACCTGGTGAATTAATATATGTCGGAGTTCGCTCCTCACCTCAAGCATTCCATCTTCCTGCCGAGTCATCAAAGCCTATAGTTATGTTCGCAGCAGGCTCTGGTATTGCCCCTATGCGTGCCTTCATGCAAGAACGGGCAATCCAGGTTGCTTCAGGTCAAAGTGTAGGGAAGATGATTCTGTTTTATGGCTGTAGAGCACCGGATCAGGATTATCTATACTCTACTGACGACCTTAAAACATGGGAAGATTTGGGAATTTTGGAGATTAAACCAGCATTCAGCCGAGCTGTAGAACATTCTGAGGGTAACAAATACGTCCAAGAGTGAGTGTATTCTTTTATGCTGTTAATATTACTTAGACCTTCATCCGCAGCCGCGTCTGGCACGATCGAGATGTAATTACTGAGTACTATGAGAAAGGCGCAAAGGTACGACTACTAAATTTCATATTATATAAGCATTACTCAAAAATCTCTAGTTTTATACCTGTGGCTCTCCGTCGGTTGCTAATGGGATTAAAGACGCTTTATTGAAAATCATTAAATTAAGGCAACCCTCTTGGGATGACGAGAGAGTCGCTCGGGCTTGGGAGGTGGTTCAAAACGAGCGATTAGCTACCGATGTTTTCGCATAGAATTTTATGTGTATATGTGTACACCCTATTATTTATAGAATTTGTACTTCTGCTTTGTGCATAAGTATACCTGAAGTTCAAGCTCACAAGTTTCAATTCCATACATTGGCGCTTACATAAGATTCTAGCGCTCGAAACCAAATTACTGGGCAACTGTAACTGTACATTTCCAAAGTCCGCTTCCTAACATCTCTTTGAACAACAGCAAGACCCAACCTCAGCAATGGGATCCAACAAACCTCGTGGACTTCAGGCAGCCCGTAAACTTCGCATTAGTCGTCGAGAAAACCGTTGGGTGAGTTGTTATGTTCTTTGGGGGGTAAACTGTGTAATTAATTTTTGATTTTATTTCTTCAGGCCGATAAAGCCTACAAAAAGCGAGCCCTCGGAAACGTTTTCAAAACATCACCTACTGGTGGATCTTCGCATGCTAAAGGAATAGTCCTCGAAAAAGTTGGTGTCGAAGCCAAACAACCTAACTCTGCCATTCGAAAATGTGTCCGTGTACAATTGATTAAGAACGGAAAGAAAGTCACTGCTTTCGTACCTGTGCGTGTTTTCGTATTTGAACAGACATGCTCATACTTAACTTAATTTTGTGTTAGAATGACGGTTGCTTGAATTTCGTGGATGAGAACGATGAGGTTCTTATCTCAGGTTTCGGTCGTCGTGGAAAGGCTAAGGGTGATATTCCTGGTGTCCGATTCAAGGTTGTCAAGGTTTCAGGCGTCGGTTTACTCGCACTATGGAAGGAGAAGAAGGTGTGTAACGTTATCTGAATGTGTCAAAAACTGTCTGATCATATCTTTACAGGAAAAGCCTCGTTCATAGAAGGCATTATCATCATCATACGTGCTTTATATATGTTGTTTACAATATGACTATGACATGGTTTGCCTGCTGTGACAGGCTATGCATTAAAATCATCTACTGTCGTTCTTATATACAAAAAATGCATAACACCTTAAGATAAGAGGATGGATAGCATAATTAAGATTTATTAAGTAGGCTTGACTAAATTTTATCGTGAACTCGGAATAAGCCTGCGCTCTGTTAGATATTCGGTCAGCTCTTTGTAAATCTGCATTTGCTCTTGAACGGTGAGGCTAGAGACAATTGCCTGGAAGAGTGATTCTACTGTAT
The DNA here is from genome assembly GCA_020884735.1 of Clathrus columnatus. NCBI lineage: Eukaryota > Fungi > Basidiomycota > Agaricomycetes > Phallales > Clathraceae > Clathrus > Clathrus columnatus. The sequence goes on from BPWL01000001.1 coordinate 1,792,150, forward strand.
GATTTTCTCGGATTACGCTGCTGTAATAGACGTAACTGAACATTCCCATCAAGAACCTTTAAATTATCATATGGATAAAGTACTTTCGCAATAACTATTTGAGAACGTACTGGCAGTCCATCCTATCAGTCATTCCACCATGACCTGGGATACTGTGGCCAAAGTCCTTAATGCCGAATGCACGTTTGAAACCAGAGGCGAAAAAACCTCCAAATGGGGCGACGAGAGAAGCAAACATGGCCATCACCACTACATGGAATTGATAGGGTGCATAATGTATTTGTGTTATTGGTCTTCTGAACTGTAATAAAAGATCAGGCAAAGCATCGAGTAAATATAATTTGACAACTCACGATAAATGACAAGGCCAAATTTAGAGGTGCAGGTATGATCCATTCTCTCCAGATAAATACTGGATTACGTTTGCAAACCATGGGCGATAAAATTGATACGCCGAGATCTTTGACGGGACAGACCATATAGTCATATTTCATGAACACGGTTCCCCACTAAAGCATATTAAGTTCAGAAGGTACGTTTTCATGGTGTATATACTCACTATAACACCGAAAATGAGAGTTGTAAACAGTGCTCCGACAAAACCTTCGACTGTTTTCTTGGGAGACAATTTTATTAACGGTGTCCGTCCAACAGTCATACCTTCGTCAAAGTAATCAATCCGTGGCTTCAATATAGAATTAAAAAAGGGGCTCACCCCATATGTATGCAAAGATGTCATTTGATATAACTAAAGAAGCGGGAACCCAGAACCAGATAAGACCCTAAAACAATTCAAGTGAAGATATAGAAGAGAACAAATAGAAAAATGTAGAGTACCTCCAGAATATTGTTAACAATGAAATGACTGTAAACGCCCATTCAATAAAGCATTTAAACGTATACTAACTGATATCAATTACCTTGAAACAACAATGAGGAAGAGACTCATGTGTACCCAGCAAAATAACGCAAATTGTTGCTTCAGGTATTGCTTCTTCAGGGAGGTTACGAAACCAACGAAACCTACTCACTGAAATTAGCATCTACACAGAATAAAAATAAAACAATCCAACCGATAATATACAGTATAAAGCTTATTAATCGATGATTCGTGGCGAACGAAAAGAGTAATGCATCTGCAAAAACGACGTGCTGTGATATTTAGCTTTTCTTACATATGTACGAAGGAAAAGCTAGCTTACCTTAAAATAAGAGATGATGCTTTCACCATACAAAAAGTAGTTGGCGACAGCGAAAAAGTACCAGTTCAATGTTTTACGCCATGGTTCTTCATCACTTTCGGAATCCGCATCTCCTCGCAATGTAAACAAGGAAGTAACTTCCCGGTATACTACGGATTGACAGAGCAAAACAAGGAGAATCATATATGCATGCCCCATTGCCAGTAATGCTGCTCAAGGATATATATAAGTCATACAGAATGTGGTTTTATATGAAGAAAACCCACTTAGGAATCCTGATATCATTATTACTGTCCAAAGAGTACGAGTGCCTATGTTCCGTAATTTTTTTGTTCTTTCGTCTTCTTTGACATTTTCGTTCTGAAGGGATTGTGGTTCTGCTGCACGAGTCTCTTCTTCGGCCAGTTTTAATTCTTTGGAAAAGGGGTTTGATGTCAAGTCTTGTGAGGCTTTGCGTTTTCTAACATTTGGCGTTTGTGGTTGTTCAAGGTCTTCATTAGTTGAGAAGTCCTTCAAAGAAAAATCCGTGACATTAGCTAGTCTTGTTGGCTTTTCCCGAACGGCATTCCCTTGAATCGAAACTTCAGTTTTCGCCGGCTCTTCGACAATAATAGGTTTCTCCGTGACGAGGATCTCTGTAATAGGTTTATCTTCAGCTAAGACCTTCACTGCTTCTTCAGGTCGTTTGTCAGAGTCTGAAGATGTCGACTGTTGTTGAGCTTTACGTTGTTGTTCTTGCTTAGCCGCGCGCTTTTGGGCACTTTTAGAAAGCTTTGGACTAAGAGGAAAAACTGATCAAGTACACTGCTTAAGACAATTTACAAAAAAAAAACGTACGGTTTGGCTGAGGGTGGTGTAAGTGATGGTGGTGGTGGTAAGGAATTTGGTTTCGTCTCTACAACCGTGACGACCTCGGCTTCTTCTGTTTCCTCTTCTGATTCTTCTTCGTTGTCAGAAGGTGCGAGGAGCTCAAAAGCTGTCCTTGAGGCAAAAGCAATACGACCTTTGCTAGACTTTGAATTAGAGGAGCTCATATTTTGAAGGTATAGGGCGTTGTCAGCATCAACATTCACTGGCAGACGTACTTAAGCGATCCTGTTTTGCCCCCGCGCATATTAACTGAGGTATATTATATAATCAAATAATACAAAAGACGAAGTAAAAGTGACAAAAAAAGGGGGTTCTTAGGGAACTGGTAATACAATGGAATTCATTTCTTTAGCCTTATCCATAGCTCTGCGCGAGTCGGGCAGCCCGCGGAAGCAAAGAGAGGCTACACACCCAGCTGTACAGCATAAACTACCTATGAATATCAGAGCCCGATGCATATTTAGAGGTGGAGATGCTCTTGAATTATCAGTTAATGCGGCTTCGGCTTTAAACATACTTATTAATAAGAGAAATACTAGAAGACTATATACTCACCTAAAACAAAGACAACCGTAAGCAAATTAGCACTAGGATAAATATTTGGCTCAATTTAACCATTAATATGTCTATAAAATGGAAAAGAACATACCCATCCCACAGAATAGCCGTACTTGTTTCAGCATCTTGAATGAGCTCACATGCCAGCTCAAGACTAATTGGCAGTAACGCCAGCGATAGGATACCGATTACAGCCATACCAGCAAATATGCCCCCTGAATTATGAGCACGAACTAATCGTTGTATGGTAAGGTCGAATAGAGATATATAATTGAATTTTGATTCATAACTAACCATCCCATATAAGACCAAGCCTGTCATGTGAAAAATAGAATCAGGAGGCAATTTCCTTAACCGGACAGGGTGTAACATACCAAGCTATTCCCAGTAAGCATGCCATTAGTTTTGCGCTGGTATTAATTTGTTTCGTGAAAACACGGTCCATTAGTGGGGCAGTTATGGCTGCAGCAGCAAGACCAGACTAGGGACAAAATTAGACATAAAAGCATAATATCCGGACCATCGGCTTCACCAAGATCATGACAGCACCCTGAGTAATTGAGAATTGTTTACAAAAATGAGATAGACCGACCCACAAAAAGTCCTGACTCCGTTGCAGAGTAACCATAAGGCTGGAATAATTGAGCTGTCAGTAATGAGAATGCGTTCACCCTACATTCGGTGTTAACCCATGACAGTAAATGTGTGTGATCAACGAGACATACGATCCGCAAAAAACGCCGAAGGCTGACGCAATAATAAAAAAGTCCAGTCGTGTCCTCAGGGGAAAGTGTTTGTCTCCAGCTGACGGAAAATTTAGCAAGGATCTCAAGGTGGATGTGGGATGAGGGGGAGCTAAACTACCAGCAAAGGCTATCAATGCAAAAATTACTTTTTTGTGAGAAAAAAGTTGATAAAAGTGCACATTCATACACACTTGGTGGTGTCGGTGGTGTATCCCGAATGAGAAATCCGGCCGGGAATACGACAGTCGAAAGGATTCCAAGAATCAAAACCTAAAAATGATCACTACGTGTCCCTGATGAGAAAAAACTTTCAACATACCGATTGCCTCGTACTTCCGAGAAGAGATGGCAACAATTGACCTAGGGCAGACCCCACGGGATTAGCTAGTATGGTTCGATAGAATACTAGCTCCGAAAAGAAGAATGAGATTCACGCACAGACAGATACAATCATGGTTGCTGTGGTTCGACCATTGAAATCGAACCATGCTTCGGAAAACCGTGGTCCGATTACTAAAAAAACAGGCTGGGCCATACCTGCTACTATCTGGTAAACGTTAATATGCTCTTGAAAAGTTGCTATACAGTTTTTTTTCACTTACTTGTCCGATTATTAACAAAGCATATGCAGCTGCGGAGTCAAGATGTTTAGACGTTCCAGCCACTCGTATCCATCCGGACAAAATAAGGAGGATGGCGCCTCCGAAGCAACATTTTCGTAAACCGTACTTGATGCATAAAAAAGGAGTGGCAAGAGACGCGGGAAGGAAGACAAGATTAATCACGTTTCCTAACCAATTGACTTGTGAAACTGAGATATGAAAATCCTTGGTGACTTTATATGACACATGTCATCCATATGCCCCACGGGAGGTATGTAAAAAAGAAATGTGGTACTGACCCTGAGCCGAAATTGAACCAAACCATGTCCAGCTCATACCCCCAACGACATTGAGAAGAATTAAACCCACCAACCCGGGAAATCGCCATTTGCTTAAGGTGTATGTTGCACTATCATTGATAGAAGAGGAAGAAGCTACAGGCATAGCTTGGGTTATAACACCTTGAACCTCGTTCGATGAATTTTTCTCCACGTTGATAAGCGTATCCATATCTATCTTGGTTGAATAGGATTACGGTGAAGGGAATAAAGAACACGCGGAAGAAGAAACAAAGAGAATGAAAAGACCTTTATAGCGTACGAGTGTAGTTTTAATTAGCGGCACATGTTACTAGTATATGGTATCCTAGGCCTAGCCTGCACCATCATAGACTATAGTCCCGGCGGCCCTGGCCGGATTCACATGCATGAACAGAAAACTCTAAAATAGTATAACATATGCATATGTTATAAAACGATTCAATAAAAGGACAAAACATAGCCGCATGTGATTGATACGTGTACCTTTCTTTCAGAATTTCCAGTTGTATGTCTATTATGCCAGAGGGTATAAGTGTGTTCACTGTTCTCATGGTAGAATGGCAAACACTCACTGTTTCTGTTTCCATACTAGACTACCACTTTACGTTAACATCCCTTTGGAGAGAACATAACCCGTTGCAGAAATACTCCGTTAGAGGGCATCGTAGACCCATTCCGTCCGACTTCGGACAAGCCTGTCCTTTTTTTTAAGTGTTAAGTTGTGGTTTCTCAACTCGTCTTCCGACGGTAGTTTGCTGACTCAATTGTAACTTTCAGTAGACCACAAGAGGCATGTACAGATACCATGGAAAACCGACAGGCAAGGGGATGTTAGAAGATCATTTTTAATCGAAGTCACGAATTTGCAGTAAGTATAGCAGAAAAATCCCTTCGGATCTGTGACAGCCGTCTAACTCCGCTTGCTCAATTGAGTAGCCGTTGTATGGAGCCGGACAACGAAGACCAACTGAGGAGTCGCCGTACTGCAACAATGTAACAATTCAAATATTCAGTGATGAGTCGATAAACTCTAACTTCGGGAATCGCTAGATAAACAAATTTGTACATTTGCGCGCAATTTACATGGACAAGCAACACAAGCACAAGCAGATCATGATCAAATTTCGAACATAGTCCCCGCCATTCGATGATAGGGTAGGATAGGGTGGGATGCAATTCAATCACCTGACCCTGAATGGTGCAAGTAAGTATTTAAACAGTGCCATTTTAAAGTTTTCATGAGCCACTTGCTTATCAGCTTTAGCTCCAACTCATCCCCTTCCTCGGCCAGTTGTCTGACTCGGTAAACACAGTCTTAGATGACGGAACCCGCAACGAAAGAGATATCTGGAACCTCTATAATAGACTCTGGAGATGAAACGGTTTCAAGTTCGCCATCCAATTCTAAATCTAAAAATGATGTGTTTGGAGACGAAGAAGGACATCAGGTTGCCCAAAAAGCCCTATTTCGTATCAAATTCCAAGTTCTTAACTTGTGTTCTATAGATACTTTATAAAACTTTATCATGGCAGGTTTGTCATTTTTTTCAAACCAATCCCCGATCGTTATGAAAATGACATTCATGTTGTTGCAGTTTGTAGGATTCCTGATGATAGCAGAGATCGTGAGCAATGGAATGCTTTCTTTACCAAGCGCTCTGGCTACTGTTGGTTAGTTACTAGTTAAGGCTTATAAAAGGCTAATAATTAATTCTAAATCGTTTTATTTTTTATAAGGTATATTTCCAGCTGTGTTCTTGATAGTATTTCTGGGGGTCTTTGCGTTGTTTACGGCCAAGCTTCTCATTGACTTTAAGCTCAATCATCCTGAGGTTCATAGTATGGGTAAGAGTCAACCCCCCGAGCACTGCCTAACATTGATATAAAGTATAATTCCTTTTAGGCGAAGCTGGGTTTATCTTGTTTGGACCGATAGGCCGAGAAGTTCTTTCTTTGGGCACTGTGATTTTCTCCGTTTTTGCCACAGTAAGCATGAGGCATGGGCTACGTTCTATATGTCTATATGAAACATCTTCGATGTTTTAGGGTTCAGAGATTCTTTCTGGACAGCAAACTCTTACCGAGCTAACAAACGGAAAGTTGTGTGCCACTTACTTTATTCTAATTTTTTCCTTCGCTTCATTTTTCATGGCTCTCCCACGTACATTAAATCAATTGACATGGCTTGGAGCGATCAGCTGCATATCCATATTAACTGCCGGTGTGGTTGGTATGATTGGAGCTGGGATCAATCCCACTCCAGATAGAGTATTAAGTGCTACTATTCCACAAAGCTTTACGAATGCTTTCCTTGCGATTACCAATCCTGTAAGGTCCCTCTTAAATTACGTTCTAGAATTGTTTAAATCAAAAATGAATAACAGGTGTTCGCTTATGCAGGTATGCATTCCAACATTATTGACCTTGTCTCCCATTCTTAAGATGTGTGAACATATTGTCAAATAGGACATTTCATGTAGGCCCTTCTCTTGATTGAAATCTCTGCATTGACGTTTTAAAAAGGTTTTTTGTACTCCTTTCCGAGATGAAGAATCCCCGGGATGCTATGAAAGTAAGTCACGCCAATAATAATAAAAAGTTTATGTCTCATCCAATGAACGGTTCAAGTCGGCATGGTTATTGCAGGGCTTTTCCACAATTTTTTATGTAGTATTCGCGGTCGTCTCCTACGTATATATTGGCTCGGACGTTAATGGGTTTTCTCTTTTATCGCTTCCTCCAGTATGGGCCAAAGTTGCATTAGCATTAGCTCTTCCCAACTTCCTCATAGGAGGCGGTCTCTATACCCATGTTCCGGCAAAGCTAATATATGTTCGCATATTCAGGAACCGGGATAGAACACATATTCATTCTCATACGCTATTAGGTTGGGCAGTTTGGAGTACCCTTTGTTTTACCCTAGCGGCTCTGGCTTTTATTTTTTGTGTGGCAGTCCCTATTTTCAGCTTCCTCATCGGTTTAGCTGCATCACTATTCGCCTCCTGGTGAGTTTGTATAGCACGGCATGTCTCAGTATTTATTTGCTTTAGGTTTACTTATGGAATTGCTGGATTTTTTGGTCTTCACGATATCTATTACCTTCAAAAGGGGGTCGAAGGACTGAAAAGGAACAAATGGATGGTAATGGCATGTCTGTCCACTATACTTGCTGGAGCCTTCATATGCGTCTCAGGGACGTATGTTTACATCAAGGTAAGAATAATACTTTCTCAAAGCAATTATATTTTGTATTAATTACATTTCTACAGCTTCTGGTGGACGCTTACCGTGATCATGAAATTCCCGCTCCTTTCACATGTTAGATCGATTCACTACTTCGAATGTTCTGCGCCACAAGATTCTATCGCCATAAATTTTCGCCCGGGTCTATTTATGTATTTGATCGCAAGTATAAACGCTACCCTTCACAGCCAAGGAAACCTCCTTTAAATATCCCAACCCCGGTATCGGACAGACCGTACGCTGACCGCATCGGAATCATTTGCGGCTTATTTCACTCCTTTAATTCAATGCTGTTCTACATTCTTTTTGACTCCATGTTGGTTTCGATCAACTATCTAAGATACCCAATTTAAATAAGTGTTATTGAAAGGCCACTGCGTCTTACAGTGACCTCCTCACTATCTCTCTGAACGTCACTTTTGCACTTGACGCTTGATGACCACCAGCTTTAATGTCTATTAATGATACTTTTGAGAATAAAGACCGTCCCGGGCTCTCAATGTCCCCAAACCACGACAACTTCAGTTCGTCCAATCACAGGCCGTCACTCCGACCCTACGCACGAGCAACCTTGATGAGAAGTAACAGTCTGCCTATACCACCTCACTCTCCTAGTTTTGAGCATGATAACACATCTACATCTTTTCAACAACACGGTGATCCAGGATCGCCACAGTGGCGAAGAGAGCGTTTATTACGCATCGGAGGCCAGAACAGAACCCAGCTCTCAAGCGACTCATCTCCTATAGCTGATTTTAATGATACGACGTCGTTGACACACACTCGAAGCAAAACATATGGCTCTACCAATTTTCGTTCGTTGCGGACTCGAGATCGTGCAATGAGCAATGACAGTGTACCTCACTCCGTCACCCCATTTGCCACCCTTCCGCGTTTGTCGAAGCGAGTATCATTTTTTAAAAGACCAACGGTTTATGATGCAATTACTGAAGACACTGCTGCCAAGGATGGTAGCGAAGCAATTAATCCTAACGGGATACGCGTCTGGTACGTTACGGTTTAGGCTAACTCATTCGATATTTAACTAAGCATGGATTTAGGTATTCAAGTTTTACATCGATCGATTGGCTACATGATGCTGTAAGCGGTAGTTTGGGGTTTTTGGTTTTAACCTTCTAACATTACAACATAGATTAAAGATTCAAGACGTCGCTTTAAACTTCGAAGACGAAAGTCACTTCGTGGTCGTGTCCGGAATATCATAGATCGAAGTATCGGATGGATTGTAGTTACAATCATCGGAATTCTCTCCGCTATATTGGCCTTCCTTATTGTACGAAGCGAGCAGTGGCTTTTCGATCTTAAAGAAGGCAGATGCAAAGGGGCATGGCACAAAGCAAAGAGCATTTGCTGTCCTCAATCGGATGATCTCTTTATTACTCTTTCCGAAACCGAAGCGATATGCGACAGTTGGCAAACTTGGTCAGATCTCGCCAAAGCACATGGCATCGACAACAAATCAATTGAATTCATATCATATACCATCATCGCAGTAAGTAATGTTAATGTTTACACACGAGTCTGATATGATACCCCCCAGCTTGCACTTGCATTAATCTCAACATTATTAACAATTCATTTCACTGCATCGACATCATTCATTGGCAGAAAAGATTCAGGTGTACTTTCACCTTCTTTCTTTCACCATCAGATTCACGAAACAAAACCAAAACCCACTTCTGGACCATACCCGCGTAAAATCATGTATTTTGTTGGTCTCGTTCTATCTATCTTATTTGTTTTACGTGATGTAATTATAACATCTTCTAGGCTGCAGGAAGTGGTATACCCGAAGTCAAGACCATACTCTCTGGTACGTTGCGCGTCCTTATTATAGCACCTATGGATGAACTTGGTCCCTAGGTTTTGTAATCCATGGCTATCTAGGCGGTCGGACACTTGTTGTAAAAGCCACAGGACTAGCGTTGTCTGTTGCATCTGGTCTGTCTTTAGGTACATAAAATCAATACTCAGTCCGGAGTCTATTCGTTAACCCCTCCTACATAGGCAAGGAAGGACCTCTGGTACATATCGCGGCTTGTTTGGGTAATATTGTTAGTCGGTATTTTTGGAAATACGAGACTAATGAAGGTGAATACATCAATTCAACGACTGGTAATCTGCGTTGACAGGTTGAAGGAAAACGACGCGAAATTCTTAGCGCTGCAAGTGCAGCGGGAGTGGCAGTTGCATTTGGAGCTCCTGTCGGCGGAGTTCTCTTTAGTTTAGAAGAAGTTTCGTATTTCTTTCCGGCTAAAGTTATGTTGAGAAGGTATAGAAAACGCCTTTTTATGATTTTGAGCTTAATACCTAAGAGATCTATTCAGTCTTTTTTGCGCTATTGTTGGAGCGTTAACTTTGCGAATTTTGGATCCTTTCGGGACCGGGAAGATCGTTCTCTTCCAGGTTCGATATGATAAAGTAAGTCTCGTACTTTTCGGTGACATTCTTTTAAGTTAGCGTAGGATTGGCATGCATATGAATTGATATTTTTCGCAATAATTGGGGTTTTTGGTGTAAGGATTGATTTATATATCATGTTTCATTGTGACTAACCAGATTCGGAAAAGGGTGTGTATGGTGCCTACTTTTCGTCGATGAATTATTGGTGGACCAAAAACGTTCGTGGCAAGACCTGGCTCGGTTCATACCCTGTGTCAGAGGTTTTGTTGGTAGGTGTTAGCAATAAGCACATGCACATGCATGAGAATTCATCCAATTTGAAGATCACATTCATAACAACTATGTTATGTTTCATTAATCCATATACCCGAATGGCCGGAACAGAGCTTGTATACAATCTCTTCGAAGAATGCCACAAGGGCGAGTCTCACAAAGGACTTTGTCCGAAGACGCCCGACGACATTCGGCCTCTCATATTAGCTATAGGGATTGCCATGATCGTCAAAGCGATGCTTACGGTTGTTACGTTTGGAATCAAACTTCCGGCAGGTATCTTCATTCCTACGCTTGGTGTAGGAGCGTGCTTTGGAAGGATTGTGGGATATCTTGTTCAATATCTGCAGTGGAAAAGGCCGGATATGCCACTGTTTAAACATTGTGTTGGAGATAATTCTTGTATCGTCCCCGGTATCTATGCCATGGTAAGAAACTATTCAATGGTTTCAATTGCTTCTGACCCGTCAAATCCATTGACAGGTGGGAGCTGCTGCCGCATTATCCGGAGTAACGGTGGGTGTGCTCGGCGTCCTTTATGTGGATCATTTTCCCAACTACGAAAATACGAATAGCGAACGACGGTCTCATTAGCTGTCATCATGTGTGAATTGACAGATACTCTGACATATGTGGTTCCGATTGTGGTTGGAATACTAATTAGTAAAACTGTGGCTGATGCACTGCAACCCAAGGGAATCTATGATTTATGCATCGAGTCAGTGCTATGGACAACTTCATAATACCCTAAGACTTACTCTATTAGGTTGGCACAATTGCCGTATCTCGATAACAAGTTGGAGTATTACTGGGATGATCTTCAAGCGGCTGATATCGTTCGTAGTTCCTTCCTTTTTCTCTGTCCAAAAAAGGAATTTTAAAATTTAGGCCATCCGTGACGTCGAGGTCATTTATATCGATGAGGTTAATACCGTTACGAGTTTACGAGACAAGCTTCAGGCAGCGATGCGCAACGGAAATAGTGATAGTGGATTCCCAATCTTACAAAAAAGTTCCCAAGGGGCAAAGACATTAGGTTATGTTGGGGTGAGCGAACTTGAGCACGCGTTAGGTGATTCCAATTTCAGCTATACTTTTCCGTTGATATTTAATGTATTTGAACCAGCTATTGTCGCGGAAAGTGCGGATGCGGAATGTTACTTCAATCCAGCTAGAAGCCAATGGAATCATCCTTACATTGATGATGGATCTTCAATTATGTCTTCCGGCGAATTTCTTGCACCAGACGCGTTTGATTTCACGAAGTACATAGACCAGGTATCATCATAACTCGTCATGCAATGACAATGATATATATTGATCTTTATTCATTGACAGGCTCCATTATCTGTCCCGTCGTGTGCATCTCTTGAACTGGTACAACAATTTTTTGTCAAGCTTGGGGCGCGATATGTAATTGTACTGAATGCCACTGGATATTGTAGGTTTTTTCTTCTTTTTGAATTGAAGAGGCTGGCTAATGGGAGATGAATTAAATTCCAGTTGAAGGTATAATTGAGAAGAAGCATTGGGTTGCGTTTTTAGGCGAATTGGGAGAAAAAATGCGGAAATGATCGATATCAATCATCCACATATGTACATCATTATATAAATATATTCTACATCGTGATGGCAAGTAAACATGAGGTTACGGGTCGTGATATGGATGTACATTGTTTAACAGTTGTAACTGTAATAGTACTGCTGCCCTGCATGCCACGCGTGATAGGCGTGATTGTGATGAGGTAAAGGGAACTGAAAACTGATAACAGATGAAGCTAGCCGTAGCTTCTTAGACTGCATGAAATTTGCTTGCTTGATTTCCCGGCTTCGAATCCCTTAAAACCTAAACGGCAGCGCCAACTTCTATTATTCTTCCTTCTTCACCTCCTCTATCCTCCCCTATTCTTCATGATGGCGGCGACATCGTCCGTCCTGGGGACCCTCGCTATACTCCGTTTAGCAGGCCCCGGTCTGTTGGCACTCTTAGTATCATCATTATGTTTTTTACGATCTTCTGACGAAAACAACGACGAAAATCTTCCAATTGTATCTGTTGTAGTCGCGCAAAAAAACCCTCGAAGAGCTCTTATCCTCTCATTTTTGTCTTTTATAGCATCCACCTATTTTCTGGATGGTGCTTTGATCGTGGCGCACGCGATTCTCGGCGGTGTCTGGGAAGGCTCGTCTGCACAATGGCGATATTTGGAGATTTCAGACGTCCTCGGGTTGATTGTGTTCGCAGGTTTAGCGGCTCTTGGTACATGGAAAGATGTTAATGGGGTTGAGGTGTGGACACGGACTCGGGTCAAAATCTTTGCGTTGCTCGCGTTGGCGGTGGACATCACCCAAATGGCGTTACTCGCTACCTCGATTAGTTTCCTAAACGAAGACGCAGATGGCCCACTGAAACGTCTTAATTTACCGAATACGACGCACTTTGGATTGGTTGTTTTACGTGTAATATTTCTCTTGATACTTACTGTTGGGCTGTATTATCCACGTGTATCATACCTTCCCGCTAGTCGTAATGTTGAGGAAGCGAACCCTTCCACCGGTCTTCTTCAACCTAGCACTTCATCACAATATGGTACCTTTACCCCGCATAGCATTACACGTACACATACCCCATCACCTCTTGATGGCACGCCATCCTCCGCGAATCCTCAGGTAAATCCCCCAAAGCCCAGTGCTCCAGGTCCTCTTAAACCTAGTAAAGAGATCAATGAAGACCCATCTTGGAGAGAGTTGGCCCAGCGTCTCAGTAAACTTGCACCTTATCTATGGCCGAAGAAGGATAAGGGACTTCAGTTCCTTGCTGTGCGTAATTATCATTCAGCTATTTTTGGAGAAAAATTAACGAAGGTCATAGGGTTTATGCATAGTATTGCTTGGGATAGGTCGAATTGTGAATCTTCTTCTTCCTATCACTCTTGGAGAGGTTGTTAGTGCTTTAGAACAACATTCCAGCCCCACATCGGGTCCTCTATCCAGTACCTTATGGCCCGCATTAATAGTCTACGTTGTTTTACGGTTCTTGCAGAGCCCTGGTGGCCTTCCTGCTTTAAGAGATGTTCGTATATATATATTTGATTTCATCACAGCAGAAATTCTGATTATGCTTAGACGTTGTGGGCACCGGTCATGCAATATTCGGATAGAGGTAAAACGGTTAAAAAAATCATAATCAATATAACTGAACAATCTACAGAAATGTCCCAGCTCTCCTTCGATCATCTTTTGAACCTTTCTCTTGCTTTCCATACACGACGCAAGACTGGTGAAGTTTTGCGCATTCTTGATCGTGGAGCTTCTATAAACCATATACTGGAGGTTCGTTGTTTTATGTTGTCAACTCGTGTAAACAGTATGTCAAAATCATGGTTGTCTTAGTTACTCCTATTCAATATCGGTCCAATCTTTCTTGATGCTATTGTTGCCTTGGTGTTCTTTTTCTACCTTTTCGGATGGCCTCTCGCCGCAGTCATTTTCGCTGTAATGACAGCATACGGTCCGTCACATATCCTTGTAAAATTTGAGTCCTGCTAACTTCGCGCAAATAGTATACGCTAGCGTATGTAAACTCTTCATTTCCTTGGCTGTAGAAAGTCATTCATAACCATACACTTCATGTATTAGGTGATCCTCACGAAATGGAGAACAAAATTACGGCGTCGTATGAATGAGCGTGACGTGGTATGTCGAAATCCTTGGGTTTGCTATGGTAGACTCTCACTCTTCGTAGATAAGCAGAGGCATTCACACCGATTGTCTTCTCAACTATGAAACTGTCAAATACTTTAACGGTGAACAACACGAGGGTCAACGTTATCAAGATGCAATTCGACAATACCAGGCTCTCGAATATCGTGTCATGAGTCCGTAACACATACTATTATCATCCATTTAAAGTGATATAATTATCTCTCATAACAGTGTCGTTAAACCTGTTAAACTTGGTGCAAAACCTAATTTTTGTACGAAACTTTCCCGCTGGCTTCTGCATCCACTAATAGTATCTGTTCTACACAGTCGGCGGGTGTGCTTGTCGGCAGCTTGCTTGTAGCGTTTCAGATTCTCGACGGAAAACTAGATGTCAATGGTGTACCTATGACCAGCAGTCACTTTATCGTATTCATAACTTACCTTGCGCAAGTGAGTTTAGGCGTGCTACTGTATAATTTGTGGTTAACAACGTATTCGTAGCTTTACGGTCCACTAAACAGTCTTGGCTATATTTATCGCGCTATCAACCAGAACCTCGTAGACACCGAACGGCTTATGAAGTTACTTGATGAGCCACCAGAAGTGCAAGACAAACCGAACGCTCCCGATTTGGAGGTGACAACTGGCGAAATTGAATTTGGTGAGTTTCAGAATAATCTGCTCCCATTTGGTTGTTTTTGCTGACTTTGTCCAGATAACGTTAACTTTTCTTATGACGGTCGTGTCAGAGCTCTTAACGGCGTCTCATTCACAGTCCCGAAAGGCTCTTCGGTTGCTTTAGTCGGAGAGAGTGGAAGTGGGAAGAGCACTATTTTGAGACTCTTATATCGCTTCTATGATCTCAAAGATGGTGAAGGTCGGATTTTGATCGATGGCCAGGATATTCGAGAGGTTACTCAGCAATCCTTGCGTCGGGCGATCGGCGTTGTCCCACAAGATAGCGTCTTGTTCAATGCGAGTATTGCATACAACATTGGGTATGTCAGTATGTACCTTTCGATATACATTATTCACCTCCGTGCATAGTTACGGGAGATTCGGGGCTACGCCTACTGAAATACAAGTTGCTGCACAAGCTGCACAGATGCACGAACGTGTGCTATCCTTCCCTGATGGTTATGATACTACTGTAGGTGAGCGTGGTGTCCGCCTCAGCGGCGGCGAAAAGCAAAGGGTTGCCATTGCTCGGACGCTTTTGAAAAACCCACCAATCTTGCTATTGGATGAAGCTACCAGCGCTTTGGATACATCAACTGAGAAAGATATCCAAAAGGCACTACAGAATCTGGTACGTGGTTTGACCCAACTAAGTAGACTAGCTTTACGATGTTTTTTTCTATCATAGGTTAAGGGTCGATCCTCGCTATCAATTGCTCATCGATTATCGGTAAGTATTTGCCTTTGCACAATTCCGTTCTTTATAATTACATCGATTATTTCCAAGACAATTGCTGCTGCGGACATGTGAGTGGACTGGTGTTTTTCCTATATTTAATCCTCATACTTTTTGTCAATAGTATCTTGGTTCTCAAGGACGGTCAGATCGTTGAATCCGGTAATTTCCGTGATCTCCTTGCCCAGGGTGGCGTTTTCGCTGCAATGTGGGAAGATCAAGTGTCTGCCGAAGAAGCTGCTGAGATTGTGAACAAGTCCGACATTCACAACCAGAATGTTTCGGGATATGTCGTTAATGAATCGGAAAATCAACTGCTACGAGCGGGAGAGGAGGGGGAACGACAATCCGAGTCGCAATTGATTGCTACTGAAGCTAGGACTATCTCTGTCGTTCCTCCGAACCTAGAGGATCCGTTTGCCGACCCGTATCCAATTATTGAGAGCGCCCATATGATTGTCAATCAGTCCACGACGGACTCTCCACAATTTGTACAAGATTCATTGCCAGACGAAAGTATTACTAAAGTCGGATCACCCGAGCAATTGGTTGACCTTTCAGTTGAAGAACCGTCGCTCGGGGTATCACAAGATCGACCTATGATTTCTGACGTATCTTCAAGTGCAAATGGTAATATAACGGACAAACCCTCACCCGCTGTTGCCTTCCCCTCATCGCAGGACACGGAACGTGACGTTAATGAATATGAAAGTACACCTATTCTTTCCCCCAGACCGCAAGTTAATTCCGGTCCTTTGGCGTTCCCGTCCGGAGATTCTGAAGTGACGCAATCAGCACCTGCGACTCCAGCCCCTATTGGGTTCCCCGGTGTATCGTCGGCGGGGAGTGTGGTCCATCAACATCAAAGTGTAACATTCAGTTCTGGAATTGCGACGCCACCACGCTCTGGCACCCCGGATCCTGAGGGTAGAGTCCCAAAACGGATTAGGAAGACTTCGCAAAACATTCAGAAGTTTGCAAGAAGCTTGTCACTTGCGGGAAGACGACAGAGCACTGGGGCGAATATTACCAAGGTCGAAGGTGTGAATAGCACTGGTGGAGTGAATACGCCTAGGTCGTCGAGGGAAGATAGCAGCTCTGTCACTCGTGCTAACGTTCCTACCGGTGGTGAGGGAAGCATTGGTGGTGATAGTGGAAGCAGCGTTGGACTCGATCGGGAAGACAAGGATAAAGAATCAAAAAAGGGCAAAAAGTTGAAGTCGAAGAAGAACACCAAGTAATGCGTAGAAAGGGAACATATTAAGATATGAACTGGGTGTTCTTCTCTTATGCCTTTTTTTTTTGTTCAGAGCTCGCTTTCTTGGTGATTATATTTTCTCGTATTTCCTCCTCTTTCAAGGGTTTCTTTCGTCCATCTATTCACCAACATACCCTTTCAATTACTCCAATTTATCCGATTTTATGCACTAATTCATTTTCTTCTTTTTACTTCATTGATATCTTTAACGACTTCGTGACGACTTTCCTGGAAAAATAAACCATTTATTTTTTTTCCAAAGCATGCATTTCCACTCAACTTGCATTATACTCGATTTCATTCTGCATATTGAAAATCGTCTAACACTCCACCCATATTCATTACTTTTTCTCGGAGTTTTCCCCTCCAATCCCTTGCCACATTCATATTATAAAAAGGGTAGATTCAGTTTGTATTGATCTTCCAAATGACAATACACGAAAGACGCTCGGACTCGAGTGAGTTTATATATATAAATGTTAGGGGGTACGGTATACTCTCGGGTACCTTAGGCAATACAAATTTCAAAAAGTCCCCTTGATTTTCAGAAGCTTTTACTACCAGATTCTTTTTCTCAGGAGGGTTTAGTTAGGTACGTGGGGATATGATACATGCCACTTCACGAGAATTCGAAGCAGTTCACAAAACAAATTCTAGTGCCAGATATTCTCATGCCAATTATGCCCTGTTTAGTAACCAATTATGAACCAGATTAGATGCTCAGAAGACTAAGAGATAATAGCTGATCATGTGCTGGATTTGAACCAGTCTAATACTGACTATTTAGAAGACGGTACTATCAGAATGCGATTTACTTGCATGTGATGAAAGTGAAGTGTCGATATTCATATATCCAATATCCCAAGGTTGACATGATGGACAGTTCAAATTCCCACCAAAATTCTGTGCTTTTCCAATGTTATTAGCTCAACGTATATATAGCAAAGGCAGGAATACTAGTGGCAACAAGTATCGAGAATTGCCAACAATCAATCACGCAGGGGGCACCCCTGAATTGGTCTAGACTTAAGGAGAGCATATGGATCGCACAAAAACGGGGGCCGTTCAGATTTTTGCACAAAAAGTGTCTGGTCCGTGCACCGCCAAAGGACGTTTGGCATATTTGACCGGCGCGAGAAAAAAATGCTGTTCAGGTGTAAAGTTTATGTATTTGGGTCGGGTTCTCGAATTCGCTTACACGGCACACGAGAACCAGGATTCATATTCAACTTCATTAGCTCTCTTTCTCTCGCAAGATCAAATTTTATTTTCGTTTATTTTGTTTATCCTTCAAGCGGAGCTCATTGCGGTATCTGAAAAGTGCGTCTTCCGGGTGAGAGAGTAAAGGCTACTTAAAGCAGGTGCCCGTCTCAGTTTTCCCCTTTTCTTCTCTTTCTTCTTCCTTGTCGTCCGGTTCTCGCTCTCGTTCTATTTTCCATTCCTATTATACAGCTAACTTCGGCTGTTGGTAGTGATCGGTCTACGACGTGTTATTGTTGATAACTTTCTCGTTGCTGTGTTAATTTGAAACATTAACGTTGTCTCGTCTCGTTCTCGTTCTCATTCTCGGTCTCTGCATTCTGTAGTACCCGGCTCTTCTATCTATATCAATTATCTAGAACAATGTCCGCAAAGGTTTACGTTGGGTCAGTTTCTATGCCATTGTCATTCTCCTTTTCGTTCCCTCCTCCTTTTTTTTTTTTTTTAAAAAAATCTCATCTTCCATTCCACACAATCTCTCATATTTTCTTATGTCTGGTGTTTCGGAATGACTGATAGACATGGTTCTCCTGTTTTGTAGCAATTTAAGCTGGAATACAAATGATGATGCTTTAAGAAGTGTTCGTTTCCCCAGTGTGCTCTGCTTTCTCTTGCTATAAATAATGTTGACATTTCCTCTCGTTTCCGTTTGCTCTTTCGTGCAACCTTGATCTTATCAAACATTGTTTTTCTTATTGGATTTTGGCCCTTTCACCTGGGTTTTAAAAACAATTTCGAATCTCATCGTTACGCATATACTTGAATCACCTAGGCCTTCGGGGAGTTCGGCAATATCCAAGACGTGCGAAAGTATTTTGTATTCCTAAGATGACAGCTAATTGCGTATTTTTTTTGGATCTTGTTTCCTTTCTCCCTCCCCACATACGTGTAACCTGTAGTCTATCGTTATGCGCGATCGTGATACTGGCCGATCTCGAGGATTTGGATTCGTCACTTTTGGATCTGAAGCGGAGGCCAATGCTGCTATCGAAGGACTCAATGAGCAAGAGTTAGATGGACGAAGACTTAAGGTCAACCTTGCAAACGCTCGTGGCGGCGGTGGCGGAGGGGGAGGGGGAGGACGTCAAGGCGGCGGAGGAGGTAGGTTCTTGACATTCCTAATTTTGCTTTCCCCTCTTCTTCTTTCAGTTTGGTCCAATGCCTGGCACCCTATCATTTATCTTATCTTACTTTTCTATTTATCCTTTAATCCTGAATTTTTTCGTTCATAACATTCAATATCTGACGATATCTTATCGCAGGCTATAACAATGGTGGTGGATATAACAGTGGGGGTGGTGGAGGATATAGTGGTGGTGGTGGGTACCAGGCCGGTGGTTACAACACCGGTTTGTTTTCCCCCTCGTGACCATTGCCTTGGTATTTAACTTGAACGACAGGTGGTTATGGTGGTGGTGGCTACAACCAAGGCGGAGGAGGATATGGCCAGGGTGGTGGATATGGGTATCAACAAGGTGAGAATCTATAGTGATGCGGTTTAGATCTGAACTCATTTTTCCGGTTAAATGTACAGGGGGTTATCAACAGGGTTACGGTGGACAGTACTGAATAGTATAGTCACGTACCATGGGTCTCAATTTTTCATTATCTGCGAAGTTTTAAGGCCAATTCCTTTTATTCTCCGGATTGAAGAGATCAATAAAAATTTTTTGTAAGTTCATTTAAATTACTCCGCAGAGAAACTCGAGAAGGGTCGTGTCGTAGCTGCACTCAAGGCCGGGACGGCCTGAGGAGCGAAGATACGCCGAAACTGATAACACCATGATAGTTCTCCCCTGCCCTCGCTCATTTTCATGTTTCACCTTCTGTTTCTTCTTTTTTCTCTATGGTATATGCTTCTCCCTCCCTCTCCCTCTGTTTTCCATTTCCTCCTCAATTTTGGTTGTGTGCGGACTGCGAAGTTGAACTGTATAATTAAATTCGTGATATCGATTTTCCGATTCGATTATGATTGATTTGCACCCCGATGTAGTCTTTCCACACACATACTTCCTAAACATATGTATTATAAACAGTGAAATTTCACTTTTTTGATCATTACTTTTCCCCATTTTAAGTATGGGTTGTGCATGTGGATCATGTCCATGTGTCTATGGGAGAGATCTCCAGAATCGTATTCAAGAGAGACACTTTTGCGGGGTTGGAAATGAATTCCAGGCTCAGGCGTCAGGGCCAGGTTAAGTTTATAATGATTCCGGATGTCTCAGATCTTAATCTTGGACTTGTAGTGATGTTTTAGGATCGCGTTGTTTCACCCAAATAAGGATAGGTTAACTGGAATGGGATGACGGGCAGATGCAGGGGAGAAACGCCTACAAGACTGGGAGCCTATCAAAAGTTTAGGATCGAGAGGAACGAGTGATCCAGCTAATTTTGTTCGAGGAAGGGAGATGTCTATTATTAAATATTAATATCTTGTTCTTTTGTTGCAAAATTGATTTGGCCGAGAACGACCGAACCGTGAGTGAGCGGGGGTGAATTGCTTTTTGTGGGATGAGTTGATGTATTTAGTAACTTTTCTTAAATGTGAACGTGGACATGAATGTGGATATGGTTTAGATTTTTTAACTTTCTCTCTCTCTCTCTCTCTCTTATAATCACCCTCACAACGTTTTTCCTCAGGTTTCTTCCCCTGAAAAGTCAAATTATTCTGGACCCCCCTTGTATTCTCAAAAAACGTTTTCTTCATCCCCCCCCTTCCCCCTTGTGTTTTTATAAAATAGCAGAAACGAGAAACGAAGAAGACGATTTAGAATGAATATTTTCCAGTCACGTTGTATTACGAACTCTTCTAACCAATCAGGACACGGACAAGGATGGAATGAAGTGGGAAAACGAGGCGCGTCCGTACCGCATGCCCCGCCGCTGACTGTACTTTCCGGGGCTCGTTGAAAAATACGGACCTACACCGTCAACATGGTCGAGTTGCCGTCGTGGGAGGGAGTTCCCACTCTGGTTTTGAATCGGCTTCTTCTATTTGGCGTTTTTCTAGTCAAGCACCCTCGTCGTTTTCGTCGACGGCTGATACCACAACTTATATCACCTCCACTATCACCTCTGAGGACGACGGGCAAGTGAGTTTAATTGAGGAAGGCGATCCCATACCAGAAGAGGAATACTTATATCCTGCCGCTACCGCCTCAGACGAGGACAACAACGACGACGAAGAAGAAGACAAGGACGACGATAGCTACAATAACACTAAAGTCGAGTTCTACCATTACAAGTATCGGTACAAGAATATTTATTCTACACCAGAACGACCTCCATCCCCTTCAACCTCAAATTGCCATCCTCAATTTCTCGAGTTGTCATTTAACATAATGACGGGACCGGACCGGACGACACACAGCTCCTCATCGCATCGCGCTAACCCACTTACACCAGGAAATCAACCGCCACGTCCACCAAACGCGTGGATTCTGTACAGATCGGACAAGCTCAGAAATATCCCTTCCCCTCCTCCAGGCGCGCCAAAACGACCGCAGGCAGAGGTGTCCAAGATGATTTCACAAATGTGGAAGCTCGAATCCCCTGATGTTCGCGGGCATTATGAAAGACTTTCAGAGATTAAGAAGGCGGAGCATCAAGCGATGTACCCTGGATATCGATTTCAGCCTATGAAAAAAGAGGACAAAGACCGGTTGAGGGCTGAGAAACAGGCCGAGAAAGATAGAGAACGCGAGGCGCGTAAGGCGAACAAAAAGACACGTACTGCTGCTGTAGCGACAACGGAGATGCCCCCATTATTTACCACTCAGGCGCGTGTTTTACCGTCGGCAGCGACACCATCGTCATCGTCATCAAATGGTATGCTGCTCTCACCCTTGTCTTTACCTGTTCATCCCCTCACTGGAACTACTTTAGCACCTATCAACGCCTCTTCCTCTTCCTCAGATCCGCCTGGTGACTTACCCACTCCACCAGGTGACAATGATAGCGGCACTCCATCCTCGTTATCACTACCACCACCGTCACTCATTACCCTACCCCCTCTTGTTGCTCCACAACCTGCTCCTATTCCACAACGACCGCCATCACCCTCAACATGGGAAGAACACAATTCTGTTGCAGGACCCTCTACACTTCCCTCCTCATATCAACAACAACGACAGCAGCAGCAGGATAGCTCATTTTCACTCGATAATATCCCAACATGGTTTGATTCCTCGTTATTCTTACCTGATCCATCTTCTAGTTCAGATGTACGTCTCATGTTTTCTCCTATTAACCCTTGATCGTTGAACCCTTCATGTAGGGCTATATTACCGTCCCACTTCCCTCACAACAACCTCTGGGCTGGTCCCCAGATGATCCAGGTCCATTGAGTGACATGCACCTCTCGTTCTTCCATCCCCAACCTTCCTCCTCCTCATCTAATTCACTAACATCACATCCAACCCTCTCGTTAAATACTACAGATCTTCCATCATCCTCAAACCAAACTCTATCAGATCCACTACCGCCACCGCCACCGCTAACAACGACCATTTCACCAGACCAATTGCAGCTACACGCCGTCCTGACTGCAACCAATGACCCGAACACCTTTGCACTTGGTTTTGATTTCACAAATAACGAGCTTTTCGACGGTACACGCGAGATCCAAGTGTCAATGGCGCCAGGCCCGAGTATGATGTTATCCGCTTTCAATGATATTGGGTTCAATGCTCGACATGAGAATGAAGACATTGCCAATCTATTGAATTGGGATGCATCCAATTTTTCGGCAGGTGGTTTTCCCTCTTCCTACACTGGTGAGAATATGGATTACTCACTTCCGCTTGGGTTGGATATGGGGCTTGATATGGACATGGATAGCATGAACTCTCGAGACAGTACAATGCCCATAGAGATGGGGATGGGAAGGGTCGGGAGACCAACGTTAAGTGGACTATCGACGGGTTTATCAATGTCTACGTCCATGGCGAGTGCAAGCACAAGCCAGACATCATTAGTTGTTACGCCGCCATCTTCCACAGGAGGAGGTGGAGATGTGGAGACAAGGGAATCTGGGGAAAAATTATACTCGGCTTCGAATTCAAATTCAAGTCCCAAGCCAGATTTTGGTACCTCATCTACATCGACGCCTTATATCCCACCTGCAGGCGCGATGCATACTTCAACAAGACGAGTTGCGGCAGATTGGAGGCGAATACGAGCTCTGACACCTGATCCTGACCTGGATTCGTGTTTTAATTCTAATCATGATACAGGTGTTCAAGCCTGAAAAATCAAACTCGTTTCTTTTCAAGGTTTAATGTGTTTATTATTTTTTTACGATGAAAAAATAAGGGCGGGAACTTGTCAATCCTTGAAGGATGGAGGAGTTCTTTATTCTTGATCGGAGGAGGAGTTTTCGATGTCTATCCTTTTATATCCCCTCTACTTGCCTGCGCTCTCCTCCCTTCTATGCTAATCCCAAACTCAACGTTCGTATATCTGTGTTATATTTTTTTTTGTTATATCTCTTATCTCTATCTCGATATCGCTCTCAATATTTTTTTCTCTAACTTTTGATATCATTCAAACCCATGACTTTCAAGATTGTGCTTTCGCTAATGATAATAGGTACTGAACTGTAACAGTGACAGCGTGGACTATATGCGCATTATATGAAACTGCTTAATTAAAATATCTAATACTTTAAGCTGCTCGTAAAAAAAAAGTAAAAAGTTCGGGCTTTTCCCACGTGCAAACTTTGTTTACGCTCGGTTCGGCAACTCGAGCTCGTGTTTTTTTTTTTTTTTCGAAAACTAGGGCTGCTTCGAACCCTGAGAAAAAAGATACAATAGACAGATTTTCTCCTGAATTTTCTTTTGGTTTTTCTTTTGTTCTTTTTTGACTCGATCTGAGGGTTCTTTTTCCTTTTTGTCTACGCGTAAGTTTTATTTATTCAGGGTTCAGAATAAGGTAATTATACTTTTGTATTATTCTCTTCGAGAGCCTTTGGTATGCAACTTGAGCTGAACTTTTACCTTCAAACGCCTCAAACTAAAAAAAAAACTCAAATGCATCTCCCCGCCCCGCGCCACAGGGCGCGCAGATTAAAAACGGTCCCCCCAGACACTGTCTTTGTATTTTTGGATCGGGCACGGATCGGGCAAATCGCTGTTTGAACCAAATAAGATTTTATCGGGGGGTGATGATGTCATCATATTAATTAATTAGTGTGTTGCGTTACGAGACGTGTTGTCACTCAATCCGGCCAATCATAAAACGCCGCTTCTGAACTGTGCATTTTAAGGACTCACTAGCACTCGTCTATGCTGAAATCTTGAGCAGACACTCAAGAATTAGTGGAAAAATTAAAGATCAATGTGCGAGGATGTCTTGTACTATGTTATGTAATTATAGAACTAATATTGAAGCTTGTGATCCATTTTTGTGATCTCTGTCTCACATGGATCCGTTGTCCCAAGGGTGATAATCGGTCAATGATTCAATTTGCTACTAGATGAGACTTTTTGGTTTCCTTGACGATGTGGTCAAACACCAACATTGGGAGGAGGGGGACCTTTATGTTTTATGCTGCAGTACAATCGGAGATTCTAAATGGCTAGAGTATTTTGATATTCCCTCGATAACAAGAACATTATTAATTTACTCACTGTACTTAACATCACTCTGTTCTCCTTCCCAAACTTGATTAGAGACTGCTTGATGTATCTAAAGAGTTTCTTGCCCCCAGCTCCTCCTTGTTCTAGTAGCGGACGTCCGATCAAACAGCACAGGACGACTGAGTCACTAGAGATGATCGATCGACGGTCCAGTGTGTTCTAGCGATCCCGCTTGGGTTAAATCGGGGGACCTTAAAAATAAGTCCGTCTTTGGATCTTCGGTGCTATGGCGGTTTCGTTCACCTGTTGATTTTACGGTTCCTGAGTCGAGTTTATTCCACTTGGACCGGACAGACAATTCCTGGTTTTAACTTCACAATTCATCATTGGATAAAATTCACATATAAACGAAGAAAAAACGGCAACTTACCATGAAGCGCTTTTAATTTACCAAATAGGAAGGTTACATTAACGGGCAGCGTTTAGGATACAAAAGGTTTCTACTACTATTTTACCCAGGTCTAGAACATCTGAATATACACCAAACTGACCGAATTCGTATTTTGAAGGTTTGTTTATAACCACACGCTAGGAAAAGATAGAAACGCAAATTTCTCGCCGCCATCAGGTGTCTAGCACCATTAAAATCTGGTGTAGCAGTAAGCTTACGAGAAAGGACTTTTATTAGTTCAAAAAACTCACATGCATTCGAGTTTCAGATTCCTTTCCGCGAATCTTCTCCGTCTTCACCGGGAATACTTTCCAGAACATCTTCCATAGTAGCCCTGATACGTTCAATTCTCGAACCCAACTTTTCTAGTTCGCCAGATGATTTTATTTTGAGGGCAGCTCGGGCATGAGATACAAACTCCCGAGAGTTTTCAAGAGAAGTTTCCAATGCTGGTGACGTGTTTATATCTGAATCGACGGATGTGACAGTCGGGATATTCGCTGTGGTCTCCGATAGTATTGCGTATAAATCTAAATCATGGGCACGAATGACAGCAAGGTCATGCAGTAAAGAACTGAGTGGAAGAGGAATTTGTGGAGGAGGTTTGGACATTGAATATTGACGCGGACGCCGTGTCAAACGGTCACGAAGTGGGTTACAGTATTACCACGTGCGCGCGTTGAGCGAAGTTGCTACCAAAAGTTTCCAAATTGTTTTATCAAGGGGAAGCAAATTCACACTTGCGAATCATGATTAATGATTAGTCATGATGGGATGTTTGAACATGATAAGCTCTGATAAGCTTCAATGCACTTTGCTAGTATCGAGACTTTTTTTTTTTTTTGACGCGATAGCACCTCTACTTACTGGTAATGTATTTTAGAAAAAAAGTACTAAAATATTCAAAATAATGCATAAGTATCTTGATTCGTTACTGAAACGTGGGGAAGTAGATATAAGTTTAGCGTAAAACATACCATTTTTAGCCGGCGTCATCTTCCCAACAGGAAAAACTTGGCGGCTGGCCGTTCGACGCAACTCTCAGGTACACAACCTTCTCTTGTGTATATACCATATACCCCTTCATCTATACCCTCTTATGGACGTTGACATCCAATTTACACATTGGGTAATCAACAAAAAACCCAAAACAAAGAAACAATCAAAACCAAAGCAGGTTCAAGTTATATCACTTGAATCCGATTCGGATATAGAAATCATAGGTTTAACAATCCTCTTCTCAAATATATTGTTATTATTGATAATATTTCTTTAATTTAGAGACAATACCTTCTAAACGCAAAGCATTAAACTCGATCAATAGGCAACCTCCATCAAAAAAGGTATGTTGTTCAAAACATTAATATCGGTCTGCAAGGCTGATGAACATGTTATAATCGCGCTATAGTCGAGGTTTGTTCAATTTACTTATACATCAGGAGTGACAAAACAGTCCCTCGTTCCCCGACACGCTAAAAACCCACCTTTAACTTCAGAGTTGAACCTAAGCAAGAAACGATTGAACAGGAATCTGGAGACTCGGACTATGAAAACATCCACCAGGGATTCGAGATGGAGTGGGAGCAGGTACGTATCCTCACTATTTTGTTTGGGGTGTTCGCCGTAATTGAATGTTTTTGTTAATAGTCCCCGTCGCCAGTGAACGTTGAAACGGCTAAGGATATAACGGCTGACCTCGAGGTTGCTATACAGAAGCTACATTTAGGTCGTGTACAGCTTCGTAGTGATTTGGAGTTGCACAAAACGCGTGGAAAGATTACTCATTCAAATTCGTATAGCGTTTTTAAAGGAGTAAGTGTTCCCTCACCCCTGCGTCAGTTTCATAAATCCAAATTTTTCTTCAACCTTTTCAGACTAGAGGATCCTATACTCGTGGACCGGTATCATCCCTATATCACGAAAATCGAGCGCGAACGGCTCTTTTGAAACATCGTGATAATGAATTTCGAACATGTCTAAAACATCTAACTTCTCAACGTGTCTTCCGTATGGCAGATGGTATGACGCTTGTGACTTTTACTTTCGATAATTGACACCAAAATTTTATTAGCATGTACTTGGATATCCCAAGCCGGTGAGCGGATATTAGTCTCCAGTGGAACGCCCGGTGGTGGAGAAAGTGGTAAGTAGGATTAAAAAAACTCCATAGATTTTTAAAGTCGTGAAAAAAATTGTTGTTAGACACCGAACGCAATTTATATAACGAACCGAATACTTTGGCGTGTCTACACAACGGTAAGTATATAATGTTTAACCATTATTTCCCAACTGAAATTCCTAAAAAAAATAAATTTCAGAACGCGAGTCACCAGAGTTCCTCCACTCTCATTTTTTGAGAGGAAGCGATCCGGGGGGAGGTAAGCAAAAATCCTCTTTGAATTTGTTCTTTGCTTTCGTAAATAATAAAATACCCTTTAGATGGCAGTCCGGAAACGAAATCTTATGATGTTGAACGTGCTTGTTTCGACCCTAACGAGTCAGATTATTTATTTATTTTATTCCGTCTCCTAATAATTAGAAATTTAAAAACATAGACCAAACGTATTCGTATCCACAGGACGAGACGGCGTATTGACTGTTTGGAACTATACAACAATGAAAATTAAAAATCTTTACTCAGACTCCTCCAAACTTTCGTACGTACCTGTAAAACGTTGGGGAAGAGGTCAGCATTGCTTTTTTTCTTCTATATAGTTACCAAACTTCCCCCCTTCCTAATCAGAAACCTATCAAGGGAAAGGGAATTTTGTCCATGATATCGTTTTTCGGGGGAACAAACTAAATGATCGAAGCTTATTTTCTGCGCCTTCTCAGAACGGGTATATTTTTATTTTTTTTGAGAAATATTTTTAATTAAATATATGCACACAGAAATTTGTACATCCACTCCTATACATATGACGGTGACTTATCCGCCAACTTTACATCACAAACGTTGTCCAAACATTCCAGTGCGCAAGCAGGAGCGACATTATGGGGCCATCATGCCTCATCCGGAGAGTTGTTCACTTGTATGGAAGTGAAACGGACATCGCTCAGCAACATTCCCCATCCCGTATATGACATTCACTCCGGAAAAACGAGTTATACATTAGATAAACGTTCAAGTGGAGAAGAAATAGCATTAAATCCAGAAGGTGAGTTTTTTTCCACAACAACAACAGGTGATTTTTTATTCATTCGAATATCTTTCGCTTAGGCTCAATGCTATCGCTGTTCACCCAACGAGTCGGGGTACTTGACCTTAACTTGTATGATGTACGTAGGAAGAACGGGCGTTCCATTGCAAGCATCCAAAACATTCCCTGCAAGCCTACCAACAAAGACGACGAACCCGCTATCACGAGAGCAGAATGGAGTCCCGATGGGATTTTACTGGCCGCCGCAACGAATGATCACACGGTACATGTTTACGATGGACGGTTTTTAAAGTCTAATGCTCCGGTCATGGAATTCGTCCATGATGTCCAAATGCAGAAATCATTCAGTATAACGTTTTTAAAGTGGACAAACGAGTCGTTTCGTGAACAAAATATTGGTTTAGTTACAGGAAATAGTGGTGACAGTGAGTCGCCCTTTTATAGTTCAAATATTTATTTATCTCCTTCCCTCTTTTAGACCGTATTCTACTATGGGACGCCCGATGTACGAATCGAGGCCCGAAGGTATTGGCGGAATTATGTAGTCAAGTTTCTATAGGTTGTTTGGGCGATCCGTCTAAAAGGGAAAAACCACTGATTATTGGTGGACTCGACGGATGGGTGCATGTATACGATACGTCTGGTCATGTTTTTTAAGAATTGATCTCCCTTGCTTTATCCTTGCTTTTTATCGTGTAATTTCAATGTAGTGATATATGTAACTTTGTACTAGTAACAAGACAAAAATCTCAGTTTCTTTAGTCAAAAGAAAATAGTATTCCTCTCGACAAATCTAACCAACTCTCGATAATCCGAACGGTCTTTCGCGCCAGCCCATAGCCATGCATCCAACTCGGGTAGCGTCATTTGTTTAATTTGATCGGGTAGAGTCTCATCTGTCGCAGCGATTTTAACGATTTCTTCACACGCATCAATAGCTGCAGCTCTCAAGATATATGCATCATCCGACGATAGTACAGGACCCTCTTCGGGAATACGCGTTCGAGCCCGATCTCGTATTAATCTTTTTTCTTCGGATGTAAAATCTTTATCTGGAGAAGCAGAAAGAAGTACGTCGATATTTGACAACGACAAAGAAGAGTTAAACGCTTTCTTGAGAGAAGGAGAGTGGGCTGTTGAAAGGTCGAGAATACGTAGATGTACGAGAATGGATGGAATCACGTTATCTGAGAAGATGGGAAGATAGGAAGTTTGTGGGAGAGGAATAATCGAGTCTTTACTCTTTTGAAAACGTTGTGAGATTGCATGAATCAGGAAAAGCGCCTTTTTGAAAATATATACAGCTGTTTAACCGCCCTTTATTTTTCAGTATTCATTACAAATGGACTTTATTTACTCACGTTGTCCGTCCACAATAGCCATATCGCGGAATGCAGGGAGGGCTCGGACAAGCTGAGCATACCCCAAATCCTCAGGTTGAATATTTTAGATCCAAGATGAACTAATTCTTAATCACCTTGTCCAATAAAAAATCAACATCCACCCCTTTTCCTTCGCCAAACCGTTCGGCTTCTTTGAGTGTTTCAAGCATAAATGAGCCGAGATCAGGATAACCTCGATCGACAAGAATCTCTCCAGTTGAGGTGAGTACTCCCGAAACTAGCTGTACAAATTCATGTAATGGGCCGCCAATTTCACCTATAGTCACTCCCGGAAGGGTCGGATGAGGCGATTCGACGTGTACAGAGACATTCATGAGGGCGGCGACGCGCGTAACGGACATTTCTTTTAATGCTCTTGCAGATAAATTATCCTCACCACTTTCCGTCATAGAAGATACGAACGACGAAAGACCAAAAGCTCTAATAGTGTCCCATGCTCCGCGTCCTGCTGCTTTGTGCAGTGGCACACGATATCCTGATCCAAAGTTGATAAGTGATAAGATCGAGATTAGATTGAGTTCAGATAGTGAAGAAGGAAAATTCAATGGAAATGCTAGGCCATGTGCTGTTGAAAGAGGTGAAAATGTGTCTTGAAGAGCAGGTGAATGTAAGAAAGCTCGGATAGCTTCGGATGAAATCTGTGCTTAAAAGAGAACAGTATATAAAGGACCCCTGTTTCAAGAACTCTTTTCCTTCACCTTTATTCCATGAGATTCACGGGCAGTTTTCGCTGTTTCTCTTATTGAGGAGAGATAATTGGCCGCTGCTGGAAATGTTATGGGAGATGACATGCCAGTGAGATCGCGCGCTTAAAATATACACCGTGACGATGTTCCGCAAGATATTTTCGTTTTCTCCTGCTAGTCGTAATTTTCGATGTTACTCGACGGAAATTGCACCGGATATTCTATCTCGTCTCAAGGGAGACCTAAAAACCGCAATGAAAGCTAAAGATTCCTCCACTACCACAATAATTCGTGTACGTTGTTTTGTACTCAGCTTCTAAGTTTTTAACCTTGTTTCTAGACCGTCCTTTCTGATATTTATGCCGCTCAAAAAGATTCGTATGGAAAAACATTCCAGCAATCCGATTTCTTTTCCATAATTCGGAAAGCTCATCAACGAAGAGTAAGCTGTTTATTATTAGACTAGATAACCTTCTCTACTTCATACATACCCGCGTTTAGCTCGATGCTGCAACCCAATTCGAACTTGCTTCGCGTTCCGATATGGCCGAGAAGGAGAGAGGCGAGGCAACAGTATTATCGAATTACCTTCCAGCTGTTATGGATCCTTCCGAAATTAATACCCTTCTTCGAGACGTACTAAAAACTATACCAGAAGATGTTAAAAAAGATGCCAATACGAAAAAAACGAAAGGTCTTGTCATTAAAGAGTTTTACAAACGTGTTGATAAAAGCAGAGTCAGCGGGGACGTTCTCATGCAACAACTTGATGAAGTTTGGGTTTCTCAAAATTAGCTTAAGCGTGTAAAACACCAATAACATATATATTGGATCCAAGTGAATAAAACACAGTGTATATAACAGAGCGGAAGACGATATCGAGTAGTACCTCAAATCCATCTTTTTATTCTTCTTCATCCCGCTCACGTTCCTTCCCTAATCTTCCCATACTTGAACTTACTTCAGCCAGGGGAATTGGGGATATAGGGGAAGATTTCGTATTTGGTGTGTCGGATACTGTAAGTTCGGTAGGTTTTGGTATTTCGACATTAAGACTTGTCGACGCAGATGGGCCTGCTAAGGTCCCGTTCACGCTTAACTCAACATTTCCATCTTTAGCAGAAGATTTGGCATTTGGTGGATTAGAGACAGATGTAGTAGGAGTAGACGATGAGGGTGCCGATCCCGGATTTCCCGTTTCGTTTGTCCGTCGCGCCGCAGGTAACATACTTCTTGCCCTTACAAGCTCTTCTGCACAACGCCACATAACTCCCTGTACGTCTTCAATTATTCGAAGTCTTTCGTCGATAGCTTCGCGTGTAAGCATATCCAACCTCCGGAGCTGTTCTTCTGTTAACGGAAACGGTGTTGGATATCGAAGAAGATCTCGAAAATCGCGGACCGTCATATCATCAGGGCGAATGGGTGGGATTACATTTGAGGCAGGTGCTGGCGACGGGTATGGTGAATGTGGACGTGCACTAGTTGAACTCCTAGTTCCTTGAGAAGGAGGAGGGACAATGGTAGCTGATGTACTTGCAGGATCGAAGAGAGGAATAAGCGAAGGGACAGGTGTGGATCTAAAAGGTGAGGAAGGTCGTGATCGTGTAGTAGTAGGGGGAGTAGTAGAGCTGGCGGATGAAGATGGTGTAAGCGGAATCAAGGATGGAATCGTGTTGTTTTGATCAACATTGGAACTGGTTGCAGCCGAGCTGAAGGTAGTATGACGTTCTGGTACGTGCAGTGTAGAACTACCCGTCGGAACAGGCAATCTACTTTGTCTTTGACTTTGAACGTGGCTCGTGCTTGTTAAATTATTATTTTGATCTTGGCTACTAGAGCTCGAAGTGGAAGCGTTACCAACACTTCCAAATCTTTTTAAGGCCGCCAGCGCAGCTGCTTCTCTAGGTGTCGGTGAAGATGTTGATGCCGTAGGTGCATCTGGCGAAGTAACTGGTGATGTTGATGGGGTAGAATTAGAATCAGAGGTATCGGTGGGGACAGTTGGCGTTGGAGTAGGGGGGTTCGCCTGCCATGCGGGGTACGGCTGCTGAGGCTGAGCTTGAACTCTGACATGAGGTTGATGCTCCTGGCCCCAAGGTTGCCATTGGTTACCAATATAGAAACCTTGCAATACCTGGACGGGGGCTGGGGGTGGTTGTTGCTGCTGGTGTTGCTGTGGCGCTTGTTGGTATTGCTGATTTTGCGGAGCTTGAGGTTGCATCCAGGGTCCAAATGGATTTGGAAATCCAAAAGGTTGCTGCTGCTGTTGTGGTTGGAACGGTTGTTGTTGAGCCTGTTGCACTTGTGCCTGCCCTGGAATATTATTTGCCATTGGACCGGCGACAAACTGGCCGGGAATAACAGGGGGAACCATTCCCGCTCCTCGAAGCCATCTCGCCAAAAACCCTCGTGGTGGTGCCCCTCCATCGGGTTGTGGTACTGCTCCAGGAACTGGAGCATTCGCACCTTGAGCAGCACCGATACCGGGACCATTCATAGCTCTAGGTTCCAAAACCGTACGACGGCATGTGGGACAACTCTGCTGCCGTTCCAACCAAGATCTCAAGCAGTGGAAATGGAAAATATGGCCACAAGGTAACTTTTTTGGCGTGTCATTTACTCCTGATGGATAATGAGCGGCACCTGCAGCACCCAATTGTTGGTTTTGAGCCGCGTCGCCTTGAGGAGCAACTGGTTCCCGGTGGTGCATTTCTTCTCTGCAAATAATACACGTCCTATCACTTAATTGAACGAGGTCAGGCTCTGTAGCGTTGGGATAACGCTCATCCATATTACGAGTTGCAGTCCGATATCGAATCAAGTCGCGACAACGCTGGAAGAACGAACGTGCTGTGATATATATATCCCGTACGATATTTAATGGCAGACCATAGAATGTCAACACTACAAGGAAGAATGTCATGTAGGTTACTAACTTCAAAAAGTCTATCGTCATCATAAGAAACCCTCGCGGATAACAATCGAAAGATAATATAAATACCTGTAGCCAATTCGACATAAAAAATATACATGCTCTTGTCCTCCCATACCGGGGCATTTTCACCCCCTCTGGAAGCTGCGCGACGCGTGTCGTACCATATGATAAGATATTTGCATATAGAGTTAAACGCACTCGCTAAGAGAATGGAATACTAATAATAAAACCGTAAATTTTTATCCGATTTTAAAAACACTAAAAGAAACCTTACTTCGCTTGCAAACAACACAATAGCACCGATACCATTGGTCATGATACTTTCGATCGAAAAGAATACCATGGTGACGTCGATGAACCAAAGGAAAAAGAACAGAATATTGATGCGAATGTGGAACCAGATGTTGGGACCCGGATATTGCACTTGGTCCATCTGTATTAACCATACGTTAGACAGGGATAGGGAAAGATGAGCCTGAAATCTTAATTTACCCATTCAATTCGGAAGCTCATAAGCCAGTGGAAGCACTTGACAAAGAGGAGGAAACCGAACATCACAGCAAAACTAGCATCAAATTCATCTCGGAATATGGTGAAAGCCAATAGTGATTCGGTTAAAAAGAACCAGATTTTATCGTAAAGCCTCTATTAAGATAAGATAATTGGCACTTAGAACTATGAACGCGTGTGATTTGTGGCAACGTACCTCAACCTCGCTTGCTCGAAGAGATCCGAAGAAAAGTTGTTGGAACCCATGACCAACCAATACTGAACATAGAATACCGAAATTCGCTAGAACCTAGATAAAGAAAATGCGTGAGAGGCGGAAAATTCGTTATCAAAAGCCATACTAACCATAACGCTGCGGTTACTCCGAGATAGATGAACCGCGACCGCGTAGAAATTGCTATAGCTTCGGAAGGCGTTGAGTATTACAACTGAGACAGCCAACATGGAGAGAGTGCCATAAAGCATGAGCCTGTAAGAATGTTCCAATTAGTCGAATAAAAAATAGGAAATGTGCAAGGTATACCGGCTCGTCGTCGCCAACCTAGCATAAGGTCGTAAAAATACCTCAAGAAAGGATAAGACACAATCAGAAAAAGCGAGAATGATTTACTTACTTGCGCGAATGGCATCTCCGATATACTATGACATAAAACCCGAGGATTAGTATCTAATATGTAACATAAAGAAACTTGGAAATACAATAAATTTAAGGGTATAGAGTAACAATGTCCGTTTTTTGGTCCTGCAGGAAAAGGTTTGCTGAGAGAAAGTGTGGTTAATAGATGGATCGGGAAGTTCGTATGTACGTGTCAGTTGCGAGATTGATGATGTAAGCGAAAGACTCGTGGACTCAGCTAAAATGAACTGACCGTCAAGCTTCAAAGAATAATTTCCTTTTTTTAATGCAGGGTTGTCTGTATTATTTGATCTTTCTTTGTAATGTTCATTGATGGAACCAGGTTCAAAGAGGAGGATGCACTAAAACAGTAACAATTTTTTGTCATCCAATGATGTGCTTAGACTATTTCCTTGGTCAGCGACTCCCGAGAGGACCGATAGCGGACATAAAGACAGACATATTTAAACCGTCGTTTCACTTCTTCTAAGTTCTCAAACTAAATCAGCTATGACATTCTTCCCCCTTCCCCACATTGAAAACAGCGCAAAGAGAATTAGGGTATTCCACGCAGGTGTCTACCTAGTGGATTCGCAAAATGCCAAGCTCGTGTAAGTTGTTTGTATTTATTTATTTTTTCTACAGAACGCTGACGGTTATATAGTTGGTTGCATGAACGTTATCCAACCTATTGGTTTCTTGAGAGTGAACTTCCCAAAGAATATCTGAAACCAACGCAATCGGGAAATAAGGACACCACGATTTACGACTTGACATTGGGCGAACAGCCTCAGGGAGTGATAACCCACCATCACATTGGAAAATTAGCCGGATTGTTTACAATTAAATTTGATAAAGTAGATATGTGGTTCGAAGAAGACGAGGAAATTTTTGTGCATCCTAAAGATCCCTACAAGGTTGAGTCACTGTCTTCTTGAGCACGAACTTTACCTCTTATAATCTCATGGTGACAGCGTGTAGATATTATACAATCCAAACGTCATGTCAGAGTCGAGGTTAATGGTGTTGAAGTAGCAAACACGACATCTCCTAAACTTCTTTTCGAGACGTCCTTGCCTACGCGCACTTACATCCCAAAAGTGGATTGTCATCTGGAATTGCTTAAACCATCGAGTTTGAAAACCTCTTGTCCTTATAAGGTAAATAGCGAGCTATAATATCATCCCGACTTTGCTGACTAATAATTGTAATTGCTATTATTTTTAGGGTGACGCGAGCTATTATCATGTGCAGACGCCTTCTGGACTAGTTGAAAATGTAGTATGGTGGTACCCAACCACCGTACTTGAGTGTGTACCTATTAAGGGTCTCGTCGCTTTCTACGACGAGAAAGTTGACGTCTGGATCGATGGCGTGAAGCAGGAGCGGCCGAAGACCCATTTCTCTTGAAATGAATAAAGAATTCCCTGCGTTGGTTAACATGTTACATAGATGTATGCAATCTGTTTTAACATAAATTATTTACATAAGTTACAGGGTTTGTACTACCCCAAGTCTGGAAAAGATTTGTGCCATATTACACCGGACCGTTGACTAGTAACCTCGCTGACAGGCACTACTTGAAAAAAATTTCCAAGTTGCCAGACAAGCAATGTACATATGATGATAAAGTACTAGTACGCGCTTCAAGTCGGAAGGGAGTATACATAGTTAACTGGTATTACTCAGACATAGATCACCATTGGTCATCATCAGTAGTAAAATGACTAGTAACCATAAAGGATATATTCAGGGAAACGTGCACCTATCTCACTTTTCGTTCGTTAAAAAAAAAAAAGATGGATTGTATAATTATAGATTTCCGTCAACTGAACTTCGGGTCATTCTTCGGCTCGAAGTTCTTTAAACACCGTATGTACGTTTCCGCATTTGTATGCTTCCTCTTACAACAGCTAACCCTTTCAGGGTTCGGAACTTCACGTGAGGAACGATGGGAAGCCATATCCGACTAAAAGTTTCAACTAGCAACCTCATGACAGAATATCCCGGTTCATAATTACACTTGAGGGAAGTTTCTGAAGCGCTTGCATGACCTTTGAATGGACTAGGGTCGACGGACTTGAGGCGAACTCGTGCGCGTCTAACAACGCGTTTACATAAAATGGGCAGGGAATGGCATCCACGGGCAGCGTACTTTTTTTTCTCAATTTCTCCTCAAATTCTGTATATCTTGTTGCTAATCTTCCTTTCAATTAATGGCTGGTCAAGATATATCAGACTTTATCTCGTCGAAATCTGAGACTAAGTCGACGAGCTATGCCAGACTTCCCCCTGCAAGGCAACGGACGTTGGACCGAGGTCGATTGAGAGCCATACTTGCTTCGATAGTACTTGGATTATGCTTCGTCGTCTTTCAACTCAATACCAAGACCCTTCCGAGATCCTATATCTTATGCTCTCCGGACAAGAAGATTTATACTGTTGACCCTCATCGAAATGTAACCGATTGTATTCTTGTTCACGAGAAATTTATTATGGGCGTTGGATCATTGCGTATGTGCTGTTTATAACTTACAATTACGACATACCTATTTTTAATCTTTTTGATCTGAACATTTTTAATCCATTTTTAGATGATGTCAAGAAGACATGGAAACAGCATTCCAACAAAAATATCGTAGTTCGATACGCGAAGCGGGGATCTATTATTATTCCAGGGATGATCGATTCACATGGTCATATTTTAGAACATGGAAAGAAGCTCAAACTAGACTTGGATGGTTTAACGACACCGGCTGGTATGTGACCATTTTCGGCAAATTGATCGTCTGAATCAGTTCTAACGAATCCAATTTCATACATGTTTGATTTACAGATGCTGTGCAACGTATACGTAAATATATCGAGGAGCGGCCTAGTCTGTTGAATGACACGAATATATGGATCCACGGTGGGGGATGGGACAACAGTCTTTGGACAGGGTGGCCAACAGCAGTGAATACATTTTCAAACTTTTTTTTATTAATTATTATCGCTCTTTATTTATATTAACCTCAATTCATAGGCCGATTTGGAAAGCGATCCTGTCGTCCGGAATCGTCCCGTCGTACTCTTAAGTAAAGACGGGCACGCCTTTTGGTGCTCTAAAAAGGCGATATTACTCTCGTCTCCACTTCCTGAGACTGTTGAAGGAGGGATAATCGAACGAGACAAAAATGGGGAGCCTATCGGTATATTTCTCATTTTATTCTCGGATTAACTCATTTACGTTGCGGCGTTCCATAGGCACTTTTCTGGATAAAGCTATGGATCTAATTCGCGTCCCACCGTGGACTGAAGAACAAATCTTAGAATACTTCAACGCGACAGTTACGGACGCACTCTCACATGGATTGACGGGAATTCAAGATGCAGCACTTTCACCGGCCTTGGGTGCAATAGTTGAAAGGTGATTTCGTTGTTTTTTTTTATGTAATTGTCCTTTGTCTTTTACAGACTTTTAGATTGGCTGATGAAAATAAATTACCGGTGAGAGAAAAAAGAATTTCTATTGTAGCCTATTCATAGTCGACACTAAAAGATACGCCTATATGCTATGCGATTCTTTAATGAGTCGGAACCCTACTGGGGGAAATCTATTCCCAAGATCGTTGGCAAAGCTGATGGCAGGCTCACAATGAGAAGCGTCAAAATTTTTACAGACGGTATGCTACACGTGTTCTTCCTACTGCCTCATTGATAGTTGATAGCCGTTTTACAGGCGCCCTTCGTTCCGCTGGTGCAGCGGTAAGCCAAACAGCTTTAGCAGCATCTTCAGCACAGTCATTGTTTTTTTTTTTGGTTAGCTTTATGAGCCATATACTGATGACCCGATCTCGCGAGGATTCTTCCGAACGCCCTCTGACGTACTCCAAAGAATTATACCTCGATTTTTAGAAGACGGTTGGCAAGTGGTAAGCTCTTACTGGCTGGCTAAGTCGGTCTTCCTCTCTAAATAGTATCTCAGAACACACACTGTATCGGGGATCGCGCCAATGGATTTTTCCTCGATCTCATGGAAAACCTTACTCAACATATGGACGTGTCCTCTTCGCGTCCCCGAGTCGAACATGCGCAAATAATAGCTCCAGGTGATTTTATTCGCATGGGGAAACTCGGAGGTATTACAGCTCTTATTATTATTATTATTATTATTGCTATGCCAGTGTTTAATTCTGTTTGAATCTTTTAGTTATTGCCAGTGTTCAGCCCAGTCACGTGTATGCCTGTTCTTTTCTCATTGTCGAATTCCAACCATTCATCTTTACAGGATTGACGATATGGGCTTTGCGGAAAGTCGATTGGTTGGATCCTATTAATCAATTAAATTGTTTAAGACTCATTGGTGATAGGGCCCTG
Organism: Clathrus columnatus; assembly: GCA_020884735.1. NCBI lineage: Eukaryota > Fungi > Basidiomycota > Agaricomycetes > Phallales > Clathraceae > Clathrus > Clathrus columnatus. The sequence continues at coordinate 1,830,730 of BPWL01000001.1, forward strand.
AACGCATTAAAGGCACCTATGCCTTCCGTACTCTTATAGATAATCATGTTTCAATTGCTCTGGGAACCGACTTTCCTGTCGCGGATATAAACCCTCTCATGACTTTTTATGCGGCTATAACTAGGTTATCAATTTATGGAGATTCGCCTCATGGACCGTCCGGATGGTGACTCAGATAACTCCTGATGATGACCCACTAGTAACTCACCCTTATTTAGGTTTCCTGAGCAGCGATTGACTCGACAAGAAGCCCTAAAGGGTAAGCCACCCTCGGTACTTTGACATATTGACACACTACTCATCCGCATCTGTCAAACGATTAAGGAATTACTCTTGACCCGGCTTATGCATCCTTCTCCGAAAATTATGCAGGCTCCTTGACTCCGGGAAAACGGGCTGACTATTCTATACTGTCTAAGGACATCATGGAAATCCCCCCACAGGAAATTCTTCGCACGAAAGTTATCGCTACGGTCTTAGATGGCGAGGTTGTTTACGGGAAACTTTAGTTGTCGGAATTTTTTCATTCTTATAAGTTCAATTGTAATACCATTAATATAAGTGACTTGGGTTCATTTTCAAAGCTTGCTATACCACTGAGCCCGGACTGAAATCGGCGAAATATACTTGGATGCGCCTCGCGCTGTGGCGTGACAACGCGTAACGCGGACGGTTCAGCAACGCGTCAGTAGGCCGCAACTAAATCTAAAAGCAGTTGTCGTCGTCCATGCACGATGCCACTTTTAGACGCAGAATCCACCGTCCCTCAAAAAAGGAAGACAGAGAATGAAAATAGTAATGAATCCACTAAACAAGCTCGACAGAGGATCGATTTTAGCAAAGAAGTGAGGTGGAACGTTCAGTGGTATGGTGTTTTTGTATCTGTATCATCGTAAAGAGAGGGCTTGATATCTTCATTTCAGGAGAGCCCCGCAAACCAAGAAACATAAAACATGGGATGGTGATGCTATAGTTGGAATTACGCCGGGTCCCAACGGTACTGCTGGGTCTTTCTGTACTCTCTATGATGAGAAAGGGAATGTGTAAGCAGGATTAAGACCAGCCTGATACTCTACCAATTTGTCTCCACATGATTAGGACTGCTCGACACGTTATTCCATTGGAAAATGTTAAAGAAGGCGATTTGTTTCGTATGGCCGAGAGGGAGTTCCAGATTGATTATCTTCTTTCTTCAAATTCTGTTGCCCAAAGTAGTTTCGAGCCAACATACGCTGCTAAAGCTAGACCCAAATCATCCTTAAACAAGGGTCTGTTCAAGCCATTTACATCTGTAAAACCCAATGTTCCCCTCATGATTCCAGTGGAACTCGCAACCGACAAGCCTGTGAACCGGTCGGAACCCCTCATAATTGATGTGGATGCATGTGAAGAGGGAAGCTGGGAAATTAGTTGGTAAATGCATATCATAGCATATATTTCTCTTTTCTGTTATTACGGTAAACTTATTAATACCATACAGGCGGAAATCGTCTACTTCAAAAAACACTCCCTGGCAAGAGGATGGTTTCTTGGAAATCAAAGGGACGACTTTCCGGTTGTTATCCGACCATCAGAAATTGTGAGATGTTTTGCGTTTGGACTGTCTTCCTTCCACTAATTTTGCTATAGGTTGAGTGCCGGCTCCTGGAACAAACCTTGGCCGAGTGTTGGTAAAGAAATCTACGTATCAAATAGACAAGTGTGTCTTCTGTCCGCGTTCGTTGTTTCTCATAATAACGAGTAACAGATTAGAATCAACAGCGTGTATACCGCAGAATTACGGTGTTCCATTAATGACGAGACTACAACAGTATCAAATGAATCCTCCACAATACCTTCATTACAAACTCGTTCTATCCAAAAGTTTGTCCCACCAACCCTCAAAGCTGTGCCCACGCAGAAACAAGCTAGCACCACCCCCAGGTGTGTTGCTGTCTCGTTGTGTCCGTTTGATATAGCTGATAACACACAGGCATGATCCCGAGGCTGAGGGGGCGGTGGTTTTCGGATCCCCGAACAAATCTCATCAGGCTAAACATAACAAAAAGTCAGTTCTGGCTAGCTAGCTCGCGATGTGTTAGATATAATCTAAACAACCTACAGGCACCTTACCATTGTTCCTGTTGTCATCGACCCTCTTGTATGCAAGTACCTTCGACCGCATCAAAGAGAAGGTACTGTTCAACCAACTCTCGGTGATATCGGGTTTTGACTAACTGAGTAGGGGTAAAATTTATGTATGAGTGTGTAATGGGGATGAGAAGACACGAGGTAACATCACAAATAAAATCTCCCTAGCCTCTTCTTACATCTTTAGGGCTATGGATGTATCCTGGCTGATGAGATGTAGGAATTGAGAAAATTTCATTTGACATCTCTTATCATCAAATAGGGGTCTCGGTAAAACGCTCCAAACAATAGCTTTGATATGGACCTTACTCAGTATGTGTATATCACTGCTGCGTTAATTATATCCTTTCAACTATCACAGAGCAATCTCCTTACGGGGGGGTTCCTGCTCTTGGGAAATGTCTGATCGCTTGCCCGGTATCATTAATAAACGTGGGTCTTTTTTAAAAGATTCCAAGCCGTGTTATTTTGATTCTCATCGACTTTAGAATTGGAAAAAGGAATTTCATAAATGGATTGGCAAAGATCGGATCGGTCTTTTTGTTGGAGACAAGGATAAAGCTATGATTAAACAATTCCTCAACTCGTAAGTATTACTCATACACAAAGCCATCAAACTCACATTTTTGTCAGGAAAATACATCATGTCCTCATCATAGGGTACGAACGACTCAAAGGCGTAATGTAGGTTTTCGTCTAATCTTAACAGACACTCACAAACCATCTCCAGTAATGACTTAGCGTATTGCCAGTCCGTATGTTTCATCACGCAAACAGTAGTTAACACTGACGATGTTTCAGCCCACCGATTGGACTTATTGTTTGCGATGAAGGTGGATAATTAGCTATTTTAAAAACTATAATGTTTGAATTCCGCAGGACATCGCCTTAAATCATCTCAAAGTAAGGTCAACCAGATGTTTGAAGCGTTAAAGACACCTCGACGCATAATTCTTTCCGGAACACCCATACAAAATAATTTAGAAGAACTCCATGCTATGGTATGTGTCTTAACTGTTTTGACTGGAATGGTTCATCCAACGTACGAAAAAGGCTGATTTTTGCAATCCCGGACTACTTGGTATGATACATCAATTGGGATAAAGTTCAAAAATAAACTTGAGAAAAGATGATTACCCAACTTTCAAGCGACTGTATGAAAGTCCTATTATCAAAAGTCGAGCTCCAAATTGTTCTAAAAAGGAGCTTGAATTAGGAGCTACTCGCTCTGCTCAGGTACATTTCTTCAGTCTACAAACATGCTATTTCAACCGTTATTATCACTAGTTATTGGGTATATGCGAAAGTTTTGTGTTAAGAAGAGACGCCACCATTTTATCAAATTATCTCCCTCCTAAGTGTGAGTTTTTCAAGTATGTATAACTCTCGCCCTTGTTAACTGTTACAGTCGAATACATCGTATTCGTGAAGCCTACGCAACTACAAATTTCTGTCTTCAATACCCTCCTTCATCAGAAGTCTCTCAACTCTTTGATATCTGAGTCCACAGCAAAATCCCTTGCATTAATTACCACGTTAATGAACGTATCCAACAATCCACTTTTACTGAAATCCAAAAACGAAGATGAAAAGGAAAATGATAGAGATTCTTTTCGAGAAGCAATTAAACTACTTCCTCAAAATGCTGATATCACGGATATTACGCTTAGTGGTGAGTCTTTCCGGCTTACTGCTTTTAGAGTAAAAACAATGATTTAGGGAAAATGAACATGCTGGCGAATATCCTAGAGTTTTTGAGACAGGTAAAACTTATCTTAAGTTATGTTTGGAGAAAACTTAACTTGATATACATACGCTTGTGCCGCGTTTAGAAGACGGAGGAGAAATGTGTCATTGTTTCTCACTTTACTAGTACTTTAGATATCATTCAATCATACTGTGAAAAGAAGAGGTACAACTTTCATCGTCTTGACGGGTAAGCGTGTTCCGCTAATACATCTGACCATTCATTGACCCCTTTGTAGTCGAACGCAAGTTAATAAACGTCAGGATCTCGTGGATCACTTTAATAAATCCCCGCAACGAGAGTGCTGTATGTAGCTTTTTTCCTTTTTTTAAATAAAATTAAAATTAAAAGAAATCGAAACCTTAGTTTTATTCCTCCTTAGCACGAAAGCAGGGGGCGTCGGTTTAAACTTAATAGGGGCTTCTCGACTCGTGCTTTTCGATAGGTATTTCCCCCGACCGTTTTTCAGTATTTTTCTTCAATATACTAAATATGACACAAAGTGATTGGAACCCTAGGTCAGATTTTGATTTTCTGCTGTATGATCATCCAATGATAACCTACTCTAATCAGTCATGATCTACAGGCTATGGCTCGTATCCATAGGTACTTCAAAATCATCTGATTCACATGATCTCTAGGTTACTACTGGATAAAACAGAGACGGTCAAAAATTACCTGTTTACATTTATAGGCTACTGACCACGGGAACAATTGATGGTGTGGATACTCCGTTCTGGCTCTTTAAATTTCATAACAACCTACAGAAAAAATATATCAACGACAAGTGACGAAAATGGGCCTCAGCGATGGTAAAGTCGTGTGAGTTTTGGACTGCACCATTCTTGACACAATAATTAGCTTTGATGGTCAACAACTCTGAAGTAAAATCCAGATCAAAGGGAGATTCATTCACTTCTCAAGAGGTAGCTGTTAATGTTTAGTATATTCTTTCAAGCTGTATACGCTGATAAACACCTTCTTCAAGCTCCGCGATTTATTCACATTCCATGCATCGACTCCATGTCACACTCATGAACTACTCGGATGTGATTGCGAGGTCTTTCATGATTTAAACACCAACGACATAGATCTGGATTCCCAAGATGAAGATGATCTTGACCGTGGCTGGACCATGGCTTCGCAACTGGATACAGAAAAAGTGAACCGAAAGGTTAGGTTTGACAGTTTAAAACAACAAAAGGGGTTCCTAATAACACCGGGATGTTCACAGCTCTCAAAACGAAAGAAAGCTGAACTTGCTATCCTTACCCGTGAATGGATTCATGTAAATGGCTTAGTTCCAGGGGCATCCGAGAAAATCCAAGACACCTTACTCAAAAATATCATGTCGGATAAAAACCCTAAAGAACCTATTTTAAACGGGGAAGGTAGTGCCAATTTAACACGCGCCGAGCAACTGTTGGCTACCATCGATGCATGGCAAAACCAAATGACAGAAGAAAGTCAGGGGAAATATTTAGATACTTCGACCATATCAGGTGGTCAAATAACTTACATTTTTGAGAAGAAGTCGGTCGAATAATATCAAATGCATAACCGAGGGAACTTTGAGCCTGAAATAGTAGTTACGTAATCCATAAGTCTTACTACCATGGCCAATGCAACAGACTCCCCGACACTGAGTGTAACACTATTGGGAGCAGGCCAAGAAGTAGGAAGATCATGTTGTGTCTTACAATATCGGGGTAAAACAGTAGTTTGTGATGCTGGTTAGTGCTGTGATTCCTTGGTCAATAATCAGCGTTCTCAGTTGAGATTTAGGTATTCACCCTGCCCATAGCGGCATGGCTTCATTGCCTTTTGTCGACGAATTGGATTGGAGTACAGTAGATGCTATCTTAATTACACAGTAAGGTTGAATAAATTGATACAAGTTTTACTTGATTTGACAAGAATAGCTTTCACCTTGACCATGCCGCATCTCTGACATATATAATGGAAAAGGTATTCGTTATCAGTCAAATCAACCTTTGTGTTACTATTTATGATTTGATCTCATAGACAAATTTCAAGGATGGAAAAGGAAAGGTTTACATGACTCATCCGACGAAAGCTGTTTATAAGTTTATCATGCAGGACTACGTCCGAATGAGGTTTGCATCGTCTCCTTGTACATATCCATTTGCGTATTCTAAAGTTAAATAACAGTTCGGCATCCGTTGATCCTCTATTTACTCCTCTTGATCTCTCACTTTCTTTACCAAATGTCATTCCAGTTTCTGCCCACCAACTTATTTCGCCGTGTCCTGGGTTGTCCTTTACACCTTATCATGCTGGGCATGTTGTCGGCGCATGCATGTACATGATCGACGTTGCCGGGCTTAAAGTGCTCTATACAGGTGATTACTCTAGAGAAGAGGACCGACATTTGGTGAAAGCCGAGGTTCCTCCGATACGTCCCGATGTTCTAATTGTCGAGAGCACATATGGTGTACAAAGTCTGGAAGCACGCGATGTCAAGGAACAACGTTTTATGTCCTTAGTACATCAAATTATACGTCGTGGTGGTCATGTTTTACTTCCTGTATTTGCTATTGGTCGCGCCCAAGAATTACTACTAATCCTGGATGACTACTGGAAAGCGCATCCTGACCTACACAACGTTCCAGTATATTATGCATCAAATTTAGCAAAAAAATGTATGGCAGTTTACCAAACATACATACATACCATGAACGCCAATATTCGAGCCCGTTTTGCCAGGCGGGATAATCCATTCGTATTCAAGTGGGTATATATATGTACATGGTCCCTTGTGATACTTTGCTAAAATAAGGTTCAGACATATCTCTCATCTTCCCCAAACACGCGGTTTGGAAAAGAAAATTGCTGATGGTCCCCCCTGTGTGGTTCTTGCTAGTCCTGGAATGCTTCAAAGTGGAATGAGCCGAGAATTGTTAGAACTCTGGGCGCCCGATAGTCGAAATGGGCTAATTGTCACCGGTTATTCAGTTGAAGGGACTATGGCAAGAGTGAGTTTACCTCTTAGTGTTGTCACTTTCATTTGGAGTCCTTGGTCCATGTACATTTCACTCAATCAATATACACCTTTAAACTTTACCTTCCGAGTGGTTCCTCGATAATCTTTTATTATTTTCAAGTGCCTTCTGATACGCTTGTTAGGATATTATGAACGAACCCGAAGAGATAATGTCTCTAAAAGGAAATCCTATACCCCGTCGGTTATCAGTGGATTATATCTCTTTTTCTGCCCATGTCGATTATTCCCAAAACTCTGAATTCATCGAACAAGTGAAAGCCCAGCATGTCGTGCGTATTATTTGCGATATCAGTCTTCTCTGAAGAAAACAGAAACGTTATATCGAATAACCTTTTCTAGGTTCTTGTTCATGGTGAGCAAACTGCGATGGGTAGACTTAAAGCGGCACTCCAAGCCAGGTATAAAGATCGGGACGAAGATGTTAAAATTCATACTCCACGCAACCTGGAAACTTTGCAATTGAATTTTAGGGGAGAGCGCATAGCAAAGGCATGATACGCTAACGAATCACTTAGGAAATTTGATTGTTAATATCTAGTTAGGCAATAGGTAAATTGGCAACGAACCCCCCTCAACCTGATTCAACTCTCTCGGGTTTGTTGGTGTCGAAGGACTATTCCTATACATTACTTGATCCGCAGGACCTTCGTGATTTCACTGGCCTGTCAACTTGTGTGGTTACGCAACGTCAAAAAATCGCTATCGGTGTGGGGTGGTCCTTGATTCAGTGGCACCTTGAAGGTATGTTTGGGTATGTCGAAACAAGTGAGGACAAAGATGATACACCGATGATGAGAGTGAGTCGTACTTTTGCAAAGGATCTTTTCATGAAATTATTCTATACATTAGATCATGGATGCCTTGATTATAAAACAGACGGGCCCTCACGAGATTTGTTTAGAATGGGATTCGAGCGCAAGTAATGATATGATAGCAGATGCAGCCATCGCATTATTGTATGGGATTGATAGCAGTCCAGCGTCCGTAAAACGTCAGTACCAGATTGATTGTTCAATAATTGCACTTCACGCTAATTAATACGTGGATATAGTGACAACACATAAACATCACCATCCTCATGCAACAAGTACCAATGAAGAATTCGCCATTTCGCGTATCCAGCGTTTGGCCATGTTTTTAGAATCTCATTTCGGAGACATCGAGTTGCATACCGTAGATACTAGTCACCTTAAAAGCGAAGAGGGTATGAATTCTAAACAGAGTTCACGGATGTTAATTCGTGTCGATGGATGTGAAGCCAGTATAGACCTCTCAACATTAGTGAGTTCATCCGTTTCAAGGAAGTAAATTTATATTGACCCAATGAAAGCGTGTGGATAGTGATCATGAAACTCTGAAGAAACGTGTAGAAAGTGTCTTAGATATGGCCGTTGCTACAATTAGTAGCCTTGCGGAGTCATATACCTCCGGGATCGCTGAACAAATAACAACCGACGAAAAAGAGGATATCACTTTTAATAATATTGATGGAGACGTCTATCAATACGATGGACAGAGCAATAACAATAAAATTGAACGCTCCTATCCAAAAGTAGAGGAGGATGCCAGCGCCGATGGAACTGAGGACTCGGAAGAAGTCCTTGAGGTAATAGGTTAGAAAAAAAATTATCAGATTAAATTGTACAAATGATATAAATAATACAATGGGTTTTATGATTGTTTCATGTTTCCAATTTCTTGGATATACGAGGTGGTGATTCTGGCCATTCAATATCGTCATCCGCTGGACACTGGAAAAAGGTTAGATAAGAGTGTGAAATTCAAACAAATTGACTGTACATCGATCGAAGAATTGAGGTTCTGGTCATCTATCACCGGCGGTAGGGTGACATTGGTGGGCTGCATATTTGGACCAGGGAGCACAGGAGATTCCAAGATACCGCTAACATTGTTCTGTATTTTCGTTGTCACGCCTGATTTCTTTTCCGCACCAGAACCCGACGCAAGATCAAACAAGGTAGTTTGACGAGTTGCGGTTTTCTGCTTAGTTTTTCGTGCGCCATTTTTACTTCTCGGTTCCTCAATTTTTTCAAAAAAACTATTGCTCCGTGTGGCTTCGGTTGATTTTGTGGGCACCGGGCGAGAAAAGGGATTGTTATGGTTCTTCTTGGCGAATGGGTTGATTACTAAAAAATGTGAGGGTTTTTTATAGATCAATAACAGCATACGTACAGGTTACGTTGGAAGTCGTCTCAGTTGTTGACAAAATCCGTTTCTTTGATGCGCTTTGATTATCATTCTCAAATGCGTCAGAATCCTTCCTTTTCTTATTCGGTTCGACACATTCAGCCGTAGCTAATGTGTCGTTTGGGAACGCATCCCATGTAACTGGTGGGTCAGTTGTCTCGGTAGGGGTATGTTCGATATCAACGTCGTCAGAGGAAGTGAAAGAGGGGACAATAGGGATGGCGGGTGCTAAGGATTTGCGCACAGTCGTTGAGGACGAGAAAGGTTCCAAATGGGGCTTGACGGAATGTAAATGCGGTCGTCGTGGAGCGGAGACCGGTGCCAGTTCTTTCAGGAGCTCCTTTTCTCCATAAATATCTTGAAAACCCTCCTGCTGAATTCTATCCTGTTTCATGAGTTGAATTTTAATTTTGAGGCCAGCGAGATGATAAAATTCGGCAACTTTCATAGCTAGGTCAAAAGAAGAAATATTGTGAAGAAGTGTCACCAGATCCAAAGCTTTCTGAAGTTGTTCATTTTTGCATGTTAGCTGGATCAGTTGGATAAGCTCCTTGTCTATGTTGAGTTCCCGTCGAGGAACATCTTCGTTGAGCTCTCCGCCCAATCCGTCCCGAAGAAAGTTGATATATACTTTTTCTCGCATGACTCTGGCTAATGGGTTTAAAAATGTACGATCCAATGGGAGGAGTAAACATACCTTTCCTCTATTCGACCTTGGGGCTCATTCAAAGAATATATAGGCATCTGGACCTCGATCTCTTGTATCAATGGCCGAGGGAAACCAGGATATTCTTCCCTGCCCTACTTATTACTCAGTGAGACTCGAGACTCTTGAGTGAATATAGGTATACTTTAAGGATAATACACATCAATAGAGCGCCAGAAATCCCGACAGGCCAATACGATTCATCCTTGCCTTGACGACGAGCCAACGAAGTCGTCTCAAGAAGTGGAACCCATCGTGCCTGCGTAGGCCTTCTGAAGCGATCAAGAATTGAGAGTAACCCATTCGAATCGTATATAGCCGGAGCCTAAAGAAATTGATTGACATTTTAGTCCCTCACATCTTTTGACAACGTACTCCTTCCTCAGTAATTCCAATCCATTTCAAAGTTGCCCCGCGAGGTACAGGTAAGCGACCGGTCTGTAATATATTGAACGTATCAAATGCTATGAGACTATATGATAAGTTCTGGCAGCCTATAAAAGGTAATTAAAAATTCCATGGCATATATAATGTCAGACCTACCATCCAGACTTGTACCCCCGTCACGATGTATGATAAATACCCATTCACGTTGAGCCACCATACTAACCACATCCACCGCAAGGTTCCAAATGTATTGTTGGACACCACCACCACTGAAAAATCTTATATAACCCGGGCTAGTAGCCACAATCACATTTCCATTTCCCTCAATGTCTCCGTCCGGAGACTTTGTCCTAAGGGTTTTAGACGGTGAGCTCCCACCTGCTGCAAGAGCAACTACGTTTTCCCCGGGGGGCAGAGAATAATCCCATTCACCAGATGATCCCCAAGCAGAATATGGTTTGTACATAATTTGTGCGGGGTGGTCACCTTCCTCCGGACACGCATAAAGAGCACCACGCTCTCCTGACGTCGGGCATTAAGAATTGGTTTGAATAGCAAAGGAATCAAATACCTAAAGAGGCCATATCACATTTATTGACATCTTGGAAGTGGGAACTCATCCTAGTAGAACGATCATGGAATTCCACGTTGACGACATTGTGTGTATCTTGGTCAGTTACCTCGATAACACCAATCATATTATAAGCTTCAAAGTCATACTTAAACACGATAGGGATGGTGGTGACGAAACGTGGTACTAACCGAGATATCGTTTTTTGTTAACCATAGGCGTTGAAGCTGGTTGAAAAGCCGGTTGCGCTTTGGTGACACTGACTACAGGCTCGTTATAAAAATGCTTATTATATACCTCAAAAGATACATACCCATTTCTTTCGCGTGAATTCCATCCATCCTTGGCTCTTTGTCAGGATTATCCAATAACCCAATATCGTCAATTATCCAGTCATCATCATCGATTCCATAGTTATCATCCATCCCTTCTTGCGGAGCTTTTTGAACGGACTCGTCGTCAAGCCCCAAGATATCTGTGTTTTTTCGCATCGGTTTAGGGGCGGTAGTAGAAGAAAGATGTGATTTAATGGGATCTGGGAACGAGGGGTGTATGGGTTCGCTCCAGCGCGTTAGAGTAGCATCTGCGTCAGTCCAAGCTAAAAGATTCTCAGTCGGAGAAAATGCTACATGGGACGCAAGTGAAAAATTCGCCCCAGGGGTATATCTGATGTAATGAGGCCTAACTCCGGGTTCTTAAAAAAAATTCAAACTTACTGAAACAGTACTTTCCGAGTCATGGTCGACCAAATAAAAATCCCAGCTGCAGTTGCGGAAGCCAGATATGTGCCGTTTTGAGATACAGCCAGAGCAGTAATAGCCTAGAGATATAATTGTTCAGAGAATTGGAGATAATGTAAGGATTTGAACCCACGCCGGTTACAACATCACTAGAAAAGGTCAACGATTTTTGCCATGTTTCCCTAGAGATGGATACAATTTCTATTTCCTAAAAATAAGTTTTTAATGTCACGTCAGATTGGACTCACCGTGGGTTCGTGTGGCTACAAGGAAATAATTTCCTGACGGATGCCAAACACATGACGAATCGTACATATGTTCCGTAGATCTAAATCATATAGCCCAATATTGGAAAGAAATAAAGGCGTTTTTAAGACTCACTCTGGATCCGCAATTGGCAAAAAACCCGTAACCGTCTCTATGCGTTTACTTTCCCCACCTGCTGGCACATCCCAAGCGATTATATCTCCATCACACCCACTGGAGGTCTTGTTAAAAAAAACAGTCTTTTAGTCATATTGTGCTATAAACGGTGGAGTCGAACATACGAGAATTGTGCCAGATGGATGCCAAGTTACTTTTCGGACGCCCTTGCGGTGACCTTCTAACTTCTGAATATCGGAAGTATTATTAAGATCAATTATTCTAATTTCCAGTTCACTAGATTTATTATTTTAGAGAAAAGATTGACATCGATATATAACATAAGACACATACTCAGAGGCCACGGCTACTCGTTGACCTTTGGGATCGACTGCGACACAGCGTACAGGAACGGCGACGGTACGAGTCACTAAGCCTCGCATGGTTGATTTATCCGCGTCATATACACGAACACACGCATCCAGACTTCCAGAAAGCCAGCATTCAAACTACTCGGTCTTTAAACAAATGGTTTGCTGATAGTTAAGCGACACTTACGGATGTTGCAATCGAGGTAATACCTTCTTCTCCTTCAGCAGCAACATCCGGCTCCTGAGTATCCCCCAATTCTGTTTTCCATATTCTAACGTATCCTTCAGCACCTCCAGTATATATTTTCCTGATAATGAGGCGTAAGTATTTGTACTTAAGCTGTGTCTGCGATTCGGTAATATAGATTCATTCACTTACGATCCGTCCCTAGAAAAAGCCAAACAAGTATATCCCGACTCAGCATGAGCTGAGTTCACAGTAATACGATGCATTTGAGAAAGCCCTCCGCGTGATCGTGTTCAGAGAGAAACGTGACAACGCGCTAGTCACAAGACGGTTAGTTCCGAGCGGATGCTGAAAATGTCCAAAGTGAGCGCGCCCCTGTTTCAGCATCGCAATTGTTCGTCGCCACACCTTTCTTGAATAACCCGTAGGTAGTAAGGTTTTTGCCTTATTTTAGAGGTAAATGGAGCACTCGAACGACTTGACCTCCTCCACACTTCCCAGGTTGCGGGTGACAAGAAACACACTCACCGATCCAGCAAGTTGGCGAAAGACCTTCAAAAGCAACACTTCAGGCTCGGAACCCGATATCGTTTCTATGCCCCAAGATTATCCGTCGACGTCTGATGATGAATTCGCTTTGGGTCAACTGAAAAATTCCAACTCGAGATTGCTCTCTGGATCGCTGCCCCTCATTGACGATAGTGCTCCTACAAGCGAGACTAGTCATCGTCTGAAAAGCATTTTGGAGCGTTTTGATAACACTAATCGTGAAATTGAAGCCACTCCCCGAGCTTCCATGCCTCCTACTCCTTCGGAACCGGATTCTGATTTTGATTACGAACCAGCCCAAACCGCACGGCACAGTATTAGGAGCTTGATTGAGAATGCACTTAGGGAGCCAGGAGATACACCACAAAAATTGAAGCTATCTCGTCGAGCTAGTTTTAACGCTTCTGATAGTCCAAAAGTCAATCAAAGTGGCCCAAAAAATTGGAGCGATGAAGAACGCGAAGCCCAATGTTTGTCTCCAGTATTTTATTTGTGATTATTTACTTACCCATTTATTTTAGTGCGAAATCTTTCTCAAGTGGGAAACGACAAATTAGCTTTAAATTTCCACCGATCTCGTACGTATTACCCAGTCGTTGCCTTTTTTCTGTCGTCCTCATTCAAATTACTTACTGCAGCAGGAGATCAAGACGTGTCGCCGCAGTTGACACCTCAAGCTCAAAGTGCGTCATACAATTAGTGGATTTTTCTTTCTCTAAATTACGTCTAGCTTCAATTACACCCCGTTTTTCCAGGTTATCCCTCCAGACTGGTTCAACGATTCGACCTAAATCCCGTAAGCCTATAAACGTATATCGACTCGACTTTCTATATACGATGTTATCAGATAAAGATTTGGAACCTTTTAGACCTATTTCATCTGAGAGTGGATTTTCGTCACCTGAGAGAGCCCCAGGTGATTTGCCTTGGATCATTCTGCCATTCTCATTAGAGATTAATCGTGTTTATAGTCAATCCCTCGAGACTTCATAAATCACTCGCGAACTCCAACCGTGAGTGCTTTGTGTGTGATTTATTTTCTACTCTCACATTTTTTAGCCCGTCCTATCTCACCTCAGTCGCATAAAAAGACAAAGGATCCATCAAAAAGTAAGTTTTGTTATCGATAGCTTTGTCCTTCTGAATGGCTATCAATACCTCACTTTCTGAATGTGGCCGGATTCTGTATATCTGATCTCCTTTTTGACCCCGATCAGCCCACACAGCTAGCGGCCATTTAAGACCCGCGTCACCCAGTTTGATAACATCACGTTCTCGGACTCCATCACCTAGTCATGGACATAGAACACCAAGTCCGAATGCTTGGCCTGTCCCACCTCCACCTGGCTCAAGTCCAAGTAGCCTGAAACTCCGTGAACTTTCTCACAGAAGGTCTGACAATAGTTTGAAAGATGGTAATTGTAAGGCACAATACTATCAACTCTTCCTTCGTGTTAACAATTGGCCTTAGCATCTTCCAATACGTCTACGTCTGCCACGGAATGTAAGACGAAACTTCCGTGAAATAAATTATAACGACTAATCTATTTTTCTAGATCGAGAGAGGATCAAGGATTTGGATCGGGAACGAGAACGTGAGCTGGAGTTAGGTTGGAATCGGCATCGGTCTCAACATTTGCCCACGTCATTCATCAAGCACAGTTCGAGATCTACCTCATCCACTAATCCTTCTCAAGACCGTCAGCACGGGAAATCCTTGAACTCGCCTCGTTCATCGCAAGGATCCGGCTCTCGACCCGGCTCTCCCACGTCTTCTCGAGATGAAAATATTGGAGAGCTACATGAAAGAGAACGTAACTGGAATTCACCGATACCTAAATGGAACACTCATGATCATGCTTTACGAAATGCCTCTTCCCCGACATCCCAGGAATCCTCCTCGCAGCTTAGTGCGAGTTTTCATACCCCCCACAGTCGACATATACACGAGCATACGTCGCAGAGCGCTCATTCACTCAGAACTTCCATTCGAGAGACTTCGCCTTTGATTGATTCGGAAAAGGTTCCGGAACCAACAACCCAGCAACAAATTGAGTCATCCATTAAGTCTAATACTGGCTCATTTGGACGCAACTCTCGGCCGAAACTGATGGCGTCAAATTCGAACGATTCATCGACTTCTGTTTTGAATACTCATACACCGTTTCGTAAAGGGCATCGTAGGATAACCACCACCGAAGTTTCTGGGTTAGAATCAAATAAACAACCAAACCCCGTTCCGCCATCCTTTACCGTATCGGATAGTAGTACTGAATCATTTGGTATGTTTGTGGCCTCATCTAAAGAATCCAATTCATTAATATTTATTAACCACAGAACCGCCTCACATGAGCACGCCGACGTCGAAGTCTCCGAAACCACCTACTGGAACTCCTCCAGCTTCTCCGCCTCTGTCCCCAAACGGCTCATTTAATAAAGCAACGATGCAAGCGGATTTGGCACGGTTGCAGAAAGCTGTTCCCGGTTTCACGTTTCCGCCACGATCTTCCCCTCAATCTTCAAATCTAACCTCAACTATGGGAACCGCAGATTGGAAAGACGAGCCAACACCCAGCACGACACCCGTTCATGACACACACACGCCTTTGAGACTTGAACAAGGCATTGATTCAACGTACTTAAAGACTCCTAGACTCCCAGGTGCATTCGGGACTCCTTACTCTCAATCTAATAAGGTTGAACACGCGAAATATCATGAGCCATCCTCAGAAACCACCCCTGTTCACGACGATGATGCAGATAATGTCGGTGCGGACAGTTTAGCAACTCCTGCTCCTCCCGGCGCGTATCGTATGACACCAGGTACAGCCAAACGCAAGGGAATTCTCAAAGTTCGCTTTAATGATCCGGCCAATAATGGCACTGATCCATCAGAACAGGATGTACTGAATCACTCTGAGTTACGGGAACAGACTACAAATTCGGAAGCAGAGCTTGAAAGTCCGACGAGACGAAAGGGACTTAGACTTGTGGATGAGTATGGGAGGGTCAGAAAATTCACCGAGGACGGCATTGAAGTTCCTTTAGATCGAAAAGGGACGGCATTCCAATTAGACATAACGAAACAGCCTACACATTCTTTGTCTGGAATCGAACCAGTAAATGTAGTGGAGAAGACGATTACGGAAAGTAGTTCAATGGTTGAAACCGCGGTATACGATAAAAACCAATTAGAAACCACGGATGCCGAACTTTCTTTTGAATCTAAAGATAAGAAAGCGGTGGTATCTCATTTGACTAAATCGTTAGGAGAAATGCAAGCAGTTTTGACCCGAGAAGAAGAAGCGTAAGCGTCATTGCACTACCCTGGCCAATATTTCTAATCTCAGACGATTTTTTTTCAGACTAGGGACATCAGTACCTAGGGAGAGGACCATGGATAATGGGCGCCTAAATAGCCTCGCGATAGCGTCCAAAACAGCCCGTTTAGAAAGAGAGAAGCTTTTCCGTCGATTAGAATCGGAAAGAGATGCAGAAGGAAAAATACAATCAAAGGTTTTTACTGCTCGTAACACGGCAAGTGTATCCCCATTAAAAGACATGTATTTGCGTTTCTGATCTCAATCACAGTCATCATTCGCAAACCGTGGTCCTTGGTGGTTACGAAAATGGCGATTACTCCTCTTCGGCTTAATATTAGAATTATGCTTTCTATACCTAGGATATCGGTAAGTCTAATAATATTATTAATTGACTTCATGACTTATATATTTACTTTCAGGATTGCTTTAGTTCATTCTAAACATTTATGGCTGGGAACCCACTTTGATCCGTTCTATCCTGCGCTTTACATCCACAAATCACACGTCAAGTTTCTAAATCAACTCGGCACGTTGCCAGTCAACTGGTCGGCATTTACTGTTCCTGCTACAATCCCGGTAAGCAACGAAATGGGGTACGCTATGAAGACTTTCGGGAAGCGGTTCTGGGATACAGTCTTAAATTGGAAGCTAGGTCCTTGGGAGAGCTGGGGGGATGCTTTGAAAGAGCCATCTTTACCGCAAGCATGGCCTTCTTGACGTGACTTTTGGTGGCTTTTGAATGATCCATCAGATTTCGATGGTGTACCTATACTATACTATATCATATTTGGATTCTTCAATTTTGTAACTATAATCCCTTGACAGGGTTTTTTTTCACAATCTCTACGGCAACTCATGCGTGTACCTAGTACCGTGCAAACAACAAGCCGAGGAAATCATGATTGTGACAACGCACTAGCGATGGTTCTGATGCCGTATCTATAAGAATAAATATGACAAACGTGCATCCTTTTCCTTTCCATTTTAATCTCATTACACCCCCCTCTTCAAAAAATGTCATCCTCAGATACCAACTCCAGCACGTCTGACTTGCAGGGAGCCGGCCGCCCCAACAGACCGCGCTTACGGCTCGAACATTCGGGCGGAGAATGGACCTCGGACGTTGTCCTCGATGACTCTCAAAGCAAAACCTCTTCTATGACATCCTATGACTCGCACCGTCTGGACGTGAACAAAACAAATTTTCTACCTCCACAAGCACAGCATCTGTCCCAATTACGCTCCCCAAAACAACCAAAATCCCCTTGTTTTGTACACTCACTACTAGACAAAGGCGTATCATTTCAAGAATGGCTTCAGCAAACTAGAGCCGCCGATATTGGCGTTGCCAAATCTTTATCGAGCCCTGAGAATACTGCCCCCATGTCTGATGACATGTTGGCGAAACGGAGTTCATATGGCTCATCATTTGATAAGCCTTTAACCGAACTGGAAAGCCTACAGGAGGAAGATTTCGATGAAGAAACAGATGATTTCGAGGGTACTAGTAGCCTTACTCGGCAACTAGCTGAGACAGCAGTAGGCGTTAGAGAAATGAGCAAACAATTAGGTAACTGGGGTGTAGCTTTTTTGTTTGTTTGTTATCTTGCTAAAGCGTTGTTTTACTAGGGCGGGCGCGGGTGAAGGCTAACATTCAGAGCGTAATAATTATAACCAAAGCAAGAGATAACCGTCTTATCAAGTTAACAAGGGAACTGGCTCTTTATTTAATGCTTACTGCTCGTAACGGTACCAAAAGAGGGTTAATTGTGTTAGTATTCTCATTAACTTGAGCTTTGGTATGATTCTAGAGATTGAGATTTTTTAGTTATGTTGATGCTCAACTTCGAACCTCAAAACGTTTTGATGCCGAAGGTATAGAGAGAGATTATCCCGAACTTTTCGTGCCGTCTCCGAAACGCAGGTCTTCAAGTAATACCTCCCTTTCTTCCCTTTCTGCCGAAAAGATGGAGCGAGATCGTCCAAAGGATGAAAGAGGTCATGGTCTTCTCCGGTATTGGACCAGTGAGATGTGTAGTCGCAATCCGGAACTATTTGACTTTGTTGTTACCGTACGTATCATAAGCATTTATCTTTAAATTACTACTAATAAGTCTTCTCATCAAAGTTAGGTGGAGACGGAACAGTTCTTTTCACATCTTGGTTATTCCAACGAATTGTTCCTCCGGTCTTACCCTTTGCACTTGGATCATTAGGATTTTTGACTAATTTCGATTTCGCCGATCATCAGCCAGCAATGGACTCTGCCATTGATTCAGGCATACGTGTTAACTTGCGAATGCGGTTTACTTGTACTGTCTACCGTGCCATAGCTCCCGAAAGAGGTAAAGGACGAAAAGCAATTAAAAAGGCCGAGACTGGCGAGATCATGATGAAGAATATCGGAAAAGAAGGATGGGAGGCTCTTGAAGGCGGTTGGGCGGGTAGTGGCAATGTAACAACGCCATCGTCGAGGGACAAGGAGATCATGTGTTTTACAACGCGAGCTGCCGAAAGCTTTGAAGTTCTCAATGAATTGGTGGTAGATCGGGGTCCAAGTCCGTATGTTAGTTTATTGGAGTTGTTTGGTTTGTTTCCTTTTTTTACCAATCGACAATCTATACTAATTTATCCCCCCCAAGGCGATGAACACCATATGACAACCGTTCAAGCTGACGGTTTAACAGTCTCTACCCCTACGGGTTCAACAGCATATTCAGTACGTTACGTTGTGTAGCCCCAATATTTGAACTATTTGCTGAACTCTGTTTAGCTTTCCGCCGGTGGATCGCTTGTCCATCCAGAAATACCAGCACTGTTAATCACTCCTATATGTCCTCATACCCTTTCTTTCCGTCCTATGCTTCTTCCAGATAGCATGGAGTTACGCATATGTGTTCCTTACAATTCTCGTAGCACGGCTTGGGCTAGCTTTGATGGTCGCGGCAGAGTCGAATTGAAACGTGAGTCCTGCTTATATGTAAGACAAGCTTTTTACTGAAAAATTCTTTTTTCCTACTACAGAGGGTGACCACATTAAAGTGACCGCCTCTAAATATCCTTTCCCGACTGTGTGTGCAGATAAGCAATCAACTGATTGGTTCCATGCTATTTCCCGAACTCTTAAATGGAACGAACGTCAACGACAAAAAAGTTTCGTTGTCGTCGAGGAGTCTTCTAAACCTTCACGACGAAAGCCGGTTACCGGTGACGGCACAAAAGCGAGTGAGGATGGGATAGATGAAGAGGATGAAAATGACGTTGAAGAAGAAGAGGAGGAGGAGGAGGTATATGATATTGATACTGAGAAGGAAAGCGTTGAGGCAGACGATGCCGCTGAAAAGCTCGCCAAACGGAAATCTATGGAAGAGCACAGTAAAGCCAAAAGTGCCGTAGCTGCCATGATGCGGAATAACAGCCTACTTTCGAACTCTGGTTATTCGAGCAGCGGTATTGACTCCCCTAACCGGTTCGCTGGACCTGTCCCTCATCCACGACCTCTTTCACCTAGACATCGCGTCGCCCTCGAAGATGCCTCGGTACACCAGTCGGTGTTATCATCTCCGAAACCTGACGAACGGCGCCTCGAGGGAGAAACTGGTGACCGTGATGACATTCGTGGACCCAGGACGGCTAAGGAAAGTTCTAAGAGCAAAATACCCAGTCATAGAGATTTGGACTTGGAGAACGTTCGTACACCTCGGCCACACGAGCACTATCCACGACACCCAGAGGTTCCTCGTTCAAGATATCAAGAGATACAGTCTGCACATCCTTTGCATCAACATCATCATCGACACCACCACCACCATCTTATGCCAGCTCCCAATCGTCGTACTCGCTCGCTGTCATTCGACCGTGGAGCTAGTCGTGCATTCGCTGTATGGGGGCACGATGAAAGTGACAGTAATACTAGCGACAGCGATTCCCAATATTAAATTTTATAGACCTGATATCCTTGTTTCGTTTTATGTGGAAAATGGGTGGGGGGGGTTTAATTTAAATTGACCGGTCTAGTACTTTGTTTTTGATTGTTTATATGTATTGTTATTATGCATCTCTTACAATAACGAAAGCATATCGATGGTCTATTTTAGACATTAATCCTCGCCAGCGAGTGCTTTCTTTACTTCTAATTTTTCAAGGACCGCCCTATGAAGACTACTACTTTTCTTCTTTGAGAGCTTTGAAGAACCCGGCCGGGGTATTATTATAGGAGGAATCACCTGAGAAGCGACCGCGGCCGCCGGGGTCGAAGTTGATGTTTCAACTTCAACGGCAAGATTAGAAGCTGATGTAAGATGTGTGGGTACAATTAAAGGGGTAGCACGAGGAGGCGGTGGCCACTGTTTTTTTAAAGACAAAGCCGGGGAAGGGACCATCAAAAAGATCAGTCAAAATGGAAAAAAAATTAAATGAGATCGCTTACTCCTCTATTCGGTTGCTTGAAGTGCAAGGCAGCCCATGGAGGATAATCTCTCTCTAAGCGAATTATATGCTCTTCTAATAGTCGTATACGGTCCAACAAGGATACGGGCGGCGAGGGAACTGGAGGGGCGAATAAAACTCAGTGTAAAAAGGAGAGCAGCTCCTATGGGAGACACGCACCATATCTTACGGCAAGATGATCTTCAAAATTTGAAAATCGCTCCGCGAGACCCGGATGCTTTTGTAGGGTTGGTTGCTCAGTTTCTGGGGGTTTACTCACGGCTTTACCGATGATAATAGCTTCGTTAGTTCGACGATATTGCTGATTCTCAGAATTTCGACCAGGTTTATAAGTTCTAGTAAGAGGACCATGTTCGTTCTTGGCAATATCATATTTTATTTGTGCGTCTCGATTAATTGGAATAGCATCGGTTCTTGCACATGTCGGCGTGTCAACTTCTGTTGTAACTCCAGTGTCATCAGCAGTAGTGACTATGCGCCGTCTTTTACGTAGGAATTCGTTACGATTGCTTAGATTATTCCTGGCACGATTTTGAGCAATGAATTTTGAGATGGATCGTGTTAACTAGGGAGTTAATTTAAGAGCCCACTCCAAGTAAAATAACTGGAATTATTATTGTTTACCTGTGCTGGGGTTGAGGGCGTCGCGTCATGTGAAAAAGAAATATACTCCAGTTTAGACTCTTCAAAGTCTTCGTTAGGTTCTGAAACTCCTTCGGTTTGAGGTGACCTCTGTGCAAGTACCGTGTTTTTAATGAAATGTAGGGAATCACAGAGAATGAAAACTCACATGCCTTCAAATCATCTTCCAGTTTTTGGAGTGCAGGATAAACCTCCTTTAATTCAGAATCATGATTCATAACAATCATATCATCCTTAAACCCCTTTAGTGTTTGTTCCAGGCCGGCCTGTTAAAGAAACAAAGAGATAAAAATGGCTTTTAGAAAGAAAAAAAATGACCCGAGAATTAATTTAAATTTCTACACTTTTAAAGAACTGTTGAAATATCACACTCCAGTCAACGTATTTTTTTTGAGTAGTTGCCATTCCGCATTAATAGACAAAAAGAACGAAGGAAATTGAAAATCATTACATAAGATATATAATCAACGTCACGTTTACCCGGAGTGTGCGTGCTCTACCCTCGATACTCGACTCGTGGTCTTTGATAGAGTAAGCCTTCGCGGCATTTATGCTTCCCATCAGATATCGACTTTTGAACATGAATAATACCCTTCCATCCGTTTTTTATTCGACCGGTACCAAATCAGTCACCGAGATGCTTTTGCCTCATAAGCCACGCTATCCATGTCCTTTTATAAACACAAGGGAAATAAAAAGATACTTACCGACACTGTACAAATTAGGCTGGGACATCACATACAGCGCAGTGGGAAATTCGTCCGATGTTCAAGTTCCTAGTACGATGCTGACCAAATCAGTCATTCTTGAATCGTCAGACATGGTCTCAAGATTTATAGAGGAGACGAAAGAGACTATAATTGTATCAGAAAATGTTAGTATATGCCATCCTTGGGACATATCAGATAAGATGACAAATTTACCGTCCAGCATCATCCAGTTTGGGAACCTCAGGACAATGTGGTCAAGGTCCTTGTCCAAACGCATAGTGCATGTGCGCCACAAGGCTACAAAAACAAAAAGGACGATGAGAAGAAAACTGTTACCTTAAAACGACCAGGAATTACATTACGAGACATTCGATTCAGTATACTAATCGAAAGACTCTTGGAACAAAATTACAACCAGACAATTTCCTACACCCATTCGACTCTTTACCAGCCTGCAGATTTCGAATCAGTACATAATCTAGAATTACTTTGAATACAAATACCCCTTCATTGAGTTGGTATGATTTTGACTTTTTTTAGTTCTTCACGGAGGAAGACTAGTTTACGCAGGAAATAATACGAAGGAGAATATAAAAGTCATTGATCTAAAAATTTTCTAAAACATTTGCTCCTCCTTATGATACCAAGCAATGCTTTAATAAATGAATCTGAAATAAGATAGGTATACTATGAAGGTCTTTTTTTTTTTGAGGCGGGGAAATCTATAACCTCTTTTCTAGTTGGAGATAGTGCCGGAAATTTTTAAAAACATTGAGGGAATCAAATTGCTCTTCCATCCTAAAATGGCCAACGGCAGTAGCAGACCAAAGGCGAACAACTTTAGCCCACCAACTTTGACGAGGTCCGTAATTGTCGAAAATATGTAATATATCCTAGAGAAACCACTGAAAAAAACGGGTTATTTGTAAACGTGTGCCTAACATGATATGAAATATTGAAAGTCATACACAAGGAATGCGTCTGCTCTATCTCCAAGCAACTTGTAAACTCCAGTAGTGATACTTAGATCTTTACGATCAAGTCGGAACGTTTCTCCTCCATCCGGTATGGTATATACTGAACCGTTTGTATCAGGATTTGTCTCAGTGGCAGCTTTAATTACAGTGCCTGCTACACGTTCGACGGGGGTTAAAGGAATCCCCGCGAGAAATATTTTCATTGGGGTGACCATTATGCTTGTATCTGAACCTCTTGTTGGAACCCAAAAGAAAAGAAAAGGAGAATCTGAATTCACCTGAGAACCAAGGACATATAGTAGCCAAACGAATTTTATCGCTGTAAATCCCATAGAGCGCCTTCTGAACCCCAATAATGGCGTGTTTTGAGGCTGTGTATAACGTACCAAGCGGTATTCCTTCGAAGCTTGCTATGTAATGTCTATAAGTTTGTTTGTTTTTAAAAAAAAAACCAGTTATAGACCGACACATTGAGCCCATAAGGATTAAGGATTTCAACGCTCCCGGTTTGTGATCCAAAAGAAGGAAGTGTTGAGCTAGATGAACAGCTAAAAAATTGATTTCAACATCATTATAGATACGTGAAGGGGGGGGGAGCATTCAAACTCAACTGTATAAAACTCCAACAAGATTAACATGTACGGTTGTTAAAGATGGTTTGATTGGAACGTTATCTGAGTCAAGTTCTGCGGGAACAAATCTTCCCTTCTCAAGGATACCAGCATTTGCGACTACGACGTCCACAGTGCCATATTCTCTAATGGCCCGTTGAAAAACTTCGAGTTGCGCTTGCCAAGATGTCACATCACATTTTTGTGCTATTGCTTGGCTAAGAAAATAAATATATATCAACAAAAAAAAAGCAACGAAAGAAAGAAAACCAGTTTTCAAAACCTTCCTAGATTTTCAATTTCTTCGATGACTTGGTTTGCTGCTTCAATATCTCGGTCAGCAATCACAATTTTGGCACTGATCAATTCAGAACGTTAAAAATATGGGAGGAAAAAGAAAAAAGAGCAATATAAACTTGCCCATAACGTGCGAAAAGGAGTGCAGAGGATTTTCCGAAACCATGGCTTCCTCCTAAGGGTAGGAAGTATTATCGTTTCTAAACATTCTGTGATACCGAAATAGCAAACCTGTGATGAGGACTACCTTTCCTTTTAATCTCTCGGCATCATTGAAAAACTCGTTGTCGGGAACAGTGGTCATAGAAAGAATTGGACTGAACTGAGGTAACAAGGTGATTAATAGCCGTACGATTCACGCGAAAGTTCGCTTACGGCTACACGCCGGTTTCATCAGCGCCTCCAGTACGTCTCAGAAGTATCACACAGGACTCATTGATAAGAGCAATAGAGTTCATGCCCTTCAATAATAATAATAACAATACATAAACGTGTGTACACAAATATCTCAAAAATAGAGACAAGGAGAAGGCGAAAGCAGAACTAACAAACCTCAAAAGTTTTTACGTTGCTGACCTAATAGAGCCAAGAAGCATTTGCTGCCAGGGGCGAATGAAACTTTAACTTTTTTTTTATGTTGCTTTAATGTCGATAGTTGGTTGTTGAACGTCGAAGAGTTGAAGGGATCTTCAAGGGTTGAAAAGCTGAAAGGAGTAGAGGCTGAATTACGAGAGCTGGGACGGAAAAAGATAGAGCAAAGGCCACTTAGGAGAAGAGTCTGTGAATGGAGGGATGTTTAGAGAAAGAAAGAAGCAGGAGAGCAAAGGGTCGGAGAGCAGGAGAGGATGTCGGAAATAAGGAATGAGAACTTGACGAAAGGACTTGAAGAAAGGCCTAAGCAGAACTAAAAAGATAATTTTAAGCAATCATTTCGATAGCACCACACTGATCGCATCTGTTTTCCTTATCAGATAGAAGTTGATATCCAGAAGAGATTAATTTACTGTGTCCATAGAGTACGGGCGCCTCCAATTCCGGCTTCACATGCAACGCGAAGACGAGGTATCTGCACACAGTTGGCACTTTAAAAAAATAAAATACATTCGTGAGTCTCTCAGTCCCAAAGGCAAGAAATAACCAAATCGCAGAACAGTAGAGCTACTCCTTACAGATTATGCATAAAGGAAGATTTTGGCTTGAGAAGACCAACGTAGGAGTCTTTTGAAGCATCGGAACTGGTACGAGATTCGGGAGAAGAAGTTAATTGATACGTGTGAGTTACCCCATCCATATCAACATCTGCCACGTCAGATGAAGGAAATGGATACAAATCGAACTGAGGATAGGAGACTATATGCTACATTTAGCCATGTAATTTACACGTAGGAATATACTAAAAAATACCTAAATCGGTGGTTGGCGAGCCAGTAGAGCTGCAAGACCCAGAAGACGCGTCGTCCATGGTAATGTCGTCGATTTGTCTGCTGGAAGAAAGTTGTACACGTACTTGCTTCATAGGTCGCTACCGACACGACTCAGTTGCTATTACTTCACGACTACGAGAAACAAAATAAAAAAGACACGTACTAGTTCTGGGCGTAATAGGTGCTCTTCATCGAGAACGAGTTTACGTTTGAGGGACATTTTTATTTTTATTTTGGAGTAAGGGGAATCTTAATCAGCAGTTGGAGGAAGGTGAGAGTGCGGAAGAAAATAGGGGGGGTTTAAACTCCGCCGTGGCTAGACCTCTTGTCGTTGTTTTATATGCTGAGACATGCCGAAGTTGCCGATACAGACGACGGTGTTCGCCGAAGAACCTGTTGTGACACGGTTTGGCGGCTTTGTTCTGCTGACACCACTCATGAACATCGATATGCTATACTACATACTGGGAAACGACCGTTTCGCTTTCATATTCGATTACATATATGACATCTACTACGAAATATCCCATTATATTTCCGCTCAAAAACTGCTGCCTCCCTTGATAATGCTACTTGCCGTTTATTTGACAGTTCTTTCACTATATCGAACAACGACATTGTTTATTCGGACCATAGTATTCTTTGTTAAATGGGGAGGCTTGATAGCTGTCATGGCAGCTGCGATCGGCTACTTTTCCAAAGATTCATTGAGCAACAAGCCACGGCGACATCGGATGTCAAAGCCACGAATATGGGATACATTCAGCGAACATCAGAGATGGAGAAATGAGGAAGCCCGCCCGAAAGATATTACCGATATCTTTTATGAAATTATTGGCCAAGTTGCGGATACAACACATCAACTCGTAGATCAAGGATGGCGACAGGCTCTTTCACAGTTCGTATTGCAAGCTGCCACGAAGGATACACAAGATAATCACAAGAAAACATCAAAAACAGTCAAAGGAAAGGCGAAGATAAGATGACGGTGTTTTGCATATTATCTTGCATTTCTATATACGGCAGCAATATATTATACAGCAGAATTTTGATCGTAGATATTGAAGTTCCTAAGCGGAGGCCACACCGACATCAGGATGTTTCCTTCTGTAGCTTAATTTCGCATGTAACGTTAGCATGTACACAAATACAGAAAAGTTGTTCAACTTACTCCCAAATACGGTATAGCTGACCAAATCCACTTGCACCAACGAAAAAGTTGACCTAGTCGTTTCACCATTATTAACGTACTTTAATGACAAGACTTTTATGATAACTCACCGCTGCCAGACTATAGTTCACAGGTGTAATCACAAATGAATAGCGTACCCAAATCATTCCTGTCGCCGCAAGTGCTGCCGAAATAATAGTTAAAACCCGGGTTTCCTATACACGAACCAAACAAAAATCCTACCTATATTTTGGGAAACACTCAACTTATCTGCCGGGCGAGACAAATCCTTCAAACCAGCTATCACAAGACACCATTTCATTAGCGGCGCCCAAAAAAACACTGTCTTCGGACCTGACAAGCATAAAGGATGAGTTATTTCCAGCTGCTAAAAGTGAACATGAAACATACCCGCTGGGTGATCCATAAACTTTTGAAATCGAGAAACACTGGCTGAAGTAGCTGCGCCTGACATGGTGGTGAATAGAAAATCTAAATGACTTGGGCCCAACTATGGATGATTGTGTACCGCAAATTTTGCTTCTGTGACAGTGACCCGGTTACTCAGTGGTTGTAAAGAAGGATGGTAAACTTCCGACCCCTCATCGAAATCCTTTTTCTCTTATTTTCTGGTATAAACCTCGGCGTGTATTGCTATGTCGTGCCGCAGGTACATCATTCATCGACTTCAACTGCGTCAGCGACTGAATATTTCCCCGTTGTAATCTGGCATGGACTAGGCACGATATTTCTTCTGGATCGGTTCCGTCACATTACTGAAGTTGTTGTTGTTGTTTTCAGGGGACTCATATAACTCTCCAGGAATACTAAATTTCATCTCTGAAATTCAAGGATTTTTTCCGGGAATATATGTATATTCAGTTTACCTTGATGAAGATGGAGACGCAGATCAAAAAGCGTCATGGGTATGGAATCTAAAGTTTCAATGAAGTTATAATAACGTTTGCGCGCAGTATGGAAACCTAAATGACCAGGTCGCATCAGTAGTAAGTCAACTTCAAGCCATTCCGGAACTACAAGGTGGATTCACCGCCATAGGGGTGTCGCAAGGTGGGTCATTGCCAGTTGCATTACCTCTTTTAAGCCAAAGTTCAACAAAAGACTGGATTTAGGCGGACAAATCTGGAGGGCATATATCGAACGGTTTAACGACCCTCCTGTTCATAGTCTGATCACATTTGGTTCCCAACACATGGGAATTTCTAAATCGGCCGACTGCGAACCGGGTGACTTCCTTTGTCAATCGGTCCAGAGGATTATCAGATTCGGGGTGTACAATAGCTGGGTCCAAAACTCTATAGTTCCCGTACGTCACAGCTTAACCACCATTTCCCGTTGATTTTTTTTAAAAATCAAGAGACAGGCTCAATATTTCCGTGACCCATTGCGAATAGGAACATACCTTGACTCCAGTAATTTCTTAGCAGACATTAATAATGAGCGTCCCTTATCACGCAACCAAACCTACGCGAACAATCTTGCTTCGCTCGAGAAACTAGTTCTCGTTCTATTCGACGAAGATGAGACGGTTATACCGAAGGAAAGCAGTTGGTTTGGTTCTTACACTTTGTCCGACGGTTCAGATTCTCAAAATCTTACTATCATACCAATGCAACAGCAACCTCTTTATACAGAGGATTGGATCGGGTTAAAAAAGTTAGATTCCGAGGGTCGTATCAAACTCATAGCCTGCGAAGGGGGACATCTTCACTATTCAGAATGTTGGAACACAGTCATAAAACAATATTCCGGTGCTCCTAAACCAAACGATTCCTACGAATCGCATTAAAGTGGTGTGCTTTCTCGTTCAATGACCACCTCCTTGTTTTGTACTATTATTGAGTGTGTATTGTTTATGTGAAAATGCAATTATGTCGCGAGAAACTTGTGTATCCAAGTAACCAAAAAAAAAGAAAAAATTTTACCATGTGTCCTTCCACAGTTTTCCAGGTAATCCAAATGCGCCTCCTCTACGAACGAATTCTTCCAAAGCTTTAATATCCGGGTATCCATTGACAGTCACCTTTACTCCACGTGAAGCAGACGAATCCAACTTGATTGACGCATTTTCAACCGGCATCCCGGGAGCATTCCGGGGAAATATCATAAATACAGAAGGATGTTCACGATGCAACGAAGATTCGAATAATGGAGGGGGAATTAAAGGTTCGAAATAAATTGCGACAGGAATATATTTCGGTAAAGTAGTACCTGCAAGAAGGTTTATTAATATTCCTCCCTTCGAATACTCAATGTACGTACTATTCGATGAAGGATTTGAGTCAATTTCCAGAGTTTCCGGATCTGCAGGTCTCCATTCGCAGGAGTATATTAGACTATTATACCAAGCTTGGTCTCTCACGATCTGCTTGAAATCAGTAGATGCAACGGAAGAAGTCATTAATTCTTACTTCAAAAATCGCCCATGCCTGATGCATTGACTGAACACGAATTTTACGGAGAATAAATCCAGGTTCTTGTGGAACAGTCAGTCTGAGTTGCAAAGGAGGATGCGATTGTGTTGGTGATGTCTACTGATGTGGTATCATCAAGTGTGAGAAAGACATAGAGGACGTACATAAACACCAATATAAGCTTCATGAGGTATCAATTCGTCTGGTTTTTGAATCTAGATTGCCCGATATTTAAGCATTGCTTTGATTAAGAGAAGCTCCCTACGTACAAGAAGATCAACCCAGCTTCCACTGTAGGCGAATGCCATTATCGGTAAACCGTGAGCTGCAGGAGTGCGTTTCAATAGCACTTGGATCTCCCACATTCGACTCTGCGACATCACAACCCCTTCAGGTCCAAAATCTACTACCCATGCATCCGGACCGTTGTCAATTGGTAAAATATGATCGAAGTCCGTCTCCTCCGGATTTTCCTCCAGTGGGACAAGAGGAAACTTTGGACCGCCGAACATCTCGGCCGTACAAGGAGGCTGTGAGGATCGCTGCATACATAGATCGGCTAGGACACAACCTTTCGGCAAGGACTTTTTCCTCAGATACGACTCTAGTACATCCAAAGGAACATCGATGTTTGAATTGTTAGGGGCGTCCTTCGAGGAACGCAATAAGGCCAGATAGCATAAAGGCGAAACATAAACAAGAAAGGAAGGGGCAAGCATGTGTAGATAAGGGAAAGGTAAGGCATGTCCTCGAGTGAGAAGAATGTCCAAGGGCGCGTGTGATACTTGCAAATCCCTGTAACGGAGGTTGTGAGTGTTTTCAGCAACCCCAAGGCTGGCCATAACGACACCCACCTTGCAACAGTCACAGCTTCCTTGGGAGCTAATTGTTTGGCAACCGAGCTTAAATCATCGACCTCTGTAAACCATCGCGAACCCCCCTCTTGAATCCTCTGAGCAAGGTTGTCTAGCTTCATAAGGTGATGCAAATCTCGCTTTAAGCTTCTACAAAGCTTTGATATGTGCTCCACATTGATATCCTTAGAGTCCTTTTGTATCTCGACGAGATATTCCCGAAATGTCTTGAGAATAAAATCATCAATAAACGACCCAGAAGTCGGTAATGATGGCGCTGTCGCAGCAGCTGCATCCAAAGGAAAAGCTTGGGTGCTTTTCAAAGAAACCATCTCGAGGTGTATATTAGGGTTATGATAAACTTTTATGTCGATATCTAAAACCAAAATCTTTCCTGAAAGAATAAGTGTAATTTTGTTTTCGGTCTCTCTGTCTGTGTAGACTTGCATCCCAGCTTCCTGTGCCCAACTTTCCAATTGTGCAGAAAACCACTCGTCAATAGGGACAAGATTCGAGGGTACCTCTTCTCCATAATCAATTCCTTTACGGGTTCTAAGAGCCTTAATTCGTGAGCGTGCACTGGCTTCGGCCTGATATTGAATGAGGGAGGTGTTTGTATATTCGAATAGAAGCACTTCACCATATTCAGTTCTTGGGTTAATATAGCATGTTGTCGAAGCAGCGAAATGAGCTTTGGATCAGAGATTTGAAGCGAATCATGGGATAATAAGGCCACGGATATTAAAGAAGTTATATCCACGATGTTGGTCAGCTGTGGTAAAACAGGCTGTACATCGTCATATCCTTCGGCGAAAGGGTGCAATTCTTGCATTAAAGAGGAGGGAAAACCATACTGAGTGTTTAACCGATTTATTGCCGAAAGGATGCTCCCTTCTCCTTTCACAATTTCTTCAAATCCATGTTTATCCATGACGTACAGTGACAAGACAGAAAAGAGTGAAAGAAATCATGTTTTGTCTATCTCAGCTTATGTAAACGTACAGTACATTCCCAGACATCACAAGTTGCTCATCATTCTGATTCATGCATATGTCAAGACTTTGTATTCTTTACCTCGTTTTTCGGTTCCATCATAGGCGATAAATGCACCTATTTTCCTCGAATTCAGTTTTGAAATTGAAGAGGTCCTTCAGTCCCAACTTACCGTCTAGGTCTCTGCTAGCTTTACCAGGAATGTCGATACCGTCATAATTGACCAGCGCAATGTAAAGGGGAGTGCCGTTGCCTTCGTGTCCACCTTCAACAGGTCGAACATTGAGGTCCTCAGGTTTAAATTTCCCTCGAACATCGATCCACGCAATGGCCCTACTATCTCCAATCAAGACCTCGTAAAGATCAAGCTATGGGAGACTATCAAAAAATGCTATAGATTTTTTAAAAGAAAGGTCATTACTTCAAAAACCTTATGTGCCCAACCGATCCGACCACCCTTGGGAAATGAACGGCTCGCCTGGCCGAGTTCTGTATACAGGCTTATTGTCACGGATTTATCATAGTTTAGTGGGGATGGTACTTACGAACACCACCCTCGTGGAATGCTCTCGCGATATACAACGGTTGTCCTTGAAGTCTCCCGGCCACGATAGCACTGGGTGGTATTTCCTTGCCTTGCACCAAGACCCTTTGAAAGGAATTTTAGCCAATTAATATGACCAAATAAATGAACACACCAGGTCGTAGGCCCTCTGGGACCATGCTGATGGAAATCTGCTGTACGGGCTCGCGCCTCCTCGATCCATCTTTGTTGACTGTATGCATTGAGTTTTTGCTATCAAATGCACGTAAGTCAAATTATCGCAAAATTACACTGCAGTCGATTACATTCTCTTCCTTCTGCTGGTGCTGGGGGAAATACTATCATTGTTGTCCTCAGACAAATTGATCCAACCCACTTACGTGACGATATGCTCCAACACCTGCTGCCAATAATCCCAAACCTGCCGCCACACCACCTCCGATCTACAGGTCATCAGTACATTGCTCTTGACGAGTGTGGTTCAAGGTGTGTACTTCGAGGCCTTTCTTTTGCTTCTCATCTAGGTCATACCAGTGCTTCTCTTTTTCTTGGGGTTGGGGTGGGTTACCGGCTTGAGGTGGGTTAGCGGATTGAGGCTGCTGGATAGCCTGAGGTGGTTTTTCTTCGTATCTTGGTGCCTCTTCATGACGCTGCTCATGGTGTTCGTGAGATTCATTGGGTATTCTCCCCCATAATGCTACAAATCCCTGAGTAGTGGATGCTTTATTGGCAACTTCAAACTTACCTGGAGTTACTGAGGGTGTCCAATCGGACTATAAATTAAGGAAAGACGACAGTGGGTAGCTACCTCACCCTCTAGGATAAACACAACGAACCTGGCTTGTGTGTGGCTGGATGATTTTGTATCTGGCACCTTTAAAATATATGAATGGATGTTGATGCGTATTAGAATGTGGCATAATTAACCTTCATACTGCTCTCAATAGTAAGAAGAAGTCAAATGCATATCTAGACTAGAATTTCGCATACCTCCACAACATCGCCGAAAGAGTATCTTGTTCCTGGTTCCCAGTATTGGACCATGTTAGAGTGACTATTACTAGTAAGGTTTGACGAAAGCTTAGGATGAAGGAGGATGATTGACTCTGGTTCGAATGTATCTGCACAACGCTCTTATTTAACATCTTTTGGAAATTTGGGAATTAATTACATCCAATTAAAATAACAAAACATAATTGGGGTTGATTTCTATTTCAGTATCATTAGTTGCATTTTTTTTGTCAGATGATCAAACGAGTATGTATTATTCTCAGAACACTACCTACGTGATATCTTGGCATATCTTGGTTCCGCTACCAATTTCTGGGGGTACCCTAAAGTCACATCGATATCGATCATGAGGAAGGGACGGTTTAGCTTAATCGGGAAGTACGCCGAATGTGATGGTTTAATAGCAATATCTTGTGAGCAACTCATGAGATAGTTCGATTGGAGGATATTAGGTCTCGAATACGACATCGACTACGATCAACAAAACCCGAAAACCACGCTGAAACTTCTTTGTAAATTTCTCCCGAGTTTTGTTGAGCATCCCAATACAATGCTGAGCCACGTTCCATAGCGATGAATTTCAAAACGTCCTTCACTGTTATCAATCCAACAAGAACACCTCGTGATTCAACAAGGATTACTCGGGGCCTAATCGATGATAGATGTAATTATGATAAATTCAGATCGATGGACGCTTACCCCATTCGTTTAAATAATTGAACAACCATTTCGAGCGGAAGACGGGGCGACACCGTCAAAGGGGTCTGATTCCGTCCCGAGATTCATTTAAGATATGATCATACTATGAAAAAATAAAATACTGACTTGATTAACCCATAACCACATGTTGATACCAGCATCCGATGTAGCAGATTGGATAAAATCGTCTCCTTCATCATCGATGCCCAAGGCTGTGCCTGTGCCCGGAAGGTTTTCGTTTCGTCGCTGTGCGGTCTCGATGGAGAAACTACAGATTGTTTCAGGAGTAAGGTCCCGATTTCGGCGCATCTTTTCTAATACATGTAAAATCCAAGGTTCCCCCTATTATTGAATGGAATTCTTACTCAAAACGTATTCAATTTCACTGCGTCCGAGATATCCTTCTAAGATGTTTTGTCCATCGGAAGAAACAACTGGAAACCCTTTGACGGACGTTTGTTGCAGTAAACGTTCTACTTTATAATCAATAATATGCGCGGGTATCGAAATTACAACGGACATACCAACACTTCCTATAGACATTCCTGTCGCTTTAAGGGTATATAGCTCAGTTGTCATTACCTGGGAAACTAGGAGGGATGTTAATTTACCGTGAAATTCTATATCTGGAAAGGGAAACAGGGATCACCTGATATATTAAAGGAATTATCGCTTTTTTCTAGTAGTGGATACCCATTGAACCGAATCAGTTCATCTGCGATACCCGCACCTCCAAAGAAGTCCCCAACTGCCTTCGTGACAAGAAGAACTATCTGATATAATTTGAATATATGGTCTGTTGGTCCATTATTTATAATTCACCATTGTTGGTAGGATATATGTTAGAGCACCGGTCAGCTCAAACATAATAACCACTACGCAGACCGTTAGACGCATTACCCCCCTTGACATTCAGTTAATAATTAATTATTCACGGATATTTGACAATTATACCCTAAAGCCGCAGCTGCGCCCAAAAACGCGTATGTCCCCGGAGTTATACATGGAACATCGGGTTGACAAACAGCGAACCATCCAGATTGCGGGTAAGTTCTAAAAAGCTAGTCAGAAAAAAGGTGTACACCAAATTTTTGGGGGGAGTACTGACCTATAAACGGCTTTCACAATTATCCCAACCATTCTTCCAAATGTCGCACCAATTGCCATAGAAGGAACGAATATGCCAGCTGGAACTTTACACCCATAAGAGAGGATGACGAATACAATTCGAAAAGCAGTGGCCAATAGTAAGGAGTTGGCCATACGCCATTGATAAGCAGATCTTTGAGATAATCAGGAAGGTAGATAAAGATCTGAACTTTATCACATACTGGCAGAGACCATCATAATCCCCTCGATTATCACATTCTCGAAATAGAATTGATAGGCTTTCTGTCATATCGATCCGTAAAAATTTATTAAAATATCCTACTAACGCCGTTATGGTGGCAAGAATGACAGCTTCTGCGACGCCATGGTTTGACAAATGTCTTCGACGGAAGGCAGTGACTTGAAGATTTAGTTTGACCACAAGGGCGCCATAAAGCCCCTGACAATCATGTTACCCCATACAGTCGCTTTGACAAGAGTGGACCTACACCAAATATTCCGAGGATCACGAAAAAAACAATCTCGAAGAAGTGCCAGTCGCGGTCGTATGTAACCTGAAACAGTACGAGCTTTCCAGTTCTGAACGGATTCATTGCCTGTTGAATTTATAAGTACCATTAAATTGGGGAAAAAGTCTACATTCTCACAGATAATGTAGCAGTGGCGACTAGTGCGCAAAAAAAACTTCGCCATGTGGTCTTGATGGTGAAATTATGACTCATTTCCTGAATATATGAGTACCACGAGATTGACATGATAGACTGCATCAAGCTACCTCAATGGAGAACAGAACACCGCCTATGGGAGATCCAAAAGCTACAGCAACTCCAGCCGCGCTGGCGGCTAGAAGAATTTCACGCATCTTTTCTATCAAGCGGAAGAATGAGATTAAATGGCGGTATTATGTTTGGTGAATCTACCTTGATTGCGAGAATATGTACTGAACAGTCTAGCAACTATGTTTCCAATGCAACATGCAACATGAACGGATGGACCTTCTTTACCGACAGACAGACCGGATGCAATTATTAAGGGCTAGTGGTAAAAGAAACGATAAAAAAAATGCATAAATTTCAGTTAACGCAGCTTACTAAAGTTAAACTTTTGATAAATAACGTCCATCCTCCTAGATAACCTTTCATTACAAATCCTGCTATGATACATTTTATTTCTGAAATTCCTGAGCCAGCAGCGTATCGGGCGAATATTTTTACAAGGGAAGCCGAGAGCAATGAAAATATAGCCTGATGGTTGGAATTGAGTTGGAGCTTCGGTTTTGTGAGGAAACCGAACACGTACCGCAAAAATTACGTATATAATCCATTTTTCAGGGGTATAAAAACCCCATGATCTCCATGAGGTGCAGTTGCCTTCTTCAAGGTCAATCTCCCAACAACAGAACTGGCGATTTAGCCACCACGCGTCTCTACAATAACCCATTTTAATATCTGAGAGCCAAGCAGTAATGATGGAAATGATAGCAGCATTAATGCCTATACAAACGCCTAATAACTCCGGTAAGAATTGCTCAGCGGAAAAGAAACAGCGTACCAGCCAAGCTTATGATAAACCATCCCTGACCACTTTTAAATATGCGGGTCAGGTTGAACACGATCCAGTGTAGCGAAAATGTTGCCTGTGCGTTTGCTCCTATCTCTGATTCCTGTTTAAATCGGCGCAAGCGTCGGTTGCGTTCTAGTAGAGAATCTTCTATCCAATCTACGAAACAACTCATTTGAAAAAATACGAGATAAAGAAGAAAGGACGAACCTATCGTGCTGAAGTCTTTGCAGAACCAACGTATTAGCATAAGTGTATTTGGGCTCAAACTGAATTACCATTACCTTCATAGCGTCTACCGGGGTGTAAGCATCAACTATTAATAATAAATATGAGTATCAGACCTAATTTCTTCGTAGTCGTCATAACGAAACTGTTCATGAGGAGTGGAAGATTCTTGCCGCATACTGCTCATCATAGCGTCGAAGCAGGCAACGGCATGCTCTGAGCGCTTACCGGCAGTACAAGAATAATTTCCTCAAATATTTCAAGCCACCTCGAAATCGATTATGAATAAATATAAATTGATGTATACATCTTGGAAAGTTATGGATTACATGTTAAAAGCTCCCTGGAATAAGTCGTCCAACAGACCATAAATAGACATGATTACGATTTTCGATTCGATTAAATTTCAGTAGTCACAAACCACGGTTTAGGCGAATGTGCTAAGGATTCCAGCAAGGAGCGTTACCCACCATCCTCTGTAAAGCGCTCTCCAACCTTCTTCTTCAACCATTCGTTTAGCCGCATCAGTAAATCCAGTATAAGGATCGTATTCATTACGCAATCCGATGACATCCTCCGTTCCAGCATACATTTCATCCGGTTCAACCGTTTCTTCTTGAGAAGCAGCTTGATAGGGTATTGTTGTGGGATGGTTACGCTGTAAGGATAGCCTCGTGGCAATGACCTCCAATGGACATAATATGACGGTGCTCAACGCAGCGATAATTATATACGTTACAAATCGGAGTACCGTAAAGTCGGACGGAATTCGGGTTTCGCCATCGTAAGTCCCATTAGCTAGTTTGTTAATGGAAGGTAAAAGAAGAGTTCGGAATGTCCTTAGAACAAGAACGACATAAACCAAATGTAAGAGCTTGGCCCCGAGCAAACCCGGAGTTGTATAGAGTATCCATGGCTTTGCCAACTCGGTCGGTGTGAATAGCCTACGAAGGGAGTAACGACTGTTGGACCAAGGTAACAAATATGGAGTTGTTATCGAACTATAAGTAATGGTAATCGCCTATATCCGTTTTAAAAATGAACAGAATATCTTACCGATTAATCAGGATTGTAACTGGAAGACCTATGGTAGCAATAACTATGCTGTAAACAAGCACTTGCAAAGGAGAAGTGGCCGGTGAACTATAACGACCTGGACTACTTGGCATAGTTGATCCAATGTAAAACCACAAAAACACGGTGACCACAGAGGTAGATAAGATACTGGGCACTTGAAAGACAGGAGACTAAGCTATAATCCACAATCAGAAAAAGTTGTAGCTTACTTATGCCTTTAAACAATCCAGTCCAGCCCTGTAATATATGTTATCTTTGATAATCATTGCCGAAACACAAAAGCCAACCTCTAACTTGACTACTCTTCCGAACATGGCAAAATATGAACGAACCACAGGACCCGCATGTGGTTGGGCGCCACCATCTTCATCAAGTTGAAGGCCCTAGAAGAGGTTAGAAATAAGACCGAGAGGGTGTAAATAGTATACCTTGGGCGAGTAGTTGGCCCTGAAACGAACCAGCACACCGACTGCCACCAAATATTTAAATTGCGTTTCAACAGAGCAGAAAATAAGAATAACTGACCAAAAGGAATAGAAACCAATTCACCGAGACACACAGCTAAAAAGACGAGAATACTTGTAAAGAATATAGTAAAAATATTCATTATAAGAAAGTGGGGAAATGAAGAACGCGTAAACTATGCGTGACGACCGTGACTGCCAAGAGTAACGCACTATTCCTCTGACGTCAACGACTGCAGTACACTTCCCCCAATCTCGTGCACTCATACGATTTACTAACGACAAGAAACGAATAGAAATGGCATACGTTAGAACTGCTCACATTGGTATGTATGACATCATTTTATTTCAAACGAAAAGAGGTATGCTCAAACTACGCACACTGCGCAGGTCTTTTTGCGATTTTAATATTACTGGCCATAATTGAAGGCTGTATATCTTCATGGTTAACAGCCAGGTACAATTCTGTTCCTTCAAGAGCTTCCAACAGTGTCCGTGAACGTACATATTTCTTATTATTTGTCTCATGGTGGACGGTGGCCGGGTCGTTATTATATCTTCTAATGTCGGTATACTCATCTGTGGACGGAAATGTTATTGCAAGTGTCGCAAGTCATGCTATTTTGTAATTCCCTTTTTTTATCTTTTTATCTGCCATCACTGATAAAATAATATTCTGTCAGCTTGAGTCTAACGTGGATATTCTGGACATCGGGTGCCATTGCAATAACGGTAGCTCTTAACGGAGGTAACAACTGCTCGTATGTTTAATCTTTTAAACACCTCAAATTTCCGGACTTGATGTTTCCCCTTAATTAACAGCTCTATTAACCATGTATTGATCTATTGTAACCAGTTAAATGCGTTGGAAGGTATGTTCTAGTTCATCTCTGTTGTAACATTGCGGTTGATTAACCCCGTTCGTCGTCCATAATAGGTTTTGCTTGGGCGTCATTTATCATCATAACTTTCTTACTTGGTTTTGTGTTCTGGCGTGGTGCAGCTAGTTTCCGCCGTGGTGACGGCGCAAGGGGCTCGATCCTTTCTTCATATTGAACGTTCTCCTTTATCTCTTTAGCTTGCATGTATTTTTTATTACAAATTTCATGATTAATTTTTGATTTATTGTTTTTTTTTAAAAAAAAAAAAATTACTGAGGAGAAATGGTTTATCATTAAGGCTTGGTGTTAAACAAATCGGCCATGGCGTGACCGAACCACGGGTTGAGTGACACAGGAGCCGCGGAAGTAACTTTCGGCAACACCCGCAAAAGTGCAAATTACAACTGCTCACTGTCGATTGCAGCGCAGACCTAGGTTCCCAGTAAGTGAGGTACGTACTTTTTTCTCATATAAGGCTGTTATAAGGTTATTTCATTGTATTTTGCACGTTTATTTACCTATAACGGTCAAAACGTTGATGGATGCCAAACATCTTGTTCGGATGGGCTTTGACGCTAACCACGAGATTTTCCAGATAGACTCCCTATTAACACCATGTCTCTCGTTGTTCCTGAAGCACACCAACAATTCCAAGTATGTTTTACTCACATGCTTTGCTGTAAAGTCAATATCTAACGAAACCTTAGCACATTTTGCGGTTGTTAAATACAAACGTGGATGGCAAGCGTAAAATCATGTACGCTCTAACTGAAATCAAGGGTGTTGGTCGTCGTTACGCAAACATTGTCTGCAAGAAGGCAGATGTTGATCTAAAAAAGCGGTGTGTATTTCTTTTATGACTGGTCTTTGTTTTCTCTCATTCTTATTGATCGTGTAAGTGCTGGTGATCTAAACTCTGATGAATTGGAACGCATTGTCACTATCATGCAAAACCCCCTTCAATTCAAAATTCCCCGCTGGTTTTTAAACAGACAGAAGGACATTACCGATGGCAAATACTCCCAAACCCTTTCCAACCAAGTCGACTCTAAATTACGTGAGGATTTGGAGCGTCTGAAGAAAATACGTGCTCACAGAGGTCTTCGTCACTTCTGGGGAGTTCGTGTCAGAGGTCAACATACCAAAACAACCGGTCGTCGTGGAAAGACCGTCGGTGTGTCAAAGAAACGTGGTTAGATTATCAGTGTTTAGTTGTTTACATGACATTTTTATTTGTTATAACTTCACAAAAACATGAAACATGCCCAGTATCATGCTCTAGGCTGTATGCTTAACAATTCAATATATCACTGATATATAGTTTGCGCTGCTATCGCCGTCTGAGTTGTAAAACGAGTACATACGTGTGATTCGAACTACATTGTATACCTCCTCCATCTCAAAAACCAAGCTTTCCCTTGGACTTATGGACGATATCTATGTCGCATATGCAGGTCTAATAACATTGGCTACTGTAACAATTTATGCAGGTGCCTGGGGATCCTTGCCTGTATGTGATACATCTAGTATAGCGATTAATCAGACCTCTTCTTACTATTAGTTTCATAGCCACCTCGTAAACCTCAGAAAAGCGACAAAAAAGATATAATTGATGATGAGGATGAGGAACCTGATCTGGACGAGAGGTAAGTCTTTTTTTCTTTTTTTACAAATGATTACCTCTATTATGAAACTTTTAGAATATCTTCTTCGGATGCGTATATTTTTCCTATTATCGCCTCTGTCGGTCTATTGGGATTCTATCTAGCCTTCAAATATTTAAGCAAGGTATTAGATCAGTCTATACTAATGCTGTCTTGAGTAATTTTATTTTTATTTATTCTTTCTTTTAGGAATGGATTAATTGGCTACTCAGTGGGTTTTTTCCGAAGATTGTTAGTCTTTCAGTCAATTTCAATTTCAAACAAAGGTCATTATTTCGCGTTAACTGGAATCGGAAGTGTTTGGAAGGTGAAAGGAGCTAC
The DNA here is from genome assembly GCA_020884735.1 of Clathrus columnatus. Lineage (NCBI taxonomy): Eukaryota > Fungi > Basidiomycota > Agaricomycetes > Phallales > Clathraceae > Clathrus > Clathrus columnatus. The sequence goes on from BPWL01000001.1 coordinate 1,871,159, forward strand.
TTATGTCCTTTGTCATTGTTCTTACTGGTTTGAGAGTCGATAGGTGTCCGTTTCATCTTTGAAGCTTCTTTTAGGAAGGGAAAAATGGAATTTGTTTGATCGGACACAATTATTCTTAGTGAAAAATCGACTAGGTCAATGTATTTCAACTTCTCTCTCATACCCGATACTGACATGGGTATGGTTGGTTCCTCCAGAATTGTTACGTCTATCTTTCCGAACCCCGACCCCGTTCTTGCTGCCCTTGGCTGTCATACCCTCCGTCCTCTACGTAATATCAGATCCCAAAGACAAACCACCATTGATAACCAATATACTCGGTCTTTCCTTTGCTTTCAATGCTCTGTGTCTTCTCAAACTTGACAGTTTCAAGACCGGTTCGATTCTACTCGCTGGATTATTTATCTACGATATTTGGTGGGTTTTTGGAACGGAAGTGGTAGGGTCATTTACACCGCATCATAATAAATAACCAAAACTAGACATTCAATAACAGATGGTTCAAGTCGCCAAAACCCTCGATGTGCCCATTAAGATCCTCTGGCCAAAAGCCGGACTCTTCTCTAAAGAGTACATGCTATTAGGATTGGGAGACATTGTAATACCAGGCGCGTTTATCACGTTGGCTCTTCGTCGGGATTTATTCGCCTCACCTGCTCAAGATCCATACAAAAGTTTCAAAAAACCATACTTTCATGCAGCAATCCTGGCTTATGTCTTTGGATTAACAACTACGATGTATGTTATGCATACTTTCAAGGCTGCCCAGCCAGCTTTATTATATCTCAGGTTTTTGCTATTTATAATATGACTTGACCTTCAAGTTTACTTACTATCTTTGTAGTCCCGCTTGTATTCTGTCTTTTTTGATTACCGCTGTGACTAGAGGCGAATTACACGCTGTTTGGAATTGGTCGGATGATCCTCAAAAGGAAGCGGGTAAAGTAGGAGAACAAGTGACCGGCGAAAGGCTTCCCGGTTCTTCGCAAAGCTTAGAAAGTAAAGTAGAATAGTACGGATAAATAGAAGTGATGTTCATGCAGTGCTTTTAATGCAACTCTATTCCCCGTCCCTCGTTAAGGTATACAATACAAAATTACAAGCTACAGTGTTGTTATATTGGGTATCACAACGGTACACGACAGAGTCTTTTGCCAGGAATATTGGGCATGTTAAGGAATTGAGGACGAAGTGGCAAGGGCAGCCTTCCACCTGCCGCCAATGGGACACCGGTAGCGAAGGGGATTTCACCGGTGACGGCGTCGCCTGTGTCTGGCATTGTAACGGTTGTTCGAATAGTGGTCGTAATCGGCGTTGCTGTAGACTCTGTGATGGTACTTGTGAGATAAGCGGTTGAGATAATACTCGACGTGGGCAAGTCCGTGGGGGCATCCCTGCGCTGCACGGATCGAATACCAAGAGCCTCTATAGTAGCAATGGTTACAATAGTTGAAGTAGCAGCTTCCACTGTGGTTTCAGTAGTCGGTGATGCAATTGCTACAGTCTCGGGGATGATTGTGGTAGTTGAGACAACTACGGGACTGGTGAAGGGGATGGTACTAGTGAAAGGAACGGCAATCGATTCTATGATAACGGAAGGGCTTATCGCCACGGTGGTACTAACGGAGGTCGTAAGGAGGCTCGTTGTCGACGTCACGGTCGAAGTCGACAAGGTTACTGCAGTAGTTGTCGTGGTCGGAGAACTTGTTGTAATACTAGTTGACGTCGTAAAACTTGTTGTTAGGCTTGTGAGGGTCGTCGTAGATGTTGCCACGTATGTTGATGGTACGACAGTAGTACTCGTTGAGACTTCGGTGGCAACCACCGTAGCACTGGTAGTAGTAAGGATCGTCGATGTCAATGTGGGGAATGTGAAGGTCGAAGTAATGAAGACGGTAGTCGAGTCAGTTCCCGGTTCACTTATAGACGGGCCTTGACCTTGATCAGTTGTGCAGCTAGACGTTGGATAAGGCTTCCATTGAGGGTAATCGCCATCGTTCCACTTGTCTTCATCGTATTTGTCCTTACCGCCTTCGTATTTGTCCTTGCCATCGTCGTATTTCCACCTATCATCGTCATATTTTTTCTTGTAGTCGTCGTAGTCGTCGTACTTTCCCTTCTCATGGTCGTACTTCCCTTCATACTTTTTCTTGTCACTGTATTTCTCCGAATAATGATCTTTATGACGATAGTTTCGGGAATAGCTTTTATGAGAGTGATGGTCCTTATGAGTTTTATCATCCCTATACTTCTTCGACCCGTGATCGTGGTTCACCACAGCAACCGGGACAAGCTTGCTGTTGGCATTACATTCGCCATTGACGTGCGGGGTGAGAGTCAAAAGGGCAGTGTCTAAGCATATATGTGAAGCTAATAGCTGGCGCTATATAAATGCGATGATTTAGAAACATCATAGATGTTGATGATATAGAATCGTTGCATATACCTTGTCGACGTTGACGTTTTCTGGACGTATCATGTATATATTCCCCTCGTACTCGACGGAAGTGAAAGGAGAAGGAGACTAGATAAAATATTAGAAAGTTACTCTCTGAGGAGCTTCAAGATACTTGCGTTGACATCATTTATACTACCAAGAGGGGCAGCGGCTACTAAACCACAGGCTAAGGTCAAGAGACCTGCGAACGAGAGCATAGTATCTTAAGGAAAGACGTAAAAATGTAATGAACGTGAATAAACAATTAGGGAGGGGGGAAGAGGGAAGAGGGGAAAGCTGATAAAAAAAAGCTGAACTGCACATCCGGGATTTATATACTCTGCAGTAAGCTGGGTTCGAAACCTAATCCTCAGAAATGCAAAAAAGAAGAAACAGAAACACAAGCGAATCCGATGAATTTCTTGATGATATACGCAAAAAAACATCTGAATCGAAACAATCTAATAGCATATATTTTGGTCAAGATCCTTAAGAAAAGACAAATACCATTCAATACCGAAACCCGGGGATAGAGCGGTACTAGCACCGAAGGGTCTTGGGAGCAAGATTTGTCTTAGAAAAAAACCAGCGTTACCAATCCTTAAAAAACATAGTTTAACGAATGGATTCTGTTCCTTGTTTCCGATGCTGTATTCTAATAAACATCGAAAGTAAGTAAGCCTCTGTCAGCAGAGCTTCGTTATGTGGCAAAGCCATGTGTGTGACCACTTTGGGAGGTCACACTTGTTTGGGTATTTGCCGACAACTCGCACAGAGGATGGCTACAGCTAGTACATCAGGTAAGTTACATTCGGGGTTAATGCAATAATTTTGGTTGTTGACGCATTTAAGCGATTGGAAAATTGTCTAGAGAGGAATTTCGCCGTCAAAAAGATCTCGATGCTGCCCGAAAGGCTGGTACAGCACCTGCTGCTTTAGATGAAGAGGGAAAAGCCATCAACCCACATATTCCTCAATATATATCTCAGGCTCCTTGGTACCTTGATACAGGCAAACCCTCTTTAGCCCATCAACGGCGAGAAAAGGAAGAACCTGCTTCATTAAACCAGTGGTATCAGCGAGGACAAAAAGCAGGACCTGCTGCCACCAAGTTTCGGAAAGGTGCATGTGAGAACTGCGGCGCCCTAACGCATCAACGTAAAGAGTGTATGGAGCGTCCTCGGAAGAAGGGTGCCAAGTACACGGGCAAAGACATCCAGGCTGACGAGATAATTCAAGATGTACAAGCAGGTTACGACGCTAAACGGGATCGATGGAACGGGTATGATCCTTCGGAGCACCATCGAATATACGAGGAATATGCGGCTGTCGAAGCGGCTCGTCAGAAGCTTCGAGAGGAGGAGATTGATAACCAAACTACGACTGATCTCGCTGCAGTGCGGAAGGTTGCCAAAGCAAAAGCTGGTGGCGACGATGAGTTTGGGTCTAGTGATGACGAGGACGAGGACGAAGATAAATATGCCGATGCTGCTGATGCAGTTGGTCAAAAAATGGATACAAAGACACGAATAACAGTTCGAAACTTGCGCATCCGTGAAGATACCGCGAAATATTTACGCAATCTTGATCCAGATAGCGCCTATTATGACCCAAAAACTCGTTCAATGCGTGAGGCGCCTGATAAAAGTATGGCACCGGAAGAGGTTTGTGTTTGACAGTTTGTTAAAGTACATGTGATTGACATTATTTTTTCTAAGGCTCTGTTTGCCGGTGACAATTTTCTACGCCACACTGGCGAAGCAACTGAGGTCGAAAAACTTCAGTTGTTTGCCTGGCAATCAGCTGCACGCGGTGGTGATGTGAATCTGCATTCAAACCCCACCGCTGGAGAGATTTTACACCAAGAGTATAAACAAAAGAAAGAGATGTTGAAGGATAAAAACAAAGTTGGAATATTGGCGAAGTATGGCGGAGAAGAGTATCTTCAACGTGCACCTAAAGAGCTATTAACTGGACAGACGGAGGAATATGTCGAGTATTCAAGAACTGGGCAAGTTGTAAAAGGCAGGGAAAGAGTTAAAGTTCGGTCAAAATACGCGGAAGATGGTTTGTCTCCTTTTATTCCCTGTGTACTATTTCTAACACCTTGCAACCAGTCTTGATCAACAATCACACTACCGTATGGGGATCGTATTACGATGTCTCTACTGGGCAATGGGGTTATGCTTGTTGTCATTCAAATATTCATGCCTCGTATTGTGCTGGTGAAGCTATAATCAATGCTACAGAGTCCTCTGCGGCACAGAGCCTTCTCGCGGTTCCGTCAAAAGTTGATAAACCCCAGTCGTTGGTCGAGCAGCATACTGAAAGTATGCTTTCGAGTAAGAAATATAAGCGAAAAGAACTTGAAGAACCACCGTCTTTAGCCAAGAGACACACTGGAGAGGGAGAGATTCAGCTTGACAGGGATAAACTTGCGCAAGCTATCGAGACAGAACGAGAAAAGAAAAGGAAGGGAAATGCGAATGATGATGATATTCCATCCTTAAAGCGCAAGAAACATAACGGTAATTTATCAAGCCGAAATGAGGAAGTAACAGAAGAGGAGCTAGGTATGTAGAGGATAACCCCAAATTTTTTTACGAGTCCCAAGGTCTGATTTTCTTCTGTAGAAGCATACCGGATGACCCGACGAGCTGGATTTGATGATCCTATGTATAATTATGTTGACAATGAAAATTAAAAAGTGTTATTTGTATTATATTTCTGTTTTCTCTTACAATACCATATTCCCTGGGAACTCTGCAACACGTGGCGGAAGCATTTATAATTGTCCACGGGTTGTCACAGTCTATCAGAAGCGCTATGAAGGTAGTGAATAAACATCAACTCCCCAACGCTTTCTCCTTCACATAATGCAGGGGCTAACTGGTGTCTTTATAATCTCTATTATTGTAATTCTTTCCTTACGCTTCCTTACGTCGAACGTTTTCCAAATAGATAATCGCAACGTAAATGACCTTCTGAAAGGTCTCCTGCAAGGCATATCAATGTATCAGGCTCTCCTTTCGACCAGCCAGTTAATAACTATTGCATTTGCATTTGCAATCGGCGGCAGACTTTTACGTGATTTTATAGTTCAACAAGACCCTTGGAAACTTGCGAGCACTTTAATCGGCGTTGCCTTTGGGGTGTTAATGGCTGATATGCTTTCGTACCTTTATAATGACGAGGAATGGAATATCTTCAATGTTATTGATGAATATACATCAACCAGAAGATCTCGGTCACGCCGACACCCTGTACGTCGGCGTGTCAGCGAACCTCGTCGTATTGAAGATATCCCTTCCCTTTATGAAGAAGCCTCCAGCATTGACTCTCAATCCCACCTTGGCGATCAAGAATTATCAGATACTGAAAAGGAGGTCTCCAGACTACGGGCCAAGGCACTTTATGCTGAAGGGCAGCGGCGAAGATGTCGCGAAGAAAGAAAATGGGCATTGTCGCAAGGGAATTTGGCGCGAGCCTTTCAGCTTCGCTGGCAAATCAAAAAATACCACGCGCTGGCCTTGAGCTTTACTCATGAAGCTGATCAAAAACTAATAGAAAGTCGGTTGATAAGTTGTTGCCGGTATAAATCTCTAACTAGTTAACGTCTTCAGATGACAGGGCAAAACGAATGGTAGCACCTGCTGAAGACCGTGAAACTGGAAGGGATATCGATCAGAGACAACGTCAGATGCCTTTTGTACAAGTCGTCGTGGAGAACGGTCACGAATCTCCAACGCAAGAACCAAAATTGAGCGAATACACTGTTGGGGCTGCTTCACATGAAGAGGGTTCCAGATATAAAACGGAGAGACACGTCGAAAATAAAAAGTAGTTGTTATGCACATGAATCAAAGAATTAACTGATATTGACATTTCTTAGTTTCTACACAGTCTCTGGATTGGGAAGACGAGGAGGTGCTACCTTACGGGTCGAAAGTCCTCCAACTTCAGACACATGGTCACGTCAATTGGATTGACAACCACTTTTTTATTGCTTGCTTGTTGAGACGGCTTCAATGGACTCGTTCACGTGACGACGCATAGTTATAAATAAAAACTGTAAAGTAGATTTCTGGCTAATTCTGAATGAATGCAATGGTGACGGTCGGAAGTCCCAAAAACGCACATGTGATCGGAGTTTAGAGACTCTCCGGGTCTGCTGTGTACCCAATGAATACTATATGTCAGGACAAACAGACAAAAGTATTTCTAAATTGGTTCACCAACAATGGGGGCACAATTCACTCTGCCGTTGAAATTGCTGAATTTCCTGCCATGGGACGTGGCGCTGTTGCCATAGAAGATATCAAGGTTTTACCATTCTACTGCTTGACTCGAAATTTCAATCGATTCACTAAATGTATCTAGAAAGATACCGTTCTTTTTACCCTTCCACGCTCACTAACATTATCTCTGAGAACATCTTCACTCCCAATGAAATTTGGTCTCAAGGCATGGCGGAAACATCGTCTGCACAAGGGATGGGCAGGGTTAATTCTTTGCATGATGTGGGAAGACACTAACGGCGAAGCCGGAAAATGGTTTGGGTATCTTCGTGAGTGGACGAGTATTTCTATCAAAAAAAATCGGGGTTTTGATTTCTTTCACAAGAATCCTTACCCTCAAAATTTACAACTCCCATGATGTGGGCACTGGATGATCTCGCCGAGCTTGAAGGCACCTCAATTTTTGGTTGGTGATAACCGATATCCTAAACATACCCTTTTGATGCATTACTTTCAGATAAAATTGGGAGAAAGTCTGCAGAAGACGATTATTACCAGACTTTACTGCCCGCCATGAAGGTTTGGGTTCTTTTTTGGTGCTTTCCTTTAGTTAATGGTGGTTGCAGACACGTCCAGACCTTTTCGATCCGGAAAAACTAGACATTCTCTATTCCATTGAACAATACCATACGATGGGAAGTCGAATTTTGTCCAGGTGTTTCCATGTGGAGATGTTCGACGAGGACGAAGACGCAGACGAAGGGGCCGCGTGTGACGTTGGTCTCACAACGCAGTCTGATGACGATAATGACACTGATGATGATTCTGATGACGATGAAGATTCCGCTGATGTAGCGATGGTACCCATGGCAGATATACTAAATGCACGGTATAAATCTGAAAATGTAAGTTGCTTGATAACTACAGAAGACGGCCCGCCGGGCTTCCTAACACAATAACTTAGGCTAAACTTTGTTATGAACTCAAAGATTTAGAAATGATCTCGACCAAGGACATAAAGAAAGGCGAACAAATTGTAATAGTATTTCCTCTTTCTCTTAGTTCAGCCCTCTTACAATGCCAGTTCAATACTTACGGTGATCCTCCTAATTCCGATCTGTTACGCCGGTACGGGCATGTGGACATATTTCCTTTAAAGGATGGTATGATCGGGAATCCGGCAGACGTCGTCGAAATTCGACTAGATATTGTCGTTGACGTTCTCAAAGAATTGAAAACGGAAGAGAAAGTCTTCGCGAGGATTGATTGGTGGCTGGACAGAGGCGACGAGTCTGTCTTTTTATTTTTTAAGCATAATCGATTGATCTAAAATGCAATCTAGTGTGTACAATTATGAAATGGAAGGGGATATTCCTAAACCTCCCGAGGAACTTATCTCTTTCATACGTTTATTGACGATGCCCGAAGATGAGTGGCTGAAGACGCGAGAAAAAGGAAAAATACCCAAGCCAAAGTTTGTCCCAAAAGTAGCTAATATACTTATACGAGCTTTGGAATTACGATTAAAGCAATATAAGACAACACTGAACGTAAGTGGCAATACGTTTCATGGGTTTCAAGCTTTGTCAATCGTTCACTTAGGAGGACAAGACTTTACTCCAAACGGACTTGTCCCAAAATAAACGTATGGCGGTTATAATTCGTATGGGGGAGAAACGAATATTAGAGTCCGCAATTCGCGAATTATCTGAGTATATCCCAGTCCCTCAATCAGACCCCCCAGGTCCTCAAAAACGAGTCAGCCCGAGTCATTCTTCCAAAGAACGTTTTTCCAAATCACGAAAGGTCAAATAAAAACCTCAAAGTTCCAGGAAGATACATCCCCGGATCTGTAGATTATGTTCAAAACTCAGCATTCCACACTATAATAATTTTTTCGATATGACTGCGAGAAATTAAAGTACTAATAAAACAAGTATTTCAGAGCGTGCTTGCCGAGTCGTCCACCTTAGCGCCTTACTAAGGAACGTCTTTGTAAAGCTCTTCGCCACCATCATGTCTGTTCTAGCAGAGACTCAAGTTGTAAGACCACTGTTTACATGTATATCATGTTCTGTTGGGTTTATGACGGCGGAGGACCAAAGTAAGTCTTTTTTTAAATATTGTTTTGTTGAAAGTTAACAATCTTTGCATTACCTAGGAGTTCATTACCGGTCAGATCACCACCAGTACAATATGAAGGTATTTCCTCAAATTTTTCGGAGTTGAGGCATAATAATATTGAATTTGTTCAGAGACGTATCGCTTCTCTCCCTCCCATTAGTGCAGCTGTATTTAATGAAAAGGTACTACAACGTCGAGCAGAGACTGCGGTTACAACTTCATTAAATGGAGCTACTTGTGACATTTGCAAGTAAGTTTCTTCGTCCAAGAATGCTATACATGCAGGACTCTTACATATATCTCAGAAAGGTGTATACGACGGAAAATGCTTATCGGTCGCACCTGAATTCGAGAAAACATAAGGAAACCGAGCTCAAATTACAGATGAATCCCCGTCCGGAAGTCCCCAAAAAGGAATTAAAACTTGAACGAAATAATTCCGTAACGACCGAGCCCTTGGATCCTGTGTCTTCTGTTCATACTGGCTCTGGGCAGGCTGTTCCCGAAATGACGTCTGGCTCGACTCAAGAGGAAGAAAGACAGGAAGATGACGCAGAAGGCGGACCAAACGATACAATCGATGCCAAGATTGCAGCTTCTCGACGTCGTTTGACCCCCAATTCATGCCTTTTCTGTAATCATCAGTCATCTTCAATGGAACTCGTGGTGCAACACATGACGGAACAGCATTCATTCTTTATTCCTGATATTGAATATTTGCAAGACCTAGAGGGGTTATTATCGTATCTTGGGGAGAAAGTGGCCGTTGGAAATATTTGTTTGTTTTGTAACAGCAAGAGTCGAGAATTTCGAACGTTAGAAGCAGTTTGGAAGCATATGATTGATAAAAGTCATTGCAAAATCGCGTATGATACTGAGAGGGACCGCTTAGAAATATCCGATTTCTACGATTTCTCATCGAGTTATCCAGGTATCACAAAACAAACGAAAACCAAGGGAGAAACCGTCAGAGTTGTATCGACGGGATCGGAAGACGATGGCGATGGCGAAGAATGGGAGGATGTAGACGAAGAACCAGGTGAAGTAGAACAAGGAGAGTCTACTGACGAAGAAATTTCACGACATGGTCAAATTACATACGGAGATACAGAGTTCGAATTGGTGTTGCCTTCGGGAGCTCGTATTGGTCACCGTTCTTTGCGGCGTTATTATGCGCAATCTTTCACATCATTCCAACCCCCAACCGAAGATCCCAAATCAGGAGCGGCCATAGTCCGTCGTTTGTTAACGGATAAACAATCGGATCTGATTCCGGTCAAAGGAGGCTTTGGCGCATTCGGTTCTGGTATGCAAGTCATCAAGGCCCGTAATCGTGGTGAAGCACGAGAAGCTGGTCGCCATATTCGTGAATTCCGTGATCAGAAACGTAAGGAAGATTATAAGACTCGCGTGGCATTTGTCCATAATCATCAAAAACATTACCGCGACCCATTATTACAGGTGGGATTTAGTTCATATTTGGCTTATTTAATGAAACTGATGTACGTTGTTAGTGAAATATGTTTTGCTGCGGGCGTCGGAGAAGTGTCCTATATATTGGATATTTTAAGGTCGCCTTTTGACCCAATACCATCTTAGTTGTGTTGTTTGAGAAAATGTCATGAGACGTCGCCATCTAAAACTCAAGACGCATTTGTCAGATACCTAAATGTTTACCCTCTCCGATGTAATTATCAAAATTCCACCTCCACCTTCGAGATTTAGATCATCTTTCACACGTGGAAGTCACGTGGCATTCGCGAGACCTCCGGGGGAAAGTTGATTTCTATCGGATTTGGTATTCTCGACAAGCCCTATTCTCATGGGAACAGAAATTTTAAATTTTTAAGGACTTATTTTATTTTATTTCATCATTACAACTGGAAAAGATACAGCGGATACAGAGCCATGAACCGAACGTGAAGTCACACAATAACATAACCGACGAAAGCGAATAGGGTGGTTGATTAGAGAGTGTGGATAAGGAAAAAAACAACAATGAAACTGCGTTATAAAAGAGGTAACCACTGCCCTGTTAGAACATCAAGTTAGTGTTAGATCAATAATATTTCAAAGTTGTGCGCATACCTATTATAATACTCGGCAAATCGAAAACATCTCTTCTGATGGAAAAACAGAACGAACAAGGTACCGGAGCTCCCGAAGGTTTTAGCAGGACACAGTGAGAAATTACCGACTGTGTAGTGTTTTCAAAGGCATGTGCCGCGAACTTCTCGTAATATTCCACAGTTGACTGATTTTCGAACAACTACAGGAAAACGTTAGTCGCGGAACCAATAAACGCCAGTATAATGAATTTTACCTCGAAAATATATTTAGTTTTGCCTAGCAATTCTTCCCGCGTCCAATCGGTCAACATCGTAAATTCGAATCCTACGAGACAAATTTCTCCTGTCCGACGCCAAACAACGGTTGGTGTACCGCCAAAGGATATTAATTTATCCAATTCCTGGTAAAACATCAGCGCATACATTATGTAGACGACAGTTGTATCTCACAATTAACGAGCGCTGAAAACATTTCTCCACGAAAATTTCATCCTCCTCGGTTAAAGGCATTTGTAGAGCAATGAGAGAGGGTCGAACAATAGCGAGAGCTCGGACAACACGTAAAATATCGTTTTTGTCAAACCTAGTGTTGATTGTCATCAAAATTTATCGAACGTTTCGTGACAATTGTACATACCGCTCATGTAGAAATCTCATCAGTATATGGTAACCTTGGGTATAATCATATGGTTTCGTGACAGTGTCGTAAACACTAGAAGGGGGTTTATCTTGTAAATCGTCAAAACTAGAAGAAACATGATTCTTTGAACCATATTGTGTTCTAGGATCAGAGCTATTGGAAAAACCCCATTGCGGCGTCTGATGTAGATAGGAAGGGCGACCACGGACCATAACGCGTTGTCGAGCTGAATCCTGAGATTGCACCGGCTGGTGAACTTGATATGGAAACATATTTTCTCCTGGAGTTCCAGGAGACGAGTTTGATGGTGGGGGAGAAAGAGGGGCAAGGCCTTGCACTTGCGGCTGTGCTCCTTGAGAGTCCACAGAATAAGGTAAAGCCGAAGACGATTGTTGTGCATGCATGTAGGACGGGTCTACCATCTGTGATTTCGTAACATCATTTATAGTTTGTTTATTCGCATTAACGTCTGTCCACGCTGGTGGTTGCGTATAATGCAATTGGGCTTGGGGTTGATGAATGGTGGGAAGCGCATTTGTTTGATGTATAGAAGTAGCAGATGCTGGGGATGCTTGAAAAGACCCCGTATTAGTAGACTGCATTTGTTCCAGAGGGGGGTGATAAGGTGTGGCATTTGCGTATGAAGGTTGAGGATCAGGAGGGGGCTGTTGATGCAAGAAGGGAGTTATTGTGGGCGATCTCTTTTGTGAAGGGACAGGGTGGTGAGGAATTGGTTGCGAAGAAGGCGGCGGCGGCGCAGGCCACGCTGGGTTTGCAAATTGCGGATAGGTGCCATTGACGATGCCACTTTGTGGGTTGACCTCGGCTGGGGCAACTCGAGGATTTTCATCTGAAGTTTCAGGTGGACTTGGATTGCCTAGGATTGCTGTCAACATAGAATATTCGAGATTCGCGGCTTCTGATCCGAAGGAATATGATGGATCAAGTGAAAGATTGAAGAGAGGATCGTTGTCAGATAATTGGGGAGCGTTAACATGAGGATCGAGTTCTTGTCGAGGGAACGAAGGGGGTTGGACTGTAGGAAAAACAACAACATCAATGTTAAAAATGAGTGTGAACGTTTAAACAAAACAATGAGATCATGGGTAGGAACTACCAAACATACGTGAATCGGATGTGTCAACGGCGGTGGCGGATTTTTCACGCCCTTTCTGTTGTTGCTGTTGCAATTTAAGAGCGGCTGTTCATTCAATATTAGATGGAGTGACCACAAATCATTAGAGCAAAGAGATTCCCGATGTGTTTAAATCTGGGAAGAATAGGGGATAGAATTACATGTGACATACCGAGTTCCTCTTCATCCAACAAATATTTGGCCTTCTTCCTAAGACCCTCAGTACATTTATCCGCCAACCCGCGCTTTATACAGCGCTGACAAGGACGAGCTATTGAAAGAGATTTCAGGAACAGCGCGTCTAGTGCCGAGGTCGGAAGAAGATACGTACAGTCATCGCAGGTCAAGTGAGCCTTTTGGCAGTGAAAGCATGCTCTGTTCGCTTTTTTCTTCTTTGGGAGAACTTTCTGATTTCCATTGGCGGAGCTGGAAGCTGCGTTCGGGGAGTTGTCGGGGTTGTTTTCTGTGACAGAGTTTCCACGTTTGCGCTTGGGTTTGGGTAGTCCGCGCTGGGATTTTGGAGAGGATGGATCGAGGTTTTCATTAGCAGGATGTAGAGAAAGAGATGGGTGCGATGTGGATGAGGAAGGGCCGGGTTCTGTTTGTGAGGAGGGACCGGGATACCCGTTGGTATACTGCTGATTTTGGTAAAAACTCGCAGGAGTGAAATGTTGCGGGAGCATGTCTGCGGAAAAATAGAAAGATAAGTGGGGTACGGACAACGCGACAGACACGCGTTCCTCAGATCACTCGACAACGAGCAGGCAAAGAGAGGAAACAGGATAAGAGGGACTAGATGAAGAGCGAAAGAGAGAACGATTAACTGTGTTCGGCTACTTCCGGTAATAATCGACGGGCGTTTACTCAGAACAGTCTCTTAGACGGAAACAGTTTGACAGCTGACAAAAATAATATTTTTACTTCATCATTTAGGGTGTTTATTTTCACATTCTTTTTTTTTTTTTTTTTGTAAAATAGGAACCAAATAATGTCGCATTTTCTTTCGAAACTTGCTCGTATTCTCGGTCCTCGTCAGGCCGAACTCGAACTGAAATGGTTGCGTCAGTGCGCCTCAAACGAACTCCAACTTTCGCAGATGGTCAAGCGCAGAACACGAGGCGAACCATTGCAATATATTCTTGGTTAGTCTATCTGTGTTTCTAAGTATTATTATTGAACATGGCAATCAATATATAGGCACTCAACCTTTCGGTCCACTCGATATTCTTGTTCGACCACCAGTTTTGATTCCTCGCCCCGAGACGGAGCAATGGACGTATGCACTTGCTGATAAAATAATTCACCGGTATAAACCCTTAAAAGACCCTCATCCGACGACTCTCACCGTCCTTGATCTTTGTACTGGGACAGGTTGTATCCCACTGCTTCTTTGCACCCTGTTAACCCCTCACGGTATTCAAACCGAAGCTATCGGTGTTGACATTTCATCAGCGGCATGCCTGCTTGCCCAGGAAAATATTATATCAGTTAAATCGCATTTTCCTTCCCCCCTTTCAATCCGTATTCTTCAGAGGAACCTCTTCGAACCCAACTTCTGGTCGAGTATTCGCGATACACTGTCACCTCGTTCACTCGATATAATAACCGCCAATCCTCCGTATATTTCTGAGGATAGCTGGAGAAAGCTTTCTCCAGAGGTAAAGGACTGGGAGGACCCGGTGGCGCTCCTAGGCGACCCTGCTGTTGAGAATAGTGTTGATATTAGGAGAGGACAGGGACTGACGTTTTATCAGCGCATCCGTGATCTACTTCTGGACTGTACTATGATATCCCCTTGTTGCATCTTGGCTTTGGAGATTGGGGAAGACCAGGCCTCAGCAGTAACGAGTCTATTCCGCGGACAGTTCCATGACATACAGATTTGGAAAGATGGTTGGGGAAAGGATAGAGCTGTGTTTTGTACGATGGAACGAAATTAGTCCGAATCTGGAATGCGTGCCAAAAATATCCCCGGCTTCTTATATTTGTGGCATTTTCTCTCACCTACTATAAATACAGATAAGCAAAGGCGTCATGGGAAACGTTAATGCATTTGGTAAACATGGGACGGTAGGGACATCAACCAGGTAACTTACCACCTCACCTTTGTGCATTTATGACTAACTTTAGAACGTTTGATCGCAGTGCTGAGTGCACAGTATCCTGAAGTCGCTGCTCTTGCCACAGATTGCTGTCAATCAATCACATTTGTTGTTCAAATCCCTCCTCAATTATGCAAGTATTGCCCAAGGGTTATAACTGGAAAAAGATACGAATGCTCTGAGAAAGAGATACTGATGACATGGCGTTGAACCCGGAGGTATGTTTAATAATTATTTGTGAAGCAGGCCGAGTCCATGATCTCCAGATTTGTTATGCAGGTTAGCGGGTATCATAACACATTTGTTTGTTTGTTTTTGCACGTGGATAATACCTAAGTACATGCGGATGTAAAGGTGACCGGTAACTTATGTCACAATGCAATTACGGTGTTATGTCGATCCCACCGCTCCTTTCACTCATCTCTCGCTGAAAAATGACCCTACATCCAAACGCAATAGTTGGTTTGAAAGTTGATGGCAATAGCATTCAAATCGTTGATCAGCTTCAGCTGCCACACATTAAAACGTATATACACATCAATTCACCTGATGAAGCCTATGATGCTATCAAGTCCATGAAAGTAATTGAAGAACCTGATTGAAGGTGTTTTTTTTTTGATAGCTTTGATATAGATCCGAGGGGCTCCTGCCATTGCTTCTCTTGCTGCTTTATCAGTCTCTTCACTACTCTCTCGTTCGCTTTCTGAATCACCAGCTCCTCGGTTCCTTGCATCACCAGATGCCTTAAAACAATACTTAAGGCCAATTCTTTTACATTTGAACAACGCTCGTCCAACTGCGGTAAATCTCGGTGGTGCTATCCGTCGATTAGCAACTATACTTGACCAATACGTTGGTAATGAAAATGAGCCTGCTGCTCGAGAGTTGGCGGGGGCGTTAATAACTGAAGGAAAACTTGTCGCAGATGAAGATGTCGGACGTAACATTACTATGTCCAAATATGGGGCTGAATGGGTCTGTCAGCAACCTAAATCTTTGAGGACACCGAAACTCAATGTCCTGACCGTCTGTAACACTGGCAGTCTGGCCACATCGGTGAGTGGGTTCGTTTTCTTTGATCGTGTCATTTGTATTCATGCATAAATTGTAGGGATATGGAACCGCATTTGGTCTCATTACTCGTCTGCATGAAATATCCAAGCTGGAAGATGCCTTTTATACTCAGAGCACGCCTTATCATCAGGGATCTAGATTAACGGCCCTGGAGTTGCAATCATTAAGCATACCATCTACGATGATCTGTGATAGTATGGTCGGTTCGTTATTTCAACACAATGAGGTCCATGCCGTAGGTATGGCGCTGGCGATATTGGCCTAACCGAGTGCGTTGCTGACATGTAATAGTTGTCGGAGCTGATAGGATTGCGAGAAACGGCGACACTGCTAACAAGGTGGGCTAAATCCTTCGTACTGCAATAACCATTGACGATAACACCAGATCGGGACTTATAATGCCGCTGTCCTTGCCAGGCGCCATGATATACCCTTCGTGGTAGTTGCACCAATAAGCACAGTAGATATGGACATTCCGGATGGATCCCAGTAAGTCGATATACAAGTATTTATATTTTTTATTATCTGACTACGTATTAGCATCCCAATTGAACACCGACCTGCGATAGAGGCCTGCCTAGTCCGCGGAGTATCATATCCAGTTACAAACCTTCAAACTCCTCAACCGGTTACAGTTCAGTTTACCCCTTTAGGTATAGACAAAGTCTATAATCCAAGTTTCGACGTTACTCCAGCCGAGTTAATATCTGCTATTGTTACTGAGAAAGGCGTGGCTGTTAAAAGTCTTGAGCATAGTTCTTTTGATCTGAGTGCCATTATATAATTAAGATATTCTGTGTATACGAGTTTATAAATAAATAAAAAAGACGTAGAATCTAATACGGTACAGTTACTCCCGGGAGGATATCGCTGGGTAAATTAACAGACTGCTTGACAAATCATACTGTGTCCTGTACTGAGGCATATTCACTCTCAATTCCGGGTTCCAACAAGGCGGCATGAAATAGAATGAGAAAGCTTGAAGATCCGACCAGCCAAAAGAAGGTTGTAACAGGCGAGGCGAACCATAACAAGGGCATTCCAATTACAAAAAGTCCGATGTATAGAGTCTTTTGAGTAATGACGTGGTCGCCTACTTGCATCGGTTCCGGAGCTAGAGATACATTCATGCATGTTAATAAGAGTTTCGCCCAAACAGAAGGACTAGCATACCCCATTTATTGATAACTATGAATCCCCCAGTCAACAGAACCAAGGCAATAAGCAATAGGGGAGTGGTCAATCTAAGAAGTATAAAGAGGAGATCGATATAATAAGAAGAATTACTCACAGCGCATAAACGGCAAGGGTAGCAATGACTAGTCCATAATTTCCTGTTTAATTCTCAATGAATATGAAACTACGCTTAGAGGCAGTTTATAATAGGTTCACCAGAAAAATAACGAGTATTATAACTGATACGCTACAATAGGACAGTCACGATTAAAAATCTTGAAAGAGTAAAGGTAACCTTTACCGAGGTTGCTTGGTTCAAATCTGCAGGTCGGGATATACGATTATAATCGAAAAATTCTCCCACTGGGCGGAGTGCACTAAGCCGGGTTTCCTAAGAAGATACTTTGTCAAAACTTGCTCGGATAGGAAAGAGAAATATTGACTCTAAAGGATTTGATTTGTTCTGGAACAGCTAAAAAGACGTTCATGGCTGTTTGAGAGGGATAAAGCTTATAGCTTTGAGAAGGATTGAGGTAAGGTTAATAAAAGGGAGGTGCGAGGTGAAACTGAGCTCCGTATACGAGCGCTAAGCGTAAACAACGGCGCAGTCACGCAGTCACACGCAGCTCACCACCGAATACTTGCTCTTGACATGATCCGAAGGAATCCCACCTTGATCCCTTTGGAGGATGCGGATGTCTCTGATGTTAAAGAATTCATAGCAAAGAGGAAACTAAGCATAGCGGAGCTGGCCCTGAAGGATGGAACAAAAGATGACAAAAAGGTTCCTTTTGTTGCAGCTGAAGATTCTAAACGCAAGCGAGAAGCGATGACAAAAGAGGAGAGAATCGGGTCCAGATAGTTTTATGGCATTTATATATCGTAAGTTTACCTACTACGATGTGCAATATAGAATAATAAACAACAGAAACAGGGTTGACTATTCTCCCGCCTCCTTCACTGGTTCAGAAACGAATGTCGGAATCCTTGTTAAAATTTGTAAATATTACTTGAAAGCAATGATTTGTACAACATACCTTTGAGATCATGTGCGTCACAAAAGGTAACTAAATCCATCCTCTGTAGTTGCATGCATGTAGTTCGCAAACACTCCCACAGAGCCGAGGAAGTAATACCGCGTGTGTCACTGCTAGAGGTGTCAGTCTCTTGCAAAACTAGAGCATCCAAAACATGTCGGGCCGCTTCATCGTATTGCTATGAGGACATGATTAAAATAAAATACATAGTAGTATGTATGACGCACCTTCATATTTATGTAGGAAATACCGAGATTGAATCTTGTGGATTGTCATTCCTTTGTCTTCTAAAGATCCTACAGACGACATACCTTGCTCGGATATACGAGGGATTAAGGGCCAAGGCTTGATAATAATACCAAATTGCGCTCTTCGCCTGACCACTATTGGCTAATGTAGCACCAACTCGGTTGTACAATAGCCAATCCTATAAACATTTCACAAAGTCATTCCGCAAGAAGAGAACGTCCCATACATTAGGTCGCACGCTCAAAGCCGTTCGGAAGCAATCTTGGGCTCTTTCGAAATCCTAAGTTACTACGTCATACAATCATTGGCATCGCCATTACGGAAAGCATACTTCGCTTGTGTTCAACACGATCCCCAATGCGGTTTGGAGATCCGCATCGATTGCTCCATCAGACGTTTGTCTTATCAACGACATAAGTCTTTGCATTAATTCTCCATTCTCTTGACCGTCTAGGGTTGGAATTGCTTCATGGTTATAACTGCTATTGTTATCCAGCCAGCTCCTAATTGCGCTATAAGCCCCAGACTTGTCACCTTCATTAGTATAAGATACAGCAAGAGCAAGCCATGCGTCCAGAAATGAAGGGTTTAGTTGTGTCGCTCGTCGTAAAGCTAATATTGCGCTTTGCTCTCGTTCATTTTCCTGTTGTTTAACTCCTAGTTGATACCAACGCGTTGGATCGCGGGGGTCTTTTTGAACAGCCGCTTCCAACTCTAGGAGCGACTATAATAAGAATTAATTAGGAAATCACTGATATAGGGCAACCATTGACAAACCTCTGCCCGTTGTTCACCGAGGGTATGAGAACTATGATTTCCAAGTACAAAATCTGTTTGCAAATATGGATTATTCGCCTGGAAAGGATAACTGCTAACCATCTTGATCCCAGTCGAAGTAGCTTCAAATTTTTCCCAGTCTTCCTGTAATCTGTCCCATTCTGGGTAACGCTGAAAACCATCCTGCATAGAAGTGTGACTCCAATACTGTTGGTAGGCGGCGTTTTCTTCTTTCCAATACCGATCATCGTCAGTTTCGACTTCATTTCTCATCTGGGTTATACTGTCCATAACGGGGGGCGCCGGCCTCGTGGAAGGACCCGCTGTTAGGGGGTCGTTCCGATCTAGATGGAAATCCTGTACCTGAGTAGTATTTTGGACAAAAGCATCCGCAAATCCGTTTTCCGGTTTTGATCTGCCTTTGCCTTTGCCATCGACAGTATTGCTGGGATTACTTTGCACCATTTCAGAGCCTTGAATTGTCATTTCCTTATCTCTCAACTGTCTCATTAAAGACAAGAAGGAAGAATTCTTAAATTTAGGATTTAATTCTTCTTTGACAGCGTCAATAAGCAGAGCCGCCGTTTTGGAAAGTTCGTCTGCGTCTGTCGGTTGTTCGTGGATGATGTCAGCCG
This sequence comes from Clathrus columnatus, assembly GCA_020884735.1. Classification (NCBI taxonomy): domain Eukaryota; kingdom Fungi; phylum Basidiomycota; class Agaricomycetes; order Phallales; family Clathraceae; genus Clathrus; species Clathrus columnatus. The sequence goes on from BPWL01000001.1 coordinate 1,890,852, forward strand.
GGGGATTGATTTGATTAAAAGTAACAAGTTCTTCTGAGGGAAAAAAATGTTCCCAAAAGCTTTCTCTGTTAGCCTGAGCTTCAAGGCTGTCCCGTTGAGGTGTACTTCCCATGTGGAAAGGTCTGGATACTATAATCTGGTCAGCAGAAATAATATTCTGTGAAATACGAAACAAACCTAAGGCAAGCGGAAGCCCTGAACGATGCTGAAAGTGAGTATCTGGTAACTGGCCCTGAGACGGTTCAGTAATAGAGTTAATTTCGGGAGAACGTAAAATCATTTGGTTAAGGTTAAGGAAATCGCTCGACCATGACGAATTGCCAGCTGAATTAGATTGAGGTGTGAAAGCGTTAACTGGGCTCTTCACTTCGGGAAGATTGATTCTCAATGAGTGGAGATCAAAGGAATTAAATGATTGGTGGTATGGAGAAGGTATTGTTCGTGATTGCTCATCCGCAAAGAAACGAGCTGCTTCTTGGAGGGTAGAATTCTGCGGAACTTGGGTTCGGAAGCTCTTGTTGAACATGTTAAGTGTTAATCCATGGTACTAATTATTACTGACCTGTTGTGAGCTACTTGCTTGTCCTATTCCAAAGAAATCCTATCGGATTTTAATTTCCAAATTAAAGTTACCGTAACCTTGTCAATACGTCTACTCACCTGTTGGATTCCACGATCTGTATCAAGTTGTTTTGTGAGTGACCTCAGAGGATTCACAGGCCCACAATCAGATCCATCAAAAAGAGTGGATAAAGCCATGAGAATGAGAGGTGTAGAAGTCAAAATAAATACTACTACTAGACAGTGGCGACTTATAAGTGATTAGTAAGAGAGAGTGTCTATCACGTGATTACATAATTGTATACTTTCACGATTCGAGTCCCGGACTCCCGGCCGCGGAGCCGTCTAGTTCTCCGTACTCACATTTATGTATAAAGGTATGATCCTTACCGCCCTGGCAAACACTTGAACGAAATTCAGTCAATGTGCCAACATGTGCTGTATTATAACACCTCGGGAATGTAATCCGGGATTCCCGGTTTGTCAAAATTCTAGTATTTATTCAAGTTCCTCGGATAGGTGGACAACGATAAATCAGGTATATTCTTCGGTCAGCATAAAAAAATATTATTATGGCAACTGTAGATTATTTTTGTCGGTTTTTATTTATTAAAACATTCATTCACCACCAGTGTGATAAATGAGCTAGCTTGCTGCTTCCTCTTCGACGTGATCGATTGTAAATCACAACATAATCATAACACATCACCATCTAGTTAGGAGGCAAATCCCTAGAATCCGGTGTTAATTTCCTTTCCTTATCAAAGGAGCTGGAGGTTGGTTAGAAAATACCTTTAACGAACGGATCGAGTTTATAGTCGGACAAGTCAATTTTCTCCATTATTTGAGCTTAATTCTGATCGATCGAATTCCTTCTGTAATGGAGTGAGTTCTGTAAAAATATTTAAAACTATCCCAAGGGAGTTTCAGTTCAGGAAGACATTAACGGCGGAGTCGATATTACCTTTTTAAAATGAGAGCCAAGTTCGCTTTTTCAACGTTATATTGGGTAAAAAAACGGGAAAAAGAGGGGTTTATGGTCGCAGGTCTGACGTGAGTCAAGAATCATTCTCATCCTCCTGAGGCTTTGGGATTACAATCGGCTGGATCCGATCGCTATGAAAAAAATCCAAAACAAAAGGGGGATAAAAGCCTATATCTTCCTTAACAGGTAAAAGACATGAAGTGAAAGATTGTTTCAACGATCCTTGATAGGCACGCCAGTGGTTACTACCAGGAAGCATCTACACGGACCAACGACAAAGGAAACGTAATAAGCGACCAATTCTGCCTATAAGAATTAGTGAGAATTAGTACTTAGCAGACATGTATATTCATATCTTATCTTTTTTTACTCAATTTTTTATCCCCCTCCCCCCTAGCCTATTTTTTTGGCGTTTCCGACCAGGCCGTTTTTCCTCACTGAGAAGGAGGTATTGGGGCGTGGCAAAGACGTCGTTAAAAATTTTATCGTGCCAGCCGAGTTCAAAAATAGCATAATTAAATGGAGTCTACAACATTGTTCTCTGAAACAGATCTTGTCTAAACGGGTGGCTCCGCTCATGAGGGGGTAGTAGTCATCTGTAATGCAGGATCATAATCCAAGCGTATCAAGGTTGTATGCTGGCTGATCTCAAGTCTCAAGCTTTATGTGAGCTGTGGCGTATTAGTAGCCATCAAAGGGAAAGGATTATGCATGTATTGAAACATTCCACAGCCACCGATTCTCTTCGCACACATGGTTTAATCACGAAGTACCCCAAGCGAGCTAGTCCGCGAAGAAAACTTAGGAGAATCCCGAGTAAGTATAATCTCATGCGGATACAAAAATTAATAAATGGGAAAAGTTTTTTGAATATTCCGCCCCAAAATACTAACTTTACGAGAAAGGATACGAGAAGCTGGGAGCGCTTTGTGAAGGTTAACCCTGCTTCTATCATTTGTACTTTTCTTCAAATTATGCGTCCGCGGAAAGGCTTTCAATCTGAAACATTCTTACAAAAGAAAAACTCAAATATTTTCCCCAGTAGAAAAAATTTAACGGGATTTTCCTTCTCGAGATGAATGCATGTTATACTTTAATATCTGGAAGATCAAGGACAGGGAAAATATTCAATCCACAACGCGGTATCTTCAAAGTGAAGAGGGTGGAAGGTGAATAAAAACTGCTAAATTTTTGGATGTCAATTCAGGCACTAGTGTAGTAGCTATGTATGTAGTCTGGCACACGTGTTTGCCGCCGGTGCCAGGCCATTGATGAATCCTGTTTCACAAACACCTACTCAATTTCCACTTGCTGTCACATATAAACAAGTAACTAGTTTTACAGGTCTATACTAACTCGATACAAGTTCTTCGAGGAAAACTGAGAGTATAATACATCTTCGAGCCTTTTAAGGATACATATACTCTAAATACTAGCGAATGGTATTAAAAGGTCTTCTCGATTGTTATCCGACGAATAATTTAGTGGCTGAGCACCACAGTTATTGAGGTAATGTGTTTGAAATAAAATTCGACAACTCACGAGTCTCCGAGTTGCCCCGGGATACATAATTCGTATCACGAAAATCATAAATGTATAGGATGTGTGTTCCAAGAAATACAGAATCATCAAAGTGATGCATAACTTTTTTGATGATGTCTACTAATCAAAACAGGTGGTGGGGCAATATTCAGAAACGACATATGACATGACAAAACGTTTGATATGGATACAGTACTAATAGGGTAGGGTTCTATATGAAATGAGCGACTGTTCTTTTTTTTTTTTTTTCAAATATAGAATCCCTCCGCTTTAGCTGTGATAATTTTCCGATGATGTGCCCCCCGTCGGTGGTTTCTCCAGGACTAGGGGAATCGGCTGGAGGTGATGAGGATAGATTATCCTGATTTCCTGCTGCCTGATAGTGAACTACTTTACATTCTGAACCCCCTTCAGAGCGAACTAGTCATCTTTCAATAAAAGCCTGAGTATTGATAATAAATATTTGAAGCTCACGATGACGGTTTAAAGCGTCTGGTCTCGAGAAGGATTTCCCGCACCCATGACATAAATGAGTCCCAGCTTTGGTAGAATGTAGTTGATAGTGCCGTTTGCAATCATGTTGACGGGCAAAAGCCTTGTCACATCCTGGCCATTCGCATGCAAAAGGTCGTTCCGAAGTATGCGATCGTAAATGTCCTAATGGCATGCATACTCAGAAACTAGAGAAAAATAATAATAACACTTCGCCTTATTCACCTTTGAGATTAAACCGCCTTGTAAACGTACTGCCACAGCCAGGAACAGGACATCGAAAATTAGCATCGTTTCGACGTCTGTTGGCACTGGCGTTTTGTGTAGCCGTGGTTGTAACTTGTTGCCTTTCGACTTGAAAAATTGGCGGAAGCCGGGGAACAACAGAGGACCCATAAGGATCGGCTGAAGGACCAGCAGTCTGAGATAGAACACCGGACATTTGCATTTGCTGCGCATAAGTCTCATCTCCATACGAAGACATTGGGTCTGAATAATTGGCTGACGAATCTGAAGAAGAGGAACGAGTCGTTCGGGACGAGGAGTTCAAATCATATGCGGTCGATGAGCCGTGTGGTACTAGGGTTGGTTGAGAGTGGACATAACGAGTAGGGTAGTATTGCTCTTGTTGAACAGGCGTTGGATAACCGTATGAGTGACTTTGTATATGAGAACGAGAAGATTGTTGAGTTGTACTTGACTGAGCCGCTTCTGTCTGAGGTTGAGGAACTGCCTGCAGGAGTCCTCCTTGGGGACGTTGCGAAGAGAAGTAAGGTTGACGGGGGTATTGCTGAAAATTAGGATATGTGTACGTATGTGTCTGAACGGGCAACTGCTGCCAGGATTGTTGGGGTTGAAGTTGGGGTTGAATTTGTTGTGGTCGATGTTCAAGAGTATCATAGTGGTCGGCGTTTGATGGGTATGTATCGGGTTGAGTGTGAAATTGCTGGTAATAGTAAGGATTAGATTGCTGATCCATTGCTGAACGGGGAAATGAGACAAAGTTGTCGTTGAAAAATCGGTCTTTTTTAGTGTGTCCATAAAGTGTAGATACGACTTGGACATAACCGGGGCTGTGTCGATAAAATGACAGTGAGTATGATATTTGGGGCGATTCCGAGATAATTATAACTCACGTGGCCGGGACGGTAAACTGATAACCTAGGATTGCAGCATTACCCACCACGTTATTACAATATCCAAGCGCATCTCTTCAACGCCGACATCGCTTGTTACCAAATTATGTTCACCTGCCGGTCCGAAAGTTGCCTATGCCGAACACAGCTTCTTGTCTCCGGCGCTTCAATAAATCCGCTTCCGAAACCAAGCCCGCCGTGTGTTTGGATCGTTTTGACGTCAAGAGGGCCTTGTCCCTGGGTTCTGTTGACGTTTCCTCATTTATACCAGCCCTATCAAATTTCCTTTTTGGAACAAACACGACCCCCTCGTCCGTTTCAGTTTCCGAGGTATGCACTGTGCCGTATCCATATCCATACGTATACCTCCCCTTTCGAAACATATCTTCAATCCAGCATCCCATCCAATCAATTACACCCTCCGCTTTGGGTAATATCGCCGACATTTGTAAGAACCCATGACTCCAACCTTCAATAATTGCCAGTGTTACCCAGTCTTCATTGCTGCCCTTTAATATTTGCTCGTCCATTTGACTCCATCTGCAATTGGTCATCGTTTGGTGTGTAAAGTTGGCTTCTTCCAACTCCTTTTTACGCAGTCGTTTTGCTTCTCTAATTCGACCAGAAAAAATCACACTATCATCAACAAACGGGTCCTTTTCTCCGCAAGTGATCAAAATAGGAGGAAACTGTGCAAGTAATTCACTGGGTGCCAATATTGGCGAAATCCGGTAATCCGTTGCAAAATCTGGATTCGAATTAGGTCCAATATACAATATCGCCATGGCTCTCATCTTTTTCCCCCCATTATATAAAAAAAAGGGGAAATCAAAGAATATTCAAAAATTACGTATTAATATCTTACCATTCCTGGGGAGATGATACGGTCTTGAAAGTAACCTGCTCTACTAGTCATGGTTAGTCGAGTCTTAATTGACGCTCTCGACCTTTCTTCTGTATCTTCCGAAGAAACATCGTGTATGTATTTTTCGCAATATTCAAGATTACGAATTGATTGTGCGTTAATTTGAGAGCCCTCTTCTGCGCACTTTGAAAACGAATCAGGCGACCAAGCTGTTCGCCGTTTATTGTCCCTTTCTAAATCAAATGAAGTTTTTGAACACCTTCTCCATACTCTAAGCGTTGGATCCATGGTTCGCAGACCTTCGACTACCGCCAACGGACCTTCTTTCGTATAATGATCTTTCTGTTGAGCGAGTCCGCTCAGGTTAATTATCGATTGCTCGTTTCGCAGAATGCTCAATGTCTCAGGAGACATCCAAGAGGTTAGGTTGAAATCAAGAGCCGGGTATGCAAACACCAAAGCAATAGGACGTGTGATCGACTCCTGAGTTTCCAAGATTTTGAACATAACCCCAGCTACTAGATTGGCCCCTCTAAAATCATCCAAAGTTACCAATTTATGGGATAATTCATTAAAACCGGACTTACGCAGAATCCCCACTTATAATAATGTTCAATTTCCTAGCACTATGCATCCCCAGAACCCGTCCCTTGCTACTAACTATTTCGCGATAAGCGTAATAGCACTGATTAATTGCATGGGGATAAGGATCTAATACCGTGTCAATAAACAAAACATGATGTTAACTCAAGTATTCACATTCTGGAGCCTTGACATAATCCAGAGAAAGAACGGGTCGTCTACAACGCATCGCCCAGCCCCGAAGACGTTCTTCGTGATGTTGAGGACTCATACATATAAACCCACCACCGGGTATATCCAAAAGTAAATCGCTCGATTGAGATAATTCCAATTCACTCCCGTTGAAAAACAACCAACCCGTTACGGAGTTTTGTGTTCCCAAGCTTAAAGGAATTGGTATACGAATTTGTCTCACAATACAAATTGAGCGTCGCTGCGTAAACGTCAGAAGGCGAAGCTAAAGAAATATGAAGTAGTGAATAAAGTCAAGTCAAATAGTAAATGCTTACATAGGAATTAGTGGTTTTCTCCCAAGTTGTTCTCAAAAAGTCAACTGTACAAATTGCTCTATACTTTCGAAGCTTCGGACATTGAGGGTTAGGGACTAAGATTAGAAGATTTGTTTTTTTTTTATTAAAAAAAACGCACTTTTTCTTCGGCTTCGTTGGCATAAATAATATAGTAAACGGAAAACAATATGGATAAAAAATCGCGAAGCCATTTCGGTCGAATATTCATAGCTGTGGCAAAACCGGCATCTAATCCTGTCACTAACCAAGTGGCTCGGTAGTACGATCGAGAATACTGAAAAAATTGTTTTAATTATGAGTCGAATTTATCAAACGGACATATTATTTACCAGTAGGGCGAGTGGCTCTGGACCTGCACTATTTTATAAGTCGGAATTGAATACGATTAACCTAGAAACACGCACAATTCAAGCCCAAAATGCTTTCCAAATTCTTTCCTGCGTAAACTAATGTGCAAACACCTACTGTAATTTGCCATGGCGAGAATTTCTCTAAACGAAAATTGGATTAATTCAATCTCACCAGACTCTAAGGGTCTAAATTGGACATTGTACTTACTACAAATGCGATTCATCTTTCGAATCAGGCATAAATTTGGCCCTGAAGGATCTCCAATCCGCAACCGCCACAGCCAAAACAAAACAATAAATACGACCTTTTAAAGATTCCTTGAATAACGTACACAATCAGTTTCTTAAACTATCTACCTGTGATCGTTTCCATATAGGGTTTGGACGTCCGAGTAGATGATCAATCATAATAAATTAATATAGGTGTGTTCGTTTGGATAGAAACCAACATAGAGTTATGACATAGAGGTAAGATGGTCTTGAAACATGTGATTTGAAAAGTTGCTGTCCAATCAGATTCCGGCGACTGAATTATGGTGTCGATGACCAGGAATGAGGCTCTTCTGATTAGTCAAGAAAAAGGCACGCACCGCCTGAACAGAATTAGACTCGACCTCAAGGTAAAGACAGGTAAAGTGTTTACCGTGCATAGCAATCGGTAGCATTCATGACTTTTTCAAGCTGTAGATCTTATGTCAATTAAAGCAATAGATTCGCTCTCGGTTCATCGCCTAACTTCTGGACAAGTCGTAATTGACCTGCAAACAGCCGTGAAAGAACTGGTAGAAAATAGTCTGGATGCGAATGCCACTATTATCGGTACGTTAATTTTCAATCAGCTTGGATATATGAACCAACGGCATGTAATAAGAGGTCAGATTTAAAAACTATGGTGTCAAATCCATCGAAGTTAGTGATAATGGCTGTGGCATACGCGAACAAGATTACAGCTGTATCGGTACGATATGACAGCGTCATTGGTGTTAATGGAATCTAAAGATGTATATCGCAGCTTTAAAACACCATACCTCTAAATTATCAAGTTACTCAGACTTAGCTACGGTCCAAACATATGGCTTCAGAGGCGAAGCCCTATCATCTTTGTGTACCCTTTGCTCCTCTCTTACAGTCGTAACGGCGACAGGGGAGCAAGCTCCCATTGGTACTATTTTGGAATTCAATCAAGATGGTAAACTCAAAACTTCCCGAAGTAAAACGGCAAGGAATGTATGTCGGGGACCACAACTTGAAGTATGTCTTGGTTACGCGCTGATACTTTACAGAAAGGCACCACAGTTACTGTATCAGAGCTCTTCAGGCCTCTTCCCGTAAGAAGAAAGGAATTTGAAAGAAATATAAAACGTGAATTTGCGAAGGCACTGTCGACTCTACATGGTTATGCCCTTGTCCCTTGTACTAAAGAAAACAATGGTGTTCGTTTGGTCGTGACTAATCAAATAGACAAAGGGTAAGCTTCTAATGAATGTTTTCTCGTAAGTTTTTACTTCCGTCAGATCTCGTTCTGTTCAGCTACAGACGGATGGCTCGTCATTGAAAGCTTCCGTATTGAGTTTATGGGGTCCCAGGTCTCTTGACAACATCCTCGATCTGGATCTCACATTTACTGTAGAAATTAATCGTTCTGCTATCCTAAAAAAGCGCGGTTTTCAACAAAACAGGTCAGTTTTAATATTCATCCGTATCAACATCATATCATCTGTTTATCAAAAGTATACCCGTCAAAGTCCAAGGTTTAATATCGAAGTTCTCACCAGGATGTGGTCGAACAAACACTGATAGACAGTTTTTCTTTGTTAATGGTCGCCCTTGTAATCTCAACAAGGTAACTTGGAGTCCTTCTTTTCATCATTATTTTCTGACATTTAGACAGATTCAGAAAGTTCTGAATGAGTGCTATCGGTCATTCAATTCTGGACAAGTTCCATTTCTCATTGCTGATTTCCGTCTTCCTACCGGTATTGTCCTTATTTTGTTGAAAAACTGTCATTAATTCAAATTGTCAGATGCTTGTGATATTAATGTATCGCCCGATAAACGTTCCATATTTTTGCACGATGAAGATGCTTTAATACAATCATTGAAGGTAGTCTAGTCAAGTAACAATGTGTGTCATTACTTATGCCAGCCAAGATTAGCATTGAAAACGCTTTTTCGTCTTCTCGGTGGACTTATAGTACACTCTCATCATCCGTAATGAATGAATCATTTCCCCCTTCAGAGACGTCAAGACCGTATTCCAATGATGAAAGCGCAAGGAAGCCCCCAAAGGATTTGATAACAAGGAGTAACGAGGGTTTGTCTCCATCCAGTAAATTATTATCTTATACCCCGTTATTCAATGAGGCTGTTTTGTCGAGTTCAGATATAGAGTACGAAGTGAGTGATAAACGACATCATCAAGATTTTACCGAGGTAATCGATACATCCACACCCTCTTCGACACCAACGCCAAAAACAGTACAACACTCATCTCGCTCAACGAATGATGAAGGCCTTGAGGAGGCCGTCGAACCGCCCATGAAACGTTTAAAAATAGATTCATCCGGAAAGAAAATCGGTATTTCAAAATCACCTCAGCTATTACTCAATACCAAAGACGCTGTTTGGAGTCCACGACGTACCAATGGAGAGGTTCAAAGGCAACCCAAAAAGAACAATGTCACTAAATCGTCGGGCACTGTACAGATGGCGTCCATTGATAATTTGTCCAACGTCGAGAAGGCAAATGCGAACGTGTCCGAGTTACAAACTCCAGACACCGCCTGTGATGAGCCGCAAATTTTGACGCAGCTAAACCACGTACAAGAGACTTCTGATGGTACTTCTAAAACACAGTCCCATCTGGCCCAGTCTTCCACCAATGGTTTCTCCAATGAATTACCTAGTACTAGGGTCAACACAAATCCACGCAGTACTCCACAGCCCGTTCATAATTCCACCACGACGGAAGTAAAACGAACCACTGTTAAGAAGGCTAGTCTAAAGATATGCCTTCAACGTTTACGTGCTATATGGCGGCGTTCACGTCTTGAGGCAACTTCCCATAGCAATATTCCTGTGCGAATATCTGATCCCCTTGGACAGCTTGCCGGAATCACTAGTGATACAACAGAGGCGGAAAGAGAGTTGACTCGTGTCATACATAAAGAAGACTTCGACTGCATGCAAATACTCGGGCAGTTTAATCGGGGATTTATAATAGCACGCGTAAGGCGCGATGGAAAGGGCACATTCCCTATCGACGATCTTTTTATCATTGATCAACATGCGGCAGACGAGAAATACAATTTCGAATCCTTACAACAATCGACGAAGATCAAGTCTCAAAAGCTTCTTAAGCCCCAGTCTATCGAATTGACATCAGCGGAGGAACTAGTCGCTATGGAAAACATTGATGTTTTGCAAGATAACGGATTCGAAGTGCAAGTTCAAGAAGATGCACTTCCTGGTAGTGGCAATCGGATTCAACTTGTATCGCAACCTGTCAGTAAAAACATAAATTTTGATACCACAGGCGAGTTTCGTGTTTTTGCATCATTCTGTCGGGGCATAACTCTTTCCTACTGATTTATAGATCTTACTGAACTTTTACATCTCATACAAGAATCCGGAAATAAAATGGTTCGTTGTTCCAAGGCTCGAGCCATGTTTGCCATGCGAGCTTGTCGGATGAGTGTAATGATAGGGATGCCATTGACGGCAAAACAGATGACAAGCGTAAGTTGACTTCTAATTTTATATACTGTTTTTTTATTATGTATTTAAAGATAATCCGGCATATGGCATCAATGGAGCAACCATGGCATTGCCCGCATGGAAGACCTACCATGCGACATCTCGCTAATCTTCATTCCTTTGGACATTCAAGGAGGTGCATGGACTGGACTGCTTTCGCTCGCTGATCATATCCGGAGGAAGTAAATTAGTTTTGATTTTCATATGATTATCTGTATCAAGAATATAAACTACCAATATAGGTTATCGTATCGTTATCTTATGCTTATGTATGTGAGAAAGTGATGTATATCGAGAATATGAAAAACGTGTCGGACTTATACGACATTTTCATTGTTCTTCTTTGTTATCGTCGCTGAAACTGTGCTGGGATGCCCATGAGAATCAATGTGGAAGAATTTGACCAACGATTGGCCATCTATACTGGTGCTTACTGAGTTCTCAGTTTTTCCAAGTACAGAAATGGTGCCTAATGATCAAAAAATTAGAGATGTCCTCCGTGGCTCTTGGGGGCCGGGTTATATCTGTTTCAGATGAATTTTTCGCTGAGGCTTATCACCTGTTAAAGGTTGAGGTAAGATTACAGTTGAACGTCCGTTGAAACCATGTTGCTACTGGTCTGCTATCTCACATTAGCCTGCGCAAAGCTTAAAAGGTCAATTCGGTCCGAATGGAGCTCTGTACTCTGGGTGGGAAACAAAAAGGCATAACCCCACATTTGATTGGTAATATTTTCACAAGTCCTGGCATACTTAATTCTGAAAAGAAGTCTAGGTGCATTATAAAACTTGGTGCCCCAGGTTATGTATATGGATTTGACATCGATACTAGTCACTTTAATGGCAAACTCAATTCCACCCATTTCGATATGATTGGGGCTGACACATCCGTAGGGAACGAGGCACCAGCTGTTTCCGTCGAGGCATGTTATACCGCAAGCGGGGCTTCTCCAAATGCCACAGATCCTACCGTAAGCCTGCGTTGAATTTGTCAGTTAAAGGTTCATAACCTAGTTCTACAAAGTGGGAAGAAATCCTACCTAAACAACCTTTGGGACCCAATTCGCGACATCTCTTCCAACTTTCCTCTTCAGAGCGTAGTGGGAAAAAATGCAATCATGTGAAACTTAATATGTTTCCTGATGGCGGCATTGTGAGTGGAAGATGCAAATACCCTGTTGCGACTTGCAAATAACTACCAATAGGCAAGGTTTCGTGTCTATGGAATTGTAGAACCGGACTTCGTGACGAATCCGGACGAAATCATAGACCTTGCGCACGCGTTTTCGGGCGGAAGAGCAATTTTGGTATCCGATCAGCATTTTGGCAAAGGTTCGAATCTTTTGCTGCCCGGTCGAGGAAAAGATATGGGTGACGGATGGGAAACGAAACGTAGCAGAGAAATGGACCATAAGGATTGGGTCATAATACGATTGTAAGGTGCTTTTTATCCGATCGGTGATATTGCTCCTCTATCCTATCCGAAAAGAGGTCAACCAGGTATATTGGATCGTATCGAAATTGATACAAATCATTTCAAGGGAAATTGTCCTGAGAGCTGTGAAATACATGCTTGCTTTAGTCCTAATGTGGGTCCAGATATCGGCTACCAAAGTTCCATCTTGTTGATAGATCGCTCTAGCAGGATATCCCCAGCGTTCCGGAAGAACGCTGGATTAAAGTCTTGTCTCGAATCCAATTAAAGCCGCATATTCAACAGTATTTCAACATTGAAGAAATATCAAAGAATACAATCTTTACGCACGTTAGGATAACCATCTATCCAGACGGAGGTATTAAACGTGTTCGGATAATGGGTCGACGGATTGGAATGGAAGAACAGCGCATCACTGATTTAGAAGATGTAAAGGGTCTAAAAGACCTTGTATGTGTATCGCCAATCCCTATGGCGCGCGAGGCATTTTCTCCTTACGGACAGGTAATAATGTCTTGGGAAACACGGGAGACGGCGCCATTGGATGTGAAAGTAACGACTGCCAATCAAGGAACAGCTCTAAAGTTTCATAACCTAGCGATGATAGAATCTTCTTATCCGATTGAGAAAGGAGCAAAAACAGGCTTCTCAGTATATCGGTCCTCCTCAGGAGCCAAATTCGGGGATGTTTGGAAGGTGAAAATTTTGGAACGACATCCCTGTACTAATCAAGCGTTTATTCCCATGTGCCTATCAATGCATAACCAAAGCACAGAACCCAGGGCATATCTTGTCATAGTCGCCCTGAACAACAAGGACGACGACAAACCAGACCTGAAAACATTACGCGCATTCGTTGTTCCAACCTGTCAAGGAGTTGTTTACAATACAGGAATATGGCGTGAGTAAAAATTTTATGATATTTTTTGAGCTTCCTTATGACATTGTTTCAGATCATCCAATATTGACGATAGGAAGCGTGAGTAATTTCATTGTCTCAGAGCGTAAAGAGTGATACTAAAGACCGACTATAGGATATCGACTTCTTCTGCGTAGAGACGCAAATCGGGAATGGTGATGAGTTGGATTGTAATGTGGTATATATAAGAGAATCTGTTGAAGTACATGTGCCGGCTATGTCGTCTTTACTAGTATAATTACCAAATGATGACTTGACTTTATTTATGTGGCGGGGTTTTAAATTGACCTCTCGCGTCAATAGGTTTCAATACCTTTCCTACGACACACTCCTTCTATGATTGACAGTAGGAAAAGACCGTTAGAAGAATCAGGAGACACTAATGTCTCCAAGAGACGAGCCCTTTCTTCTGGGTCTAACTCGCCAGTCGTAAATGGTAAGACGGAGTTGGCCCCTGAAGACATTAATGCGGCAAATCTTGAGGTTGACTTTCTTGCGTATTAAGGTTCTAATAAGCTTACATACCTATCTCCCTGATAGATATTTAGAAAGCAAGCAATTTATCGTAGAATGAAACACTATTTTAGAGAACACGAGCGAGCGCAGGAACGAATAACCGAATTAGAGAAGCGCAGGGATTTCCTGCAAGCTAATTTCACCGCGATAGTTGCATGTTGGGAACAAGTGAGTTTCCGTTCTTTATCAATTAATTGTGGTCAAACTTTGATCAGCTAGTTCGAGAAATAAGCCTCGTAGTCAAACCAGAAGACCTCCCTTCGGCAGGTGAAGGTAAAAGACAGTCCTTCATGTTCATTATATATACATTGGAAAGTTTTGTGTTCTAGATCTTCAACTTTTTGAGATTATTAGCAAACCAAAATTTGGAGAATCTCCGACCTTTCTCAATGAGCTGCTTCGCAACCACGGCATTGCTGCTGAACAGCTTGTCAGTGGAGTGTTATCGCTGAATCCCCGAATAGACAAAGACCGATTATTGAACCGTTGTACCGAACTTGAACAAGAGGTATTTCATTTCTAAGACTTCTCACTTGTTACTTTTCTAAATCACAACTAGGTTATAAATTTACGAGCTGAAATTTTCGTAGCCAATGCTAAAATATTTGAAATTGATAACGAGAAGGAACGATATTATTCCCGCCTTCTCAAAATTGAAGCTCGGTTGGATCGAATGGAGATTTCACCTGCGATTCCCCCTATACATACAACTTCATTTCCTATCGGTGCGGTTGAAAATAACACGGAAAAGATCAAGAAAGAGGAACTACACACCAGCGATACATCTTTCATTCAACCCATGAAAGTATGTGACTTGTTATTGGCATACAATTACTTCCCACTCACTTATATTCAGTCGGAAGAAATTCCAACCAATGGTCAGGTTTTGTTTCAAACTCAAGACGAGTCAGACTGGAGAGAGCTCTATGACTCGTGTAGTAAACATAACAACAAACTGTTGGAAGAATTGACGCAACTACGTATGAGATATGATGAATTGTCCCTAGAGGCATGGTGGTTTTGTTTCGATTATTTTCCACCACTGATATAATTGTGCTAGCTTGCCACTCCAAGTCATGAGACGTTAAAAAAATCTTCGTTATTCGAGCAAATTACGAATCATTTGCAAACCGCCAAAGGTGACATCGAAACTTACCGAGAGAAATGCAGCGACCTTGGTAGTCAAGTGGAGCATCTCAGAGAAGCACAGGAAGATTTTAAGGAAAAGATAACAGTAAGTGATTGCATTTTCCCGTCTAACTTTACCATGTGCTAATCGTCTGCGTTAGGCTGACTATAATGTGAGGTATGAAGAGCAGAAGAATTTGATTATTAAGAAGGAATTAGAAAACAGTCGCCTTCGCGAACAGCGGGACGGCCTTCAAGCCGAGGTTAATGAAATCAAAACCCGAGCAAGCGAACGCAAATCAGCGAGCCAATTTGAAGTTCTTTTACAGGCTCGAGCTGTACGCATTGTCTGATAATTCCTTTGAAAGTATGCTGAGAGTTTCACTAGGATCGCATAGCTGCTCTGGAATGCGAAGTCAAACGGTTGAAATCTCAGTTAGCCGCCAATGCTGGTAATGAGTCTCTTTTAGAACTCATTCTTGGTGACCAGTTGACTGACTTGCCTGATACGTTACGGTTAGTGACCCATACCGTTGTCTCATACTGATCCAACACATCTCCAGGTCTACTCAGGAAAGGTTGACGGCTTTGGAATCTACATTATCAGCTTTAGATGTTGAACATCCAGAAATTGCTCGACACATACGTTCAGAAGGCGAGACGAAGCAAGCTTTAGCAGCTGCATTAGCCCGACTGGAACGTTATGAATCTCTTTTCGGTTCAACTTCAGCCATACCGCCAGCTCAAAAGACGCTGATTGATGAACTTAGTCAAAAGGATGAATTATTACGCAAAGTAGAACTGCAGCTGAGACAAGAAAAAGCGGTATGTATTCACGGTGTGTCCTTCCAGTTGTTGTTTACGTCAGACACAGGCTTCGAATGAGCTCTTTTCTGAAATCGAACGACTTTCCGCCGCCTGGGAAGCCTTGGATCGTCAAAACAAGTCGAAGATATTTGACATGGATGGCGTAGAAGTAAAACTTCAGAAATTGACCGCGGAAGTGAGTTAAATACAGTTCACCCTCCACGATTGATAACTGATATCGCCTGTGATCTGTGTAGAAAGCAAAAGCCGACAATAAATACTTTGCTGCTATGCGCCAAAAGGAAGCAGCAGAGGCCGAGCGTAAAGCTGCTGCGCGAGCATTAGAAAAATTACAGAAAACCGTAGATCGCTTCACGGATGCTGAAAAATCTGTTTCGACTAAGCTGGTGAGCTTAAGAGACATAACGGTGGTTGTATTCTCTCATGTCTACTAGGTTCATCAGGAGAAGGAAATCTCTATATACCAGAAGCGAGCTGAGAGTTCCAATGACAAATTCACAGCGCTGGAACGTCAGCACAATGCTCTTCTGCGCCAAGATGAAGACCATGGGAAGTCTATTAGTGAAGTTAGATTATCGTCTATTCGCTACTCAACCAGCTCCATACTGAGTTTTGATGGTTTCCAGTTAAAAAGATTATTGGCGGATGCACATACTAGGGAGAAGCAGTACAAACAGAATAATCAACATCTTGAAGAAGAATGTATGAAACTACGAAAACAGGTCGATCGTTTGGAGATGAAGGCGATTCCAGCGCCTGTTGGAAGCTCGTCATCTCGAGAAGCGGAACTAGAAGAACGTGTAGAGAAATGCATGGTGTGTTATCTGTGTTTGCGCCTGTTTGTCGCTCCTGATTCCTCAATACTGTTGATACAGAAAATTCTCAGATGTTCAACCTGTAAACAGAACCTGCGATCGCACGTCCTCACAAAATGCATGCATAGTACGTTGAAAGTACATGATATCTTTCGTCATCTGATTACTATAATTTAAATTAGCATTTTGCAAAGAGTACGTATTTAACTTTTGAGTCAGGGTGAACATTTTATATTAACCACCTTCTCAGTTGCGTGCAGGCCCGCATAGACACCCGACAGCGGAAATGCCCAGCATGCAACATGGGTTTCTCGCAAGGAGAATTTCAAGCATTGTATTTTCAGGGATAGTTTATTGCTTACTGTTTGCCGGTCTTTTTATTTACTCTATTTGCTTTCGGTCCTTTCACTCTTTATCGCACGCGCTGTACGTTGTTATTACATGTCCCATGGAGTCGGGAATAGAATGATTCCAACGATTGGCAACGATTGGTTTTTGTTATTCGACTGGATTCATTACAGTTTGACTTGAGCACAAGGTACATTATTCGTGGTCTATGCTGAAAGGTAAAATCATAAATAATAAACTACAATTTCGTGGTTTGTAATTGTGATGGGCCAATATTCATTGAACGTTGCGTTGGTGATAGCGCGTGATTCATATACCTACTGGATGGTTGCCATTCACCCAGCGAATTCCTCAACTGTGAATAAACGTATCCTGTTGGACTAACGCCTTCCTCGTCGAGTCTCCCAGTAACCTGTGAATTACGATCCATCATGATTTGATGTACTTGCATCCTCAGACCATGTACAACAGCTCGCAGAGCCATGACTTCTTCATTAACTCGTAGTGACTCTGTAGACAAGGCGACATCGTGGCGTCGCACTTCCGAATCAAGAGAGGAGGCCAGGGTAATAATTGAATTCCGCAAGCTGGTTAATGAACCTTCCAAACTTGTATTTAGGTTTAAAGGCGCTATGGAAGAACTCAACGGGTGGCGATAGGCTCCATCCAAGACATGGGCTGGAGATGTATCGATAACGTTGCTGGATGGAAAAAATTGAGCAAGCGGATCTAATTCAAATGTTTGTAAAGATACGTTAAAAGATGCAGGCGACTCGGGCGGTATTAGTCTGGATTCATTTGAAAAGCCAAACACAGCCGAGCCAATCGCGTTTGATGGACGCCTCGGGGGAGCAGATTCGGTTGGTGGGGATGGGCGAACGAAGTCGAGTGGACCATCCTGTCTGTACCAAGGCCCAAGTACGAGCTTTGTTAATTCCATATCGTGTCTGACCGACCTTAGCGTCGTTTCTAGCTCATCGACTCGGTTTCTTAATGCAGAATTCTCAACCTCAAGGAAGGAAATTCGAGACGCGTTGAGTGACAAGAAATCCTTGATTGTTTCATAGGGGCATTGATTAAGGTGGTCGGGTCCTGCACGTCGAAGGCCAGTCCATGAACATCCATTTGAGGCGTGGTCGCAAGTAATGATCATGTCCGGACATGTTGTTTCGTGCAAGTCTATCTTGTTTAGGGGGAATACGGTAGAACAGTGGGAACACACAATATCCTTCACAGAGCAATTGATGGAATGCTCCTAGGTATTTAATGTCAACGCATTTATGACGAGATCAGTATGGGTCTGCGGTACCTCAATATAAGCAATCCGAACCTGCTCGCCACATCCTTTGCATACTTTGATACGATGTTCACAAGTAGAAAAATGCTCCTGCACGTCTTTCCTAAAGATACGCCCTGGACATTCTTTCTCGGAACATGGCACTTGAACAAATTCGCATTTATCCCGTAAGTGTACGGGCAGCAGTTGCCGTTGGCCAGTATGAAAGCATCCATTTTCGCGATTCGTGCATTCGACAATAAGTTCGTCGACGAGCTACATTTCGGGTCTGCACAATAAAAACACCGATGTAAGGTTAAACATACATTCCGTACAATAGGATTGGCAGGTTGAAGATCAGCCTCTGTTAATGGCGAACGATCCACAGGACACTGCGCTGATGTCGAAATAGCTGTGGTGATACATTCGCTGCAGAATGTGTGTGAACATGTCATGGTCGACATAGGTTTTATGAACGGCATCCTGGATGCAGGTTTTAATCTCGATACATCCTGCAGTTGATGGAGGGGTCACCTACCGACAAATACAGCATATCTACCAAAGGTATTCAGTGGGAATTAAAAACTCTCCGACGCAAGTAACATACCAAATTCGAATCAACGTTGTCGACATATGTAAAATGGGACATGATATCATCAAACTTTAAGCTTTACCGCACAGGCGAGTTTACGAGTCTATGCTATTGAACGTGGGAAAAACGTTTCGGTCAACTTGAACCGGAATTGTACCTCCTGCAAGAACGTCTCATATGATGTTTTACAAACAGAATCTGAGCTACAGATTGACACCCACCGAGGTAGTAGAGGAGAATTGTAAATTATTTTCATATTTTATGTAAATTTAAACAAGCCGGGTCTTCATAATGCCATCGTGACCGTTACGTGACGGTTCGCGAATTGTATTGTCCTCTTTTACCATTGTCCTTGGGAATATCCCTTCCACGGAAACTTGAAAACCTTTGGTTAGGTTTGTTCGACCATTGTTCTTCACTTCGTAACCAAATCCATAGCCGATTACGCAGGCACGCTGCCAAACAGCCTACATCCGTGTACTGCTTTGTTTATTTGAGCAAACCCAATTTGTTGATGTTGTGTTATGCTTATGAGGGTTTATTTCATCTTGCTTAGATGTCAACTACCCATCCATCTCTGTTAGTCTTCGATGATGGGCCCGCTATTAAGCCCTCGGGATATAAAATGCATGCGTTCCATGCCCTTCAAGTTCTTCATTCAGTTTCAGTGTAACCACACAAACCACTCATTACCACTCGGAAGCCCCGCGTCCCCTTCGCAACTAAATATCTCCCGCGACATCAGAATGTCTTCCCAATCTGCTACATCTTTCTTTGCTTCCAGTATATCTCCGTCAGTTTTTTCCCTCTTTGCGCGTGCGCAAGACCACGGAGAAGCATACGAAAATGCACGAGCCTGTTGGCCCAACCAGATGCACATTACATCCTCTGCTCATCACCGACTCGGTCCAAACACTATTCCCATTACCAAAACCCGCTCTTCGTTTATAGACAAAATCGGCAAAGTTTTATGTGCTAAGGCGTAAACATATAAAACATCGCTCTCAGTCATCATAGCCGACGTCTGCCTGTGGCACGCACCGTCGCTCCGCACACGCATTTGTTTCTTGTCCCTAACCCATTAAATCTGGTTGGGTTAGCAACCACCCCACCCCACCGGGTGCTTGACAGGTCTGAACCATCATCGAATAGTAGCATACTACGTCATCTTAACCGTCTTCCTACTTCGCCACCAATTACTTACTTCGGCGAGAGACGCATTTACACGGCGACGATAGGAAAGAAACAGTTGTCACTCCTGGGATTATTTTCATAAAAGTTGTACCATCAATATCCAAATATCCCCCTGCATGTAAACCTAATAAGCATTGTCAACTACTCATGAGCATTCTCTGAACATCCAATATATCTTAATAATCGAGAAAATACACCTCTACAAAACACGATGCGTATTCGTAATGCACAGGTTTCTTGAATGACGATACAAAATTTGCGATACATATGTGATAGAGCTGACAATAGGTAGGTCGGGCTTGGTATGAGCACAGAAATCGACAAAATCGATATAGATTTACTGTGAAACTTCTTTCTTAAAGGTCAGTTGTACATCTGACGATGAACTTCGACCTATTTTTGTAGATCTTCATTTACCTGTTTATTCTATATCACACCATTAGAAAGGTTTGCACTTGCGGTTCAAGTTTGACCTGTTGTTCTAGCTGTAAAATTGTTTCTGATATAAAATTGCTAACCGTTTCCGATGCGTTTTTGCCTGTTATAGCCTTCACCTAGCTTGCCGAAAACTCGGGCCCGAATACCTCATTCCTCGTGTGACGGGAAGCTCATGCTCCTAAAAGGAAGAAAAAGATTTTCCTAAGATAAGTTGATTCAATCATATAATTGACATAGCAACAAAGACACTTACTCCATCATCACGTAGGGGTAGTACATAGTACCTTTGGGGCGTATAGTGACTGATATGAGTCTAGAGTGAATGATTTATGATATTCAATGTACTGGCTCAAGAGTAGAACAAAATCTAGGAAACAAAGCGAGCCTCCATTGCGAATTTACAATTTAAAAGAGTTGATTTGTCCTTTAAACAGGGATAGAACAATGATCTTCCTTCATTGTCTCTAAAACGCGTTTAACGACTCCCTCATGTCGACAATGGACACGTTCATCTGTCAAGGTGGTTGACGGCTGGCTGAAAGGTGTCTTGGAAAGATGCACGAGAAGTGACAGACTCTGTCGGCGAAAAGAGGAGACTGCTTTCATACTTTATAAAAGCACTACTGATTATTGACATCAATGAAGCTTTGAAGACTGGGATGAGGTCGATATCTGCCTTGAAGCCGAAGCGTTGCCGGTAATCGCCTAGTAGCGCCCGTCTCGAAATGTCCTCATCTACTTTGTCGACGACGCCAACTACAACGACGTCCAACCACCCACTTGGAATAACTGGTGACATACAGCCTGCCAACAGACATGCTCTTACCGCCGTTGAAAAACAGCGAGCTCAGCTTGCCAAACTCTTGAAGGATCCTGCTAAGCCAGTGTTCATCCCACCGCCACCCAAAGAAAAGACCGTTCGACCGCCGCGTGAAATGATGAAAAACGTACAAGGTAGTAGTGCTGGTGCAGGAAGTGGAGAATTTCACGTGTATAAAGCCAATAGGCGCAGGGAGTATGAACGATTGAAGCTTATGGATGACCAGAAGGCAAAGGTACGCACGTTCGTATTCAGTCTCAAAATCTCAATCTAAGATTATATATAGGAACAAGAAATAGCTGAGTTTGAGCAGAAAAAAAGAGAACGTGAGGAGTCAGTTGAAGCCAAAACCGCTAAGAATAGAGCAAAAAGGATGAAGAAGAAAGAGCGTGCAAAGAGCAAAGGAAAGGAAGCGGAACAGCGATCACCCGAGATGAGCGTAATCACTGGCGATACCTCTAATGCACCCTTTAAGAAACGTAGGCTCGTGAATGGGTCTGAGATTAAATTCCAATTCCCCGGGGAAACCTATGACAGCGGGGAGGAAGGTGATGGAAAGACTGCCAGTGGAGATGATAAGGAGGGTATTCCTTCAGATAATGAGGGACCACCTCGTCCTTCCGAGACTATGAACACACCTCTTATTCCTATTGTGGAGCAAAAGATTGTAATATACGATTCAGATTGATTCAACTCATTTCATGCAATAAACGTGTCTCGGACATCCGCCGTTCGCTGACCATCGGGCAGTCTTTCTTAGCAACCCATCCCATAGGTCCATTCTGACCTTTCGTCAAACGTTAAACGTCAAACCTTAATATGATTGGTCCTTGTTGTGAAGCATTCTATGGTGCACAGGAAATAACATGCGCCAACTATTATCTATGTGAATGTATAAACCAAAAGGGAATAAAGCTATTATGATATACTAATCGTCCTCTAAAGGGGCGTAAACAGTGTCCATATCAAAATATAAGTGACCTGTGATACCCCAGAACAAATACAAATGTACGAAGATGACGATGACATTACTTAATGGGTAACGAGATCATTTCCAATAATTATTGCTAGACCTTGTCTATCTTTCATTTTAATCGGTTCTTCGCCGTCCCTTTTTTTTCTTAGCGCCATCGATAACGGCACTTGTCGTTAAAATCATCTTCCGTAATTGTCCCGAGGAGTGTAACTCGTGGATGTTGCTTAGCGTTCCTAGAGATTCACCATGTAGTAAAAGAAGAGGTAGCTGATCAGTCCCCAGCAACCGTTGAAAGATGGACGTGATAATATGTTCGTCGGCTGAAACAGGATAGGCAATGTGTTAAAGACTGTTTTTCCGAAGTAGTGAGAACACACCTCGCTCGTCCACGTCGAAAACAACTGGGGCAGGAAGAAGGTTGTATTCTGCCAATATCGATTTAATTTCTCTTCCTATGGGGGAATATTTCTAATAGTGTGTAGACACGAAAAATAAAATTATAAGAAATAGAGCACGCAGAATAAGCTGCAATGCTACCTTGGATAATAACACGATCGGCACGCGTGCCCAAGTATCTTCGACAAGGGTCTTCAGTTCACCGGCAGCATTTGAGGAACGGATGTCAAAACCAAGTATAAGATCAGGATCCAGGGGTTGAGATATATTGATTGTATCAGGAATAGCGTTGGACGGCAACGCGGCCATAAAACCAATGAGAGCCGCGAGTTCTTGATCATTTGATAATTTGACTTGAATAGGTCGAAGAGGCTTGCTGGGACGACGAGTATATGAATTACCACTGGAAGAGTAGAATGGTGCAGGTTTTGAGATAGGGCTGTCGTTAAGATGTTGATGGAGTATACAAAACACCGATAATGTTAGTAAAGCAACAAGGGCGATTATGGACGGTCTTGTTCGGAAGCGACGAGGAGCAATGACAAGACTGGTTAGGGTAGGTATGGAGGGCGGAGAAGGAGGTCGTTTATCATCGCTCATGAAAGTCGAGGAATACGATGGGGTAGAAGTAGGGATAAATGTCGGACGCGAATTAGAAGGGGCGGAACTGGCAGTCCCAGTCGGGGATACCGACGATATCAAGGGGTTGGGGAAAAACCATTCGACAGAGCGTTGTCGCTGTCGAGACATTTGGCAATCGAGATGGGAATAAAAGCGAGAGTGAAGACAAATGAAGGGACAAATATTTGGACGAGTAATTATTATTAACTGGTATTTAACATGCAGCTAAAAGAAAGTAGCTATCTGCAGTCACACATCACGTCACACTGACCACCTTAACATGACCGGGAACCCTGTCAGTTGTCATAATATAATTTGACAGACTGGGAAGGAACATTTCTGTAGTCAGGGTATGAGGGTTCACTAATCGATCGAAATGCACAACTTCACGCGGAGGACCATACGCCGGTTCATCCGCGATCCCGTCTTAACAGAGAACATCAATAAAAATAATAACGGGTGAATTGTCCGAGGGGATGTCTCTCACAAATTCAACAGACATAGCTAATATAGCATATCAGTTAATAACTTAATTTTTTTTCCTCTTCTTTTATTGCACTAATATCGTTACGGCCATAGCTATACACGACAAGGCCACATACGGCGATAATCGTTCACCTGCACGTCAAAAAGACAGAATAAGTTTGCTGAGCATAGCTATTGGTAAACAATAGGACATGCCTATCCGTGCAAACATGAAAAACAACCCCAAAAATCTAAAATAAAAAGTATCAGTAAGAAAGGAAATACAAGTTACAGCAATCAAGTCTTTTCACCCTTGCTTGTTGCGATCAATGAGCCGCGGCGCTATTGAGCGTACGTAGGTGCAAGTGCAAACCATTAGAAGAATAACAAGTAGTAATGATTGAAAATTGAATAATGCAGACTGCAGGTATTTGGGTCCAGTACCAGCCTAATCTTTGGAAAAAGCACCACGTACCATGATGGATGACTAGATGATAGGCCGCTGAGGAAGTTATGGACGTATGTGGACAGCGCAAGGTATGAAAATAGAAAAGATGTAGAAACTGTTTCACTTCAAAATAATCCGATTGTTATCTATTTTATTGTAAAAAAAAATTCTCAAGAGTTTAATGATCTCTGAGACACGTTAGGGAGGAAAAGGAAAAAGTCGATGCTAGTTCTATTTTGTCCTTTTCTTCAGATGACATGTAATCAGACGCCGGTAAGACAAGGCAAATAAGCGTCCACACGGCCTCACCTTCATCAGTTTCGTCGCTCGTCCTCTGGCGGCGGCATTCGCTGCCTCTCTTCCTTTTCCCTTCTCTTTTCCTGCTCGCCACCCATTGTCTAACTAAACAAACTGCTGTATTGTCATCTTTCAACCCTTGAAATTTTTTGTTTTGTATTTTACGGGTAAATGTCAACTTCGGATCGTGAAGTGATAACTTACATGGCAGACGACGACTTTGATCTTCCTCGCTGGTCTAACTCCGTGCACACATCACATCTTTCCGTTCATCCTATTCATTCTTCAGCTCCCAGCACTCAATATTCGCTCTACGGCCAGTCAGCTCCACTCCCACAACAGCAGCAACTTCATCACGATTCTCCCAGGGTTTCAATTCCGACATCCCTTACATCCTCTTCTTCTAGAATTCCAGCTCGTTTACCTCATTCTCTGGATTCTGATTCCCAAGAACAATCTTCGCCTTCAATGCTCAATCTTTCCAGAACGGCATCCATAAACACAGGCGCCCGCAGTCGACGCCAGCAGCTTGATGATCTCGAGAGAGCCTATGCTACTGACGCTCCTTCATCGGCATCGGCGACTACACCTCTTCAACGCCAACAGATTCCAAATCCATTTTATCCGTCCTCAGTAGCTGCATATCAAGTCGCAGCCTCAACTACATCTTCTACACCTATCGATAGTTACACGTATTATCCATCATCTGCTAGTACGGCACCTGGCAGTGGTGGCGCCAATTCGTCTACTAATACTTATTCTGCTGCTTCGCGCAGAGCGACAAATGCCTCGCCCGCTATGCAACACCATTCTTTGCAGACGAATGAATTGGATTCATATTCACAAACCAATCCCTCATCCTCATCTCTCTACTCCAATACCAATTATCCTGATTACTCATCTCAACAAACTCCTTTACCTTCTTACTCTACTCACATTAAAAGGGAGACTCCCGATGCAGAGATGCGTTCTTCACCGTATATTCCTCAGCAGTCGCAGTCCACTCAGGCCGCTCTTTACAGTTCCGATCACTCATACCCATCTATGGATACCCACCAACTCTCTGTCACTGCTCCCACTCGTCCTTCGTCGCATTCAAATCCTAGCAGTCCATTCCCCCATGCCCATGGCCAGGTCTCACATTCCCAATATTACTCGTCGCCTCAAGTAGATCAAATGGTTATTGAGCCCCCTCCTCGACGACGGTCTGTTGGTTTCAAGCGTATTCGTGATGTTCGAGAACTGCGACCACACGTTACTTCAATTCCACAAGGACGGCGAATGGACCACACAGGAAATTACGTAGGAGTAAGTGTGTCGTTTGCTTAATATCCACTTTCTCTTACTTTGAATTGTTTGTACTTTTGCAGCCATTACGCGCTTTAACAACAGAAATAACGTCCACTTTTAACATTTGTAATAAGCAGTTCCGATACGAGACTTCTCATAATCCACGGCGAGTCCTGACAAAGCCTAGCCGACCAGTGCACAATGACGGCTTCGATAACGAGGATTATGATTACATCCTTTATGTAAATGATTTTCTTGGCAGTGAGGACGGGCAAAGGTAAATCTGTTTGTACGACGTTATGACCTTTTTGAATGGTCCAATTTTTTTCGCTTAGGTACCTGATATTGGATGTGTTAGGTCAAGGAACATTTGGCCAAGTCGTCAAATGCCAGAACGTCAAGACGAATGAAATCGTGGCAGTCAAAGTGATAAAAAATAAGCCGGCGTATTTCAACCAAAGTATGATGGAAGTTACTATCTTGCAAATGGTGCGGTTCATATTACTAGCAAATTATATAACACATACCTATTTCCATAGCTTAACAACGAATACGACCCGCACGATGAACATCATATACTGCGGCTTCGCGATTCCTTTATCCACAAAAACCATCTATGTCTCGTCTTTGAACAGTTGTCATCAAACCTTTACGAGTTGATAAAGCAAAATCAATTCCAAGGGTTAAGCACCCAACTTGTTAAAGTATTTACAGCGCAACTATTAGATGCGTTGATCGTGTTGAAAGAAGCGCGATTAATTCATTGTGACTTGAAACCCGAAAATATTTTATTAAAATCGTAAGTGAGAATTACTCTATTCAACTAAAACCTAAATCTCTCTTGTTCCCTAGCCTCCAATCTCCTCAAATCAAGGTCATTGATTTCGGTTCAGCGTGTCACGAACGACAGACGGTCTATACGTATATTCAATCACGATTTTACCGGTCGCCTGAAGTCCTCCTGGGGCTACCTTACAATGCTGCCATCGACATGTGGTCATTGGGATGCATTGCAGTTGAACTTTTCCTTGGATTGCCGCTGTTCCCCGGCACAAGCGAATATAATCAGATTACGAGGATCGTTGATTTATTAGGGTTTGTTCTTCGCTTCATTTCTTGGTAGAACCAATGCCTATACGATTGGTTTTTTTAGGCTACCCCCGCAACACATGTTGGATCATGGAAAACAAGTCAATCAGTTTTTCGATCGTCACATTGACGCATATGGACAAGTCAAGTACCGTTTGAAGTCGATTGAACAGTATTCACGGGAAAGAAACACCCAAGAGCAACCGGGGAAGCAATACTTTAGTCATAAGAGTCTCCCTGAGATTGTACGAAATGCTCCTATGGCCCCATCACGACATGCAGCCTCTACCCAGAGACAGGCGCAAGAGATTGAAAGAGGTAATCTCTCGAGTCTTAAAGTAATTATGCTCCTCTAATCTTTGTTTCACAGAAAATAACCACCGTACCGCTTTTATTGACTTCTGTCAAGGATTATTAAACTTGAATCCGTTGGAACGATGGTCGCCTCAACAGGCAAAACTTCACCCTTTCATTACGGGTGAAAAGTTTACGAGGCCGTTTAACGTGAGCCAACCATATGTGTGTGTACATTGTGAAAGATCTTCTTTTCTGACGAACCTCTAGCCTAATGCTATTCCCCCGCCAACGATTTCGACCCCTTCCGCCGCCACAGCTGCCGACCCTAAACGTCCTTATGGTGGACTTTTACCATCACAGCCAAAAGGCACAAGGGCATATACTGACGCCGCTTCTTACAATCAGCAACTGGTTCAGCATCAAGTTTATACTGCTCAGGCGCAAGCAGCCTCACAAGTGCAAGCTGCAATGCGTAACCCATATGTGGCACAACAAGTACAGCAGGCGTATAGTGACAATGCCAATAACAATAATTCTAACTCTGGGTCTGATTATAACAATTCAGCACGACAGGTATCACACCAGCAACCCTCGAGCACAGCAAACTTGGGAATGCAGTTTAATAACGTAGGAGGAACGGTGGGTGTCTCCGTTCCTACGTCATTCACGGATCCCAACCCTCCGCCTACATCCTATTTCCCGTCATCGAGATTACGAGCTAATACTGTTAACCAGATGGATATCGTTCCACCTGCTATCGCGAGGTTGCAACAGATGAGCAACCCGGATGTGACTGGAATTGGGCGAAATGCGTTAACTCCGGTCATGCAGCGTGACGACGCTATACGAGAATGGGAACGACGACGACAGTCGGGGAAAGCACATGTGCCAGCCCAGCCCTATCCACAACTAGAATTCCTTCAACAACAGGCTGAATTGGCTGCCGCCGGTAATATAAATTGGTCGAATTCAGCGGCAGCAGCGCGATACCTCCCGTCTAATTTATCATACCAGTCCCAGCCTGGAACATTAGCCGATTCGGAACGAACCAATACTTCCGTGAGGGATGCTATCATGTCCAGTGTACGAACGGCAGCCCGCCCAGAAGCAAATAGTAGTTTGTCTCAAGCTGGTATTATATCCGCTCCTCCGCAAGCCTATGCTACAGGAAATACGTCTACGACAACAACTGCTACTGGTGCTCGATATAGCACAGCGTATTCCCAACCCCCACCTGCTTATGAGACCTCGTCTTACGAGAACAGAAGCGATGGAAACACGCTATATATGCCTGTACAACCACAGCAATACCAACCTTACCCCAACAATAGCAGTACAACGTCAACGCAACAAGCGCCCACTTCGACCAGACATAACGTGCAAGCTTCTTCAAATCTGAATCAATCTTTTTATAATTCGGGAATTGTCCCAAGTGGACAACCGTTTGCTTCTCAGACTTCTCCAAGCCTTCCACCGCAAGGACTTACAAAAGACGCGAGGCGGATTAGCGGAATGGATGTTTGGCAACGATAAAAAAATCGGATTCTAATTTTACATATTTGTTTATTTTAAATTTGCGCACCTATCCTTTTCAACTCGACCTTTCTCCCGATGTCGTTTTCCTTGCATTCAGTCCCCCCCCCTTTTTTTCCTGCATTATTTTCAATGATATTGTGCGGCTTGCCGCGCCGGTGTGGTAATGTTAACCTACGGAGAATTTTTTTTTACAATGTGTCTCTTGTCAAAGCACTTGTATTATGTTGCACTCCATGTTTTTGTCCATTCATTCATATCCCGGAGATCCTAGATAAAACTTCGGATGCTAAACGCATCTCTCTCTGAATAATGAATTGCAGGCAAGACAAAACCACAGTATTAAAGTGCGGTAAATATCTCTTCAATTTCCCATGCTCCTTCCCAATATTTGATGGAACACTGTACTCCGCCCTCTTTTGCGATTCTTCTTTCCAATCCACGGTGACGACGCACTAGAGCCATATCCTGACTAGGAAAAATTACCATCCTACTATCTTCCGTGATGGAACTGGTTAATACCTTCTTAGCCGGATGATAGGACAATAATCATTGGATCCGTCACCGATGTAAACTATGCGGTCAAATCCTTCCGGCCATCTGTTCAAGTATGCTTCCAATTCTTCACCTATGGCGAAAAACAGTGAAAGTTGTAGTTTTTCGGTTTGTTCGATATTTATGGGATGAATCTAAAAGATAATAGCTACCTTTACACATGTTGGGACTGCATCCGACTACGCAGGAATGTTGGGGGACATCAGCGGGTATCCTCCGGCGTACCTTCAATAGTCCTGATGAATCCCATTCAGCTGGGTTTGTCGTTATCTCATCAAAGATTTGGGTTAATTTCCAGTGCTGTAAAATGGAGGGTTCAGAAATTAGAAGGTAGTTCTGTAGGAGACAGACATCTAGAATGGTTGATATATATATAGAATTGCTATTTGAGAGAATGTAAAAACAGGTTTCGGCGGAGGCGTTTTTCAGGTTGGTCACTGCACGGTTCATTGCTGGATGCTGATAATTCATAATGAGGTGGTCATTTTTGCGAAAACGAATATGAACTCGCCATGGGAAGAATGCGCAAAGCATCTTCAATATGCTTCCTGGTAAAGCCAGCAGCATGGAGATCGATCAAACTTTGAGTCCTGTAACGACGAAATAAGCAAATGGTGGAAATTCTAATTACTTCATTACACAATGTCGGTCCATTGCATTATTGGTTCTAAGTCTTCCATTTTACGACGAATCTTGCAATCTAGTACTTCGGGTATCCAACGATCAGTATCTTGATCTACAAATGACCTGGTAAGATTTATCAATATATATATGGACTCTACTACTGCCGTTAATACTACCAATCAAAGTCAAATACAATCAGTTGTTTTCGGATACTCTGAGCCATTATGTTGAATGATTATGGAGGTTGTAAACACTGGATTAGAACTTATGTAAGCGCTCGCTCATTTTATGTAAATGAGTGCATTATCACAATATCAACACTCGCACATGAAGCGTTAACGCCCTCACTAACTTTGAATTCTCTTTGTTTCTAGTTCTTTCAGTAACGTAACAGCTTGTTTTTCTATTTCTAATATTATTAAACTGGCAGTTCCTCCCATAGCGAAGAGATGAGACGGGAGATCGATAGATAAGAATATTTGTTTTTCAAATTTACGAGCTAGAAAATATATTCAGATTGGCAATTATTATAAAAAACTCAACACACCTAATCGTTGTGCCATGGACAGAGCCAGGTTTGCATCTCCCGTAGCAAATAAAGGGGTCACAGATCCTGAACTATGTCTCTGAAAAAGATAGAAAATAATAAGGAAAATGGAGAATAATTTGTATGTCCATGGAATGACCAATACCTTTGCTGGGGGCATTGCACATGCCCAATCGTGCGATAATCGACCGTCTCGCGCTACCTGGCTTGGATTTTCTGGTAATCCTTGTACCGCGCTGACCCAGATCATGTACGAGTCTATGAGAGATGTTATTTGGAAGACAATGCTGGGCGAGTACACATCCACAGGCGGGGCGACATGAGAGGAAACAGTGATGACGGGAGGCATCTACACCAAATTGTTTACGTAAGGGTTATGCTTTTTTGTTGGTCCCGCATTCATGTATGCTGAGCGTCCATGGCCTCAGACATCATCTGTCAAGCTAAAGTCTCTTATAAAAAGATTCCAGGACTTTTAGAACTTACGAGCACACATTTACAATGGTCCCAAGATGGCAAGAAAGGCCCTGTTTTAAAAATACCGTACATTCAAGCCACCTGTTTGTTCTATCCGTATCAGATTGTTTTTGCTTAGAATTGATCATTATTTTAGCCTTATTTTGTAGTAAAGACGGCGCCGCACAAGTTCGTCTTAAGCTTGTTGTTGCTGGAGACGAGCAAGGCCATAATTTTACTTTTCTCGCACCAAACATCACCGCACTCGAGGAACGCGAAGTCTTTAAAAGGGAACTAAGTACCATAATCAGTCGAAACAGGAGTGGCTTAGAGACCACACCCGGCCATTTAGGTCCTCCTAGTCCGTTCCCTAGCACACCTAATGCACTTCCTCGTGGACCTCAAGCATCACCTGGTTCAACGCCCGGACCACGAACTCCTGTTCCAATTGGATCTCCTGGAAATCCCGAGGAGTTTCACCTTCGCAAAAATATTCTTCTTAAGCATCCTGAGTTAGCAACTCTTCATTCGGACCTAGTTTTCGGTGGTCAAATCACTGAAGCTGAATTTTGGGAAGGACGAGAAGTAATTGATATCTTCTGTATTTTTTGATCGCGTTTCTAAATTCAGACGTAAAAAAAGCACCTTATCCTTGCTGAGGCATCCATTGAACGTCAAACGCGAGGGAAACCAGGGAGAATGGTTGACCCTCGGCCTACCGATACAAATGGTGAAAGGAAAATCACGGTAACACCTCAAATGGTACATGATATTTTTGAAGAACACCCCGTGGTTGCGAAGGCTTACAGTGAAAATGTCCCCAATCAAGTAAGTAAGGTGTCCCGAAGATTTAATGTTTATCACACTCAGTAGCACCTTGCGTAGCTTACCGAAGGAGAGTTCTGGAAGCGTTATTTCCAATCTAAGCTATTTGATAGCCATCGTGCTTCTATACGATCCAGTGCAACCCAGAATTTTGTTCGCGAGGATCCTATTTTTGACAAATATTTAGAAAAAGAGGACGACGGTGAGAGTAGTCCATCATGTACATCTCCATCTCCATTGACCTGTGTTCCATTGAAGGCCTTGAGCCCCGGCATCGAAAAAATGTCAGAGTGGACTTATTGGTGGATTTGGAAGCCACACAAGAAGATCATCCGGAGGTCTGCTTAAACAACTTGTTTCATTCTGTACGTTTATACATTCCCCTTTTAGACAGGAAATGAAAAGGATGCTACTATGCAATCTGGAAAGCAACGTGGAACGATTCCTTTAATACGACGATTCAACAGGCATTCTGAAAGATTGCTAAACTCAGCATTGTATGTTTCCCCTTTACAACCCACCCCTTACTAATTTCCATTAAAACAAAAGAGGAGATATTCCTCCAGCAAAAAGACGTCGTTTGGATGACACAACAAGCGCACCGGTATGTATTCAATATATATATAAATTTTTAATGTCACTGAGTATCTTTAAAGAGCTACGACGCCATTGATATTGAAGACTTACATGATCCTGATGCACCTTCCATTATCGCTTTAGAAATGAAGGATCGGCAAAGGTATTTCGAAGGCACAGTTCTTGAACCTTTAAATGGAGTGAAAGATCAAACTGTGGGTGCCATAATGAACGCAGCGAAGTCTATGCTGACATATTGTTAGTTGGATCTTGGTCAAGTCATCTCGGTGACGAAGGGCACCCTACAAAATTGGAAGCGTTCTTTAGCTTCAGTATGCCTTCTTTTGGATCATATACTATGAGAATAAAGAACTGTGTAGATAAAATTAGACCCGAAATCAGCTATTCCCGCCGTTGCGTCAATGACCCAACAAGTCAATCAGCGACAGGAGATGAAAAAGAAAACTAGTAAGCATGTTTCGACATGTGTCTTGAATAATTTTGGTAACATCTTTATAAGACGACATACCCGAACCATTACTAAAGCAAATGGCAACCTGTCAAACTGCTGGAAACGAATTTATTCGGCAATTCTGGAGTGCTGTGTATCCCTCCTCATATGAAACACCGAATCAGATGGCTGCATCTTCTATTTATAGACAGGCGAAGCTCGATAGAATGGCGGAATATATTGCACGAACTCCCGCAAAAGTGGAGGCCCTAGTGCAAGAAGCCCGACAATCTGGGACAGACCCTGAACGGGTTCAGGCGGTATTTTCTTTACTTCCATTGTGTTTTCTCGACTTATACTTATCTACGCTAGGCCCTACGGCCACTGCTCGATGCTGTTGAGAGAGCTTCCGGTTTCTATCGGGCGCGTCGATCGATGCTGTCTCACTAGTGCTTGTCAATTTTAAAGTCGCATGTTTACACCGTGAAGACTGTTACAAGATACAAAGGTTATCTCCAATGCTTCCAGAACGTAGCAGGTGCAATTATATATAAACTATATACTATACATATATACGTATGGAAGCAGGTTTCAGTGTTCTACGCGCCACTTCATCCGAAGCCAGGTGGTGGTTGCTTTGTCAATGTTGTTCCAGACGACACCGTACATTCGTATAAAGTAAAGAAAACTAAAAAATGTAGGCCAAGGGCATACACGATAAATGCATTCCTAGTACGTCGATTACCTAGAATATGCCTTGTTAATACAAGAGTACCACGTTCAATCGGATTAAGTGCTTGAACAGCACGCGCTGCTTCCTATGGGCCATATCAAGGACAAGGAAATTAAGAAGAAACTAAAATGCCTACCCGTCCCCTGAATAGTTCGAAAGGATTCATGCTCTCTTCATAACGAGCACGATATTTATTTAACTCATCAGGTTTCGTAGAAGGTCCACCCCCCAGTGAATTTAACGTTGATGAACCCATCTTAGATTCATCGCGGTAGGACTGCGTGTAGCGAACCTTTTCATACAATTTCAGGTTATCGGACTGCAATGTCTTCACTTCATTTCGCAATTCGGATATGGTTTGAAATTGTTTTCGTAATTCCTTTGAAAAATGTCGCACACTAGTTGTACCAATGGAGAAAAGTGCACATACCTCCTCCAACTCAGCATTACGCTGTCTAAAACGATCACGCTGACCAGTTACTATGGGTAAAATGGATGTATCTGCACTGGAAGTGAAAGGTATGGGAGAACTCCGGACTTGACTATCCTGCTGGAACTAAGTGAATGCATGAATGATGTCAGTAAAAAGCGAACCGTTTTGCCACCAATATTTAATCCGGCTAATCCGTCTACAGCTGTAGATGTTTCTGATTGTTCAGAACTTTTCCTCGCGGAATTATTGACATTGATTTGGAGAAGGTCAGTTTCCAGCTTCTCGTTCAAAGACTTTTGCTTTTCTAATTCCGCCGTGGTCCATGACAACTCTTCCGTTGTCGACCGAAGGGATGCTTCGAGTTCACCATGCAATATCTGCTGAAATTACATCGCATTCACAAAATAAAATAACGACTTACACGGAACTTGGTCAATTCTTCCAATATTCGCTTATTTTTAGCAACTAATAAGACTTCCAAAGATTTGCCGTATTGCGAATTAGCCTTATCAGCGTTAGGATCAGGTAGACGAACATCGAGCTTCGATGGATCCTCAGCATCGTCTTCATCCCCATTGGCAAATTCAACAAACTTGCAAAAAAAATTAATTCGGATTCATGATAGAAAGTGGTGTCAAACCTTCATTATCTCAACTTCACGTTTGATCTCGTCATAATCACTATACTGTCGAAGCTTCTTTTTGAGATTCTCGACTTCCAGGTCCTAGTAGAACGTTAAGCATTGAGAGAAACCTCAAAGAGAACCTATTACAAAAGCTCCTATTTTCTTTGTAGCCTCGTTTAATTTTCGCTCAAAAGTCAATTCGAGCTGTAGCGCTGTCTGCTGCTGAGTATCCAGTGCCTTTGATAATCGAGTGCATTCCGCTTCCGCCTCTGATAATTGAGTTTCTAGAGAGTGAACACTGTAAAAAGAACTATCAGCACTCCGGACAAAAGGAGTTCCAGCCCTTTTACCGATCGTTTATATCAGTTCCACTTTTAACAGCCTCAATTTCTGCGCGAAGCATTTCCTTTAAAGTTATATGAATATCGACCGTGATTTATCAGAAAAATCGTACGTTTCTACGCTCCACTGCAGCGACGCGACTATTAGCTCGCTCAAGATCCGCGACTAAGAAATCCATCTCGGCAAGTTTCGCAACGACTTCTTGATCTATTTTGCTGTGAGTTGGTGTTATAAAGAACTTACAGGAAAACGCTCGCCTTGTCGGTGACTATGAGTTAGGAGTTTTGCTTGTGTAGATTCGTTGGAGGACTGGAGGACTTTTAATTGATTCTTGACTAACGCTACTTGACGTTGGAAATCTCTCTCCCTGCCTCAACTAAGCCTTCGTCCAAGTTTGATGAAGGAAACTAACCGTTCTTCATAATTCATCAGCTTTTCATCGTAAGTTGCATTCAATTCATTTTCCTTTCGAGTTACCCTTTCTTGGACAAGATCTTCCATCTTTGAATCCAGTCAGATAAACGAGTATTCAAAAAAAATAATACAATAACCTTGGTTTCCAATTGGTCAAGCTTAGCTTGGAGCTTGATGTTTGATGATTCTACCGCAGTCAATTCGCCTGTTCGTCGCCGAAGTTCGACATTCTCTTGTCGAAGACGCTGCACTTCCACTTCCAGAGAAATAGATTCATTGATCTTGACTGTTTGATCCTGACGTGAATATCAGAAAGTGATCGTAGACAGGACAAGCCGACTAACTACTGCTGCCTCAAGTAAAGGATATGGATCTGGGACCTCCGCCAAGACTTTGTAGACATTTAAAAAGGCATTTTCAGAGTTTTTACATCTTTTTGTCAATGAGTCGATTTCTGTTTGATAAGCTAAAAAATCGTTCAATAAGAGCCTGTTTTCTTAGCCAAGAAATACTTTGAGAACTCACCTTTCAGAAGACTTTTAAACGCATTGATTTTTTCTTCGTCGGGAAGTTTCTTGAACTCTTAAATACAATCAGCCAACTAAAATAACATTGGATCACATGGCAAATGCCTTTTGTTCGGTCCGCAAGGGCTTTACGTCCTACGAGGCTTTCTTTCTGGTTCTCTACTACTTCGATACCCTGTGCGTCAAGTATTCTTTGCAGTTCTATCAAATTGACCTCTTTTACATGGTTGGTTCATAAATAATCATTTCAATGAAAGTCGGAGAAGCAGACCTTTCCAAGTTGCCAACGCCGAGGAGAAATCGTTTGGTTGAGCCATGACAGGTTGCGGTGTGGGTGGGCGCTTGAATAGTAATCAGCGTTTCATAATTCCGTAAGTACCTTTAGCAGAAATCTCCGTGAAGTCCATGTAAAGGTACGTTCCCATGTGGTTATAAGACTATAATTATGAAGCCAAAACAAGAAAGGGAGTTGTTCACTAGACTACGATCACTGTCATACACACATTTACATCTCTGGCAACTTGCTCTCAGGTACAGGTACATTAAAAATCATGGTATACCTACAACCCGGATTTCTAGATGACTAACCGACCCGTTGAAGGTGTTTTTGAAAGAGTTCCCAATGTTCAACAACCAGAGGTATTATGGCATTCTGAACGAAGTGCATGAAATTACATCTAATGTGACGGAATTGACTTTACACACCGTGAAAACTGGCCCAAGTTCCTCAAATTTGAGACTCGGATCAGATTCGATTGAGGGCATTTGGAATGGCCACATTGTTCCCCATTCGAACAGGAAAAGGAGTGCCTGAAACGCTAGCGGTCCCACTAGCCACAAATTGCCACTTGTAATCACAGTAAGTATGGTTTGACCTTCATGTTCGCTCAATTCCCTCACCTACAAAACTAATGATGACATGAACGGTGGACATTCAGATTAAGCAGGTGTATCAAACTTACTTCTTGAACGTCTTTTATTTGAATCAATTTAGCGCGACTGAGACTTTGCCAGTTGCGTCCATGTATGGTTCGGCCCATGTTTTTTATATTAATCGGAAGTGTCAATTTGAACCTCGGCATCCATCCATTACCCGTTGGATACGAAAACATGACGTGAAAGTTGTACGCGAGAAGTCGTACCACTGGGCCAGTCAGTCCTAACAACGCTAGTGCCCGCACTGTATCTCTATAATACACTATACCGTCCCCATCAGAGTCAAACAGTGTTTGATACTAAGGTAAGTAAAATCAACTAACTTCTGGTGAAAACATAGTAGACTCTTACCATACCCTCGCCCGCTTCGAACCCATTCTTGGTTAATTCATAGACTTTCCTAATTGCCACGCTTGGCAGACCATTGACATTGCCCGTTGTTTCACCCATACAATTAAGGACCTCCAATAACTCCAACCCCGCATAAATTGGTTCGAATCTGTCACTTAAGCGGGTCTTTATTGCATCAATTGCTCCTTGAAGTGCGGTCTTCGTACCACCGGCCAAACTATACGACGACATGATATCCGTGATTTTGTCAAATGTGTCGATTTCAGCGCAGATGGATTTTGTTTGAAGAAGCATTCTCTCTAAAACAACGCTTTGTCGCATAAATTGGCCAGTTTCTAGTCTAATTGCGTCAGTCGAGAGGGTGGGTTTAATAGTGGTCATATCCGCATTGATAGTCTCCCGATACGTCACTTTTCCATCTTCGGAATTACCGTCCGTTTCAACAATATTGGTGATTACTTTTTCTACACGTTGAGCTACTACTTCAGCAGTTTGGGATGTCGACGCCCTCAAGTTCTCTCCCGCCAATTGGACGTTGGATTGTATTACAGATGCCGTCGCTTCCTCTAATCCGACTACAGTATCCAATCCATTCTCCAAGACATCGTTGAGACCAATATTATCAGCAAGTTGGTCCAGTACTTCTGCTCCACAGTCTGCGGCTTTCTGACACAACGGTTCAAGGAGAGGTGCTACGAGTCCGGCTCCAGTTCCTTGCATAGCGGCCTTTAACACGATCTTTGCGCCACTTTCGAATACGAACCCAGTCAAGCCATGTTTTCCGTTCTCTTCGTTCTCCTTTGCTTCCTTCGCAGCTGTTATGACATCTGAAGCTACAGAGGCCACCGCCATAACCGCTCCAGCACCGGATGCTGTCAGGACAGCAGAAGCCGCCATACCCAACGCCTTCATACCAAGCTTCTGAACATGCTCGTCTTCAAGGATGGCAGTCATATTCCCATCCTTCGCAGCTCCCACTACTGAAAGAGTTTCGCTTGCCATCGCAGTTACATATTCGAGCCCCGTTCGATTAAGCACAGTTTCACTAATGTTATTGAATAAGATGCCCTCAAGTGTGCTAATCTGCGATTCTTGTTTCGTTTCTTTAGTGTGCAGGCCATTGCCATGAGTCGATCCAGTAACTGAAGCACCGTCTGCCAAGGAAATTGGGTCAAGACCGTTCAGGATGTCTCCTACAATCCCAGACCTTGCTATTCCGCTTATGTCTTCTACAACAAATGGCACTGTATTTTGGATTTTTTTATCCTGCTGCCCATTTCCGGGTAACGTGGCCCCTTCGACAGTGTGCAAGATTTCCTCAGCCTTTGTAAGGAGTCCTACGGTTTGACGAATGTAACCTAGTTTCATTGCTTCGTTTAGCTCTGATGGATTCTTGCGATTTCGACATGGAATTTCGTCTTTATTATTTACGGTTGGTGCCGGTTTCAAAGAGACAGAGTTATCCAACCCTCTCTTTATGACACTAACTTTGTCAATACATGTTTCTGCTTCCAGTACCTCTGCGCCGACTTTCAAGCCCTCTGTAAGTAGACGTGTAGTAAGTTGATCTCCTGCGTTGCCTCCTGATAACCCTCCAGTCACGAGTGCAAAGTCCGTAGCGAATTTCTTTGCTAACTCGATAGTATTAAGGGGTTCCCCGCGAACTGAATGTAGAGTCGGGGCTGCCGAGAGTTCCTCACCAGCTGTGTGAATCATCTTGCCCGCTGGTAGAGTCGTTAATTTTTGGGCAGCCCGAAAGATCCCTTCTCGGATTATTATATTGATATCTCTTTCTTTCTGGAAGACTGGCATGTTGACATCCATGATACCCGCATGGTCTTCTACTGTTCGGCCGGCAATCTCTAGTATTTCATGGATGACTGAATGACTTATGCCGGTACCACCAGTCTCCTCGGTCTTCTCTGCAGTCAGCTTACCTTCCGGAATTGAATGTAGTGGGTGAGTTACGACGTTGGATTGGGTTGTTAAGTTGGGGGCTGGCATCACGAAAGCTTCTGCAGTATGAAAAGCCTGACTGGATAGTGGATCTCCATGTTGCGGAGTGCATAAAAGTGGAGGAGAGGTGGTGGAATTATCTTGACTTGACGTTTCTGTTTGGTTCGGTAACATATTGAATGTAGGATATAAATACGGCTCGCTAACCTATCTCCTCTAAGGACTGGCCATCTGAGTGCTCTTCTGAAGGTGAACATCAGGCTCTTGACCGAATCAACTAATCCGTAACCCCTTTCTAATAACTAACCTGTTAGCTTTTCTTTTTCATGCCCCATTCGTTCTTCAACTTCGAATCCCGTCGGATCCACGTCAGGACTTGTAGGTTTGAGTTGCACAACAAAATTTTCTACACCGACACCTTTAACCTGGACTATGGATGGTCATGTCGATGTTGAACCAAACATGTGAGACACTCACGCCGGTTTTTGCACAGTATTCCATTTGATTCAACCCTGGGCTGTTCTTGTTCAGTCTCGTCTCTTTCGGTAGGGTTTTCCGTCATCATCTCTGTCTCTTAGCTGAATGAGGTCTGGGCTTAGCATAAACGAATTCCAAACCTTTTTGAGCGTTGACCTCAGATTCTTTATCCATCTTCAGAAACAAACCAAAGGATGGAGTTGTGCAATTGACCTCTAACGGTTTTGATAAAATGGAAAGTCCGCGACATTCTGGAGATAGATCTAGAATATCAAATTACATTATTACAACCTCTGTGGTGGAATTACCCGGACATGCCAGTATCATCAATTACAAGCTGAGATGTTCCTTTCGACCGGTCACCAACTAATGCTATGGCTTGATTCATTGAAGTGGAAACAGCCTTCGAAGAGGTTGAAGTTGGTATGGATATGCCGATGGGCGCATATATCTTTGGAGACAAGGTATTAAAGCGGCACTCATCTGGATGAAGAGCTCCGGTATTCAGTGGACCTGACTGTTTTGTAACGAAGCCTCTCACCATTGTTTTGAAATCCCTCGCGGTCTTTGGATACTGTGTCTGATTCAATGTCTTCTTGCTTTTGTACCCGATGGCCTTCGAGTTTAGTACTCTCCCCGCGCCCATCACTTTCTAATTTTTAAATGCTTGCGAGTGGGACGGTATGGTCGGGATTATTTCATCAATCACTTACGGTTTTCCAAGGTTTCAAACAGAAGGTTTGCACCGGTTTTCAGGGTGGAACTTAAGTTAAGCATGAGGTTGGTTAAACTGAAGTGGACAGCTCCAGGGGTTTAGGAAACCGGAGAACAGAGAGTGATTTATACATTTTTTTTGCTATAGACGTCGGCGTTATTTTAAAAAAGAGGCTGAGCTGACCACGAAATAAGTGAATTGTGAGCATGGAATTTTGTATTATTTTGTAGTGACTAGTACGGCGAAGCGAGCTGAAGCGACGGCTAGGATTTGCATGTACCGAAAGGCACGTGATGAGATTGCTTAGCCAAGTTTACCTAAGGAATAACCGAGCGTCGATCAGTAGTCGGATGTCCGCTGGAGGCATTTTCCATCCTTGGCGTCTGTCACTAGGTATCTGTGCTTTCTTCTCATCCATCCATGTCCTCCTCATACCCTCCTCCTCCTCCCTTCTTTCCCCCTTCGTCGACCACCGTTCCTTTCATTCGTAATCCCTACCAAATGAACTACCATCATGCACCACCTCCATTGTATTACCCATACCCACCGCATTTCGACGGTTCTGTCAACATGAACAATCCTTACATCTACGATCCGACCCACGTCAAGCATCGCCGTCGGACGACACCTGAACAACTTAAAGTGCTTGAGGAAACTTTTAAAACTGATCCCAAGCCGAATCCTGCTCTTCGCAAGCAACTCTCCCTAAGATTAGGCATGACTCCAAGAGTGCTACAGGTGCGCCTCATTCAGATGTATTAGGTTTCATTGTTACTCATCTTTCACTTTGAATGGCTAGGTCTGGTTTCAAAATAGGTGGGTGAAGTCGTTTTTTCTGGCGACAGAGATTCCTGAATAATGTTTCGGTTTAGGCGGATGAAAGTCAAGCGGCTTGTGAAGAAACAGACTGACCAAAATTCAAATTCCTTTACAGAGGCTGTTTCTGCGACTACCAACAATGCCGTTGCTGAGGACCTCCAGCAAGACGGGCTTTTATCGTCACCAGGATCACCCTCAAGTGCAACACCTGGTCCAGAAATTAGCAGTGCCCCCGTTTCCGCTTCAACTCCTACTCCTCCTTCGGGATCACCATCCTCTTCACCCGCTCCTTCGCCCTCCTCTCCATCATCATATCCCGATCTCACGAGACGTTCTTCCTTACCTCCCACATTCGGATTCAACCCCAGCTCCAATCACCATCTTCCATTTCACAATTTCCATCAACCGCAACAACAGCATTTACCGCTCAATCATCATCAGCATCAAAATATGCCATGGAATAGCAACATTAACAACAACAACAACAACAACAACAATCACGGTAGCGCTACCGCGATACGTTATGACGCTACTTCTAACTCTTCTACAGGTGGGAACGGTTTAACATTCGATTCTCTCACGGACCCTCTACTTCCTCGACGCCGTTCATTTACCTCACTTCATCGCCTTGATTCACATCCCTTTGCGCCACTCGTCGCTGCCGGTAACGGAGTTGCGATTACCCTTCCCGCTCGCCAAAACCACCTTTTCCCGCCATTAGACTCTGTCTCAACCTCTGTTCCGTCTGTCATTACTGCCAATGCCGAATCTCTTTCAGATATTGGTGCTTGTACTTCTTTGTCTGATCCTTCCTCCGTAAACAACAGAGCATGCGCTTCTGCCACTATTTCCCTGTTCTCTGCTGGTAGTTCCACCGATGTGTCGTGCAAAACAACCGAAGGGTTGGTCACCGGAAGACTGACATCTTTGAAATCTGAAGATTTAAATGCCCAAGGTCTCGGTCAGAACCACAACGAGGACTATCGAAGGTCATCTTCCGCTGATAGGTCCAATATTTTCGGATCCGCAGCCCCTCCAGATTCTAATTCGAAAGAGAACAGGTTGGATAGATCCAGAGCAACAGCAGAGACGACCCTGGAATCTCCTGCAGAACCGGAGCATATCAATCGCCAGGGTCATCGTTTCCCAGGGCCGCCCCCTACGGCGGATGTTCGTAGTCCAGGGTCCTCCAGGTCAGCACTAACTCTTCAGCAACCAACGTTACCCCAGCAACGTTCCCATTCACCACCACAAGTTCGAACATTTTTAAAGAATTATCATTCGTCCTCAACACCCACATACGTAACCGGGCA
The DNA here is from genome assembly GCA_020884735.1 of Clathrus columnatus. Taxonomy (NCBI): domain Eukaryota; kingdom Fungi; phylum Basidiomycota; class Agaricomycetes; order Phallales; family Clathraceae; genus Clathrus; species Clathrus columnatus. The sequence goes on from BPWL01000001.1 coordinate 1,933,046, forward strand.
AGCTCAGAGCTCTAGTATCATGTCTCCCATGAGTAACAATTCCACCCATACTATCACACACACGTCAATGGGCGTCGTCCAGCCTGGATTAAGAAGTGCATCGTTTCACGGGATTATCTCTAATTCGGACAATTACCATGCCTACTACAACCGTCAAATACCTGCTGGTCAAGGCGTGTCTGTGGGAGTGGGTAGAGATATTGGTATACCGAAGGGATCCGGCGTTGAGTGTGGATATCAATCGCTGTCTGTAAATTACTCTGCGCGTGGATTGCATTCTCCATTCAATGGACTGCAACCCCAAGTCATGCAGGCGGGAAACCGTGGCTACGTACATTCCGGCTATCGTTCTATGTCTTCCGCGTCTCTTTTAGGACATTCAAATTCTCTTCAAGAAACAGGGCCCCCCACACAAGCTCCTCAGCCATATCAACATCATCATCACGGATCCCTTCCATTTCATCCTCAACTTAGGCAACCAGAATCAGATCTGGCGAACACTCAACCACAACCACCATACACATTCCCCCCTCGCCAACTTGGCTTTCTACTTCCCGGTCCTTTACCAGCCGCGGACTATTCCTTCGGTACCGCCACATCTAATACCGACAGCGAAATGCGTGAAACGGATGAAGAAACTCAAGATGACAAGCAAGTTCATACATGGGATTCTGCCAAAGGTATCAGCGATATCACATTAAACAACACGGCAAGATCAATTTCCAATGCTTCAGGCATTCACGACGATAAAGGATATGAGAGTCGTTTTGGAAGTTTAGCTAGTTTGGCAAGCATGCCTAGCGTGCCTAGTGTAAGTGAAGGTGGCACGAGTGCCGAATGGGAGCGGGAATGGGAATTTGAAGGTCTGAGGGACATGGGAGACGAGCGCCGAGGCAGCTGGTGAGTGTCTTTAGGTTTGAGGAATTATTTTTTATTTTTTCATTAATTATCATGTGCAGTACAGGTCAGGTTGTCAAACTATTGTCTACCCTGGAAGTAGGTAGCCGTAGAGGCAGTGAAGAGTCGATACATTCTTTGCATTCTGGCCGTTTGCTCAACGTTCCTGACGGGATGTCCACTCATTACCATCGTCATGACCTGAACGAAATTCGGCAGCTATCGTATCCTGTCCCTAACGTTGATTTAAGGCGGGATCCCGAAGCAATTGTAGATGGCAATAAGAATGAAGGTACAACGGACACGGCAGGACATGCTGATGGGGGATTCAATGAGAAGGTAGACGTGAATGAACAAGTGGATGACGAAGATCAAAGGAAAACGCCATCCGCATCTCCGCCAATGACCAGATCTCAGGAAACCAAAAAGACGTATCAGGAGATGAACCTGTACTCAAAGGGTATTCATGGGAATCAGATTCTGTCTGCGTATTCCCCTCTTCATCCTGGATCGACTCATTGTCCGGCCTCTGACTTCTACAATATCAACGTTGATATTGAAAATGGCTATGATATCACCAATCAATTAGGCGTTCCGATGAATATGGATATGGTTGAGATCGGAGAGCCGTTTCCCTTTACGAATGCAAATGGCGATTACGTATCTGGGGGTACAAACGCAGAAGATGGCATGTTTGGCATCGAGCGTTATACGGAAACGACTACTACAAGTGGGCCTTACGATGGAGCTTACTGAATTCTATTTAGTTTGAGGTCATATCCCCGGCCCGAATCCCGCCTGATTGCAATTAGTGTCCTCTTAAATAGGATTTTGCAATCCGTCGCATTGGACAGGTTCCTTAGACTGGACCTTGTCTTATTTGTGGCAGGCCGAGCCCTTACTCTCGACACCCAATACCATATAGGATTGCTTATATGCGTAACAGCGTGAATCGAGCTCATCCTTCTCATCAGCAGTAATTGTTGGAAGTAGATTATACAACAGGTTAAACACACCTACAATTTCACCTTTTTTATTTTATTTCTTTCTTTAATTTTATTTTTACCTCTTTTATTTTTTTCTGTTCTGGCAGCCTTTTTCTCTGGTCTCACGAGATCTTCATCGCATTCATTCGTTTTCTCGTCCAATGCTCTCGCAGTCACTCTTAAAACAAGCAACACGACCTATAATTTCGTTTCATTAAAGGCACAAAGCTGACTGACCATTATAGCGCATACTTTGTCTTTCCCATCTTCACTCTTTTTTATCATTTCTCGAGTACCCACTCTCTTGTTCGGTATGTTTGTTGTCAAGAAACGCACCACCCATTCTTTGAGTTTCGTGATTTCTCTTTTTCTACTCAATGTTTTTACATAACACCAGTATAGGTTTTAAAGTTTGTAACTTGCATTTACTGTACTAAGAAAATAACTATTAATAATATTTGTCATTTTTCATTTGCCTGCATGTACTTTATTGTTGCTTGCTCACTCATGAGGTATTAAGGTACGATATTCAAAAACGGTAATTATGTTCGGATCATTTCAAGAGCCGATTATTGGCCGTCTCTAGACACGGATTCCCAGTAATTACACAAAATCTACCACAACGAAACGGTTATGAGAGTCAGGTACCATGTATGGAAACATGGGACAGGTACAACGTTGAAATTTTTCAAAACAATTGGTAGGGCCAATTATTACCGTTTGACCCAAGCATACTGTCCTAATGTGAGCCAGAAAACGAAGGGCTGGAAAGCATATAAACGTACCCTTTTCCTTGCCTTCGCAAGTCCAGTTTTCTTTCTCTCTACCATGCGTGGATCGCGTTTAAGTACTTTGCCTAATAAATGGAATTCAAGATACTTCCAACAAAGAGACAAAAACAAGACCCGCCTCTCTTGAGAATTAATTCTAGCTCAGGATGATGTGCAACAAGATTTTTTGCAATGCCGTGTGCTATTGCTTCAGCTTGACCAGTTGTTCCGCCTCCCCTTACAAGGGCAAAAACATTGAATTCTCCAAAGGTACCCGATAACTTGAATGGCCGCACGACACGCTGTCGATCAATGATATTGGGAAAGTATCCCGCAAGAGGAAGATTGTTAACTAAGATAGTTGTGGTCTGAAGTGGTTTTGATATTCCACCTGCGAAGACTGTTGTTGAAGAAGGCGTTGGGGTGGATGAGCTATCCAACGTTAGCTCCTTAGTTCCAATAATCCACACCCGAGCAGAACTTTCTTTACGGCGACCAAGAGCGTAAGTACGACCGTACTCGTCAGGTGAAATACGTTTCCTCATTCCAAGGAGTCTTTGGGCGTCGTTCCTTTCAAATTTCGACAGCTGCTTCCTTAAATCCGTTGCAATGTCATCTTCTCCCCCTGCCAGAGCAATTTTGCGACATTCGTTTAATTCGTTCAAAATAGCAACGGCTTTACGATGCCGTGATGTTGTGAGAGTAACTCGAAGCAATTGACTCATCTCTCCCCGACCTTTCCATGCGCTAGGAATGTGAGGAAGATGTTGCTTAGCTTTCTCGGGAAAGGGAAGAAGGTATGCACGTCGCAAGGAACTCTGCGCTTGCTTTAGTTGATTTTCAAGACTCGATAGAGCGTCATAAAATTCTGAGCGACCAGTATAGAAGGTCGGCGTTTCGGGTTTAGGTCGTTGAGTGAGGTATGTTGGCGAGAGAGGTTCTATTTTATCTAGGGATGACGGAGGCACAAATGGGATTTCAGATACATATGTGCGCCGAATCACAACTGGTAGAGATGTCAAAAATTTATGCGTCGACCGCATCCGTACGACATTTGCAGTCATACTATCGTATTTTAACTCGGAGGGGATTACGAAGCTTTAGTCGGAGCTCGGCGGCTGAATGTAACAATTTATTATAAGTAATTATATTGCAGGTTTAAAAAATAAAATAAAATAGAACTAAAGAATTGTAACAATAATCAATTTTATCCGATCTTTCCAAACTGATGATTCAAACGTTGAGGTAAGTTCATCCTCATATACTACTATCGGATACGGGCGCCTTTGCCATTTGTCATTTGGTGCTCTGCATCATGTCAAATACTATACCACCTATGCCACTCTTTAGTGGGTTCTTACCACCACTACCTCCTGGGTGGACAGAACATACAGGTAGGCAGGCATGAAGTGTAATCTAGAATTGATTGTATTTTCTGTTTATAGCCCCCGGCGGTCAACCGTACTATTACCATGTTGCGACCAACCAGTCGACTTATGTACGCCCACTGCCTGTTCCAGGTGTCATTCCCAATGCAATAATTCCTGGAGCTCTTCCAAAGAATAAAAAGGAAAAACCGGTTGCTAAAACACCCATTCCAGGGACTTCATGGTTAAGAGTTAAGACAACTGAAGGCAACCTATTTTATACGCACAAGGAGCGAAAGGAAAGCGTTTGGGAAGTTCCGGACGAAATAAAGGAAAAGGTTGCGCAATTAGAACAAGAAGAGAAGGAACGAGAGCAACAGGAAGTTGAGGAAAAATTAAGACAAGAGGAAGAGACAAGGAGACAAGTTGAAGAAAGCCAAAGACTGAAAGAACAAGAAGAGATAGAACGAATAAAACAGGAAGTACAAAGTGCTGTCTCTCATGGGAAACGCAAAGCCCCAGAACATGGTGAAGAATCTAAACCCGCCAAAAGGAAAAAGTCTCCCGTTGAAACTCCTGAAGGAGATGGTTCTGGACACAGGTTTCGAGACGACGGGGAGCAAAGTATACATGAAACAGAATGGGACAATTCTGAATCAGACACCGTGTCAGAGTCAAAGAATATTAAACCAACTTTTACCGTCCCAAACAAAGTTGATTTGTCCATAGATGAAGCCAAAGCACTGTTCAAGGTATGGCATCCAACAGTAAGCTCAATCTGATTAATCACGCTATGCTATATAGACTTTACTAAAAGAAAAGGATATCAATCCTCTTCATCCGTGGGACAAATCACTGCCACTTTTCATATCTGATCCTCGTTATGTTCTCCTGCCGTCAGTTACAGCCAGGCGTGAAGCATTTGATGAGTATTGTCGCGATACCATTAGGGCTCAACGAGCTGTCAAGGCAGCATCCATTAAAGAGGAAACCTCAAATACTGGTGAGACGGATAAAGACGTATATCATCGGTTATTGAGAGAGGAAGTATCAAGTACACGTACACTGTGGTCAGATTTTCGAAGAAAATGGAAAAAAGACAGACGCTTCTATGGCTGGGCTGGTGAGAAGGAACGAGAAAAAGCTTTCAAAAGTTGGATTAAGAACCTTGCGGACAGTAAGTTTTGAGTTGGTGACTTGATTAGACTACTCATTTTCATCATAGTGAAAAAGAAACAAGCGGAAAAGGCCGAACGAGATTTCTTCCAATTGCTTAAAGAGCACCAAAACATCAAGCCAGGCGATGATTGGAAAAATGCGAGTTTGTTTTAGATGTCCATGTCATCTTTCACCTTAACAGTGACTGTTCTTCAGGTGAAACAAACCGTTAATGCAAAGGACCCTCGCTACGACGCTGTTGGATCTTCATCGCTTCGTGAAGAACTTTTCAATGTTTACGTCAAAACCTTAAACCAAACCGATATACCAAGTTCAAATAAGGAGGATCAGTCGCAAAGCACCGGCCGCAAGGACGAAAAAGATCGGGCCACTCGGGCGCAGCGTGCCCTCCAAGAACGTGAACAAAAGGTTCGTCGTGATAGGCAGAACATTGAACGTGGACTAGACCGAACGCGGGATGTTCTTGGAAAGGAGGAAGGAGAATTGGATTTTGGGTACGATATGTATTTACTGATAGTTCCACTTGGGGTTGCTGAAATGGGTTTATATTATATAGAACTCTTTTGACAGACGCAATAAGAGAGCCAACTGTAAAAATTGTCCGTTAATTCCAGAACATTTACTAACGATTTACTTCTAGACCTCTTGGGAAGAAGCTTCGCCTCTATTCGCTGGTGATTTCCGGTTTGTCCACTGCGTTCTTTCACCTTCAGTACAAAAAGATCTGTTCTACAAACATGTTGGGCGCTTGCGCGATAGATATATAAAGAGTCTTCACACTCTTTTCGCTGCGCACGCCCCAGGACTAAATACAAGTTGGGCTGATGTCAGTTCTAACGCCCGCAAGACTATTAATCGAAGTTTACCTGCTTCAAAACTTAAACTCGTTGTGCCGGATGATGATGGCGATGAGGATCTAGATTCGGACGATGAAGAAGCCATGCGAAAACGCAGAAACCGTAAAGACGCTCAAGTTGAAATAGAATTTGACAGATGGCAACGACAGCGGAACATTGACGCAAGAAAAGCATTTGACAGTATGCTTAATGAGAATGCATTCTTGGAATTCTGGGGTAGAATGGGTAAAGCGGGGGGTGAAGGTATAGAAGGTGGAGTTAAAGCTGAAGAGGAAGGCGAGGAAGACGGCGAGGGAGGCGGTGGAAAGGCTGATATGAAGCAACTTGCTAAACAAATCGATGGAGACGAATTTGGCAGAGTATTGAAGGTACGTTCATCAACACAAAGAATTCAATATATTTATGAGAGGGCAGAATGATGCGAGATGGGTCGCCTTCGATCATATGCCAGAAGAACGAATGAAGTGGCTGCGTGTGAGTTTTTTTTATCGTCCAACCTTTTTGGATTTTTAATTCTGCCTATCAGAATCATGTTGAACAGCTGTCGGCACCCAAATTGAGTGTACATGTGCCAGATAAACGCACAAACTAATTTGGAATCAAACTCCTGTGATGATAAGCGGCTGTTTAACAGAGGTATTCGAGAATATAGTCCGAAGGCAAATTTCATAATTGGTTACTTAGGTCGTCAAGGAAATAGATTTGTTTTACATGTACTTATACCGATAAGGAAGATAGTACAAGTGGTAGGATGTAAGAGTGGATGATATGTTTCACTTATTAACCCGGTGTTCTAGCCTAAACAATTCCTCAAATCAGAGAATATCCAACATTAGCCCACGATTGGTGATATCGATGAGTCGGGAGATCAAGTGAGAGCTCGCTATAACCGCTGACTTGCATTGAACCACCTAGATTAAATCTAATTCGAGACTATCGTTGTAACCATTAATAACAACACTTACTCATAGCCCCTGTTATCGAAGAGTGCTACAAGAAACACACATTATGCACAGGACAGTTAATTTAAAAGAAAGGTACGTACGTTTCAAGGGATCACTGAAACAGGTACACCTATCTATTTGGGGACATTCAAAATCCCATTTTTGATGCTCGTAACTTGTCAAAATTGACAGATTTTAGTAATTTACCGGATTGAAGAGGATTATAATCCTATTTACCCCATGTCAGTGAATTGAACCACCTGGTCAGGTCGGAGAGACATGGATACGGCGTGCGCATGAACCAGCGAATCGCCCCATCGCTCATAGAAAAACCCTGAATAAATAAAGTGCCAATCGAGTTCAAGGCTATGATTTTGATATGACAGAATAACCAAAACTCACCGCCCGCTTGATCTAAGAAATCAAAATATGCCAAATACAACGGATTATCCCAGAGACTTCGATGTGAAATTTCGAAATTGTTCTTAATTTCTGAGTAAACTTGGGAGATAATCTCGTCTAAAACAAACAAACGCACATAAAAAGCCAGCAGGGTCCAATCTTCGTCTCCGCCTTTGCCATCCAAGGCTTTATCCACGTCCTTCCAAACAAACTTGTGATTTGCATGAGGCGGTAAGAGATGCTTATGAGAAGCTAAAAAGGCGGATATGTTACTACCAAGGGATGGCTGTACCGAACGCGCGTCATTGGAGATTTGTATAAAACCTATATCGAAACATTTCAACGAATGTGTGAAAAAAAATATCGATGTTTTTACTGTATAGTGCCCCAGCATCACGCACTCGTGCAATTGGATCATAGGGCTGATAGGGGGTTAATAAGATGGGGACCCAGTAATTCAGATTATCTCGAAAGGACGTACGACATCGCAGTGAAATTCTATGTCAGAGTCTAATCGCCAGATCCAGTCATACTTTATAGTTGCGGGATGTCTCCAAAAAAAGCCAGAATAAAACCGACACATGGAACGGTAACCAAGGGAAAATCTGGTGACCCCCGGGGCCAAGAAAGTGTAAGCATTTTTCTGCCCAAGACATAGTTTAGTTCACAAAACGGGTGGTGTACGTACCCAATTGTATTCATTGAATTTTCTACTTTATTGCGGTCTAAAAAGGACGGTAGACCCCATATATCAGACGGCAAACCAGCTACACACAAGATTAAGAGTAATACATGTATTCAAGTTGTTATGAAAACCTACCCCAAGTGAGCCTTCCTTCAGTAATCCAGTCGAGCTTGTCCTTTATATCGTCCTCAACATTAGCTTCAGTGAAGATGACATATGGATATTTGAGTCGTCTGTTGAAGCGTTCCTCGATATTTCTGATAGCCACGACTGCCTCTACATTGAAAATAAACAAGGTCGGTTATTTTAGATTTAGCAGGCGCTTCCTAGGAAAGTTTATCGTACGTGGTAGTCGAGGTGAAGCGACCAGCATCACGATGACAGCGTTCGGCTTGCCTTGTTTTGTACTAGCTCGGTCAAACGGAATTATTGCCGGTTGCATGTCTGACCAAGTCGACCATATTGAAGAGAATCTTGACTCTCGATCGTGAAAGTGAACGAAAATAAAGAATAACAGAGCAGAGACAATAGCGAGCCAAATGTACAGTAGTCTATGTCGTACTAATGTGATCATTTGTTACAAGTGATTCATGGGGGAGGGGAGAGCATCAAATAAACTGCGCTCCGTATTTTAAAACGACACACGAAAAAAGGATTTGAATTCCAGTCACACGGACTGGTTTGGAACACATGCTCTTCCGTTATCAGAATTCCCTTGGCCTGTACAGCTCATACGTTATCAATTTCATAATCTGTGGCATTTCAGTGGCATCTATGATATGACATGACATATACTCTACATCTGTCTACTCTCAATCTCAAGTCAGTCGTCGGTTTTCTCACTGTCAAAGTTAACAGTTGCCTCAGCCGAGCCTTCCTCCAAATCCGGTGCCTGATGGCGTTCATTCTCTTTTTCTGTTCCCGACGGCTGATCCCCATTTTGTTTAGGCATTCGAGTGACCTTTCGTTTCAAAGTGTACTTCTTCAATAATAGAGCTGGAAAAGAAATCCATTAAGAAAAGAGTTGATTCAAATACTATTCTAATAAGCGGCTCACTCGCAAGGAAGGATAGACCAAGGATGGGTGTATCAACAATCCAAATCGTCGATATACTTTTCTCATACGCATGAAAAACTTCCTGTCGTAAAGAGAGTGGCTGGGTTAGAGATGTAAGTATGTGCACTATAGAGACTCGGGTACAGTAAACAGACCTGGATGTCCTTTAACGTACGGACATTATCAATGAGAGAGCTACTGGACGCGTCCAGCATATATCCGGGTACCTGCGCAATCCTCCGTCGTAATTCCTTTTTTAAAAAGATATTTTTTCGGGAGATAAGTTGAAAAATCAGATATGTTTTGACTGACTTACAGAAGAAAATACAGTTTGGCCTATGCTAACACCAATCGTGGAACCGAAGAGTCGAAGAAGAGTAAACGCGGCAGTTGTTGTGGCCAAGTCTTTGACAGGCATGGCAGCCTGAAGACCTATCAACATGGATTGGAATAACCCTCCGATACCTAAACCTGCTAACAAGGGGAAGACCACTTTGACTGCCCTGCGTGTTCGAGATAAGGATAGGAAAAAACAACACCGAGCGCAATAACACATTACAAGGAAGAGTTTTCAGTCAACATCGTCATCAGACCGAATCCGATGGTTGCCAAAAACTGAGAGAGCAATGAGTAACAGTTTTAAAAATAACCGTCGAAGCTCTCTAAACGGACCCAGGAAGCCCACACTGGATATCTGTAATCTTGCGTCCACGAGACTGCCGCAGCTCCCAAAGCAGAAGTTACAGACGATCCCAATGCGAATGGCAACATCCTGTTCGGAATAATATTAACATTAGGCTGAAGAAAATATCCCTTCGGGTGCTCACTCTATACCCGCTCTAGTAGCCGACGCCCCTTGAACTTGGAAGTATATAGGTAAATAATAAGCTCCTGTAGAGAAGTATTAGTTTTTTTTTTTTAATATGAGAAAACTTTTGGACCTGTGAAAAAACATAAGGTGTGAAAAAGGGCCGTGATTAGTATTATTGCGGTAGTTCGAGTCTGTTAGTTTTCAAATTTTAAAAGTAAAAAAAGTAAGATTTAGATTTTTTGGCAGTACCTTAAATAGTCGTGGGGGTATAAGTGGCGATCTTGATGTATAAATTTCGTTGATAGCTCCAAGAAGTAATAATACACATCCAACCACAAGCAATGATACGGTAGCAGGCGAATTCCCTATGTAAAAGACTTTGGTCCACGCCCACATTCCAAAAAAAAAAAGAAAACCCACAGGCATTTTCACTTTCATTGAATCCCAGAAGAAGACAGACGACCCCTCCCACAATAAGGAATAATCCTCCAAAGTCGAACATTGCTATATGCTCTCGCAAAGACCTTCCTTGATGAGGGTTCAAGTTCAAATAGATAAACAGGATAACAGCGGCAAAACCGCCGGTGGGCCTTCATAATATATGAAAAAACGTTCATCTTAAAAAATGAAAAACCAACAAGTTGATCCAGAAGCACCTATTGAAAGACAAAATAAGAACATGCTCTGAAAGCCAACAATTTACATCAAACACTCACCACCTCCAAGAAACATGATCAGTTAAAGCCTGAAGTATCTTTCAGCAGAAGATATCAATGTTAGGTAAATTACTAACGCCTCCTATCAAAGGGCCTAATATTCTAGAAAAAATAAAGTCAACGGCTCGTGAGTGCGCGGTGTATTTATGACAGACGCTTACGATGCTATACCCCAGGTAGAACCTAAAACACTGGTGTATTTTCCTCGACTGAAAAGTGTGGGGAAAAGTTTACAAATGTCCTACGACTTGAACCGTGACTCACTCTTCCAAAGATACAATATCGGATAATATAATTTGTGTTCCTTGAAGAATTGCTTGGAGAAACATGTGAGTATTAAGAAAAAGCGTGCTCCTGGAAAATTAAAAAAAAAAGACATCCTACCTCCTCCACCGACACCTTGCAAGGCTCGTGAGAGAATTAACCATGTCATGCTTTGAGCAGCGCCACACAAAGCGGATCCGATCTAGGTTGAACAAAATTTCTAGCAAATGTTGACCTTGACAATGAGTGAATTAAACTGACAAGGAATATGAATATTCCCGGGAAGAAAACCATTTTCCGACCAAGTATATCATTCAATTTACCGAATATTGGTGAACAGGCCGCGGAAGTCAAAAGGTAGGCACTGGTAATAATCGATTTAATAAGAAATATAAGATAGGACAATAGGATTGAAACCACCCTCACCTTCCGATCCAGGCATAATTATTGCCGTCTCCCAATTGTTCTACTATAGTTGGCAATGAAGTGGCAACTCTGAGATGAAAAATTCAAACACAAATTAATATGAGTTCGGAAGAAGGAGAATAAAAATAAACAATAGTAAATACATGGTTTGATCTAGGGCAGACTGGGGGAAAAGTGTTATGCAATGGCTTTCAAAAACTCGTAGAAATTGACATACTAAAAAAACAGTCAAGGCAAGCCCGGAACAGACGATTAACAGGTTGTTATGAGGCAAAATATGTTCCTCATTCTGTCTGTCGGGTTTATTCTTGGATTCTTCCTCGGTTAGAATAGTGAAAGCATTTTTATCGCCGGTTGCAACAGTGATCTCTTGCTCGCGGACATCCTGCATTATTGATACAGGTGAAAGAACAAAGTAGGCCCGAGTTGTGCTGTAGATAAAACTCCCATACCAGCTAAATATATTGTTCCCCAGCCTCTTTCAGGTCTTCCGCCGAAAGTGCTGCCGAATCGATGGACCCTTGCCGAATCGGCGAACCTCCTACTATAATGCAAGTTCAAGTTGGAATCGCATTATGAACTGCAAAAGACCATGATTAATCAATGAATAATACCGAGAAAAAGCAAAGTTTTACAGACTCAAAAAAAAGTGACACACTTTATTATCATAGAGGATTGTGAAAAACTCCCGGTGATCATAAGCCGAGACTGACTGCCGTTTGTTTATTTCTGGATTCTTCCTGGGGCTCATATGCACTCAAGGGCTTACAAATTAAAGAAATCATTGACAATGACTCATATTTTTTCATTATGACTCGGTTTACCACGGGTTACCGTGTGGTTTCCTGTTTTTAAATTACTAAAAGCGAAACATTACATCAGCTTTAAGTAGCTTGAAGGCGCTAATAAACGCAGCCAGCTTATGTCATGATCACCATAACATTCGCCGCAGGCCTCAGTTGTCTTTGATACCCTTTTGCTCTTCTACCACGATGATAACACTTGAGACACCTGAAGCTCATGTTGAACACTCGGAATCAACTGATTCGCCCTCTATCTCCCATGTAAATACCGACTCTATTTCGACTCCAAATGAAACCACGGAGGCTACCATCCACGATCCTGGGGTGGCGACTCTCCATTCGATGTTTCCTGATTTTGAAATATCCATTTTAGCTAGTGTTTTGGAATCCGTCTCTGGAGATCACGACAGAGCTATAGATGTTCTGTTGGGGATGAGCGATCCGTCATATAAGCCAATCATTAGACCTGATGCTGTAATTATCCTCAATCTGGTTCATTGATGAAATCTAATCTTGGTTAGACACAAACCGAACTTGACGAAGAATTTGCTCGTCATTTAATGCTTGAAGAACAGTCTCGTCAACAGGCTACTTGGCGTCCACAATATCCGAGTCGGGATAATCCTCCCAGGATTGGAACTCAAAGTCCTGGAAATAGTGATAGCGTTGCACAGATTCAAGAGCATTTGGGAAAATTTGCAGAAAGTAGGGGTGGATTAAACCTCCTTCCAGATTTTATAAGATTTCTTATCATAACTTTTTTAGCCAGCAAACGGACCCTTGGAACGTTCTTTTCGAAAGTCAAAGCAAAAATTCAGGAGCTTGACAATCCTGCTAATGAGTATGATAGTTTTTTTTTTTGCTACCGCTTATGTTCTTACGTTATTCACTTTCAGATCGGGGAGGTCTGCCTCATCCCAACAAACTGTTGCTTCGCCTCCCAGGCAGTCATCTTATCAACCGCCTTCCCAGGTGTTAGCGGAGTCAGGGTTGGTTCGTGGGTATGATGTTGAAGCACATGGTATGCTACCCTTTAAATGAATATCGCGCCATTCATTGACTTAATTGTCTTAAAGCTCAAACATCGCATGGGTCTTTCCACGAAGAGCCTTCATCAAGGACCCGGACACCTCCCACTAGCATTGATCCTTGTTAGTTTTACTATCCAACACCTTTGAATTATTCTGAATACATATTTTGCAGCATTTGTTGGACTTTTACCCAAGCGGCCAGTTACACTAGATTCATCCCCACAACCTTCCACTGCAGGTCCCACTGATAATGATGATGGTAAGCTGTTCCACAGATTGTCGAAATGTATGAATTAATGATTACTGTACAGAGCTTGAATATGTTACCAATCCTTTTGAAGAGTCTGATAAAAAGTGAAAGGACGTGCCCCTAATTTAGTTGTCTATTTATCTATATATGTCTTATCAAGATTGTGCGTGAATTATTGTAACAGAACAGTTGGTATATACATTCATATGTCCTTTGATAATTTTATTAGAGTCCTTCAAAGGTTTGGGCTTTTCCTGACTGCGTATACAATAAATATTATGAGAACGGGATCTATGATAATAAACGTACCACTAAGAGACCGACAATCAAGCCAAATAGACCCATAATGCTGGCAAACACTTCAATGATCAGGATTTTGACGAATAGAGTGGGATCTGCTGCGTCCCCAATAGCTGCGGTGGAACCCGCAATACCAACGGCAACACCGCAAAGGAGATTGCATGTGCCGACTGTTAGACCGCCCCAGAATAAGGAGAAACCGGTATAATAATTGCTTGCTGTATAAAGTTCTGTTTCTGGAATTGACACGACTTTCGAGGAAAAAACGATAGACATGATCTATAAAAATGATGTTATTGAAGCCACCATGTGGTGGTTGACATACCACGCCATATATAGCGACAACTTCACAAAAGATGATACTATTATATTTAATAAGTATTGGTACCATAGAGTAAACCTTGCCCGCACACCTTATGAGATTTTTAGTTCTTATTCGCGGTGCCCGTACACCACCTCCTAAAATTGAAGCACCCGTTACGAAAATCCCCCTTGCAAAAGCTCAATTATTTGACATAAAAAAAAAGTGAATTTACTATACCATGCAGCACCCAATACACTCAATCCTATACATAATCCTATTCCTGTCATTGCCCATAGATACGGACTTGACTCTTCAAGAAACCGTCCAACATTGAAGGATTCACCGGAACCTTATTGTTTTAGTTAACTGACTGTTCGACCAACAATAAAATGTACAACCTGTTAATAACAAATAGAGGCCAACTATTCCCGCCACAGAAGTCGGGCCAGCAACGGAGTACGCAAGGTATCCCATCGCAAAAGTAGTTTGAAAGAGTCCAGAGTCCTTTCCCGCAACCTAGCGCCAAAATACTGACTCAGCTAGTCACTCTCCGATTTACATGTTTATTAGGTACAAGACTGCCAGCCAAAGTCAGTCGTATTTCAGATTATTCACTACATCATTATACCAAAAAAGATTTATGTCGGAAAATTCGGCAATTCAAGTATTCCACACAATTTCGTCGTTCAGAATTTGGCGAGAACATAAACGACGATTAGGGAAATCAGTTGGATTTGTGCCAACTATGGGAGCCCTTCATCAAGGACATCTATCCTTAGGTATAGTGCGCCTGTGTTCATATAAATAAACATATGTTTAAGAATGTGACTTCTAAAGTGGAAAGATCATTACAAGAAAATGATTGTACCACCGTGTCAATATTCGTCAATCCTGCTCAATTTGCACCTCACGAGGACTTAGCACTGTATCCTCGCACTTTAGAAGACGACCTTAAGAAGTTATCAGCTGTTTCAATAATACCAACCAATGAACCGGCCGCGAGTCCAAGAACCGTAGCCGCTGTATTTGCTCCCTCCGTAAGCGAGATGTACCCTAATGGCATTGTCCAAAATATCAGCCAACAAACCGGAACCTTCGTCGAAATCAAAGGTTATAGCCACCAAATGGAAGGCGGGAGTAGACCACATTTCTTCCGAGGAGTAGCGACCGTTGTCACTAAATTGTTCAATGCCATACAGGTTCGGCTCTCTTGAGATTACTCGTTCTAACTCGGTGGAGAACAAAATGCTTACGGACTGACCAGCCAGACCACGCGTACTTTGGGCAAAAGGATATACAACAAGCATTGCTCCTCAGACGAATGTGCAAAGACTTATTAATGGCTCAACCCACCGTGGAACATTTACACATTATCCCCACAGCCCGGGCAGAGTCTGGTCTGGCGCTCTCATCCAGGAATAGTTATCTGCATGCCAAAGAATACTTATTTTCAGCCACACTTTACGAAGCTTTAATGAAGGGAGGAGAAGCATTCATGTCCGGACTTGTACGTGAAGAAGCGTTAAGACAGGCTGCGGATCACGTACGGGCGAAACAAACAGAGGCAAAAGCAGCAGGAGTTGAGATTATGTTGGACTACATGGAGTTCAACAGTCCAGAAACTTTTGAGGTGGTGAACGAAATGCCCCATAGCATGCCCGTGATATTTAGTGGTGCGATGTGGCTGGGAAAAACAAGATTGATCGACAATGTTTTGCTCGGTGATTCCTGGGTAATTTTGTATTGACAAAAGTAGGAAGATGTAATGGCCTCTTGAAATAAATAAGATGACCAAAAATGACCAAGAAAATATGCCATTCTCAATCAATGCTGCCCCTTATGAATTTTAGTTGAGTGATACATGAGGAAAGCACATGAATCAAAAATCTCCTGGATCACCCGGTCACGTGGCGTATGTTTGGTTACGGGTGCGCGCCTCGTGTTTACCGTCTTGCAGCCGTTCTTATTTTATACTCTATACCTTTTCACATCTTCCCCAGCACCTTTTACACGCCCTTTCCTCCAGAATCTATATTATACATTTATCGTTGATATTAGCTCCCGCTCACCCCGAGCCCATCCAAATTATTCCTCTTGTTTACAGGAGAGAGAGGAAATCGTCGTGAAAGTACCAAATGTCTGCGACTCAAGAAGTTCTTCCAATCCTTTTAAGATCAACAACACCAGGTGTGTACGCTCTAACGGGCCATATCTTTACAGCCGATTGTTTATTCATCGCACCTTCTCCAGTCGCCTCCGAGAAAGGTATCGTCACTCCGCCACGTTCTTTAATCAAATCTGCGTTAACTAAGGTTACAATCTTGTAGTCCTTATATGGGCCCAATCTATGCGAGAAGAGGAACCTCTTCCTCCCGAGAGGGATGCTGACCAAAGCGAGCCCGACGTCAACCCCCCAGACCCTAACTGGCAAGCGAATGAAGCATTTGAGAGGGCCAGCCATCGCAGTTTCCAGATGCCACGCAGTGAATCATCACCTAATTCTGCCAAACTTTTGGAGGACCTTGCCAATAGCAAATCAGGTGTTGATTATACTGGATTACCTCAAGCCGATGACGTTGCATCAAATGTTCAAGAACGGTCCCAAACACATAGCAGACGGAGCAGCATTGCCCATAGCAATGTATACCTATCTTTACTTTTTATTACTCTTTGGCTAATTTTGATTTGCTGCAGCTCACTAAAGAGCATCCTCCCGCACCCAAGCACCTCTCTCAAGATACCGCTCCTTCATTCGGTAACCTAGATCCCACAACTTTTGACCCAAAGGTGAAAATTATTTTTTTTGCCGCTACTGTTCCATTCTAACTGCGGTTTTCTTTAATTTAGCTCAATGGCGATGGTGCTTCTGTTCGTTCGATGCGATCGCCATTGAAAATGCCGAACATTGATGTACGTTCACCAACACCAAGTGATCCGGAGCTTCGGGGATCAAAACATTCTCGGGCACCTTCCAGGCATTCTCATGTCCAAGTTACTTCCGTACACGAATCAGATGAGGATAGTGAGACCACAAAAGATGAAAATGACGCACGAACTATTCCAGTAGAAACAGTGGTACGTCACGTGGAAAACTGCACTATACCTAGAGTAGCAAAAACCTAATTTTTTTTTCGTTTCCAGCGAGTGCAATCTCACGCTGGATCTCATAAAAGTAAATCTGTGGCCTCACATGCACCTTCCCAACAAGCTGCACCCGCACCCTCAGAAAGAGGCAGAGCGATGTCGCCAACATCAGTCCGAGCGAAATCTCGCGCTTCGGCATTGTCACCACCACCTCAAAGTGTCAAATCTCATGGTGCCAGATCAATGGGATCGCTTCACCCCTCGCAACTCCCATTGCCCGTCTCTGCTCAGCCTACACCTACTCAAAAATCGGCGCCTATGCACCCGTTATCCAATTATGGAGGTTCGCAGAGAGGTGGATCGAGTTATGCTCCGGGGCATGAACCCTCAGTTCAAAATGTTTCTCACCATCCTCCATCTCAGCAAGCGCCTTCTCAGCACGGTGGTTCGCAATACGCTTCATCTTATCACGGTCCCTCTAGGGCACCGACGGCCAAACAGCCCTCACAAGTTGGCTCGGTACACAAACTTCCTTCTCAACATGGTGGATCCGCATTGGTTGGTGGCTCTCAACCGGAAAGAAAAGAAAGTTCTCTACACCCCCTATCTAATCATCCCTATCATCAATATAATAATGGCAATGGGTCCAAATACGGCGGATCCCAGCACTCTCAGCATACGCATACTCCCTCTCTTCATCCGCTTACGCAGCATTTGGCAGCTCAAGGTCATCGTGCATATTCAAGGACGAGTCAGCAGTCCCCGCCATATATACCTCCTCATACAGCTGAGGATATGATTCATGCAGGTGTACGTGGTCGTATGATGGCTGTTTCGCCTACGCCTTCTAACCCTCACGGCCTTCCACAACCTCCGCCGTTTCCTTACCCTCCTCCACATCCCCACGCACATCACTTACAACATCAACATCATCACTATATGCCCGAGTATATCGAAGAAACGCCCAGTCAGATGCAGATACGTCCGCGCTCGCCTGATGCCCTAGACGAAGGCGAGCAGCAAATGGTGGATGAGCTGCTTGTGCGTACTCCGAGAACCTCGTACACAGTTACACCCAGCGCTCTCGCTGCTGAAGTGCATAATTCCAGTTTTCATGACGAGGATTTGTGTATCTTGCTACATGCGGCTGATGATGACTCTATTCATGACGTAGTGAGAAGGGCAGTTAGAAAAGCTATCAGAGGCAGAGTTAGAAAGCTGGGTGTTAAATATGAGGCTGCTGTGGGTACTTCAGTTTTACATATTACTCCTGTCTGACGAGATCTTGTTAGCTGAGGAGGTATCATAGTCCGGATGGAAGCCAGCGAGATATGAGGCTCCTTCCTCAACAACAAGCCACGCCTCAGAATTCGGAGCGAGGTATTGAGCAAGATGTTAGTTAGGGCATCGACAACGCGTGGAGCTTAGATTACTAAAGATTTTTATATAGGAACCTCCTCCGTGGGCTCGAGATATGATTGCGCTTATGCAAGAGACGCGGACTCGACTTAGTGATCTTGAGAGAAAGAAAAAGAGTCGCTCGTATGCTCCAACAGAATCTCAAATTGATGAGGGCACACTACGTGCACCGCGATCTCGACGCGGTGTTACGGGTGGGAGTATAACGAACGATATTGACAATGCCAGTCCTATCACTGTGACCCTTCCAATGCACACTCCCGGACGAACTGGAACAATCATCGAGGAATCTGTTCTGGTTCCTGGTGAGACCGAGTTTACTCAAGGTGGTTCTGAGCACGGACACACGGTTGTTTCGGCACACCATCATGATGGCTCTCAGCATGATTTAGATGACATCGAAGAAGGTGAAGAGGGTGAGGGAGAAGATGAAGGAGGTGAAGAAGAGGAGGACGGTGCGAGAGAGGAATATCAGCAGGAGGGGTTTGAAACGGATCCTAGATTGCGTGAGCTTGTTCCTTGAAATTTTTTACAGAAAAAAAAAACTTCAGGATTTACAATCTTTTTTTTTTGTATAGAGCGCGACGATTCACCTGGTAAACAAGTACTTGAGGATGCCATATTCCATTTACATTCCAAAACTCCCCGTACCGATTGCACACACCAGTCATGGGAAGTGCAAGAAGACACTGACATGAATTCTGCACATCGACTCGGCTTCCTTGCACCCGCTGAAAGTGAGGTAATCGCTGATATACCGGACACAGAGGAGATTGTATCCGAAATTCCAAGATTTGAGGTGGAGAGAAAGGTTTCACCAGGTCCTCCTGCTCCCCTGGATAATCGCGAGAACGGGGTACAAGCGTACCAACCCGGGGAATGGGCCGTTGCCGAGCCACCAACACCTCCACCATGGCAGCGTATTCACCAACGTTTACTAAATTGGGCGATTGTTTGGCCCATGGCCGAGCTTGATCAAGCATTAAATAGCACGACCCGCGGTCACCAGGTAGATGAGATTGCACTAAGTATTTGGTGTACGCAGACGTATAAACGCTATGTCCGTGCGCGGTTGACTGAGCATCCGCCCATGCGCGTCGACCGGTTGTTCATCCCACCTAACGTTGCGGATGCGGTAAATGCGGCCGTATACAATGGACGACATGGGGATGCATGTGGAATGCTGAGAGATATGTGGACGCCCTTTGGACTCGATGGGATGCCTCGACTTCTATTGGTTCTCTGTAAACATCGAAGAGAAGAGAATCATTGGGTCGTTCATAGGTTAGTTTGCCCCAGTATTTTACTCTGCATCAATTCTGATTGACGTAGGTTCTCGCTCCCTGATGGGTCGTTGACAACATATGATACTTATCCTGAACGGTCACTGCCGGATGGGCGGGTGAGTAGTTGAAAGCTATTTTACTATTGTTTATATGAACTCATATATTTCATTAAAAACAGCCTTTAGGATGGTGGTTCGCTATACGGATAGCCTGGCCAAATGCCATGTATCCGAGTCCTGAACACCTTGCTCAACGTATGGTTCGAATTCACCGACCGATGCAATTAGGAATTGACAATTCAGTTGCAACGGCTGGAATATGGCGAAATTTACTTATGGGATCAAAAGCAGAACGAAGCATCGATTTAGAACGACTAAGGGATTTAATTAATACGGAAGTGAAGAATTTACGTACGAGAAAGGAAACAGGGAAACTTTCCGCTAGTGCCCCAAGACAACATTGGGACGATCTTGCGTAAGGCTTCCAACTAAAATTTAGTATGTGAAGTTTATATACATATGGCATTTTTGCCTTTGCATTTTATTACATTAATATCTCTTACTTGGCTGAGTCTTTTATCCCGGGGATTTGAGACTCAATGTTTACCTTTACCTTTATACCTTTTCACTCTTTTTTAAACCCTTTAGTAGTAAACAGCTTCTGGACGTACGTAGCGATACGATGAATTACGAATAACGAGTTATATCCACGAAACATAGGAAAATACACACGTCAAACAATTATAGTTTAAAACGGGAATATAAAATTTATTTATACACATAAATTTATTGTCTTTCCCATTGTCATCATCAGGGAAGCTATTCGATCCTTTGTTGAAGTTGAGCTCAGGGTGTCAGAACCGCTGGTGCCCGGGACAGAAAGTCGACAGTGATAATCATATCATACTTTAAAAAGGCATCTATCAACCAACTTTTAGGAGGCGTGAGTGTAATGCCGACGTAGTATTAATAATATAGGCTTATTGGTATAAAAATTGGTAACTATATAGATAACTAATGCTGGGCGGGTTTGAGAGGCATGATAACAAGGTTGATAAATCATGGATAGACTGGAGGAAACTGGAGGGTACTGCGGAGAGAGTGTTCTAGGGCAGAGAGAGAATTGTCATTAATAGTGCTGTTGGTGTTGGGCTGAATGGGGATGATAGGGGTTTCAGTCCCAGTACTAGGAATGATAGCCTATCGATAGCCGGTAAATTGAAGTCAGTAGTGACTCAGCCAGTGACACGTTGTAAGACACACGGCATAGACAAGGTCAAGCTGTCCATCCAACTCTGTACGTTGCTGGCGGGTCTGGTGAGTGGACCATTTTTTGGTGCGTTTCCCTTGGTATTTGAGTTTATGGAAGGAGGAAGAGAGGAGGAGTTGCTTTGGAGACGATTTGGGCATCAGATTGGCAGTGGGAGGGAAAGTGTTGGGGTTGGAAGCGGGGAGCGCCGAACAACGGCGAAGACAGGAACAGAAGAGGGAATCACTGGGTGTACCCACACACACACACGTGTTGTGTGTGGCATGTGCTTCGCTGGCGTTGGAGGAAACACACCCTAATGTTACTCTAATGTACTTTTTACTTACGAGAGTAATAATAATAATATAATATTATTATTATTGTGCTATGCCAAAATGACAGAGTAGTAGTAGTACATGCTGAGGCTGATCATCAGCACGGCGATGGCGCCAACGGAGCAGCGCCGCGCTCTTGTCTTCGCACGGTGACCGCTTCAGACAACATCACTCACCCCCACCCTCATCATCACCCTCATCCTCATCCTCATCCTCACCCTCACCCTCACCACCCTCTGCCCTCCATTCACATCTTCCCCCCCTTTCATGGACCTCGCTCAACTTACTAACCCCTTCCCTTCTTCTAATCCTCATCATCACACTAGTGACATGGACCTCTCGGACTCCGACGACGACACCAATAATGCCATGAGCATCGACAACACTAACAATGTCAACAACGTCGTCAACAACATTAACAACAATTCTGACGCCGATGCTGATGGTGAACTTGTGAACCCTGCTTCGGACGACAACGAACAAGACGAGGATGATGACGACGAAGATGACGACGCCGATGCTGACGCTGACGCTGAGGCCGACGGTGAAGACACCACCACTCACCATTTTCAACCCCCAGCTCATCACCTCCACCGTCATTCCACCGCTATTCAAGAGGCAAACGCCAATCCAGACTTATACGGCCTCAGACGATCTGTATGTTTTTTTTGACTTGTTTCATTTCTCTCTCTCTCTCTCTCTAATTTATTCATAATGCATTTTGTTACAGAGCAGGAGTAGAGATAATGCTTCCGTCAATTCGGTATCAGTCCTCTTGCACCTACTTCCTGCTATTACTGCATACTCACTATCCCTATCTCTAGGGATACGATGATACCTCCAAATCCTCCGACGAGGATGAACCATATGGTGACGAGGACTATGTCAAGAAAAAAACTTCCATTAGTAAACGGAAAAAACTTCCCAAACCTAAACGTAAGAGCATCCTATCTTTCCGGATCGCTTCCAATATGCTTATTCACCTTCTCCAGTTCCGCCACCACACCGCCTTACTCCTTCAGATTCTGATTCAGAATATGGTGGTCGTTCCCGCAAAAAACGTCGTTCAGCCCACCGTACAGCCAATGGTAGTCACACCGGTCAAGACACCGATGTTCGTCTCACTAGTCGCGGCAGCAAAGTACCTAATTATCGCGAAGACATTGAAGACCCTTCTATGTTCTACGATGAAGATCAAGGCTATTATCTTCCTGAAAAAGAATACAATGCTTCCGAAGAAGAACATGAAATAGAGGCTGTTTTAGGTCATATGCGAAAGGAAGGCCACGAAGACGATGAAGACGATATATGGCACGACAATATAGTTCGTAATCTTCCCTCAATTATTTAACTTTTTCCCTAACTTGTCTTGCCTTTCTTAGCGATTCCATATAAAATGGAAAGGCTTCTCTCATCTTCACAACACCGATGAAACGTACGAATTTCTAAAACGTTATAGAGGCTTGAAACGTGTCGATAATTACATCAAGAACTACAAGATTTTCAAAGCTAAATTAGATATACCTGGTTTAAGCCAGGAAGACGTGGAGGCTATCCTCTTGGAACGGGAACGAGAGAAAGAGGATTTGGAAAATTACAAAATCGTTGAACGCGTCATCAGTGAGCGTGAGATTGAAAGTCGGGTGGAGTACTTTGTGAAATGGCAAAGCTTGGGGTATGAACACGCTACATGGGAGAACCAAGACGATATACGACCCATCGCTAAAGCCCAGATCGATTCCTACATGCGTCGCGAGCAACGTGCCGAGTTTCCGTATCGCTCCACTGTTTATTCGCGTGGCGAACGTCCCAAGTTTGTCATGATGGAGTCCGATCCGGATTATATCGCAGCGACCGGTTGTCAACTCAAGGATTTCCAATTGACCGGTCTGAATTGGCTTGCGTACTTGTGGGCCAAAGGCGATAATGGCATCCTTGCGGACGAAATGGGTCTCGGTAAGACCGTGCAGTCCGTCACATTTCTTTCGTATCTGTTCCATGCCATAAAACAATATGGCCCATTCTTAGTTATCGTTCCCCTGTCGACCATCACCGCCTGGCAAGCGCAGTTCGCCGCCTGGGCACCTGATCTCAACGTCATCTGCTATGTTGGTTCTGCAGCTGCTCGCGAGACGATTAGACTGTACGAGTTTGGGTCTCCAAAGAAGCTGAAGTTCAACGTCTTACTAACTACATACGAATTGACCCTTCGTGATGCGACTGAGCTGGGTGCCATCAAGTGGCAGGTTCTCGCTGTTGACGAAGCTCATCGGTTGAAAAATTCGGAAAGTCTATTATACGAGGCTTTGAAGACTTTTCACGCCGCTTCCAAATTACTTATTACTGGTACACCTTTACAGAATAATGTCAAGGGTAAGACTTGTTATTAACCATTATCTTCTCTTGACTCATTTAATTGACTGTTTGTTTATTAGAATTATTGTCTTTAATGCATTTTTTGATGCCCGAACGGTGTACGCTTGTATTAATATTATTTTATAAGTATCGTATATTAATAAGTTTGCAGTCACCCTAGATACCCAATTTGATCTCAGCGACCATGATCATGAAGCGAAGATTAAAGGCCTGCACAAAGATTTGGAAGAACTAATGCTTCGTCGATTGAAGAGGGATGTAGTGAAATCGCTCCCCACCAAAAGCGAACGAATTCTCCGTGTTGAGATGAGTACGCTGCAGACGTTGTTTTATAAGAATATCTTGACCAAAGTTCGCCGTTTCGGTTTCCTCCTCTGCTTTCCTTCATTTTAATTTGTCCTTCCGGATAGAACTATCAAGGCCTTGTTAAGAGTGCCCAAGGAAATACGAACATTAGCTTGTTGAATATAGGTGAGCACAATATTCTTATGATCGCGCATTTAGATCGTCGCGTTTCTCTTGACATTCAATCTGATGTCAGTCTCATAGCAATGGAACTTAAAAAGGCAGCCAACCACCCTTACCTTTTTGATGGGGCAGAAGTAAAATCCGAGACAAAGGAAGAAGCCCTGAAAGGACTTGTCATGAGCAGCGGCAAGATGGTGTTACTAGACAAGCTTTTGGCGCGTCTGAAGGCGGATAGTCATCGAGTCCTTATATTCAGTCAAATGGTTCGGATGTTGGATATTTTGACGGATTACATGCATTTGAGGGGATATTCCTGTCAGAGGTTAGATGGTGAGTGTTCCTTCTTTCGGTGATTCTGGTTTGTGGTCTCCGGCATGTGACCCATTTTTCTGTTAATTTACACCTGTTATTCTGCAATTCCAAATTCTCTTATCCCTTTGTTTTGTCTTGTTTTTCTGTGTTGTTGTTTTCTATTTTGTTTTGACTCAAATTCGGAATGAGTATCTAATTTCGGCCCTTTTTTTCTATTAACACAGGCACTGTGCCATCTGATCAACGAAAGCGGGCTATAGCACAATTCAATGCTCCTAATTCGCAGGACTTCGCGTTTTTGCTTTCGACACGTGCTGGTGGTTTGGGGATTAACCTTGAGACAGCTGATACGGTTATTATTTTCGACGTACGTACTCAAAGTTCTCACTGGGGTGTACCTCGTTTTGTGTTACTTTTTATTTTGACACGCTATTTCTTTCACCTACGTTCATGCTCGTGTTCGTCATCTTCGATTCCTTTCATACGTTGTACTCCTTTTTTTTACCCTCTCCCTCACCCCTCGCCCCATCGTGTTTGAATCCTCGTTGACTATTTCACTTCCAGAGCGATTGGAATCCGCAAAATGATTTACAAGCTATGGCACGCGCACATCGGATTGGACAAAAGTCGCATGTTAATGTATATCGATTCGTTAGTAAAGATACCATGGAAGAGGATGTACTCGAGCGGGCAAAGAAGAAGATGGTTTTAGAGTATGCCAGTATGTTTTCTGCCATCCTTTCTTAAGACGATATCCTCAGCTTTGTTGTGTCTTTCTAGTTATCAACCAGATGGATACAAGCCAAGCGCATCTTAGTTCCAAAGCTCCAACTAATGGGAAGGATACCTCGAAGCCCGATAACCTTAGCAGAGACGAGTTAACGGCTGTTTTGAAGTATGGTGCGCAGAAAATGTAAGTAGCTGCGTTCTTGTTTTCTTTTTCTGTTTCCTCGTCCACAGCGGTGATGGAGCTATGGGTTATGCCGTTATTACTATCTCTAGTGTTATTATTATGATCATATCCGGGATTCGGCCGACTGACTTACTTTTTACCGTATTTCTATCATAGGTTCAACAAGGACGACAGCCAGCAAAATCAGAAACTAGATGAAATGGACCTTGACGAGATTCTCAAGGTGGCCGAAGACCACGAAACAGTCGCTGCAGGAGGTGATGGCGGTGCATCTCTTGGTGGTGAAGGCTTTTTACAACAGTTTGCTGCGGTCAGCGATGTGAAGAACGATATGAGTTGGGAGGATATTATACCTCCTGAAGAGCGGGAGCGGTTTGAGAAAGAGAAAGAGGCTGCCACCTTGGCAGACCAAGAGGGTCAGCAATCTCGCAAACGGAATCAGCCACCGATATCGTATGAAGGAATGGATGTTGAGCAACCTTCCCAACCTGCCGCTGCTAAAAAGGCTAAAGCACCTGCTGCTCATCGTAAAAGTGCCGCTCAGAAGGCTATGGAGATGAAAGAACGTGATGTGCGTGTTCTCGTTAGGAGCTTGCAGAAATGGGGAGATATTAGACAACGATACGATGTTATTGTAAGTTCTTAGTTTGGTTAATATTCTTTACGGAGTATTGATGACCTCCTTCCACTTCTTTCAGGTTCATGATGCCAAACTTCAGGATAAGAACAAGGGGATGATGATTGAACTTGCAGACGATATCGTTGACCTTTGCGAAACGGCCGTGAAAGAGAATGAAGCTAACAAACGTGCCAGAGCCGCATCTGGCGAGACATTAACGCCTGCTCAAAAGAGTAAAGCTGTTTTGGTGACGTTCCGTAATGTTGGAAATATAAATGCGGAGACGCTACTTTCGCGAACACGAGATCTCAAGGTATTATATGACCAATTGAAGGACCTTAGCGATGACGAAGTCTACAACTGGTCCATTCCAGTTGATAATATTCGACCCACACTAAATTGGTCGGGTCGTTGGGGTCCGCGAGAGGACTCGATGCTCCTTGTCGGTGCTTATCTTTACGGCTTCGGTAGTTGGGAACGAATCGCGCAGGACCAGCGACTTGGTTTGACAGACAAGTTCTTCTTGGACGAGAGCAAGAAAGGAGATGATTCGGCGAGTAAACCTATTCCGAATGCTATCCATCTGGTGCGCAGAGGTGATTTTCTCCTGGGATTACTACGCGACCACTTCGAGAAGTTCAAGTCATATGAGTCGACGATCAAATCAAAAGGTTATCGATCAGTTTCCCCGCCTATTGCTGGACCTTCTTCGTCGGGTCATAAACGACGAGCTGAAAGCCCTCTGGCCTCCGCTGCTGACGATGGTGCACCCAGGAAGAAGAAAAGACGACCAACTCCTACGTTCACTGACTCATCTTCTGAAGATGAATGGTATGTCGCTTTTCTTAAATCGATGGAAAAAAATTTTCATTATTTTTTTTTCATTCCTCTCCTGCTTTTTTCGTTACCTAGCCCATCCATGGATGAGTCTGCCACTAAGAATGAACTCCGTTCGGTCAAGAAACACCTGGTAAGTGGCCAACCATGGGTTTGTTGACATAAATTGTTTACGTGTATTGCCGTATAGAAACAATTGAAGTTATCCGGTGGCGACATGCCTCGAGAAGAAAAGGTCGCGATTCTTAAGGAGTCATTGGCAGCTATTGGGCGACGTATTCAAGAAGTCCTCGAGGTCAAAGAAAAGAATGGTGAAGATGTGGAACGTTGGAAACGTCATCTATGGGCGTAAGCTGCATTCCTTCTTCTACATTAACCCTTCGTTATGTATTCTCATTCTTGTTTTACGACAGATTTGTAACTCTGTTTTGGCCAAAGAAAGTGAAGTCTACGAAATTATTAGAGATTCACGCCAAAATGGTAACAAAGGAAACAAATGCCTCAACACCACGGGCGGCCCCCGATGGGTCTGCTTCTGCAAAGAAACGTCCAACGACAGGTGGGAAAACCAATGGATCGGCGTCAACCACATACTCATCTTCCAAAAATGGAAATGGCCGGTATAGTCGGTAGTCCCTCAGTCGATTCGATGAATGGAGGCATTTGCAGTTTTATCTCATCCTCTTCTTTACCCTATTTTTTTACTCTCCATTTTTATTTTAACTGATGTTGTTGTCCTTTTATATCTTTGTTTTTTTTTTCCTTCATTGTTGCTTTTTCTACATCCTCACCTTTTTTATTAAGTACTTTGGTTTTTGGTCGGTTTGTGTTATACTGATGTAATAGCGTAATAGTTGTCCGCATGTACATACTAATTAAAAGTGTATTGTGACTTGACATCGAAGCAGGACATGTGAGTTTGGAAGTTCGTTACGTAGCTGGAAGCAAAATCGTCAGTGTCTCAGGGTCGATCACAAGTACAACCATCTCATATTAAACTTCCATGAAAGCCCCGTTCTGATTTGCTGAATAATTTTATATGTATTGAATGCTTCGCATTCACATGTATCTTTTAGTGAGCTTGCAATTATATTTGAATCCCTTAAATCGCTCATTATAGATTATACCCAGGACCTACCACCCGCACCTGTTTTGGTTAGTTTTTTGGTTGATAGTTGAGATGTCTGAGCGTGGACGATCTGTGTGTAAATCAAACTCGAAACGGTCGGTCTCCCAGGTTAGTATTTGGCTTTCTATCTGTCCGAGTTAATTTTAGTTTTTAAATGCGTTTAATCTATTCAAAGGAGACCAAATACAGCGGGGATAGCATGTTTGATCTGATGGGGAGTGAGGATTATGATCGTTTAGATTACATTGAACTAGAAGGTGAGCTCCGGGTAACCACAACAAGCTATCGCATCTGAAACTTTTGGTAGGCTTGGATAACAGCAGATACCGCACTTCACCTCCTAGTTCTCCCGGCAAGAGGAAGGCTGACCTCACGGATGTGTTAAATGACGAACCATTCTTGAACAAAATTCCCAGATCAGACGGCCTAGTTAGTCGAACGGAGTCATGGGACTCAAATTTAACAGAAACCTCATCAGGCGGCAGCGCATCTCCCCCTCTCCCTTATCCCACCAACCCTCTGTATACTGTAGCTTTCAGCAAAAACCATCAACCCTACTTGGACAAGCTCCCATGGGGGGCTCAATGGGAAATTGCGCGACTTATAACTTCAGGACGTTTGAAATATGAACACATCCCGTTGGACAAGCTAGGATCTATATTCGGAAAAGACAACTCGGCTGCAGTTCCCGAAATCGAAAAGCTATTTTGTGCCTCATCAGATATCAACCTCGAAAGTCAGAGCATGTACTTGAAGTATTTTGCGACAGAGCTCGGAAGTCACGTAAGTGATATATTTATTATATTAGCATTTTAAGACCATTTGCTTATAATCTAGAATCCCTGGTCTGAGTTAGATATTGAGGAGCGACGCTTAAAAGAAGATCGTTTCAGTGGGCTTGGCTGCAACAGCCTGCATAACGATTGGTATGGCGGTAAAATCGCTTTTATAGCCAAAGTACGAAAAGAAGAAAAAGGAGGATATTTTCTACAATTAGAAAAACCAGAGTTGTCCACCTCTACGCGATTCGCAAGACGATGGGGAAGCCGTCGTTTTATCAGAGTACGGATTCCCGAGGACCTACTTAAGGACAAAAATAACAGTATGTTTCCCCCTTCTTTCTACATCAAGTATCCATTGACTCATAAAGTAGATTTGGCGGCATATTTCAAACAAGACTTCGTAATCCACGGCCGTATTTTTCGAAGTCTATACAGCAAGAAACACACTGTCTTTTTGGTTGAGCTAGCTGATAGAACTACAGACGGCATAACTCGGATCCTAGATTCTACGGGGGGATTGTCCTTTGCTACCTTCCTTCAGTGGCATAATCCTATGACTTTCAATCGGAAACAGGTATGGGTTCCTCATGTTTGTTGATATATTTCTATTGAACACATGGCGTCCAAGACACTGGCCAAATGGTGCGCAAGGATGGCCCTAGGGCTGTCCACTTCTGTGCCAGGCCTGCAGTTTCAAGCAGATGACATTCACGAAATAGATGATACTTGTCGGTTTTTTTATTTTTAGTTTATTTTAATTCTTTAATTTTTCTCTTGTATCTAGATTCTCTCGAAGGTCAAGCGGCCATAAATATGGGCAAATCCCCAGATTCCAAATATATTCTCACTGACGGAACTGGTTATTGTAACTACGCCGTCTTAGACTTGCTTCGGAACAAGTTTAATTGGGACAGACTTCCCTCGGCGATTCAATTTCGAATATTTGGGGCCAAAGTAAGCGGCTCGCCGAAATAAAAAGATTAGCATCAGCTAAACAACTTCAGGGTCTTCTTATGTTGCATCCGACCGAAGACATGAGGTCGGATGCTAAACCTCAAATTTGGCTTCGGCCTTCGCAACAAAAAATCCAATACGCTAAATCGCCTGAGCTCGATCGAACTCACCTGATACTCGATGTTCTCCGTCGGACCCAGTTCCGAAGCCCTGCGAGGTTATCGACTCAAATCATTGTAAACCTTGCCGAAAACGGTGTCTCGTATAATATATTGCAAAGCTTGATGAACGACGGGCTGGATAAAATTGCAGCGAGCTTGACGACCTGGGGAGGCACGTATGCGATGCAGCACCTGTGGAGCGCTATATCAAAGATTAACAGCAATGTTTTCTATACTCGGGCTGCCAGAGAGGCTGTTGGTAGATCGCGTCTCTTAGGACTCAACAACAGAGACTGGGACGAAGAAGAACGGGGCCTCGAAGACGAGGACACTAGTGATTTTCCGAAATCAAAGCCATTCTGGGCTGATGAAATTTCGGGATGTCCTGCAACCCCAGAAGAAACCGCCATGGTTCTATTGGATTCAGGCTTCGAACCCCAATCATGCAGCTTTTTGGCCAAAAAATTAAAAGATATTTTCAAGAAGGTATTTTTCAACCATAATGTTTGCTTGGGTTTACTAATAAAATTTTGAAGGCCTTGAGTAGCTATATTGACAAGTACAAAATTGTAGTTCCACAATCCGGCGAAGCATGGATGATACCAGGTAAGAAGTGTCAACTCAATATTGGTGGTCTTTCTTACCAGATTCAATAAGATCCGTATGGCGTGTTGGAACCGGGCCAAATCTTCTTGAAAGCTTCGGATTCCTTGTTTGAATACAAAGGCATCCACCGTGATCACCTTACCGGACCGGTTTTGGTAATCCTCGACTTCCGTCATTCAGGAAACCTGGTTAACTGAAATACAGATAACGCGCCATCCATGCCTGGTTCCTTCGGATGTGCAGAAAGTATCTGGCTCCTTTATAAGTTTATTTACTCAGCTAAGCTAGACGAACGTGTTAGGTTGTAGCTGTTTGGCGCGATGAACTGTCTAGATATTCCGACGTGGTTGTCTGCAGTTCTCGTGGATCTCGATCCCTGGCTTCAATGTTAGGAGGCGGTGATTACGACGGCGGTATGTATTTAACATCTATCTATTTGCGAACTATGTAAATTCTCCCCACCTTTTTTAAATCAGATACTGCGCATGTCATATGGGAGCCACGCATAGTTGAAGCGTTCCAGAATGCTGACACGAAGTTCGCCGATCCTCCTCCAGGGATAGATGAAGTTTTCCAGAAGGACACCAAGACCGTGGAAGATTTTTTGGAGAATTTTGAAGATGAGGCTGTTGATAAGAAAACGCCAGAGTTGCAAGGATACCTCTTATCGACTTTGAGCTCTGCTTCAATGGTAGGACAATACTCGGGGTTTCACGATGTAGTTGTCTATCGCTTAGGATATGCACATGACGAGGCATGGAGACTGGCTTATATGTGAGTCTTTGTGTATTTGTATTTGTAGTGTAGTCTTTAAAATCTAATTTATGTCAAGATTTTGCGCTGTCTTGGATAGTAATAAAACAGGCAAAGTGCTCAAGCCATCGCAACTAACGGAAGATCGAAAGAGATTCAATGGTAAGAGTCAATCAACTACCATTATGTATTTAACGATAGTGCCTATAGCACGTTCACCTGGATGGAAAGTTCCACTGTGTGATGAACGGGAGGCTAAAACACCGGACCGTGACCCCCCCCTTCAACGCGAAACAAAGATGACATTTATTATGGATTCTTTGAAGGAAGGCGGTCGTTCTCAGTACGACGTTCATATGGAACGGTTTGAAAAATTTCTTCAAGAAGCGTCCGGTTATCATATCGACAAGGCCTTAACATCCCCGGCTAATGAACTACGCAATCGTGCGGAACAGTTACACAGGGTACACAATTGTGACGTGATGAAAAAAGAACTGAACTTACTCGAAAAGCATGTTAAGAGTGTGTTTGACGAGTACAAAGACCTGTTCAGGACCGGTTCTCCAGGTGGTGGGCCATCCCACAAGAAGAATCTAAAGAAACTGAAACAAGAACGGCAGGATAAACTTCGAAAACTTTCATTATCTCTTGCGCAGACCCCAAATGAGATTATCCGGCTTAGTGAGGACCAAATTGAGCAATTTAAGGCATCGTATGGTGAGTATCATATGTATTATATCGTTACCATTTTTGATCTCATGTCCAAAAAAGCGTATGAATTAGACTCGGAACGCGAAAAGAAAGGGTATAATTGCACACAATTTCCATTCGAAGTGGCAATGAGAAACATATGTCTCATCAAAGCAAAATCCATAGGTACCTTTAAGGCCGTCTCTTCGAGGTTCTATTCAGTTTTGGAAATGTCACCTGTCATCAAGAACTTTAGACCCCCCCAAAATTCCTCAGGATACACATATAATCCATAGTCAGTTCTCCACAAGTTATTGTTGTATCCATAGTGTATCATAAGATGTATTTGTACTGGTATTTGTTCAAAGAATAATAAATGTGTCGTTCTTGCTGTCATACACTCAGTAAAACGGGAGTAGATCGATTTCCGTCAAGCACTAAATGTCTACCGGTAGTCAGTTCATAGTCAGGTCTAGTCATTTTTGAAAATAGCAGCTCTTGTCAGACGCCTCTTCTGATGTGTTGTGTCGTGCAACATGTCATGGTCGCTTAGGCGAAGCGCGCCACGGTCACGGTAAGAGTAAATCGTGCCAAACAACGCGTCCCAACTTTCACGGTACGTTGCCACATTTCAAATAGTATGTTGGTCTCACTAATGCCTTCTGGTAAGAACAAATGTTACATTTGCGAATGCATGGCAGTTGATATTGTGTTACTAGGTATTCTTTCAGACCTAGACAAACTACCTGCGGGTTTTCTCAGACTGCCTCATCCACGAACCAGTCTGTGGTCTCTAATCGGCATGGTGTAAACTGGAATTTAGACAACTTTCTAGATACTCCCACTTTGTTTTTACCACACAGTGCAACGAACCTACTTTTAGAGGTTCAAGCCATAGAGCCTCATGCGAAGCGGTCGTGGTTCATGAAAGATAATCGAATTGTATCTGGTATGATGATATTTAGCTCGCGTGAAGTGCAACTGATCATGTATTTATTTCTAGATGGAAAATTGCTGTTTATGACACCTATCGATCCTATTTTTATATTGATACCGCTACTATCGACTTTAGAAACTGTGAGATTCCGTTTCTTGTCTGTATTTCCACCTTATGTACTTTTTTAAGTGCAGTCTGACGCGTCATTAAGCAAATTTCGACCAATTGAAGATATTTTTGAGGATATTGCAACCACATTGTGTCATGATGGATCCTACCAGTTAGAAGATATTATTCACTTGCCATCTTTTGGTCATATCAAAGATGCATTTGAACAGCTCACCGATCGAAAAGGTGAACAGTATTTCCGGATATTGAACTTACACTGTTTAAATGATATGTTTAAGATGTTTCTGGAGATGTCATCGTGTACCGTTTTTCTTACAAAAAGTTGTTGGAAATACTTTCACTAAAACTTTTGCATCTGTCGCAACCTACCGTTTTTCAATCCCATGAAAGCTTACAACGTCACCTGAGACAACATGCTCTCTTGGACGAAAAAGAAGAATTGCAACAAGGTATCCAACCATTTGTTCAGGGTGAAGTAAAACTGATGAGATTTTCTGTCAAGCATGTCGTATACGCGTCTGTCGCGAACTGTTTTCTCAATATGTTCCAGAGACCCTTCTGACAGAAGTCACATCGTCATACGAGTGAGTCCCGGCATCGCACTTAAAATTGGGACTAGAAACCCTTTCCAGTTTTAGTCTTTTAGACGAACATATCCAGCGTCGAGCTACTGAATTTCTTTCAACCACCCCAGCCAGTCATCCTAATCCAAGAAAAGGGTCAAAAGCGGAGGCCGGGGAAGGTGGTAACAATGGTAAACGGAAAGCGACTTCACAAATCTCAAAAGGAGTAACTAAGTTGATGAAGGTAAACTTTACTTCATTTTTTGGACTTTGGCGTGACCTTGGCCTGTTGTAGGCGAATACTAATGGGATGGCAAAGATATCTTCCTTTTTTGCTGCGAAGCCGTTGAAATGAATTCAGGGTAGATGCCAAAAGATGTTGTATATATATTGTAATGCAGTGACTGTATATGTGCATATATTTCGGATGATGGTTTTCGGTTAAACTCGGTTCCTGAGTTCATGAGGGAAGTCACTGAGAGGTCCACGTAAGTTGTACGTGCAAATGGAAGTCACATGGTATGACACAAATCACTAACATTGCCTGTATTACTTGTATTTCGTGCCACAACGTGAATTACCATCCCACGGATTATCATTTTATTTTTTTTGCTTTCAGTCTGAGGACATAACTACCAAGCATTATGCTTGCAAAGCATGGACCTCTTTGTTTTTCGGCCTTCTTTCTATTGTATTTGACCACATACCCAACTCCATCCTTCCAAGAGCAATCGTCAACAAGCAATAAACGGTCTTTCCTTTTAACGTCTTCCCCAGCTCTCAATGCTCAAGACGTCTTGGAGTACCAACCCGTTCAACGGCTAACGTTGGAATGTGGCGAAAAGGTTGGATCTAATAATTGTGTTTTTGATTCTTAATATAATCATAATGGTTTTTTTTATTAGCTCACAGGACCTATTGAGACAACGCTTTGTGACTACGAATCCGTTGAAACAGTTAATTCAGACTTACTTCGCTCCCTCGACGAGCTTGTTCACGCTCCCTTCTTCAAGTATTTTCGGACGGACTTATACCGTGAATGTCCATTTTGGCAAGAAAATGGTTTCTGTATGAATAGAGAATGTGGAATTACCACCGTAGATGAAGTACGTACCTTGCTTCTTTGAATGAACTCGTTGTTTAATCATTTATAGAGTGAGATACCTCCCGTTTGGAGAGCAGCGGCCTTGAGTAAAGTCGAAGTTCCTACTGAAGAACAGGTAAGTCATTTGATACGCTCTCGCTTGGCTTATATACGAATCCACCACTTCCCAGCGTAACGCACTGCCGGGATGTTATTATCGAGAGGCGGACTTCTGTTTTCACGATGATGCATCATGTCAGTCAGGCCTTTCCCGATTTCTTGTTTTTTTTTTCTTTTTTCATATTGACCTATCGTACAGCGGACGGTGATTACATTGATCTCACTCAAAATCCAGAACGATTTACTGGATACAGTGGCCCCTCGGCACACCGATTATGGGCTTCTATTTATGACGAAAACTGCTTTGGAATTTCAGAAAATAGCCTCAACAGACCTGTATCAGAACATAATTTATTGGGAATAGATTCTACTGAAGGATATATTTGTGAAGAGAAACGGGTTTATTATCGGATTATATCTGGTGGGATTGTTCATTTTGCCGATTGTTTGTATCCGGTTTTAATTATTTTCTCAAAAAAAAAGGTTTACATGCATCAATTTCCGTGCATATATGTAGGGATTATTTTGACCAGTTTACTGGAACATGGGTAAGAATCTTGTTTTCCCTTCAACTAACTGGTATTGAATTTCAATAGGGACCGAATATGGCATGTTTCATAGAAAGAATCGCGATGCATCCTGAACGACTCAAGCATGTTTACTTCAACAATGTACTTCTATTACGTGCGGTTTCGCGATTGGCACCTTACCTAGATGCTTACGATTATTGTACAACACCTGAAGGGGTACATGAAGATGATGGCGGCAATATTCGTACCAAGAAGATACTGGAAAACGTTATGGACATTGCTAAACGAGTGGGCAAATTTGACGAAGCCGTACTTTTTCAAGGGGAAAATGCCAACGTAGGTATTTATGTTTTGAAAAAAGATAGCTGATTTACCAGTTTTCGTAGGTTTTGAAGGAAGAATTCAAAGAGCATTTTCGAAACGTTTCCCGGATAATGGATTGCGTTGGATGCGATAAATGCCGTCTATGGGGTAAAGTACAAGTTTCCGGACTCGGGACGGCCTTGAAAATTTTATTTGAATTGGATGATAAAACATTGGAGTCAGTCAATGCCCTTCGTATCATACACCTTGCTAATGAATTATTAGCCCTGTATTGAATCCTGATTTATTGCAACGTTCAGAAGTAGTCGCCCTGATCAACACTTTACATCGATTCACGGAGTCATTGAAGTTTGTAGAGGAATTCAGACAGATGTGGTTTGAGAAAACCTCTCATGAGCGCGAAGAAATCTTCCGGTCATTGAGGATTGCACCGCAATCAGAATTTTTGGAAAAGGTTGGCCGGCCAGAGATGATATTCATGATGGAAACTAACAAAGATGACAGCAAGCGCCTCTCTCCCCTTCCCCTCCGCCAGATCAAGTTGGAAATATATATACATCGCTCTACTCTCAATGGCGACATATCCTGCTCCTCTGCCAAAAGTCCACTTCCGAGTGTGTACACGTCTGCACGAAATTCATTACTAGAATATTTGGCTTCTTCCGGTCGGCATTTAGTCTCTCCAGTAAGGCTAATGGTCTTCGAAACGATTTGTGATCGATATGAAAGGCTGAAATTACACCACCCCCGTCGCCTATTATATTTATATATACATATAATATATGCAATACTTACATGTACAAATTTAATTGAATTGAGCCTTTATTTCAGCCACCTTTGACTTGCACGTGACCTAATGCTTAAGAAGCACGTCATCCGACAAGATGCTACGAAAATAAAATTAATTCGATAACAGAAAGAGTTCTTTTTAAAGGTTTGACAAACCGTCGGGTCTGCCAGCAACATCTACTACTAACCCATGGCCAACAAACCTCACGGGGGTATTCTCAAGGTAAAAAGGTTATATGCTTCTGCTTGTTGAGACGATATTTACCATCCGAATGTCTGTATTAGGACTTGATTGCTCGTGATGCTCATCTGCACGAAAAACTCGAAGCAGAGGCAAATTCGCTCAATTGTATAACTCTCTCGGAGGTTTGTATCTTCGACCAGTGTAAAAATTGCATTCTAATATTCTGGATAATAGCGTCAACTATGTGATCTCGAGCTCATTTTGAATGGTGGATTCAGTCCTCTCGAAGGCTTCATGAACGAGAAAGATTATAAATCGTACGTATGAACGAGGGCCTCTTTTTATGATAATCTTATTCAATTTACAGAGTTATCAATAACCTTCGTCTTACCGATGGTACACTATTTCCCATGCCTATTAATTTGGATGTTGCTGCAGAGGACATTAAAACCCTCGGTATTAGACAAGGTGCTCGGATTGGCTTGCAAGACCCCCGGGACGACAACGTACTCGCAATCCTAACTGTCGAAGACGTTTATACTCCCGATAAAATCCATGAAGCAAAGACCGTATTCGGTGTAGGAGAGAACGATCTGGCTCATCCGTCAATTGCATATCTGCATAACAAAGTGAAAGAATTTTATGTAGGGGGGAGCCTCCAGGCGATCCGTCTTCCTACCTACTTTGACTACGTGGACTTAAGATGTATGTGCCTTGGTATTTGTGCAGATCTATTAGATTGAACCCCATTTTCCTTCGTAGATACCCCTGCGGAACTCCGAGCCCATTTCCGTAAACTTTCGTGGCGTAATGTTGTAGCATTTCAAGTGGGTCCCGTTTACTGTGAAAACCTAATTGCACTTATGAACCGTTCATCGGACAGACAAGAAATCCGATGCATCGAGCTCATAGAGAACTCACTGTTCGTGCGGCAAGACAGCGACAAACCAACGTTCTCATTCATCCCGTCGTTGGTTTGACAAAACCTGGCGATGTGGACCATTATACGTTCGTCTTGCCTATTTATAACCCGGCATACGTCTAATGGAACTGATGGAACTGTAGCCGGGTCCGTGTATATCAAGCTATTATGCCCATGTATCCAAATGGAATGGCCCATCTAGCATTACTCCCGTTGGCTATGCGAATGGCTGGTCCACGTGAAGCGGTCTGGCACGCAATCATTCGGAAGAATTTTGGCGCGACTCACTTTATCGTTGGCAGAGATCATGCCGGACCAGGAAAGAACTCATATGGCAAGGACTTCTACGGTCCCTATGACGCCCAGGTAGGTTCATTCTTATAATATCAAATTATCGTATTTATTATTTTAGGTTTTAGTTACCGAGTTCAAAGATGAATTATCAATTGAGATGGTTCCTTTCCAACAAATGACCTACCTTCCGGATAGAGATGAATATCAACCAGTAGACGAAGGTGAGTTTCTTTCTTTATAAACTACACTGTTTGTATCTGAATTCTCTTCTCCTCTAAGTAACTCCCGGAACAACTACACTAGATATTAGTGGAACAGAACTTCGTCGACGGTTACGAACTGGTGCTGTAAGTTTTGCACATTACCTTCGCTATGCATTGTCCGTTCAAAAGTTCTCCAGCCTATTCCCAATTGGTTCAGCTATGAGTATGTATATATAAGTCGCCACGTCGTCTATGATTTAACAAAATCAACAGTGCTGTAGTACAAGTCCTTCGCAACAGTTACCCTCCACGTCAGAGTCAAGGGTTTGTCTGTGGGTATAACATCATTATGCCTTTGCAAGCCCGACTTCTTACTATTTTCAGTGTTCCTCACCGGCTTACACAACTCCGGGAAGGATCATATCTCCCGAGCTCTGCAGGTCGTCTTGAATCAACAGGGAAAACGAAGTGTTTCTCTATTGTTGGGCGATACTGTTCGATCAGAACTCTCTTCCGGTATGTTTTAGAGCAATAATATGCATAATATTATGTTACAATAATTCCTTTCAGAACTGGGCTTCTCGAAGGAAGACAGACATAAAAATATCCAGGCATGTTGCCAACGAACCCTGTTCCTGTCTTTACCTTTCGTGCTAATGATTACCATAGAGGATTGCTTTCGTATCTGCTGAGTTGACTCGAGCTGGTGCAGCTGTGATCGCTGCTCCGACGGCTCCCTACGCTTATTCGCGAGCCGCAGCTCGTGAAATCATCCTGTCAACTGGTGGAGCTGGTGGAAACTTTTTCCTCATACATGTGGCCACGCCCCTTGACTATTGTGAAAAGACGGACAAAAAGGGGCTCTATCGACGTGCTAGAGCTGGACAGATTAAAGGGTTTACAGGCATTGGTGCGTAATACAGGCTCTATCCATTGATTCTATGTTTATGGTATCACAGATGATCCCTATGAAACCCCCACTGATGCCGACCTTGTTGTTGACATATCTAAACAATCTGTACCGGAAATTGTTCATCGTATGTTCTCATTAAAAGCATGGAAGATATTTTTTAACGCGTTTAAAAGGTATCATGCTGCTCCTAGAAGCACAAAATTTAATTTAGTTTTGGAAATAAGTTTCCCCTTTGGGCGGATTAAGGCACATTAAGTGGATGAAATAGATAGATATTTAACTACTTGGAAGGAAGTGTATAGTTTTATATATCCATAAGAAGAGGAACAACAACTACACGGTCGTCTATAGATTCACTTTCTTTTGGTTTTGGTGCTCCCCCGAAAAGTTCCCAACATGGAGTGCAAACCAGAAATGGTGATTCGCCCAATCTCATATCATTCAGAACTGATAGTGTAGCGGGAATTTTGCCACAGATCCGACATAATGGACGTAATGTCGGCGTACGCTGAAGAGTAATAGGATATCTAGAAATAGGATCGCGTGGGTTTTGTAGTCTTACAAAAAATGAAGGGAGAGATTAATTCAAATAATACGACTCATAGAGAATATAGGTTGCGTACCTTATTTCATCTACGACAAACCAGTGATCACAATTTGCTCTGTGCATCATCCAATACGGTTCATTGATGCGCAATGTCAATGAACGTAATGTTACATTCTCAAGCGGCGGTCCTTTTGTATAAGATTGAGTCCGTTTCGGCCTTTCGTATGGGGCAAGCATGAGTTCTGGGGTCATTCCGGTATTTACTGTTGGTTTAAGTAGCTCGATATGAGATAATAATCGACTGTTCAAAGAAAAATCAGTAAAAGTGTTTAGAGTTATACCTGGTGTTCATACTCTGCGTAATCTGGCGTTCCATAACCATCACAGTACACATTGTTGCCAATGGTCACGACGACAGAATCGTGATCATCTTCCTCAGATACAGATTGATATCCCACTACTTTGTGCTTCATTTCGGCTTGTCCCATGCCTTCATGAGACTCACTTCCTACGATTTCCTTTGGCATTTTACCATGTCCTTTGAACATACATGATACGCAATCCCAAACATCCTTCAAAGTGGAAGAAGATGTCAAGACATGCTGAGAGGTACGCGAAAAGCCATGGGGATACCATCGAATCCTTGTATAAAGCGTTATAAAGATAAGGATCTCGCGTTGAACCTCTGGAAGTAGGGATTGAGTGTTAAATTGCTAGGGCGGTTAGTTGACTATAGTTGAGGGAAATGGAAATTCTATTGCGTACAAGAGCTGCAAGAGCATTCTGATCTGAAACACGACCCTTTCGCACGTATGGTTTTGCTGTGGATTGAAGCCTGGCATGTGTTAAAAACTGTCTCAAAGGAAAATCAACATACGACTTACTTCCACATTTTCAACGGTACATTCTCAATAGCATGTTTCCATGGTTCGGCATTAGAAGGTATTGATCTAACTTTATTTGGGTCGTCATTCAATGAAGCGACCATCGAAGAATGCCGCCGTTGAAGATAAGCAAAAGAAGTCTGAGAACAGCATATTTCATTGAGTTCAGCCTTGAGGTCATCCAGGCTATCCGCATTCGTGTTATTCAAGTGTTTGTTTTTACCACTCTTCAATGCGAACCGACAACTTACCTACATTCCGCTTGAACAACCATTTTGTTTTCCTGCGGAAGCTCCTCCCATTCTTTCCAGACAGCTATTCCTTCATAAGAATCACTTTCCGGGGTGTCCCGATTCTCAAGCCAAGGACACAAACTACGTTTGGCTAAATTTTCCGCTTCATCTTGAAATTCCACAATTGGAATAATTTCTGAAGATGGCCCGAAATGAAGCTCTTCATTCCAAGTAAATACAGGCGGTCGGCAAGTCATTGAGATTGCCCTCCATGAAATTCACTTTGCGGTTTAAAAGGAATTCAAACTCAGGCGAATAAGTCCCTATGATACCAATGAGACCCAGGTCGTTACAAACAAAATCTTCTATTGAAGTATAATATACACAAATATAAGATATATTAACATCCACCCTAATGGAGCCGGATACATATAGCGTAAGTGCGCCGGTATACAAATACAACTTAAAGACTTTAGATATGTATGTCCCAAACAAAATAAGATTAAACAAAAAAAAGGAAGGATTCCAATGTTCCGAGAAACTATGGCCGTAGGCCTAATTCTGCAAGGGTTGGATTTGGGTCCCCTGATTGGAAAAAGCCAAACGCTACTAATGCTAGATAATTTTGTATTTGGACGTTTGTCTGTCCGGTATTTGGAGAGTCTTCACCACCGTCGTCACGGCGGACAACTCCGTATAGCTCCGTAGGAGAATGGGTTTGAATATCCAGACTTCTGCGATAGTATGGCGGCGACGGGAAAGAACCTTCTAAAGTGCCACTATCGAAATTTGTAGTCGCATCTATATCGGCCACAAGGATGGAACCGTTGATTGAGCGTAGAGAAAACTCCCCTTGAAACTTGTTATCAAGGAGGACAAGGGCACGGTTAAACGAGGTATTGACATTTAAATTCAATTCAGAATGCGATAAATTATCCGCGTGATTCAAAATGATAGTCCTGAGAATTACCTTAATATGTGGAAATCTGCTAATTTAAAATGTGACCTACATTGCAGAATCCTCGCCGAGTACACTAGCTTGGAACCAGGGTGGTGTGGATACTAATAGATTTGTGGTATTTGTGGCCGAAGGGCCGGATAAGGTTATTCGGGCCGATACAGGGCTAGACGTATTTCCAGTTTAGTTAAAGCGAAGATCTGTAAGATAGAAATTCAATTATACCCTTCCATAGATTGTATTGAAAGATTGGTTGGTATATCTTGCGTTCCACCGGCTAATACGATATCGGTATCGATAATTCTTTTCGATTATATTAGCGTGAGAACGCTAAAAAGGTAACGTGTTTTACTCACCCAGAACTCGTTTGTAAGGAAAGACTTTCAAAAATGGAATAATTGCCGGTAATAGAGGCATGCGATGTACTTATGTTTATGTTTTTTGCGGAGAGTGTCTGAAAATGGAATGTAAGCAAAGCTATATATTTCATTTCTTGCAGACCATACCCCATCAACAGTGGAAGATTCTCCGGATATGTTCACATTGTCAAAGGCAATATACTCCTCAAGGTCTTGGAATGATTGTGAAAATCCAGGTAGGGCGATAGAAAGCTGAGAGATCGTAAGAGTTTCGTCATCAATTTGAGGCATGTACATGGTGATCTGGTATTGAAGGTCCAAATCCCACGATTTTGAAGAGGATGACTGCGAAAATGTGAATAAGTCAAAACTTTATCATTTACCATGGGGAACGAGAATTAAAACTAACATAGAATCCAATTCCCCATGACTCGCCCAACTGCATCAAGCATATTGCAGTACTATTACGGGCACTATCGTTGTCCGCATCGTATGTGACAGTAACGCTAGCGAGGAACTGGGTTTGAGTAATGTCTGGATTTAAGATGACGGATAGTTTTCCAGAAGTTAAACCATGTATTTTTCCTGTTGAACGTAGCCATAGATTGGTCACATTAGTTGGTATAGTGAACGTCAATCTGAAAAAGGTATTGAAACGAATGATACGCAAGGAAGAGGAGTAACACATACCTCGAAGATTCAGTGCTATCTGGATAACCATATGCATATGTATCATCCCAGGAATTGCAAGCTATTATTTTCCCGTCCGCCGCTGATATATTTGGAGGAGCCGTAACAAGGGAGCCGACGTCATTGGAACCATTACCTTTACCGCTCATACGGTTATACGGCGTGGTACTAGCAGAAGAGTTGTGCTAATGGAGAAGTTAGTTGACAAGCTTGATTATCCGGAGACGAAACTGACATGAGTTACAAAATAGGGCACAGCGACTGCAATCGAAACAACAGCGTAGACAAGCAGGACGTAGAGAAGGCCCTTCCAACACCAACCTTGCTCCAAACGTAATCGTCGCTTGAGAGATGTATAAGTACCATAAATTTTATAAAAACAATAGTGGTAAATAAAGAAAAAAACCTTGGGTTTTATAGGAATATCTGCATCACAAATACTTGGAGGTCGGTCACCGTACATGGGTTGAATCGAATGCCGAGAGCCCTGGCTACGATAACTTGGAGGACTAACATCACTACTCAATACAGATTCTGTATTCGAAACAATCGAAGGAGTCCTCCGAACCAGAGGCGGCTTCTGCGTCTCGGAGTCTAGGATGATCATCGTCGAATGTAGAGGTTCATAAGACAAGGAAGTGACCCCAAGGTATTTCGGAAATTGCCGTGGGTCAGTCGGATGGTGAAATTGATAACCTTAATTTTCATATTTATTTTTAGCGGTCTTCTCCCGGTCGCTAGTCACGAGCTATTAGTCACGCACTGGCACGACGCGCGAACACTGCCGCACTGGCAGGGGTGGATTAGTTGACTGTCACGGTCTACTAATAACTAATACGGTAGTT
This sequence comes from Clathrus columnatus, assembly GCA_020884735.1. NCBI lineage: Eukaryota > Fungi > Basidiomycota > Agaricomycetes > Phallales > Clathraceae > Clathrus > Clathrus columnatus. The sequence goes on from BPWL01000001.1 coordinate 1,976,575, forward strand.
TGCGTTCGTCTGTCATTCTTATCGCTCAATAGTTTACGCGCTCGGGAAGGGTAGTCTGGGCTCCTTTTTAAGTAGTAGATGTGGTATGCACGTCTGACCTCCTTCAAGTTCACGCGTGGTATCATGTCTGCCGCAAAAGATCCAGGCCCAGTCGAAACAGCAATGAAAGAAAAGGTAAGACATAGATTTTAAAGTATATTGTATACTTCTAAAAATAATTTCTCTGATCTTACACAAAAGTTGACAGCTCTTCTGAATCCGATAGATATAACTATCAGAAATGATTCATGGCAGCATCGTCACCATCCTGCGATGCGACAATGTCAAGGAGGAGGGGAAACCCGTGAGCACATTTTCAGGTTACTCCTACTTTTTTTAAACATCTTTATATAAAAGACTTCTCCGTTGATATCGTCTCAGAAGCATTCAAGGGCAAGGTGACTTATTCTTCCCCACTCTTATCCTTAGCTTAAATTACTCATCTATTTTCAGACTACCATGCAACGTCATCGAATGATTTATTCCGTCTTGTCAGAGGAAATGGCTAACAAAGGCTTGCATGCTCTTAGTCTAAAAACAAAGACTCCTGAAGAGATTGCTACGGCCACCACTAGTAGGCGTGAAGTAGAATGATCAACAGTTTGAAATGATCTGGAGATTATAGAACATGTTGCAATTTCTGCATATGCCCGTTTCTTTTACAAATGTACAAATAGTTATAAATGATACCTTTGCATAAGAGTATACATTCGATATCACCGCCGGGTGTGACATTCAGTTCAAGGAAGTTATGGGTTTTACGTACATGATGGTGGTGTTCCAACTACTAGATGTCTGCTAAACCTCGTACAGGTATCTAAAAACGCCTCTGTTTTTTTTTTATGTTTCAATTCTATCTAACTCAATAACTCCAAGTGACATGTCCTGTTTGCAATGGTTCAGTTTTAGAACAGGACATAAATCATCATTTAGATCTGAATTGTCAAACAAATTCAACCGTCGAGCCAACTTCACCATCTTCATCTTTGTCAAAGCAGCCCTCAACGTCGTCACAAACAACCTCAATATCTACAAAGAAATCGAAGTCTTCATCCTTAGCCCCCATCTTCACCCAGGGTAGTAGCAGTAAACGTTCCATCGAACAAGTCTCTGGTAGTATAGAGGCGGAATTCTCTCGTTCAGAAAAACGTCAGAAGGCCGCATCAAAGGATGCCACAACGCCACTTGCTGAACGTTTACGTCCCCAGAGCTTTTCCGACTTTTTTGGGCAGGAGCATCTTGTAGGGCCTGACGCGCTTTTGAAGCACGTACTTCAAGGGGAAAACGGGTGTGCTGGTAGCATGATTCTTTGGGGACCCAGCGGATGTGGCAAAACGACCTTAGCACGTTTGTTGGCCACATCTACGGATGCTATGTTCAAGGAGCTTTCTGCTACTAGTTCGGGAACCAACGATGTACGAGCCGTCTTTGAAGAAGCCAAGAAGTCCCTTTCTCTTACAGGGAGGCAAGTACCACATGTATATATTCACCACGCACGAGCAAACAAAGACTTATTTTATTTAGAAAGACAATTCTATTTCTTGATGAAATACATCGTTTCAACAAAGCACAACAGGTGAGCCAGCTATTAAACGCGTGACTGCCATATTAACTAACTTTGATACTATAGGATATTTTCTTACCTTATGTCGAACAGGGTCATATCCAGGTATTTATAATTACTTTATCGTGAATTCTATTTTAAAATCGAAGGTTGTCCCAGTTAGTAGGTGCAACGACTGAAAACCCCTCGTTTAAATTGAATTCTGCTCTTTTGAGCCGATGTCGGTATGCAACTTTAAATAATGCTATCACAAGAAGAAGAGAAACTTATGCTTCGTAAGAGTTTTCGTGTTAGAGAAGCTGACTGACGAGAATATCACCGATATCCTTGACCGAGCCCTTGAGAGAGTTCATCCTAATCAACAGCCAAACCCTACTCTTTCCTCTTCACCCCACTCGTCATTCTCTCAGGACGATGCCCATGCACGGCCTTCGGTCGTATTAACGGACAAAGTCAAAAAATGCATTGTCTCCATTAGTAATGGTGATGCTCGAACCGCACTATCATTATTAGAGCTCCTTCTCTCAGCTCCTTCAGCAACGTCAGAACAATCGCTCATAAGTATCCTAAGGAAGAGTGTATCGACACGGTACGATCGTACAGGCGATTCGCATTACGATATGATCTCTGCCCTACATAAATCTGTTCGAGGAAGCGATGGAAGTGCCGCTTTATATTGGTTAGCTCGCATGCTGACTGCAGGAGAAGATCCTTTGTATATTGCTCGTCGACTCATTGTCATGGCTAGTGAAGATATTGGTTTGGCTAATAATCAAGCACTACCCCTTGTAAGTTACTAAACCGCTCTCTTTTACCTCTTACTCCCCCCCCGTCAGGCTACTTCCACACTTATTGCATGTCAAAATATTGGAATGCCAGAATGTCGGATTAATCTTGCCCATTGTGTAGCATATCTGGCTGAATCACCCAAATCGACCCGAGCGTACGAGGCCTATAACCGAGCTGAAGAGGCTGCGAAGAAGGATACCACCGAGCCTGTCCCATTGCATCTTCGAAACGCCCCAACAAAACTAATGAAGGAGCTGAGCTATGGACAAGATTACCTATATAATCCTTCATATGCGTAAGTTACTGCTCATCACAGATGTGTTAATCTTCACCATTTTTGAAAAATATATATTTAGACATCCAGTGTACCAGGAATACTTTCCTCCAAACCTATTTGGATCTAAATTTTTAAGACAAGAGGATGATGTGGAAGAGAAAGTATGGGATGAGAAGGCTCTTAAATGTTGGGAACGAGAATGCAATGAAGGCAAGCCTTGGGAAGGTAGGACAGAAATGAACCATTCAGCTGCTGTAAAATAATGACCTCATCGTACGCATATCAAACATTTTTTTATAATAAATCTCATATCTCGTATGAAAATTATCAACACCAGGTCGAATAGAAAACACCCTTCGATTTAAAATATGAAAAGAAAGGTAAACCAAGGGTATAAGAGTGCCTCATGTATCATTCCAGGGATGACACCAGAGAATTTCAATCGCAGATAGCGAGATTGTGATAAAGACCCAGTCCCTTTGCACGTGGATCGACGTTCACGAGCCAACCGTTTGCCATGTCATGCAAGCTAATTTTTATAAGTTGTTAAATAGAACAAAATATAGAAATCGTAAAGTACACGTACTAATCCAGGTTGTTTTGACATTTACAACAAGATGTGTGGGCCGCGGCGGTGGCCTCCGCCTGAAAAGGGTATAAAAATTAGACAATAAATCATACTTCAAGCCATAGACAACACACAATAGTCATCTTTGGTTTCCACCCGTTATATTGACCGATTGTTGCTAGGACGTTCCCCTTGTTGCTTTGAAGGAGGGTGGAAAAGAATTTCGCACCCGTTTCAACGTTAAAATTCTAGGAAAAATGCTCAGTACAATGGGCAAACATCTCAGAAGATATATATGAATTACTGGGTTTTGACAATCCCCGCCAGGAGCACCTACGCATTTATCCTTGGTAATTTGCATGAGACCTTGTTCCCCAGCACCGCCGACAGCACCAGGATTACAGGTAGATTCTTGCATTGCGATTGAGGCAAGAAGAATTGGTGGAACTACTCAAAAACTGTTATTATACATCAAATCAAGGAAAATTTATTGGGCCCACTATTGAACTGTTTCCCATACTGCTTGAACAGAGGAATATACGGAGTGCAGGGTTTAAAAGGTGTTCCAGGATCATTGATGGCTTGATCCAGATCGGCGACGATAACTAGAGTAATTATTTTAGAAGTTTTATTTAACGGACGACTAAATTGTACACACGTTGGTCAACAGAGACTTCTGGAGGGTTCCAGCCACTACCATCTACACCGCAATTTAACCAAGATTCAGCTCCATTGGGACCGGAAGAGATTGTTATTTCCTCTAAAGACAGAATTAGATTAGTTTTAAGGTTGAAGACAACAAAAACCGCATACTTGTTGCGCCACTATGGCCGCACTGAGGGCTGATTACTTCAAGAAGACCGGAAAGACCTGAGTTAACGACATTTCCTGAAGGAGCGGGTTTGGGTGCAGGAGATGGAGAGGGTTTTGATACAGGAGATTTCGTAGTGGTATGATACGTGGAAGTTGGCTTTGGCTTCGTAGATTGAACGGTTATCTTCGTCGCATGAGCAACAGACGTAGACACCAGGTCCGGATTTGGTCGGGTTTTACAGCGTTTTTTCAAGTTAACATCGTTAGTACTAGCTCCAGCGCGGCGGGCCAACCGGGTATGCTCGCGTTTATGTTCGATAGGAAAGAGAGAGGCGTGTGCAACGAGTGACAAGGCCAGGAAGGCCAAAAAGACGCGGACTTGCATAGAGGAGGACAGGAAGAAAAGAGAAAGTGGTGCGTCGCCGGGACAACGAATATTACAGTAACGTGATACACTAACTGAGCTTGATTTGTGCCACACTAAAGCTTATACGGGTTTTTTCAGGGCCATCCTAATTAATCAAAAGTCACATAACTTAGTCTAGGACAAGAAAGAAGTTTTTGTTTCTGCTCGTTTTATTGTTCGTTATTCTATTTGACCGCTTCTCTTGAAATTAAAACAAATGATTAATTGATAGAAGGAGCAGAAAAGACAATAAAGAGTAACTGTTCAAGGAAATCCATGAATGCCAAGCCCGAACTGTCAGGTATTGTGACACAGTCTGTCACAGTAAGTTATTATGTATTACATATGTATTAGTCATTACGGTTACCTAATTAAAACGTTGCCGGCTTCAACGAGTACACACAAAGTAACACGAAACAAAAAAATCATGAGTGGATTTACTTCGTCAGAATCGTCTGCACCAGGTTCTCCCATTGATACACCACCATCTTCAATACCTTCTCCAAATCTTAAATCTATTAATCTCAATTATGTATCGGAAGAAGACAAATTAGAAGCAGTTCGTATTAAGGCTGAAGCTAATAAAGCCTTCCAACGTAAACCTTTCTTCTGGTATTTCAATGTTGAAGTGGAACACATCTGATTATGATTTTTAGAGCATAATTACCCGCAAGCTGCATCATTATACACGCTTGCGATAGAGCGCAATCCTAATGATCCTACCTTATTCTGCAATCGTAAATAAACTTTCATAACACCCCTAATTTTTATGATATAAATGAATTTCAGGTGCATATACTAGAATGAAACTGGAGGAACAAGGATACGCTATTGATGACGCGAGTTCGTCTTACTTCTTGGGCCTTACTTTTTCGGTTCTTTTTTTTTGATTCATGGTAGCCAGGGCTATCGAACTTGATCCAAAATATGTTAAAGCGTATTATCGGTTAGTATGCTCGTTCCTGCGTGACATAGTTTTTTTTTGTAAATCTCATTTTACTTCTTAGCCGTGCCCTATGTCAAATTGCAATTGTACGCCCACAGAAGGCTGTTGCTGACCTGAAGAAAGTCCTTCAGCTAGAACCTCACAATCAGCTCGCCAAGACACAGCTTGAGGCTACTCAAAAGTTAATTAGGAAAACAGAATTTGAAAGGGTGGGCCTTGGTCAAGTCCTGTGAGTGCTGATGGAATTACTAGATATTTAGGCAATCGAAATCGAAGAAGAAAAGGATGCTGCCGAGAGATGTTTAGAGGTGATCAAAGACGGTAAATTTATTTTGACTTTTTTTTTATAATATCTCCTAATTCATAAGAAGGCGGTTGCAATATTGATAAATCTTACGTCGGCCCTCACTTATCCGCGGATGAACAGGGAGGATATAAAATGACCCAAGATTTTATTGAATCGATGCTTTTGTGGTTTAAAGAAGGCAAGACATTACATCGTCGATATGTTTGGGAAATCGTGTTAGGATGTTATCGTATTCTATCAAACGAAGAAAGTTTAACGGACCTCGTTTTGGAGGAAAACATGACGTGTGATATTATCGGCGATATCCATGGTAAGTTCCGCACCTGTCGATTAACTTTCTTATCTATTGTTCTTCAAAGGTCAATTTTACGATATGCTACACCTTTTCACACTAACCGGGAAGCCATCCAGTGCCCATTGTTTGGTATTCAATGGCGATTTCGTTGATCGGGGATCGTGGTCTGTTGAAGTAGTATTGACATTGTTTGCGTATAAATGTGTGTTTCATGACATGCCATTTTTTATTTTCCTAATCATGCTTTCAGGGTTATACCCTAACAGAGTCAAGCTCAATCGCGGGAATCATGAGAGTAAATCGATGAACTCGGTTTATGTAGGTCATAACATTGATCATTGAGACACGCATTTAATTTATCAACCGTCGCAAGGGATTTGAGGGTGAAGTCAAACACAAACACGGCGAATTGACGTACAAGGTGGAGTACAATTTTGACGTATAATTCATTCACTCACTATTCCCTTCTAGCTATTTGCCCATGTTTTTACCGCATTACCATTGGCTACTCTGGTTTCCGCATCGCTCCCTCCTCTGCCGTCTCCAAGCAAATCCATACTCTCGCCGGAAGGTCGGAAGAGATACTTTGTCGTGCATGGTGGTTTATTTAGTAGGGATGGTGTGACTTTGGAAGAAATTAGAAAAATACCCAGAGTGGGTCAACAACCCGGAACTGAAGGGCTAATGTGTGAAGTAAGCAGTTTTAAAAAGGCTCTCATACCTCTTCGTTCACTCACATCCACCCAGCTCTTATGGACAGATCCTCAAGAGACGCCCGGTAGAGGTCCAAGTAAAAGAGTATGTTCCGTAACAAGGCCTTGGTATTTTTACGCTTCAACAAGGTATTTAGGGTGTTGGCATTGGTTTCGGCCCAGACGTTACAAGGCGGTGGTGCGAGTTGAATGGCATTACGGGAATTTTACGTTCACATGAAGTACGGCAAGGTGAGGTAAATTTACATATATAAATCCCTTTTTTTTACATCTGTTATGTTAGGTGGATACGCTATCGAACATGATGGGTTATGCACAACAGTACGTCCAATTTTTAGATACCCGCTCAACCAAGTTTAAGGTTTACGCCGATTAGGTTTTCTCGGCACCAAATTACGTCGACCAGGTCGGTAATAAAGGAGCATTTGTGAGTGTAGCTGTTCAAGTCATGTAAATAGATTGCTGTTTGACTATTACCCTTACAGGTCCGAATTGATGCCCACGGTACTCAAACGTATACCACTTTCGATGCCAGAGAGCACCCTCCGATGCGACCTATGGCATATGCCTCTGCAATGGCGAGTATGATGATGTGAATTTTTACAAGATCTATTGGAGTAGAGGAGGATGAAGGAATAGTCCTTGCATAGCTGCTGTTTACGCAGATACTCGTACAGGTATTATGTGCTTATATAAGTTGCATATGAGTGAGCAAAGGCCATCAAGGGGCAAACACCAAAGCTTGCATGCCAGAAATCCAAAACAGTTGAATATAAGTAATAAATTTGTACTGGAAAATAAGCTGAGATGCATTAAAGCCGCGCGCAGATGTATTCAAAGTTCGCGACTACCCAAATTTGTGATTAAGATAATTCTCCATATCATAAAGTCGTGTCCAACTCATCGTCAGGTAAAAAATGCAAGTCAGACCTCTTGAAATAAGGAAGCCCACGAAGTCACATTCAACTTTTGGATTCCGACATTCACATGGACTAAATGACTAATCCTCTTACCTGACAAGCAAGCTTTGGTAAATACAGCTTTCAGTACGCTCATTTCACACTAACGCAGTTTCTGTCGATATTTAGAATTGTGTTTCATTGATGAATACGAAGGGTCTAGCCGCGTTTTTCAATGCTGAGGATGACGACGGTCCTCCAATTTCAGTGCGATAGGGATTGCCTCATTCCATTCAGCACTAACCAGGTACCCATTTTAGCAAAAAAGTGTAGATGACTACAAGTTATCGCAGTACACTCAAGGTTATTTTATATGTGATAGTTCTTAACAGAAGATAATCCAAGTCATTAGGTCCAGTTAAAAAATCCAGACGAGACAAGGAGCGAGAGGCCGCCGAAGCCAAGCGACGGTCAAATTCTTTTGTTTTATTCAATGCCATACCTACTCACTTGATTTAAACAGAGAAGAGGAGGAAGAGACAGCTAGGGCCTACGCTGAATATCTTGACACATTTGATGCCGACGCTGTCTCGAAAAGCAAGAAAGGTGGATTTGTAAAAGCCGGTGGTAGAGAAGAGTTATATTCTTCCCAGTCTGATACCAAGCGTAAAGAAAATCGGTTTGATAGTGTGAGATATATTATCACGATAATGTTGTATATATTCTGACACCTCTCTGCAGTATTCACCCTCGCCGGAGCCATCGTCTGGCCCAGCTCCTAAGCATAAAGGGAAACGTGCAATGGATGCTTTCCTAGAAGAACTGAAAAGGTACTTTGCCTATTAGCTCTTTACTCCTGTCCAAGTGAACACTTAAACTATACTAGAGATGAAGCAGAACGTGAGAACAGATTAAGACGACGAGCTGATGGTGAGTTCGAGGTGAAATCATACTTACAATTTAGCTAACGTCTCTCAAGCGCATGGGAAATCTATCAGTAGCCTCGTCGGTTAGTATAAAAACTCCCTCGGGGATTTGTTCTTATGTTGTTGTAGCCTATGAAAACCAAACTGGAAGTAGAGATCGCGGAGACCCTGCAGTGAGATATACTTCTTTAGATCCTTTATTTTACGGTACTCAATAAATTTCAGACTTCTAACATTTTCGTGGCAAACCTTCCTCCCAATATCACTGAATCCGTATTTGGCAACTTTTTTGCCAAACTTGGTCCTGTGGGTTCTGTAGGTGTTTGGCCCTTTCCGTTGATAATCCATGCTTAACAGAACCCAATAAGGTTAAAATCATGTGGCCTCGGGCTGAGGGTCCTGCACCAAGCTCTGAAGGCCGGCGTCCTCGATCAGGACTCAGTGGTTTCGTATCATATATGAAGAGACGAGACGCCGAGGACGCTGTTCGAGAAATGGACGGGTATGAATGGCAAGGATATGTTTTACGAGTTGGCTGGAGCAAGGCGGTTCCTGTTGCAGCTAAAGCAGCATATGGTATTATTCATCGTTATCCTTTACATAAAATTATGCAATCATCTAATATCTTTGTAGGGGTCGAACGATCTCGTTCGCGGTCCCGTTCTCGTTCTTCTGATCGACAGTACCGCAGTAAGAGTCGGAGCAGGTCGCGACACCGAAATCAGTCAAGAAGTTCTTCAAGAGATAGATATTCACGACGTTACCGCAGTCGATCCTATGCTCGTAGCCGCTCTCCTCGACGACGACGACGTTCTCCTTCCCCGGATGAAAGGAGTTTAGACCCAGATGAAGAGACATTAATTCGTGTTGTGGCACATAAAGTCAAGCAACAAGGGGAGCAGTTCGAAGACGTGCTAAGGTCTCAGGAAAAGGGACGACCCAAATTTTCATTTTTATGGGATGCAAAGGTGCGTTCGAGGCTTCTTATGAGGGGTCTCACTCATACATTGAACTTGGAACAGAGCTCTGGACACCACTACTATCGCTCATTGATGAAGTCTAAAATAATTGATAATATTTTCGAGGACGAGGTGATGCATATATCGCTCGAGGCTGACAGACCATCTCTAATTGCTAAAATTTCTTAGGGTTACCATTCTATTTATTCAACTGATTCTGCGGAAGAATCCGAAAAGGAGAGATCCAGGAAAGGTCGATTGGGAAAACTAGCAAAGAGACGGTTCGAAGCTATGTTAAGAGGACTCGCAGGGCGTCGAGGTGATTTAGCTCGTTGTATGGCATTTAGCCTTGAGCACGCCGACGCTGCTACCGAAGTAGGCGATTTTTTCCCCGATATCTCTCGTCCAGTTCTAACAAGTACCCGTGCAGATAGTTGATCTTATTGTAGCTTCACTTCTCAATGATGGAACGCCGGTTCCCCGTAAAATGGCCAGGCTGTATCTTATTTGCGATATCTTGCATAATTCAGCCGCGTCGATTCCTAATGCTTGGAAATTCCGTCAAGAGTTTCAATCTCGCCTCGGACTTGTTTTTGATCATCTCTCGACAATATATCACTCCTTCCCAGGACGTATAACAGCAGATTCTTTTAAGGCTCAAATTCTCGCCGTCGTGGAAGTCTGGGAGGATTGGATAGTCTTTCCCGCAGAAACGACTACGGAATTGCGGAACCGGCTTGACGGTACCAAAGGTGCTCATCATAATGTAGAAGAAACCAAGTCCGACTCGAATACGATTGAGTCGACACCCCAATCATTACCTCCCCGCTTCAAAGCCAGCTCTTTTAAACCTGCGGAACCTACAGAACTTGCGAATGAGGATAGAGACGAAGAGCCACCGATTACAAAGAATTCACGTGCAGCTTCGGAAGATGTGGAGATGGACGATAAACCAATGTCTCTTGAAAGCAACTCTGATGTAGACGGAAGTGGTATGGGTAGCGATCTTGACGGACGGCCAATGGATGATGTGGATGGGGAGCCTATAGATGATGTGGACGGAGAGCCTTTAGATGATGTGGATGGAGAACCTTTAGATGATGTAGACGGAGAGTCCCTGGACGATGTAGATGGGGATCCTATTGATTGACCGTAACCATCGGCTAAATAGCCAAAAAATATGTTATTTGTGAATATGAATAATATAAATACATGCAAAGCAAATAGCAATGTATCAAACTCCTTCCAAACCCTTTTCAATGTATGCACGAAATTTGACAAACTAAACCAATCAATTTTTACGCCCCCTGGACTCGACTATTTCTATAATAGCTTCCTTAGCGGCCTGGAGGGATTCCTTCGGGCCTACAATGGTAATAATGTTATCATCGCGTCCTACAGTGATATCTGCACCTGTTTCCAGTCGTAAACGAGACACGTTTGAGCCTAAAGTGTGTAAGCAATGAAATAAAAAGGGCAAGTGTTGTTGTGCGCACCTTTGCTGCCAACAATCCGGGGGAATACAGATCTATCAGAGACAGTCAAAAAACCAACATAGGCTGCCTTTTGGGCTCGTTCAATGGCAGCATCAATGAGTGATTTTGCTTTGTCAAGTGCCGCTTGATCTTTCGCTCGTAATGTCCAGTCCGATGACCCCTCTTCAGCATCTTGATAATTAGATAAAACCTCCCATTGCACTTTCTTCGGATCAGAATCGTCATCGTCAATACGGGCAACACCTGAAGGACGACGAGGAGGATTAGACGCGTTTGATGGGACAGCAGGGTAATCGACATGAACACCGTAGGATCGTAAATTTCTGATCAGATTTCCTTGTTGGAGTATACTATTTTGGTATTTGAGGGGTACGGATATAACCTCTTTTATGGTATCAACAGGTGGTGCCCTGATTTGTTTTTTAATGTCATCGATGGTCTTTTCGACAGCAATCTTGGGCCCGAGTACTTTAACAATGTCAGCGGGGTCGGCGCCCTCTAACTCGGCTGCATTTTGAGGATCGCCAATTTGTTGGTACGATCTCGAGCCAGGGAACTGAATTTGCGTCTTGTGACGATCTTGCAGTTCCTTTAATTTATACATTGTTCAGTACACATGCAGCTCTGGCAAATAAAAACCATACATTGAGATGTTGTCCTCCACGACCAATCATAATTTTGTGTTGAGCTGACGGAACGATTACACCGGAAATAACACGATCGCGGAGAATCTCCACTGCTTTTTCCAATTCCGTCTTTACCTTTTGAACTAATGTAGGCTCCCCACGCAACCGAACTTCATCTGAAGGCTCGGATTGTCGAGGGCTGCTTAAGTTGAATACTACTGTTTGGACGTGTTGAGAGACAATTATACTCACAAGTGAACAAGAGTTGCTTGAGCTTTCCCATCAGCGGGCCCACCGCATCTGATGATAAGATCTTTGAGCTCTTGACCACCCGCGCCGATCAATGACCTATGATATTTGTTTTCAATGGTAAGGTTAACAACGGTCTCCGCAGTGATGTTCTCAACGATAGACAAAATTGCAGCTTTTGCAGCACTAATGGCCTTCTTGGTTCCTTTCGCAGTAATTGTCACAGTATCAACACCATCCCCAGGTTTTTCAACGTCAATTTGAGCATCAGTCTCGTCCCTTATCACAGCAATGGAAGCGCCACCTTTGCCAAGAATCCGCGAAATGGTACGTGCTGGAACCGTAAAAGTCAGAGTGTTGTTGGATTCTTTTTCAAATTCAACAGCCTAAAATATAGGTTAGTTGGTGTAGCTCATATGTAACATGAATAATACATGCGTCCAGTATTTCAGCCTTAGCACCAGAAACGCCCTTCTTGCCTCCCTTGATCAACACTTCGTCAGATTTCAACGATTCACGACTTTTGCCGGTTTCGCTGGTTTCCTGACCTTCACGGCCGAACGTGATTTTGACGCCATATTTTTCCTGTGAAAATATTAAAAAATACAACTAGATGAACAATCAAAAAGTAAATCCATACCTCAAGTCGTAGAACATATTTACCGCTCTGTCCAATAATCGAAGCATGATATTGACGAGGTACGCGAATGACCTCTGCCGTCTCATCAACCAGTCGTTCAACGTTGGCCAATATTCTTCTTTTTGCCTCTTCAACGTTTTCTTTCTTTCCAACAATCTAGAAAAAACAGTTATTCGGTTGGTAAACCGGTTAGGCTACACCCACCTTAACCTTGGACTTTGAAGAAGGAACAGAATTAGTATTCTTCTTCTTTTTAGAGTCCTTTTCTTTTTCTTTTTCGTCCAATTCATTTTGGAAGTCCAGTTTCACGCTAAGTTGCTCCCTTATACTAATGAGACTAGTTAACGACAGTTGGGGCGCCGGTGTGTATTTTTCATACCGATTAACACCGGTTCCTTGAGTGCCGACAATCTTCCCAACAAACTCACGAGGAATTTCGAATTCCACAGACTAGTCAAACAAATCGATTTTGCGTACCAAACAGAAGGCAACATGAACACCCACATAACTGTTGTCAATTTCCTCATTTTTAGCTTCCTGGACAATACGCAGGATCTCATTTGATGCTCGATCGACATCTGCGCTTACACCCCGGATAGCGACGATATCGTCATCTTGAGAATCTACCAGTTTAAGAAGTTTTCTTGCCTCGGCTCCAAACCTAACAACGAGCCCATGATCTTCACCGATGATATCGTTCAAGGTTGTTCCATTCCAACCAATAATAGCATCGTGCCATTTCCTATCGACCTGAAGATTAACACTCTTGACGTCAGCAGATTCTTTGACCATCTTTTGCAGCTCCTTGGAGACTTCTTCCAAATGCTTGATTTTTTCATCGGGCACTGATGAAGCGGATGAGGAGAATGGATCGTAAACGAGAACCACAGAAGAAGATTCGGCGGAATCCTGGGGGAAATATACCGTGACGTTATGTGCATCGTGAAGCTGCTTCAATCTGGATTTCTCAAAGCGTTAATCATGGAAAGATAGGCTGAATGAAATGTACACGAACTTTTTAGAGTTTCTACCTTGAACGGTCTGGTGCAAAAGCCAATCAATTTCGACTGTTTTAGTCCCAGAATGAAGCCTTCCGATCAATTCCGATAATTTTCTCACAGAGGAGTCAACCGCGGCCTTTTCGCCCACGAATTCGACATTGACATTGGGCTTTTTGCTTACAGTTGTTAATGAAGGAAGATAAATTGTCACACCTTGGTTGTCAGGAGCCAAAACCTTTGTGTAAGAAGTCTGCTCAATGTATGTCAAAAGTTCAGTGGTGAAATTAACAGGCCCAGGAAGAGGGAATTCGTGAATGTACTGAGAATTCGCTCTCTGACAATGACTTAGACAAAGGGAGTTGATCTGAGTAGACAATAAGGACGTACTTCCATAACAGCTTGCAAGCCCGATGAAAGGTTATGAGGGAAACCCCAGATACGAACTTCCTCTCCATCTTCATTAATGTCGGGAAGTGTGACCGTGCATCTTGATTTGACAAAAATCTCCTGAATTCCATCACCCATAAGAAGGTGGTGTTGACGCTTGGGGAGCTGGATGGAAGCATTTTTAAGATTCTTTGTCAAATCTTCTATGGCCAATTTAACACGTTCGGTTGCGCCATTGACCGCGTTCCTGTCACCTTCGATTGAAATTTCTCTTTCCGCACTTTTGTAAAATAAGTGTAACTCCTCTTCAGGAGTAGCGGCCGCTTTATAGAAGCTCTGGCGAGATAGAACAAATGAAACCAAATGTGCAGGAATATCACGAATCCGTTGAGAGGTTTTGGATGTCTTAGCAGTAACAATAGCCAATATATGAGCCTTGGCTTCTTCGACTGAGGATGCGGCTCCTTGTACAGTAATTGGGATTAGGGACTCTTCGTTGTCCTCCGTTGGAGTACCAGGCCGAGGAGAGGCACCGTTCGCATATCCATTACCCGTGGCATCTATTTCACCAGCATCTCTGCGAGGTATGTCAACTTTAACGCCAGTCTGATCTCTGATTTGTTTGAGTGTAGCACCTTGATCATATTTGTAAAAATGAAAAGTGCAAGAATGTGTGAGATTGCCCCTACCTTTGGAACCGATTATTGAGGGAATGGTGGATGCCGGTACGTTAAATTTAACCAAAACCTATCAAAATCCTTAAAATCCATTTAAAACAGTAGAGGTATAAGGAGAACTTACATGTGGACTTAAATTCGCAATTAATTGTCGCTTGGCTTTCTCAACCTCTCTTTCGGATTCCCCTTTAATGAAAAAGGTGGTATAACCACTTTTGCGTTGAGTTGAAGCTTCCACCTTGACCTTGAATCGGAACATGATGGTCTTCATTGCATCGCTCAAAGTGCCGGGTTTGTTATCTCTACCAACACGAGATAAATCCACGGCAGCGAGGTCAAAAGAGTCGGAAACACCAGTAGTCTTGACAACAGTTGGGTTAATACGAGGTGTGTTACTCCAAGCTAGCTGAGATGCAGGAAGTTTGGCAGGCGCTGAAGGTGCAAGAGAAGGAAAGGCTACAGCAGATTCTGTATCGAGAACCGAAGGACCATCAGACCCGACCGGTTGAGGAGGTATGTCGTCCCTTCCATCTAGAGAAGGGAAAGGGTCAGGGGTTCCTTCTAGCTCATGTCGGCGCTGGGAAACAGTATCAGTAAAAAACGCTGTAGAGCACAGGATAGAAAATAAGGAAAAACCTGAAGATCAGCGGCAGAGAAAGCAGCCATTGTAAATCAAAAACAGTCCAGCAGACTATAACCGTTGACGGAGAGGAAAATAACCAAGGACGAGAGGGAATAAGAATAAGTCGGAAGCCAGTTGTACGTACTATGGTAAGAAGACGTGGGCGTTTGGCAGAGGCTCGCTTACATAACAGAGCTTGTTAAGTTCGCCATTTTCAAAGGACATTTATCTGAGATAGCATTGTATTGTGAATAAGGAACGAACTCATTTGGGAAGCTCATTCATTCATTTATGATAGTCGGTTATGTTCAATAACTTTGGGATTGCTCAATCTAATCGCGTCGTCGCCAAAAGCGCTTCAAGTGAGCTCTGTCTTCAAACAAGTCAATACTTTACTCATTCCAGCATAAAAAGATATGTAATATAAAAAAGATACCCTCCCAGAGAATAACGTTGAATTCAACCTCTAAGTCTGCAATCACTCTCATGATAATTCACTATCTGGTTTGACATTGAAACTCACGAGTCACTGACTCACTAGATTCCATTAAATTTACATGCTCAAATATACAAGTTGCTTAACT
This sequence comes from Clathrus columnatus, assembly GCA_020884735.1. Lineage (NCBI taxonomy): Eukaryota > Fungi > Basidiomycota > Agaricomycetes > Phallales > Clathraceae > Clathrus > Clathrus columnatus. Next base: position 1,992,358 of record BPWL01000001.1, read on the forward strand.
GATCCCAGCAATCTGTTCTCTCTAAAAATTTCATGTTTGAGATAAGTGTACTTTGCTTTAACCAAGGCCCACTAGCTACAGATTCAAAAGAGCATCATGATGTCACTGTGAAATAGGCTTAGTACGTAATATAGACTCGGATATTAATGGTATGATGCTCACTGACAGGCGTGTTGGATAATTATCATCGTGTTGGATGGCATCTAAAGCAATAAGCTCAATTGTTTTCGTCATTTACTTTTTTATATTTATCTCCTCCGTGCATTTTTACGAATCTCCGCCGAATGTTCCCGTACTAGATGACCATCTAGTAGAGCACAGCTTGAATTTAACTCAAGCATTACAAGACCTTCAATCAGTAAAGTTATCATATTTTAGTCTTCAAAAAGTCTATCTAAACTCCATTATTAGATCACAACGCGTCCTCATCCATTCAATTCTCGCGCAAACGATGCCGTTCGCTCATATATTTTATCTCGTCTCAACGAGATCGATAGTGGTACCCGTACCGCTCTCATTGTGGACAATGATATCTATTCCAACGTCACCTGGCAAGAGGGTCGTGCTGGTCGGTATTTCGAGGGCAACAATATCCTTGTAAAGATTGAGGGCCGTAACCCAGAGTTGAAAGCAGTTCTCTTCTCGGCACACTATGATTCAGTGTCCACTGCTTATGGAGCAACGGATGATGGCATGGGAGTCGTAACCCTTCTGCAACTCATAACTTATTTTTCTAAAAATACACCCTCCCGGACTGTTGTCTTTAATATCAATAACGGAGAAGAAGACGGTCTTTACGGTTCTCACGCGTAAGCAAACCTATATCTGATATATGATATATTAAAGTTAATGGAGTATTTTTGACCCATAAATTACAGATTTTTAAGCCATCCATGGTCGAAGGAAATTGGTTTCTTCCTTAATTTAGAAGGTGCTGGTGCTGGAGGGTTGGTATACTTCACACTTCACATTCTGACTCGTAATTATCATGACTTTTTTTGGCTATCAGAGTACCCATCGTTTTTCGTACTTCTTCATATGAGGTCACTCAGGCCCTGAAAACGACCTCTCATCCGCATGGTTCCGTTTTCTCTAGTGATACATTCGCTCTGGGCTTGATTCGGTCTCGAACTGATTATTCAGTTTATACTGCTGCAGGGATGTCTGGTCTCGATTTCGCATTTTATCAGCGTCGAAGTTATTATCATACCATGAGAGATACAATATCTAATTTGAATGGACCTGGGTCTCTATGGCTTTTTATGGATTCTTCATTATCAATTGGTCGTTCTCTATCCCAAATTGATTCGCCGGAAACCGGGCGGGGGCTCCCACTGCATTTCGACCGTAAGCTATTCACCACATAACGCTCTTTACATAAATGTACTCATTATGTATGTTGTATGTTCAGTCTTTGCAAACTTTTTAGTTCTATTCACATTGGAGAATTTCTATATCTGCAATCTCATTCTTCTTTTTTTGGGGGGTGTATTTTATGTTCTGCATGCTTATCACGTTCCTAGTCCGCCAGTTTCGCGACTATTTACCAAGGACGCGATTTATTTTCCAGTCATTCTCCTCTTTTCGGTTATAATGTTGATTGCACTCTGCTCTATATATCTACTGATAAATCCCTACGTACGTGCCAGTTTACACAAATCGGTCATCATTAAACGCTATCATTAGATTGTTCACTCTTCCAAATATCTGGTGGCCCTCTCAGTCTTTATTTTGTCATTCGTTTCAGTTCATATTCCGTTGTCCTACCTTTCGGATCGAACCCCCGATTTGCAAGGCACTATTCTCTATGAATTGAATATATTCTGGTGGCTTTTTCTTTTACTCAATACTGTTTTTTTGACTCGTCAAGGTATTGGGGGTCTTTACTTCATAACGTTTTTTTACGGAGCTTCTTTGTTGGCCCTCGTGATATTCTTCCTGGAAGGGTATTTTTTCAAAGGAAACACTGAACCAGTACTTGATACTGCTGAAAGTGATCTCAACGATCCGAACGAGACTACCCCCTTACTGTCACGAGAACAAATGCAACCACACGAAACCGGTTACTTTCAAAAATCGATACATATGTGGATGATTTTACTCTGTGTTCCGATCCCGGTTATTCTAACAACACAAATTGCGGTCGTCTTATTACACGCACTATCACAAACTTTACCTGACGGCAGTTCATCAGTTTTCGGTGAGCATAAATTACTATCTGCAAACCTTTATAGAACATCCCTGTTGTAGTTTATGCGGCGATCTCTCTGCTCGGGTTCCTCCTCGTTCTTCCCGTAACGCCTTTCATGTCGCAGATACATCGTAAAGTGTCTTTTGTGTCCCTTTTGCTACTTTTGCTACTTCTTGTAGTCAACTTACTTTCTCCTCCATTTTCGGAAGAAGCACCGCTGAAAGTCCTTTTCTATCAAGCGGTCAACCTTACAGAACAAAGTAGCGAAGTCCAATTAACAGGTGTTGAGGGCTATATACAAAAAGTTGTTTCCCAGATACCTTCAACCTGGCAACATCCCATATCATGCGAGGCTGACGCGTTGTCGCGGTTAACCAGATGTAAATGGAACAGCACTACGGCGATTACAAAAGATATGGTATCCCTTGATACCGAAGTGATTCGATCTGGAGAGGCTACACTCACAGTTAAGGGACAAAATACCCGTTTCTGTAGGATTCTGTTTGACAGACCCGTCCTTGCTTTTCATGTCAACGGATCCGCTGGAGAAGTACGGCACGGATACTCGTTCCCCTCGAACGGGACTACTGAATTGCAATTATGGAGTCGCGAAAGAAGTAAACCTTTCGTTGTAGATGTATCATGGCCCCAGAATGAAACCCTCCAGGGTCGAGCCTCTTGTGGGTGGAGCGATTCTCAAGATTGGGAAGATCATATTCCAGCATTTAAGGAGATCCTTGACTTCTTGCCGTCATGGAGCCTCGTCAGTAAACGGGATCATGGTTTAGTCGAAGCATCTTTGGAATTCTCTCTTTAGTCTACCTTCACTCATCTTTTTAGTCGGTAAGGGAGCTATTGTTATCTACTCTCTGTATTATTACTACGCATATCCGCGCTCTTCTCTCTTATCCTTCCTCTATACGCCGTAAATATCTGTGCTCTTCTGTTCTACATTGTTGTCCTTGTTGTGATCAATTGCAGATCTTTCGTGCCGATCTCAAGTTGAATTTGATTATGTAAGCGAACAACATTTCTCTCTCCATCTCATTATTATCCGAGTCTGTTCGAACTCCTTTGATACACTTGAAATCCGTGGGCTTTGGTTGATCAAATTTAATTGAGGAAACTGTTTATATGAACCGAATAACCGACCTCAAACACAACCAATCATGGTCGATCAACCTTCGCGTGCCATAGAGAATCATGAAAAAAGTTACCCTTTCGAAAAGAGATCAGTACTTTCTAATGCTAGCAAATTTTTATTTCCTTTGCGCTCTGTCTCCTCTCCTGGCGCATTTAATCAAACCACTCTGCAATTAGAAGTGACAGGTTCGGACGTTCTTCCAAATAACCCGTATTTACCAAAATCAAATCAACTAAACAAGCCACGCGTCGTCTCTTTTCCTGAAAACATTTATCCCCCCCAACACACCAAATCTCGCTTTCTCGGAATGTCATTCGAAAATAGTGATAGAACGACCGATGGCATCTCATTGAACGAGCATAGTTTTTCTTCGGATTCCAGTGATTCGGTTGAGTTCGTGCTGACACCCAATGCTCCTTTGAGTGCAACTTTTCCTACTATTTCCACTCCCGATGAGTCAAAAAATAACAGCAAAAATCAACATATACGTTCAGGAGATGAAGGTTTGCTTACAGTTTCAAAGAATGCGTGGCTTAACGGGACTTTTTTTTTTTTTCTAGATTGGTTAACCTGGACAACAGCACCACCAAGACCTATACCTGCTCTTCACGGTCCAGCTTCTCTTCCATATGCTCGTTGTCCCTCGTAAGTCCAATATGCTTGTCCACAGTTGATTTTCCTAAAAGCAGTACTTCAGTGGGGCCGAGGGAACAGTTATTGAGGAGCCTTCTTTGTTACCTCATATTATCTGGGGACTTGAACCAAGTGACATGTTCGGCTTTCAGTATTCGCAAAACGTACGAAAGAAATATCACAATGGATTTTTTAATCAAAAGAACCGCATATATGCTACTTCAGAGCGACCAACTATACCAAATAAAGAAAACAAAAAGGACATTATACGCGATGATTTTATTTACCTAGCTCCTCCAACTCCTGAAACATCTATTGTACACGACAGTCACCGTTCTGAACAGTCGTTGGATGGTAGCGAACACAATATCAGCCTTTTTGAAAACACTTTTCTCCCAGCCGAGCCTACGATTGTCAGTAGTCCTACGGTAACTCTAGACTCGTATCCACCTGGATTGGGTTTCGGGTTCCACCCTCGTTCCGTAGAACCATTTCCTTATAAAGAACAAGTGTCGAGAAACTTTAACTATTTACCCACACCACCCAGCTCTTCCTCACCTCGTTGGAACGCGACGTTTTCTCCTCCAAATAGTTCATTCCTTGTGCCTTTGCCCATGCATGGTGCGGATGACTCTGAGCTGTTTGCAGATTTTAATCCAATATCAGATGACACCTTTCGTTACCCCTCTGGCAACCAGCTTTTCAACATCTCTCAATCGTCAAGGACCCATAACTCTTCAAAAGTACAGAATTCTCAAAGACATCATAGAGCTTCGTCTCGTCGGGAAAAAAGATTGGAAACAGTTCTAGAAGAGCCTTTGCTTTCACCAGTGGTCGTTGCTGCCTGCATTTACCCTTCAACCGCAGATACTACAGAGCTTCAGCCACAAACTGTTGAAGAATATATTCTCTCAGGAACCGAAGAAAGCAACCCTTTTGCAAAAATCGCGGTAAATATACCCGAAAGCCGTGCAAACCTGGGTGTACATGTCAATGGCAAGACGGTCCATCTCGGCACACTAGATTGGGGTACGTAAAATAGAAAGATTGTTTGTAAAAATTTTGTTCTTAGATAAACGATATTTCGCAAGTTTTGTGACAAAACATTGAAGTAATTGCACACTCGGCATACGTTTTATGCTTTAACAAAAAGATCTGTGAATTGATCAACTGACATATTTGGGAGCGTAGACGAATCGTTGACAATATCCAAAATCCTGGTATCATTGTAAGCAGAAAAGTCACACCGGGTGCATCATCACCTACTTTTGTTGACGGGATTTATCGTAATGGTGGGAAATATGCCTAGGATAACCGTTAGCGTTCTAGGCCTTTCAAAGGAGAAACCTTATTACCTTTGAAATTTCTTGAGCAGAACGGGTGTACCTTCGGCACGCTGTGGAATACAACGTTATGGGCATCCATTGTGCATCGTGTGTAAAGAGATAAACGACTTACTCTTCTCTTGTGTCCTATTGGATATTCAACTACGACCTCGTCGAGAACAGTGCCGTCGTTTAATTCAACTAACAAAGCGTTTCCAATAGAACGTTTATCTGGATCATGGTAATCCACGCTGAAGGTTTTGTCTTCAACACAGTGAATTTTTGCGCGAAGTGCGTCAATGCGAACGTCAGCAGCTGCAGCATCCGTGCTTCAAAAACAAGCATAATAATTAATTAAAATACAGTAATAAGAATTTTAAAAAATACATACTAAGAATCGCTTGATAGATTTCCGTAAAGCAGAGGGTATGCGACCATGTAATTAATATCATGACTGTTATTCGGTGAATTGCGATCCAATCAAAACACGATATACTTACTCCCGATCGGCGAAATTATGAAGTGGACCCGTCTTGTTAATAATCCTAAAATTAGAAATAGGGTGTCAGCAGATTTCAAGAAAAAAAAAGGAAAGAAAGAATTGACCTCATGGCTGCCTCCTGAGTTCGGATCCGGATACTCTTGATATCCTCGGCCGTTTTCCCCATGGTTTTCAACCGATCGTAAAGAGTATGAGCTGCTTCCACAGCCGTCTGTGCATGGAATTCGGCGGGATAAGATATTTTGAATAAGACATTCTCCATGATGTAAGATCCATAGGGTCGTTGGAACTTGAATGATTCACCCTGTGGGAATTCAATATCCGTATCATTGATATATCAAAGAAACAACTACTTTGAATAGAACGTCATAGAAGCCCCACGTTTTGGCAGTTAGTACTGACGGAAGACCTCCTTGACCTCGCTGGACTAGTAAAGCCAAATTTACCGCACGAGAACAGGCATCTCCTGCTGCCCAGGATTTACGAGAGCCTGTGTTGGGAGCGTGTCGATAGGTTCGTAAGGATTGACCATCCACCCATGCTTGGGAGATAGCATCGACAGTTTGATCACGACTTAATCCACTACATCAGGAGAATTTATTAGGGAAGGAGCATGATGCAAAGGAGTTGCCGAAACGTACATTAACTTGCTGACAACTGCCGTGCTTGCCACTTTGACTAATACAACATGATCAAGTCCAACTCGGTTGAAAGAGTTAAGCAGTGCGAGACATCCTTGAATCTCATGAGCTTTAATCATGGACTCCAGGATGTCCTTGACCGTAAATTTCGTTCCTGCACGACTTAAGTGATCTGTGATGGCTAGGATGGCGCCGAGATTATCAGACGGATGTCCCCCTGAGAATAATAGGTTAGAGAGACTGCAAGGAGTGAAATTAAAAGATACACGGCATACATTCAGCCGCGAGAAAACAGTCGTTATAATCTAACCATCGAATAATAGTCCCGATGTTAAAAGCACCCCTAACAGGGTCTAATTGATAATTCGTTCCGGGAACTCTTGTTCCTAATTAAAAAGAATGAGCCGAGGAAGGGAGATTTGTATAATGTTGTTTTAGTTTACCGTTTGGGACAATAGTTCCTTCAACGACTGGACCAAGAAGCTTCGCACACTCTGGGAACCTCAAACCTTCTAATCCACAACCAATCGTGTCTATGAGACAAAGCCTTGCGGTCTCATATGCCAAGTCGGAACTAATCTGATAATTGTGTACGTAGTCCGCGATATCCTGTAAAGCTTTGTCAGGTTCGGGTCGAACGGAGCTTTCTGCAGACATAGTAGAGTATCTGTTTAAAAAAACTGAAGGCCTGATGATGGTAGAGCGATGCACAGAAATTGCACGAGGAAAAGTAAGACGTGCAGAGCGTATGAGGAAGTTTCTTGAGGCCATGACGGCAACTTAGGAAGTGTGACGGAATTGTGACATAACGTGCATTTAAGTTTAAGTTGAAACTCCGATCTGCCTTAAATACCGCGTTTCCGACATGCCACAGAATCATTCACATTCTGATACATAACACATACTCGTCCTTCTTGTGAATACCTTTTACTATTGATCGCTATGCCATCGCGCCCAAACTTCTCAGTCATCAATCATATTATCAGTAAATCTTTCGTTTCTTTGTGGTTCGTATATGATGATATTGATACAAGTCATGTTGCAGCGTTGCATCGCTCAGATGGAGATCCGAAGAACAGACCGCATCACAGAAATATTAAGACACCCACTTATGTTGATTATATGGAGGAATGTGTTGGAAATAGCCCTTCATTGAAACTATGGAAGGTATATGATATGCCCATCTCTCCTTTAAATGTTATTTAAACATTGACCCTTATTTGCAGACTAAAATAGGGACTTTCCTAGCACAACATGTTTTGAAGCTTCCAGGTGAGTTTCCCTTTTGTGTCTTTGCGTCCTATTTCTAATAAATAACTTGTTATTTTAGGTTCGGCATATAGGAAGTACCTTCTCTCGAGTTTGCCTGCAGGATATGCCTTGTATGTACATAGGAAAGGCGAACCAGACAACCCTCGGACCGATGTATATCTTTGGTATTTGTCATACATCTTAGACTTTCAACTTAATGGTTATTGATTGTGGTATGCTAGGGGGCACTCACCAACGATCGCGTTTAGATCACCAGCCGAATTTTTCTTTCACGCAAAGTGGATTCTGAATGGGTGTCCTAAACCGGAATCGACGTCTGATGATAATGACGCTACACATCTATGGGGTGATCTTATTCCTGAAGATTACGTGGACCAATGCGGTTGCACATACTGTGCTGGAACGTCGCAAACATATATCAGTAGAACGTATTCTAATTATAACCCGGCCAAGTCGCGTCGTTAAAAACATATATGCTTCGCTATGATTTTGTTTCTTTGTATTGTTATGCATGTACCCTATGGATGAATCATGGACTGGATGGACTTATAAGTATAGATGTAAAACAATAAATTCTAATCATTACTCATCAAGCTAATCAGCGAATCGGGTGTCACGAGTGAATTTTATATATACTGTGACTCGAGTGGATCAAGCGCCCGGCGGGTTCCGAAGCTGTGTAGCGTTGTTTGGCTCTTCATCAAGTGACTCCGCTGCTCCTCACCTTACCCGTTCGACCGACTGCGACGATAAAAAGTCTTGCCTTGCTTCTCCTGCCTGTTTTTTAACAATAGTTTTTTTTTTTAGCATTTCCTAGGTCTATTTAGGTCCAGGAAAGTTTCAGAACGAACAATCTTGTGTTCGCTCTGAAGCAACAAAACCTCCCGCCACCACGATGATCCAGATACGTACTGGAACCCGCCCGATTTTCACCAATTCAACCGCTGCACTCTTCAAGTCTTTCTTCGTTATGTCTTTTATCTCTATCTTCTCCAACCAATTCAACTGTATCAATGGCGCCATCGGCTTTTCTTCTTTCTTTTAGACATTATATCGTTACTCCGTGTTTTTTTTTTAACCTGTTTGTCTGTCTCCTCTCGCTTAACTGTCAACACAATATCTGGTCTATTTTAACTTGAGCTCTTCTTCAAAACTATCTGACAAAGAAATCTTATTCAAATCAATTACAAACCACTACTCCTCAATACATTATATCTCTTCCGAATGGGCTCGGTAACTCGACTTCCCTCTCGTGGAGGTGCTTTTCGATGGCACCCTTACCATGCAACTACCTGTCCCCCACCTCCTACCCAATCATCCCCCTGAAACAATCCTCATCAATACAACCGACTTACGTCAATATCCGCCACACTCATCTCAATACCCCCGTCTCTACCCTGGTTACAACTTGTGAATCATTTCGACATAACCTCCCTAAACAAACTCACCTTTCTTCCCAAATATTCGTTAATCGGAAGGATCGGCAAGATATCAAAAAGGCACAGAAAGAAAAATTTGAAAATGCCCTTAAAGGTATATTTGTTTCACTTTTTTTTCTCTTTCTTTTAAAAAAAAGAAATCAAATTTTTGATATTAACAAACATTACGTGTAGAGCTTGCCGTCCATCGCCTTTCTAATATTTGGAAAGAAACATACTACGTTATTCATTCGACACGCTCAACGTCAGCCAAGTTCCCCGATATAGGATCTTGTCAGCCTATTAAGCCATCAGTCCAACTTCCCTCACCGTATACGCCTACAACCCAGACTTTTTCATCGCCAGAGCCACCAACGGTTCAATATACTAAGGAATTTTCTTCGCCTCGTCGGATTCCCTTACGTGCCTTCGTATATGAGATATTACGTCGTTCCAAGACGGCATGGCCTGCGCTACAAATTGCTCTCTGCTATCTCGATGCCGTCAAATCAAAAGTTCCTAATGCGATAGCCGACGCTAAAAAAGGTCAAGGTCTACAAGCTGCCGAAGCCGTTTTGGACAGCCTCTTTGAATCTGCTCAACTTGGTGATATAACCGAAACCCGTCAGCAGAAGAAGAACAATATTGGCGTTGTCGTCGATTGTTTAACTCCTGAGACTCAGATCTCGTCTCCTTTGTCAGTGTCCGACAGTGTCAAAAGGCTTAGTAACGCGGGGGATGGTGCTGCACCACAACCCTGTGCTACTAAACCTTCTGACATTGCCGATGCTGACAAAGTAGACGAGGTGTTGGGTCGTAGTAGTAAACGTCGGCGGATTCCCACTACGCCGAATACTCCACTTCCCCCACGTCCATCACCTCTTTTATGTCCGAGAAGGATGTTCATTGCGGCTCTTATCTTGGCCACTAAATTTACTCAAGATCGAGTTTATTCGAACCGTGCTTGGGCCAAGATATGCGGATTGGACGCGCGTGAAGTGTCACGTTGTGAGCGCGCTCTTGGCGAGGCTCTTGAATGGCGCTTATGGGTAGGCAAAGGCATGGCCGATGAGCCTACCCAGTTCCTAAGAAACTTCCTTATGGCTGAGGAGTCTCTTTCGCGAACTGAAAACTGTAGCAGTAGTCAATTGACCCGCTCATTAAGTGATAGCGCGGTTATGACAGGTAACAGTTTAAACAGCAACAACTTGTCTGCTGACATGCGATCTGCGTTTGCGTTAAAGCGTTCGTCCTCGCTGGGTGATATTGATTATAGTATGGGACCGCGTCCAGCAGTGTCGTCGTCCTCGTCGTCGTTGTGTCCCATGCTTAACGATCCCGCCACGCTAGTTTTAACGCCGGTGAATGCCGATATCGATGCTATGGAAGATGAATGTCGCGATCATAGCAATAATACACCATCTCTGGTGAATTCGACGGCCACAACTGTGGTGTCGTCGCTCTCAGATACAACCCCGTTCTCAACGAACGAATATTCTTTCAACCCAGGAATTAGTGGTCTGCCTAGCCCTCCCTTTTTGTCGCGGTATTCACCCCACCTCATTCACAATACATGCGATCAAGGTTCGATATTTGCATTAAAACCTTTGGCTGCGGCTGTACCATACGGTGGATTTGATCCCGTCAAGGGATATTTTCCTGGGTTAGAAGGGACGCTCGCGACGGGCATAGAAGATCCTGGATTGCACTTTTAACTATACGTTTTTGTAAGTTTGTCCAGTTAGTGTTTACGTGTCGAGAATTTTTTTTTTTATAAAAAAACTTCCTAGTTCTTACAGTTGTACTATCATTGCAACAACGTTCCACCTCACTGCTTGTATATCTCGGTTCTTTTCCCCCTGCTTATCTTTTCCTTTTCTTCTTCTCTGATTCTGACTCACATCCTATATGCTCTATATGCCTCTCTCTCTCTATCTACTTTGCTTGCGACTTTAAACATCAAAACTTTTTGTTCAAAAAATAACCTTTTTTTCTTATTTTTGTCTCTCTCCTCCGTTGAATTTTGTTCTCTATGCCCGTTCGTGAGTGTATGTGTGTGTAAACAAACGTATGAATATTCTTTTTCTTTCGTCTTATTGTCCGAGTGTGTGTAATAAGGTGATGAATACAACAAAAGGTTTATTTCTGTCTTTCTAAAAAGAATATTCGTGCATAGAGTTATTTACTTAACACCGATTACTCATTGAAAAATTCCAAAGGGGTGTCTTTGGTATGAATAGCTCGCCAAGTGGTAGGATGTCCGTCTGCATTGCGGTTACCTTCCTCGGTAAATATAGAATGAAATACAACATCTTGGGTTCCCTAAAATGAGGATGAGAATGAAAGAAAAAAAGAAAAAAAGGGCAGGTAAAATGGCAGATCACTCACTCTATTGGGCGGATCATGGATGCTTTTATAAAATAATTGTAAGGGTAAGGGAGACTCTTTGACTAATACTATTGCGTACCGGATATGGATGAAACCTTCTCCCTCGGAATCATTAATGGCAGGAATGCGAAGTTTGCCAAATATGATAGTTCCGTAAGAAACTGAACCAGACCTAGATAAAAAAAATTTTTTTAACTTGTCATCTGCTTTTTTGAGTTATGTAATTTTCTTTGTTTTTTTTTTTTTTACCTAATTAGAACCAAATCCTAATTTTGGAGTAAAAGTTTTTTAGTCATTTTGTATTTGAAATTTCGAGGATGGATAGATCCGAAAGTGGGAATATTTGAATGGGGAAAGTGTAGGCATTTACCTTTGAGATATCAAAGGTTGTTAGCTGGTGGTCGTCGACTCCATGGGCTCGAGACCACATCCGAGGTTCATGCTGTTCCCGGCCATGTGCAAATGAAACGATTACTACCTTTTAAAACAAAAAAAAAAGTTGATTGATGGGAGGAGACAGACCTTGTCCCAATCATGTCTAGATCTAACGATAGCGGACTTGATGTGAGAAATGACTTTCTCAAAGGCCTCGATGGCATTCGGATGAGGCGGATGAGAATCGTTTAGATTGACTTCTTCTGCTGATGCTATATATTAACCGCGTAGATTTTTAGTTTCAATTTTCAAATAACCAATTGTGTTTCTATTCCCTCCCTCTTCCCCCCTCGAAGAAAAAAATAAAATACACTCACCCATTTGAATAAGAATAAGAATTTATGTGTATGCACAACTTCGGTGATCTTTCGTAGATAATGAGGGAAAGAAAGATAAAAACGCGCAGAACACTACGACATAATAAGCAATAAGCTCAGGCCTGTCAGGCTGGAGCAAACCGGATCTGATCAGCTGAGTTTTTTTTTATTTTTATTTTTATTTTTTCCCTCATCATCATCAAATCTTATTTTAAAAATAAATAAATACAAAATATAAAGTTTCAAAAAAACAACAACATAACGAGGACGACTGGAGATTGATATAGTCCGTGCTACTTACTCAACCAGAAGTAGGTGCCAAATATGATACATAATTGTACATTAGGCCCATAAAATACTTAGATGACGGGGATCCAAAATAATAATTATAATAATATTATAATAATAATTTGAACAATGTATACATTATTCCGAAAAGAAGTCTCTCCCCTATTGTACTTACGTACTCCACCCGGCCACTGCAAGTACTTGATATCATAGCAACCTGATCAATTATTATTTATTTGTTTTTATAATTTTTTCCAACATCGTTCCATAAAACAACACAGACCCCAGCCCTTACGCCTTTCAGTAATTCATTCCAGACACATAATATTCATATTCATATTCTATTCCCGTTCGGCCATGAGATCTAGAGTTCTTTTTTTAAAATTTCTATTTATTCCCGAGACTTACTTCACCTACCTTGTACGTACTTACTACGGTCGGGAAAAGGAAGCAATTTTCGGACTGGAGCAAAACACGTGCAGGGTTATAATAACCAGGAGGACAAAAGATCAAATTTTTAAATATATGTATATAATAATATATGACATGTGTTGTTTTTTTTTTTTGCTTCCTTCTTTCTTCTTTCTTCGTAAAAAGACACGTCAGGTCAGGTCAGGGACAAAAGAGGGTTGTTGACGCATAGTGACAGGTGACTCACACAAGTCACGGGCTGAAGAAAGGTTATGAGCTCATCATCTCTCGTGTAGTTAAAGAGTCTAAAATCCCTCGCTTACCTCGCCAAACGGTCTCAAGTTCTCACCGATAGGACACGGTTAGATTTTCCTTAATAGGTATTGCGAATGACATGACATGGACACCCACCCCATAGTCATAGCCATAGCATGTATCCGTGAGTACTAAAAGAAGTTGATGTGGGATGTGGATCTCTCATCAATCTAATCTCACGAGGTCCAAACATCTGTCAAATCAGAGTTTTGTAACACGGGACATGGAGGGAAGAGGGGGGGAAATATATTTTACCACCTTATTCAGAACTTACGTTTTGGCTTTTTTTCATATCTAGGCGAACTTTGGGACTGCGGCAGTAACGGACATTCTTTTACCATCATCATCATCCTACTCGGATTCCTTTCAACGCATTTGAGCATTCTCAGAAGCACACATACATACATACATACACACACACATATGCACTGAAAGGAATGGAAGTGATTAATAACATAACATCTATCTTCCAAATGGGGTTAAAGCAAAAGATTTTTTTTAAACCAATCCACCGGGTTTTTATGATCATTTCATATATGCACAGTAGTTATATATATGTACAAATAATTTTTCATGCAAGTGTTACTTTCTAAAAAAAAAAAAAAACCAAAAACGAAAGAAAGAAGAAAGAAAAAAGATAGCAAAACGACAAACAAAACATTTTATCCATTAAATATATATATGGGTGGGGGGTGTGTGCGTGTATGTATATTTATCTAGATGTAATATATATATATATATATATCTAGTAAGTACTACGAGGGATAAGATGATGTCGGTGAGCGCCCTACTAGACTCCTATCTTGTACTGTCCGATACTGTTGTCAAGGGGTAATGAGGAACATATAAGTCTAAAAAAAATTGAAAAAAAAACGTACAAAAGGTTCAATGGAATCGACGGAGGAAGACATCATTGGAGCTGTATGCCATGTTCCAATATTGTGCGAGGGATCAACGGAAATATTTGACAACCTTGATTGACTGGTTTGAATTGATGGCAAGTCATGACGGGAAAGAGAGGTACCAGCTGTCGACGGCGTATGATGTCCATGTCCATGTCCATGTCCATGATTATGACCATGACCATTGCTAATGGGGGAATTTGTATATGAAGGATATTCGGAAGTCGGACTGTTATGATGATGAAAGGAGGCGGGCGAAACACTCGGAGGAGATATAGATGAATATGAATGCTGTCGGATAGGTTGTTGCTGAGATGAAGAGGGATAAGGTGGAATAGAGTTATTATTATTATTATGAATAGGTTGTTGGGAACTGGTTATAGGACGGGGGGGAAAAAAAAAACAAATTTTTTGTATTGTCAATGTCGCGCTCCGTTTTGACATCGGATTATTAAATAAACCATACCTTGGACGTCGTGATAGGGCAGGATGAGGTTCAATAGGTGATCCCATCGGGGAAGCCGTCGCTGTGTTGGGTTCACTTTGAGGTCGGTCCCATCAGCACGAAAATTCATAAAGGTAATAAAATACTAACCTATGAGTTCTTCGACCCGACATGTCAGACGATGACGGACCTATATTACATAACGGACTTTTACGAGACGGGGAGGGGTCTCTAGCAGCAGGAGTAGTAGAAGACGAGCCCGGGGAGGCATTATCGCTGTTCGCACTCGGACTTCCTTCGTCAACCGCCTGTTCAGCTTGCTTTTTTGGTGGTGGCTTCTTTCGGCTAGGAACGTTTTCGGGCCAAGTACACTATTTTAAAAAATGTTATATTAAAAAGAAAGAAAGAAAGAAAGAAAGAAATACACGAACCTCGCGTTGACCATGCGCGCAACGCGTGCAAGTAGGCTTCGTCTCATCGCACTAAAAAAGAATTTACAAACTTTTGTTTAGACATTTGATGGAGAACGGAAACCATAAAGGCGTAAATGAAAAAAAAAAAGTTTACTTTTATTTTCTTCACTCTGCAGGTGAGACAACCAGTTTTACTACGCGTATATTTTGGTCTTTTGCGCGTCAATGGCTCCGTACGTATAGGACCTGTTAATACATGAGCTGATGGATGAGGATGAGCTGAGTGATGTTGTTGGTGCGGATGTTGCTGGTGGTGAGGATGATGAGGATACGCCGAGTGTTGTGGCTGATGGTGGTGAGAAGGTTGAGAATGAGGATGGGAAGGATGAGAGTGGGGATGAGGATGAGAGGATTGGTGTAAATGAGAAGAATGTTGAGATGGCGGGTTGGCCAGGGGATGGTATTGCGCTGCAGAAATGTACTGCTGAGGACTGAAGAAGGATAAGGACGGAAGATAATACGGGCTGTGATGAGTAGAGAACATACTAAGAGGGAAGATTGGTGATTGTCATACGAGAGGGATATATATGTAGTGTTTTCTTTTTGCGCAGAGTTTGCTAAAAGATATAAGCAAAAAAAAAAAAAAAAAGGAGAACTCCAGTTTTTCGTAGCGACATCCTCTTTTTAATACGCAATTTTTTTTTCAATTTTTTAATAATTTTTTTTTATAAGAGATACCCATTTATGGAAATCAAGCGCGGTCTTTCCGTATTAGGTCATCCTTGTTATAAGGTGCTGTGTGAATTTGTGGCCGCAATTCACTTGCATATTGTTACGAATCCTGCTGAAATTTGATTGATCTGGTTTTTTTAGTCCTCGTTCAAAAAAAGAAAAAAAAAACTTTTTAGACTTGAAATGTTCTCGCCCTGGCTGAAGGGAGAGTCCACTAGCAACATATCATCTCCTCCTTCGAATCCTCTTCCCTCTCTCTGTCCTGTCTCTCTCTCCCTCTCACACCCAAACTTCTTTCTCCACTTTTCTTCGGAAATTTCGGAAATTTATTCCATTTTCCATCAACACTTAAATACACTCTAAAATATGTATATTTGAACACACTTTTATATATATTTGTATTCCTATAGATCTATATTCCCGATCAAGTCCTTGCACCACTCACTCCCCCCTTCGTTCCCTAGCCACCACTCATCCACCCACCTTACACCTTACCTATGTAACACGAATGAATATGACCACCGTTGCTATTATTATTTCCCGATCAAAAGCTCTTCCCTGGCTTTAGTATCATTTCCCCCCTTCTATACTCTCTTTTCCTTCTCCTTATATATATATATCTATCTAATTTCAAAGTGCACATGCACATGCACTCCTACTTTCACGTAAGTAGGAACGCTTTTTTTATGTACAGTAGGTATAATTTCGGACCCTAATAATTAAAATAAGTATTTGTCGGACAACCCTGCCCATACCTATACTACCTAAATTGTACCATACATGTTTTGCATTTCTCAACTGGCAACAATCATCAATATGAGCAATAAATTATTTCTACGCCGTAAAAAACAAACAAAAAAACAAAGCATGCATGGGTGTGAATTGTGAATTTCAAACAGGCACTAGTATGGTTTTTTCATTAGAAGCTGAGTTTTAAGTATCTCTCACGCGAGAAGCGGAGCACGAATACATCCCGTGTCAAAGAATAGACGCTGACCCACCCTCGTTAAATAGGGTTCTTCCTTTCCAAGATTTCATTCGATGAGATACCAGATTGAGATGGGGGAAACATCCAAATCAAATACTAAAATATTACTGTGTACAATATACATACATCACGATCCCGTATTTTATGTAAAAGAGAAAAAAACGGAGAGAAAAAACAAGTTGCTCGTCACACGACTTTCTCTTAATGGTAAATTGGGGATTTTCGGACATTTACGGTCCTTTACTTAGCCAATCCCCGTTCTCTCCGTGTCTATTCATTTCCAGTGGTCGGTCCCCCCCCCCTTCCTATTCCGAATCCTTTACAGGCGATCTCCCCATGGCAGTATTGTTCTAAGCCTCCAGGGCTGTTAAAAAAAGGGGGAAAGGAAGGGGGCGTGATTTACCTCTCTCTTTCTCTTTCTTTCAGAATTCTCTCTCGGACGTACCATTCATGGGTTTCCGTATCCAAGGCGCTATCCCTTTTTAGGTCAATCATACTTATTTTATTTTATTTTGATATTTTTTATTATTATATTTCAAACATATAATTCGTCTCCCTTTCTCGGAGCACTGCATAGAGCAAAAATATTTGCATATATCATATGTATCCACTAGTAGATCTTCTTTTTTTTTTCCAATTCCCCGTTCCTCAGTTTTCCTACCCCCCCCTCCCCCTACTCTTTCTCTCTCTTTTCTCCATCCATCTCCTTAGTTCCTGATATATTCTATCATTATTTCCACGCTTAATCATCGTTGCAACTAGTTTTTGATTCGGTACTTACAGGACGCTTCTAAAATGTGTCTCGTCCACGCGTCTCTTTGATTTCTTTTTCCCTCGTTATCCCGATTCAACCGCAATGTCAATAATTATGATTGTTCGATGATACGTGACGACATATTAATATACATACATACATCCTGCTTCTTTTTTTTTCCACTTCAAACGTGTCGATTGCACATCATCGTACATGGAAAGTGGTCGATTTAGTATAAAACTAATATGGATCTACCGCTTATTCAATTTTGGTTCATTACGTAGCTTCCCTCGCCCTAAACCAGCCTCCCCCTTTGCCCCCAACCACCCTCGCCCCTTCCTTCCCTAATAGAAGAATTTACAGGGTAGCTGATATCTACGCGTGTTTTCTCACCTGGCGTGCTAGGGCGTGCTGATTTCTTCAAGGAAAACGTTCTTCGCTGTTTCATTGCCAGCCACGTATGTCCTAAATCCTCTAAAATAATGTGCGTCACGGTCGATCTCTTGAGTTGAGATATATATTATATTATATTTCTAGAGTTAATAGTTATTCAAACAGGAAAAGTCATCAACAAAAAAGGAATCTCAATCCGGCTCTCTCTATTCGGTTAAACTTTAGCCGACACGCATTCGAGCGACCCCTTGAGACCTACAAGTATATACAATTATATTTATTATACTTCGATGATCTGCTACTTATTTTACGTACATACGTACAAAAGAATAATGGAGTCACACTGCTTTTTTGAACCTCCTGACCCGGTAAGTCCCATCCTATCTATATTGCACTATTTGATGTAGATCTCCTCAATTTGCAAATTAAGAATGGTTTCGGACCCTCCTATTACAATCCCTTTTAGTCTCTTACATATCCCAGGAACCCTTTTTATTCATGGCAATCTCCGGAACAACAAAATGATAATATCTGCAAATTGTTCTCAAAAAAATAAAATAAAAAAAACAGTATCACCTCTCCGAGCCATGTAACGCTGTCAACCGACATACCGACCGACCGGAATGGGCTAACGAGATTATTTCGCGCCATCATTCATTCCTATATTCTTCCCCGTACCCGTACGGACTACGACAACGAAAACTATATACAAAATGTGTTTACATTATTCGTTGTATGTACAATATATCAATATTGGCGGATAGACAGTTACTAGAAGACTGATGACAGAGGATTATTCCATTGGTAAGGCAAGGTAGGTAAACTATAACAATTTGCATCTTAGCCTGTTTGATCGCGGGGATAGGTTTGGTAATGTCCGTTGTCGTTTTTTTTGGGTAGTTGTTATTCAAAAACCATGTTCCATCGCCACCATTGACGCACACCTCCCACTCACTCCCCCCCGGCCTCCGACCTCTTATAGAAGATCATCATCATTATCGGCTATGAGGGAAGATGGTGGATCCTTGGAAAAATCCCACCCTCTTCAAATGTCTAACTAATTATAGCCTTTCCCCCCCCCTTCTCCAACTTTTCAAGACTTTTGTAGAGAAGCCTTATCTCCAATCTCCAGCTCATAACGGCGAGCCGATTCAGATCCCCCGATCTGCAGAACGTAAATATGTAGAGTACATGCTTATCAACTCGGCTCTCTTAACAGCGCCATATATTATATATACATATATTCTATCATCATCCATCATCTATCTGAGACTCTACCGAGACTTTCTTCGACGTTAACTGTTTTTCTCCTTTTCGAGGAGAAACCGCGAGAAAAGACTGCGGCAGCGCATTTTGGAGAGTGGAGTCACATTCCTACTAAAAGGCCAGTATTGACTAAAACAAAAGAGTTTCAGGACACACGAATTGGCAAATCCCGTTTGATCCCTTAAGTAACAAGTTAGTATGCTAAAATACTCCTCAAACACAACTTCTATAATCCAATCAAGATTGACGTAAATTGTCTCAATTTCTCATCATCAATAATACTACGCCCTTAATTCGACAGTCGGACAACAAGTTGGTATGTCATGTTGTTATTATTTTGTCCGACTCCAGGGTCACAAGCTTCTTGGAGATGGGACTAAGGTTGTTCCAATGACTCCTTCCTTTTCAAGAAGTTTGTATTCGAAAAGGGGACGTATATTATTTTATTTGTTTTTTTTGAATACTTTAGTAGTGGTGTCGTTAGCTTGGACTTGGCTACAACGGAAACCCTGCAGCTCTGTCTATTCCTAGTCAAATTTTATAGATTTCTATTATTGATGCAACTTAATAAAACAAAAAAAGCTGTTCATGTCAATGGCTTACAATTCATTACACAGCATAATTTGATTCTCTTAACCGCGTTCCATGGAATGGTCCCTGAGCCGATTCAAACCTAAATATAAAAAACCCTAGAAGTCAATTATCCAAGGAAAAAAAAGACTTGTAAATCCGCAGGGAAAAGAGCTTTTGCTACGTAGGTACACGTACCTACTCCAGGATCATCGGATACCGTCTTCAATTGAATTAAAAAAAAACTGTCAAAATGGCTGACTACCACCTATATAGTACGTATTTATGCTGTCCGAAGGGATCCGGATTTTGATTATTATTATGGACCCTTTTGATTTAGGGGTTTTTTTTCGTGTTTTGGGGAGGGGGGGGGAATAATTTATTATGACAAGCCTTTTTTTTTTTTTTGAATTGTTAATAATCTGATATTTCCGTCATGGTAAATAAATCCCCACTAGAACAGTGTGTCCTTTTATTTGATGTTCCTTTCAGATTGATATATAGAACAAAAAAAAGTCCGCAGGAACCCTTGAAAAAAATAACGCTAAACCGGATTTGACCCGTCTTGTGAACCGGGAAGTTGGCCAAGGGAAGAACAAACATGTCAGTTAGTAGGAACTTTTGCAATAAGTTTTAGTGCGGATTATGAAATTGGTCCGTTTTCTTGAGGGAGAAAAACCTTTTTGATTTTAAATTCAATTATCTTATCAAGAACAACATTTAGAGCTTAATTTCCACAGAAAACTCAAAATACGACGACTCACGGGGAAGCATTGGGAAGGAGGCATTCAACTTCTTCTTAAAAGCCTTTTTTTTTTTTACTTATATAACACGTGGTGAACGCGCCTCATATTTGAATGGGGAGAAGTCTATATATATATTTCACAAGATGAAAGAAGAACACTGAACAGAGAATGATGACTCTTCTTCTTCTTCTTCTTCTTCTTTGATTATTAGAACTTTGGAAATGTTTTAAGAAGAACTGCATTGCTTTGTAGTACGTACATATGGTTTTATGATGCAAGTTTAGTTGCAAAAATGATTCAGACCTCCAGACGCATCCCATCATTGACCGCCCAATTCGCAAATCTCCGATAATTTGTTCCATTTTTCATCTTTTCGAGACAGCTCTTCTTCTTTATTAGATACGTCAGAACTCTAAAATAATAATAATAATAACAATAATAATGTGATTTTTGAAGGGGCAAACCACACATGTAGATGTTTGAATAGAGCACTGAAGCGCCACTCGTAGTATTCTATAATAATACTCAAAAATGCAAAGACAACTCTGAATCCGTGTATTGAAACTCTATAATGATATATGTATGGAAATTAGGGGAATGAATACAAAAAGCAAGGGCCATCCATGATGGTGATATGTTTTGAAGTACGTTTTCCTAACACGTACAAGACTGTACAAAGGTGATACATGTGCGTTCTTAAAGATAAGAGGGTGTGTGCGTTGTGCGTTGTGTCCTTTCCTTTATTGGCATACATCGAGATTGAAATATTGACCCAATCGAGGTTGGGTGAGGGGATTTCGATTCAAAAGCCAACCATTCATCATTTGGTGTAAGCTAAAGAAAATCGTATCAGCCAAAAAGACACACACGCCCCCCCTCCCCTCACTTACTAGTCAAGATTCTGCTGACAGTGACAACAATTCGAATCAGCATCTGCAGTGGCGTCTGCAAAAGTCATTCCTTCGAACCATCCATTATATTGACCAATTGTGACTTTTGAAGGGAGGGAAGAGTAAAAAAAAATAAATCAATGGGTGTTGTTGTCAACATGTCAACATAAAACATGATGGAAAAAAAAAAGAGATTGAAAACTAACGCAAGATGTTTCCATTATTTTTGGATAGGGTATCTGACAAAAACTGGGTTCCCTGATGAATGTTAAAATCAGGGTCTTTGCAGTTTCCGTTAGGAGCTCCGCCACACTTCGAAAAAAGAAAAGAAAAGAAAAAAATGTCAATACCCGCGAGAAAGAGAAATCGAAATTCTTAACCTTGTCTTGAGAAATTTGCATGAGACCTTGCTCTCCTCCTTCACCCTGGACATTTGCTTGACATCCCGATTCTTGCATAGCAAAAGACGAAACAAGGATTGGGGGAACTTGATAGAGAGGAAAAAATGTTCGTCAATGTCATTGTCACAAACGAGTATAGCTGACCATTGAATTGAGTAGCATATTTCTCAATAATATCAAGATATTGGTTACATGCTTGAAAGGGAGAGTTTCCTTCAGAGAGGACAAAGGAGAGATCGACGGTTATGATGTCTTGTACTGTTGCATATGAAGGTGTCCAACCGGTCGAGTTTATACCACAAGTTAACCATGAACTGGCTCCATTAGGACCAGAAAGAGGCATAATCATTTCTTTTTTTTTAAAAAAAAAACATTCGTTATTTTCTTCTTTGAACAAATACACAGCGCACACCTGTAGCACCAATCGGACCACAAGCTGACTGTGCACGGATAGTACCAGGTTCAGTCTCTGAAGGTCCCGGAAGAGGTGGTGACTGATTTCCATTGTTTCCACTTTGTGATCCTCCTGTTCCTCCTCCTCCTGGAGATACTTGAAAAACAGGAGCTGCCAGTGGTGTTACTAGAACACATTGTTTAGGAGTAGGTTGAACAGCGGAACGTTTGAATACACCAATATAACTTAGGTCGTCCCAAGGAGGAAGAATAATATCGAACAAGTTACCAGTGACGGATAGAGGTATAAATCCTAAAAATACCAAAAGACATGCCCAAGTGAACATTGGGTGTGTGTGTGTGTGTGTGTGTTAAAGAGGTATGAAGCGAGAGATCGCTAAAATGCAATGCTTTTACCACGCGTGACTTTCACGTGCCACCAATTGGGCCATGGGCTTGGCAAAATAGACTCCGTGGGTAAGTTAATTCAGAACAAAGAAGGTGGGGCAACTAATGTGTATATTTGCGACACATCCATGTCAGAAGCAATCTTGTACAATTTAACATGACAAGAAGAGAAAAACAAAAAGGAAGAAAGATTATGGAAAGCACAATGAGTAAATTCTCTGAAAGCAACATATTAAAAGATGAACAAGAAAGAAAAAAAAACGAATGTTTGACAGAGAAGCCACAACGACGACATGGAGAAAGCTTTGTTTAATCTACAGTGGATACTTGAATAGTTGGCTCCTCCTGCGTCCAATTGACGTTTGTTTGACTTTTAGATATTTGATGACGACTAGAAATTTGGGTCAGGTCAGGCCTTGTACAAACAAGCACGGGTAATACTCACCTTCCCTTCTTTGATTCCCATCCCCATATCTCACGAATCCAGCGTGCCATATTTACTTTAACTTCTGCGCTATTTACAAGCCACTTGTGTTCTAACATGTCTTTGGGAATGGGTCTAGCCTGTGCCGAAACAGTTAAACTATAAGAAAAAGAATGAGAAGAATCTCCATGAAAACCCGAAAAAGAAAATGTTTCTAACCTTAATCGAATAAAATCTTTCATTTCTTGCGACCAAGTGTACAGCTCCTCGTCTTGTAGTTGCGGAATCTAGAAAAAGCCTCCATTTAGACAAAGTACTGAAAAGAAACTTAAAAAAAAAAAAAAGAACTCGCCTCCCCGCGTACGATAAATGATAGCAATTCAATGGGGTTATCCAAATCCTCCGGATATGGGAAACGACCCATTGCCAATTCTAATAATGTTAGGCCTGAAGACCATACGTCTGAACGAATGGTATATTTCTGCCCTTGAATACGTTCCGGCTATGCGATAAAAACATCAGAACGTGAAAAAGTTTTGGAAATAAGGGAAAAACATACAGCCATATAGTAACCAGTTCCCGTAAATGTCCCAGCTATGGAATCCACCAATTCTCCTGATACACCAAAATCACATAGTTTTACAACGCCCTTCGCAGTAAGCAAAATATTAGAAGGTTTAATATCCCGGTGAACAATTTTTTTAGTATGAAGATATGCAAGCCCATGGAAAATCTATATAGAAATGTAAAATGAAATTCGTTTACAAGGACTTTTTTTTTGACTTACGCCGAGTGCTAGTCTTCCGACGACGACTTCGCTAATCCTTCTACCCAATTCCCGTACCTTCTTGGCTACAGCATCCAGACTTCCACCCTCGCAAAACTCCATCAAAAGGTTTACTTCACTTGAAGAAGGGGAGACGTAAGCGTCATGAAAGACGATGATGTTAGGATGAGTGATAGCCATGAAAGAAAGTTCCCTGATCAGCTGATGGGCGGGGGTTGATCGAGTTGGAATAGTTTTCCTAGCCATAATGACTTTACTCTTTTTATCTTTTACTTTGTAAACAGCACCACCAGCGCCCTCGCCAAGTCTACCTAGGATCTCGAAATCATCATCCACCCATTCATCACCTGAGAAGCCGGCGACTGGATTGGTATTATCATCGTCCTGTTGTTGTTGTTGTTTATTGTTGTTGTTAATAATATTATTATGATCATGTTTATCTTCTTCCTCTTCATCTTCTGATTGGTTAGCACGATGAGTTTGAAGAGCCCTTTCACGACCGCCTTCTTTAATAGACAATTCACTAATAGTCGTGCGAAGTTTTTCAAATTCATCGGTTTGATCTGTAGAATGGATGTTTGATAAAGGAGGGCGTACTGTACGGGTATCTATTTCTGTTGTTGTTGTTGCTGTAGTAGTGGTAGTAGTAGATTGGTTAACGTTGCGTTGTGTGATAGTAACATTGCTGACTGTCGATATAAGATCTGCAGGATCCGAGTCAGGCATAGCGCGTCCATTGGAAGTGGGCATCAATAGACTCAGGGACGGCATAGGTCGTTTAGATGGGATGGGTATTACAAGTTTTGGAGTAGGTGTTTTTGGACGAATATTGAGAGGTTCTGTTACTTGAAGATTAGGGAGTGAATCCGGTAAACGAATGTGAGGAGAAGAAGGTAATGGACGAGCGCCGCTTGGACGTGATCGTAAATGAAGATCGTTGTTAAGAGACATTTCCCTCCCTTCCGCAAATCGATCGATTGTTTTTTTTTTATTTCAATAAGAAAAGAGAAGTAATATTTGGCAGGTAGAGAGAGAGAGAGAGAGAGAAGATGAGAGAGAGAGGGGGAAGGGGTCTGAGTTTGGTGGAACTGTCAAGGCGAAAGGAAGCCTTTTTGGTAATCCCCAGGGAAATTTACCTTTGGCCTTTTGCGTGTGTGACGCGCTGGAAGGTCACTCCTGTCTTTAATTGGTTTGATTCCGGTGCGGCGCGCGCGCGCTGGCCACTACTCACGTATTAGAATACTAGGCGCTATCATTGCTATGTACATGTTTAGTCCTATACTAGATATATAATTTTGAAATACAGGGGGAGGGGGAATGACATTATTAAAAAGTGGTTGTCCAATGTTGTCCCATTTAATGTTGTCCCCTCTTTACCAAACTTGGACCTACAGTGCCATATTCCGTCCCCACTTTTCTCACACCCATTAACAGCGTGTTGCTTAAGAAAGAGATAAATGGTCTCCCCTCTCTTCGACAGGTCACCACCCATCTAACCAACCATGTCTTCTTGGAAAGAGACACCTCTTTCTCCTGTAGCAAGCGAAGGGTTTTCGACTAAAAAAAGCAAGCCATTACCCACACCTTTAAGGCAGAATATATCAGGTGTTAATCCATCTATTTTAATCGGCAAAGTCTTGCAAAAGATCGTTCGCTCTTCTAGACATCCCATGATCAAGTTTCATTTCAGTGATTCCTCAGTTTATCAAGTTCATGTTGAAGGTTATCATCCGAATCCTGCATTCCAAGGTGTTCCCAAGGTGAGTGAGAGTCAATTCTTTTCGCCTAAATGTAATGACGTCAAATCAAAAACAAAAAAAGGAACTTGAAATGAATTCTTGCTTGGATGAAATGTTAACCCTTTGTCAAAGCAAGAATGCCAAACCTCTTGACTTGACAGTGACCAATTGCGGGTTCATTCGACTAACCGACAAAGCTTTTGAGAAAAAAAATAGACAGGAACGTGAGGTACGATGGGACCAAAATCATCTAGGTTTGGTATGTGCTATATATACTTTTCTCTGATTTCACGCTCTCAATTTATTAAAACATAGGCTTTCAAATTTGAAGGTCGTCCAACGTGGCATTGTGTATGGGCGGCAGTCGTCGATCATGATGACAATATAGAAGTTTTTCGAAGTTATGAAGATGTGTATTTGGAACATGTAGCCTATCCAAATCTTCCATCCCCGATTGACTTGAAATCACCTACAAGATCTCGCTTTCCAAAACGTCGCACCTAAGTCAACGATGTGTTATATGTGAAGACAAAGTTGTAGCAAGTAGAATGTGCAAAAGAGTGTATATGTATATTTAAAAAAAAAAAGCATCTGTACAATTAATAAATTATTATATTATATTCTCAGAGTCACTGCGTGTCAAAAGACCTTCCAAATGTATTTAACCCCACTTTTCATCAAGTCTAGTCCTCATTGAACCCGAATAGAAGTGAAGTAGTACGTAACGTTTTATCTATCGACTAGAACATGTTAGGAAATAAGTACGATATCGAGTCAGAGTTAGGCTATTACTACTGGCAGTGGGAATTGGATTGACGGGAGGAGGAAGCTTCAGCCAGAAAGAACACTTCGGGTTCAATTATTAATTCCAAATTCCCTTTTTATCAGGAATTTGCAGGATGACAGCATTGTGATAGTCTCTGTTCTATGTTTAGAATCGAGGCATGAGTTTTAAGGTTTATAATGCATATATAGTAATACTAGTAAAGGTAAAGTAACCCCAGTGCGCACTGACACTCTGGAACTTGCAGCCTGAGCTGCTCAGGGTTCCCCGGCAGGACTGCCTAACAAAATCTCACCCCTTTTGCCCCCCCCTTTAGTATATTAAAAGAATTGTTTATGACACATAAGCCAGAGTAAGCTTCGAATTCTTTGATGGCACGATTATCGACGTCTTCGAAAATTCCTCCAGAATATGGAAGGTTGTACTAATTACTCTTATGTATTATTACATACGTACCTTGTTGAATAAACGACCCAAAAATAGTATGACAGAAAAAAAAATACCTTGCACTTTTGAAGAAGAAATTTTCTCAAGGAGTTACTTCCTCGCCATCATGAAGCGTGTATATTTGAAGACTCGAGGCTTTGCAGGGGTGAGGCAGTGAGGGGGGGTCAAATTTCTTTCAAGTAACCGCACCACTTTTTTTTTTGGGTGGGTACCTTTGATCGTATGAGAAAATTATTTCATCCCGGCTATTAAATAGAATCTCCCCCCTACAGAAAGTTATTGACATTGTGAGGTGGACTTGGATAACTTGAATTTCTTTAATCCAAGGGTGGGTGGGGTATCCATATGACTTTCTTCTCTTCATCGATATCTTCTTAGGCCTCTGGCAATAACGTGATTCCTGGAAATAGACGCGCCACAATGGTAAAAGACAGAGTGAGACTTGTACACGAGGCGAGAGCGTGAGCTTGGCAAGTCGATATTATCGATACGCCATGCGATAGATTTTATATTCTTGGGAAAGAAATCACTTCATTAGGTGCCTCCGATGATATGAATATGATCCTTTTATTTAACACGCATGCAATGCGTTTTTCTTTATCACACTGTGGCGGATCCGGTTCATATTAAATAAAAAAAAAAACTGATTTTTTTAATATAGATCGTCTCAATTACTCGACTACTCATGTACGCCGATTAGGTTGTTGTTGTCGTTAAAGAAAAATTAAATATAGATCATGTATTGAATTTGGAGATCGATGCAAAGGCGTTTAAAAAAGTACTCCGGGGTTCTCTTCAAGTACGACCGGAAGAAATAAAAACAACAACAACAACAACAACAACAACGGTCCGATAATACTATTTTTCCCTTTTCAAATAAACAGGCTGGTGAATGTAAGTAAAATGGTTATTCAGGAAAATAAAAAATAAAAAAAAAAATAAAAAATAATCCTATCGGTGATGAACAAAACCCTCCGACCTCGAGGCGACTTTCCATATTTGGATCGGCGTTACCCGAGAGGCAACAATTTCCTCATCCTTTTTAAGATGACACGTTCAATTTCCTTTGCAAGGTAGAGTCTAAACACAATCATATATATGCATGTATCAAGTTTACGTTAATGTTTTTGATTCTAGTGTGACTCCAGCAAATTCTGGCACTGTAAGGAAACTTAACAGTGTCTTATTCCCTATCCAATACTCCGAGAATTTTTACAAAGATATTTTATCTCCTGAAATAGAAAACTTTTGCAAATTAAGTCAGTTTTTATATCTATCAATTCAAAAAAACTTTTTCTTGTTCTCATCATTCCTCTCTTTCTTTCTTCAGTTTACTTTAATGATATTCCAGTCGGGACGATATGTTGTCGGATAGATCAGGGTGAACACGAGGGTGAAGGGAAGCTTTATTTGATGACTATGGGAATTCTCGCGGTAAATAAATAATAATAATAATAAAGTGTCCTTCATCACATTTTTTCCTTGAAATCCAACAGCCCTATCGGTCCAGACAAGCTGGAACTAAAGCTCTTCAAGAGATCATCTCTGCAGCTCATTCACATACGAAGCCAAAGATCGTATCAGTTTATCTTCATGTTCAAGATAATAATGAAGATGCTCGACGCTTTTATGAACGGCATGGATTCAAACTTGTCGGAATTGATCCTGATTATTATAAGAAAATCGAGCCTCACGGTGCTTGGATATTAGAAAAGGATCTTAGGTGAGCAAGTATTTTTTTTTACCCTGTATATATATAAAAAGCTTCTGCTATCTGACGCGTTTTTTTTCTTATAAGAAATGTGAATTGCTAGTATACAACAACCGAAAAATGATTGAGAAAGGAAAAAAAAAGACGAGCATTGCGGTATTACTTTTTGATCCTTGGGCGAATCAAAAGATATATAAAGGAGGTTGATGAGCTTTCGGAATATCATTCGCCACATTTCTTTTGAAACTATATGCATAAATAGTAAATCCACTATTTTATTTTATTTTTATAAGAAAAGAGGGTACCTGGTGCCGTTTTAACGCGTCTTTACGGGTGAATGCTTTATCACAATTTAAGCAGGAGAATGGTTTCACACCAGTGTGTGAGTCTCTGAAAAAAGATAGGTCAGTCCAAAGGATAAAACTTTGAAGTAAAAACAACCATCACCGATGTCGTTTTAGATCATGTGAACGGTCAAAGGATAAAGCACACATATCGCATGGGTAGGGACGGGTAGGTGAAGCAGGATAATAAGCTTGTTGAGGTGATGAAGGACTTAAACTTGGAGATGATTGTTCCGTATCATATTGAGGATTATATTGTTGTGGTGAATAAGGAATAGGTTGAGGCTGACTAGGAGCAGCAGGGTATCCGACATTATAAAGAGAAGAGTTTCCTGGTATATAAGACATTCCGGGAGCGTATGTATTAGAGGCATAGTTTTGTCCGTTCCCGTACGGAATAGAAGACGATGAATACTTTGCATAAGAAGAAGAAGAAGATGATGATGTGGAAGGGGTATTAGCAGTTGTTTGGTAGTATCGGTGATCTTGGGAAGAGCCATTTGCCTTGTTCGGTGGATAAGCCATATTTCCTTTCTTTTTTCTTTCTTCAATTCGGAGGGGGAGGAGGGAGAAGGGGGGGGAGAGGAGGGCTGGGTGAATAAACATTTGAAAGAAATTGAGAGTCTTTATACGATTTCAGCTGATCTACCACAATGCGAGGTCAAAAGAGTTACTCCGGGTGATGGACCGGATCTAGTTCCACCAACTTTTTTTGAAAAGAACGAAATCAAATCCATTCGGAACGAGGAATTTGCCAGTGGGCCCCTTCAACATAATGCACACTACACATTTCTCATTGTCCTAATTTATTTTTTTCCCTTTCCATTTATTTTCCTTTACCAAAAAAATGATGGGTCATACCAAAATAATAATAATAATAATAATAATAAATAAATCTTGTGAAATCGTCGTTCGGCTGCTCGGAAGGAAGGGGGGGGGGGGAATAGCATGGTTTTGGACACCTGAAAAGCCTTGAGGCAAACGATCCAGTGAAAGGAAACGAGAGACCGGTACAAAATATCCGATGAGAGAGCCAATAGATCCCTTTAGGTGGTGGTGTTCCAAGGATAGAAATAAAAACGTGGTTAGAAGCGCACTCGATCGTGAAATAATATATTAAATATTCAATCTCTTTCCCCCTCTTTTTTTTCCCCCTCCCCCTTCCTCTCACTAATTCTCTATCTCCCCTCCCCCATGCTGTGTTGTTGTAATCGCGGGCGTAATCTTTTCAGATCTACAATCGACTTTTGATGGGTGGATTTATAACATAATGAATGCCTTGATCTCTCTCATTTTTTTTTTAAGGGAACTTTCTCGGCGTTATAGAAACAACCTTTTGTGCACATTGCGGTTGCAACATGTCATGTCTCCTTTTTTCTTTAATTTTTTTGGGAGAGGAGAAAATTTCCTATATAAGAAAATCTAAAAAAAAAAATTTAAAAAAAATTTAACACATAACATTATGTAATTTGAGTAATCGATTAGATGGCGTTATGATTAGATATAAACTGCTCTTTAAGCCAATCAAAGAAAAGTCAGATAAAGTTTGATAAATAAATATCCCACTAGAGAGAATGCCCGGTTCGCTAATCTAAAAGTGCCAGGAGAGGAATGATTAACAAAAAGTAAATATATACATTTTTTTTGTTTGACGGGGTTCAAGTTTACCGTATTCTTTTCAGTTGTCCGAATTCTCCTCCCAAGACACCTCTTTCCCCCTTAAAATTGGCTCTTCTAGTTCTATACAAAAGCAAGTATTCATTCATCCATCCATCCATCCGGACTAAAGGTTTTTGAAAGTAATTACGTAACCACCTACTGAATAACGTCTTTTTGACAGTAAGAGAGAGAGAAAGAAAAAAAAATGCCCCCCAAACGCTCTGCAAGTACTGCTTCTCCAGGAAAAAAGACTAGAACTAGTCCAACCAAAAAAATTAAATTATCTTCTGGACAATCAAGTCTAGACCAATATTTTGTTGCCTCGGGTTCAACAGATGGGAAAACGAAGAGTATTTCAAATAACACGTTGTCTCTACAAGAAGAAGAAAATACGCTAGAATTGGATTCATTGCTGGCAGACTCGGATCTCGATGGTCGGACTATTTTACAACAAGTCTCAGTTTTTGTGTGTGTAACTAAAATTTTTGATCAGTTATAGAACCCGATAATTACCCGAACATCTCAAAGTCTCAGTTGACAAAAGACGAGGGTCCGAATAATGGTTCTTCTTTCGAGCTGTCAATTGGTGTCACTTCCCAAAAAAACTATTCTGAAAATTATCATCCCGATTTAGTTATCGATCCGTTGGATTTCACTATCGATAACAGTACACAGTCATCTAGTGCATCAGCTGGCAGTTATTCCTTCCTCGTCCATGCCTTGACCACTCTTTCCAATACACGTTCCCGGATTGCTATTATCAATACGTTAACAAATTATTTTCGTTGCGTTATATCACATCACCCATCTAGTCTTATCCCTTCACTTTACCTTTTAACCAATAGTCTCGGTCCATCTTATCTTGCTGTTGAGTTAGGCCTCGGTCCTTCCATTATTACAAAAGCCATTCAACAAGTTTCCGGTCTTTCACCAGCTGCTTTAAGTAAATTATACAAATCTTTAGGAGATCCTGGAGATGTTGCATTTGCAGCTAAGTCATCCATTAGGACGTTGATCCCTCATCCTCCACTTTCAACCATTCATGTTTATGAGACCATGTTAAACATCGCTCATACTCAAGGACAAGGATCAGTTAAATTAAAACAAAAACTTGTCGAGAAACTTTTATTATCAGCTAAAGGTGAAGAATCAAGATATCTTGTTAGAACTCTTTGTCAAAATCTACGTGTTGGTGCAGTACGGTGAGTTTCAAAAAAACAGTCGTATAATTGGTCTTCTCATCCGAATTGTGGCGTTTTTAGAAACTCCATTATTTCGGCCCTAGCCAGGGCGATGGTGTTTATTAAACCGAACCACTGTGATGTGGATGATGTGCCGGAATCATCATCATCAGCTCTTTATATTACAACTCCTCGTGTATTAAACAAGGTGCATCATAACGGAAATGGAATCACAAGGTCAGATAAGGGGAAAGGGAAGGGGAAAGAAGAAATCGTTCAATTATATCTTCGAGCCGAAGGAATTTTAAAACATGCATTTGTCATCCATCCTAATTTGGATGATATCGCTGAAGCGCTACTAGACGGAGGTCTGGGTGATATTCCAAATAGGATAACTTTGTCAGTCGGTTAGTAATTATTATTATTATTATTTTTCTTTCTTCTTGGTACTAGTTCTCTCTAGGTATCCCGCTTCATCCTACACTAGGTTCTCCAGCAAGATCATTGGATGAAATTTACGAAAGATTGCAAGATCAGGCGTTTGCAGCAGAACTCAAATATGACGGACAACGGGCTCAGATACACGCGTTTTCAGAAGAAGATGGGAAAAAAGTATTCGTAAAAGTTTTTTCGCGTCATTTGGAAGATATGACAGAAAAGGTTTCCATGAAATTTTTTTTTTTTTTTACGTGTTTTCATTTTCTCATCACACTTCCTTTTTTTCTTTTTTTTTCTTTCTCTAGTATCCCGATGTTGTGGCATTAGTCCAGCGATTGATCTCACGTTCTCTTACTACCTCTCAATTGGAGCTCAAATCGTTCATTATTGATTCGGAAATTGTTGCCGTCAATCCCGATACAGGTGACTTGAGATCTTTTCAAGATTTATCGCAAAGAGCACGTAAAGATGTATGCGTTGAAGATATTAAAGTATCAGTAGGAGTGTATGCATATGATATAATGTATCTTAACGGTGAGGTATGTTTTTTTTTGTTTCATCACCCATTCACACACACACAAAAAATAAATTATTATGGCAGATACTCATTGGATCACCTTTCCGACAACGGCGCAATCTTTTATATGAGTATTTACCCAATTTAATTCCCGAAACAAAGACTATTGCTAGATTCTGTCATGCTCAGAAATGCGATAGTGAAGAGGGTCAAGAAGCGATTGAAGAATTTTGGGCGACAGCTGTTAATGGCCGTGCAGAAGGTTTAATGATCAAGGTGATTTTTCCCTCTCACCTCCTCCTTATTTTATTTTTTTCTGGTCAAGTTATTGGACCATGGAGAAGTTAATGTAGATGACGGCGCGCCAACGAAGACTAGCAGCAGCAGCAACAACAAATCTAGACGGAAACCTTTACCAGCATCCTATGAACCTGGTATGACTAATAATGTGCAACCTTGATATTTATTTTTTTAATTTCATTACGGCATTTTAATTAAAAGATAAACGAACATTGGCCTGGATAAAGTTGAAAAAGGATTATGTAGAGGGATTAGGTGATAGTTTGGATATGGTACCTATAGGTCAGATAGGATGCCATTCGTATGTTTCTTTATTTTAACAAAAAAAAACAATAGGAGCATGGCATGGGAACGGCAGGAAAGCTGCCTGGTGGAGTCCGGTTTTATTAGCCGTATGGGACCCCTCACAAGAAGAATTTGTGGCGGTTTGTAAATGCATGTCAGGTGAGTAAGTTTTATGATTGTGATTGTTTTCTAGCTAATAAAATACATTACAGGATTTTCCGACGCATTTTACAAGGTATATACCACCATTATTATTACGTCGATACACACCTTTCTTTTTTTGACGGGTTACTGGAAATTCTTTTTTTAATAACGGTTTAGGAAATGAAGGGGAAATACGTGGAGGATTCGGAATATTGTTCTATTACATCTAAATGGAATTCTAACGTCGGGGGTGAGCCAAGCACAACCAGGGGTAATTAAAAATATGAATTTTATTTTATTTTATTTTAGGATTTTCTCCCTCTGTTTACTTCAAACCTTCAGAAGTCTGGGAGATCCGTGGCGCCGAGTACGTTACACTCCTCCCCCCCTTTTTTTTAAAAAAAAAAACAAACAGGTTATTATGATAATTTAACGGACCACTCTTTAAAGTATCACATTGAGTCCGGTTTCAGTTGCTTCACGCGAACTCGTCGGTCGAGACAAGGGGCTTAGTCTTCGATTTCCCAGGTTTATGAGGGTAAGGAATGATAAGAACCCAGAGCAAGCTTCATCTACAACATTTTTGGCGAATATGTGGCGTCAACAAGAGAAACGAGGGGGAGGGGGAGGGGGGAGGAGGAGGAGGAGTTGATGAGGGAGATTTAGTTGAACCTGATTGGAACTCTGCTGATGAGGAAGAGGAGATGATATCTTTGGATGCTGACGAAGATCGTGACGGCGATGGTAACCAGTAGTAGTAATCTACTCATAAGCGCTTGTGGTCCGGTCCTTAGTAACAACCAACACACTGTGTCCCGTGGGCAGGCTCACATTTCACATTTATTCTCTCTTTTTTGTTTGTTTGTTTAAAGCATTGATTGCTCTTTTACTACCTTTCTTTCTCGCCTTTCTCTAACTCACCGTTCATCATCTACTTAAACAATGGGTGTTTTCATCTGGCATGATTGGGCTCATTTCGTGGCCGTAACAAGTAGCATTTGTATGTTTTTTTTTTATATTGATTTTCGCCCTCTTGATCAATGAGAATTTAATTCTTGTATTCTAGACACGCTTTGGGCTAGCTTTTGGGGTTTAATCTATCGTAAATTCTTCTGGGATTTCGTTAGTGGTACACTTCGTTTCCCCGGTGGTCTTCAGTATGTGTCTAAAAAAAGTTCTTTTCCATGGTCCCAATTTTCAACGTTTTTGTTAGACCTGCTGCGAGTGACAAGATATTTATTGATATTATTGTGAAAGCACCAATTATTCAAATTCTCTCTATACTTGTTGCACTCTCCGCGCTCGCTCTGGAACTTGGTCTACCACCACCGCTGAAGAAAACAATGTTATACCGTAGTTGGATTGTTCGCATTGTGATATTGATAGTTCAAGCTTTTTTTACGATTCTATTCTATCAGGTAAAAAAAAAAACCAACTTGCCTTGTCAGATTTTATTCACCCCTTGTTTTCCAGGGTACAAACGCGGCATTGTATTCGTTTGTGGCAGTCATAGGGTATACGATGGCACAAATTCGTGGTGAATCTATTGCTGAAGCTCATAGCAATAAAGGTAGTGAAGGAAAGGCTTGAAAAAAAAAGTAGTTAATCTTCTTAATACGGAGCTGGCTCCGAAATTACATTTTGTTTGAATGAAGAAAATGCGTGTGCCCTGCTTATGTGAGATGAGAATGGCTCTCAACTCGAACGAGCAAACGTTGCAAGTGATTTCTCGCTTACCCCAAGCATTTGATAAAGCGGTTGAATCTGGTCAATTAATATTTTTTCCTTCTACCGTCATTCTACATGTCGAATTAGCTATCGAGGTAGGATAAATCATGTTTTTGTTGTAGGATAATAAAAGATTTTAATCTTTAATGTAGTTTCATCTTAGACTTTGTCCGGCTCTGCAGAAGAAACCAACTTCAGGTGATCATGGGCACAACATTAGTGGGAAGAAGAAGGGTGATCATGACCCATTTGCACCGCCATATGAAACTCAATTGTATATCGGTGAACTTGAGGAAGACGAAGAAAAATATGTGGTTTTGGTAAAATAATTAATCTTCTTTACCTCACCTTTGTTTAACTAAAAAAAAAAATTAGCTCAATAAATTCTCTGTAGTACCGAGACATTTTCTTTTGGTTTCAAAAGGTGAGTGATACGATTCCATACGGCCTTTTATATTATTGACCGTTATTTAAAGAATACCGCTCTCAAACTTCACCTCTTTCACCTTCAGATTTATTGGTATTTTTTTTTGCATATATATATATCGACATTTTAATCTTTTCTTTAGCAAAGCTATTGGCTTTTATTAGCCGCGAAACAGATCGATCAATCTCTTATAGCCTTTTATAACTGTATGTCTAACGTTCATATGGAACGCCCCGGACTTGAAGTTATTTAATATAGGTGGTGATGCTAGCGGTGCGAGTCAACTGCATAAGCACATCCAGTTCATTCCAATTGAAGGAGATCTCCCTATCGAGAAATTAGCCAAACTAGTTGACATTGGTAAACCTTGTAAGTTATTAACTCTTTTTTTTCACTCCTAACCTCCCACCTTAGCAGAACCTTTTTCCATCACCCAGTTACCTTATGCAAATGGCATTATTCGTCTCCCGTCGAATCTGGGCGTATCAACGAAAGAAGAGATAAAACTTGATTTATTAGACTCATTTTTAAAATTGCTTGATTTTGCAATTATGACGACACGACATAATCCAACTCAACAACCTGGACCGCCGTCGTATAATGTTATACTGACATTGGAGCACATGTATTTGATACCAAGGTCTAATGAGACTTATACCTTGACCACTGGAAATGTAAGTTAATCACTCATTATTTTTGATTTTTTTTGGTCTAAATGCAATGGGTTAGGTCATAAGTGTGAATTCTCTAGGATTCGGGGGTATGATGCTCGCTAAAAGTGAAGAGGAATTAGAGGCTATCAAAAGTGAAGGGGTGCTAGAAATTTTGAAAGCAGTTGGAATGAACCAGTCGGAAGAAATTGATGAAATATAGTGAATACTTAGCGCATGTATATACCCCACAAGTTCAAAGTCCGAGTCTGAGGCTTGCCAGTTGCCCGCTATTTCACATGAGTACCACTAGTCCACGACCACCACCAACACGGCCTCATGTTGCATTAAACCCTCCCTCAAATTTTGCAACTTATAATAATCTAGATTGGGGTGAAGATGATGCTTGGGATTCAACTTCAGATTCAGAATCTGTCGTGCCAGTGACAGTCGCTCCTACACGATCTACTGCAGTTGCCGTACCAAAGCGATCGAACGCCAATAGCTCAAATTCTACACTTTCATTCTCATATACCCATATATCAGCTCCTAGTCCATCATCATATCCTTCTGAAAGAGGAGAATCTTTGGGTGTTCTCTCAAAAGAAGCAGAATCAAAAGCTGGATGGACTATTGTAACAAAAACGAACGAGAGTGCAACAAGCAAAGACCATTCTTTTTCCCCCTCCTCCAAAAAAAACTTGGGAACAGTCAAGACTTTAACAAAATTTGACGAAAAGGACATCGATGAAGAAATCGACATGGTAGTCGGTGATTTGGAACAAGAACATAGATTAGTCTCTCGTCCTATCAATGTTGTTAAAACCACCGCGGATGAAATTCTAAAAGGTTTCTCTCTCTCAAAATTTTATTAAAAATGCTTTTTTTTTAAACCATGTTCTTGATAGATTCTTTTTATAATCTTTTAACCAATTCCAAAAAATCCAGATCGTCAAATCCGAATACAGAACCATCGATTACACCTTCTCTTCAACGTGAATTATCCATACGTGCTAATCGCCGGAGGAAGTTTGATGAATGTCTATTGTCGCAGGATATTAATATAGGTGTGGAAGGAATTATTTTATTTTATTATACTCTAATTTCTTGTTCTTCAAGCCGAATTGCGCAAACTGGCGTGGTCCGGTATACCCAATGATTTGCGACCCATAGTTTGGCAATTGTTGTCGGTATGGTTTGCTTAGTTTTTTAAAAAACAAAATAATATATTCTTATCATCACTCAAAAAAGGGATATTTACCTCTAAGCAATCAAATGCGTCTTAATACTTTACAGCGGAAACGGGAAGAGTACATGTCACTTGTGGAAGCGGCTTTCGTTCGAGGTCGTGATGGTCTCGACCAACAAATTTGGCATCAAATTGAAATAGATGTCCCTCGAACGAGACCTGGGGTTAGACTTTGGATGGAAGGCACAACTCAGCGGGTGAGACTTATTCTACCCTAGGATGGATTTTTTTTTAACATTTAAGAACCAGTGTTTGGAGCGGATCCTTTATGTTTGGGCTATTCGACATCCTGCAAGTGGTTATGTACAAGGCATTAATGACCTTGCCACGCCATTTATTCAAGTTTTCTTATCCGCTTATATTGGCAAGTAGCATACGCTATTGACTTTAAGAGAGTTTTCCTCATTGTTCAATCTACCCAGATTCTGACCCTGAAGATTTTGACCCGGGCGTTTTGAAACCTGAAATTCTTAACGCCATCGAAGCAGATACGTTTTGGTGTCTTTCTCGCCTTCTGGACGGTATTCAAGATAACTATATTTCGGCACAACCTGGTATTCAACGAAGTATCAAACGTATGGCTGAACTTGTTTCTCGAATAGATGGTAAGTTCACACTCTGATTATGGTAATAGTCTCTCTGACTTTGGGTTTGGTCATTTTTATCAGCGCCGCTATATGCTCATTTGCATTCTGAGAATGTTGAATTTATGCAATTTGCTTTTCGATGGATGAATTGTCTACTCATGCGAGAGATAAGCGTTCGAAATACGATTCGTATGTGGGATACGTATTTGGTAAAAAAAAATGCTGTCGACACCCTTTGCTTTTTTGAAAAAAAAACTCATTTTTATTAGGCTGAAGGACCTGATGCGTTTTCACAGTTTCATTTATATGTCTGCGCAGCGTTTCTTGTGAAATGGAGTGAAAAACTACGAGATATGGACTTTCAGGTAAGAAATCTACTTTTTTTCTTGTTATTCCAAATGTCATATTTTTTTAGGGTATTATAATGTTCTTGCAATCTTTACCTACGCAAGGTTGGACAGATCATGACGTAGAGCTGTTGCTCAGTGAAGCATTTTTATTAAACTCTGTTTGGCATCATGCACAAAGCCATTTTATTGGTAAATCACCCACAGCATAAAAATAAATAAACAAATAAATGTAACAGTAGTATGTATTCCAGATGATGAAGAGAAATTTTATTAGAAACAAGAGTATCATTATTATATCTGTCCCCACACATTACAACTGACAATATATATTCATGTGTTTAATTTTTTTTTAAGTTTTGGCATCCAATTTTACATAGATAGTCAAAGAGAGAGAAAAAAAATAGTATCACATCATTTTTCAGATATCTTTGCTTCCCATGCCTTGGCATCCGATTCAGTGCTTAGTCGTAACTTCCAAAAGTCGGCAGTACCCTCTGCATTTGGTACTATAAAAGAGATGGTTTTTCCTTCTACCGTCAACTTGAAACCTGGTACAAGGAGGGTATTCTTTCAACGAGGATTAAACGTTTGATATTAAAAATAAAAATAAAAATAAAAACCACATACTATAATGACCTTTCCGTTGCTGGAATTCCGCATCAATAGTCGTCGCTTTGTCCCTTCTTTCTGTTTTTTCAATTTTAATTGTCCTAGAACAATCTATTAAAAATGATAATTCCATAAACGAAAACCAGTTAGAAACCTCACCCGTCCCCACAGGAGACCAAGCTTTTTTACCATCTGCACCCGTTACATTCATATAGGCCTTGGATTTTGTCTCGAATTGAGTTTCTTCTTCTTCTTCCCCGGCACCATCCTTGTCATATTGATTCTCTTTATTATTATTATGGTCTGTCTGAGCGTTCTCAGATGCGCTTTCATCACCTTCTGTAGACACCTCATCCTTTGTTGGTACATCCAACAACCCGTTACTTGTCGTCTCAGTAGTAGTACCAGTACCAGTACCGATTGTTGTATTAACCGTTGTCGTCGATGTTGTTGAGGGAAAAGCTGGGAATTTGGGTGTGTTTCCAAATGAAAAACCTAAAGGGTTTCCCATATTTCCTTTGTTAGCTGCACCGAACAGATTCCCAGTGGATGAGCTAGATTCGGATATGGTTGATGTTGAGGGTTGTGAACTCGATGTAGTTGTTAGAGAAGACGATGGAGTTAGGAATGACGAGAACCCTGGAGTTATCGGTGTCGATTGTACTTTAAAAAGGTTCTGAGTTGTTGTAGGCGAGCTGGAAGGTTTATCTGGCGCTGCTGCAGTCGTTGTAGTAGCAGTAGTTGCTGCTTTAGATCCAGACGCTCCTTCAGTTGACGAACCCCCAAATACAAAAAATCCAGATGAAGAAGACGTCTGGGAAGGAGTACCAAAAGAGAAGGATGGGGTTAAAGCTTTATCTGTGGAAGGGGGTGTGAATTTCGACCATGATTGACTTTTAGTAGATGGAGCGCTGGCTGTTGTTTGAGATGCCGGGTTGGGATTTGATGAGGATCCAAAGGTGAATGTAGTTGAGGGGAGGGCGGGTGCCGTAAAGGCTGATGAGGTGGTCGAAGGTGTGAAGGAGGATATCGAAGTAGTCGTTTTGGATGTTTGTTTTGCCTCGTTAGAATCGCGTTCCTTCTGGATACCTTCGCGGAATGTCCGATATTTTTCGGTTATAACCGATAGATCAACCAACGGGTCAACCTCTACTGCGTCATTAACAGCTCGTGAAAATGAGATATTCAATGCGCGAAGTTCTGTGTAGTACTTTGTCAAAGTAGGGTTGGGGGCTGGTGTCGGTGTCGGTGGTTTCGGTGTATTGTCATCGGTACTAGGAGTCATCGATGTAGAGACGTTTTGGAACGCGACGGATGTTGAAGGGCCTGAACTAGAAACTGCTATATGACGGTATGTTAGGGCGGAAGAGAAACAAAGGACAAGATGAACTGAAACGTAATAACCAGATCAGGGTATTGTTTCGAAGAAAAGCAGGGACACTGTCACCCACCTTACGTATATTTGCGCTAACAGATGTGGTCTTTGTAGGACCGAAACCAATAAATGAGGGGAAAGAGCTCTACAATGATATCCATCATGAACAATGAATTCAATTGGTAATAGTCAGTCCCCAAACCTTGATATCATCCTTATTCGATCCAAATCCACTAAATCCAACAAACCTCGAACTTCCAATTGAAGTCTTCACATAAGCAATAGTCAAGATGGTTGATCTAACACAAAGCAATGGTGGACTTACTGAATCAGTGTTCGTTGATTGAGAACTAGGACCTGTAACCGCTGTTGAAGGTGGTCGCTTTGGGAGAGCGCGAATTCTATATTAAAACTCTTTTTAAAAGTGACATAAAAATACTTGAGCTGAGTATCCTCACTTCCGAGTTGCAAGCGAATCTGCATCAGCCTTCTGAAAACCACTTTTACCTTCCTAGCAGAAAATCATTAATAATGATTGATTGAAAAGTGTTCTAAACGTGTAATACCTCAATGTCATCCTCGTCTTCTATAGTATCTTTTGTTAATTGGTTTTCAGCGGTGCGTTTCATTTTGTGGAAGAAGAGTCAGGTAATAAAA
Organism: Clathrus columnatus; assembly: GCA_020884735.1. NCBI lineage: Eukaryota > Fungi > Basidiomycota > Agaricomycetes > Phallales > Clathraceae > Clathrus > Clathrus columnatus. The sequence goes on from BPWL01000001.1 coordinate 2,033,331, forward strand.
GACAAGTTTGAACATTCGGCGTAATGGAACTTTTTGCTTCCGTGCCGACGCGTCCTTTGTTAGTCCTGTCCAGTCCAGTGACATGAATCGACATAATGACTTCACAATTTAAAAGAAAGGGGAAAAAGGTCATATTGAAAGTTTCGACAGTAAATTTCACAAATTGTTCAAGCCAATTTTAGATATGGAATGTTCAACCTATCAGTCCTTTTATTTTCCAAAGCGAGTCTAATTTCTCCAACTGCAAGGTCATCGAATAGTCTATAGGGAAAGTGAAAGTTGTAAAATAGTACATACTAAGGAGATGAAGTTGGGCTGTCTCAAAAGCCCGGCAATTAGCTTTTCAAGTTGTTCTGAATTGGCATTTTTCAATTGTTCAATGTCGGTTAAAACAATTTGTTCGATGTCGCTTCATAATGTCAGAATTAAAACAGGAGAAAGGTTTGAACGATTACCTTGTTAATGTAGTCTTAGATTGTTCGACTGTCGTTTGAGTAGAAGGGTTAACAGGCATGGAAGAGGATTCAGGCAGAGAAGTAGACGGTTCAGCATATAAAAGTTGGTTAGTATATTGGCCCGGACCAGACTGAGGAATGGACTGGGAGGTATTAATTTCATTGCCTCGGGGGAAAGATGCGTGTTGGGGGTCTATATCAGGAGCATTCATTGATTGATTTTGACTTTGAGAACATTGAGATGATGAATAGTTCTGAGCATAGAGGGGTAATCGAGATATAGTCGCCGTAGTTAGATTTGATTGAGAACTAAGCTTGCAAGGACAAATAGGGACAATCATGTTCACAAACTGAGCTGCCGCTGAAGGGTCAGTGAAACTAATTTGAAAACGTCGATATTTCTGCATCTGTGTGTGGTATAATGTCCATCGTTTGCTTGCCTACTCCCATGCCGAGAACCTCTTACCATTGATTGAACAGTAAAGTTTTTTTGACACAAAGTCGTGTATTTGAAGCCAACAACAGAATCACGATAAACTACTCGTAGGGATGGACCGACGTTTTGGATTTGGCTAGATTGACTTGGAATAAAGCTCGAAGAAGAAGACCTAGATTTAAACGATAAAAGATCCAATTCTTCCTTTTCGACGAGTAGATGATGTCTGGATAATTATTTTTTAACACAAAACGTACGAGAAGAGTATCTTTTGTCCAGTGAATTTTTAAAATCGCAGTTTGCAGCTCGCCCTTATCACTCTTTCCAAAAGATAGATAAAGTTCTGGAAAAGAGAAATGCTGCCAAACGGCATCAGCACTAGTAGGCTTAACAGCAATGTGACCTGGGTCATCCGGAGGATATGAACGAGAGTATTTTAGAAGACTATACTTGGTATGAATCGACATTGTAAGTAAAAGTAAAAGGCGCAAGTTGATTTTGTAACCGTCGGAGCGCCCGAAGCCTAGAGGTGATGCAGTGTACTGAACGCATTCCAGTAATAAGTCAGTACCGATTATTTATTATGACAATCTATGAAACTGAGCTTCTCGTAAAGTTGATGCCGACCCTGGAGTGGACGATATTTTAGCCATGTAGGCTTTGCCAATTTGCTCAAGTCGTCGCATTCACAAGTTCTATTCAATGGGAAATTTAGATTACTAGCTCTAGCGTCTCCTGAAGTGGATATTAAAGCCATAACAGTAAATTTTGGTTGGTCTTCACTTTAATGTGACGCATATTATCATCAAATGCAAATGTTCACGGTACGTAGGGAATACTGACGTTGATAGCTCTTAGTAGGTCTCTTCCATCATGCATCATACATCATGTTCAATGACTCTTTTTTTAATGGATTTTATAGTGATAATATATTGAAACTGTGGTACAATTTGGAGAAACATTTTGACAAATACCAAAAGAATAAAGAACGATTTCCCATCTTCCAGTTTCCTTATCAAAACTCGGATACACCATTACTTGCTAAAGGAAGCGCGGAACCACTGGAAGGAGCAAGTCTTTTTGCACAATATTTTCACGGAAGGTAGCACATATCAACGTCTTTATGTTTCTTTACAACCTTCAGATCTGATATAAACATGTCGTAGGGATGGTCTATCGGAAATCACACGCAGACATCCCGATTTGAGTCCACCTCCCGGATGGAGCACGCAATATCTTCGACCTACGGAACGCTCAGCGACAGAGGTGACTTTGGATATTATCTGTAGTCACCCTCCCCGAACTGTCACCTATGTGGCATTGGGTCCACTAACCAATTTGGCACGAGTTCTGAGGGAAGACGAGGAACAGCGTTTTGGTGAACGTATTGGTCGTGTAATAATCATGGGAGGGGCGCTCGATGCTCCAGGGAATGTGACACCTGCGGCAGAATGTACAGTCTTTCAGCCCTTCATTAATATGCAACGGATTAGTCCTGAAGTGTAATTTCTTACAGTTAATTTTTACGCTGACCCCTTTGCAGTTCATGAGGTTTTAGCGTCCGCCAATTTGCCTCTGGAGCGTGTATTTATCTTGCCTCTTGATTTAACTGGCAGTCATATACTTCCCTTTGCTGAATACAAAGAGCGAGTCGACACGTCTTTTGAAAATACACAGCGATCATCCCGACCTGAAGAGAAAACCCCGTTGGTTCACTTTACTTCGGCGGTACTGGAGATGACTAGAGAAGTATGGATTCTGTTCTCTCCGGGAAAACCAGTCCCCATCCTTTAAGACAGATTATGTTGGGTTTTGGTATTGACGGTATGGAGTTACACGATCCCGTGGCTATGTGGTGTGCCATTGCAAACCCCCAAATCCTCGAACACGACTATAATGGCAACAGCGGGGATGACTTGAAACCCAAATGGAATAAACGTAAACGAGCTTTTCAGGTGGAAAGGTAGGTTCAATGGTGGCTGTCATCTGGTTTGTCCTCATTAATTTAACAAGATATGGTGAATATACCCGCGGGATGCTTGTTGTTGACAGGAGGATGGACGAAAGTAATTATCAACCAAATGAAAATCGTCAACAGGTTCATACCCTACACTCGATGGTGGCAAATGCTTCCGTCGAAATGACGTCTGCCCAAGAAATATTGTCCGGGGCTATTCAGGGTGTAAACATCATCACTGAGACTCCAGGAAGTGAAGAATTGACCAGAATGATTTTCCAGAGAATTTTTGGTGTCTAGTTAGAGTTTTGTACAAATAACTTTGTCTCATAGAAAGCTATCGGTGTCTACAAATAGACGCGCAGTATTAGGCTCGTCACCCCTCCTAAATTCGGCTTACACCACGTCTTGATTTTGGTACGCTGACTACCATCTTCCCCTCTTTTTAATTTCACTCGCACATATAATATACCGCTTTGATTTGAAATAAATCCTTCAACTTCTTACACCTGGAATGGCCATGGAAGCCTTGGTGAACGGTCATTCCTCCCCCAACCGTGACGGTAACCCTAAGTCGGAAAGGCTACAAATCGTAAACGATGAGAAACGGTTCACGTTAGTTTTTCTTTCTTATTAATTCTTACGTATATTCTCATTTAAATTATTATTAGACCAGAACTGTCGGCTCAGATTGAACGATGGGGCCTTAGGGACGTGGGGTTTGACTATAATGTTGTCGCAGTGTTCGGTTCTCAGTCGACGGGCAAAAGTATGTCCACTGTCTTGAAAATTCATGTTTATTAACTTCAATTCTTCTCAAAAGGTACCTTATTAAACCGGCTTTTTGGAACTACCTTCGATGTAATGAACGAGTCGAATAGACAGCAAACTACCAAAGGTATAATATTAAAACCTGTTTGTGGATAAATTGTGATGTTGTTGCAGGTATATGGATGTGCCGGGGACAAGGCATGAACGTGATGGTAATGGACGTTGAAGGTACTGACGGTCGTGAGCGTGGAGAAGACCAAGTAAACAACAATTTCCTTTATTACACTTAACTTTCTCAAACAATTGATTGGCAGGACTTTGAGCGTAAATCCGCCTTATTCTCCCTGGCTTCTTCGGAAGTTCTTATAATTAATCTATGGGAGCATCAAGTTGGGTTGTATCAAGGTGCCAACATGGGCCTATTAAAGACGGTTTTCGAAGTCAATTTGGGTTTATTCGGGAAACGTACTCTTGACGTGTAAGCTGATTTGATGTCATTTGTGTATTAATTCTTCTTTAACCTTGCTCAAGCACTACTGGTCGTACTCTCCTTTTGTTCGTGATTCGAGATCATCTAGGCGTTACACCTCTTTCCAACCTTTCCCGCACTTTACAAGCCGATGTCACCAAAATTTGGGATAGCATCTCAAAACCTGAGGACTTGCAAGACCGCAAGCTTGAAGATTATTTTGATTTGGCCTTTACTACATTGCCACACAAGGTCATTATTATATAATGACTTCTGATGTTAATTGTACTTAATCCTGGTTTCAGATTTTGACTGCCGATAAGTTCGAAGAAGGCGTTGCTGACTTGCGGAAACGATTTACAGACAAGGAAAATCCGGACTTTGTCTTCAAACCGATATACCATAAACGTATCCCTGCAGATGGTGTCGCACATTATATGGAAGGAATTTGGGTATGGTTTTTGAAAGTAAACCTGGGTTAAATGATTAAATGCGCCGAACAGGAACAAGTTCAGAGCAACAAGGATTTGGATCTTCCAACTCAACAGGAACTTCTGGCTCAATTCCGCTGCGACGAGATTGCCAATGTGGCTTTGGAGCAATTTTCGATCCAAGCTCGGAGCCAAAAGCGGCCAATTGAGATCGGCAACGTCGTAGATGGACTAGGAGCAATGATGCGTTCGTGGAAAGATCAAGCATTAAGTAATTATTTAGGTTTAGATATGCATTACCGTTCTGATTGGTCGTATAACAGCTCAATTCGATCGTGAAGCGTCACGATATCACAAAGGTGTCTATCACAAGAAACGGAACGATCTAACCGGGCAACTGAATTCCATCCTATCACCGTTGTTTTTGGGTCAACTCAAAAATATTCACAAATCTGTATTGATCAAGTTTAAGGAGGAGTTAAGGGACGGTGTGCGCGGAGACAATTATAACTATGGCGAGGTCGTTTCACAGGCTCGCGAACGGCTTGAAAAAAGGTTTCAAGAAGCGGTCCTGGAAGTCAGGAAGGTTAGGGAGGATAGCGATAGCGAGGAGCAGTGGAGTTGGCGTGAAGAAGAGGAGTTACTCAGAGCTGAAGTAGAAGCCGTTGCCACGCAAATGCGTTCTGACGAGACGAAAAAGATGCTGAATCAAAGCGAGGTATGCAATTTTCAAAAATATTTCTTATTCACTGTTGTGATGTGTTTTGTGTTGCACAGAGGAATATTAGAAAAGGAATTTCTGATCCTGTTGAGCTTTATTTGACTGAAGCTAAACCGGACATGTGGGACAAAGTCTTGACATTGTTCCAAGGTACACTTGAGAAAGCCGAATCAACGTATATTTCAAAGGCAAAAAGTTTTGATTGCACGGATGCAGAGAACACCTTAGCATTGGCAGTACTTCGTCGTCGGGCGTGGTTGGCTTTGCGGTCGAAGATCGATGAACAAATCGCGGACACGGCGTTAATAGGTAAACTTCGGGCCCGATTTGAGGACAAGTTTCGCTATGATGAAAATGGTGTGCCACGCGTTTGGAAGCCAGGCGATGACATTGATTCTGCTTTCCGCCAAGCTCGTGATGACGTGAGTTTGTCCGTATAGCTTACCGTTAAAAATGTGATTTAACCCAAGAAAAAAATCAGACTCTTGAGCTAATATCCTTATATGCTTCAATCACCCCCAAGGATCCCAGTATAAGCTTTACTCTGCCATCCGAGCCAGTATCTTCGTCATCCGATGAGGATGAGTTTGATTTTTCTTCAACGTTGCATGTCCTTTCACCGACCAAAGCGGCGGATATAACAACCAGATTCCGACGCGATGCAGATGCCTTCTTTGTTGAAGCCAAACGTAGCACCGTATCTAGCGTAGCGCAGATACCCGTATGGATGTACGCCGTACTGGTTGTGTTGGGTTGGAATGAAGCAATGGCGATATTGTTCAATCCCTTGTATTTCGTGCTGGTGATCGGCGCACTAAGTGTTATGTAAGGCCCAGGGCTGACTCATGTATTCGGCCTTTTCTGATCCTTTTTCTATTTTTCCGAAGGTACATCATTTTCCAGCTGAATCTATCCGGGCCTCTATATCAAGTTACCATTACGGTGACTGATGAGGTGTGTTCGCAGACGATAGTAATGCGATACCCTACTTAAATGGCTGTTTTTCCAGATCCGTCGTCAGATTACAAAACGATTGCGCGAGCATTTTTCAGAACCTGCGTTAGCAGCTCCTAATTCCAATAGTAGAGACAAGGATATCAAAGAAGAGGACTTTGTTCAATAATCATCATTCCTGTTTTTCTTCTGCAGTATACCTATTTTATTGTCATTTAGCGTAGATTACTTAATTTGAAGATCTCACGTGGCAAACCCCTTATGCGCACGTGGCAAGCCGGATATTGCCGAAAAGAGGGGAGCCCGTTTGTTACTTAGTATTAGACTGACAAGCTTCAATCTCGTTCAAAAAAATGTCGACGACGACGATGCAGCTGCAGCATGACACTGACAGTGCCATACTATTTCGTCAACCACTAGCGCCTATACTGTCAACTGGGGTACGTCATTCTACTGACGATCTAAGGTTAATGTTCTCTTCGTCGTATACCTCACTTTCCGCGACGAGGTCCTATTCGGACAATGACGACGAGCGATATTCCCTTTGTCAACGTCGAAAATATTCAGTTCCTTTATCTCTGCAAGCCACGTATGTCATTTTTGATTTATAATCTTCCACTCATAATTATTATTTTCAGCTCTATCGCTCGACCTTTTCACGGTCGTCGTCGATCACGCAACTCCCCGGTCATGCCTTCATCGCACACTCCTAATCGTTCATGTCATGGCTCTCAACGAAGGACATCACTCCCGGGTCCGGCCTATTTTCGTGAGACTAGGATGACCACTTTACATTTGGACACTCCCATGCCGAAGCATGGTGATGTCCCCGAAGACCTGTATCGTCAATTAACAACCTACACGTTTGGTTCTCCAGATCCTCAACGAATTTCACAATATTCGGGCGAAGATTATTCTCTAAATGATGATGAAGATGAGAAAGTACGAGACAGTCGCGCCAAACGGCGTAATACGAGCAGATTGCTTAGAGATTCTCAATCAACTTCCACACCATCTATCAAGCCTCGGTCATCCTTGTCATCCTTTTCCTCGGCCGGTATTGTAGTGGGTGAAGTTCAAATGGATGATCAAAGCGAACCGGATTGGAATACCGTTATGAACGACGTGGCATCTAAACACACATCGTCTCGACCTTCATCTAGCTTGGACAATGTCAGTATTCGGAGCGAACCCCGTCGCCCATCCCTTGCTTCACTGCCCGTTTTGAGACGTCAATCACGTTCCGCAGATGAGCTTAAGTCGAATATTGATCAGGTTGATGTTGCAAGGACCCCCACGCAGGCTTCGTTCCGTTCTACATCACAGCATCCCGCCTTTGACTGGTCGAAATCCAATTCGTCTGGTACAACGGAAGCGTCCGCTTCCAATTATCAGGCTTATACCGGTTTTGATTTGTCTTTCATTTTTGATCAGAAACCTACAACATTGTCAAAACCATCCAGTCGTGTTAAAAGTGATGCCCTTGCTGACACGGGCTTTCAACCTCTTCCGTTAGTAGCTTCGGAGATATCTTTAACTGGCGTTGTGCAATCACCTCCATTGAAAGGGCAGACATCAACAGGAAATCTGTTCAGTCGACTCAAAGCAAAGGTAAAGCCCGTTTCATCTTCAAACGAGGATACCTTCATGAAACATATTATGGATGATCCCGAATGGACATTCCGACGGATCTCTGAAACTGAGTATAAAATCAAGGATCACGAAAACGGTCAGAAGCCCGCCGAAGGTCCTGAAGGCTGGTGGTGCGAACCTGTTGGGAAGTTCACTGTCTTTAAAACATGGACACCCAGCCGTTCTATGCGTGATCCTCCACGTATGTTACCTTTTTATGTCCTTCTTTGTTATCTCACTCAGACCATTTTCCCGCTCAATAGCAAACGCCAAGTCTCCGTACTACAATCGATTACAGATCTGTCGACACATAGATTCATCTTCGACTCGAGTGGGCGTTCCTCCTGTTATTGTTCATCGACACTCTCAAGTTCAAGGATTCAGTATCTACCGTTGTCACACCCCGCACACAAGGCAATCGACTATGGATCCCATAGATTCGATACTCTTAGCAACCAAAAATGTTTTGCGTCAGTATACACGCACCCGGAGTACACGCGCTTTGAAAACATATGGGCTGACAGATGATGTAAAACCCCGGCCTGCTGCAAGACAAACCCGTTCAGAGGACCGTCATAATGATGAATCAACTAACGGACCGTTAACTGTTATTGGTGGCTTAGATCGACCATCCGCTTTTTCAGGGAATCGCCCTATGTTATTCAATCATTCTGTACAGGGAATGCTAATATCGCCAGAGCCATCAAGACCGACCACAGCTTCCTCTGTGGAAACGGATCTTCCACTATCACTCGTCACAGATTCTTCCAAGACCTTGGAATACCCTCAAGTTATTTCTAGCTCAGAACATATATTATCCTCGGAAACTAACGAAATCTCGTCACCTCGTTCACCACGGTTCAGTACAAGTCATGCAGAAGCGTTCGCAATGATAACCGACTCCGTCCCGATAGTGCCATCGATGCATCCACACGCCATCTCAGCGCCCCATACTCACAAGAGTCCTTGGTGGGCAAAAGCGTTTTCGAGCAAACCGTCAGCGCTTAAAGACCCGAAGGAGCCATCTTCTCCTACAACAGACGACGAAGACGATCACAAAAGGGAGAAAGATTTTGTTGGCCCGTGGTTAAAGATCGCCCCACGAGCCGAACGAGTAGAGGCTGAACGTCAAGTCAAACAAGTGTCACATTCCTTTGAATGTGTTGGGTTAATTCCACCACACGAGAAGAAGAAATCAAATAAGCCTCGAACTAGTAATGATTCCGCCACTGAAGAATGTGAGGCGTTGGGTAAAATCGCATCGGATAGTATGTGCATGCTACTGCCCCTTTGGCCGGAGCCTACAGGTACACCGTCATCGTCCCACGCGTCGTTTTCAAGAAGGTCATTTGGGAGCGAGCACTCCTTAACGAAAAAACCGACTGCTTCATTGGAAACCCGAAAATACTTACTTGTCAGTTATGTTCCACGCGACGATGAGGTCGGCAATAAACGGCGGCGCTCACAAAACGGGAATTCACCTCCACGTCCCAGCTATATAGGGGCTTTCCATGCTACTGGTCAAATCTTAAGCTATGACGATTTACGATCGTCTGGGTTCCGCCTTCCCGAGAGAGGTCTTTGTGTGAATAATGTACCTAAAGCGCTATCTCTCCCTCAAGAGAAGCAGCCACATGTCATGGCTGTCTGTGCGAACAAGCATGCTGGTGTTTTGATTATGCATGAAGCTTTGGAAGCGTTTGGTTTTGTTGAATCGTCTTCGGAGGGTGCCCGATTGAGCGATATGGGTAAAGCAGTTACGGAGATGATATGGTGTGGATGCATCACATTGATGACTTTCATGTCATAACACGGACGGATGGAACTCATTGGATGGCATTGTATCATTTTTTTTATTAATTTGACATATTTCTTCTTAATCTTTATACATCTGGGCATTCTTACTGTCCTTTTATTCATTTTCCAACCTCTTCCTCATACTTAATGTCTTCACTACGCGATTGTATTTCATGACTACTAGTTGAAACCTAAATAGAGTGTATTAAAGGATTAGTATTGCATTCTATTTATTTTCCAAAGACCTATTCAAACAAGTTGGACAGTGGCATTTGGTCCAGCTTGACCTTTACATAAGGCGCGGTCCGAGTCGCACATTAGTCAACGCCGCTTAGTAGCTTCTCCAACCTCAGCCATACTTTTTTCTATAAACTGTTCTCGCCATGAGTTGGTCAGGGTAAATTATGTCGTAATGTTGTTCAATTAGGATCTTATTTGTCTTTAGATTTAAGAAAACACTCAATCGAGGGACGACCACGGTACTTGTTCATTCCACTTACAAAAACCCTGTACGGTTCATCGTTGGTTGATCTCAAACACATCTATAGTTGATGCAAAAAACGGGTCAAGTTGAACGTACGATAGACAGGGAATTTGCTGATGAGGAAGCTAAATATAAGATGTAAGAGTATCTTAACATAGTATCGATTGCCGCGTCTAAATACTCTACAGTTTTGAGAAGGAGACTAATAGTCTACAAAAAGACAGCAAAACATATATTGATTCATTGCGAGGTTGGAAATCGTATTGCTACTAGCGTTTCTTTAGCTAATTTTTTCTTCTTTAGCTATGGCCGCTGCACAAAGTCGCTTGGCCGAAACCATTGATATTTTCTACGGATCTGCTGACCGTACCTCAGAAGGAGCGATGGCAGCAAATGCATACAAACGTGCTATTGATGAACTGGAAGCTACAGTTACGCGTGAATTGGTAAATTGAGAAACCGAATTTTTGAAGTAGACTTCATTCGTTAAACAGGAAGCACCTTACCGGACGACTATACAAGAACCCGTGGGGAAGATGTGCGCGTATTTTTCTGCTGTCAATGATACCATTTCCAAAAGAAACAAGAAGGTTGTTTCAAATGAGTTTTCGTCGCTACTATCTGTTGCTAAATACGTCGTCCAGTTATTAGATTATGACGCCGCCCGAAACAGACTGCGGAAAGCTGTGGACAAACCTGGAGAAGATCCAACCAAACTACCCAAAGTAAACTACTCTTCCAGTTGCGTCACTCTTGTTAATTATGATATACTAGGCCCAACAAGAGCATGACGAAGCTAAGGAAATATTTGAAGCTTTGAACGAACAAGTCCTTAACGATCTGCCCCAATTACTTGACCTCCGAATTCCGTATTTTGATCCTAGTTTCGAGGCCATGATTCGAATGCAAATAAAATTTGCAGAAGAAGGATATGAGAAGCTAGGTGCCGTCCAACGGTGAGGTTTACTTTCGCTGTATTCCATTCAGGCCATTGACTTGAACTTCTATTTTGTTGTTGAAGCTATTTTCCGGATAATGTCCGAGACGATTATGCGTCAGGACAACTGGATGCTCAAGTTAGTTTTTATGAAAGTATATATATGTGTGTGTGTAGATTAACCCGCTATGGCAGGTCGAACAAGCTCTGCAAGAAATGAAAGAGCTATCTATTTGCGGTGCCTGATGATTGACATAAGCTTTCCCAATTTCATTATAGATGTAGTAACGCTATTTGTATAAACTGAACACATTGTTTTATAACATCTGAAGGATGTCAGAAGGAATAACGATCTTATTTATGTATGCAAATTCCTCTTTGGCGGTGACAGTGATGGATCGGACTTTCAAGTAAATACTGCCTTCTTCTGTTTCTGTCAAGTTTCTTGAACAACAGATGGAATGCTACCGATACGAATTACCTACTACGGGAGTCATTTCGTTCACTGAAAATTGTCTTGATGAATTACAAAAATACTCCGCTCGATTATTTGCAGCTACTTCTGCAAGAGCCAGTCTCCGTACTGTTCTGAAGGAGAGTAAACACACCGGTGGGGAGAAAGATTATCTCAAGGTGGTCAAGGTTTGTTATTCCTCCTTATCTTCTTTTTTCTATGATGTATTTTTTCTTAGACAGTTGAGGATTACTTACCTCATCTACATGGCATAATGAAGACAGTCGAATCTCTAGAAATTTCTTTCTCACCGGATCTCAGTCAGTGAAATTGATCGTTGAAACGAAGAATAAACGTTTGATTTCGTCTCAACAGCTTTTAGCTGGAGGACAACGCTGGGATCCAATGTTTTCCAACATAATCCCCGAATATCTGTCGTAGGATTTCCGGCTGAAATGACTTTCACTTTGCTGACATATGCCTTCGCATTGTCCAACCTTGCTCGTTCTGCAATTATAAATTTAGGCGACTATGAGCGTAATAAGCATATTTTAGAAACGGAACGCAAAATTAAGGACGAAAAGCTGCAATTTGCTATGAACTTGCTTTGCCGAGCTAGTGGGTTGTTCTCATACATTGCCCAGGTTGTTCTGCCAAAGACAGAGATATTGAATCCTGAAGCATCTAAAAAGATACCAGATATGAATAGAGATGTTATTGGTGCATTGTCTTCGTAAGTTCGGTAACCTTTTATTTTGCGCCTACGAATGATCTTTATGTTTATTTCTAGCCTAGCTCTCGCAGATGCCCATCGCCTTGCAATAAGGAAAACAATGACCAAGGCTGTCTATGAGACAACACTCTCTCCGGGACCTCCTTTACCAAAATCGCATCCGTTCCCTGCTTTAATCGCTAAATTATATATCCATTGCGCTTCATGTTATTCATCAGCTCGGAGTTTAGCCAAAACGTTTGGTGACGGGGATGTCTCCTCGGATTTACAGAAGTATTTAACCAATGAAAATTCTTTCACATTAGCACTGGCCTACAAGTGGCTCGGAGTCGATGCAGGAGAATCGGGCTCCCGAGCTGGAATTGCTGTTGGGTTTCTTAATCTCGCACGAACAGAGTTAGAGAGCTCTCACAATACCAAGAAATCGTTGTTAGGAAAGGGTGGCGATATTGGCAAAGAGAATAAATTATGGATATCAACCGAATTGGATTCCGTCACTATTTTCCTTAAGAGTTATCGGAAGTTGAATGATACTGTACGAAAGCCTTCTTTTTTCTTCTTCAATTTTTACACATGCTTTGTTATTTATTTAGGTATATTTCCAACCTGTACCTTCGAAAAACGAATTACAGTCACTAGTGCCAACGGGCACACCCTTTATCACCATGAAACAGTATGAGCCTCCCAAACCCAGCTTCGAACCAGAAACAACAAACGTCACGTCAGATGACATTAAAGAATCGAGTAATACAGAAGAAACCAGTCAAGGTTCGTATGCATTGGCGGGCTCTTATTTTTGACCTGATTGTACGTTGTATACTATCAATGTATTCTCTAATAACTGGTTATATCATTTATGTACTATGTATTAGGTGTTGGGATATGTATAACCTCCAAAATTATTCTTTGGAATATGGCGGTAAACCCCATTCTTCAGGTTTAAAATCTTCCAGCGATGCTAAAATTTGTCCCGGATGCAGCGCTTCCCCCTCCTCGATTTTAACCACCTGGGTATCAGGCACCCAAACGACTGTCAAGGAATGAGAGAACGTTATCAGCAAATAGGGATATCATTCAAACCTTGCATCCCTGCGCGAACGGCGGCTTGAACTCCTGGTATCTACGGGTCTACGTCAAGATTTGATTATAAGAAGGCATAGAAGGACTTACTGCATCTTCAAAAACTAGACCCTTTGTCCTTTCTTCCCGTTGTTCAGTAGTACTACGCTCGTAGTCCCCTCTTCCAACGTTACGACCAAGAGATTGGGCTGCTTTGAGAAAAATGTCTGGATTTGGTTTTCCTCGTTCCACATCATCCGCACAAATCGTATGAGATCCAAATGGCTCAATAAGTTCCGGAAGATGAGATGTTTTCAATTCTAGAACTCTTCTGTCGCTCCCTGTTGCGATGGCTATTGGAATCGAATGCTGATGAAGATGGGTTATAAGCTTAACCGCACCAGGCATCGGTGGGACGGTTGGCCATAGGAGATCCTGTTTCCTCTCCCTCTCTTCGAGGTAATCATCGACAGTCAAGTCGATTCCGGGAAAAAACGATAGAAGATATTCTGACGCCTCCCGAGCCGCTGTTTTGGCTTATCGATTAAGAACGGAGCTGATAGAGAAAAATGATATACGGACACATTCCCATAAGGCCCGCTTTGATATCCATAGTCATCTCCTTCCCATAGCGACCCAATATCTCACTGGTAACAATGGTATATATTCTGTATGCTTATTTGATAAACGTTTTTTGTATCTCAAAGGTTATGTAATTACTTTTCGGTTTGTCTACGATATCTGATAAAACCTGATTTTTTCTCATTTTTAAATGACACTGCACTCACACAAGAAGACCGTCCAAGTCAAATATAACATACTCTACTTGATGCATGTTTTGTCGGCGAAAGTTGCTGACAGAAAAAGTTGATCAGCTAGTGACATAGAATGGTGCCAGGTGACCTGGCTTCTGCTGACTGTCGCGGTCATTCACAACAATTCCTAAGAATTAATTCTGCATGTCTCACAGCCAACACAATAATCGACTTCCATTCGCTGCTACTCCTCGTAGCCTGAAGGGTAACCTCCTGTTCAAAAGGAAAAGGTTGTACGTTGTCCTTGCATTTGTATTTGGTCTCTTCTGGTTGTTTACTCGATGGACAACGCTTTCATTTGACTGGTCCTCAAAGGTTCAATTAGGGTCTGCTGAAGAATTCGATGGGTTGTTATATATGGTGTCCCATACAGCCAAAGTTTTACCCAGAGATCTTAACCCAGATCTTCCGTTGGAGCCTTCCTTATGGTCGACGCCTAGAGGTCGTTGGTCCACTGCATTGAAGAAGAAGGAAATCAAAGAAGCTTTGCGAGAAACACCAGTTATAGTCTTCAGCAAGACATACTGTCCGTTAGTTTATCCATTCCCTTCATTGCTAATCGTATGAAATGATTAATTAATCAAAACGATACTAGGTATTCACGCGCAGTTAAAGATCTGCTGAAGAGCTACGACTTATCGCCTCCTCCAAAGATCATAGAAGTTGATATAAGAGGTATGATATCATTTATTCCACGTTGTCCCTTCCTTACGTTTATTAAGACGACGGCGATGTTTTGAAACGATTACTCTATCGTCTCACCAATCATAACACATTCCCAAATGTTATAATAGGCGGGAAATCGGTAGGTGGTTCTGACGATGTCAGACGTCTTCACGAAAAAGGAGACCTGAAAGATATGTTTCTGAAAATTAATGTGAATGTTGGTGGTGATATCACTGCTATTAATTAAAAAAACCATGTCTTGTTTTATTTACAACCATCTGTTTATTCAAGTTCGATGTGTTTATATACTGCTGAAGTTTGTTCTTATGTTATGTCACCGCGCTTCTCCTAGTAGGACCTCTTCCTATTTACCATGTCGGTTGACATTGAGGAACGCGAATTACCGGTTATTCAACGCGGTTTGGTCGATACTTGTTTTGAAGAAGCACAATACGAATCCGGGATTGATGTTTTGTATGGTTTACGCAGTTTTCGTTATAAACCACCTCCGTATGCGATACCTTTTACCGCAAAATGCTAAAGTTTTTTTGAGCCAGTCTTTTTGAAACTTTATCAGACTACACATTCGCCAACTCATTTATATAGCTTTACTCCCTCCACCACTAAAGCAAACTTTGGATACGAAAGAACTTCCTGATGCTCCACCTTCACCACAAAAGATCTGTTTACAGAAGGATGATATTTGGCCAAAACCGATTGCTAGACAAAAAGCTCTGGCTTTGCTTCGATCTTATGTTGGTATAAATTCGCCACAATCTCTTATGCGAGCTTTTCCATTCTACCCCTACGTTAGTGAGGATGGAACAAATGATGGTAGCCTGTTCGGCAACGAGAGATTAGAAGAGAGGTTTCACGAGGATAACACTCCTCTTCGAGAAGAGATAGTCAAATTTCAATTTTTGAAAGATTGCTGGGGATGTTTAAAAGAACGCTTTGCCAAACGAAACCAACAAGACTCCGCCCTGGGTTCTAGGAAACAGAATATTTTAGACAGTGGAACAATTGAACAACAGGCTGGATTCGTTGGTCCCTATGCATGGCCAATCCTTGAATGGCTTATATCTGTTTTTGAGAAAGATGAAGAACTACAGCAACTGAATGGCGAAAGTGGGTGCTTGATTTTTTGTTTCATCCGATGCAAGTATTAACAGAGGCCTGAGTAGTGAAATTTTCACCTCTGCTTTTGGTACAGATTCCATCCACAAAGCTTAGACGAGGGCCTCGAATTGGATTGGATGTTCCTGTGGAAATACTCAAGGAGTGTTTCCTCCCACCATCGTTGGATTCGATTGTTTCAAACTCTAACATGGATTTCAGTTATACCACCGCTGAGAAACGTCAAGAACTTGGCGCACGTTTTCTCTCCTTGGTAAGTAGCACCAACAAAAACAGAATATAGAAATACACCGGGTTCATCATAATTTGTCATAGTTGTTTAACCTAACTCGGACAAACCCTCCATTCCTGTCTTCCTCTCAGTTGACAAACAATCTTGCAATAATGTTAAGAAGTTTTCAGACAGAAAATCTCGATGTCTTCTTTTCAAGTCTATCATTGGATCAAGCTGTCTTCAAACTAAATATTCTGGAGCATTTGATGATAAAAAACGAGGAAAGGACGACAGCTCCCAGAGCAAGAGCAAGAGCCAAACCCAGAGCAAAAGGCGCAGATCCCCCAAAGTTAGACATACACCTCGTTGAAGGGGCCTATATTGTCCCACCTCTTGATCGATTTATTACTTTGGTTTCTTCATTGTCAAGTTCCGACGGTCAAGACGCTGCTCTTATGAAATACCATCTAGTATCGGCTCTATTTCAAGCTCGAGATGGGGTTAGTTTAATTGCGTACGATGAAGCTGTTAAAACCGGAGTTTTACAAAAATCTATTGAAGAAGGATTTGAGGAAACTAAAGGCGTGGCTAGTACGTATAAGAGAATTGCATTAAATATTGTACAAGCTTGGGAAAAGCAAATATAATATTATTTTGGCAAACTGTTATTAGTAGGGGGATAACTTGTGAAGTTCATGCCGAGTCATTTTAGCGAAATTGGCTGGACGGCGGGTGACGCCAGTTACTCGGGCTGCTGTACATTAGATAGCAAAGTTCTCACGATTTTTAGTACATTTGCTCCCTTCACTTGTAACTAGTCGAGTAGTTTACTCGCTGAGCACCAACTACTATGTCCGAGTCCTTACGCTACCTAGGCTCTCTTTATGGCCATATAGGATGGGTCACTGCCATTGCGACCTCTTCTGAAAACCCAGACATGATTCTCACCGCCTCAAGAGGTAGATTTTTTCTTTCTCTTTCTCTTTTTTGGGTTTTATCTTTTTTGACTAACTGTGACGTTTAGATAAAACTATCATTGTTTGGCAAATAACCCGCTCAGACAACCAATATGGGTATCCAAAACGTATTCTCCATGGACATAATCATTTTGTGTCAGATATCGTAATTTCTTCTGACGGCCAGTTTGCTTTGTCGTCGTCATGGGACCATACACTCCGACTTTGGGACTTAAACACTGGTCAAACAACCCGTCGCTTCGTTGGACACACCTCCGACGTTCTCAGTGTCAGTTTTAGTGCTGACAACCGACAGATCGTTAGCGGTAGTCGCGACCGTACCATCAAGTTATGGAACACTTTGGGTGAATGCAAGTTTGATATTAAGGAAGACGGGCATTCTGAATGGTCTGTTACTTTTTCTTTCGTGGTGTCTGTCATTTATGAATTAGAATGACTTTCACAGGGTCTCATGCGTGCGCTTCAGCCCGAATGCGTTGAATCCTGTTATTGTCTCATGTGGTTGGGACAAAGTTGTGAAGGTAAGCTTTCACTCTCATAGTGACAAGAGCTGTTTCTCGTATGATGTTACCTTTATATCTATTTGCTACTTCAGAGGGTTTTTTTCCCGATGAGACCAAACTTTTTCACCAAGATCTCTGACGTTTCTTGTTTCAATTTGCTGTCCTTTTATTCTAATTTGAGTTATTGAATTTAATTTAATTTTTCTAGGTTTGGGAATTATCCAAGTGCAAACTTCGCACCAATCACTATGGTCACACTGGATATATCAACACAGTTTCAGTTTCCCCTGATGGTTCCTTAGCGGCTTCCGGAGGCAAGGATGGAATTACTATGTTGTGGGACTTGAACGACGGAAAACACCTATACTCACTGGAGGCGGGAGATATCGTGAATGCGTTGGTGTTTAGTCCTAACCGATATTGGCTGTGCGCAGCTACCGCAAGCTGCATTAAGATCTTTGATTTAGAGAGCAAGTACGTATATTTGTCTTAATACGCGCGTGGTCTTTTCATATCTTTTCCGTAGGCTCATTGTCGATGAACTCATGCCCGAATATGTAGAAGGCAAGGATAACCGTGGTCCGGAATGTGTTTCTTTATCATGGTCCGCCGATGGTCAAACACTGTTTGCTGGATTCACAGACAACATAGTTCGTGTCTGGAATGTAGTATAAGAAGTATTGATTACTGCTATAATACAAAAATTCTGTGCTCTTGCACTATCATATATCAACTAAAAAGTGCCGTATGAGTGTCCGTTGTGTTAGACTTGTCGACAACAATGAAGAATCGAGTTTGTTTAGTGTACAATAACATTCCAAGCATTATGCGAAGTGATATTGTGAAATAAATGAGATATGCTAGTAAATACAAATAATCTTGACAACTTCTACCCCAAGCTTTTTTTACTCCTCCGGTATCTGAATCTCTCCAGAGTTGATACCGTCAATGATATCGTGTGGTGCTTGACCGTCAATCGTGCAACCGATACTTTGGGCAGTTCCCAAGATTTCCTTCGCTACACCAGAAAGATCCTTGGCCAATGACTTGGGGCGCATAATCCGAGCTATTCTAATAATTTCATCCAAAGCGATATTACCAGAGTGTTTAATGTTCTTTTCCTTCTTGCGATCCCGTGGAGGTTCTGAAGCGATAAATCAATTATGGATTCTGTTGACAAGAAAAAATTTTCCCTACCTTTCAAGGCACGAATAATCAGAGAACTGGCAGATGGGACGACGGCGACGGTAGCTTGACGATTTTGGATTGTGAGTTGAACAGTTACGCGTAGACCTTTCCAGTCACTAGTAGCCTTGGCAATATCTTCACCGACTTTTTTAGGTGACTGGTATATAAGGTCAGACTTAAAAAGAAGAATACACCAGAAATAAGCACGTACTAAACCTAGAGGACCGATTTTAGGAGCGAGAGCTGATGATGCACCAACTTCGCCACCAGTAGCGCGAAGATAGATGATTTTGATTTCTGTGGGATCCTGAAAATAATAGCCAGTCAATTTCGCAGAACAAGTAATACGAAAATACGAAAACTCCTACAAGTTTTGGGGCCATTAGTGTGGTGTGTGTCTAAGAGTCCTACCGTGAAATTTGGTAGAGCGTGATTTATAAACATAATATACAGCACCCCGATGAACTGGCGCACTCAGGTAGGCTGACGTGACCTACCAAGCACGTGACTTTATTTCAGCATTCCTCGAGAGTCAAGAGTCAAGATTTCAAGATTACTCCGAAACTCGAGTCACAGTCGACTTTGAAGTCAATTGCTTAACGGCTGTTGCATTGTTGGGTTTTGGCGAGGCTCTTGGATTTCCGAAGGGAAGCGTGCGTGGGTCGCTGGGACTTGTTGAGATCATTGCTATTTTACCCTAGCGATGCATGTCGGATCCCTCTCAAATCGTCCAGTTGTCTCACAAGTTTGAGGACGTTGATATGGACCATTTAGTTATACTCATAGGTAGGGCAGATAAATTATTCAACTGTTTGTTAACGTTCACACCATCCGCAGCGGACATGCTTCAACGACTCATTGTACATAACGATAGGATTCCGCTTTCACCGTTAGTTCCTTTTCGTCGACAAAGATGATCGCGTAACAACTAACAATCGCATTGCATCAACTTTAGTGAATCTCTCACCCGCTTTCATTCTCGTTCACCTCCTGCGATATCTGTACTAGAATACCTCCAACGCATTGTTAAATATACAAACGTGGAAGTGCGCCCTCATCGAGTCTAACTTTTTATAGTCTTCCCATTGACTATTAGGATCTTACTTCCAGAGAACATGTCTTATCATCATACTGCATTATATCGATCAAATGTGTGCGCGGGTCGCCCGCTTCACTATTTCATCACTCACCGTTCATCGTTTCCTCATTTCATCCATCACTGTATCCAGCAAAGCGTTGTGCGACGTCTTTTGTAAGAATAGTTATTATGCCAGGGTAGGAGGACTTAGAGTCGTTGAACTCAATATTTTGGAGAAGGAATTGTTAGCTTTTCTCGATTGGAGATTAACTGTAAGCTGTAATTTTTCGGTTTCCATTAAAGCCGATTCGCTTAAAACCCTTCTTAGTGTACACGGGACCTCCTCCAAGAATACTACGCTAATCTGGTGCGAACGCACAGTACTGGTCTATTTCGTCTTTCAGAGGAACCTGTTTCAACGCCCTCCAATAATCCTCCGGATTCACCCAATCAAATGGCCCGTTCACGGACAATTACTCCAGTCCAAGGCCCTGACTCTGATGAACTCACTGTGCTTGCGCCAAGAATCACGCCAATGACCATAGCAGAGCCATCAAATGTCCTTATGGGTAAGGCACCAGGACACATAGCTTCACCTCACCTTCAACAGGGAGTTACAGCCCTGGAAAAGAATATGGCGTTTGCCGCCCTTCATTCTCCTGATGATGTATCCCCCAAATCTCCAAGAGTAGAAAAACGCTCAAACGCCCACTTTACTGAGGTTTTGGGAGTCCATGATATTCGCCCTTCTAAAAGGAAAGCAGGGGATACCGAGAATGAGCGAGTGTTCTAAACTATTGGTAGTCCATATAGTGTAAAACGATTTTTACGCTATCATAATGGTTGTTTTTATAAATTGATCATGTATGAGACCTATTCTACCGAAATTGGTTGGCTTATTGCTGGGGGGTAACATTATGCTTAAATTTAAGCCAGGAGACTTACTATAATCAGCAACCCATCAAAGTAATAATAATATATGGTAATATATGCGTGATGCATTTGAAGCTATACTGTAAGGATAAAGTTACAGAAATTGTATTTGTTAAACATATGGTTGTTTCACGGGGGGAAATGAAGGGGATGGTAAAACTATTGACAACACTACTGGTACTACTAAAAATACGTGGAAGATTCGATCGACGAAGAAACATAAGAGTGTGTTTTGTGACTCGTGTACTCATCTGGCATAACAGGGTTTGATTGTCAACGAACCTGTACAAACCTGTGTTATTGACCAAACTTCCGCTCTTTACGTACAAGTCAAGGAAGAATACCAGGCTTCTTGCTCGATTTTCTTTTACCGATAATTTTCTCTTTGCGATTGAGCGGCCTGTAAAATATAGAATTTTTTGCCCAAGTTCAGGGAGTGCAAAATTGTAAGACAAAGACGAGAATAGCGGAGGCAACAAAGACGTCGGAAATGTGAGATTTTGTCGGGCTGTTTGGCTAGCAAGATGCTACAATAGGTTACTAACGCAGCCAATGTAAGGTTTGAGTTAGTTGGTGAAAGTGAAAATTTCGAATCCCATGAGTAGTTAAGTGCATTGATAGATTGAGGCTAAAGGTTACAGGAGACTAGAACGACAGGAAGTAGAGAGTTGACGGCAGTTGGAGGTGTAATGTGACTTCTGACCAGCATTGTAGGAGAGGTTGTCCGTAACAGGGAGTGTTAATACATCCCTAAAATTCAGTAAATCTCTTGCTGGTAGATGACGACGGGCTGAGAGAAACATGTGTACACATACTAGGGCTAATGCGAACCTCTGCTCGCCTTTAGAGTAAAGAGCATCTTGGCAAGTGAGTTAATCTGTCCTTTCTGGACCTTTTTAGGACCGTCGCGTTCGCGATCTGTAGGGTCCGCGTCATTTAGATCAGATGTGCTGCCGTTTGGATGCCCGTTCTGATGAATTGTGGTAGGACGTTCATTGATTGTATCCAGACTTGCTGTCGTCGCCGCCGCTCGTGCTTGCTTCTTCGTATATTTCGATGGTGGGGGTGAAAACACGTGTTCCTCAGGTCGAGGATCCCAACCACGAGGTAATTCCCCCTTAAGAAAGGCAAAAGAGTCAGCATTAAGTTAGCGTCACCCAACTAGAAGGGAAACTCAAAAGAGAGAAGACGATTATAAAATTAGGGGTTAACATTTCCCCGCATCACAGACAAGCGCACGGGTTCCTTAAAGTATGAGCATGTGCTCATGGAGAGCAAAGGCCGTAATACGACCTCAAAATAGCCATTATTGTGTTCCTGATCGTCATCATTCCATGCGGACAACGCAAGGGAGACACATGACAGTGTAGGTTGCGGAGAAAATATGAAAACATCGAGAATGGGAAGGAAGAAAAGAAAGTGATAAAAATATTCACCAATTCCCAAGGCACACCATTTAGAACTATATTGCAAACATAAATTAAACAGAAGAGAATTAACTCCCACTATATAAACGGAACTGTGCGAACCACCCACTCTTGATGTTAGCTGGCGGAGGAAGAGTTGGTTTGGACTTCTTCCCGTTGCCAGATTTGGTAGATAATACAGGGAATTGAGCGGTCGTGTTCTCTTGGACAACATGACTGCTGCTATTTGAATCGACACCAGCCTTCGTAATTTCTGGGCTAGCGTATGTTGAAAGATGCGAGTCCGTAGACGATCCCTCAGGTGCTACGCCTAAATTACTACCGTTCGAATTAGAAGTATTATATGAAAATTTCCGATTGTCCTTCCCAGTCCCAACACTCGGACCACCACTAACGCTCGTCGCAACAGTTGATACAGAACGAACGCTGACACTAGAATTGCTAAACTTGGTGTAGGTATTGTTCCCGAAAGAAAATAAAGAGCTCGAAGATGTATTGGTTGTACCACTTCCAGCATTGCTATGACTTGTTGCGGTCGAGCTGATCGATGAGCGCCAGTTGGTGCTGGTACTTGACCGGGTTTCAGTAGGGGGGGGATTCGAAGGTTGTGGTGCACCCAGACGTCCTCGGCGAGCAGAATGAGGGGAAGTCGCTCGGTCATTTCGTTCAGGTCCTTTATCTTCCAATGCAAGCGGAACCTTATTCGCACGCTCGAATTGCGTAGTTTTAGAAGTGGTGGGTGGTAGTGCGCTGGAATTGTTCAGGTTTAGGTTTGAACGCGATCGGTCTCTCCAAGGTGAAGATGAAGGCGAACCGCTCCTACCCTTCCGTCCTCGTGGCCACTCACCAGCTTCACGATGGTGGTTATCGGGATAAGTAATGAAATCCTTGTATGTATCCGATGAATGAGTTTGCGACCCGCCAGCACTAAGACCCATAATTAACGAGCTCACATTACGGGCGGTAGCAGATGGAATCTGCCCATGGTCTGTCTTTGCGGTATTCCCCGAAGCACTATTGGCGTTCTTCTTCCCACCAAGTGAATCAGAACTAGCGTTCGGGACCTTTATTGTCGTCAAATTAGCACCACCTCTTTGGCGTTGATAATGAGGCTGAGGGTTATAGTTTGGCAAATTATGGAGGGCTTGGGTCGTATTGAAACCTTGAACAACGGGACGCGCTGCTACATTTGATTTGCTAGCAGGAGTGGGAGGGAGGAATGGGACAGGGGGTGGCGCGTTCAAAGCCATCGCCATAGCATCCGCAGTGCTCATCTTCAACAAATCTTTCCATTTACTAGGTTTCTTGACAGGTTGCGATGGTGACGAGACGCTCTCAATGCTCGACTTCGTCTTAGTTGATGAGACTGTCTTCCTACTACTCTTGGAAGTCTTGCTAATTTCCCTTGCAAGATCTTGAGAAGCATTAGCGAGGTCGTCAGCCAAGTCTCGTGACGAATTCACGGTAACCGGACGATCAAATGATGAAGAGGACCGTAATGCCGCTTGCTGCGCTTTGCCTTTCCTAGCACCTCGTTTGCGTCGACGAGTAGATGTCGATGTACGTGAGAATGTATCTTGATCTTGATCTACATCTTGATCGGCATCAACGTCCACGTCGTGGTCAGGATCAGCTTCACCCTCGATTTCGAGGTAGACTTCCTGCCTGCTCTTAAGTTCGGAAAAAAGATACACACGATCTCTGACTTCAACTTCCTCTTCATGACCAGTAGACTCAAAAACGTTGTCAAGATTATTGGACATGCCAAGAAATGGCAGTGTCCGGCCTTTGACAGAAGATGTTCTTGAGGGCGTAGCAGGGATGCTATCTTGACCATGAGAGCTGACGGGTCGTGAGGAAGGACGCTTCAATCTTGGACTCGCAACAACTGGATTGGGTGTAAATATGGACCTCACCGGATGGGGTGGTGCGGTAAGAGGATTGACAGTTGTCGCATTAGAGCTTGACCGAGAGCTTGATTTGATCCCCGCGCTAGGCCCAGAATGAATTCCTGTCTTGGGGGCAGAGGCAAACATGCTTGGAAGACCTTTAACCCAAAGACCGAATTCTTCTGCAGTGGCGCGTTGTGCTTCGCCACCAGGAGTATCTTCAAAGATACAAAATACTCGGTTAGCTAGGAATTCGGCAACCTCCCGCGTCATTCCGGTGAATCGTTGCATAAAGAAATTAATAGGCTGAGCGCGAAAGTATTCGAAAGAAGGGCATGCTCCCGCAGTTGTATCTGACCACGGATTGTGATGATAGAGCCTGAAAAAGATAAGGCAGAGGTTTATAGAAACAGTCGTAAAGGCACATACATGTTGATAAGCACTATGCCTAATGACCATACATCCGCTGCTCGAGTTGAATAAGTTGGAGCGCAGTTGTTCCTACATTCGTAACTCATATATGGAGCGCTACCACAGCCCATATCTGCCGACTCCAGTTCATTTGTGGCCAAACCAAAATCTGTGAGTTTAACAACCACCTTGCGTTCTCGTCGCCCATCAGGAGTCTCGATATATCCATCAGTTACAATGAAATTTTCTGGCTTAATATCTCGGTGAAAAACAAAAACTCGATGACAGCTGGCAACTGCATCGCACATCTGGGAGAACATGGAAGCAATAAGACGAAGTCGGGTATGAGAAAGTAATTGGGAAGGATGAAGAGAAGATAACAATGAGGGAGTGGGCGGAGTAACAGAAGGACAGTGTTCTGAAAAAACATCGATTTGCTCGTCAGCGAAATGATCGCGTGCTTGTTCCAAGAAGTAAAAAAGGTCCTCCCCAGGAACACATTCGAGCAGAAGAAGAAGAAAAGAGTCCGTTTCAAGAGTACGATACAAAGTTACGATATTTGGATGAATTGGGATAGATTGGTGGATGGTTGCTTCGAAGAGCTGAGCCTCTAAAGATTCCGGTTCGAGATTAGCTTTTGAAAGGCACTTGATAGCAAACTCTCTTCCATAGGAAACTTTTGAAGGAGTGGGGAAATCTAATTCAAAGTCAAGATCTCCGACAAGAGGCGGCTCTTCGGAACGTGATTGTGAACGAGCGGTGGACAAGATCTCGCGGACGAGATAAACGACGGCATAGCTGCCTGAGCCAAGCTTTCGGACGACTTCAAATCGTTCCGCAGGTGGGTTGGAAGGTAAAGAAGCAGACGGAATAGGAACGACTCTAATTTGCTCGCCTTGTAGAAAAAGACCGGGGCCAATCCAGTCGTGCTCATTCAGAACATCCTGAACACTCGGGGAAGACGGGGTGAATTGCTGATCGAGAGAGTCAATTCTAGATAGTCTCTGGGGCGAGGAAAGAGCATATGGTGATCGTGGAATGGGTCGTGAAGGAGTTCTTATTGGCGGTGTTGAGGGAATCTGCACGGGGGCGGAAGGGAAAGTGGGGGGAGACTGGCTAATATGGACATGAGTATAAGAAAGACGGAAAAACGTGAAATAAATGATTACCAAACGCAGCTGGAGACGACAACATAACATCTGTCTGCCAGTCAATGAAAATTATGAGGGCCACCCCCAAAGTAAAGGTCGAGGAAAGAGGAAGAGAAAGATGAAGTGCTAGGTAAAGTAATCCGGACCCACAAGGTACCACAGCACACATGTGTTGGAGGTTTCATTCCACATGGTTCAGTGGGCTGCGCCTCAGGGCCACATCAACGCCCCTCCACGTGATACCTTTCCGAAGAATTGCAATAAATATACTAAGAAGAAATCGCAATAGAATACTTTTTCAGAGTAAAAAATTTTACATATCATATTTTTCTTTCAGTACTATACTCGAATTATATTTTGTGACCAATTTTTTTGCCTTATTGATTTGTCCACATTTCACGGCCAGTGTGATATGCAAGTCGTGCACTTTGGGCGACACTTTGCTTTTTTTGCAGATTAATTGTAGACATCCCATCAGATATTCAATCTAAAATTGCGCCGATCAGTTCCACCCAATGCAAGGACACGTCAGAAGTCAGCACTCACTATGGACTGTTCCACACCTCCCCCACACCAGATTTCAATCAAGTCGCCATATGCTTCGCCTAATTCTTCCTCGCGCTCCATAACAACTCGCAGAATCTCTTCGTTAACCTTCCGTAATTTATCAATGAATTCTTCCTCCGTCCACCTCAATTCCCCTAACGCCATTCTGGCGTGCAGCTTTATCCCTTCTGTTGTCCAAGCTATATGTGTCTTCTGCAGTAGTCCGTCAAGTTCTCGAATTAGATCATCCCGTATCGCGCTCAGGCAAGTACTGAATAGATCATATAATGATTTCATCATCTCTATATTGGGTATCGCTGTTCGCAGATCAGAATTGTCAGCAAGCTTTCTTTCAATCACCATCCATTTTGTAATAAGAGATTACCTTTAATAGCTTCGGCCATGATAGCCTTAACAATTGCACCTTTCATTATCTCCTTCTGTGCCTCCTCACTTTCCTTCTCCTCGGATCGAATAGCTACTTCCTCCTCTTCCTCAACCTGTGTTTCCTTCCCTCCATTCAAACCAAGAACATACCATCTCCTCCTCAAAAGTTCAACAAACCCCAACTCGAATTTAACGTACTCGCTCCATAACAACACACTTTCTTTATTAAGCCTTATCCCACGTTGTAGTAATGCTCGACCGGCAGCAGGTGAACCATTCGTTCTCAGCTCGTGATTTGCTGCGTAGATATATAGCGAGGGTGTAGTTGGATGTAGTTGAATAGCCCTGTGAATATTATATTTAGTATAAACATTCCCAGCGGGGGAAGTCAAACTCGTTTTTTTTTCTCACTAACCGTGCAGATATTCTTCCAACCAACGCACGGGCTCCTTCCTTCTTGGCGAGTTCAATATACTGCACCCATAATCCCACGTCGCCTTTAAATTTTCTCAGAGCTCTTTCGAATATTTGGAATTGCCTTCGAACAATCGAGTAGTCAGATATTGAAGTATGTTTCTCAGCCACTTCTACACGAAGACGAGATTGGCATCATTTTCTTTCGCGACAAACAGATTTATGCTAACTCAACCGGGCCACTCTTTTTCGCCTTAAAGCTTCCAGGGTCATTTCGTACTCAGCATATCTTAGGAAATCTGCTTTTAAGGGTATTCGTCGAATAAGTGAGGTTTCAAACGTTCTTCTTTGCTTCATGATAGAATGTGTTTCTGACTGTTAAAAAGTTTGGCATAATATATTTGATTGAAAACACGTGTACAAACCTTCGAAAACAAACCCTTCTCCTCCAAGTCCTTCAATTCTGCGAGAATTTGTTCTTGCTCAAACTCTACTCGCTCCATACCTTACACTACTCCTGAACAGATAGAAGAGAAAAGCAAATTTGAGCGACCCTATGACGTTCCCACGGCAATCAGACGCCATTTGCCTTTCAAGTCCCCGGAAACTCGGCCTGTCGCCCCGAATAGCAGCAAATTTACTGAAAATTTTCAACTGAATGGTATAGTTTGTTTTTACAATATTACATAAAACATCGTTCAGTCTAATGCTTTAACCTATTGTGCTAAGAAAACATAGTCCACCTGGTCTAATATAGAGCGTATTGTGTTGCAAATATAAGTGAAACTACATATATGCAGCTTGTACAATGCTCAAACAATGCTAGCCCACCCAATGTTTCGTTGAACAAAAATTTTCGATAAAATCTCTTTGAAAATTATATCTAGATTACTGAAAATTTTGTTTATTAAGAATAAATTCATGTTTGTAATAATTGCTTCCCCCCCGCATATAATACAGTCCTCGAGCTCTTGAATGCCATGATTCACGTCCGGATCAGCTCATTGCTTCGTTTCTCAATAGCTACAAAATAGATTTATACCAACAATTTTCTTGTTTTTGTTTTTTGGGATAGTTTAAGTAGAAATTTATCATAATTGAGGGAGACTTCTCACAGTCTCGAAAACATTAAAATTTGGTGTGTGCACAAGGTCATGACATTGCGAGTTGTGAAGACGCTGCGTTCGTGCTGAAGAAATTATTGACGCTGTCATGATAATCAAAATAGTGGGACAATTTAAGTAAGCCAACAAAATATTCTCAATAACCATAAACTTCAATAATAGTTGGTACCTGACTGTCGACCAACTCCTCCACCTCGGTAGGTAGCGTGATATCCGTATCTCGAGAACTATGCATATCATCCCAACAATCGACATTGTCGCCATAGTAACTGTCTGAGTCAGAGTCATTGTCTTCAATATCCTCACCGCAATCTACGTCATCCTCCGTTCCGTCGATGCTATTTTGTTCAATTTGCGGTTCGATTTCAACAGAAGGGACAGACGTCCAATCGAGAGGATCGTCGTTTGAATATCCTCCTAAAGATTCAGCAAGGCGATGAAAACGATTCCCCAAAGCATTATAATCTGGCATCTGGTTGTAATCAAGTCCACGGCAATAGTCAAGAAAATAGGCGAAGTCTATTGGGAAGTGCATGACCAGCTGAGAACCTGACATGGCGGCTTTGGCTCTATGGATTCGAATCCGACTTTGCGCAATAGATTCGTGAACATCACCATCGAGCCACGGAAGATTGCCTCGTAAAAGATATAGCGCAGTGTATGCGAGCGATTCAAGATCGTCGCCTGGTCCAAGGTCTGTGAAGGCAGACGTCATCAGTCAATTCTATTACCAAGATCTTTGAACAATTGTACTAACCAATCCCACGGTGAGAATTTAGACTAGCCCATACCACTGTCCCCGCAATATGTTTCTTCTCTTTTACCGAGTTGGGTGTAGTTGGTGGACCAGAGCTCATGGGTTTGGCGATATTGAAGTCGATAAGCATAATTTTGGATGGGTCATTTATGGAACATATAAGATTTTCGGGCTTAATATCACGGTGAACTAATCCATGTTGGTGGACATGCCTCAGTGCATAAAGCTAAAACGGTGATATTAATTTACTCCGTAACGATAATAAAGAGACAAAGAGTGCCCTACAACTTGTTCCACAATTCGGATTACAAATATTACTGTAAGGGCTTCACAGCCCTTGGCTCCGACAGTAGGTTCCAGAATTTCCATAGATAGGTACTCAAAATGCTCCAAATGACCGTACCCATACAACTTGGGAATCGCCGGATGTCCTTGAAGCAGTTGCAAGACTCGGCTTTCGTGTTGTAAAGACGGCCGTTTAACTCTAAGGGGCGAACGAGACTTTTTTAAAGCAACTATTTAACCAGATTCTAAATCTTCTGCCTCGAAAACCATACTCTAACATTTCAAAGTTTCAATTATGTTTCCGAAGAGAGAAAGATGTCGCGACATACGTAGCCACCTCTTCCTAGAACGCGCGGATCCATACCAATCCCAATAGAATAAGATGATGAAAGCCTTTCTTGAGAATTCTTAGTCGCAGCCTTTCCGGAAATATCAGGTTTCGTTGGAAATCCCAATCCCTCAACAGAATATTTCGGTAATAACAATGTTTCAGAGACATTTTTGTCGCCATCTGTACAAGAGATATCTGCACATGAACTCAATAATGACATTTCCAGAAGTCAGAACGGTGCAATTGATATTAATAGGCGGCGGACTCGGAGAATGGGATGGCGAATAAAGGTAGTAGATAACTGCCCCAGAATCGGTCAATAATACTAAGTTCTAAATCCTAACCTATTAGGCGCCATTGCCAAGCGGGCTCCGGGGTTTCAGTGAGACTCACTGCCAGACCACAAAAAAACTAACGCAACTACCGTGAAAGTGAGATGAATAAATAAGTGTTTTTTTATCTTTTCTAGAAATAAGACTTAGATGAACATATAGTTTGAATTGAAACTCCCAGAAAAAGCTCTATTCATGATCAATACTAGTACGACCCCAAAGTATATTGGC
Organism: Clathrus columnatus; assembly: GCA_020884735.1. Classification (NCBI taxonomy): domain Eukaryota; kingdom Fungi; phylum Basidiomycota; class Agaricomycetes; order Phallales; family Clathraceae; genus Clathrus; species Clathrus columnatus. Next base: position 2,063,417 of record BPWL01000001.1, read on the forward strand.
ATATATGTATTACATACAGTACGACTTTGCGAAGTAAAGAGCGGCCGCTGTTTCTGCATGATCCAATACCCTTCAATCCTCAATATTTCAATCCTCTGGGTGTTGTGACGGGTCTTCCTCATTGACAGAATTTCTGACGGGTGGCGCTTCACAACCTTCTTTCGATCCCCATCCCCTCATATGCATCGGAAACGAACTGTAAATGAAATACCTCCGAATATAACCCTTTCCAAAACAGCCTGAAGTTGAAGTTTTACTGCGCGGTACCATCTCCATATCACTTATGTTACCCACATTAATATTGCTCTGCGCATCAAATCCTTTGCAAAGTAGGACGTACCGTATGTAGGGTTATACATTTTGTTCTGTGACGTGAAATAGGATCTATGATTTAGAACTTAGTATTATTGACCGATTCTGGGGCAGTTATCTGTAATCATAAGACTGCAGTGAATGTCATTGAGGAAACGATTTACTATTATAATAATTACAATTACCAAACAGATAGTTTGTCTATATTTGACTTCTCTATCCGTTCATACAGCTTCATGGATACCAGACCGGAGAGCAAGTTTCGAGGCCATTGAAGCCATCTTAAAATCTATGAAGGATCAAATGAGTGGCGATTCAGACAAAAGCTCTTAAAAAATACCCGTTATGATTGTCAGTTGCTTTAGAAGATTCAAAATTATTGTATCACTTTCTTACGCTTTAGAAAGAAGTAAATATACGTGATTTATAAATACTTATATCCCACCCATGTATTTCAATTTACGTTTGAAAGAAAGGGTGCATTCAAAGTTTATTGTCAGATGTTGGAAGAAGCCATGACATCTTAGTCCTTATTTGTTTGGTGAAGTTTTATCTTTGGAGAGACAACAATGACGTTTCCGGCTTCCAAAGAGGGTTTACGCGTTTGATATCCTGTTGTTACAGGTGAGGCTAAATCTACTTCAACGAGACTTGTCTACAAGTACGACAATATTATCCGTAAGTGCGATATGTTGGGTCCAATCTCAGTTTCTGGCGGTATTTTCAATTATAAAGAATGGCGAAGTGAGACAGAGGTATTAAAAGAAGCGGAGAAATAACTAAATCGGTGTAAATCTGATTACAAGTGTCTCTTTTACTCGCACCACCACCGACAACAAGGACCGTCTTGTTCGTATATCGTTCAGGACATTTTTAATAAACAGAATGGAGAACTCCAGCTGATTGACGAAGTCACGAATTTTGTCCTGACCAACTGGGAGAAGCGAGGTATATATAGTTATTCCCCGTTGCAACTCCAAGGTTGATCCACGCTTCGCTGTCTCGTTTGTCTCGTTTGTCTCGTTCAATTTTAAAAAGCAAGATTCCATTGACCCGCATGTGAACATAGGAAATAATGGTGCACTAAATGGAAAAAGTAACATTGGGATAAGCCGTAGTCGGTACAGGTGTATTCGTACAAAGCCATGAGTATAGATGGGTTCGGGCAGATTCGGGGGATGTACAATGTTAATATCGGGAAGCCTTGAGAAAAGGGGGGGTTAAATGTGGCTTTATAATGATTGTATAGAGTACCATATACCTACCGCCCACATCTTCCCTTTCTTCAAATAGTATGAAATTAAGAGATTGTTTCATTGTCCGAAGTCCGGTTAACGTTTTAGCCCCAACAATAGCGATAGACTTGTTAACGGGTAGTCAAACATAATTATTCAAACTCCTGATGATGATTTAAAAAACCAGAAGGAAATACGTTGAAAGCAAGAACTCAGTATCACTTGCGGTTGCCGCATCCTTATCGTTGTTGGACTTGAGGTTTTCTGCCAAATATATAGGCGTTAACGGAAGTTCGAAGTGTAATTCGCATTCCAAATGACATAATTAGATGAGAAACGACTCCTCCCTGACAGGACCTACGTTGCATGTACCAGCATTGCGGTTCTCAGTAAATAATCTACTAGTGTATTGGTTGAATCCCGAGGAAGTTGCATACTTACCAGCGCCACGTTAATTTTAATGCGAACAGGATATGAACTTTCGCAGGTGAGACACATGGCTTGGTGTAAATAATGGTATGATAAGACTACCGTCCCAGCCACAACTCCAGGCGATCAGACTCGAATGCAAATGGAATGTTCAATGTTCTTTTTTTTCTTTTTTTTTCAAATTCTGGTCGGGTTGCTTGTTAATCTGAGATCGTGTTTCGATTTCCTCGTATAATGTTGAGAAACAGAAACTGTTCAAACGTAGCAATGCGAATACGGCGTGGAACGGATCCGATCGTATCAGATATTAGGTGGCAAATATTCACGGGAGAGTTCGGAAGCGTATCTGTGCTCACCTTGTTGCATGGGTGCCACAGGAACTTCGTTGAATGTGCGGAACCCGTCCTGCGTATATATTTTGGAGAACCAACGGTGTCAGAAAATTAGTCGGAAAGATTATTATTACATACCATTTGTCACTTCCGCTAAGCTCGTTATCCTTTGAGTTTATTGGAGAGATATAAAGTCGCTACGAACTTCAGTAGAAACCGATAATTTTCATGGATCTTGATACTCAGATTATTTTCAAAAACCTTATCCAGTGGTAGAAGTTTGGGAATTAACCTAAAACACGCGTATTTATGTGACTTGGAACGTCCTAATTAATTTTATATTTTGCCTGACTTTGGGTAAACGGTTGGATATTACCATTATTTAAATCGATGGTAGATCATATGGAGAGAATAAAACGCACAATTGTGCTGAGGTAGGTGTTTGGCCGATTAGGAAACTTTAACTGGGTTTTAATTGGAACTCCGCCCTTCGTCATTGTTATCGCTCAACGTAACGTACAAACTGAACGTAAGAATGCCAACGAAAACGTCTAGAGGTGGCCATTTGAAATCCCATAACCGTTCTGCATCTGCATCTACTCATAATCTTGCAAAACATGCTATAACTGGACAGGGGGGTGTGATGGGTTATCCCCATCCTAGTGTTAATACGAATATGTCCAGAACGAAAAGTGCTGAAAAGATAAAACGGACCAGTAGTGATGTACGCTGATACCTTCGTATAAACCAGTATGTTATTTATTCTAACATTCATACAGCTTCAGGTTCTACATCATGTCAAGAATGTATTACCTCCACCCTATAATGCGTATCAACAGCACCCCATTCACCAAACTCAATCTGATCATGAGACTCGCTATACATCGAAGAGACGTGGCATTACTGTGCTTGAAGTTCATACGAATAGTGATGGAGATGACGATGAATGGGTTTCTAGTGAAAGTGGTGCTGTTACCCCGGCGGACAATGACGAGGAAGAGGGACCACCGACCCCGACAGATGCGGTTTCTACAATACATCAAGCGCAACAACCAACCCACACTCGGACTAATAATTCAGCTGATTCCGGCTCTATATTAAATGTCAACACTGATCCTAACTTGAATACGAATAACACCGATTCTCATTCCGACGCTAATACTATTCCTGAAATATCCAACCATATCCAACCTAAGCGTGTCCTACAACCTCAATTACAATTACAATTACAAGCCCAGCTTCATCCTATGACCCGAACTCAAGCTTCATCTGTCAAGCAAAGAACATCTCTGGTTCCTTCACCTTCCATCCCACACATGACCCGAGATCCTCCTCTTGCTCCCACTGCACCAAGGGCCGAAACGACCCAACTTTCTTCTGAAACTGAAACTGAAACCACAAAGGCAGTAGCTTCGGTGGCTAATAACCAAATTCCACATCCTCAGCCACAGACACAATTACCTGAAGTAGAACCATCGACTGTTCCGCTTGTAAAGCCTGCTCTCTCACAGTCAACGTTTCCTGAAATCTTACGTTCTGAGCCGCAGCGGAGACCTCAAGTTCGTCAGCGACCTCAGTCAATGGCGGATATCCGATTAATAGATACAGACGCAAAATCCGAAGCCGATGACGTACTTATAGAATCCCCTGCCACCGAGATTCCACCGTCACGAACACGTCCCCCTTCCACGCGTTCCATGCGATCCATTTATCCTCATCCTTTAATTCGTACAAGATCGTACGCTCCTTCGACACCCACTTTGACCGCTCCTCCCGCCTTTTCACCTACGACGGCTTCTCCTACTTTGACTCCCAGTGCCGGTCCTGGAATGATCTGGGGTAGCCCTCAATCAAACACTGAACATCCACATCACCTTTGGTCGTCTAAACTAAAGAGACAGAATTCACAATCAAGCGTCAACTCGATTGCGACTTTACCTTTGACTTCTGCAGCTGCGGCTGCTGCCTCAGCTGCTTTAGCTCCTACCTCCAGCGTGAACATCACGGCCACTCGAGAAAGGCCACGAACTTTTTCTCACACGAGCGCAGCACTGTCATCCTTAGCCGCGGCTGCTGCTCACCAGCCTTCGCATCATTATGGATTTGGCGTCCCTGGCTTTGTTCACGGGGGGCATCAGCATCTACCGTCCAGACCTGCGTCTCCACCATTACCTGTAATGTTCCCGCCTCCAGCCAAATCAGTTCACTCAATGATTCCGGCGGCATTGTTAGGGCCTCATTTAAGTGTAACGGCCCATCAACGGATAATGGCGGACTCGCTAATGCGAATTGGCAGATCGAGAGCGGAAAAGGCCGGGTAGCCATTGGTCCAAATCCTGTCCTGGTTATTGTAATTAGAAAGGTCGGATATTTATTAGTTGTGGAATCCAACATAGCCCAAAGTCATTGGCTTGGTTGAATTTAATGTCCATGGTTTCTTATTATATTCATACTACTCTCTTCTATTACATCCAGTTTTCTTTGCCTCTTGGCGTGCATATCTTTGTTGCTATCGGATATTTAATATGTTTTAGTTTATACCCTGTACTTGATTATTATAACCATTAGGTTTACTTGTAGGTACACATGCAATAATATTGGCTGGAAATTTAGGAAATTGGAAGTGGATAGTACATTTACGCACGTCACTGCGCGCCACATCACATGTCACATGTCACAAGGCGCTTCACAGATCGTGTCTTCGTCCTACCGTTAACCTTCCTGTTCATTTCGTTATGTGGCTTTCTGATGCTCAAAGTTTGTCATGTGATTATATTACTCTGATCCCTTTTTTAAAAAATATGCTTGTTTCCCAGAAATCGGGGTTGCATTGACATCATTCGGTGCACTGTTTATGATCCTAGGTGTTATGCTCTTCTTCGATGGTGCTCTATTGGCTTTAGGAAATGTAAGGACAGTATTTCCTGTGTATAAACTGTCTTGAATAAAACCTCCATAGATACTTTTTTTATCTGGAATAACGCTCATTATTGGACCGCAAAAAACATTTTACTTCTTTGCGCGAAAACAAAAGCTTCGGGGAACATTATGTTTTCTCGGGGGTATTCTACTTGTGTTTATTAAGTGGCCGTTCGTTGGCATGTGTGTAGAAACATTCGGCTTCCTCAATCTTTTCGGGTATGCTTCCTGCCTCCTTTCTAATAACAATTATCTGATAATGTGGTTTAGGGATTTCTTCCCTGTTATATTAACATTTCTCCGGCAATTACCGATTATTGGAAATTTACTTTCTTTACCATATATTGGCTCGGTACGTGTGCATTCCGCTTTTGTCATGGTTTCATCTACATTATCTTATTGAATGGGAAATTATAGATTTTGGACCGTTTAGCAGGCTCGCGACAGTCTATTGTATGATATCCTTGTTAATTACAAAAGAAAGGCCAAAATATCCAATTTCTTCATTGTTTGTTTGGAGCCAACCCAAAAGAATACCATCCGGAATGGATGTGTAAGTGACCAAGTATGCTGTACTAGATGAAATTATAAATGGAAGTGGTTTCGGGTAGGAGCATCTTTTCCAATAATATTGATAGGTTGATGAGGGTGTAATTGTATTAAATCTTTCTGGGCTACATTATCTCGGAAAGAAGGGACGGCCGTTTTACCAGGAACTGATGGGACGCCTCAAGAATCACGACAAGTATGCGGCTGAGAGCAAGTTAACAGGAAGAAAACATTGCCAGTGCACATGTACCCCTATCTTGCGACCGCTGACCTCGGAAAGATGCTCGGAAGACGAATACATGGCTGAAGGGAGAATCACAAGGTCAAACGTCGAAGAAAAAAACCATGTGAAATTCTGATTGGAAGCTATGAGACCAGACATTTGTATCAAGGAATTGGTATGGTTCAAACGCCTTGAACCTGGTCTGAATTCATTATGTAATGATTGATGTCCGTCCAATTCCACAATTGATCGTGAGACGCCTTCTAAAACCGACAAGAGTCTTCTGATACCGGTAATACTGGATAATATATGTCAAGGGAAAAGAGTGCGGTTCATGGATCCGAACAGCGCGACAGATCAAATTCAACTTCCGATAACCCGATTGTGATATAAGTAAGCCCCAGCGGGCGCTAGCCTAACGATTTGGCTTCCGCCTGCAATTTTTATCCTCTCACTAACCCCACCCACGACAAAAAAGCTACTCAAAACGAATTTTCAAAACAACACTCGAAGAATTCGTACCGTTTTTCTATGTTCGTTGCTGAACTGATAAAGGCCAACAAAAATCCGTTTTTCTTGTTTGGACCACTTGGTTTCCCCTTAGTAGACTCGGACAGGCCCCCATAAGGACTGCCTTTTGAATTTAGAAGATCCGGATTACTTTCAACACGGTTGTCGATTCCATATTATCTATGGGATAAGCTATTCTACCTTTCTTCCTTCGTCGTCGCTGTTTTTTTGGTTTTTTTCTTTGCCCCTCTTATTCGGAGCATACCCAATCCTATTGAGACACACTACACCATCAAAGAAAATACAAAACACAACAATATCAATATCCTACTTTCATTATTCTCCATAACATAAAAACGACTTTTAGACATATATAGAAATGCACGCCATTAAAACACCTTTTTTTCGTCCTTCTACCAACCGCACAGCCTCTCCAGCACCTCCTTCCCCCGCTGTGCATGCACACAATGACCCATCCGGTTACTTCGCCGTCGACAGCGTTATTCCATTATCTCGCCCCACCTCTAGAGGCCCGTTGAACCGTTTGACGCTGACGTCTAGAAGACGCTCGCCGGTTTCGGCTACTCCACCTCCCTCCAGTGGGACGCTCACCCAAGACGGGTCATACCTTGAGGCGTTGAGTTTGAAACTGAGTGAGGCCGTATCAAAGTCGCTTGCTCAGTCGACGGGTCCGCCCACGCCGGGAGAAATAGTGTGGAACGGAAGAAAGGCACCTCCAAAGGGAAGAGGCAGCGCTCTAGGGGCTCTGATTGGATCGTGAGTTTTTCTCTCTCCCAATTTCGTTATCTCTTATTTACTCACATCAACGCTGCTTTATATCCCGTAGTGAAATTGATGCCGCCAGCGCGAATCCCCATTTATTCAAAGCTATCTTGAGGTCACTCCATAAACCGTTGTCGGTTTTGCTTACCAACTTGTCCGCTCAAGTGTTGACAGTTTTGTCATCTCCGCAATTCACTGCCCATCCAACTCCGAGTGTGCCTAGCGCCGCCCAACAATACGCTATTGCATTTGCGGTATTTTCAGCGGAACTCATTGAGAGCCTAGACTCTCACAATATCTTCCGACTCGAAAGTGCTACCGGAACAGCGGAAAATTTACGGAGCATTAAGGAGGGTTTTCTATCCTTCATTGGACGGATTGTACTTCCTCTGGGGGTTTCTATGAAAAATGAACTTACGCCTCTCATCGAAGGGCTGGAGCAGAACAAAGTAACTGCGCTTCAATCCGCAGGGCATCCCAAACCCACTGCTAACAGAGGTCCAGTTCATCCTTCGATCGCACTCTTGCAAAGTATCATTCCCTTGATGTCCAAGACCCTTGTTCAATGCATAACGCCGGCTACAACTACCTCGCAAACCATGTTGGCAACTCTTTTAATCACTATAATATGGAAAGGCCTGGTTGCTATCTCCCATCGTGCACCAACATCCGCAATTAGTCCGAATGGGACCAACGTGCAAGTCTCCGGACCTGTTGTTACCACTGCACATGGGCTCAGAAAGATCAGATCGAGTTTCAGCACGACCCCTCCAGGCACGCCCCCCGGTACAAGATTCTCAATCAAGCTACCTCCTTCTCGACCTCCTTCTCCGCCAGGGCCAGTTTTTCCAACTGCAGCTTCGGATGCGAAAGCGCTGTACGATCTCGTCAAGCTTTTGCCACCTCCCCAGGAAGGTAGTCAATACGCCCTAGCCAGAGAAGCGGTCGATGAGGCATTTAATGGGTTGGCCGCCCTCATTGCGTTGCTTGATTGTGAAATGAACGAAGACCTTGAAGATTTGGATCCCATGACGGCTGATCTCCCTACTGTTATCGCGCTTCCTGTTCTTTTGCGGATTTTCGTTAGAGGTAGTAATTTAGATGAATCGGGGACGAAACTTGGGTTAAGTGTTTCTGGGCTTATTGGTGTTCCAGAGCAAGAATACCGTGAAGCTTGTTTGAGCGGGTTTGGATGCGCCGAGGAATGTGGATCGACAATTGCGAAACGGGTTCTCGACGAGTTGCTGCAACGACAGCTTGTCAAACCGGAAGATCGTTTTGTTCGTTGGCTCGAGAATCGGAGCTCGTAAAAGAATAATTTTAAAAAAAAGATGGTATTTTACTCTTTCTTGGTTTATCTTGACGTGTGTAGTACAGTACACTATATTTGATGTGCTTGATCTGATGCTTTTGATTGCTATTTTCCATTCGCTATCGTTCCTTTTTTTCTTATCGAGACTGGAGCCTTTCATTTCTTCCTTTAGAAATACTCTGCACAATGTCCTATCTAGATATACTTGTATAGGATAGGCTGTTTGCAATAGTGTGATTAATTATATGACAATGAATCGTGGGCCACTACTATAAAAAACTTCCAGACATACAAGTTTCTGTCACTGCAAAGTATCTATGCTACACTTCAAGCCGTCACGATGGCAAATGTTTGGGTCAGTCTCCCGCTTTTAGACAAGACAATTAAACAAACTTATTTCAAGGAGGATGATTAAACAGATTGTCAGCTTTGCACAACTTGCTCGGTACATATTACATAACTATTTATCGGAACATCTAACAACAATCCAAATTTGAGTCCATTTCACAATGGTAAGCTGTTTTTGGCCAGTTCTTTTATTGTTATTTTGTTCTTCACTATGCTCCTAGAATATATGGTTGCTGTCAGTCTGCTTATACAGCACCAGCCATAAGTTAAGGCTACTAGCTTCTGCTCATACCATTTGACGAAGAACAAGGAAGTGTAAGCACGTACGACTAGGGAGTAACTGTGAATTAGGTGATTCGGGATTTGTTTCAGGCTGGGTTAATCCCATCTCTGAGGGATATTTCTCCTCACTGTCATGTATGCTTTAACTGGCACATGTTACGACGATCCCGGATCATACCAAAGATGGGTGTTGGGATTCCCAAAGGATTCAGCATGAATATAACCGTGTTGTTTGTTGTATCTGGATGGTGATTTCTGCTCCGAAGCTATTAAGTTGTACATCATACTGCCACAGTATCGGTTAAATTAGTAAGGATACGTTTTGCTTAGGACAGTGACACAGTCCCCCTCCGTGAATTTAAAGATATGCAGACTAAGGAACAGGATAACCCCTAGAAATTACACATTATGCGAAACAAAACAGAATACAAAAAAAAAGTCAATGCGTGAAAGATGAAAGATAATAATGTAGTTTCCAAAAGTTAACAGTACATTACGTCCTGGTTCTCCGGACGTAAAGCTCGCTTTATATTCGATTGGTACGAAGGAAAGCCCAAGAATAAGGAGTTGGAGGAGGTACAACTGTAGAGTCGTACACCCTCGATCTAGCGTCCCCAAGTGGCAACGGGTTGGGTACGGGCCCAGATTTAATGTGATATCCTGCGCTGACCACTGCGCTGGGAAATAGGCTACTTTGAGTGTGATTGTCGGGGGTATTATTCCGTCTTATTTCCGTTTCACGATTGTTATGGTCAAGTTGAGATGCTTGCGCCCCATCTCCGGCGTGCGGGGTTGGTAGTGCTCGCCGTACGGGTTCTGGAGAACGTTGAGGTGGATGCGGACGATGTTGGTAGTTCTGATGTGACTCGTTAAATTTGGATCGGTTGTTTGGAGGTGATTGCGATTGTGGTATCTCCTGGAGGGTACGTGCTGGGGGCGTGCGAGTTCGAGTAGGATATTGTGGTGCGCGTTGGGATTGCTGCTGCCTTGAACGAGAATTGTTGAGCTGCAATGGACGGTGTGGTGGCGATTGGGAATGTGCAATGGGTTGGCGACCGTGTGCAATCTGACTAGGTGCACGTGGGTGAGAGTCGGGTTGTGATGAGAAAGATATCGACTCTAGCAAATTAAGAGAAGGTAGTACAGGCTTTCGCGTAACGAAATTTAAAACATTCTTGATTGTTAACGTCGGTGGCCTGGAAGAACCAGCTATAGAACCGGATGTAGTCGCCGAATCATCTGTCCTCTGTAACAATTTATTATTATTATTGTTAAAGAGAGTTATTGTAAATAATAATTCGACTTACAGGTGATATTAAACTCGCGGGTGACATAGGTTCATCGACTGATTTTTTTCTCTTTTTATTTAAAGTCCACGGCTGATCTATTACTGAATCCGAATCTTGAGTCGTTACTGTGGTCCGCGTGGATCGTGGACTTCCAGGATACCATGGTATTGGCCGGGAAGATTCTGGATTGTTCCCAACATCATCTTCAGTATGATTTCTATCGTAACGGAGGCCGTTCAGACGTCGTTGGTTATTAGTCCCCGTTGTGCCTACCAATGAGGGGGAAGGTGTGCCGTCGATTGTAAAGCCTGGAGGTGGGGCTATGTTAAGGACTGCCATGGGACCTAGTAAAGGAGGACTAAGATTTCTGCTCGGTAAGTTGACAGGAGTGGTTGGTGCCCGGACAGGTGGTGCAGGTCTTGTGATCGTGCTCTCAGGCAGCGGGGCTATACGTTTGACTTCTTGATAAACACGAAAGAAGGCTGGTACAGTGAGACTTCTATGAGGAGTATGAGGCGTCGAACTTGGTGTTGGATTAGGCCTCGGGGTTGGAACCTTCGCCTGGGGCGGCGCTGAAGACGAGGTGTCTGTAATAGGCGGTGAACGCGGAATGTTCGGATCGCCCAATCGATTTCCAACCTTTCCAGGAGGCCTATTATCAGGAAGTTGTATTGGCTGGTAAGGACTTGGAGACGATGACTGATTAAATATATTTATACAACGTAAGAACGAGCTCCAAGGTGCGTCTGGGCGAGAATTAGAAGTGGAGGCTTCAACGGCAGTACCATCTTCTGAGTGTTGGGGAATGCGAATATATTTGCGTGCGCGACGCCTCCAATAAACGATAACAGCTATACCACTAACGCACATGGCCAAAATAGACAAGACCACGACTAGGATGACGATCAGGATAGTACTCCCACTTTGCTTTGAATTCTGTGTAGTCGTGGTGGCATCGCCTAAGCCCTCTATATATTTACGCCCATTAAAAGGAGTTATATGTTTTCCAAAAATTAGAGAGAGAAGTGCGTACTATTTGCCATTTTTCTAGACTTAGAACCTAAGAGGGAGGAGACAAGCAGGCCTAAACAGTACTGTGGGATACCAATAGAATACACAGTATGGCTACATTTTGATAAACTAGTATATATTAGGCCATGTCGAAGTACAGCGGGAGAATTTGGATTGGCAGAAGAGCAAGAGCCTGTTCCTGAGCCCAAATCTCAAGTAGGACATATGCCAGCAGAAAGCTAAAAATTTTATTCATACAAATAAGCCGCTAAAGTGTCACAAAAAATTATTAAAAATCCCATCAAAGCTCATATTCATCAACCTTGATTATCAAGTATATACTCGGTGAAAGAGAACAGTTTTTTAAAGCGACGTTGTCTCCGGAAAGAGACATGGGCGTCTAATCAGGCACCGTGTTATTTTCGGGCCGAAAGCCAGGATTATTAGTCAAGTTTTAGTCAGATTGTACGTATTCGGAGATTTGATTACTCTTAACTAATCTTTTTTTCCGATCGTCAAACCGACGGCTCTTTGTTTCTGACTCTCTTCCTCTTCCTTGTCGTTAGTCATCTCAACGACTGAACGAATGCCCGTCAACAACAGCAGCAGAAGCAATTCGACAGTTCAAGGACTCAACCTCGTTTATCCACCAACAGAAGATTCTGATAGCAAGGACCTCCTTACATCTCCCTCTGATTATCCGGATTTTACAGCGCAGCTGGATTTATGGACAAATCTTTCGTTCGCCTCTGACGAGCCCGCATTTATCGACGACACAAGCAGAGATTCGCTCGATTTCCGTAATTCATCCGTTCCCCAACTGGACATGGACAAGGACCCACAATCTGTTCTTATCACGGCTCCAGATAAGCTACCATCCTCCCTCCATTTAGACGCCCCTCCATCATCAACAACAACGACGACGTCCTTAGTTCCGTCTTCAAACTTTGACATCTCGTCCTTTCTAGCCGGTTTCGGCATTGACCCCTTCTTGGTCCCGCCACAGCCGTCCTCGCCCCAATTCAGCAGTAATCCTATCACAAATATTCCCCACACAGAGGCAGAGACACAGCGTGTAAGCAAACGCCCTCGCGCGAGAAAGTCTTCCGTCACTTCAGCGACGACACCTATCATCGCTCGTCCAACCCCATCCACTTCAGTCCCCACCGCCCAAGGTGGGGGTGCGGGTTCGCCTTCGGATACAGGCTCTGCTTCTGTTACTCGAGGAAGGGCTGTCTCTGAAGGATCCGAAGATCCGGGAGTTGCCCTCCTAAGCGCAACCGAAGATAAACGTCGTAGGAATACAGCTGCATCAGCACGCTTTCGAGCTAAGAAAAAGGAACGTGAACAGGCGATGGAAAAGCGAAGTAAAGAACTGGAGTCTCGCGTTAATGAATTAGAACGAGAGTGCGAGGGTTTGAGGCGAGAGAACGGTTGGCTTAAGGGCCTCGTTGTCGGTGTCACTTCCGGTAATCCCGTTCCGATTTCTACTGCCGTCGACGAGCCTTCATCATCATCGTCACCCGCGTCAACGGCCAATGCTATATTATCCCAAGAAGCTGTCAAGAAAAGGAAGAGGGAGTCACTTAATGATTAAAACGCATGGACAAGCTGCTTCATTATTTTATTATCATTTTTTGGCCTATGTATCCCGTGCGCTAATTAACCGCATATCACATACCGTAACATACATCGATCATGAAGACGACGACGGAGAAGAGTTGATATAGTTGTTTGTACGTTTCTGTTGTACCAACAATCAATGAATCCAATATATTGTGTACGAAGCTGTCGTGTACTACTACTACTACACGCTGCACCTTTGCTTATATAAAGGAAGTCAAAGTTTCCCACAAATACTGTCGCCTCCGATCCGTCGCTGGCGCGCGAACTCATTCTTTCTCTCCTCCACGATGGTCAGCTTCGATTGGGATACATTTAAAAGACATGCGCGTGGTGAAACGTTGCAATCAAATGCCCGACGCTTTGTTAGTTATATTCCCGACTGGTTCGCTCTTTCATAGATCTATATTTTGAACAGGCATTCCATATTTATTTTTTATAGGATCCTCGTGGTTCTTTTTACGTGATTACTTTTTTTTTGGCATACTCACCTTTCCGCTCCTTATAAATTGATACCCATACGTTTTCATCAGAGTCCTTGCCAATGTGATTGCCAACCATCCCGGTTTTCGAAGAGAATTCTCTCTACAAGATATCTCGTTCGTGACCATGTTCGCCTGGTAATCGCTTTTAATTGCTAATAAGTAATTGAACTCTAGCATCCAACACACGTACGTACACATTTGTCACACCTTTTCTTATTGTCGATAGGTTCTTGCTATCTTTCTTAACCTATTATAGATTCGCGACTCATGAACGTGTCCCTGTGAGTTTATCATTTCCTCGTGGTATCGGATGGGCACTTTTACTGTACCTCGCGATGTATCGGAGGAAAGAAGCGTTGCGAGAGAAATTTGTCTTCTTTTTCCTGTCTTCCTTCTTAGGCTCACCATAAGAAATGATCCCTTTTAGAATTGGCTGTTACATCTCATAGCCGGTTATATCCCGGCAATTATTATGCCTGTTATTAATCTTATCTTCGTTCGGTCATTATGGGATTTACACCATTCTTGGCTCGGGTTAGCGTTTTCCTGGACGATTACGGATTTTCTCACGAATCTCATCAAAATCACCGTGGGTCGACCCAGACCTGGTATAGACAAAAATTGTGCTTCTTCACATGAATTTCCATTAACCCGTCCTAGATCTGATATCTCGTTGTGTACCCATTGCGGGGTCTCATGATAAGCCAGGCTGGGGGCTATCTGATGATTCCATTTGTACCCAGACTAGCGAGTATATACTCCGAGATGGTTTTAAGTCTTTTCCCAGTGGTCATTCCAGCCTGTCGTTTGCCGGGCTCGGTTTCCTCACATTTTACCTGTCGGGAAAATTGCAACTATGGGATGGGAAAGGTTATACGGCAAGTCTACCTCATTCTTCTGCAAACAACTTCTTAATATATCTACGCAAGTATAGGCAAAAGCATGGCTAGTAGTCCTTGCTCCATTGACGGCGACTATCATTGCAGTCACTCGTACAATGGACTATAGACGTAAGCCATTACAAGGTAAATCATTGTGGTTTCTTAAATCGTTTTTCAGATCATTGGGAAGACGTTCTCGTTGGTTCCTTACTGGGTAAATGTTGACTTCTCTGAGAAACCACCATTCTGCATGTTTACAAAATCAATGATATAGGCTTAACTATATCCTATTTTTCCTATCTGCAATTCTTCCCTGCACTTGCGCATCCTGAATCATTCATGCCTCTATCCCGATTCAGAGAGCCCATTCAGATTAACGAAGAGGGAGAAAGAGAAAGATTGTTTGTCGATGAAGAAGCTGGCTTACCCACTGAAGGTCGCTAAGTACAGCCGTCTTTGAAAGTCAAAAACACTTCGATTTGTTTTTCTACCGATTATCTTGCTTCAACTACACCCAAAAACAATTTAAATCACAGCTGTCTAACTCAACATACCACATACTTAGGCCTAGCTTCCAAATTGATTTTCTACATCCCCGCTACTAATGTAAATGAGTATCCACAGTCAAATATAGGTGGCCAATTACCGTTTTTGATGATAGTAGCTGTAATAAGAGCCGCTGAACCGATGATTAACTAAAAAAGGAAGGGCTTTTGAGCAGAGACGTGATTCGTATCAAGTTACACTAAGGACTGGTACGTATTTTAGAGGTATCCGTTGTCTTAGATAACAAGTCTGTACAGGGTGGGACTCCGAAGCGGCCAAAACTTGTTTCCTTGCCGCGTTTATGTATGTAGCAGGCATTCGTCGTATACCACTGCACTCTTCTCAAATACAGGCCTTTTAAAATTGCGGTTGAGAGATTTGATAACGGCTTTCCTGCTTGGTTTACGACGAAATATCTTCTGCTCTTTTAAATCACATCTGTTTCTCACATCTTACTCATTCAAGACATACCTTATTGTACATCACCCAGATTTCACAACACAAAGCATGACATCAACTAACAAGTTTCTTGCATCGAATCAGGGTAAAAACCCAATTATCGCACCACTAAACTCTGCGGAGAAGGCGTTGATCGTACATGAAAGTCGAAGCGACAGACCCCAAGTTCATGCCTCAACTGAACGTGCGTTGATTCTTAGAAAGGCCGCTGGAGAGTTAGTCGTCTCCAGAAAGATTGGCGGGCAGGAGAAATTGGCTTTACTCGCTGGTGCGTTTCGCAAAGTTCTTCGTTAGCTTTATTGAAGACCTTGCGTCTCTACTTTCCCCCGTGTTCTACTTTAAATATTGACTGATGCGGTTAGATGAGCTGATGACCACCGCGATACGACCCCGCATGGATATGGAGGAACTTTTACGAATCGCTGATTCTCAATTATGGTGTATGTCTTTTTCAGAAACCTAAACAAAATTTTAAATCAACATAGTGCATTTATCGGAGGTTTCTAATCTCAAGGATCCTTTGTTTTTCTATGACGACATTATGGCCACAATTGAATCGCGACTTGAATCTGTGCCAGATAAGGACGGTCGAAAGTCTAACTTTGTCATCAACCCTCAATGGATCGCGTCCGTTATTGGAAGCCGGTGCGTATAATGCCTTTATATAACCTAAGATGTGTTAAAAAGGTTGTACCTCACGCACCGAAGACTGCATAATCTATACCTTCTATCCGCTGGATGGAGAATTGTCAAAACTGTACTTAGGGAGCTCAAAACGATGCATATCGATGCATCTGAAGTGCGTGAACAGCTTGGACGAAATGTTAAATTGCGGAGTAAATATCTATTGTTGTATGATATGGTCACCACCCTGGCGAGGTTAGGACAGCAGCGCGTGGCGAATATAGCGGCCGCGACACGTATGGAAAAATCTCTAGTTGGTAATGGGTTTCACGCATATTGACGTGTCCTTTTCATTCAGCCCACTATGCCGGATTTTTTCGTCTTGTAAAACTCAATGGTGCCAAAGAAGATACAGAACCGCGTTTGGAATTTGACCGACAGAATGCCAATCTACGACAGTTGAGACAGGCGCATAAATCATTCATCGATGCGATCGTGTTAGAGCTCACTTTGCCTAACTCGCAGTATCCACCATATGTACTCATGACCCTTCTTCGCGATGCGACGGATGAATGCAAAAAAGAGGAAACGCGATTCTCGCAAACGCTGTGGGATGCTATTGGGGATTTTGCGGTATATTTTAAATTTTTTATATGCGTTTTTTATCCCAAATTCTGATGTTTGAATTTCTTGTAAAGACAACTATTCAAGTATTGGACATGATCGAAGGTCCCTTGTTGAACGAACAAGGTGATAATTGGCTAAGGAATTCCGTTTTAAGCAAAGAATATGTCGAATTTTTGAGAATGCAGGATCTTTCCCAGGAGGCCATTAAAGCTTCGCCTTCCTGGAGCACTTGCTTTGGACGATTGATTGATACCAAGGATAAAGACTGTCTCGATTTATTATGGAAGACTATTAATGAGGTAGATATTCCCAAAGTCTTTTTTTCTGGTATATTTATTGAATTCTCTCTGAAACTAGTCATATCGCAAGGTAAACTTGTTGTAATATTATTTCCCTATAGTATATGTGTTTAATCCCTGAGCAGGCCACCGGACGAAACGTCGAAGCGCTTTGGTCACTGCAAGGAGAGATGCAAAGGCCGGCTCAATGGTTTTTCAAATCAAATGCTTATATGGATGACGATAATTCCGATGGTGACGATCGTGCACTTGTTCCTCATCCTGCTGCAATGAGCAAATCAAATCGCGACACCGACCGCCTTCGTATCACCAGTGGACAAAGAGCAGATGATGATGATGACGACGACGTTAGTTTTATGAATTGCTTTTGCACTTATCCTGCATCTAGATATGTCACAGATGCCCGAACTTATCTGTTTATCTGATTCTTCGGAAGACCCTGATCTCGATACCTTCGAACGATCCCCCGACAACGACGGTGGCTATGAAAGTGATTTCGACGAAGCGGAGGACGAGATGTATCAGGAGGATCTGCATGAAGCAATGGACCAAATGATTGATATGTTTTTGGACGCAAATTCGGAACTCCTGGAACAGGAAAGGAATAGTTCTAATCCTTTTGTCAGAATGTTTGCTAATTTAAGAGGTAAGCGTTTTGCCTTTTCTTGCAACATTCGTCTTATATATAACCAGACCGCTATTTTGCTTCCAATTCAACCCTTCACCCCGACGAAAAAAGTCGAACACCCTATAAATCTCGGTTTGGTGGACAACCGCACCAGGCAACCCCGGCTTCAGATAATCAGCCGACGGAGACTGGTATGTTTATAATTTAGATTCTATTTAACTAAATTGATCATACATAGACCCTTCGAAGCCTTTGGAGTCGAGGCCTCAAGGGATGACGATTGGAGATGTTGAAGACGAAGATGAAGACGAAGACGAAGAGGTGCATCCTAAAAAGAAGAAAAAGAAAAAGAAAAAACGATCGAAGAAATCATTGGATCACCCACAGAAAGGCCACGAAGATGAGGGCAAAGACCAGGATCACCCCCCAAGGTCACCAGTGGTTCATGTGGCCCCATCTGTTCACTCGCCCTCGTCTGTTCAATTACCACAATCATCACCGCCACCAGCACCGTCCCCCACCCGAGCCTCCCGAGTATCATCTACAAACTCTCCGCCCGGTAAACCCAGATTCACCGCAGTTAAACAATCGGAAGAGTCTAGTTATTCTCAGGTATCATTACCACTCCCAGAACTCGCACAATCAGCAAGGTCTTATATACAAGCGGAAAACCTTAACGTTGAAAGAAATAAAATCAAAAGCCGTCCTTCCTTCGCGAGTAAACTCTTTAGTCCCGGAGGAGACAATAAGTTCAACACGAAAGATGAGGAACAGACATCCAAAAAGAAAACTTTTTTGCAAAATATTAAAAAAATCAATCTCCCCAAGAAAGCTGGAGAGTTGATGCATCGATTAATTGGTAGTACAAGCGGGAAAACTCATGCTAAGAAGACTATGAAATGGGATGACTTTGTGAAGGTAGGTACGAATACATCTCTGTTTGCTTCTAGGAATTCACTAAAATATTATGAGGTGATGCGTGCCATGGGATTTACGTACGTACCCGGAGCCGCTGGATCTAGTGTACGATTCGATCCACCGCATACTGGAGATCCGGTATACCTCAATTTTTTCATGTTTTACCCGTTCGTACTGATGTTGTACATTTATTGCAGTCGGTAACGTTTCATAAACGCAAGTATTTGTAGTTTCTTTTAATTATTCCTTCCCTGAAAATTATCCCTCCTAGCACATCCTGATACCACACTACAACGGCATCATTTGCGAGATTTTGGAAAAAAACTAACTAGGATGTATGGATGGCGCGAAGAAATGTTCAGCACTTTCGGCGTCGAGGAAAATGAGCCGTATGAAGATTAATAGTGTCTTTTTATGAATTAGTTTTTTCTACTAGTCGTGTCCCTTTTTACATTTTTGTTCCGAGTCCTTTGTCCAAAATATACATAGGCTTAGTCAGCATAAACACAAAATTTAAATTTCCACTACCACTTGGCTGCCACTCAACATCTCATAGCCCTAAAGCTTCCTTCATTCACAACATGTCTCGATTTTTTAAATCTCTAGGGGATTCAGATTCGGATACGGAAGATTCTGAGGAAGAACTTTTGACTAGTGGCGATGATGAGCCCACAGTCCCGGCTCAAAAAGCCCCAGTGCGAGGCATGGCTCGGTTTTTGAAAAGTAAACCAGGAGAAAGTGCTAGTTCTGACTCGAGCGATGAAAGTGATGAAGACAGTGACGATGAAGTACCCAAACCCACCAGAAAACTTCCTCCTTGGAAAGGCGGACAGGAAGAGGACAGTGACGAGGATGAACGCGGTCCTGTTGTTATCGTCAGTGCCAAGGATAAGCGGCTGAGAGAAATGGAAGCAACAGCAAAAACAATTGAGAATGCTCAGAAGATAAGTGATTGGGTTGTTGCTTCAACCGGTTTGTTTTTCATTTAGAATGCATGGTGTCTTTCTTGATGCTATCTGAACAGAATTCGACAAATTTGTTCGATTGGTTCAAAGACAAGTCAACCTTACTGAGCGCGCTCCTAGTTTCTTTATCCGTACGCTCGTTGGCCTTGAAGAAACTGTGGCAAACGCTATTGCTAAAGAAAAGGATACTAAAAAGAAGTTAAATGCCATCCATGCTCGTGCTCTCAATGGCATGAGGCAAAAGATAAAAAAACTAATGAAAGAAAATGAAAATGATGTTAAGAATTTTCAAGAAGTGAGTATTTAAATTATCAAGTCTTCTATTCAATCCTTAATGCTGGATCAGGATCCAGAGGGATTTGAACGTGAATATGCGGCCACCACAGCTGCATTGGAACCTGCTCCTATTCAAAAAGCCCCCAAGGCCACAGCAGAAGAAGGCGAAGAAGAGGAGGCAGGCGGATTTATCAGTGTGGGTAAAGGGGGGAAAGCTTTGGGAATAACTCCAGATACCGTTTTCAAAAATTTGCAAACAGTACACGAAAGTCGGGGGAAAAAAGTAAACATTCGACTTATGCTGCCACAGCCTTTTTCTTATCGTTATCCCTAGAATACAGACAGGGCTATTCAAATACAGATATTGGAAAGGCTTTTGCAAGTCGCCGCTACCACGTATCAACGCATCCGAATTTTACTAGCCCTTATCTCTTCCCGGTTTGATTATAATTCTTCGGTCTCGACCCATATGCCCATTGGTTTATGGCTTTCATGTCAGAGTGAAGTTGACCAGTTGATCAACATCGTTACAGATGACTCTGCGTATTCCGTTCAAGAAGTGACGGAGGATTACGACGAGTGGGCCGAACGGTCACCATCTCAGGAAAAGGACGGGGTCGTCCGTATTCGGGGTAGTATCATCTCGTTCATTGACCGCTTGGATGACGAATTCACCAAAAGTTTGCAAAACATTGACCCCCATGGCACAGAATATGTTGATCGATTAAAAGATGAGAAGGGATTATACGCAACTATTTGTCGGGCTCAAGCTTTCTATGAGAAATCCAAACAATCCGATCCCCTTGCCCGAGTGGTTATGCGTCGCCTAGAGCACATTTATTCCAAGGTCGGAATGTTTTCTTCTTATCTCAAGTTCATCCAGTTAATAATCAATAGCCTGATGCCGTTATACAAGCCTTGGAACAGTCGGCAGTTCAGTCACAGGTTCTACCATCTATGACACTCTCAATTCAAAGAACATCATCAGCATTGATCCATTCATTGTGTGTTTCGTTGTACAAGTCGGATAACTCTTTCCTTCGAACTCGTGCCATGTTGTGTCATATATATCACTATGCCCTTGCCAACGAATTCTATACGGCCCGTGACATGATGCTTATGTCCCACTTACAGGAATCGGTTCATGCTGCTGATGTTGCCACCCAAATCTTGTATAATCGAACCGTTGTTCAGCTTGGCTTGTGTGCTTTTCGAAAGGGTTTGATTCGGGAGGCACAAGCTACCCTTCAAGACATTTTCGCGACGCAACGTGTCAAGGAGTTGTTGGCACAGGGAGTTCACCAACAAAGATACCAGACTATAAATCCTGAACAGGAAAAAGCTGATAGACAGCGTCAGTTGCCATTCCACATGCACATCAATACGGAACTTTTGGAAGCTGCCTTCTTGGTGTCCAGTATGCTTGTAGAAATCCCACTCCTCGCTAGCATTGATAACGAAGAACTCAAGCGCAAAGCGATCTCGAAACCATTCCGACGTCTGCTTGATTTCGCGGATCGGCAGGTGTTTACTGGGCCCCCGGAAACGACTCGTGATCATATTATGCAGGCTAGCAAAGCTCTTCAGGAAGGTGATTGGGAGAAATGTCGTGATTTGATTCAAAGTATCAAAATTTGGAGTTTAATGCCCGAAGCGCAATCGGTTAAGGAAATGCTTGCCAAGTATGTACTATTTCCTTTTACTCCTTACTTACACTAATTGCATCTTTGCGCAAATTCAAGACGCATTCAAGAAGAAGGTCTTCGGACCTATTTATTCACATACGCTCCTCACTATTCAACACTGTCCCTTTCACTCCTATCCTCTACGTTCTCCCTGACGATCCGTTCGGTTACGTCGATTATATCCAAGATGATTTGGAATGAAGAGCTCTCAGCTTCATTAGATCAATCGTCGGGTGTGGTAGTGTTCCACCGCATCGAGGCTACCAAGACCCAACAATTAGCCCAATCGCTGGCTGACAAACTTGGGGCGCTCATTGAACAAAATGAAAAAGCTTTGGACGCCAAGCTCGGTGCCAACATTGCCTGGAATGAACGCACAGATGGCACTAAACAGGAGAAAAGAACCGGTGATCAAACAGCTGAACGACGTCGCAATGGCGAACGGAAAGGAGGTACCGCAGCGAGAAGTATGTAGATCTCAATCTCACATTAACTTGAATGTATTAACAAAAAAAATCAGGTACTAGAGGGCGTGGTGCTCGTTTCGCACAAGGTCTAGGTCAAGCCGCTCCGCGGACTAGATTAGCTGCTTAGTTGCAATTATACAGATGCTAAAATATATCTCGATCCTCTTCTTGCTATATTTAGTTGATAGCCTTTTGAACTCCAGAATAAAGCGATCCAGTCCCTGGAGTTAAAATATATATATAAGATCTATACCAAATTCAATCTTCCTCAACGCGAGGATCCCATTCAACTGTTTCTAGCTTTTCATTCTTGATTGCCGCTGTAAAGAAATAGTATTATGAATTGAAATCTTGTTCGACAAATTCGACAAATCTTAAGGAACTTACCGCCAGCATCGACCTCATAGCCGGGTTGGGTTACGCATTTTGATAATTCGGCTTTCGCACCGATATGTGCGCTTCGACCCAATATACATCCGTCAATTTTAGCACTAATTAACGAGTCAGAATAACTGATGGCGGAAGGAAACATCAACAACTAACCCGTCCTCAATAACGACATGGTCTAAAACGATACTATTCGATATACGAACGTGTCTTCCAATAACGCAATGTTGTCCAATGATAGATTGCTTGACACTTGTCCGCTCCGATATTCGAGCAGATGGCCCAATGATACAATCAGAAGATATCTGAGCTTTGGCATCGATATTTTGGAGATTGCCGTTTGGGGTTGTGCGTGATGATCCGGAATGTAATAGCTGTTTTTAAAAAACATCTGGTCAATGCATACGGCTGATTGCAGGTTTTTGGATCTTACCGCATGGTTGAGTCGCGTATAAGACTTGAGCGTATTTGCTCGTCCTGCTAAACCATCTTTAAGAGTATATATTTCAATGCCACAGCGGATATCTGATTTTGAAGTGTTTGAAACTTTGGTTATGGGCGATACGGGAGCAGAAGAAGCTCTCGATGTCGCCCGCGAAGAAATAGAATGTGAATGTGGATAATTTGGAACATTGGTTGATTCGTTTAAGACTAGGATATATTATTATCATCATTCTAATGTTTTGAGAAAAAATACTGAAAAGAGGTTACCTGATTCCCAGCGGAAACGTTTTCCCTTTCGATATTGCGTTTTACATAAAAATGGCAAGAAATCTTCGCGGAAAGATTCTAGAGTGGGTTTTAAAGCAAGGACGGTAAGAATTGAACGCCTGCAGACGTATATGTGTGAATCCGCGAAACGGGTGGCTATTCGTACTTTCGGATACCTAAGGAAATTGAAAATCAAAATTATGAACGCCATAGAGCGTAAAAACAACTAACTTCCACAATAGCCTCATATGCAAAGTCAACTCGTCGGCTTCCATATCAGTGTTATAATCCACATGAAGGAGAGTTTTTGAATGTTCGTCATACGCCACTAGGGGTAGTATTTGGGGATCCTCACAGTTTTTCTCTTCATCATCATTGGGAACTTGAAAGAATAATGTTGAAATGAGGAGTTGGTCTATATTTGCTCGATATCTGTTCAGGACTGTCGAGAGTAATAGATTGGGTGGTGGGATGAAGTCGCAGGGAAGGATTACAAAGTCGCTCTGAAAATAAATAAATAAATAAGCATATGGAGTTAGAACAGCGGGAAAAAGATGGGAACCTGAATACGACTGCTAAACCGTCGAAGAACGGCACATGTTCCAACAGGCGGGTTGTCGTCTTCATAGGTCTGAATATCGATTCTTAATGTAGAAAAGGAGGAGGAAATGCCGGAATGGATATGATGTGCAATCGCTGCACGATGGGAATAAGGGCAGATTAATAGAACATCTATTTTCATATATAGTGATATAAGTAGTTGTTATTTTATACTAGAAGCATGATTCAAGACGTACTTGTTACACCAGCATCTTCTAGCCATGTAAGCGGGAATGTTATCATTGGTTTATTACCAATAGGCAATAATGCTTTAGGACTGGCAGTTTCCTTGTGATCATTGGTAAGGGGTGTCAAACTATTATTCCACACGTTATTCAAATTTTGGAACAAATTTTTAAAAAAAAATCTTAACGTACGAATTCCCGTATCCAGCTAATATCACAGCTTGGAATTCTGGTGTATTCGAAGTAACATTTGTGCTTGAAAGGTCCATTTGGTCAACGAATTGACTATATCCGAAATTGGAAGGTAGGATTTGTTGTGACCCAGGCTGTTCTAGTTGCTCCGGAATCTGCCGCTGAGATAAATTCCTGGCTGGTGGACATGACTCTATGGTGACATTGGCGGGTTTACTAGGGATTTTTCTTCTTTTCGGCTTGTAAATAGTGAGAATATAATATGCAGAAAATGGGGATATCAAGCAGAATAATACGACA
The DNA here is from genome assembly GCA_020884735.1 of Clathrus columnatus. Lineage (NCBI taxonomy): Eukaryota > Fungi > Basidiomycota > Agaricomycetes > Phallales > Clathraceae > Clathrus > Clathrus columnatus. Next base: position 2,087,809 of record BPWL01000001.1, read on the forward strand.
AGGCTTAACATTGCGTAGTCAGGAGAAAAGGGGACTTTCAGACAACCTCAAGTTCACCATGAGGCTTAATTTTGTTTTATTTCAAAAACGAGTACTGACTTTACTATCACCAGGGATATTGATGAAAGCTGCAGTCGATTTTAATCTGAGTAAAAAACACTTGACATCGTCTATTCTACTCAATTTTATAATACAAAAGATCCTCAAAGCTATAGTTACACAAGATTCAAACATCAATGAAGCTACGGAAGTTTAGTCTTTAATACTAAACACGAGATCCAGAAGAAAGGGTTTCAAAACAACATCATCATTGTCGAGTAACATGATCTATTGGAGAGATGATGAATCCTGATGATTGCTCATGTTCATTTCAAGTGCCTGTGAAGCTTCCAGGATGTAATCCACTTTTCTACGTCAGATCTCCCGAGCTGTGGCAAATGGGCAGCTTGAAGTGAGGGAGCCACATCCAACGTTATTACAGTTTCAAAAGTAGGAAGACCCAGTATCTCAACATCCTCTGACTGACCACTTTGGAGAAGGCCACCTCGATATATATCAATTAGGTGAATAGCAGCTGATTGAGTCAACCCTGGATTACTTTGGGACGCATTCTCTAAAAGCCTTGTCCATTCATGAGGAGGAATGATAGGTAACTGCAGAACATCTTCAATGTTTTTTAGTACGGACCGCCAGGTAACTGGACGCGGATGAACAATGTGTGCGAAGAGGACAGGTGCGCGGCGAAGCTCAATAAGGGCCGATGCGGCTGTATACAGTGGCACAAATGAAACTTTCTGTATCGTTTATTAATAAACCACATCCCTAATCTAATTAGTCTCTTCAACTCACTGCAGTGTTGTCTGGCAGCGCTCCCAGAATATGACTTGCTTGTACCAATGCAGGAAACCATTCCTTTATGTTCCAATAACCATTGAGGCCACCTGAGATTTGACCAACTCTGGCAATCGTAGGACGAAGGGGGGTTTTCTTAGCTGCCCTTTGCAGGATACGTTCGCAAACCCACTTTGACTCTGCATAACCGATCTTGTTGACAATGCTAATATCTTGAATAGGACCTTCTGAGATGGCCTTATTATCCCCGGTGTCTATGGTTTCATGCCGTTTAGACACTTTAACCTTAGCCGTGATATAATGAATGACTCACTATAACAAACTGACACGCTACTTAAGAAAACGAAAGAAGGCGGAAACATCGACTGTGATTCAAGACAAAAGTCTACCAAGTTACGCACCCCCTTTATGGCAGGCTCGAAAGAGGCTAGCGATAGATTGAAATCCACACGCCATGCTATTGGCAGGTTTCTAAAGCGACCAATACAGGAAAAAAAAAAATACGTACCACAGTGGATTACAGACGTCACAGATTCTTGCATCTACGAGGGTCATCGAACGGATGCAATTATTACATTCAGAATTCACGCACCTCCCGTAGGACTTCTGCTGGAATACCGAACCCTTTCACGGCAAGGTTGCCTTCAAGAAACGTAAGCTTGCTGCTCTTCAACAACGAAAACTCCAGTCCGTGTCGCCTGAAGGCCTCAACATGTCTTTGGCCGGAATCAGTTTGGCTAGCGCGATTAAATGCAAAGATGCGGGCGATGGAGGGCATTTTGATTAGCTGGCTCAGTACTTGAGACCCGATGCTGCCTGTAGTTCCAGTAACGAGCAAAGTCTCATGCCCATTGATGCGAGTTTCAACAGTCGTTTGAAACTTGGGCCAACCCCGTGTATACTTCTCAATAAGAGCTTCCGTTTGCTTGATCCTATCTTGTTCAGCGCCATTGCTCGCTGGTTCAGAGTAGCTGTATCCCACTAAAACTTGGGCCAGCTGGCGGACGGTAGGGTTCTGATAGACCAAGTTCGATGGAACGGCGCGAGCGGTAGAATTAGAGGTAATTTGACGTATTGCGTGTTGAAGGGTGATCCGAATATACGTGGCCAGTAAACTACGTGCGACCGATCAGATGCTAAAGAAGAAAGGTGTTATATCCATTAAAGATATTACCTATCGCATCCCAAATCGAACAGATCACTATCCACCCCGGCACCAGCGGGGAGGCTCATGATTTTCTCTATAACTGCCTGGACATATTGAAGCGCTGATTCAAGGGAAAGGCCTCCCCCATTTGCATGACAATCAGGAATTGGTACCTCAGAATGAGATGTCTCTTCGATAGTGCGGTAGAGTTCATCGATATCCTGTGAATAATCCTTGATAATGGCTCCTTTACGGAGTGTGCCTTTCCCTGTGACGAGAAAAGGCTTCGAGGGCTTCGACAGAATAATCATCTAGGTGGATTTATATACGTATAATAATATGATTGGGAAGTCCACTCACCTCTTTGAAAATACGGGAATGAGCTGGAGCAAACTCATTTGCTTTTTCTATACTTGGCCTAAACACATCAGCGGCATGCTAATAGACAGACATTAGAGTATACCAAATAAGGTTACGATATGCTGCTTTTCCGATTTTGTCTAACTCGACTCTAGCAACAGGCTGGATGAGAATGCCGTTGGTTAAACGACCGCGACCAAACATTATTGCCCATTCAACATTGGGGTCCTTCATGATGACATCCTCTAACGATTGAGATTCAACAAACAACTATGCGAATGTCATACGACTTGCTTACCTATAGGCAATGGATTGGTCTTTCCAATGCATACATTAGCCACAGGAAAAATTATGGTGATACCACGGAACCTACCTTCTCCCCGGTGCTGAGCATCAATTGATCATCGACTCTTCCGGTGACACGATAAAGACCATGTGTTTTAGGGTGTTCCTCTACAAGATCGCTGGTTAAATAGTAGGAATACCCATCGATTTCTGTATTCGTTACGCTAATAGCATAATATGGACTCCTCTGCAGATAAAGTAAATAACATAAAGAAAAGATGGATCTGAATTCACCCTAAGAGCAACTTCATAGATACCTGGTTCCTCAGGCTGAGGAATGAGGATCTGGTGAGCATAGTCAGCAAATCGCCACCAGTCCGGTCCTTCGCTGGGTGTTTCAACTAGATTAGGTTATTACACTACAATCATTTTTATTGCATACAAGTTTTCTTACCTTCAAGCTTGGAAGCACATGAAAACTCCGTGGCAGCGAAAATGGCTTGGATAGAAACGCCTTGACGCTGCAAGTGCCTTGCACTTTCAGGGTTAATAGGTGCTCCCGTAAATGCCTAAACAAAATGAAAAAAAAACCCCCGAGAATTTAATATATACATCATATGTGTATATAACGTACTACTAGACGCATCTTCTTGATAACTTCAATGCTCTTGGATTGATTAGCCCATGCCTACAAAAATATTGTGATTTACGAGATAGGATTTCTCTAGTAACTCTCCCACCTCTAAAAACATGGGAACGCACCATAGAAATGTGGCCTTGCTTTGATCCAAAAATTGTAGTAGCATATCAGGGGTCATGGGAACGACAGGCTCTTTAGGACTAGGGATTGAACGAATCATGCCGGAACGCTTTGGTTTTGCTATCAGCAAATTTCAAAAACTGGGGTGGGAATATCCATTCACTCACCACAGGCCATTCAGTAGTCATGAGACCCATACCGTCTAGTTAATAGTCAGAGATCATGCACATTGCATAGAAATGAGACAGAATATTGACGGAAAACCGGTGTAGCATGAACAGACATGACATCCTGATCAGTGAAACTCCAAACACTGTTCTCTTGTTTCAGAAAAGAAAAAGTAAGCCAAAATATTCAATTATCCATTATAAAAAAAAAGAGGTATTCTAACCGAGATAAAACGAATCATACCACATACGACGCTGAGAGACGAATCTTATCTTCGGAAATGCAGTGGAACCTGACTCAGAAATAAACCTTAACAAGTATAAGTACATTAAAAGCGATATCTCACCTGATGAATGGTAAAGAACACAAAAGGAGTCAGGATCCACGGGAGTGGTATCGTATGTATCGGGATAGTCAAAAGCAGGAGCAGGGTTTGGATAGAGTTCGTTGAAGGATGGGATTATTAAAATAGTAACACCCGCATCTTTGAACATCATGTTGACAGCTTGCTCTGCAATGGTCCTCATTGGTCCTTCAGTCACCCATATGTATTTACTATGGGTGGATGTGACCAAGTGCGCAACCGCTGCCGGGGAGTTTCTCGGGGAGAGAGGAAAGGGGAGTGTGGGACGACCGGAAATTGAGTGTGAAAGACGCATATGAGCATATAACACCGTGGTATAACTAATAACATCTGAATGTATACCAAATGCATCAGAAAAAAGAATCAATGGTTCATTGAAAGACAACCAGCTAACCCATGGTAGCCAGGATGATCACAACGAGCTGCTCTTGACTCGGACTACCCGCCTTAGTTTATCCTTGATCAAGTCTATGGTTCGTAGAATTCCTTCACCCAATTCCTTCCATGTCATATATCCCTTACGTTCCATGTCAATACACGTTATTCAAAACTCGTGAAGAGACATTCACCATCTTACCCTTATCTTCGGTCTCTGGATAGATAAAGGCTTTCTTGTCACCATTATGAATCCGATGGTAGTCATAACACTGGTCGACTGAGAGAGATAGCTCTTTGGGGGGTGGTTTGAATGCTTGCATTATCTTGTTGTCACTACTTTTAATGAAGGTTATACCTCGTCTGGTATATCGACGGCGCAATAAAGAAATTGAGAACCACGAGGTGATGCACAGGTTTGTTAGGAAGTATCTGAATAGCGTTCATACCGCGGAGACAAAGGACATCATGCATCAATAGCGGTGCTTCGCGCCACCATGGTGCGGATTTATCCATACAGATCTGGTTCACTACTACAAACGGGGTTGGGCAACCGGATGCAGGAGACTATTACTTAATAAGGGCTCGGGGATATCATGCCGCCTTGTAGTAACCGTTACCTCATTTAGTTCTCATCCCCGGTTACTGAACTCGAACTCGAACTATCTGAGATGATGCTCCTTTAGCGCTTTAGCAATAACCATGATACTCGTAGGGTAGCCCACCTTATTTCACAATCACACCCACTATCACGGATACAATGTATGCCACATCACTGTAAGGCGGATGAGAAAGAGAGGAACGTGGAATTTCCAGTTTATTTCACATTGTCCAAGAAAATAGGTTTACATATGGTGCACCTCCTTTATATATATCCCTTGTCAGATAAGTATTTGGCTATGATTTCTACAGATTGTGCGACGTCGGTTTGGTCCGTACGAATGTGAATTTCAGGATTTTCAGGTTCTTCATAAGGAGCAGAAATACCAGTGAAATCTATGAAAAGATAGTGTTGGATTGCTAAAGAGTCTAAACACTGGGATTAAAGCCTACCTTTAATTTCACCTGCCCTAGCTTTTTTGTATAAACCTTTGGGATCTCTTTCTTCTGCGACACTCAAAGGTACATCTATAAAAACTTCTATGAATGGAATATTATCTTTGCCATTTAAACCCCGGACAAGATCCCGATCAGCACGATAAGGAGATATAAAAGCGGTGATCGTTATAGCCGATGCATCAGCGAATAACTTTGAGACCTGCAAATAAAAATAAAAATAATTCGTTTCTTCATTCAAGCAAAAAGGACATGTACATACTTCTCCTATTCGCCTGATATTCTCGGCTCTGTCCTTTTCGCTGAACCCAAGGTCCTTATTTAAACCAAAACGAATGTTGTCTCCATCTAGTCGGTAAACAAACCGCTTTTGATGAAGTAAATGCTGCTCAAGAGCACAAGCGATGGTACTCTAGATTCGAGGTGATTTTTTAGGTGAACTCAAAAAAAGTAAATTCAGATATACTTTGCCACTGGCACTCAAGCCTGTTAACCAGATCGTAATGCCTTTTTGACCAAGTAATTGTGCTCGTTCTTGTTGTGTAACCGATCCTGCCTTGGTTCATCCAGCATTTCTTAACCCGTAAATTAGATAACGGATTCTTACCGGAATGGAAAGTGATGTTTGTGGCCATCGTTGCAGATTTAGAACAACTGCGGACTAGTTTTGTTCTGACAATGGTAAATTTGCCAAATAGTGACAACGTCTTGAACTTAGGAAACGCGAGAAACGTCTTTGTTAAAGCTACGTCAACGTCACGGTAGCGCCGGATTTAAGATGTATCCTTTTGCCTACCCCATTACAAATATGGTTCTAATAGTATCGATGATAAATAACATGTATTTTTGAGGAGACACATATTAACTGAGTGTATAGACCCCTTGAAGACGTCATGCCTTGAAAGGTGGGACCGCATAAAACTAATAATACAACGAGAACGACAACCGCACAAGAAACAACAAAACTACGATTACGCTTTCGCCTATTAACAAGTCAGTAATAAGCATCAAGTATAACAAAAAAATCAAGAGCAACTCACTCCTGCATTTCCAAATCTTTCTGCTCTCTTTTTGCGTTTCTCTTCTTCTTCTTTGTCGACGGGCGCAGGAGATCGGCCACGTTTTTGACGGGCTTGAGTAACAGGCGCACCGAATCGTGCGGCACGAGCCTCCAATTTACTAGTCTCCTTAAACATAGGTTCAGATATAAATAGAGGCGGGCGACAGTCTAAGTGATTCCTACCTTAACTGCTGTTTGAGGGGAAACTTGGGAAGCCTTCGCCGTCGATACAATCTTTTGTTTTGGTTCTACGAGCGGAACACCGAAACGTTCAGCACGTTTCTTTCGTTTGTCTAATTCATCGTCTGCTTGAGGGACCTTTGGCTCTGTAGTTTTAGTTGAGGGTTCCGTAACAACTGGTTTCTCAGCTGGCATTGCGGTCTAGATCAATTATGAGAATAAAATGATAAAGAAAATAAAAGAAAGTAAACAGAACAACACTTACAGCCGCTGAAGCTGGTTTAGCAGGTACCGATACGTCGGATTTTACGGGTGCAGGCTTAGCTGTAGTTGACTCAGTGGTCGAATCCCAGTCAAATCTAAGGGGAGATCAAGAAATATTCCTCTAAGAGTATATGGACGCGTTTTTACTGTTCAGGTGGGGCTAGCTACACATGACAAATGAGTGAACCAAGCAAGTTACAGATGGATAGCTTGTGTAATATACCAAATCGTTATCGACATGACTATTAGACGGCTGGGGAGCTAATTGTTGTTTTTCGGATGTTCCGTTTGATGAAATTTGTTTATTGAAAATTTCGACAGCGGCGGGAGTTGCGAGGATTTTGGCGACAAGATCAGTCTTGTTTATTCTGGCTGGAAGAGTGACCGACGCCTTTTGAAGGATTTCTCTAAGATCAGCAGCCTTTAATTGCTTCCTTAAAAAAATACAGGACAACTGAGTCAAATTATAAAAGAAAATAACACGTGAAAAACGAACAGCTTTGCCTCTGTACCTGTACTCATTCTTTCGAAAGATACGACTGTTAATCTGCGCGGAGTTGGAATAGAAACGCGAATGTCACGTTGATGTCACGTGAGATGTCTTGCGGGAAGATTACAAGGCGCGCCCGAAGATTCTCGAATGGTGGTGGTACTATTAGGTAATGGCGCGTAAACAACCACGACTCAGGCCTCAGATATAAATCCTAGTTTCGTGGTCCCGTGTCTATTTTTCTCCGTAAATTCTTATGACGACTTGGCTCTATTACCCCTATTCTCATCCGTGGATGCCAACGCTGAAGCGCAAATGTTCTGATGATGAATTCGAACGTGATTCACCATCACCTCCCTCATCGCAGTTCTCTCCACGCACACATCACCATCTCCCAAAGCGACGTCGATACGACTTGTCTCGAAACCTATCACGTTTATCGTTGTTTGAACGTGTATATCCTTACACTCCTATTGTAGAAGAGCCTCAGAGTCAACAGGAGCATTCAGAACAGTTTTCAACAACCAACTCATCGACGACAACGCAAGGATGGGACGTCCAAGAAATGCCTGTTAATATGGATGCTGATGACGAACGGCCCATTATTGAGGAGCCTGTTGAGCCTGAGAAGCCAGCATCAGTCAGCCCTATTCGCGAAGTTCGCATGCGGGGTTCCTCATCGTATGAGCCCGAAAAAGATAGTATGTATTTTTTCCTAGTATTTCAATGGGTTTCATTTTCTGACGAACTTAATTTCAAAGGAATTATTATCACCGATCTTGATAGTTCCGAAAGTGAATCTGAACTAGACGATTCAAATAACTCCATCACCCTTTCATCAACTGTTGCCGCCCAATTAAACGCTGCGAAGCGTATCTCGCTTTTCAAATCAATACCTATCCCGCACCAGTCAGATACTTCTAAAGCCGTCGTGTTGTATAAACCTTCTCTATGGACCACTTCTCATTCGCAGAAGTTCAATGACACACGCGACCAGATACATTCACCGAAAGACGAGGATGCTATGGAAATTGAATGATAGTGACTCGCCGGAAAATTATTTGGCATTAATATTGGCACTACATATTTGCATATCTTAACATTTGTATTTGTAATGGAGTATTGCAATGAGTAAAATTCAAATCCTAGAGTATTTTGGTGGTTATTGGCGCGTAGGGAGAAATGCAGGTTTTCATTACGTCATGGAATTCGACTAACTTGGATCTCCCATTCTTTTTTTACCCTTCAATTATTTCCTTGGTTTCTTATGCAGTAAACATACGCTGCTCTACCCGATTTATGGCTATGCGCAAGAGCTCAACGACTAACCCCCAGCATTACAAAGCATATACTCTAAGGGAAAACAAGCTATGTGTTATATTTCTACAGAGCGAATGGTATTTTTCATACATCCCATTAGTTATGGGGTATACAAAGCAAATCCAACGAAAACCATCATAACAAAACGACAAAGACAGGGACAAGAGACAAGAGAGCCGTATAATCGCGTGAGGGCATACATAATAATGAGAGATCATCAAGGAAACACAAGGAAGCAGGTGGTTTAAGTAATAAAAAGATTCAAAGAAAACTAAAACCGGGAGGGTAAATGAATGACGAGAAAGAACACAGCAGATAAAATAAGAGGAATCGGAAAACGGCAGTGGGGCATTTACAGAGTATTGTTCGTCGTTGCACTGCTAGCCAGATTGAGGAACTGTTGCACATTGCCAGTCGAAGAATAATTATCTTGTGCGAGTCCCGACGACGGTTCAGCAAAGGTGCGAAAATCCACTTTAGAGCTGTTACCATTCGCACTGCCGTTATTAGCTAACCCACCAGTTATGGGTGGGAAGGTCGCGGAACCAGTTAGATTATTATTTGAGGACGAGGAAGGATTAGAGGGTTCAACGGGAGTGCTGGAGGGTGGCGCATTAACAGACTCGGATGACGCTTTAAGGGCTTTCCTCTCTTCCGCTGAAGGGTTGGGATTAAGTTGAGTCGCATTAGGATCAGCAGACTCGTTTGCCTTTTGCTGCGCGGCGATCTCCTCTGCTGTGAGGAAACGACCGCCAGGACCACGCGGTCGACGCATTGCGTGTCTGTGACGAGATTCGTGCAAGTATGGCTAAAAGAAGAAATTAATATCAGCCGGCGTGTTTATTTATATATAAAGGTTCTAATATACTTTGCGTTGTTTCGATAAACGATGGAGTTCTTCTAAACGTGCTCGAGCGATACGCCTCTTTAAAATGCGATTATATTGTTTTGCATTAACATACAATGGCTCTTCGTCCAACGGTTGTTCGGTCTCCATTCCCGCGCGAGCGATACGTTCTGATGACCCTTCGGCATCTGGGCCGTGACTGTTATTCCCGTTCTGATAGTCATCTACGTCGTCTTCGGCAGAGGTATGTGATGGACCTGGAGTGTTATCTCTAAGGTCAGATGGTACACGAGGAATAGGATACGATGACCGATGAGCAAGATGGGAATGAGGGTGGGGATGATGGGGATGATGGGGTGGTAAAGTCGGATCTGGGAGATATCGTTGTGGCTGAGGAAAAGGTATATGAGTTCGAGAATAAGCCGAATGATGTTCTTCGAGCTGGATTTGAGACGAAGGTGGGGCACCGGGCTGGGATCTGCGTGTCAAAGATGGGGGTTGCTGGGCTGGATGGGGTGAGTTGATTAGACTGCTGACGTTGTGCATCTGGGATTGGTGCAACTTGCCTGCGAGGAGGAAGTCACCATGACCCTGAATAGGATATGGCCGGGACAAGGGCGGAGACCACAATTGGTTTCGATCGAGTGAGTTGTCCATGATAAGTGCTTAAAACGTGTGTAAAGTTTTAAAATTGTCGGAGTTCAGTTCAATAATATGGTCACGTGATATTTACTCGTCGAGCGGTAGCAGCTATTCTGAATCCACATGGATGTACAGCGTGCTAAGTAGAGCATATTAGATTATATATATATATATGTCTAATATTCTCATAATATTTTATATTCTCACCTGATAATATTCCTGTATTTCAGCACCTTCCATAACAAGTGCATCGCCGTGACGTAGAGTCAACTCAATAATAACGGGAGGCGTCTTTCGCCCTTCTTTCATCTGTCCATCAGTTGGCATCCATTTGCTGGGAACAGGCCGAAATTTCATAATGGCGGGAGAGCCTAAACTTAATGATGCAACAATTGGACCCAAGTCCTTCTCTCCGTCACTATGATCTAAGAAGTTCAAAAGTCCAAAACCCAAAAAAAAGAAAAAACACGGGCTATGTTCGTACATTCCATTTTCTGTTCTTCCATATAAGCCGCGGACAAAACTTCATTAAAATCTGGGTTGTAATTTAGAGCAAGCGTCGCTCGGGTTCGGATATAATCAAGGGCTTCGGTTACTGATTGGTATTTGTTCAACTCCACTTCAGGCAAAATCAGCCATATACTAGTTTTGCATAATTGCAAAATTCGTACCGGTATTATTCGTTCCACCAACGTACTGTCAACTATGTTGTCAGAAGACCGAAAGGAGTCTAAATATGATATGATTGATCACCGCATATGGTTCTCCGGCTACCGGTTCTCCATCTTCAGCTACCCTGAGGCTAATCTAGGAAAAACTTACAATTTTGCGAGAAATAATGCGAAAGCATTCGCCCTTTTACTAATTCAGTTAAAACATCTAGTGTCAAATACGGTACAGAGGATATTCAATAATAAGCGTACGTTTGTGCTGCGGATTATAATAATAATTCCTTCTGCATTAGACAGATAGAAGAAGCGAAGCGTGTAATTCTATCACTCACGGTTTTCATACTGTATCTCCGGAAGAACATCTCATCATTGGACGCATCCACTTGATACTGTCGAAAAATTCGATTTGCGGTTTGGAGTGACTTCTGACTCGCTTTAATAACGTGTATCCTACCCCTGATTTGAAAAAAAAAAAACGCAGTCTATACGTTTAAGCACCTCACTTCATCTTTTTTTGGGATACTTACCGATTAAATGGCAAAACAAACGTATGGCATCTATATGGATCAGAAGTATCACCCAGCATTAAGAAATTTTCTCCGATTCCGGCGCTCGGGTCAATCAAGATTTTCATCCTGACATTACCTAGACTAGGAGGTACTTGAATCGTGGCTTTGATAAAAAGGATGTGCTGTCATAACACCGTGTCAGGTGTTCTATCAACTTTTCTTGGCATTGAGTAATTACCATGCAACTACTGCACTTCCAATAGGTCCAAAACTCCCTGCATATCGATGTAAACGGATAAATCTGGTGCATAGACGCGGTGACTTCAGAAACTGACCTGCATGACAATTTCCCACATTTCTCGCACCAAAATCCCTTCCAGAAATGTCGGGAAGTAGCCAATTGAGGCTTTTCAGTGTTGTCGGCAAGTATAATCGGTCGAACAGGTGGTTGAGGCCGAATGTCGAGTGTAATACCTTTTAATGACGATGGATCTTCTCTTGGGACCAGGAAATCAAGGTTGTATCCTTCGTTTGTAACATTACTTTTGTCCAAGAGCTGAAAGAATGCACGGCAGCGCGAATGAGTGCATACCCAACCGTAACGGAATATATGACGACTAGATTCGTTGCAAGACGTGCAAGTCCGCGAAGGAAGGGGTGTATCGGGAATTTTTGGTCTTCATAATGTAATTGGTTCGCTATATTGAAAAAAGACTCACGAAACCTACCTTTTGCTTGTGTTTTCTTCGAGCCACCAAGGTGAGCCTTGAGCCTCAATCCACCGGAACAAGAACTTCCATCGGACGCAATACCCTCTTGGATTGCTCGTTGAAGGCTCCGGTTCTTCTAAATTGTCACTCAAGTTTATATGAATACCAGGTAGCAAAGAAAAATACACGAACCCCAAGCGTCCAATATATGATAATAGCCAAGGACAACATAATTCTTCTCTCCTAATGAAAAAGGGAACAACTTGTACCCACTACCTGCTACCACAGCAATGGGTTGGCTTGCCTTCCAAGACGATATGAGCGCGGCGCAAGAAGCGCTATCTGAAGCCTGATCTTCGACAAGAGACGTGCGCCCAGTCAGCCTGTCCATAGCCGAATGCCCTCCTCTAGTGCGAATTAAGCAATTAGAACAATCATTCTGAAGGTTTACTTAACAGACCCATGGGAAATTATATACCGGCCATCTGAGTGCCAGATATCGTATCTAAACGCAGACATTTTGAGCACCGTGAGTTTCTCCAAAGCGAGTGATATTTACCTGGCAGGATAACCATCGAGCAGATATCCTTCCGCTCGGCGTTTGTGAGTATAGACACCACCCTGATACGCACGAAAATAGCTTAGAGACTCGCATAATTCTTGACGTGACTGTTTTGAGAGATAATATACCAATCAAATCAAATCGATGAATGAAACAAACTTACATGGGCCCATACAGGTGGTTGATTCGGCAACTCGGGTTTCTGTAGTCGAATATCCGGACATAATGACTCCCCTAGCAGGGGTGGAAAATCCACCGTTTGAGACTTCGGAACTCTCCAACTATGGGTATCATTTGACCCAGAAATACGTGAGCCATTCGAATAATTTGTTTCATCGTGCGGAAGAGCCCAAGGAGGAGGTACTTCAATTGGTGGGACGTCGATATTCGAGGTATAATGTGATCCTGCTTGGTGGTCATATTGATATTGAGAAGGACTGACAGACCTGGGCATCTGGTCCGGTGTCAAAAGATCGATTGTGAACTCGTCGTTTTGTTTTTCCGATGACTCCCGTTGGTCGAAATATAGTGAGGCTAACATTGAAGACTCTTTTGCGTATTCTGGAGTCGTTGGTGTTGAAAGAAGAGCGGTGCTAGAAGATGAACATGCAACCGCAGTCAGCGATGAAACACCTGTCGTACTATCCGAAGTATTGGGATTAGTATCGGATGTAAAACTTGGTATCGTGGTTCTGCTTTTCCAAGACCCCCCGTGTTCAACTTTATTTGGGGGCTTGGTTCGGATTACGGCCGTGATTTCGCCCTTTATCTCGACGTTCTTGCCTTTGCCTTTGCCTTTTTTTTTGCCTCTTCTTTTACGCTTAGCTTTGCCATTTTTTTTAACAGACGGCTTCGGTGCCTTCAAAGGCTCAGAGTTGACCTCACCCTCGCGATTAGTGGGTTCAAGAGTCGTATTGAAAGGACTGTTAGTGTCAATAACAACCTCTTCATTCTGCTCTGGTGGACGCAGCGGGCCGTCCATCCCCATTTCACCTCTTTCATTAAAAGCACCATTAAACGTGATGGAGTCATTGGAGATTTTGACATCTTTTAGGGGATCATGCAGATCAATCGAATATTGCTCGTGGATTCTCCCCAAGGCTTTATGCGCTGCGCTGCGAGATGGACGTCGTTCAGCCATTGATCGATAGTATAGACCATGAATGTTCTCCATGCTGCTTCCAGGACCTGAAAGACTCTTGACATCAGACTGAGAAATAAAACTGACCGCGCTCTGTCTCCCTTTCTTCCGCTTCATGTTTCCAGATAGTTCAGCAACCATATTGATAGATGCTTCGCTTGTAATCAGAGATGGTGCCATTGTAACGGGTTCAGGTATCGAGGAACTGGAGCTTTTTGGAACGGAAGCCATTTGTTGTTGATTCAAAGATGTCATCTCAGGTAGTAATGTACCACTTATTGCTTGAACCGATGGGTTGCTTTTACTGGTAACATCGATAGGAGAGATACTACGCCTCTTCTGAGGAGGTTCGCACTCTGAATCGGGATTGTAGGCACCTGAGGCGAGCTTTCTCTTCGCTTGAGATAGCAAGGGTATTTCAGCCTCCTTAGCTAGTTGAACATAAATGCCACTGTCTTTTGTCAATAGATCGTTGGCAAGCAAAGTACTTCCTGCAGATCCGCCTTGAACAAGAAAGGAAGGCATTTCCCTTTTTGACGACAAACCTTCGGTTATTAGATGATTGACCGGCGACGTTCCCTTCTTGTTTCTTTTGGTAAAACCTCTTTGTAAAGCGTCAGCTTTGGGTTTCTTTGAACGTAAAGATCGTCCCCGACGTTTATTATTGAGTGAGTTTGTGGTGGACTCGCATTCGTCAAGTTCGTCCAAGTCCGTAAGAGGACTGAGCGACCTATTCCTGTCCAAATACTTGATAGGAATGGATTTGGTATCAGAAAGACTTGCTGTGTTATTAGGAAAGGAGTGGTTTTCAATCACGTCGAACTTTCCAAGTGGGGTCATAAAGCCATTGGCGGGAAAGTCGATAAATTCGAGAACGATATCACTAAATTTGAAACCGTTCGGCAAACTGGGTAAGTTCAATCCTGATCGAAAAATACTGTATATTTCAATCGCCTCCGTTTCTTTGTTTTCCAGCAAATACCAAGAAGTATCGATAAATAAGGCGAATGGATCGGCTCCTACAGAGGGAGGTCGACCAGTAGTAGCCTGAGGGCTGGTTTGGCCCTGCTTATAGGTTAAGGCGTTAGATATCCATTTCTCTATCCATTCTTTCTGTATGGAATTCTTTTTATAACAAAAGACTCTCGGGTATTGAGATCACTCACATCTGGATTTCTTTTACAACGTGTACGAACGGAGGTAGCCCATGCTAATTTGGCATCTTCATCCTCAAGTTCGCTGCGATTCCTCGATAACAAATTGCTATATAAAGCAGCATATCCAGCCACTTGGTGAAACTGGTCGATATTAGCACATTGGTAAGGCGAGATGGACATGGAATTATAGCAGTGGGAAGGAACGTTAACGATCGGCTGGGAGTCGGCGGGCCAGTCGCCAGCAATCATCAGACATTAAATTTGTATACCAGTCACCAGTAGCGGCGATTAGGAATTGGTTGTTTCTCAAGGAGGCAAGATAAGGACAAGTGTATCACGTCTTCTACAGGAATATTTTATTACTAGATCTAGGGAAAGCTAATTGCTCATTTTTGTCCGATAGCATGTTGTAGTGCTTCATAGACGTCTACTTCAATACGCGCCTCCATTTTATCCTCCTCAGTGCCGTTACCAGCAACGACACGTTGAGCTTCGGCCAAGTTGGAGCGAATTGTCTATTATATAATGAATTTATTCTTTTCAACACGATAAGACAGGTTGACGAACCTCGGGAGAGAATGCATCTAGTTCAGCGGCTTCAACTGCATTGATGGTTAGTTTATTGTTGGGGTGGACTGTAGCGAACCCGGAACTGACTGTAAAATTATAATTTACAATTGTTACAATTAAGAAGAAAAAGAATACAAACTAAACCACTTCTTGACAGCGTTCCCGGCTTCAATAACCTCAACCAAACCTGGGCGAAGTGCTTCTACTGAAGGTACATGGTTGGCCAAGATACCCATGTCACCGGTTGCAGCGGGTACATTTACTTGTGAAACGTCTGTTGAATTGTATAGAACCTAATTTCGAAAATAAATATCAAGTAGAAAGTTAAGCACTTTCCGTGTCGAAGTTACCTTGTGCGGAAGGACTAAAGACAGATTAATCTTGTCATTGGCCTCGGCATAACCACGACGACCCAGTGTGAATTTATTGGCAACTATCCGTCGGGATGTATTGCTTGCGAATCGTAAAGCAGTCATTGAGAAAGGTAATGAAGACGAAAACTAAGGAGGGACCCACAAGCGTCAATTGCTTCCTCAAAATCACCTTTAACCATGACGTCCACAATATGTACACAATGCAAACAGCCCCTTGCTCTTGACACTTCTCTTGTAGATTTGGCACCTTCAGCGTACGACATGATGGCAAGCTCCTTGCCACAGACTTTGCATCAACATTACCCTTCAGAAAAGGAGAAACTTCAACAGCTTGTTGTACCTAATTCGCTTAAAACTGTCTGGCAAAATGCAGCGTTATCGTCTCCAAGTACATTTTCTCAAAAGTCACAGGACAAACGTCGTGAACCAGGGATAACAATTCCTGGAGAATCATTTGTGTTGCTTCAAGACAGCGTCGTACAGAATATTCCAACGCAATCTTTGCCTTCTACGCCATTTAAGCCACAAAGAACTTCTTTATCTATTGCTAAGAATATTGCTCCTGCTATTCCCTCAAATAAGCGACTTTCTACCGAATCTCCTCAGTCGTTACAACCACCACCACCCCAATCTCCAGCTCTAGCTCCTATGCCCTCAGTTACAGTCTCTCCCCTTTCCCACCACCTGGAGTCTACAGCCCGTCTTTTCAAATTACTCTCTAGTAGGACCGATTTAGATCACCCTCTTTGTGCCGAATGTACACATTCTGTCATTTCAATGTTGAACCGACAACTGGAAGAGACAAAGAAAGAGCGTGACGGATACCAAGCCTTTGAGAAAGAGATCAGGAAGGAAAAGGAGCGGGAGGAACGCAGAGCTGATATTTTTGCAATGAAAGACAAACTGAAAGAGGAGGAACGAAAAGTCATGGAAGAACTCAAAGCTGCCGAGGCGGAAAGGGCAAGGTTAGACGAAGAAGTTCGTGCACTTGAACGTGAGGAACGTCAATTGGAGGAAGAAGAGGCAGAGTGAGTATTGGATGTGTCCGTTCTCCTCCCGATTCATGCATGTTAATATTGACTCAGTTTCTGGCGACTACATAATCAAAGTCTTTTAATTTCTGCAGAACAAACTGCACAAGTACGCTCGCTCCGAGCGGCCATCGCAGCCGATACGCAGACACTTGACAAACTGCAACGCACTAATGTATATTATGATGCATTCTGTATCGGTAACGTTGGTATATTCGGAACAATCAATGGGCTTAGATTGGGTAGAGCTAGTGGAATCGCTGTATGTATTAAGGCAATAGCTAACTACGTATCTTCGACGATTAACCCATCCATCTATATAGATCGATTGGTCCGAGGTAAATGCAGCGTGGGGACAATGTACATTATTACTGCATACTTTGGCTAAGAAGTTTGAGTACACTTTTGAAAAGTCAGTATTGCTTACCACCTTTGATCAAACTCGTTGACCCTTCCTAGTTACAAACCAATACCTATGGGGTCTTTCTCAAAGATAGAAAAAATATCAGGAACTGACAGAGCTATTTATGAACTATACGGATCGGGTGACCTACATATTGGACGAATATTACACAACAGAAGGTTCGATTTAGGAATGGTGGCATACCTTGACTGTCTCCGACAGTTGATCGAGCATGCTCAACTACAATACCCGAAAGTAGATTTTCCACACACGTAGGCATAAAAAATCCAATACTTAACTGAAGCTTTTTAACATTTAGTGTAGGATTCTCAAAGACAAAATTGGGGATGTCTCTATTAAATTACAGTTTAATCAAGAAGAAAGTTGGACACGAGCTTTACGACATGTACTATTCACACTCAAATTGTTGTTAAAACTGGTTACGAGCAACAACCCGGGCTAGTTACCAAACGTATGGAATGTACTCAAACCACAGAGTTGTCACTATTGTTCATCCCCCTTTCGGAACAGAAAGTATATAGCAACCCCTTCGCGTCCCTATATGGTTAGTGGTTTTAGTACGTAAAACTACCTTGCCCACATACATTCATGTTCCTCTAAAGCAGTATATTCTAACAAATTACGTCGAATATTTCTTGCATTTGTACGGACTCATGCATACCCACATCATGATCTCCTTGTATCAAAGGTGTACGTCCACCTCTGAGTCTCGGCTGACAAGAACAATACCAAGTAGGGAGCTTTTGTATTCTATGATCACTGGAATAAAATAAAGGACGTTCTATTTGTATTTCAAGCCCCTCTAAAATTGACAATAATCCTAATAATCCAAGTGAAACGAGTTAAGTATGTTGATACATAAATTTTGCGTGCATAATGGGTTCGGATTCTTCTTTCGTCTGGATTGAAAAATATAATGTGTGGATATGTCTCACAACCCGTTTATCCGTTCGATATGGTATGGAGGAAGGAAATCGGGCGCCTGACGATCACCACGTTCTCTGTTGAAAAAATCATTCGTCAATAGGCCGTACAGCATGAAGTTAAACAACGATGATAGCGCACACTTCGTCGATCGCCTTCAGTAAATCATAGTTTATCTCTTCACTAATTACCGAATCGAACTTATAACCAGGATGCGCTCGTACAAAATTGCGAATCCAAGTAGCAGCCGTAATCAAGGTGCCTACAGAATAGAAAAACCACGACTATATGAATGATCCGTAATTGATAATAGCCACATCATCTACTCACCATCTGCCCGGCGTTTAATCAAATCCAAATACCTCCCGATCCGATCCTTAACCTGTGTTTCTACATCTAGAGAATTGACGTAGGCGTTTACTACACCCATTAAACCGGGATAGCCATCCTGTATAAGGAATGGATACGTAAGAAAATCATAACAGTAGAATTGTTAAGGAGACCTCCCTTTCCATTAATAATTTCATTAATTGATATCTCTTGGTATTCGTCTTCAACAGGAGGCCGTTCCAGTAATGGTGGGGGTTCCACATCGGGAAAACAATTCCGGAGAATATTGTCTCTATGGCTGGGTAAAGATCTTTCACTGCATGGCGGCGAGGGACTACTGTCATTCGCGCTCGCACTTCCATTAGTGCCATTGACAGACGGTGTTGCGGTGTTTAGGGAACCATTACAACCGCATGGTGCAGACGATGTCACAGGGTCGGTATATGGAAACTCAATAGTACGACCAGGCGCAAGGATATCCTTCCTGAAATAAAACTTCTGTTGATTAACAGCATCGCGCTTCTGTGCCCTGTCCATGTTTATATCCACCTGTATGATTTGATATAAGAGAAATTCGATATGAAGAACTAAGTCTCGCTTTAAACGTTACCTTTGAAATGGGTATATAGAAGTTCAAGCCGAGACTCAAGATCGCTCGGGATAATAAAACGATAAACATTGAGAATGCGGCGTTCTCAAAATCAGTGATTTGAACTTCCATACTTCTGAACTCGACACGCCATCCAATAGACGACTTAGGCGGCGGTGGCTTGAATCGTAGGGTTTGCCAATTGGTGGATTGTAAATTCTTTTCATGATTATTTGATGGTGTCAATAAAGGCAAGGCAAGAAGCATAAGAGGAATTTACCTCGAAGTGGTCGGAACTGATGGTGTCGTCTTGGTCTATCATCTCAGTGAAAACGACCAGTGGATCTCGGATGAATAAATGGGCGATATGTTTTGCCAGTAGATCGTCGATGCCTGAAAGATCATTGAAAAATAATGAATGAACAATATGAATCTAGATACGGTACCATGGTTACACAATCTATCGTAAATGGCTGGATCATAAGGGAGGGGATTATCATTATACTCCCGTCTGTTTCTCCAGTCAACGGATATGTAGGAATCGACACTGTCATATCGAGACTTGGAAATCCGGAATTTATTTTCTTCTAGTGGCTTATATCGGGTGTTTTAGAAAGCTGGAGAGAACTGATCGAATGATTATCATCGCACCTTCAATCCCCTTTCCTCTTCAGTTCGGTCGTCTACGCTCCCGGCAATTACGTTCCAACGACAATCGACATCTGCCAGGTATCCCCTCCAAGCAGGGCTTGCAGCTGTTAAAGCTAACTGGGAAAGAAAGTAGTATGAAATTAACGAAACTGGCGGACATTACGGTTACGCATACCATGATGGGACCAATCGGGATGAGAGCATCATAAACACGTCTAGCTTCGGTAACATTACAAGCCTGGAAGGTTAGCTGAAGACAGCAACAACCCATTCCGAAGCCCATGGCATCCATGTAAATATGGTCGACCAATGCTGCACCATTTTTAGCCTCTGTGCGATCCAGACACCGAGTGAATACAGATCATCAAAAGTAGATGGACAACAGACCCTCATCTTCTAGATATACCCTTCGATCCCAAGGAATGGTAGGATCAATGAATGGTTTGGGCGTTTTGGTATCAAAAAATATAGGTAAGTTGATGGCTACTTTTGAACCTCTTCGTTCGCGGATGTTAGCTGTGAGGGTTCTGGGTGTGTGTTAGAACCAGGAACTGGATATCGAAAAGAAGGAGACAAAACTGACGGAAAGCGAGCATGTGGGTTGGTTATTTCTTGGGGAAGAAAGAGACTGTGACTGGCCACTGCGTTGCGGGGATCATAGTAAGGTTCTGTGAAAATTCCGGGTGCACCCAAACGGGGGAAGGAGGTTACGGTTAAAGGTATTTCGTGGGGTTTTAGATATCTTCTGGCCAGTTTTCGCCTTTTGTAATCAGGATGAATAAAACTAAGGGCAGGTATACCAGTAGGTAACAAACCGATATCTCATATTCCCTTCAACGGAAAGAAGGTCTTGTAACGAGCCGGTGTAAGGTGCACCAGGGGTGGATTCCAGCATATATCGACCATACTCTGGATGGAACAGAGGAACGGCGTTACTAGGGAAATACCTAATTAATACAAAATAAACATTTAAATTAATTATATGCCCACAATTCCGCTGGGACGTCGTTTGAGGCCTCGAGGTCGGCGACGACATTGGCTAACTTTTGTAGGATTTCTGACTGACGAAGAGAAAGACGGGCTGTCTTTGTTTCGTCATCAAAACAGACGACCATGTATTCGACCTAGGATATCATTATTTTAAGAAAGGAAGTGATGGTTTTTGTCTGATAAGTGTCGTTCACCTCATCACCCCACAGAAGCTCGTCTCCTTGACGGTTTTTGAGCCTGTCCCAAATATGGAGAAACTGAGTGATGCCATGAGACCGAACATGGTCTGCGTACTTCCTTCCTTCAATCCATGGCAAAGGTGTACCCAACGATAGCAATCCCATCGCTGAATTGCGTCAGCGGAGAAAATCAGATGCGGATTGGCTTTTAAATCACAGATATCGTCCCTAGTTAAACCTGATTTGTAAGATCCCGGTCCCCACCGCCGCCCCAAGTACGTACACATGTGCTGGCACCAAACGATCTACAAATTAGATTTCTCTTGCTGAGCAATCTTTCCGAAGTCTTAGGGGTTGGAACGAGCTTGGTAATATGAATGCCGTTAGAGCATTACCAAGACTGGATTGCAAATTGTATCCACAACGGCTTGGCCTGTAATTAAAGCTTTCGTCCCCGGGACTAGTTTATGCGTATCTTCCCCTCCATACTCACTTACGTTTTATATGCTGTTCTATACATACTTGCAGTGTATTCGGTGCGTGCGAAATATATACTCAATGGGTGATCCGTCCCTCTTGCCGAGGTCACTAATCTTTGCTAATGCTAGTCAGTATAGTCGAACAGCCAATCTATCTCGTCTTCGACACATATTGATGATCTCTCACCCTCGCACGCTCGAAACCTTTTTCCCACTATCTTTCGTACGGGGCAACCCATGTTGCCAGTTTCTTCTTCCCTGAAAACTTCGGTATGTTCTCCCAGTTCATGGTATCTTTGCAATGCTTTTTTGTTATACAATGTCTTTGATTGATTTTATTCCAGCTTTTTGGAACTAGACCCTAGGAATGGCAACATGAATTCCACACTCCATTTGGTGCCCCGGAAGATCAATGTTCACACTGAACGGCAAGCAAGCCCAAAAATTTCGTCCTAGTATTAATGCCTAATAATGTATCTCTCTTAGGGATATTATATTAGCTGTCATATTCGGTGTCGTTGGTTCAATCGCTATCCTTTTTCTAATATATTATGTTGGTCGGTATTATTTATTGCGTCAAAACCGTTTGTCATCCACAGACATGATTATCGAACAACCTATTGAAATTTCATCACCTTTGCCACCACAAAAGAGAGATTACTTAGTAACTGAACCTTTCGTTTCGTTTCAATTTTTTTTACTCATACGCTCCAGTCCTCACCGACGTCCCCTCCCAAGCCAGCCCCAAAATTACGGGAGATAACTGAAACGACAGCATTCGTATTGGATCATCCATACGCCCATCCATACACAGTTAGAGACGCTACAAGCATGCCAATGCCCCCGTCGACCATTGGAACTGCGTCCAATGCTGGCACACACCCTCCTGGACCAGTTAGTGTTCGGTCCATGCCGCATCCATATTCCTCTCGATCGCGTCAAGATCAACATCATCCAAATTTGGACCGCTTTCAACAGGTTAATACGACCAATGGTCAGACACATACTACAGCTCCAACCACAATTACCGATGAAAGTCAACAGTACGAATCATTTATGACACCTGACACGCCTCGTTCGCTTTCATTCAAAGAATTGAGCCTTTCCCTTACTTCTCCAGATACGATAGAAAGTGGACTTAACCCTGCAGCCACGAGGGAAACTGCAGTTCCATCTTCCTCAACTGAAAGGGACGACAGAACTGGAATAGCCCCTGCGCTCACAACCACGGCTGCAACGACAAGTACATCCAAAGTGACTTATCCGCCCTCGGCATATACACATGATACGATCCATTCAGAAGACACGCTTCCATCCATGTATTCTTATACATCCACGTCGGGTCCGATTCCGATCCAAGAACTCCATTTTACTCAAGCGTCTCCCCCGCAGTCTCGTAACCAAATTCGGTAATGAGCGGGAACTCTTAACTGTCCCGGTATATAATTGAATATATATATTTATATATATATAACTCTGATAAGTGAGAACGGATCGTGTGGGGTAACAATGAACAATCTGCCTTGCATGTTTTGTATCGGATGTTCCATTACGTAGCATCAGTATATTTATTTGCCTCGACTATTTTATTCATTATGATAAATTATCTTAATGCAAAGGTTCCGTGCTTCTGTATTCATCTTGGTTCTTAGTTCTTAGTCTCTATTCTAAATATATACCCAAAAATATAGAGTTTGTGATTTGTAAAAGAGGTTATGGGCTGCAGCCAACAATGTCAACTTATATATTCAGAAGTCCTTATGTAGCTTATCGAAACTTAAGATTTATATATGTATTACGATGTTTATTCCCCACCGAGCTAGTGATTAGTATTAACTTGAAATGGATGTATGAGTAGTATACGTATACGTATATGGTGCAAGGATAATCGGTAACCAATACAAAAGAATATGTTAGACTACATGTGAATCAAGCTTCGAATTCAAAAAAAAAAGATATCGGAATTGCGTTCAACATGTAACAAGCCTGATGAATGGACCGCTTTTAGCTGAATTCATTACAAGCTTCTGTCATTTTGAAGTTGAAAGCCCTCATGCACGTCATGCTCAGCTATCCCTGCAACTACACATATGTAAGACTTCAATGCAACCCACAACAGGGAGGTATAATAGATTATGATACGGTACATGTGTTCAGTTGTATACAAACTAATTATAACATTGACATATT
Organism: Clathrus columnatus; assembly: GCA_020884735.1. Lineage (NCBI taxonomy): Eukaryota > Fungi > Basidiomycota > Agaricomycetes > Phallales > Clathraceae > Clathrus > Clathrus columnatus. Next base: position 2,111,460 of record BPWL01000001.1, read on the forward strand.
CAGATATAAAAAAAAAGAAAGGGGCGGAGGCTGAAAGAGCAAATAAAAAAAGATTGGCAGTAAATAGAAAAATCAAACGAATGCTAATATGAGAATAAGACAACTAAATAAGAGAAAGATCACTGGATGCGCAGAGGAGGGTATGAGGATAAATGGGGAATCAGGAAATAGATAGAATAGATTTTTTAAAAAAAGGCCTATTCCTCTCAAGAATAGACGAATAAAAGGTCTAAAAAAGAGTGAGAGTTGTAAGGTAGAATCTATAGCTTCGCCTTTGGTACAATTGGAGTAGCCTCCAGATCCTTTTTCGCTCGTTCGCGTAGTTCACGTCTCAGAATCTTTCCAGAGGGACTCTTGGGTATCGAATCGCAGAATATGACACCCCCGGTCAAGCGTTTATATGGCGCTAATCGGGAAGCAACAAAATCTTTGATTGAGGTATCCGTCACTCCTTGTCGGTTCGGGACAATATAGGCACGGGGATATTCCTTTGCATCTCTGGTGATGTACGTCGTGTACGTTATGAGAATCCGGATTATTTTTTTTACCGAAAGGTTTCCACTCACATTGTGATACCAATCACAGCAGCATCTGCGACGTCCTCCGACTTGAGTAACAGATCTTCTAGTTCGGCCGGTGCGACTTGATACCCGTTTACTTTGATTAGTTCCTAAGTCAAAAATAGGACTGAGAAGGGTACACTCCTTGTTTGTCAAAAACATACCTTCTCTCGGTCAACAATGTAGAAAACGCCATTAGGTTCTATGTACCCAACATCTCCAGTGCGGCACCATCCATCTGGGGTAATGGTTTTTGCAGTTGCTTCAGGGTTTCGCCAGTACCCGTTAAAGATGTTCGGGCCCCTGATCCAGAATTCACCTGGCTCTTTGTAACCAACTGATTTGCCATCACTACGCACAACCTTGGCTTCAACGTTCGGACAAAGTTTCCCAACGCCAGTATGACAAGGATCATCCCATGTCCACCATGTCGCAGCCATAGTTGCTTCGCTTTGACCCCACGCTTGCCGGATTTTGACAGTACCCGAAGGATTGATCGCAAGTTCAGCCTCTGCTTGAACTTTATCACCTAGAGGTGCACCACCTACCAAGATATATTTAACACATGTTAAATCGTATCTTTTGACGATAGGAGATTTAGCGAGCAAAACGGCGACAGGGGGAACGAAAGAAAGAGAGGTGATTTGATATTTCTGGACCGCAATTAGATATTGCTCGAAATCGAATTTGGGCATGACATAACATGTATCACCAGTTTTGGCCGATCTAATAAGATGATGTTGTTGTCCGACTTTAATTAAAAGTCTTAGCAAAATAAATTTATAGGAAAGAAGAAAAAAGACTCACATCCGTGATGAAATGGTAGGAAACAAATGAATGATTCCGGCCAAACTTGACCGCCTGATGCCTTTATACGACGGTTTCCAATATCACGAAGAGCCAGCATTTGCTCGGTATGGGAGACTGTATTTCGATGTGAAATCATACATCCTTTTGGTAAGCCTGTCGTCCCACTACTGAAGTTAAGGGTGACGATGCTGTAAAGACAGTCATGTGAGGGAGGAGAGATCCGGGAGTGAATGAATAGAGAAGAAAGGACGTTATTGTGTCAATCACGTGGGCACTTTTAATATTGAAGATAGTAAACGCACGTCTTTGCCAAATCCTCCCGAGTGGTTATACGTCTCCAATCACATTCTCCATAATTTAGGAGATCGCCATAAGTGGTATAACCGGGAACTGAGTTTGCGTCGAAAAGAAACACGTTATCCGGGGAGATACCGGCTTTAATAGCACAAGAACGGACAAGCTGAAAAGATTCTTTGGCAGCGAAGGCTACTTTCGCGCCCGTGTTAGTGAGTTGATGCAACAGTTCTTTTTTACGGGATAAGTCAGATCAATTCAAGCTTAGCCCTTTGGAACGCGTACCTAGCTCTCCATATGCAGTATTGGCACCGGTAAAAATGGCACCCGCGCATACAACGCCGAGATAAAACGCGGGATAATATATCTAGACGGTCGAAGGGTAAGCGATCGTGAAGATGGGTTGATGGGTGGTAACATGTAACGAACCGTATTCGCTGAACTCAGAAAAACCACGTCGCCTTCGCGAATGTTTGTACGTCGGCGTAGACCACAAGCCAGACGTTTGGTCAAGGATCGTAATTGTGAACCTGAGACAAATTGGGAGGGATCACGATAGTCAACAAAAACAGGTTTTGAAAGATCGTATGAGGGTTTGTCTTGAAAATAAGTTGTTTAACAAAATTTTTTTATGGATTTCGACAAAGAAGACGTACCAAAGAGCCACGAAAGAAGGTCCTGGTCAGGAATTGGAATGGAATACTCTGATTTGAAGAGCATCGCGACAGGGAAGGAGCTGGAACGAGAAGAAAAGAGGGACGGATGTGGGAGGAAAGGATTTGGATTTGCTGTTGTCGGGGAAGCATTTTAAATAATAAAAAATTATTAGGAAGTGAAGGCCCTCGGGGGCAAAGACCGAAAAGGGGAAGGTGGTGTGAGTGAATTTATTAGCCTAGGCGACTACTGTCAAAGGGACAGAATCGTTAAGTATAGGTAAAAAAAAAGCGAAGGAACAGCAAAACTACGTCGATACTCAAATCTAGGCTCAAAGATTCTATATTATTATTTAGTAATAATATTGGTTATACTTCCCGTGCTTTGGCGTCGCAAGCCGGGCGTAACATAAATTCCCAGGGAGTAAAAAAAAAAATTTTTTTAAAATAAATCAAAAAAATAAATATAATATATTATTATTTCTCCCCCTGTCCTATCCAACTCTATAAGAAATACATATGTAGCTTTGGTAAATTTCGTTGTCAATCTCCTCCTCATCGACTTCATCATACGACTGCCAGCAGTTGTCAACCTAGTTCCATTGATTATAATATTAGTCTATACAATTTTGGCTCCCTCCCAATTTGTTCCGACGCGCTTCGACTTCCATCAATCTCTTCTTCAGCCAAACGATATTTCTAAACATCTTTTTTGCGCCAAAAAAGAACGAAAGAAAACAGAACACGTAAAGCAAAGCAAACATTATTCACAACAACAGATAAGAACGTTACACTTCCATCTAGGTCCGTCCCTGTCCACCGCCGCCGAACGATCCACCGGTTCATACCTACAATTATAATATTTATCGTATCCAAGTAAAGAGACCCAAGTGAACCACTGCCGATCATCGATTGCTTTAGAACTTCCAATCACTGTCCATGTCCATTGCCCAAGGAACTAATATTAGAAATAAAATAAAAAAGTTCCTCAGCATCATTTTCAAGGGGGAAAAGGCAGCAACCGATATAGGTTGCACTATCGGCAATTAACTCACATTTACTAAGTAACGATTTCGAAAACAATTTCTCGATCGGAAAACCGTGCTTTTTACACCAAGCGGAGGTGATTCTGCAACCACATCAGTTTAAAAATGCATCCAGAGCATACGTAAGACGCCGCTACTTGCCTTGGATCTAAGTAATTGATTTTACTAAAACGGAATATCAACCAAACGCTTAGCACGCAGCCGATATGCTCACCTGGTTCCTAAGCTCACTTCCTTCCCTTCTTCCCGGTCTACCATTTGGAGTTTAAATGTCTTGATCTTGTCGTCTAGTTTTTTAATCAACTCTTGAATCTTCTCCACCGTGTGGCCTTTCTTCGGCTCTATCTCATTTTTACCGCGCTCCTTCCTCCGTTCTTCGAATTCTTCCTTGATCGCTTGTATCCGTTCCTTCAGCACTTTCTCTTCGTTTGGTTTTTTTCCATCCACTTCTTGCTTTTCGTTTTCCTTTGCAAATTTCTTTTCCGCCTTTTCTATTTCTTTCTTCTCCCACTCTTCTTCATACTTTTCTATCCACTCCTCATCTAAATCCGATTCATTGGCAGACCACAGCCCCTTCCGCTTTAACTTGGGCTCCAAAGAGAACATTTGGTGCCGAAGCTTCATCCGTTGGTACTTGAACACGCGAAGCTAATAATAAAATTACCGGAATAAAAAAAGCAGAGAGAGAGAGATATAGAAAAAGAGCGGTGGATAAAATGATGAGACTTCGCCAAGGCACCAAAACTTGGATAAATTTATACCAACCTTGTCGTTCATCTTTTCCATTGACCCCGCGTGGCCTTTCGGTACTGACCGTTGATGGTTACATAAAATAGCTACCATGCGATTGGCTTTGTTATAAGCATTGTGAAGTTCCTGAGGATTCTTTGTATCCGGCGTATTATTATCCAGCTGATCTTGAAAAGTTATTGACGCATTGTATGTACGGAACACTTTGGCTGTCAGACCCTTCATATATGACGAAAGGTGCTTGTTCAGCGACGTGGTCTAGGCAAGAATATCGAATTGAGTGATTGGTTTCATGAGCAGGCCATTAATAGAAACATACAGTGACGCGATCAAACAACAAGTCTTCATCGGATTTGTTATCACCTTTGAAAATCCGGATATTCTTGAACACTTGGTCATCAACTTCAACCGTGTTGTAGTACCTAATAGAATCCTTGCCCAAAAAGTCGAAAACAAGTTGGTTGGGCGGAAGTAGAGTGACGTGTTCGCAGCGCAAGGAACAACAGCCCACTGTGTCAGCTTCGTCCTCTCCCTTCTCATTACCAGCTCGCAAAGCCAATTTGTCAATAAAATACATTGCAGTTGCGCGTTGACGATCGGCCATTATTTTGGACTTCAGGTCTTGATTATAGTCTTTACGTATAACCGCCACGTGTTTCTAAATTCCAGTAATATTAATGCCAGAATCACAGGTGCTAGATTAAAGAGGTTGCTACTAACTTTCAGTTCCCGAGCTTTCTCGAATTTCTGCATATCACTTTGTCCTTTGAGTGAACTTCCTGCCGCAAGGAAAACATATTTAAGTTGACCGTTAACATTCTCCTTCCAATTTGCCAGCCACGTCACTGTGTCGTCCTGAATGACCGCTTTCCATTTACCGGGAACATTAGGGGTAGGAATCGGCACTCCTTTTCCAATGTTAATTGTAATATCTTCTGGCATCACTCGGAGCTGCAGGAAAACAAATTCGAATGAACGAAATTATCAGGGAAGTACTCTAGGCACAAACCTTTAATGCGCCCTTTTTTGGATGTTCGCCACGTCCTCTAAATAGACCTGGAGGTTCAATCCTGAAGTTTCCAACTTTCTCTTTACGTCCATCGAGGAGACACGACTTATAAGGTTCTTCGAGTTTATCTTTCTCAGCCTTAAGGGCTTTCTTCTCGGCAGCAGACAAAGCCTTTTTCTTTGTACGCTCAGATTCGAAATAATTGAACATAGGTGTGAAGTCGCAATCTTCAAAATTCGTTATTTGTGTTCCATCTCGCTGCAGAGGCATAGAAATCAGCCAAACGAAGTGATAAACAAAACAGGATTCTCACTGGTGGGTGGTCTTGCAAAACCACTTTGAAATCGCTGAAGAAGTTCTTTTGGAAAGTCGCATTTTCAGCATGTTCTGTGTTCAACATTGTTGCAAAGAAGCCTGCAACTTCTTCCGACTCAGGAGGTAAGTCTATGGGTTTCCCTGGCAAATACTAAATGGAAATGTACGTATAAACACAAAGTCGAGTAACTACCTTTATATTTCATTTTAACATCCGGGGGCAGCGATGTATACAGAGGAGGAAAGAGCACTCCGTTATGCTCTAATGTTTTCCATTTAACTGAGCCATCGCCTTCAATATCCGCAGGAGCATCCCACCAGCGGAAGACTTCCTCCTCTTCCTCCTCATTCTTCTTCTTCTTGGGTGACTTTATCTCCTGCTTCCCCCCTTCTTCCTTCTTTTTCGAGGTAGACGGCTTCTCTTTTCCTCTGGATTTTGACTTGGCAGGTTTTTTAGAATCCACGTCCATGTCCGTATCCTCGTCGCTTTCTTCCTTCATTTTCGACTTCGCTCTGCTACGCCCATTGGTTACTTTAAGGCTGCCCCGTTTCTTGGGCGTAGCCAGCGGTAGATCGTCATCGGAGGTTTCTTCCTTTACATCCTCCTCCTCCTTGATTTGTGTCTTCGCGCGTTTTTTTGGCGGCTTCGCATTGACTATCGACTTTCCAGGTTTCTTTTTGGGCGCATCCTCTTCCGAGGAATCACTCTCATCGCGTGCCTGACTAGCACCGTTCAAATGTCCATTTACGCCGCCATTGCGCACACTGGATTTCGTGTTGGATGAGGATAGCGGAATGTCATCTTCCGATTCGGAAGTGAAAACAGCCCTCCTCTTCAATAGTAATGACTTTCTTTTGACCTGTTTGGGATAGACGGGGTAGACGTAGTAGTGCATGCAACGAGTGAAACAAATACGCGCAGACGCCACAAATCGAGGTAATGACATATGCACATAGATGAAGAAGACGAGGATGAATGATAAAAATTGGATGTATTAGTCATCTGAGCAACAAAAAAATAATATATGTATGAATGAACTCACCGGACTATCAGAATCGTCTACGCTCATTGCATGAGAGTCTGTTGCAATCGATGCACGAAGTGGCTTGTCATCTTCGGAGTCAGACATGCCTTTTTCGTAAAGGTTAGATGATAGAAAGTAGAAGAAAAGGGAACGTCGCTTGTATGATCGAGGGGGAAATAATTGATCAAGAATTCGAGCCGCCGCAAGTTTCCACGCCACGTAACAAGTCCTGAACACCTACCCTAAAGATCACGTGGTCTACTCACATACCTTCTTCTGTGTTCACTGTTCAAGATTATATCAGTCACTTTTTCCCTGTACGTCATATTGATATTATATTCGAGAATTCAAGATATAGACCAATTAGTCAGGCTAAATAACTGATACACTATGTCGCTTCCATTATATCGCGATCCTTGGGCGAAGCGGGAGGCCTGGAGAAAGCATCCCGTCTTTTCAAACCGTGCCATGTTCAGCAATCTTTTCCCCGGCTTCGGTATAGCAACTGTGTGCTTTGCAGTCTACGTTGTATATGACAATTTCGCACAATCCCGTAATGTCAAGGCGTCAAAACATCACTAGCATTGTGAGTGAAGTCTAGACGAACAAGACAAGCTATCAAGGTACGTCTGGGTTTCTATTAAATCCCGCAAAGTACTTTTCTCGAAAATCACGGTGTGCAGGCACATAATGATCCAAATACCTCTCACTGCACTCTCGAGGTCTCAAATCCGGTGCTTCCCTAGTAATACTCTCCTTCTTTACCATCGTTATAAGCTGTAAAACAAAGTTTTTCTCCTACTGAGATTTTAGTTGTATCATAAGTGCTTACTCTTCTACCCCATGCGCCGAAATTTTCCAAAGAATTAGCGACTAGTTCCATACCTTCCACCACCGGAATGTCGACTTCCTTGTATTCATCATTGACCGTTGGCAGAAAGAATACCAAACGGCCACCGTCTTTGAGTAAATAGCGAGACAAAATGACAAGATCAAGAGCTAGCATGGACAATTCGTATGGATGTGTCGGTGGAATATACGTATCGGGACTTTGGGTAATTTCATACACAACAACAAAAAACCAGACTGATAGAGGACTCACTCTCTCATCGCTGCCACTGAATCCCTCGACGGGACACCAGGTTTACGACCTAGACGTTTGGCACCAGCCCGCACACCATAAGGTGGATCTGTAATAATGGCATCAAATAGACCCCCACATCTCCAAGGATTGTTTGTAACATCGAATGTCAGAAGACTCAAAATTCTCGATGCAACTTTATATTGACCAGCAGAACTGAGCACTCCGGGTTCTTTCCCTAAAATTTTTATTTCTTATAAGTCTTGTATTGTTACATACTCAGGACAGCAAAAAGTACCTTTTCCGCGCATTTGTCTACCATCAATATCTGAACCGATAACGTACGCCCCGAACTCCGCCACAGTCTAAAAATTATACGGATCCCGATCAGCCATATTCAACATATATAATAGAAACTTTCCGGATGTAACGGAAAAAAAAACACCCACATATAACATACTTCCAGTTCCTACAAAAGGGTCATATATTAACTTTCCATTGGCAGACTAAAAAATGTTGGGTGAATTGGTAGGACTCGGATGTTATAGCGGACTTGTTGGATAACTTACCAAAGTCTGATTCGCCATTAAAAGGGACATTTCCGCATCCATGCTGGTATTTCCGTAGTACGCTCGCTTTTTCACATCGTACTTTTGAATAAGATTCCTGGCCTGACCTTTGGCAATCTATCCGTCCTCAAAAATCGATTCAAATTGAATCGGGTGAATAAACTTAACTAAACATACCAGTCTTCCAAAATACACGCATATGAAATTGCCATCGCCGTCGTATTTCGGACGTAGAGCTTCTTTTCCTTTCGAGCTATCTGAGCATATATCTTTCAGGTCTTTGAGGGAGATCTCCTGCATTGTTTGACGTACATTCCTCGAAACAACAAAACTCCTGTTCCGGGTTTGCGAGATCAACAGGCCCTTTTAAAGCCATATACGAAAAACCTTCAACAACGTCCCGTTGACGATATTTTGGTATGGTCTGATTGTACCCAGTTACAGAAAATTTCCATGTTGTGTTTTTCTGGAATGGAGCCCATAAATGCTCTTTGTTCCTATTTGTCAAATGTAGTGCTTCGTATGAGGCTCCCGAGGAAAAGAATTCAAGAACTGATCTGAATTTCGCGATTCGTCAAATGGTCACCCTTTTCAATTGTTAAATAGCCACCGACTTGATCAATACACAGCGTTTTGCAAGAATTCGAGCATGTTCCTCATCCTCAACTTCGGCTACCATGAAAGGGCGGCTTACATCAGGATCCGGAGAGATCTTTAGGTGGAATCCAAAAGTTTGAGAAATAGATAACAACTCCGGAATACGAAATTCAATATGTCTCTGAGCAAACTGTATGAGTAACTGGACAGGCATAGGAATTCTCGTCTCGCTACTACGGTAGTCAGCCGCCGCAGGCGCTTAGATGCAACTTACAACTTGAACTATTAAGACCAACAACAGACTCCTAAAATGCTTTAAGAAGCAATACACATCTCTTTATGAATTATTTTCAAGACATTATTAAATCAACGATAGATTCGTTTAACCCAAGTACAGAGTCATTTCTAAACATAAAATACGTGTCTAACAGGACTAACAGACTCTCGAGAGGCCCTGGAAGCTCTCGTGATTTTAGTTCCTGAGAATATTATTGTTGCAGCTTTCGACCTTATAGATAGGGGAAAAGGTTTGGTTTCACAATTTTTTTAGCCACTCCAGATATCCACTTGAACGACTTTATGTAGTCTTAAGGCTCTCAACAGCTTGGGGTCGTTCCATTTTCCATGTTGTCGGTTCATCGGAAACATACCCGGTCCTGGTAGACCTACCATCACCTACTCCCGTCTATTGTTCTTGTCCCGCTTTTATGTATAATGTTCTCATAAACAACAACCAAACCATGGTAAGCCCCCTTTTCTCTAGAAATAGTTCGGTAACATGCTCAAAAGACACATTGTTAGTGCAAACATGTCCTGGCAGTGCTCCTAGCCCGACGTTTGGAAAAGTGCACCGAAAGAGCTGCGACAGTACAAGAGGTTGTTTCTCTAATCTTCACGGCTCACCGCACTGACGATTGAGGAGTCCGAAATTGCCTATTATTACACATGGAAGAGAAAGATACTGCTACAGGAACCGTAGTACTATTTCATGCTTCTGACTGTACGACAGCTACATAGAGGATCTTAGACAACTAGACAACGAGACAACGAGACAACGCAAACAAGAAAACTTACAATCTCTTCTTTCAGAATTCTTTGTAGGGACAATGCGACTTCTAATTCCTTCCTTCATCCAGATCGCCGTGCGATACGGTCTAAAACCGTGTATGCCCCTTTGGCGATTAGCTAATTGTCGTTTATGTGCCTTTTTCATTGCCTTCTTCTCGTTTTTGTCGATCAAACCGTCGTCACCTGCATGTGCATTTTTTTCCGATAATATGGCTTCACCTTCAATATGGTCGCTGTTATCTATGTCAATAACCAACCGTCCCTTACGTCTGCGACTATGCTTACTAGGTTTCGTATGCATGCCTACGAGCTTGCGTCGTAGCATGGGTCTCATGGTCCTAGAAGCTATTGTCAGTAATGAATATATGTACTAAAATGAATGTTTAAGTGACCTCATCAAGACCGCGGTCCAACTTGATTTTTGTCGATAAGAAGCCAACAGTCTCATAATCGTGTGTAGACGCAGTGAAATCACTCAAGAAGTTCTGTCTGAGAAGGCGGAGATCTTTGCCTACGATGACGGGTATTTTCACATCAACGATTTCGTCATCCACCACCTCATTCAACCAAAGGACTGCTGTGGCATCTGGCCTACGATCCCACACAGAGGACTTGCCGAGTTCGAAGGTCAGGGAGGAGGAATAGCGGTTGTACACTGGTAGACGTAAACCGTTGATATTCCAAGCAATACCATGTTCTTTAGTTTCTGCAACTGAAGCTGGTATACTTTCTTTACTATCAGATGTAAATGCTATAAGTTTAGCTGAAGATGGTCGGAATGATGTCTCTTGTTCTACGGTTAGAGTTATGGGAGAGAGGACCTAATTTTCCTGGTCAGACAATAAACTTGAAGTCGCATATTGGCTTACCTCAATTGTAGCTGTTTCCCACCCTAAGGCATGTCGAGGAAGTTCTAACTCAACGCTTCGGAAGAGTAAAGACACACTCATACGTCTGCCGCCATTAGAGCTAATTCAATGGGGGCAATGTTACAAACTTACCCGAATCCAATTCCTTCTGTTATGGAATATAATCGAGTGATCTCAGATGCGTCTCGGAAAAGATCTTTCAGATCAAGATTGACAATTCCAAGGATGGGATCCTTCTCTCGGAGGCGGGCATCTCGAACAGTCAACCGAACTACCGTATTGCGCCAATCACGAATGAATCTCTCGGTCCCAGCCTGAACACAGTCAGAAAAATTATCGAGAAAACCAGCAATATCTCACCTCAAAAAATGGCATCGAAGTATACTGTTTGACTCGTCTGGATTTAAAGGATTAATAATTGCCAGAGGAATAACTCAATGGCTTACGTTTTATAGATAAGGTCGTCGTTTATAATAATTTCACAGTATGCGCTAGGCAGATTAGATGTTTGTTCTGTAGGTTCATCTGTATCTTGGCCAGCTTGCCCTTCACGATCTTTGCCACTTGTTCCCTTTAGATTTTGACATTCAAGGTTGCTTATCTACATGAGTTCATTAGCCCTCACAATAACTATCTCTCAGATCCAAATAAATCATACATGATGAATGACAAGACTAAGTATTCCGGAAGGATAGTTGGGATCAGGAGGTATTTTCTGAACGTCTGGTATTGAGGGATCTTCTGCTGAATCTTTGGCTGTCGGCCAAACGCTCAGTATCTTGTATACAGAACGAGACAGAACACACCTGGGTTACAACCTTCAGAAGACGCACTCGATTGATCTGGTTGTTATTATTACATTCATATCAGCAAATACTGCTATGTCGTTATATGTGTACTTACGAGAAGGCGAACGAGAAAGAGGCGGAGTTCCGGGGGACTTCGCTAGAGACTTACGTAGCGGTACTTTAGTGAAATATCCTACCGACCAGCTAAACCAAGTAAGAGATAATCCCATGAATAAAATTATCAATTCCTACGATAGAGTCCCAGGCATTGAATCTGCGTCCTCAAATCCCATCAACCTATCTGTTCGGTGGAACATTTTGTTAGGTACACGCATTAAATCCTTCACAGTAATTTTAATTCTTCCTATAAGATCACTGTGTCATGTCAGCATTTTTTTAAACAAGAATGTATGAATGGACAGAACTCAGCAGAACGCTTATCGGAATCCCATAGCATTATCGCTAGCTCTTCGTCGCTTTTCACCTCATCGGGAGTGACTAGAAGGGCCGTTGTTTCTTCAAAAGAGGGGTTTAAATCGCCCAAGATAATTCTTGTAGAATATTGAGGTTTTCCGAACTAATGATTTGGTCACGTATAAGCACTTGTTAAAGAAAAAGGTCATAAATTCAACCTTGGCATATGCAAGCACTATATATGGATCGGATTTGCCGTTACTATCCCGTGCACAGAGGTCCTTCGCATGGTGAATCGTAATGATGAAGACACCGAGCGCTCGAGTATCTAAGGAAGGTTTTATGTTCGTTTCCGACTCGTACGATCTTATTTCCTTACCTCCTATCGCCGTAGCGGATAACAACTCTTGAACGTTGATTGTCATGCTTTTCGGGGCAAGATATTCTGCCATACTAGCAGCTATTGCGGTCTTGGCGAAGCGAGATATTAAAGGCAGATCCAATACATTTGGGAGAGCACGAGACATAGGTATTGCAGAAGCTTCAATAGCAGGTAAACCCATTAACGTTAAGGTAACCTGAACATCAGTTGACTACGTGTAATCTTGTGGAAGATTGGTAAACTTACATTTCGAATGAAAGGGGGCTCGGATATGAACTGGAGTCGTAAACGAACAGTCCCTACCAGACCATCTAATTGAATCCACACTGGAATTGGGATATGAAGCCAATCGTACAACCCCAAGAAAAATTCAATGAGCAAACTAAATATGGTGTCTTACCTGAGTATTATCTCGTGGTGAATATTTATATCTCACTTACTGAATATTCTTTGCGCGTGCTTGTTCCCCATGGCCCGGCATGGATTGGTATGCAAATGCGACCTCAAAGTTCTGAGAGGAGAATCAGTATTTATATTTCAAGTACACCATGGTACAGTAAACATGCCACATAATTTCCACTTTGTTCCTCGTCTCGGTTGTCAGATAGTGCGTTTTCAGCTTCCCTCTGCAGTATGCCAGTTCCTTGGTCAATCCAACTGTCGCGAGGGTACCTTTAAAAAAAATCAAAAAGCAAAAATTGACTATACTCAATTAACGTACTCGTTATCTGTTGGCTGATCGGACAATGCACGAACGGAAAGTATACGGATAGGGTTGGATCCTTGACCCATATCTGATATTCTTACAGCATCCACAAACGCAGGAAGAGATTGCTGAGTCTATTATGAGACCTGAGTTTACTTTTAAATCATTTTCATTCACCTGCATGACGTCTATAAAAAAAACCATCAGTTTGCAAAATTATCAATCTGTGGGACACACCTTCTATCATATCTGCAACAAAAACAAATAACTCTGGATTAACTAAACCCCACATTGTTTGAATGAACATATTCATCCATTCAACAGATTCAGGAATAGGCTGTGCAAACTTTTCTCCGCGTGCTTCATACATGTCCAATCGAATATGGTCTATCTCCTTTTCGAGTCTCCTTTGAATAAAACTTACGCTAGCTACAGAAGCAGCCGCTGTGATGCCGATTATCAGTGTTCGAGATATCCATATGAGCCATGGCCACGTAAAAGGGAGCCACCAACGACCGGGAGGAAAGGCCAAAAAAAACCATATCATGACAAAACCAAACGTCAATCCAAGTTGTAAATAGTCAAATGAACGAAGAAATGGTGTTAAAGATACAGGCCGTGGTGGTAAATAAGGGTGGCGAGTTATGTTGCCAGGATTATAAGCAGAGAGTCCCTTGTCTTTTTCTTCACGAAGATCTAGGTGACATTAATAAACATAAGGATGGGACTATGGATGCTCACCATCGAATTCCGCATCTCGAATTTTTACATCTCTTCCAGTAACTGGGTCCTTGACTGTATGTTCGCCCCGTTTACGGTTAACCTTATCGACTGGTTTTTCTTTTGGGCCGACCATTTTGTCCATGATATCTTTTTTTTCACTGGAAGCCTTCTGTTCTAAATGCTCTGAAGGTTCCTCGACAGCTGTTTTTTCCCTTTCGGCCATTTGAGTAAGGTATTTCTCAGTGGTAGGAACTGGTTTGTGTTCGCTATAAGGCTCCATGATGTCGTCTCCACAAATAAGGTCATTTCCTAGAAGCGACCGTCTGTAAATATACGTACGGCTCAAGCAGTGTCTTGGAGAACGTCGTCACGATTGAGATGACGTCATTGAACAACGGGATAATGTAATACTGGTTTTCGTGCATACAATTGTCCAAGAAAAGTCAACAATCTTGCGGGATATATTATATGAAGTAACATATGGACTAAATGATATTATTATTTGCTCGTACTACGCTGTAGCCTCCAATCAATAAAGTCGGCGAATTCATTTATAGCTTTCGCGAGGGTTTTCATACGGTTTAATTGGCTTCGAGGGGCAGGGGAAAGTTTTCCTACGGTCGTTGGAGCAACTCCCTCATCTTCCGTCTCAGCTCGGCTGAGTAACCATTTGGAAAGTTTCCTAATCTCAGAAACATCTGCGAAACCCCACCAACCCTCCTCACGAAGTTTGACATTAGTGTCAACGTCATCCGAATAGTCACACCCGAAATGTTGGATTTGAGTGCCAGGCTTTCCGTAGACAGCAATAAACCATCCCCATCTCCGAAAGCCGAGGCGTTCTTTATCACTAGGCAGACGATCCTTCTTTCCCCGAAAAGGACCTAGCGAAGAGGGTAAATAATATACCCTTCCGTCCGTATCAACACCAAGAGGCTCGAATCGTGAAGCGCAAGAATTGATCTCTACCCGAAAATAACTTTGAAGATCACGAATTCTCTCCTTATACCTTTTCTCCGCTTCTTGGTACTGTGCGTACAATATGTTTCAGTAAATGGCAAGGAAGGTGTGATGCACTAGTTCACCTGCATACTCCATTCATCAGCCTTTGACTCCCCTTTATTTTGAATCTCTGGTTTTGCATCCAGAAAGACCTGCTTCTGTTCATTCCACCTGTCGCTTGCGTTTTTTACCGCTGCGTGGTAATCGGAACGGGCCTTCCTTGCCTGCTCTTCTCCTACTTCTAGTTCTTGTCTGACACTTCCACCATTACAGACGACATTGATCAGGTGTAGCAACATAGGTAGCAAACTAATTGCATCTATGCATTGAGTGCGACCTCCTCTTATATTATACGAGGAGTCCCTTTTCTCGACTTTAGGAAGGGAATAGAAGGGATGATCTTGAGGTACGAGGGCTTGAAGGTCTTCAAGCATCGGAATTATCTTGGACCAATTCAAGCCCAACCCTTGAATGGCTTTCAATTTTATCTGAATTTCCTGGGGTGAAATGTAGACGTGCTAATCATTAGAAAGAATCAGAAACCTACTTTAACGTGGGCTTCCTCTTCAACTCCAATTATGTCTAGTAAAGCAAGTAAAATAGCCTTGGTGGAAGAATCGTGCAAAGAGCTAGGATCGTCCAATTCCTCTAAATTTCTTACCCCAATATTCAAGATCGGATTGAAGCGCAAGGTGAATTCACGTAACTATTCAATATCTAAGGTGTAAAACACAAAAGTTAGAATAGTGCTTACACGGAGGAGATCTTCAACTGCTTCCCGACCATATTCCGTCAGACAGGGAACCCAAACTGGTTCAGGAGCTGTCATTTTCTTTCGCTGGCGTTTGACTTTGTTTACTCCATTGATTTGAGAGTTGTTGATTGCTTTATTCGTAACTAGTGTAATGTTATTGGGCATACTATCTTGCTGAGAGCTGAGCCTTGGTTCAGAAAACGATACTATAAGAGATATAATCTACATACATCTCAGTAGCACCCTTTTTGCGACAGATAGCACAACTGCAGTGACCATCACATCGAGGACAGCTGTAACAATGAAGAATAAATGTAAGAAAATCACAGGGAGAAATATATTCGCACGAAAAGCTATATTCTCCTATTGCGTGTCCTTGGCTAGACTTCCTTGTTTTAAGTACCTCGGGTTGTAGATTGTATCTTTAAAGAACCTCAGTACACAACCGAATCAAAGCCAAACGGGACGAACTTTCTCTGAAGACAGACATAACAGTAAGACGCCCTACATTTCGAGCCATTCTTTGTCAGGCGAGTGCATTGTAAAATATCTACAAATTTATCAGTGATGATTTATATTATTCAACGCGTTCAAAGAATACCCTTTAATGGTTTCCTTTTTCTGCACTGATGACAGGGAGCATCCACCTTTAGAAGGTTAACGTTTCCCATATCTGACAACCTAAGTTTCTTTGAGGACGAAAGGAGGGCATCTTCGTTTTTCCTTTTTCCCGATGACATCTTTGAAGGCGTCGTGGATAATTTGACAAACGCGTTTCCTTTATGACTTTTCTTAGTAGATTGACACAAATGAGCAACAAGAGGTGAACGCGGTATCTCCACGTAAACCTGCGATAACCTGGGCTTTATTATTCCCCCACGGACAAACGTCGACGAACTGTCCACTGAAAGGGACATTTTGGACACGCAAGATAGATGGGCAACGCGGGTAAACCAACTACAATCTGTAAAATATGTAAGACGCGACTTTAATGAACATTAGCGCCGTAAGTCACGTGCCAAGCTTCTCGCAAAATTTGCGGCTTAGGTCTTCATTCAGGTGTGTTAGGAAATGTCATATGGAGACCATACTCGAGATCCATGGTATGTTTTTCTTCTGATATTTGATATTGGATGTAGATGATTTTTTTTAAATATAACTAGTCCATGGGTTATACTAAATGACTTTGGCGGTGCGTTTGCAATGGGAGCAGTTGGGGGCGGGATATGGCATGGAATTAAGGGTGCACGGAATTCACCTCGTGTTCGTTTTCTATCTTTTTATCAAATATGTGCTAATACTTTGAGCAGGGTGAGCGTTTACTCGGAGCCATCTCAGTAATAAAAGCACGGGCCCCAGTAACTGGCGGCAACTTTGGAGTATGGGGTGGTATGTTCTCAACGTTCGACTGCGCCGTAAAAAGCTGGAGGCAAAAGGAAGATGCCTGGAATGCTATTATATCAGGTTTCCTCACCGGTGGCTGTCTAGCAGCACGCAGTACGTGTGATCCGATGAATCCTAGAACGATGTGTTGATCAGCTTTATGCAGGCGGTCCAAGGGGTGCCCTTGGTGGTGCAGTGGCCTGTGGTATTTTGCTCGGTGTTTTTGAGGGTGTTGGTGTCTTGTTTGGTCGGCTGTTTTCCGAAGGAACTCGACCAGTTGCCCCACGTACGTCTTTGTTTACCTTCGTTTTTTCCCTCGCTGTTTGGCTCATATTTTCGTCATCAGTTCCTGCACAGCCCGCAAGCTAAAAGTTGGCAAGGTTCTTCAGCCATCGGCGATGACCATCGTCCATCACTTATGTATATATACACAACGTCCTCGGCCGTAGTGGCTCATTCCTTGACATCCCATCTTGCATCAAAAATAGACAAACGTTGCGACCGTCGAAATAATCTCTCCTCCTGAGCTTCTTCATATGTATCCACTAAATTACCAATTTGTTGCGCCATCTAGTGTGGAAACGATAAAAGGACATAAAAATGACATTTGGTTTACATCTGTTACATAACGTCACTTTTTTTGTAGATGACCTTGATCATTGTTTCCCTATTGCAGCATCTTTTATCTCTATTATTACGCTCATGGCCATTGAAAATAAAATTGGAATGTCGAATAAGTAAATTAGGGATAAACATATGAGAATAGAATATGTCACGTGCATTTATTCCCGGCCATGCAACTATGCTGCCATTTTTCTTCCACGAGTTTGCAAAGACAGCTTGCATCTAAAATATTTATCAAGAAATTTTTGCGATGTCAATCTACTTTCAATTTTACTCGAAAGGGTTATGTCACTGGTGCTCGAGATTCACAAAATTTGACAACTTCTGTCCAACTCCAGACCTTACTATCTAGAATTCTTTCCAAAGAGAGTCTCCCGGCATGGGATAAAGCTCTTAGATGCGCAACACCTCGCATTGCAAACAGTTCTAGAAGGATAATCGGTGAGCTCGTATTTACAAACCTTCAGAACCTACGTTGAGCTAGACCAGTCCGTGGTTTGGATAGATTGGCCGACACACATTCTTTAATACTGGCTTTACTCGATGATCCGCTTCTTTCTTCTGAGGGAGACATAACGGCATTGAGGAATAGGCCTGTCGGTCTTCATACACCGGTGATTATTACCTCGTCGTAAGCTATTATTTACACCTCTAGTTTAGCTTAACTCTGAAGTTCGTCAACAGCAACCCAAGCGCCTCAAGCCCGGAATGTGACAATATGTCCTATCTGCGATTAAAACTTCCTCGTTTAATACATTTCAACGCTGAGATACTCGAACTACCCTCCCAGTCTCCGGATTTCATGCCGTTGCTGTGGTCGGCCGACGTACGGCTGCTCGTTGCAACGCCAGCAGTCCGCCCCGTCTCACCTGAGCTTTTGTCCCTCATTTCCCATCCCTCAACATTTCTCATTATTCAATACCCTCCCGACAATGAAAGTATTATTGAACATACGCTCGTATCACTTGCTCGTAAACATCCCGAATTGATACCAAAGATCACGGTTTACCCTGTATATCCTCATAAAGCTTTATCGGCATCCGACACCTTTCGTATCAGTACCCTTACAACAAACTCTGTTGATGCCTTCCAGCGCGATTATATTGAGTCGGGAATCTTACCGATCATCGAGAAAATCCAGTCATTGGTTTCTACTCCTGATGACACATTAGAAAGGAAACGATCTTCTTCAATTGTCACTGGGACCATTGAAGCTTGTTGTGAATCAATCCGTGCGTTTCGAGGAGATGTTAGAACAGTTCAAAACCAAATTACCAGGCTGCGGCTTGAGGTTGAGTCCCTTCGTCAAAAACATGAATTGGAGGTAACAAAGGGCCTCTTTCGATTGGATATACCGGTGTCTATCCGCAGATCCACTCTAAAAATGACAGGCGTTTTACAATCTATATCTTGGTGGAAACTCCCATTCATGGTTGATGATCTTAGCGCCATACTGAATGATAATATACGCCATAATTGGTGTCCAGATGTAATCACATGTGTGCGTGTCTTTCAAACAATTCAACAGATTTGCTGATATATCACTTATAGTTAGAATTTCATGCCGGTAGACTCTATTCATTACGGGAGCAGTTGATTTTTCAGACAATGGCAAACTATTCTCAACTGCCAAGAGCTTTTCAATCTTCAGTTCTGAAGAATACCTTAGAACAATATTCTTCAGATCTGAACGGAATAGGACCCAACGTCTTATCGTATGCGGTTTCGAACAGAATCAAACAACTGAGTGAATCGGTTACAAGATTGCATCGCCAAATCCAGAACGCCCTCCTGACGTTTTTCGGTGGTGCCTTAGGAAGCTCAGGTGCTGCATATGCCGCTTGGTTCTGGCAATACATACCTGGATATGATGCCTTAGGCTGGGGTGGTCTTGGTATTATTGTCATGTTACGTTTCTTTGTGAGGAATTGGCATATCATCCAAGAGAGGTGGTGGGCTGATTGGAATCGAGCGGGCAAAGGTTTAGAACGAGATATAAACGTAAGCGAAGTTTGTGACGGTCTGCTGGTACCTTCTAAGTACTTATGCGCCAAAAATTCACAGAACGCTCTTAAAACGACCATGGAAAATAGGGTCCTAGTCGTGCCCTTGAAGGCTATCGAAGTGCTGGAAGAAACTGTCCAGCATCGAACCGCGAGTGTAGATGCAACAGAAAAAGAACTAGATGATATTAAAGCAGGCTTGCCTATGTTTCTCCACTAAAATACCACTCGCAAGCTTCTCGTACTAATAATAAAAATACCATACGGTGAATGGTGTTGTAATAAATATACACAAATGCATTGTTCTAACTAGAGGGCGGTGTAACGACTACTTTTATTTCTCCATTAGCTTGAGATAATCGTGTATCATGCACTGTGAATGGCCGTGGAGTTTCGTTCATCACGTCTTCATCGTCCCCGATTCCGAATAATTCCTCACTTTCGTCCCATACATTACCCAAGCGGACTTGAGACTGGGGTTTGCGAGGCGCCTTGGGCATGTAGGTAGGTAAAATAGGGAGGCCTCGTGCGTTACCGCCTAGCATAATGCCAGTCTCTGAATCAGAATCAGATAACAGAACATCTTCCTCTGCCGATACCGGTTGGTATAATCGGGATATCTGTAGAGCAGATGATCAAATATTCAATACTAAACTGCTACTCTAAACTTTACCTCTCGACGATGTCGGTAATATCGGTCTAGATGATAAGAGCCTAACGAGAATCAGCACTGGTACCTATGAAGGTACATTGTGATCTGTCAAAGAAATTATACGTACTCCACAGGCCAAGCGATGAACCGAGGATATTCGCCTGTAGAATTAAGAAATGACATATTAAAGAGGATAGAAGACCTACAATTACATCTCCAACTTGAAATTCCTTATACTGTAAGTATACGATAGCATCAAATGGCAAAGAATATGTGAAACGGGTAACGAACGGGCAGCATGGACTGTACGACTTCGCTCATCAGACCTCCAAAGAAGAAACATACGATGAGTGTAAGTATAACTCCCGTATTTCGCCATATCCAAATTCTTCTTGATTCTCTAATATAGAAAATAAGAGCACCTTCCAAAACGCTTGAGATGACTTACTCATCTACGTCCCAAATGAAGTAAAATACACTGGTGGCAATACATAAACAAAGAAAATGGAGTAATTCTGTCGAAAGATTTAAGAGTCACTAATCTTCAAAAAAAAGTATTCCTTATTAAAGCATACTGATAATACGGAGTTAGTGCCATCTGTAAAAGAGACTTAATTCAAGTAGCATCACCTGTCATTCAATGGAAACCGTCGAGCATAATTGGTGAAACCAAGGAATGCGAGTAGAATCATAATAAAACTTGTGAAGACAAAAAACCACTAAAGGTTAAACACTAAGAGTTGTCCAAAAACATTAGAAAAAGAACATACAGGCCGAATTCGAATCGGAAAGTCATACTTCGGCACTCGTAATCGGTGTGATTTCATGCACTGTTTCAATGCACGCTGCGTTGTTCGGCGGAGAGTACGAAGAAGTCCTACAGGTCGGCTTGAATTATCCTCTACTAGACGAGGAGGAACTGACATGAGGAGCAGATGAGTAAGGCTAATTTCGTTGCCAGCGCTTGCAGCAGTACTAGAAATCCTACCGTACCGCTGCACCGCACGGATACCCGGGTCACTAGTCCCGAGTCCCTACTTACGACTCTCCCAGTGCTATAACACGGAACGAGTAGTATAAAGGGCCTTCTAGTTTTATGCTCCCCGTCATATTTCGACGAATGTCAACCTCTGCGACAAGAACAACGCCCGCTTTTCAAACTCTTTCGGGATTTTCTTCCTGCGAGGTTTCCGATGCTCTCGTCAAACTTGGACTGCCACATGGCGGTCATATTCCTGATATTCATTTGCTATCACCCGTGGACCCCAAAACCCGAATCTGTGGCTCAGCATATACTGTAAAAATGGTTACAAGTTCGGACACAAGTGCTCCGAGACTGGAAAAGCACTTCGTAGACACAGCAACTCCAGAGAGCGTTATCGTCATTGATACTCCTGCAGGTTCGTCCACAATATAACTGAATAAACTCAAGAGATTTACGTTAAAGTCTTACCAGATACAAAGTCGGCTGTTTGGGGCGGCTGTATGTATCGCTATTGTACGTAGGCTTGTTGCTCACCTTTAAAACCAGTGATGACCGCGGGGGCCAAATCTCGTAAATGTCTGGGTGTTGTCATCTCAGGACGAGCCAGAGATCTGGCCGAACATTTAGAACAGGATTTTCCTGTCTTCGCACGATCGCAGTCAACTCTGGGACAATCTCCTTTTACACGACCCTCTGAAATTAACATACCGATTACTATATATCCTCAACCATCTACTTCAATGTTCCCTCCTGTATTGATCAACCCAGGAGACATAATTCTAGCAGACCGCGATGGAGTTGTATGCGTTCCACAATCACTCGAAAATAGGGTGGTTGAGTTGGCGACCCGAGGGCGGGAAATTGACGCAAAATGTTTGGAAGAAATCAAAGCAGGTAATAGTATTAAAGAAACGTTCCAAAAGTGGAGAGGTAGATAATAATATATTTATAATGCACTAATACATCAATAAATATTACAGTTTTCTCCTCTTCGATGACTCGTTGCTCATGATTGTGGCGGCCATAATTGCATCTTTACTTAGACAGAAATCGACATGTTGGTTAAGGCTGTCGTTATCGACCGCTAGGGATTTATCACATATGGGACAGGTAAAAGTTTCTGGTTCGGTACGGTCTACCACTTGCCTCGTGACTGAAGTAGGTTTTTGGGCAGAAGACGGATTATCATGTGTCAAAGGTTCAACTAACTTTCTTTTCGAGAATGCAGTAATGGGATTTGAAGTCAAGGGAGACGTTGAATCCACGTCATCGTTTTCAGCCTCATCTGCTGCCGCCTGACTAGCCATTATTGCTTCTTGGTCAATTTCATCCTCATATTCGGCCATAGCTCGTTCTTCCTCTAAGTCCACGTCTGTCTCTTCTTTTTGAACAACATCCTGAGGTGGTTTTTTGCTTGGCGACGCCATCAGCTGGAAATACTAAGATCACATATTAAGAAGTGCTATAATTCATCTACACCCCGGTCAAACTTACCCGCTTCACGCCCTGATTTTCGGGCGCACGTAGATCTTTCAGCTTTGTGACACGGAGTCCAATAAGTCGAATACATAACGGCAACTCGGTAAGTAATAATGATTTACCAATCTATTAAACATGTAAGCAATTACAGTTGTCGCTAGGTTAGGACAAACCGTCAAAAGCTCTTTCTTCGTACTAACAAATCTCGTCAGAGATTTTGCACGCGTGAAAACTGTTAATCTCAAAATCACGATGGCTTAAGAACAGATGGAAAAAGTCCTTACCTTGATAAGTATCTAGTTTATATTTCAAAGTAACTGTTTGACCAGCCCATCCCTTGTCTTCCTATATATATATTTTAAGTTCATAGGCAAAAGGGGATGGTACACAATTATCCTACCAAATCCCCCTCAAGATCCTGAGCACACTGTTCTAATCTCTGTAGTATTAGACCGGGATCATTGATTGGATCAAACGTCCTTCAAGAAATTCCAGCTGGTATTAGATCTTAATGGGTAAATGAGTACCTTTCGGATCCAACGCTTTTTCGTTCGTTTCTGTGCATCGGTTGAACCACGTTCGACGCAATTCCGAGATACGTGAGAAAAAGAGATTCCGAATGAAACTGTTTATCCAGAAGAAAGAGCACAGCGCGTTGGGAGTAAATATCGCCACAAGTCTAGACTCCAAGAATAAATAAATATATAACAAAACTCTCATGAATTCACCTTGATACCTATGGCATCCAGTAACCGCTCGGTAACCCGACCAATTCCAGGTATCTACGAACTCTCAACGTTTAGTTCAAGGTGCTTTCTTAACTCACCTTTCGAATGGGTAAGTCACGCATAAAGGATAAAATGGCGTCGCGGTTGAACAGTAGTTGAAACTGACCGTTAGGCTTGTTCTTGTCCGAACAAATCTAAATATACAGTGATATACTCGCAAAAGGGTATTGATGCAATGATACTGGATACAAACCTTGGCTAGCATCTGTAACATCTACATAAGTCAATACGTTGATGGTGATTAAAGACAAACTTTATTCGGAGCGATCCCTGCGCTCACCTGATGGCTTTGGGTCAACTCCTCATAAAAGGAATAAGCGAATGAAACGCACTGTCAAACTTGTTGCGGCATGTACATGGGTCTGCAACTTCTGCACACATTCTTCGGGAGACATAGAGTGCTCTTTGCAATAGTTTGTTATACTAATTGGAGTTTAGACCGAAATTTCTTAAACCAATTTAAACTCACTTCAAAAATGCCTCATCTGCACCAGCAGCAAGCATTTCAGGATCATATTGTCGTAAAATACCCATGACTTTCCTGCGTTAGTTAAGCAAAACAGGTCGGTCGAATAGTTCCGCAGAGATTCACTTAGAGACCTCACTATATCTCCCCGTTCGAATTGGAACGAGAACGATGTGAGGACAAAGCTTTTTGGCAATAAAACCTGGGAGCCTTCTTGTGTTCGCTGCAGGGTTAGGTTTTGAACAATGGCTTACCGGGCATTCCAGAACGGACACCATATTGACGGGCGTCGTATGAAGCCGTAGTCAAAACACCTTTCCCGACCTATAACACAAAAATGATCAGAAGAGTACGATCACCACGAAGGGGCCACTCACTCCAAATGGATGTCCTTTCAGCTTGGGATTGTCAAGAAGCTATATCAAATATGAATAACAAATAGAATGTACAGTGTCACGGTACAGAATTTGAGATCTCACCTCAACAGCTGCGAAGAATGCGTCCATATCGGCGTGTACTATGTACTGTGAAAGATCCCTTTGAGATGTCTCAAGATTAAGAATCTACAAAGATATGTAAAAAGCGGGGAGAGAGCTTATAGTAGTAATATTCCCCACTGTCTTGTCCAACTGCGTTTCTAACTTGGCTTTGGGACAATTTGCAAATCAAGACTGAGGCAGAGTGAGAAAGCGTACCGACATCAATACCTTTCAGA
The DNA here is from genome assembly GCA_020884735.1 of Clathrus columnatus. Taxonomy (NCBI): domain Eukaryota; kingdom Fungi; phylum Basidiomycota; class Agaricomycetes; order Phallales; family Clathraceae; genus Clathrus; species Clathrus columnatus. Next base: position 2,135,970 of record BPWL01000001.1, read on the forward strand.
AGTTCGTCTCGATGTTTGATAAGTTTGTGAATCCTTTGTGTTAATTCTTGATCTTTCCTTCTCTCATTCTCAAAAAATTTGGAGCCCTTGGATGCTTGTGCAATTATTCGATTGATTTCTGTTTGGTCCTTCGCAAGTCCAGCCTTTCCCGTGGATGGCCCTGCCAGCCGCTTGACCAGAGACTCTTCCATTGGAAAAACTAAATATGCTAGATTGCAACCACACTAATAACACATTGGTTTTCTGTAAGCTTGAACAAGTGATTAGAGCCCTCAGTTCCTGTCACAATGAGTCACAATGGCGATGTGGTCATGTGACCAAACGCGTCAACTTCGAAGTCCGCGTTTGTTTCCCTGTTTCCGTTTCTCCCTTCCTAATCTTCGGTGCACGTTTCAGATGGCCGACACAATGTTAACTGGGATTGATAAATGGGTATTAGCTATTAGAAATCGTATGGGAAACGATCCCGGTCGCCAGGACCTCGAAGATCATATTCTCTGCAATGGTTTCCTATTCTTACAGGAATATTTGGAAGAAATCCTTAACGGGCAGAAATACGAGTGAGTCTGAAACTGAGTTATAACTGAGTTATAGCTGTATTTATCAAGTCTCGCAGACCTATTATCGAACTGACGAAGACTCCTGGGCGACGTAAAGACATACCAAAGAGAGACAGAGTCGAAAGCGCTGCAAAGGCTAGACGATTTCTAGAAGTTCGCGTTTACTTTCATTTAAATGGTCCTATGCTGATCTACGTGTAGTCGCCTGACAAGGAGAATATCGAAATTTTTACTGATAAACTGGCGTATAAAGCACAGTTATCGTTCCAGACATTATTAGAAAGACCCGAACGCGGAATTGATGTCGAATTATCCAATACTATTAACTTCAATGGGCCGTTGAGTTTATTGCCGAAACCTGAACCTCAGAACTTCGGGAGCAACACTGATGAGCAAGAAGAGCGAGTTGTGGAAATTCTCGTTACGCCTCCATCGACGTCCTCAAGGAAACCGGATTCAAATGTTTCTCCCGTCGCCAATCGAACCGTCAAGTTTGTTCTTGACCCAGCCCCTATTTATGACAAGGATCATGGTGGCACCTTGTCGATGATCATGGAGGGTGATGAGCGCGAAACCTCGCAGGCAGTGGTCTCTCCACGTAAGGGATTAATAATCGGAGAGAGGGAGATATCATATCAAATACCGAGAGATCCTAGCGATCCGGATGGGCCTATGGCCACCATTACGGTTCCCTACAGTGAAGAAGACCGTAGTTTTGATGATTCTGAACCAACCAGCACCATAAGCTCTTTCCCTATTGACCCCTACGCACGAGATTATGAAACGCATGAACTTCCAAAAGTAGTGCCTATCGCTTCGTCCCCTCCCCCAGTTGAGGGCAAACCACCGATCCAAGTTCCCGCTCCAAACTTAACCCGCAAAGCAAGCGTGCCGGTATTTCCGATTTTACCGCCACCCTCGCCCATGCGTAAATCGACCAGAGAATCGATCAATACGGCAAACGGGCCTGGTACGAAACCGACTGGTAATGGAACGCGGTCTTCATGGCTTCAAAAGGCTAAAGACGTTACTGCTAAACATGGTGGCGTGAAACGAAAGAGTGGCGAAATGTTTGAAGACAACGCTGGAGGTATAGACGGAAACAGCAAACTGGTTAAGGTCGCTCGTACTGATGACAACTCTGCCGAACTTGTCTTAGCAGAAAAACTACAACTAAAACCGGTTATACAACCTTTTAGGCCGATCACCAAACCGCGCGATCCAGTTGCACAGGTACAACATTTTCATACAAGAATACCTTCTAGTGAAGATAACGAGGGAATGATGGATGTACTGAAACGTGTTGAAGGCCTTAGTAATCGTGTCAGTAAGGGTTTAGGTAAATCTCTAGGGGGGGTCGCTGCTAGTGCAGCTGCTGCAGAAGCGAAGGCCGCAGCGGAAGCTAGGCTTGCACAGCGTGAAGCCAAAGGCTCAGATGGTGTACGGCAGCCGAAACAAAGCGTTTCCGAACTCATTGATGCCTATGAACTTGGCCCTAACAAGGATCGTGGTTCTACAGAAAGCATCTATAGGCCTCCTATTCCTCCCTCGCCCATCGCACCTCGTTTACTTCTTGATAGAACTAGTATTGCCAGTACATCTTCTGAATACCCTCCTGTCCCACCGATCCGCATAGTTTCTCAAAATAGCATTCCACAGTTCCAAGTTCAACGACCACCGCTAAAGGACTTTAATTCTCAACCCCAATCACAGAATGATTCGCAACCATCTACACAATCCACTTATGTTTCCAATCTCTTCGATGGTGATCCCACATGGTCACAGTCTTCTTTTGCGACAGAGTATGCAAATGAACAGCCTTTCAGTCAGAGTCTCAATCAGGCATATAGTCAAACACATGCCCACCAAATGGACAGTTCTCGCGGCGTGCAGTCTCAATATTCCCAAGAAAATAAGCAAACGCAAGCTTTGAAATCTGCATTCGTGACTGAGGAATATGATGCAGTCGTCGATGAAGAAGAGATGGTTTTGGGTCAGAATGCGGTGTCATATGCTAACGAACGACCCGATGAATCTGACGATGACCACGATGTAAGTCCAACTATCAAGGTAGAAGAAATGAGAATACATGTTTTAATAGGATGCTATTACTCCCCAATCGAGTCAGGAGAAGCCACAAGGATTTGTTGCACAGGCGTCGAATATCATATCAAAAGTTATAGGCTCAACTACGCTTAAACGCACCAAACCCGAACCTGTTAAAAGCATTCAACTGGCCGCTGCTGCGGCGAAGAAGGTATATATCATGTATCTTTCTTTAAATTGATCTCACGTACTTTCTTTAACAGCAACAAGAAGAAGCTGAAAAGAAGGCAGCCAGGTTGCGGGAAATGGAGAAACGCCGAGCAGCAATCGCTTCAAAGAAAGCGGAACAAGATTCGACCGAGAAATTCAAACTTCAGAAACGAGACAGAGAAGACGATACTACGAAGACTATTTCCAAGAAGGTACACACACTATTGGAATGATGAGAGAAGCGTTAATCTTTCCCTTCTAGATGGATGATGATACAACCAAGAAACGTAAACTTGTGGTAGAAATTGAAAGAAAACCTGTTACAACTAAAAAACCGCCATCGAAGGACAAAGTCAGCTCTACTCCTGCGAATAACGGGCCAGTACGTACACTATCAAAACCAACCCTGACTTCACAGCCACAACCGGTCCCCGCAAGTTTGGTCAAATCTACGAAACAAGTTGCGTCTACGCCTGTTTCAGGTCCAAGCTCTCAGCCCAAATTGACCCTAAACCAAAATCAACTGGAGCTTAAGGGGCTACCATTGCTATTATCGGCAACAAAACCACAAGCTTTACATAGTACAGCGAATATGAAAGAAAGCATATATGAGGATATCAGGCAGCCGTCAGAGACACTGCAGGCGCAAATGCATGCTAGAGTTCAAGCCCAGATCAGCCAAGCTAGACAGGAACGTCAAGAGCCACTTATTCCTAGTGAAAGCATCGAGTTGCCGGACATTAATAGCGAGTACGTCCCAAAGGCTAATCACGTTAAATGATACATGGTTTATATTGGTTATTGTAGATATTCCAACTCGGATGATGAAGACCGTCCGCGTACCTTCGATCCTCCAGACTGGGCACAATCGCCTATTTTGGCTCAGGCGTTACAATCACAAAGTCACCTTAATCCCGATGATATATTTGGCCCTGTTAAACCACTGCGCATGGAAGAAATCTTCAAGAAGAACACCAGTCGCTTCCGTGCACGAACGAGCAGCGCTAATTGGGCAGGTACGGATGAGTTGACAAAAGAAGAAGAAAAGGCCTATGCAAAGCGAATGGGGTATATTAAACAATAACTTCACCCCCTTGAGTTCTTTTTATTGTTCAATATCAACATGCATACAAACGCAAAGCCAGATTCAATACATTTTTTATTGTAATTCTTATCCGTAGAAATGAGATTTTTAAATGTACATTAGAGCGACCGTGCTGATATCGTGTAAGATTTGAGCTTTTTGTTAGTTCATAGTTGGCTCACGACGTGCATAATACCTTATTGACTCGGAATTTACATTGAATACTGAATGTATTTTCGATCAAGCAAATAACATTGTGCAAAGTTCTGTCTTAACATACTTCTTCATTCCAACTTTGGCAGTTGACCCTGAGTCCCCGTCACGACTCATCAAATCCATTGAGCAGTCTCTCCCATTAGCCTCACCCACCGTCCATTATTCCATGTCTTGATTTCCTCCCATATTTCAGAGTTCGACAACTCTACCCACTTGAACATCCCTGCCAACGCAAAGTCGGCCCAGGAAACAACGTCGCCAAGAACCCAAGGGTGGTCAAGAGGGTCTTTGGGATCAAAAGGTTTCTCCCTGTACTCATCCATAAACTTCGCAAGTTTATCGAATACATCTTTCACCTCGTCCAAAGCTTGGTTCTTGTTTTTGGGGGCGATTGCGTCGAACGGTTTATTATACCATCTTGTCCTCGTCTCCCGGAAATATGGAATGTCCACTTCTTGTAGGATTTTTGGAACCTCGGGTATAACTAATGTAAAAAGGGTTTTAAACCTTGGGTCTTTGGTGCCTTGAAGGTATTGTGATATTCCCTCCAGATATGCAAGAATTTGTTTGGTATCCTCAGAATTGGCGTTGGGCGGTGCGACAGACCAAAGTGGGTTATTAGGGAACTTTTCATCTAGATATTTCTCGATGTTAAAACTCTGAGATATGGCCAAGGTTGGGGTAACAGATGTATCGAGCAAAGCAGGGACGGAATAGAATACATTCTCAACGGGATGCGGAGTTGGTGGAATTCCGGCTTCCTCATATACTTCTCTAATGCCAGACAACGTCGTCCAGCGAGTTTTGAAAGACAATCCTTTGTAGTTTAATCCCATCCTGGTATTCAAGTCTCAGCCTTGTGAAGTCTATTCATAGATCTGCTAAGAATATTTACCTAACCCGAAATACATATGGAGAGAATGTGCCTCTCTTTGTCTCAACATCGTATAATATTAAAGTGGACTCGTCCGACATCTTTTTAGACGATCAAGCAGGTAAGTTCAAGTTGGGGTAATAGGTGCTGTACTTATCGTTCGTATGCGCAAGTCACACAACACGCAACACACGATTGGTTGATAGTAAGTGGATTCCGAGCCGGCTGGAGCCTAGTGGCTTAGCTTCTAACCGCGGTTTAGTACAAGACCGATACTACAAGCGGAATTGCTTGTTTTCTATGATTGAAGTTAAGCTCAAATCTTTGATAGATTATAACACAACAGCCTACCTGACATCACATGTTATGGAAGCAGTATTGCGTTAGTCTTGAGCTAGTAAGTACATCGATCTCAGGCTCCCTGGACATATTAGCGATATCAATATTAAATCAAAGATATGGTTTTATGTAAGGTTACAGCTAAACTCAGTTCTAAGACACACCGTACAGATGATCGCAAGCTCTCGTAAAGAGGGGGACTCCGCCGAGCTACAAGCCTACAACTTGCCCGACCAATCGATCACCACCTGGGTCTGTGTTCAGCCATTTATATGCTCCCAATCGATATCAAATCATGTTCCATCAATAGTGAAAGCGTACACAACGAAGTGGCGACCGTCTTGTTTTGGAGTAGAATCTAAGACTAAATCTTGAGCTTGAAGCTTGAGAGTCCGAGCACCTGTGACTTGGGTCGAACCTGTTATTATTTGCAAGAAACCAATGAAATACACAGGGCGAATGAACAGTTGGGTGGGTTCAGTTCACAGCAACATGTCGAGTCTGTATTGTCTTGTTCGTGGAAATTATAAGGGAAAGCAGTCGGCAATAGCTCTGGTCCCAAAAGAACGTATATATGTAATATCTGGCAGGTTTCAATTCATTTTTGGTTGTTTCCGTCTGGCATGGATCAATGAATTTGTTTTTTGGACGGGTTTGAGAAGTCCATTCCATTTGGTGAGTTCTATGTCGAAAAGTGAGCGAACGGCTCGGAATTCACTCGCACCTGCCAAACGACGGTGACCAGTCTTCACACTTGCATGAAGTTTGGGGCGGCGCTTCAAGGCAACGTGCGGTTACGTAGACCGGAAAGCGCGGCCCGTGTCCATTCGTATACGTTATGATGTCTGCCTTGCTCGCGTACATATATCTTAGTGCATTATTCGAACTTGAAACCCATTTCCGCCTTAACCACTAAACGTGAACTTCAAGCACCGAGTTCATGGCTTGTGTAAAAAAACACCCATTGCTCTCAAAACAGGGGGTTGTATTGTAGTAAGCAAGTAATATAGCTACAACTAGTACAAATAGTAGATCGTATACAACTAGGGAATATGAATATGAATATGAATAATAGCGTCAATCGTGCCGAAGAAACCAGAGGAAAGACAGGCAGACAAAGGATATGAATATGCGATGCGATATAAACAGGATGATAAAAGAGAGTACACTTGCTATCCACGAACCTTTCCCTCCCTCACTTTCGAGATAGTAGAGCTTCCACCGGTACCCCCGCTAACAGGGACACTTAGCCCAATTCCAAGCATCGAGGAAACACCAGCACCCGGTCCAAACTTCTCTTGAAAGGCGATCAATTCCTTCATGAGCTCTTCCATCAGATATGTAGCCTCTGATTCAGGTGGAGAGGATATATCCCCCAGCTTGCTAATTGTTACTCCCAATTCATTAGGTGTTACATCTGTCACCACTCCGTCAACGATGCCCGTATAATCCGTAGAAGACGAAACTTGATGCTGCTGCAATACCAATGCACGACGCAATGCTTCCCTCCTTCGTCGACGTTCAAGCGCTGCCGCCTGTTCCCGGCCGACCCAATCAATAATACCTCGAACCCGCTTATTCATATCGCTGACACTGGTACGTTTAGCAGGCCATCTAACTTTCACCCCTCTTTCTAGTACAAGGGTGTCGTCAACCGGAGGAGGCAGAGGCGGCGCTGTTATGATAGGTGTGTTAGTTGGGTCAGTCGTACCGCCTGTCCCGCCAGCCTTTGCAGGAATAGTTCCTCCACTACTAGTCGATGATGGTCCCATGCCAGTATCTGTTGTCCGATTTGGTTCAACAGTTGGATCAAGCACGCGCACATGAACAGGCCGAGGTACGTCTGTGGGTAATTCGGATGCCAAATGAGAAAGGTAGTCCGGAAGGCCCCATGATGTCAATAATGGCTGTTGCGGCGTCAAGGGTGCATGGTGTAACGAATGATTACCCCCACGTCGAGAACTGCTCCCACCACCACCACCACCGAGACCTCCACTGACGCCAGGAACACCCCAACTACTCCCACCCTGTTCACTACTCGAAGGACCGTGTCCGTTCAGCGCCCCATTCACGCCTTGACGACGGGGAGGAGTGGGTGCGGCAGGTTTACGATACGTATATTGATTTGGATGTTTTTTTGAGCCTTAAAAACCATTAAACACCCTGAGGAAATAGGCACGTTCATGGCACATACCATCCAAATCAACTATGTTCTGTTCCTTTTTTCCACGTCTTAATTTACCCGAACCGGCAGCGTTTGTTTTTGTGTTAGATGAAGTAACACTGCTAGTTTGACGAGAATTATTGCTTGGGCCATTTGTCGCTTGTGCATTGGTTGTGATTGTGGTATTCGATGGATTGGTTAAACGATCGGGAGTGGTTGAATTAGATCGATTGCGTTTACTAACAAATATTGATAAATTAGTTTCGAATAAATAACAAAGATGACCTGAAAATACTTTTTTGGAGGTGGATCAGGTTTACTATCCGCATTAGTACCGTTATTGGTGCTCGATGTTGACTTGTCTGGGTCGGGTGCGCGTTTGCGTTTTTTTCTGGCACCGCTGACAATTTCGATGATAACGCCTGGCTCTTCATACTTCGTAATATCATCCTTGTCGTGGGTTACGGAAGAGGTATCATGAGTGGGTTTTTCGGAGTCCGGTCGTGTACTCTCGATGAGCTGTTTAACGGCGTCTTCGTACTCGGCATCGCGGCTATTCATGGTATTCCGCCGTTTTGCGGGTTTGGAAGAGGGAGCATTTGAGGGGTTGGTGGAAAGAACATGACCTGGAGAATGGGAGCGCGAGGAGCGTGGGACTGATGCAGAATGGCGGCGGGCGTGTTGCGAGGAATGTCGGGAGCGTTTTTTGAGGGATCTATTTGACAGGCAGTTTAGAACATTAAACTAAAGTAAAAAAAAAAAACAGCGGGAGCTACGCACTTGAGAAGCTCTACATGAAGGTCCGGTCGACACTGTTCACAGTAGTAGTCACCCGATACGTCCTCGGGGAGATTGACACAAACACCGTGTTGCCATACTTTGCATGTTTCGCACATGACCATCAAACCGAGATCTTCTTCGTCGGCATCGAGGTCTGTACGAAGAGAAAGATAAGAAAAGATGTCAACTAGTAAGGAGAGAGATTTTTGGTACCTGTTCTACCACAAACACAGCGAGTAATACCTCCTTCCTCATCGTCGTTGTCGTCCAGAGGTGGATCTTCAGGTGGTGGCGGAGGTTTTGGTGGAGGAACAACTTCAACATGGACTTTTGACCTTCGTTTTGAACGAGTGTGATTTGTTGTCGAAGAGTCGTCCATGAGATAGTGTTGGGAAGACGAGGGTGGGCCAAAGGGAGAGATAGACGCCTGTAGGCTACTAAACTGTAACTTACCGGCAACTGTTTACCTGTTACTTAGAAGAAGCATGCCAGATCCCGGCATGAGCACCGTCTCAAACAAATATCCACGTCTCAAACACCATGATTTACTTTCCAATGGAGATCCTGATTATCTGCGACTCATCTTGACCTCAAAAGTATACGAAATTGTACAGGAAACACCGTTGAGTTTTGCACCGAATTTGAGTGCACGACTAGGGAACCAAATATATTTGAAACGCGAAGATTTGCAGCCTGTCTTCAGCTTTAAAATTCGGGGAGCATATAACTTTATGGCGAATTTGTCCGAACAGGAGAGATGGAGAGGTGTCGTTACGTGTAGCGCAGGCAAGGACCACACAGAGAAAATGACTCAATAGCATGTTGACTGAGTACTTTTTTCGGTTGGCGTAGGGAATCACGCTCAGGGCGTTGCTTTGTCCGGTACAAATCTCAAAATACCTTGCACGATTGTCATGCCAAAGGCAACACCGTCTATTAAAGTAAAAAACGTCGCAAGGTTAGGTGCTAAAATCGTTCTGCATGGCGATGACTTCGACGCTGCTAAATCAGAATGCATGAGACTTGCCGACTCGCTCGGTCTCGTTTTTGTTCCGCCATATGATGACCCCCTAGTCATCGCAGGACAAGGTACCGTCGCGATGGAGATTCTCAAACAGACGGGGCACGCGCTAGATTTGGACGCTGTGTTTGCAAGCATCGGCGGAGGCGGTCTTATTGCTGGTATTGGACAGTATATCAAACGTATCGGTGCACCTAATACCAAAGTCATCGGTGTCGAGACACTTGATGGAGATGCTATGACGCGCAGTCTTCGAGAGGGACATCGTGTCTCCCTCTCTGATGTCGGTCCGTTTAGTGATGGAACAGCTGTCAAGATTGTTGGCGAAGAACCCTTCCGAGTCTGTCAACATGTTGTCGACAGTATCGTTCGTGTCGATACGGACGCTATATGCGCTGCTATCAAAGATATTTTTGAAGGTAACAGTCTTTCATATTGTTCTTTTGTCTCCCTCCGTTCACTTATATGATTATGTCGCACAGAAACACGCTCCTTAACGGAGCCTGCGGGAGCTTTAGCTCTGGCTGGTTTAAAACATTATATTATCGAAAATAAGCTCGTTGGCGCGAATAAGAAGTTCGTTGCTGTTATCAGTGGTGCCAATATCAATTTTGACCGACTCCGATTTGTTGCTGAACGCGCCGAACTCGGTGAGGGCCGTGAAGCTCTGTTTACTGCCGAAATACCAGAGCGACCGGGAAGGTTCGTATATTCTGTCTATTCTCTTTCGGCATTTTCTAATTACAATTATTATCATATATGTAGCTTTTTTGCCCTTCATACTGTCATTCATCCTCGTGCTGTTACCGAATTTTGCTATCGATATAGTGGAAACGAAACAGCGCATATATATCTCTCCTTTGTCCTTGATGCAACAACCCCCGCGCTTCGTAAGGCAGAAATTGCCGATATACAGGTTCGCTTGGAGGCCGGTGGCATGCATGGCAGAGATATAAGTGAAGATGAACTCGCCAAAGGCCATGCACGTTACCTTGTCGGTGGTCGTTCCGAGGTCCCCAATGAGCGAGTGTTCCGTTTTGGCAAGTGTCTCTTCTTTGCTATCTGTACGTCCGGCATTTAGACTTGTTTATGCTAAACGGCGCTAGAATTTCCTGAACGGCCCGGGGCGTTACGCGCCTTCTTGTCCGGTTTACATTCTGCATTAAATTGGAATATTTCTTTATTCCATTATCGTAACCACGGTGCAGGTATGTCTTTTTTTGTATTTCCTTTATAGATTCATATTCAATTATGAACAGATATTGGTAAGGTTCTTGCTGGCATTCAAGTCCCCCCAGCGCAATACAAGGAATTTGACGAGTTCCTTGTTAAATTGGGGTATCATTACGTTGAAGAAACCGATAGTGAGGTTTATAAACGCTACCTCAAGAGATGAATCCTTAATAACGGTCTACGCCGTTTTAAATGATCATGTAGCTTCTTGTCATTTTTTCCTACATTCAAAGATAGATATAGATATACTACTTTTTGGAATCATGATGTTCTGTAAGCACCTGCCGAAAGAATTGAATGTCACAGAAAATATTTCCGTGACTGCTTTCAAATTTATGGCTACAGTTTCAGCGTCGCAAACACTCGGGGCATCTTCAGACACTCAAAAACCATTAGATCCGCTCATATTCCAAAGATTGAATCCCAGGGCCTATCTGGAAAGATTCCTTGCCGAAAACATCAGGCCGGATGGGCGAGAATTTGATGAATGCAGGAACATTAATGTTAACGTCGGCAGGTTTTCCTCAATATGAGGAAACAACCTATAGATATGCTAAAATGTGAATACGCTACCAGGTTCCATAACAACCGCAGAGGGATCTTCGCTTGTCAGAATGGGGAACACCATTGTTGTGTGTGGTATCAAGGCTGAAATTGCTGAGCCTGAACTAGATAAACCTGAATTGGGATTTCTGGGTAAGTAGTGACAACTTGCCATGTACTCTACAATATTGATTATGCCTAGTTCCTAATATTGATTTACCACCACTATGTTCATCACGGTTCAAATCTGGTCCGCCTGGTGAAGAGGCGCAAATTCTTTCAGAGCGGTTAAATGAAGTATTGATATCGTATGTCGCATTTCGTTTTTTTGAATGAAGCTTTGAATAAGCTTTTTATCTAGCTCCGTAGTGGTACCATTATCGTCATTGTGCATACAACCAGGCAAGGCGGTATGGGCTCTATACATTGACGCAATCTGTTTAAATTACGATGGAAATCTCTTTGATGCTGCACTATTGGCCATCATGGCCGCTTTAAAAAATAGTATGCGTCTTTGTTTTTTTTGGGGGGGTTAACGTTCTATACTGTCTTTTAGCACTCCTACCCAAAGCAACCTATGATGAGGATGCACGACGAACGACGTGCACCCTCAAAGAAAAAGTATCTTTACAACTTGGGGGAGTTCCTTTATCCGCTTCGTTTGGCATATTCGATAAGTATGATATTTCTCCTATATTTATGCAATAAGTATGACGTCTTGATGTTTTGCTTCAGCTCTCATCTTCTCGCTGATCCAACATCATTCGAAGAACAGTTACTAGACACGACAATCACTGTTATACTAGACAATGACTATTCACTAAATTCTATTTCACAGATTGGCTTAGCACGAGTAGGCGAAAAGTCAAGTGAAGAAGTCATCGCAACTTGTGTCGCAACTGCGAAGAAAAGATGTGCGATCATCAGGAACTTTGTGAATGGTTAAAAACAATTAGTCAAGTTTGATAATTAAAAGTAGATTTATTATTTAGTCTGTGTTGTTACAATAATCTCAGTGGTCTTACGCTCTGCGCTGTCCGGCAATCGCCGCCAATCTCTTTGACTCAGTTTAAGTGACTAGTGCATGCAAAGAGCCCTGTCACTTTCACTACAGAGAATCTCAATCCGAGTCTGTTTCCGCCCTAATTCTTTACCCCAAACCCACCGTTTTTCATCGATTTGTTCGTCTAGGCGGTATAGTGCAATGTCGGACTCTGCGCAAAATATGCACAAGGATCCCGTTACAGGAGAACTGGTTTCCAAAAAGTGTGATTTCTTTTTGTTATTTTTTTTTTTCCATTGTGTCAACTTAACCTTGGCGTTGACCGCTTTGCTTCCCTTTTTTTCCTTGCAGTGAACTTAAAAAACGTGAAAAGGCCCGAGAGAGAGAATCCCAAAGGGCTGCCAAGACAGCTGCCAAACCAGCTCCTGCTGCTTCATCCAAGCTTGAGGCGAAGAAGGTCAAAGAGGAAGACCTTAATCCTAATGTAAATATTTTTTTGGTGTCACTTAGATGACAAGCGTCACTGGACTAATTTCACCTAGCAATACTACGAAATTCGGTCTCGTCATATTTTAGAATTACGCAAGACCTTGCAACCTAATCCTTATCCACACAAATTTCATGTTTCTATATCTGTCTCTAATTATATTGAAAAATATGGTGCGCCCGGTAAAATTCCTGAAGGAACACGGATGGATGGCATAGAGGAGAGTCTAGCTGGAAGGGTTCATAACATCCGCGCTTCAGGCCAAAATTTAGTGTTCTATGATCTTCATTCCGAAGGGAAGAAGGTTCAAATTATGGCTCAATTGCAGTGCGTCATTTTCTTCGAGGTTGTAACAAAATCTGATAATTTGGTCTCATCACAGAGACGCCAAGGACCCGCAAAACTTTGCGTCTATACATTCACATTTTCGTCGAGGTGATATCGTCGGTGTTAAAGGTATACCGTCACGCACCAAAAAGGGAGAGCTATCGATCTCACCATCCGAGATGATCCTTCTTGCGCCTAATCTGCACCAACTTCCTAGCGCGCATTTCGGATTGAAAGATCAAGAAACTCGTTACCGCAAGAGGTACCTCGATTTGATCCTGAATGATGATACTCGGCGCACATTCGTCACTAGAAGTAGAATTATTAACTACATTCGTAGATTTTTGGATGAACTGGGTTTCTTAGAGGTAATGTGTACCATTTCCTTCCAACCTTGCCTAATTACGGACTTGATTTATACCAGGTCGAAACTCCGATGATGAGCATGATGGCCGGAGGAGCAACTGCTAAGCCTTTCATAACTCATCACAACGACCTTAATCTGGATTTGTATCTTCGAATCGCGCCGGAACTATATCTCAAAGAATTAGTCGTCGGAGGACTCGATCGAGTATACGAAATTGGTCGAACCTTCCGAAATGAAGGTATCGATTTGACACATAATCCGGAATTCACGATTTGTGAATTCTATATGGCCTATGCAGATATGTATGACCTGATGGATTTGACTGAGAGCCTTGTAGAGGGTATGGTCAAGTATTTGACCGGTGGAAAGACAACCTTAGAGTACTATCCGGAAGGAAAGGAGACTGAAGACAACAGTGCACCCAAAAAATGGATTCTTGATTTCCAGCGGCCTTGGACGAGATATGATATGATTGGAACTCTTGAAGAAAAATTAAACGTCAAGTTCCCACCAGGGGAGAGCCTTCATACTGATGAAGCAAACAGGTTTTTACGAGATCTCTGTGCTAAGGTAAGGGTTTGCCTTCCTAATTACCATCTGTCAATGTCATTCGCATCTGGCTTTGATTGAAACTTGTGATCTATTTACAGCACAACGTCCAATGTAGCGAACCGTTAACGAACGCCAGATTATTGGACAAGCTTGTTGGGGAGTTTATTGAACCCTTATGCATTTCTCCATCGTTTATTGGTATGTTATTCTCGTGTAAATTTTTCTTATTTTCTATTAACATCATCAAATAGTTGGGCATCCCAAAGTCATGTCACCACTTGCAAAATGGCATCGATCTAGACCTGGTCTTTGCGAACGATTCGAAGGATTCATGTGCGGTAAAGAATTTTGCAATGCTTATACAGAGTTGAACGATCCATTTGAGCAACGCGAGAGGTTCGAAGAGCAAGTGAGTGAAGCTGTGAACGTGTCTTTCAATTCACTTCTCGCGCCCCGCCCCTAGCTTAGCAATCTGACTATTGAATTCTAGGTAAAACAGAGGGAGCAAGGGGACGACGAAGCTCAGGGTGTTGACGAAACCTTCATTGATGCGTAAGTGAATTGTTATCGGATAGCGTAAGATGGTGGTAACGAACCGACCGATCTTTTCTTGACAGGCTTGAACATGGATTGCCTCCAACCGGTGGATGGGGGATGGGAATTGATCGCCTCGTAATGTTTTTGACAAATTCCTTGAGTGAGTCGGTTTCTTTAAATTAAGTCGGCTGAGCGTATCTAAATTCAAACCCTTTTCCGCGTAATTTTTAGACATCAAAGAAGTGCTGCTATTCCCAGCTATGAAACCCGAGGCGAGCGCGCCGAAGACAAATATACCTTCCGGACAAATATAGTTTTCGCCTATTAATGCTAATGTTTGCCAGTCCCTTCAATTCGGTTATCCCACACGACTGCGCTACGTAGAACTGGTAGCCAAATAATAATTACATGTGACTGTCCCTGGTGATCTCTTTGTACCGCATGAGCTGCAAGACTGCAACAAATTAGAAAAGTTCTCCCCTTCATAATAAACCTCATAAACCTCCTAATAATTATCTGAGAAAGTCAATCGCATCACCCAACTTTTTTCCATTTCACATCGGGATAACCTTGTTTTAAATATAAGTGAGTGAATAAAGGTTTTACGGCAAAGGGATTTTTGCCAGTGGGCGCTTGCTTTCATAACGTTTCTCTTGTCTCCTTCCTTCCTTCCACGGCCCTATTTACACTGTGCCTCTTCTCTTTCATCGCCGTTCTTAACTCGTCACTCTTTTCTAACGCTGTTTTGTTTTTGTTTTTGTTTTTCAATTCATAGTTTCACATCTTCGTCATGTTGTATTTGACGGCAGATAAGTTTCCAGTCCGTAAGTTTATCATCGTCATTCTACTGTCAGCCTCAAAGAGAGATGACATACATTTTATCTCTCTTTAGTCGTCCCTTTCGGAGTTATTGGGTAAGTGATGGCATTTTTCCAACAGTATGGATCGACTTGCAGAGTAATCGTCAACCTCCTTCGCCGGTAGTTTTTATCGATATCTATGGTATCTCATCAGGTTCGCTGCCTTCGTAGTATATCGACCGGTCCCACTCCCTGAGAACCCCACTTACATCGCGTCTGAGGATGTCACTATAATTGTCCCAACTATCGATGCAGGTGAAGAATTTAAAGAAGCTGCCCATTCTTGGCTCGTCGGTAAACCTAAGGAAATCATCATTATTACGGAAGAAAAAATGAAAGGGCCTTTGCAAGATTTGGCTAACTCGGTCGACCCGGAAAAGATTCGTGTCCTTACTGTCCCATTTGCTAATAAACGTCTTCAAATGTCTCATGGAATTCGTAACACCACTACTGATATTATCGTTTTTGCCGATGATGATGCTATCTGGCCTCCAACCATGTTACCATACATGCTAGCCTGTTTTGAGGATCAGAAAGTGGGCGGTGTTGGTACATCCCAACGTGTGCAACCTTGTGGGGACCGTTTCACTGTATGGGAAGTTCTCGCGGCCTTCCGTCTTTCAATCCGGAACATTGAAATCGGGTCGTCAACTCACATTGATGGCGGTGTTGCTTGTTTATCTGGTAGAACAGCTGCATATCGAACCGTAATCCTCAAAGATCCCGATTTCTTATACGGTTTCACCCACGACTATTGGTTAGGGAAGTATCACTTGAATTCCGGTGACGATAAATTCTTAACTCGATGGATGGTCAGCCATGGATGGAGTACTTATATTCAGTGCTGCAAAGAAGCCGAATTACTCAGTACTATGAAACCTAATTGGCGTTTCTTAAAACAAGTGTTGCGATGGACTAGGAACACTTGGCGGTCAGATCTGCGGTCACTATTTATGGAACGCCAAATATGGACATCAAACCCTTACACAGCTTACACCATGGTAACTTATTTTTCTATATATATAAATATACTTCGAACTCTGACCGAATTTCTCTGCCCAAAAAATAGGTGGACAAATTGTTCAATCCTCTTACTCTTCTCGTAGGACCTTGTTTGATTATATACCTTTGCTTCAAAAGTGCCAAAGGCTCTGGTAGTGATGGTTTTCATTTGCCAGCATGGTAACTCTCATATCTGGCCTTCTGCCTTCTTTACGTATAAACTGTTAACATAATTATAATATAGGAACATCATTGCTAGTTGGTTCGTCTGGCTCACGGCTACGCGGACGGCCAAGTTGCTCCCTCATTTGTGGTACAGACCACAAGATATCATCTATGTACCCGCTTTTATCTTGTTCGGGTATTACTTTGCGATAATGAAACTATACGCTTTGTTTACGCTTCACGAGGTACGGACCAGTTAACCTTATTTCATATGTCGATCGTTTTTTGAAAATGATCCTTTAGACTGGTTGGGGTACTCGTGCTGGTATCGGTGATGCGTCAGCCGCCACAGCGGCGATGGATCAAAATGAAAAGTTACAACAAGAGCGTGTCCATCAATTAGGACAAGGGCATTATACGGGAACTCAGCCAATATCTTGACGTGTCGTTTTCATAGTGATCTGCGAGACATCGCACTTTGGTGTTTATGTTGCGATTATGGCGCCACAATTAAGTTTACCTTACTATTAGTACTAGTACGTTATACCCCAAAGGACGATTCATGTATCGATTTGCAGTCTATTATAGAGGGTTGCGACTTCTCCATAGTGAGCCATATTTACGTTACTCGTATAACGAAAAACATCCAAACCCATGTTATACAAACGACTAAGATAGCACCAATTGTAAACCAAGTCGTGCTAAAACTCTTTGAGCTATGCTCGCTGAGTCGATCGTGCTCTCGACTCATGTTGTCGGCATTTTTCAGCAAGACTTCTTCTGCAGCGACGACGAGACCTTTGTCTTTCTCAAGAGTCACAGAGAAATGTTCCGCGTTTCGCCGTAATTGGGCTGCCATGCGCGCGAGTTCATCAGATAATGCCTCATGTGTCTTCAAAGATGACGAGAGCGTTGAATCCTGTCTGGGCAATGATGGTAGCAAAGATACCGGGCTTTGGCTTGAGGGTGTTGGGGCTATTTGGTCTATCGTCGAAATTTCAGGGGAATGTTCAATAAACGCAGATGTTGTGTCTTCCATTATGTTGAGTTTTGAAGTATCAATACTCGTTGTAACGATATTTTCTACTTGGGGTGGTAACGAGACCAACGATAGGTAATCCACGTCATCACAAGACGGATACTCAACTTGCTATTGAGTGTCAGACACAAAAAACAAATTTAGGTAGAAACATACGCACCTTGTTTGCTAATTCCAGAATCTCATCCAGTTTATCTAGAGTATTTCGCATAGCTTGTAAATACGGCCTGAAATGCATTCATTCAGAAAGCCAAACAAACTTTTCAGCAAAATGCGTACAACTGAGAGTTAGAAGAGTCCGATGTTTCTAAATGCAGTACTGATTCTTTTGCATATTTCAGTTTCTGATATGCGTGAGCTTGCAATTAACTAACTGCGCATTCACCGTCGTCGATTCGCACCTGGGCAACTCCCTGAACGACTGTCCATGCATTCTCTTTGGCCAATAGATTTGAACCATTTAGCATCCCCTGATCGATTGAAGTCTCAAGTCGTTTTAAAAGTCGTCCCAAGTTTATTCGTTCATGTTGTAGTTGTTCTTCGTTTAAGGTCATTACGGGGTAAAAGCTATTTAGGAATGATTGATTACATAAGGCGCATTTACTGCATCTTTGCTTGCTCAAACAAGCACAAAAGTTCAAAGTGTGTTTTTGTACATAATTTCTTTTCTTTATTTATGAGATAATTCCCATTTATCTATAGCATGTCGCTCCAGATCGTACAGGGTCCATCATATTTATCTCCTGCAAAACAGACCTCTTTGGTAAAGCGAATCCAAACATTCGTCAGTCATATCGATGATGTTGAAGGGATTTATATCCACATAATCAAATATCGTGATAACATCGGGGCCCCTGCTCCTACTATTAATGCTAAACTAAACGCCATACTGAACTATGGCGATGACTTTGCATCTCCTCAGGTCAGGACTCGAGTGAATGGTGGCAAGGCTTCTTTTGAGACAAATAAAGTGGTATATGTACTCCCTAGGCCTGGATCAATTTCACCTTGGTCGAGCAAAGCCACGGATATCGCGAATATATGCAACCTTGGAGATTTTATTGAAAGAATAGAACGTGGGGTTGCATTTATTTTCTCAATTTCAAAGGACCGAATTCTTGATTTCAATGATATTTTATCCTTTCAACACTTGTTATTCGATCGAATGACTCAAATTTTGGATGGTCAACCTCTAGATGAAGAAAATATTTTGAAATACTATTTTTCTCGAGAGCCTCCTTCACCGTTGACGTACGTCGAAATTTTGGACGGAACCAAACTGACTCGAAAAGAAGAAATGCAGGGTGCTCGCTATAAAATTTTGTCCGCCAACAAAGCCCTAGGCCTGGCTTTGACTGAAGACGAAATCGATTATCTCCTTAGTGCATACCTTGATGGACCTCAAGCCCAGCGTCGAAACCCAACAGATGCCGAACTTTTTATGTTCGCCCAAGTCAATTCGGAACATTGCAGACATAAGATTTTTAATGCTTCTTGGACTATTGATGGCGTTAAGAAACCGCACTCCCTTTTTCAAATGATCCGGCATACTGAAAATTACATTCAAGGTCGTTACACTATATCCGCATACTCTGACAATGCCGCCGTTTTTGAAGGATATGTCGCACTACGATTCCAGTTCAATCCTGGTCGACAAGGCGTATATCGGGCAGTTTCAGAAACCATTCCCATCCTCGTTAAAGTGGAAACTCACAATCATCCTACGGCTGTCTCGCCTTATCCAGGTGCTGCGACGGGTTCAGGAGGCGAAATTCGGGATGAGGGTGCTGTCGGACGTGGCTCGCATCCCAAGGCTGGCCTCACTGGATTCTCTGTATCCAATTTACTTATTCCTGGATTCGAACAGCCCTGGGAGACCGATTTTAACAAACCAATTCATATTGCAAGTGCTTTGGATATCATGCTGGAGGCACCTATTGGGGCCGCGAATTTCAATAATGAATTTGGAAGACCCGGCTTAACGGGTTACTGGCGGACATTTTGTGAGAAAGTGCCAACAGGACCGGATGGAACATACGAGATACGAGGTTATCATAAACCTATCATGATCGCGGGAGGTATTGGAACCGTTCGTCCTAAATATGCTAAGAAATCGTCCACCTCGGTATCGGTTGGTGCTTTTGTTGTTGTATTGGGGGGCCCTAGTTTTTTGATTGGATTAGGAGGGGGAGCAGCTTCCTCCCAAGTATCGGGAACGAGTTCTGTCGATCTTGACTTTGCCTCAGTCCAAAGAGATAACGCCGAAATGCAGCGGAGATGTCAGCAGGTCATAGATGCCTGCGTGGAATTAGAAGAGGCGACTGGTGTAGGCAATCCTATTGAGTTGATACATGATGTTGGAGCTGGTGGTTTATCTAATGCCCTTCCGGAGTTGGTTCATGACGCAGATGCCGGAGCTACTATAGAGATCAGAGACATTTTAGTTGCGGATAGTTCCATGTCGCCTATGGAAATCTGGTGCAATGAATCCCAAGAGCGTTACGTCCTGGCCCTATCTCCAGAACCTGGTGTTTTGGAGCTTTTTGAAAGCATAGCGAAGCGAGAACGATGCCCTTACTCTGTTGTTGGCCGTACAACTTCCGCTAAAGAGCTAATAGTCACCGATAGACTTCTCAAAAAAGACATCATTCGATTGCCCATGGAGACGTTATTTGGAAAACCTCCCAGAATGCACAGGCATGATTTCACATCTTCCCTGTTCACCCCTTCATTAGAGCTACAACTTTATCATTCATTGAAGCAGGCGACATTAGATGATATAGTTAATCGTATTCTGCGATTGCCTTCTGTTGGATCTAAATCGTATCTGATAACAATAGGTGATAGGTCTGTAACCGGACTTGTTGCTCGGGATCAGATGGTAGGACCATGGCAAGTTCCTGTAGCTGATGTTGCCATTACCCAAACCACATATGGATTTGAATCTCATAGCGGAGAAGCAATGGCTATGGGAGAGCGGGCTCCTCTTGCGCTTTTAAATAGTCGCGCGTCAGCAAGGATGGCCGTTGCTGAATCATTAACAAATCTTGCATCTGCCTACATCGAAGACATAGCAATGGTGAAACTTAGTGCTAATTGGATGTGCGCGGCCTCTCGACCTGGAGAAGGTGCAAAGCTCTACGAAGCTGTAGAATCAATTGGGTTAGACTTATGCCCAGCTCTCGGTATCGGAATCCCGGTCGGAAAGGACTCGATGTCAATGTCCATGCGTTGGAAAGATGGAGACAATGAAAAAGAGGTCGTCGCTCCTCTTTCACTTGTAGTTACAGCATTCGCTCCAGTAGCAGATACTCGACTGACCTGGACCCCGCAATTAAAAACGGATATACAAGATACTGTGTTGCTGTTGATCGATTTAGCGGGAGGGAAAAAACGTCTAGGAGGTTCAGCCTTAGCCCAAGTTTATAAACAGCTGGGTGACACTCCCCCGAACGTTGAGAGTGCTGTATATGTCAGGTCATTCTTTACTGCATGCAGTCGAATGAAACAAGAGCACCCTGATATAGTCCTAGCATATCATGACCGCTCAGATGGCGGCCTTTTTACCACCATAGCTGAAATGTGTATCGCTGGAAGAGCTGGGATCCGGGTCGACCTTGACACATTATTATCTGACAACGTTATTACATCTTTATTCAATGAAGAATTGGGTGCCGTCATGCAAGTACGAGCTCAGGATGTAGACAAGCTTAAAGCATGCTTTTCACGCTGTGGTTTCCCATCAGAGTTCATATATCAAATAGGAGATGTCGTTCTGGATAGGAGAGATGCAACACTAGTAGTATTATCCAAGGGGAACGTGATATTTTCCCGAAGCCGTGTGGATTTACAACGTGCTTGGGCCGAAACCTCATACCAAATGCAACGATTACGGGATGACCCTATCTCAGCGGATGAGGAATATGATGCCATTGGCGACGACAATGCAGGTTTAACATACAAATTGACATTCGATGTTAACTCTTCATTAACAAAAAACCTGGTGAACCGACCGAAGGTCGCTATCCTGAGGGAACAAGGGGTAAATGGCCATGTCGAGATGGCTTGGGCTTTCACCGCAGCTGGTTTCGATGCTGTAGATGTTCATATGTCCGATATCATAGACGGGTCTATATCTTTATTGGAATTTCGTGGCTTGGCTGCTTGTGGTGGGTTCTCCTACGGTGATGTCCTTGGGGCGGGTAATGGTTGGGCCAATTCGGTCCGATGGAACGACAGAGCTCAAAATGAATTCGAGTTTTTCTTCAAACGTCAAGATACCTGGGGACTAGCGGTATGTAATGGATGTCAATTTTTCAGCCACCTCCGAACGACTTTACCCGAGATTGAAAGTTGGCCCTATTTCAAAGCTAACCAGAGTGGCCGGTTTGAAGCTAGAGTTTCAATGGTGGAAATTGTTGACAATGAAGTTACACGAAAATCCGTTTTCCTTCGAGATATGGTTGGATCGCAATTACCAGTAGCAGTCGCCCATGGGGAAGGACGCGCAACCTTTAGTAAAGAAACAGATATGGAAGAAGCTGGTCGGAAGGGATTAATTGCTGTTCGTTATATCGATTCAAACGGAGGAGTAGCGACTCGGTACCCCGCGAATCCTAATGGTAGCCCGCTGGGTATTACCGGGGTGCAAACACATGATGGCCGATTTTTAGCCCTTATGCCACACCCCGAAAGGGTTGTTCAAATTGAGAGTAATAGCTGGTACCCAGTTGACAAGGGAAAGGAATGGGGAGGCATTGGCCCATGGTTCCGTATATTTCAAAATGCAAGGATATGGTGCGGATGATTATTAGAAAAACACTCAAAATACAAGTAATATATAAAAACTACAGCATAACTATAAAAAGAAATGTAGATAGAAAAAATATAAAACTCTCCTTAATCCTCTGGATCCCATCGTGTGAGCTTTGTAATCGGTTCAAAGTAATATTGTTTTGCCTGTTTAGTTACTGCTCGCTTCTTCGGCATAAGTCCCTTCAATAAGTCTGCTCGGCCTGGCTCTTCGTCGTTCTCTGGAATATAAAACCACTCATCCTCTAAAGGGTGGTCCGCAGCACTCTTGAAACGATGTAAGTGGAGGCACAGGAGACAATAAGAGCACGGACCAATCCATTTCGTTCGATCTTACCAAACATTTTTACGCCATTCAGAATTTCTTTGACAATGGCTAACCATAAATCTTCGGAATGCTCCTCTTTCAAATGCGGCTGTGATTTGAGGACTATTTGAAGTAATTCGGGAGCAGTAATCGCTGAAGCACGCGAAAGAGCCAATGTTTCAACCAGAAAGCCCGTCATCGGCAAGGCAGTAAGGTCATTCTGTAGCGTTTTTGTCCCAAGTGTTGATAATTCATCCTTATCAATGGCGATATTTTGCTTTCGGAAAAGTCTTGCCTTCGTTTTCCGTTTTGTTTTCATTATGGAACCTGATTGTCTTGTCGGTCGCCGCCTTATCCCCCGACTAATTTCCATCCGGCTGTTTGACTTATTCTGGCGATCCTGAAGTTCAATGGGGTGGAGTGAAGGCGGCGACGGTGATGACCCTCGGCATCTCTTCTTTGGGACCGACTCAGGAGGTGCTGTATCAAAACGGTGCTCCTTATACTGTGAATTTGGAGGGGTTAACGCTTCACCTGTGGATGCTCGATGAACCCCTGTGGAAGACGCCATTTCTAAAACACCATCTGAAGTCTCCAAGTCAGGGGTTACAGAGCGAGAGGAGAGCACGCTCGAGAAGTCATAACGAAAATGTGATTCATCATCGAAGATGATATTTAAGGGTGATGACACTAATGAACTAAGAGGCGACAAGTTCGTATCATCCGCCAAGACTATGGGCTTCGGAGTTTGTGAAGGAGAACTGGAAACAACTTCGTGGCTCTTTATAGGTGGATTGGAAATCAGAGCGGGAGATCGCTTGGAACGATGAGACAGGTGGATCGGGGTCATCTCGATAGCCAATGGAGGTATATCATGAAAATCATCTGAGAGACCATAATTGAAAAAATCGCCTGCCGTTTTTATAGGAGAAGAAGCAGCAAATGTAGGTGGGGTTGAGACGAAATCGACATGCGTCGTAGTTGGAGACGACATTGAATGTAAGGTCGGCGACGATGGAGCATCATCTAAAATATAGTTTAGCGGTGATCCGCCACGGTCATCCTTTGGATAATTTTCGATATTCACTTGGAGGTCAGTTTGTGTGTCGATGTTCGACAAGGATTCCTTCGTATTTTTATGTTTCCCCAAGGCTACATCGGAATCTCGAAAATCGACTTCTAATAACTCGGAATCGTCTAAGGAGTGCAAATAGTGGTGCTTCCCTAAAGGATCCCAGCGAATACTCGAGCTGGCACATACCGCCGCGAGAAAACCCAATCTCGACAACGAATGATCCTCACGCGTCTGTATGCGTGAATCTGATTGTTCAGTTGTATTTATGGGATCAGTTGTTATACAGGCAGAGGCGCAGGTAGGAGTGGCGTTAATCGTCGCGGAAAGATTGAACGCGTCAAACACGGCTTCTCCAATACTCGGCGGCTTAGTACTCCTGATAAATGCCAATGGACATGGATTCGGCGGTTCCATTGCCACTGAAGAAGAAGGGGTGGTGAGTTCAGACATGGCAGTTATTCGCGACATCGAACGGGTGACACGGGGAGAAGGAGCGCGTCTTACAGTAAACTGAAACAAGCGCTCCAAAAAAAAAAAACCTCACGTGAACTTCACCTTACTAATAAAGATAACAACTTGGCGCCCAACCCAAAGACTTTATGTTAATATTGTGATGAGGAGAATAATTAGACAATTATAGGGGAATATCTTGAATGGTAACATCATCATATTTAATTTGTTCACAAATTCGCGAAAAAAACTTGCCTACAACTGAAGCCATGGCTTTCAATTCTTGAAAACAGTTGTCTTGATTTATATCTACACCCAACTCTCGCGCGTCATTCCCCAATGCTGTTACGTCTAATATCATTTGAGCTCGAACGCGTTCCTCTTCTTTGCCGTCAACATCTTGAGAACTGGTCTTTGAACTGCCAAATAAGGGAAATGCTGAGATCTTCCCTCTTTTTAAGCGTCGTAACGATTCTTCTGTCTTTCTGGTAAAAGTTAAATGCGACACATAACTAAATGAAACTTCAGCTAATATAACGTCCTAAAATATGAAAAAGAGTCACCGAGTGCAAATCGCACGAAAGATCTCTGTTATCCACTGAGAGCCTGGATTATCCTTCAGGGAATCGTGAATTGTCAAGAAAGTTCTTATTGGTTTAAGAACGTCAGAAATAAATGGGCTGGGTGCTACTGGCATCCGCTTATTTGGTAGAGCTCTGTATTGTGAAGGGACTGAGCGAACAGCGACCAAATTTTCACAGCAGCGACGCGTAAGGATAGAAATAACGTGCCCCCCTAATATTGGAATCAAACCCAGGGCGCGTTTGAAGGATTGCTTTAAGATTACTATAACGACAGATAAAAAAAAATGATACGAATCCAATGAGAAGAAAATATTACCTAACGATGACGACGGTTCTTCCTCGCTTTCTGACAAAATGACAGATATATGAGTTGTCCAAAATTCAATGACCCTCCGCTCGAGTGTTTTAATATCTGATACCACCACTCCGCATTGTGATAATGTAATATCCTCAATAGCTATATTCTCATTTGAAGTATCTGCCGGGGCTACGGGCATGTCAGATTTCAGTTGAGTATTTATCTACGAAGTCAACGTTAGCGTATTGTCGTATTGTGCCAAAGTAGTAAATGCCTTTTCCGCATCATTTTTGGGTGCGCGGGAAACTTCTAGGGTCTCCAACCAGACACAATAACGACTCAGTATCTAAACATGTCAGTCACAACTTTTCGGAAGTCAATGGGTTAATAAGCAACCTGAAGTGTGAGTTTCCAAAATCTGTGACCAATCTCAGGGATATAAGTGTCTTCGGCCCAACAGGAACATATGGCAGTAAAACAAGCTTGCGTTTGTGGCATTAGAAATACCGCTGATCCTGCCGAAAAATTCTTAACACAGGGAGAGGTTGAAAAGAGGAAATGTTCATACCATCTCTAAGCGTAATTCTGCCTTCAGATGGTAAAGAAAGAACACTTTCTAGATCACCCACGACATCCTTCCAACGCAGTTGGAAGTACACCGGCAATTGCCATCGTTTCCGAAAAGAAAGATAGACGGGATGATTGCGCATCTTGTTTATTGCAGAAAGTGAAGGAGCCAATACTTCTAACGCCTCGATGAATCTTTGCGTAGTCATATAATTCTATCATACGGACTTGAATCGATAATATCCTCAACAAGTGAAATTCTTACTTCGTGGAAATCATCAGGCCGACCTGCAGCGAAGATTGTTGTTCCAAGCCCCTCCATTATGGCATGCCCAATATCGGCCCATACTACGTTAGACATTATCTCGAATCCAGGACTCTCACTTGGAGAACAAGGGTCCTTGGTTGATGTATTGGGTTGATGATATCTCTCGGAAAATGTCTCGGCCAACTCAAGAACCAACTTTAAATCCCTTTCTATAAAACGGAGGATTTTGTTGAAGATACTGGCTAAAGGATTTTCGAGATCATTGAGAAGTGGTAATTGAAAGTCTGCGGAATTAAAGTAGGTATCAATAGGTGTTTTTCGAGGCCAAGGGGTATTAGGATAGGCTGTGTAGGGTGTTTTTGGTGTGAATGGTCCTGGTGAAGCAGGATGGGTTGTGAATGGAGTCCGAGGCGCAAGTGGTGAATGGGGGACAGCCAACGCCCCCGGGAAAATTGCCTATTGCGATTAGTAAATGATCATAATGCCCGTCAAACCGAGCATACCTGGCGGATAAATGGCGTTACTAGTTCTCGACGAATGATTTCTTCGGCCTCTCTCCAACTGCCAATGGAGTCGTAAATGCGTAAACATTCTTTAATATCGAATTTTCGACGGGCAGGATCAAAATCCTGGGAATTGGATGTTTCGAGCGAGCTATCGGCTAGTAGTAGGACAGAAAAAAGATGATTAAGGTCTGAGGATAGCGTAGTCTTAACACGATCCACACGCTAGAAAAGAATTAATCATATCAATAAGCATTATCTGCGTGAACCCACCCATTGTATTTCATCAACAAAGGCGCATTTGTCTTGTCTCGCCTTATCTGCAAGGTAAAGTAGCTGGTTGAACTCGGTGGCAATACGAGATACATGTTTGACACGGTTGGTACGTGATCTGAGAAAGTCGTTTTCATCAGGGAAGTAGTGCATCATGGTTTTATTACCTTGTCTCAAGAAAGCTTTCATCCGGTTTTTGAATGACACGAGAAGTCAAGTTGCCAAATGCCGTTTCCGATAATTCCTCCTTAGTAATAAATAACAATGATTCTAGGCGTACAAGTGTTTCTGATAATTTCAAGAGCAAATGCAACCGGGCCTGCAAAATTCAATCAATCCTTTGAGTGCTAAATGGTTTACAAAATCCATTACTTTCTCCTCACGTAAAGCCGCCCGTTCATCCAACTTGTGTTGAATCGTCTCTTGGATCTGTTTCAGTTGGTCAACAGACGACTAGGCGCAATTTGTCAAATATCAACAAGGTGGACTCCGAATTATATATACCTGAATCTCTTGGTTTAGATTCCCAAGTGGGTGTTTCAGTTTCTCTATTCTAACACCTTCTCCCCTCAAATCAGTGCTAAGGCTAATGAAAGCGGTATAGTCGTCATTAATCAACTTGACTAATTCTTCTTTCAAAACACCATAGTAACCTCGTAGTTCAGCCCGAAAGTCAGATAAAGAAGAATGGGAACGGGAAATTAAAAAGTTCTCCACAGAGAAAGTTTCTGCTGAAAGGAACGGATTTGTGTGAGATAATGGCTGGAGGGCTGCTAGATCAATAGAAGTAGCCAATAATTCTTCCGTGCCAGGTTTATCCGAGATCAGGGCGGAAATCCTATCAGTAGTAGTTGCTATACCGTCCATAAGAGCTGCGTGAAGTTCAAGGATGACATGTTACTTCTCCCTTACATAATATGTAAGTCACCGCGAAAAAGTCATTCAGACAAAAGAGTTAAAAAAGCTATTGGAACGATTCCTAAAACAGTGCAACACTTGTGCGCAAGGGATGCATTTTTGTATTAATTCAAATACATGGAAATCAACATGAATCTACAAATATTGAAGATGAACCTTTTTTGAAAGTTAAGAATACAAATGCCTGCCTCAAGGCCGAATCTAACGTCGGATTCCACGAGCAACTGGTGGAGCACCACGGCCACGGCGAGCTAAAACAAATGTTAAGTGATTCAATACAAGACGCTATGCAAGTGGAAGCTATACCATTAGCTAAACAATTTTGAGTTAAAACTGTTCGAGTTTTAAGAAGATAAAGGAAAACTTACCGCGCATAATAGTGGCACGACCACGAGCCGTCCCGATACCTCTACCTTTCATAGCGTTAGGCCCTACACGTTTAAACCTGGCATAACACGGATTCCAGTGTATCCACGGGGTACAGGGTAAGGGACACTTACATAGGTGCATTCTGCAACATGTCCGGAACAATGAAAAAACGAATCATGCTGCCTCTTATATAAACTTGATCCAGTTGAGAAATACGACCGTCCCGGCCGGTTACTGTTATATCCCTCATTGAGATGTTCAGCGAATCTTCCGCTGAAAATGAAGCGTTCAAAACCGCGCTCAAAAGGTGACAAGTGACGTACCTTCGGCGAGTTTACCCCTATAGAGTTGTCCCGTTTTGAGTTCTACTGTGATGACGTGGCCCAGGGATTCATGCAATAATTTTACGGGAACACCGAGACTGCTCATGTTGAACCAGTGCAAGTTGTTGACCGAACTGTGTCACATCTGTCACGCAACATAAGCCGAAGGAGTCAGGACAAGTTGCATACAGTCGCGAGTTTTGCATTTCTCGGCGATGTATAACTGACAGCTCCAGCCATTAGGGATAGTCTGGCTATGAGCAATACTTTGACACGGTGGTTGAGAAGTTATCTTTTACAAATTATATACAGTCATATAATATGCCCTATGCAGTAATAAAATATGTTTGTGGTATAAAATAATCTGTCATGGATACAAACATCGCACGGAAAGTCTGTAAAAACGTTTAACTAATTAGAATGTCGGGTCAAAGGTGAGGAGGTTGTGGAAGAGGCCTAGGAGGTGACGGAAGGAGGGGTAAAGGCCTTAAAGGGAGAACTCGGCGTGCGACATTATCCCCGAGTAGCTTTCATGATGTTAGATGATCAGGAAAAAGGGCAGTGTTGAATGAATCACCTGAGATTTTGCTGCAGAATAGAATACAACTTCTTCAGACTCCGTGGCTGTTGTTATTTCCTCCATTGAAGGCTCCAAATTCTCCTTTGAGTAATCTACTTCAAGGAAGGATGAGGACGCATGCGGTATGTGCAAACTGAGATTGGTCAAAGTGGATGTGTGTCGGGAGAGTCGTTCGGGCTTTCCACTTGGGAAGGGAGAAAACGGGTCAATATATTCAGCTTTTTGAGAAGTAAGTTCCGAAGCAGGGCGGAACCCAGTCAGTCTACCGCCTGCCAATGGAAATGTTATCTCGGAATGTCGAAGGGCATGATAAATGGGTTTGGAGAGAAAAGCATTTTGAAGTGAGGTTCTCCATATTCCAGAGGATATTATTCTGGTAGAATAGCTTGAGGCGGAAGTTGACGTGTAAGACCTAGGTGAATAAAGTCCCGATTTTGACAACACGCGACGGTCAGAACTATCCGAGGTTTCGTCAAACGCATTAGATAGACGGGGGTTGGCAATAAGACTATCCGATGATGCTGCAGCACTATAGGAGGCAGATGTATCGCCCAATCTTTTTCGCGGAAGGTTTGCGAAGTTGGTAGGAGAAATATACAGGACCAAATTGAAATTGTCTTCAGAAGATACTAAAGATTCATGAATAAAGGCTTCCTCTAAAACAGGCCTGTAGTTCCGCCTGCGATTCCATCTTACAAACACAAACGCAATGATGATGGAGATAGTCAGCAGACCAGCAACGGATCCCCAAACGATTCTGCAAACAATGTAAGGGAGACAAAGAAAGTAAAATATCAAAAAAAACCTACTGAGTGGGCTTGGTGCTTCTGCTCATATAATCAAGGACATCTCCCATTTTTAATGGAAGCCGATTTCAAACATTCGCATTCTAGACGGGGGAGTGACGATAACTCGTTGGAGTTTGTGTAACCATATTGAGGTATCCGGCGAGGACTCCGCCGAATCCCGTTATGTAAGCAGAAATTGTAGAGGAACAAGGTTTTGAGTCTGTGACTCTGTGCCCAGGTATGCCTACTCTTCTAAATCTCTTTTCTTGTTGTTGTGGGAGACAAGAATCGGACGAAGTATGCTTTGAACTATATCTAATACTGTGGCTTACCTCATTTCCTCAGGAAAGAGAAAATGAAAGGCGATCGTTACTAGTGGACGGTGACGGTTCACCCATGTATGTTGAGCTCGTGTAAAGGCACTGGTGATAATTTGAAAACGAAAGATTTAGATATGTTCCTCGGGACTATGTGGTTAATGATCGTCAGAAATTGAAGGATCAACTAAGTGGCATTGTACGGGATAAACAAGGGTCAATCAATAGCAAGCCTCTTCCAAAAAAAGAACTAACATTGTTATAGAAAGATGATAAACATATCAGATCACTTACCGTCGAACTTTATAAAGCAAAGGGGTATACCTTCAACCTCCACTTCACGAGTACGAGCAACAAGCCCTTCCCCTCACCCGTCAATAGGAACCGTCGATACTGAATCTACTTCTCGTTCAAGTAATTCTGCAAAGATTTCTGGAGAACGTCTATTATTGTCAAAAGATTTGGCTTTAAATGTTCGTATCATCCGTGGTAGAGATTACAATTGTCGTGGAACTGCCAGTCGAGGTCGATTAGGAAGGTCCGGGGAAGAACGTGGGACTGAAATTCAACAAAACTCAACAAAAGTAACGGGATCGGAATTACTATCAACTTCTTCCGATTCAAGGTTTGGCTCGAGCTCTGATACCAATATTCAACCGTTAGATGATGAGGATCGCCAAACGGTGAGTTATTTAAATCATAGGATGTTAGCTTACCAGGATTTTACTATAATTATTATTGTTCATTTCCAGATTCTTCGTATATCTCATTCAATCAAGCAGCAGCTCGACCAAGGGTGGAAAATAGAAGATTCCGGGCCGATATCTCGGGGCTGGGGAGATTGACGGAACGGACTAATGGCATGTCGCGACTAGGAGTATCCTGTATTGATTTATTGACGCCTTCGTATATAAACTTATAATCCATGTATTGCATGTAAATAGCATTAGTTTTATTTTCATTTTTAGGGAATATGTCAAGGCTTAACAGTACGAGAATGATATTACCAAATTAGGAAAACAGTTTAGCTCAGGCTTTCAGACTAAGACTTTTCCTCCATCCCTTTTCGTGCAATCCTCGGGGCCACAGTCTATACAATGTCATCTATTATGATGAACGGACATCCTAAAAGCACGGTCAACCTCGAAGAATGGGAATCTCAGGCACCATTGGACGATTTACAAGTCAAAAGCATTAATGCTCTGAAAACCCTTTGCCAGGAGCGCAGACTACCCTTGAAAGTGAGCGGTTATTGTGATTGTTAAAACATAATTTTGAGGAACCGGTAGTTTAGAACCGATTATTCGTCTAGACCGTCCTCACCCAGCACACCTGCTCCTAATTTAATAACAGTTACATCTCGTCCCGAGACCCCTTTAAAATCAAATGGTGACAGTAAACTACCTTGTGGATATCTGCATCCCAAAGAACCTATTGAAACCCCGGAGCAATTTCATGACTGGTTCGCTGCAATTGAACGCTCCATCGTTCATAGTCAAGATGCCCACTTTCGCGCTCACCTTGAGGATGTATCGCATTACAGGCTAATGTGTGAAAACCTTTTACATAGTCTGAATGACCTCGAGTCAGAATTAGACTCGATATTTGTCGAATGGCGTCGTGTTGAAGAAAACGGGCGTAGTTTAAAGGATGCTTGTGAACAACTATTACAAGAACGGGTGGGTTTTCCTTCAAACCCTTATATGGCCAAATTAAGTTGGCAAACATCAATATCATAGGATAATTTATTAGAAACCACGCAAGCCATTTCATTACGTCTGGAATACTTCCAAGAATTGGAGCATGCGACACGGATGTTAAACCATCCTGGGGAATCTTTGGTATTACAGGCAGGCTTCTTACTGATGGTAGAACGTGTGGATGTGTGCCTGGAGTACCTACAATCTCACGTGAGTCTATCTCTTTAATCCTCCACACCTATTTTGTTTTGAAGTCACAACAGCAAGACTTTCGGGAAGCCGAAATCTACACTCTCCGGTTCCAGCAATGCCTAATGCGCGCCATGACCCTCATAAAAATGTACTTTGTAACCTCCTTGAGAGCTCTGACGACAGATGTCCAGCGGCGCATTTCTGATAAGGTTTTCCCTCTCATTATTACTTGTTGATCCGTCTGACGTGGATACAAGGATATGTCTGATACAGCGCATTTACATCTTCTATATTCAAAATTTGATACAACATCCATTCAGATCGCCCCTCTCTTAGCAGAGTTGGAGAGAAGAGCAGAAAAATACTCGGGTGAACTCGGCTCCCTTCTAGTCGAATGTCATTCAGCATACTTTAGTTCGAGAAAATCTCTGCTATTTCCTCGTGTGACCGGAGACATAAAAGGTCTTGAACCTAAAAACAGCGACCTTGTTGAGTTGGTAAAGCTGATGTCGACTGTACATGTTTTTGTTACTGAGAGATTCCCAGACGAGAAATGGGTGTACCTACATGCGTCAACTGTGTATAGACGAAACTACTCTATATTCGAGATTCTTCCATACGGGGGAGGATCATTTGAGGTCAGTGTGTTCAGTTAAAGACCCGTTCAATCGGCCTCATAATTCTGAGATAGTCGTTACTTGGAAATTCTTTCCGATTTTCTGTTTGATGATTTAAGGCCAAGGATTCTTCATGAATCTAGGCTAGTTACATTATGTGAAGTTTGTACAGTTCTTCGGGCATTGATAGACTTAGACGTCGACCCCACGGATATCAATCACGATGTCAATTATCTCTCTGGAGACGATGATAACCCGCAGCAAAGGAATATGGTACGGCCATACATTCGGCCCATCCTACAGCTGGTCCTACAAGACGCTCAGACGAGATTATTGTTTAAAGCGCAAACTTTAATGGAGTCAGAGATCCGTTTTTTCAAGCCAAGCCCTGACGATATTACATACCCGTCAGATTTACAACCACAAAGTAAGTCTGGTTTGTTTAAGCCTCTACTTATTTTGCTTTTGAATAATGCTTAGGTGCATACCCCTTGGCCACAAAGGAATTATTTGAAAAAGAAGAGGGCTTGATGAAGTTATTGCCAGCCAGCATCTACCACAGACGAACATGGTACCACACTATTAACAAAACTCTATGGATTTTATCTCAATTGTATGACTTTGTCAACGTAAGATACGATTTTCCGCAGCAACTATTGTTCTCACTTTCAGCAGCCCGTAGTATTCAATGATATAGCCCAAGAAGCCATTGATTACTGTAGACAATCCCTTAAAGTTGCCGCCGACCAAATATCTTCTAATACTGTACCGGATTCTATCTCACATGGACAATTATTCCTAATCAGACATCTATTAATTTTGAAGGACATCGCTGTTCAATTAAACCTGAGCCATCAAAGTACTCAAATTCGGCCGGAGCTAGGTAAGTAGTATGAACACTCGAACCTAGAGAGATACATATGTTTTATAGATACACTCGGAACAGTATTACGCAATACATCAGCATTGTTCCAATCATCCGGAATTCTCAGTCTTGTGGGATCTGGCGAAACGCCATCTATCAATGCTCGTAGTGTAAGTCCAAGCTTCATGCCTTGTTTGTAGTATAACATTATTGGAAAATAGGAAATCGACAATGATCTAAAAAGCACCTGCGATAAATTTATTTTTCGTTGTGCAGAAAATGCCGTTATGCCCCTTCGGACATTTTTGGAACATTCAAATACACCCCGACCTTCGAAAGACGACGTGTTTGCCCAGCCTCCAAAGGTCATCCAGCTTTACGAAGACTTTTGCAAAACATGCGGACACACTATCAATGCTTCGTTGGAATTACTTAACATGTATCTCCAGGATGAACGGACTGTAAGACTTCTGATGATACCGATAAAAACTAAAATCATGGAGGTTTATAACTCATTCCAAGATGTGGTTGGAAAAGAGTACGGTAACATCGTAGATAAATTTATGTCCCCTCCGGTCTTCTCCGATTTTCTAGACGGATTGAACGCCAATGTCAATAGTAGTCAGAATAAAGATCGATCGCAATAAATATGCGATTCCAGTGTTGACTAGTGGTTGTTGAGTTCATTGTTCTCTGTTTTTAATTAACTTCCGTTTCATCTACCCTGTTTGCCCATAATTGGTCCTCATAAATTTGATCAGCTAATCTATATTTTCGTTCCAAAGCTTCTTCAGCTGCGAGGTCTTCCAATAACCTCTTTTCGTCCATATCCTCTCTGATAAGAATATCTTCATCTGGCGACATAGACACGCATGATGTGGAATGCGTTATTGACGGATTTGCGAGAAAGGAAAACTCGTTCGTCATAAATGGTAATTTTGTCGAATTTGGGTTAATGTTTAGTTCCCCTTGATCAGAAATAGCTCCATCCTCCTGCCTAGATCGTAATGTCGCATACATTCCTCCAAGTAACTGATCCTCCATTCTTTCAAATAATTGATGCTTGTCCACATTTTGACCCAGCAACAGAAGCGAGGCTAGTACGTTTTCCCTACCTACCTGGAGAATGTCCCAAGTAAGATATAGTTCTTCGTTTAAGGATAATCGATACTTACATCAATATCTGGACTGAATTCATCAATCCGTCGTTGTCTAATAGATGTTCTTCTATGTGTAATTGCCATCCCAATTACTAATGTGAGGAACCGAACTAAAGATGCCCGCAAGTAACATAGAAGATCGTATGCAATGAAATGTTGAGAATCTTCTGGACCAAATACGTGCCCAAACAAGCTGAAAGGAGGAAATGAATTAAAAAGATGCTTGAGCAGAAATTCTGAAGCATAAACAAACCCAGACAGAATTGCAAAATTTTCTAAATGAAAGATATCTAATCCATCCTTCAACAAAGAGTCTTTGGTTATGTCGTAACGTTCTAGATCTCGATCTTGAGTCATCTTCGACGAATCCTCTTCGTCTTTCGGAGGAACGTCTTCAACGCTGACCTTTTTAGCGGAAATCTCGCCGATAGGCCTTTTAGTTTGAGAATCAGACATAGACTTTGGCCCAGCTTTTACTTTCCCAAGACAAGTAGATGCTTTAGAGGGCGATGAACCGCTTTGTATAGCCCGCTTTTGACGGAGCCATAGACGTTGTCGTAAACGTTTCCGTTGTAAGGGAGTCAACTTCAAATCACGTAGGTCTGGCATAGAAATCAGCCTGTCTTTCACTCCAGAAGCTATGTCTGCATCCGGCCTATTTTGAGAACGATGAGTATCACCCAAATTGTGTAATATACGATCCATTCTCTTCAATAGACATAGATCTAACTTCGAAATAAAATCCTGCTTCCTCCACTGGCGTTTCAGACTCTTTTTCTGGTCATCGAACGACCTTGGGTCATGAGGAGTATCGGGTGGGGATCCTGCCGACATCTCTTCGAGTGCCAGTAAATAATCACGTCGGGCTTTTAGGTTGGTATGGTGCATCCACTGTGCTTCATTCGAGATTATTTCTTTTGCTAACTTTTCTTCATTTGCGATCCATTTATTGGACATCTCTCGTGCAGAGAGTGGAGGGTCACTTGATGGAACAGGTAAATGTGCAACTGAGCCTTCGTCTAGAAGTTGAATATAAGTCCATATGTCTCCCACAGTTTTTGTGCCACCGAGATCCTCAGCAATCAGATCTGGTCTCCATCTTGAATGTCTGGCAATACTTTTGAAAAAAAGTGCCTTCTCTTGCGATGTCCATTGTGCGTCAGGTCCAATAGATGATGGAGGAAACAAGGTCTCGTCTGTGTTTGCTGCATTTTCCAGATACCATAAATGCGTTTCGAGGGCTCGGAGACGCCGCATGAACGAGTGTTGGTCCAAAATACTCTATATTCTCACACGTTTTTCCCACTTAGGCTGACTTTCTCAATGACATAATAAGAATAGATAACGTAGGTGACACAACCTCAACTTATAATTATAAATTCAGGAAATTTAGTAATGACTCAACCTTGAAGAATTTGCTGCATGGGTTTTGGTGTATCTTACCAAACATGAGTTACACTTCCGAAACAGACTGAGTGCAAGTAATTTTACAATTAACGATAACACATAACGCAGAAATCTTGGCTTTTCACCAAAATCGCACTATTGGTAAATCGCATTTTTTGATTAGTAGATTTAGACAAAGGCATTCACAAATAGCAATACCTGAAAACCCGTCCCATCTATTTTCCTCAGGAGTGAACATCAATAATTGCAGGGTCCATGACATGCGGTTTTCACAAGACGTAGGTTTTTTCTTTATAGAAACTCTTTCAACGTGATATTGCCCCTCATGACATTACCGTGCTCCTGACAACAGATGCATAGCATCAGTTTTGTATACCCCATTCTGCTTACATGAGTACGCTCCATATCCGTCATCAAAATTAATGAAATCGGGTCATATTTTGTCCAACAATGTATAATATCTACAACTTAATATATAAGGGACGACATATCAGCACGCACTGAATCAAATGAGCTTGTGAGTGAGAATTCGTCAATAATAAACTCGTATCATACCTCGATTATAATCTAGAATAGATTCCACGCGTCCAACAGCGGCAATAGCAATCTTAGGTTAAAGGAAATTATCACCATAGCACTATAAGTGTACAGATGACTTACATCGCGATCCCAAAGATACTTCTGAGCTACTCTTTGAATTTCCCCGGGAGTGACAGCATCAACGGCTCTCTCTATTTGTTGTGGAGTAAAGCGTTGTCCAGTGGTCACAAGCTGACGACCGATGTCTTCAGCAATGGCAGTGGTACCGTCCAAACTAAGTAATAGGCTGGCCTTCAATTGACTCTTGGCGCGTTCAACCTCATTCTGTTGGGGCCCTGTGCTCATACGAGTCCATTCTTTAAGAGTGAAATGCAATAAGTCATCGATATTCATGATATTTTCAGTGACCAAATAGATCCCCCATAAACCAGTATCAGAGTAAGATGTGGAGAATGACATGAAACTGTTTGCGAGGTTGTTGGATGAGACGATATGGCTGAGTCTGGATGAAAGGAGAGGGGATGCTCCTAACGATCGATCCCAATTCCCGAAGATAGATTGCAAAACAAGCATGGGAAAGTAATCAGGAGAGCTCCAACCAACACCCTCCACAGCAATCGCGATATTTGCTGTAGACATTGTATCATCTCGTATACGAACTTCAGAACCTGTGAAACGAGTTCTCGGATGTGATTGACGACCAAGGGGAATCGGATTACTTGAAACCGGAAGGGACGAGAAGTGCTTTTCTGCAAGCTTGGTGAGTTCCGAGTGCGAAACCCCTCCAGTACCCACAAGGACCATACGATCAGCGGTATAATTGGTTTTGATGTAGGAAGCTAGATCATCTCTCTTGATAGAGAGAATGTTTTTTTTAGGTCCAAGAATAGTTCTTCCCAAGGGTTGACCTGTCAAACAGGAAATACTCAGTTGGGTGGTGAGGAATTGGCACAAGCCAGATATCTCACCTTGGAAGGCCACTGCATGTAGATGGTCAAACACGACCTCTTCTAATTGCTTATCAACCTCTACTTGTTCCCTTAGAATCACGTCACGTTCTCGTTCAATGGCATTTGAGTCCAATTTCGAATTTTGAAGGATATCGCTAATAATATCTACGGCCTTGTCTACATCCTGCCTAAAACTCTTTGCGTAGTATACCGTTTGTTCTCTGGAAGTATATGCATTCAAGTGAGATCCAATATTTTCAACCTCAAGTTCGAGATCTCGTTGAGAGCGACGGTTTGTGCCCTTGAAAGCCATATGCTCTAAAAAATGTGCAGTTCCATTGGTAGCATCGGTCTCAGCCCTAGAACCTGCGTCAATCCATACACCCACGGTTGCAGTTTGAGCATGAGAATGCGCTTCCGTAGCAACAGTTAATCCATTAGGCAAAGTCGAGATTTCAGTGATAGGTGCAAGCTGAACCGGAGAAGCAAAGGAACGGGCTAATCTCTATTGGAAAATGTAAAAAAGTGAGAACATAGAGGGCCAATGAAGAAAATTATACCGGGTATAACTGGGGACGAATGGAGCGTCTTAAAGTAGAGGAAAGGCAACGAGAGGCCATCTCGAAAGCGGGTCTGCAGTCTTCAAGGACAAGAGTTCTTAATGACTAATGTAGGTGTTTGTGGAGCGTTTTTCCATCCTCAGCTTTCACGTGACATTGTCCGGACGCGTCGCGACTCGCGACTCGCTCGACTCTTCCTGTCATTCGCAATTTCAACTGCTGGCAAAAACATGTCGACAGATTTAGGAACTCATAATATTTACGCTTCTACTTTTAAGACACCTTCTAAAGCAACCAAACTTCTCAAGTCTCGGGCACTTAACGATGAGAATTGTGCATATGTTTATCCTCAAACTGTCAAAAAATCCGGTAGAAAACTAGTGACACCAGGGAAATTCCTGGCTACTGGTCATAGTAGGTTCTCGGTACCCAGCCGTACAGGGATTTTACATTTATATTAGAATCTGGTACTCGGCGTTTGAATACTTACAAAAGGGTTGTTGGTTTAAATCCTTTGTCGGAAATAACGAACAAGACGCCTCATCCGAAAAATATCAACGATAGGAATATCTTAAAAAACTCTGAATTACACAATGTTTCCGTTGACGAATCTAAAGCATCACCTCTTACTCGCCGTCTCAGTTCAGCCAGAAAGACAACCCATCACCCAGGCTTCATTGCTAAAAGCTTTAAAACCCCTATATCAGGGAACCCATGGGACGTCAGCGACGGTAGCATAGAGGTGACACACGTGAACGAACTGGTGCAATTGGAAGATGAAGATGATGTG
The DNA here is from genome assembly GCA_020884735.1 of Clathrus columnatus. NCBI lineage: Eukaryota > Fungi > Basidiomycota > Agaricomycetes > Phallales > Clathraceae > Clathrus > Clathrus columnatus. The sequence continues at coordinate 2,174,592 of BPWL01000001.1, forward strand.
GAATACAGTCCTCCCACTGCGTTAGGTGTGTCTTCAATGTTTGCTTTTTCACGTTCTTACGAATGTAGAACCGGACCATGGTCTAAACCTGGAATTTCCGGATTACGCTGTCGCTCGTAATTTGTTCAACAAGATCAGTAGTGATGAGATACCACCTCAACGGACGTACGAGGTAGACTTAACTGCAGATGATTATCAATTAGAACTACCTCCACTAGGTACAGGTTTTCTGTCTTTCTTACATGAGCATTTCGCCCTGATGAATCTTAGTTGAGGAAAGCGACTTCCTTATCCACGAAATGTTGCTTAAAGAGGTCCTAGTGACAGAGAACAAGGAAGCTGTAGATTTGCTCGTGAACAATATTCGGCAAAGAGTAAAATCTAAAACAGCTGTCGGTCATTCCCGTATTCCGAGCTTATCGAAACAATATTATGCAAGTGCTAACGACTCAGCAACAACCAAACAACCCGCTCCCGTGGTTCTGCGCTCAAATCAAACAAAGGGTTCAAATACGCGTATCCAATCTCTACGGACTAGACCGCTTGTCAACCAAGTGACTACTGGTCTGAGAAAACCTGAACAAATCACACGTCGTAAACCTGCGGATATCACAAACGAACTAGTTGTTGCATACCATCCCGAAGTCGAGGATGTTTTCTTTGAGCTATAAAAATGATATTGATGTTTGTATTATCATGCATTTGGAATTTGACAAATTGTGAAAACTGAACTTCGTGACCCTGTAAGGAAAACGGTGTCATTTTTCGAAGGCACATCTTTGGAGGTTATACCTGACATATACAAAACGCCATGCTTCTGATCATAAACGGCGGTCGTTGTAAGACTACTAATCTTGCCGTCATCTTGAAAAACCTTTTTGATTTAAACAAATCGCTAATACAAATAAGGAAACGAGGAAAAGCCTACCTTATCAATGTTATATTTTTTTCCGTAAAATTGATCATGTCCTGTGTTTTTGGTCAATCGGAAAACAGCAGATGCCGAAGGAATAGAGGGATTATTGAGTGTTTCACGAATGGCTTGAATTCGTTTTGGAAAAGCTTAAAAACAATTCAGAAAAGAATTTCAATTTATTGCTTTACTGACCTGCGATATAGATATGCCCCTTTTCATCGACTGATAATTTGTCCATCGGCATTTCTAGCTCCGGAAGTTAGTATATTTTAGAGTGGAAGAACGACGGCGTCTTACCGGTGGGTATGACATCTATTAAACCCAAGCTATTATCATCGAATTGCTCTAGCAAAAGAATTTCCCCAAATTCATTGTTTGTCACATAAAATATGTCATCAGGACCACGAATAATGCCGCTGGCTCCCGAGAGTCCACTTGCAACGATTTTACATTGGTTTTGGTCGTCATATGGGCAATAGCCAATACTCTTGCTTTTAAAGCGAAACAATGCATCGGAACTCCGTACCTGCATACAATATAAAGCTATTCATACGGCGTTCAAAAACGCACCATCCCAGTCTTTGAACGAGCATTGTTAGTGAAGTAAAAGTCTCCATTCCCACTACCGACGATATCACTTGGTGTTATAATGACATTGGGGTTGTAAATCGTTTTGATATATTCCATTGTCGAACTTCCTTCAAGAGTTTTGAAAATTTCAATGACACTATCTGCGCCCGCGGTAATCGCGGGTGCCTTGGTCGGCGGTCTATGGTTTATCAAAAACAGGAGAAGTTCAGAGGAGTTGGTCTCCGAAGTAACCACATCAAAACCTTGAAGCGACAAAGGCTCGATAAAAGGAAAGTTAGTCAACGCAAGCCGTGTTATACGAGAGGTGGAGGGGTCATAAGTCGCGATATAATCAGTTAGCGATCGTCCCGTTGCGTTTAATCGTCCAGTACCAGGTTCCCAGAAGGTACGGTGTATAGGGTTTGAGCATGCTAGGTAAATTATTCCAGACTCCCTAGGTTGAATTAATTCTAGAGTTGTGTCAGTTTTTCGGGCTTCAAGATCCCACACGTCTTACACGTACTTTCACAAGCCTCCAGACCAGGGATCCCGTTACAATGCCCATTGTTCAATCCTACAATCTTGGACCGCCAGTATCCCCCATGTAAGAGTATTGTTTGTAAAATAGCTTGGTAATATACCCCAAAAATAATGGTAATAAATGCTCCAGCAGTGAATATTACGTGCAAGGAAAAGGGCCAAAACATTTTCAATCCGGTTACATAATTTTCGAGAGCTTTTATATAGTAGTAAGTATCTACAGGTAAAAACAAGGTAGAAAACAGCAAAAAAAGGGGAAATAAGAACTGAATGAAAATGTGCATAGTAATACTGGAACATCATAGCTAAATTTCAATGCCTACTAGAATATAAGATGGATCAACTTCCAATGGCGATTTGGTGACAACAGTTCCGCCAACATACATCAACGCATGAAGAAGTTCACCTGTAAAGTTTAAGAATAATAGGTATGGGTGTAAAAATTATTTTACTGACCGAGCATTGACGATCCTTTTTCCAGTGCAATCACAAAGGCCTCACAATGAAGATGTTCATCAGCTAAATCCATGAGTGCAACAATGCTTATGTGGAATGTTAGCACATAGTTGTAAGAGAATAGAAACCGGTATACCTCTCACGCAAATCAACATGCTCCGCTCCTTTGCCATGGACGTAAAGGGTACGACGATCAGTAGGTAAATCAAGGACTATTCCTTCCCATTCTGCTTTGAGACCAGGCGAACTTATACTAACACTCTTGGCGTAGGGAAGGGCACTGAGCCCTGATCGAGGGAATAAGGTCGTAAGAAAGTCCAATGCGGATGATGATTGTTTGGCACTAATAGAACCGAAGCTGCCCCCGATATCAATATCTTCGGGTGTATATGGAGGTGTGATGAGGGCATGCGGCGGGGCTAGAGAGACATTTCTAGTGGGTATTGGGATAGAAACCATTGGGGAAGGCAACGAGAGGGATTCAACAGATGACGCTGGTTCGCTAGACACACTTTCAGGAGTTAATAGATATATACTGTTTTCACGAGAACGGTTGACTGAAAAATGACCGGATATGGGACATAAAGGAAAAGAAGACGACACCGGACTGTCTCTCACACAGTCCGACGACCCTCCATCAGGAGGGCATTTTTCATTAGGCATGTCAAAAATGCCACTAAATCACAAAGAATATGTGCTGAGTAAAATGACTTCTCGCAATGAAATCGCAAAACTCACCCCGGGTCCGCCTGAGAAGGTAGTGGAATAATAGTATAGATTATCGGCACCCTGAACATGGCAAACAGCGAGAACGTTGTCAAAGGAGGGCGCCCCATCCCCAACGGCTTGACGACCGTTGCTGCATGGAGATGTTAGAGCACAAAATCACCAGAAAGAGAGTAAAAGCTTACGTGGGGCAAAGACTAGATATGGCTTTCAATATATTTAAATTCTGATTCGACATGGTATGCCAACTTGTAATGCGTTGTATTGGGGTGAAATATGGGTCCTTGAGTGATAAACAGGGTGTTCAGACTTTGAGTGGATGGTGACGAAGAATGTGGCAAGGACTCGAGAAACCGGGTCCCCGGCCACTTAACAAGCCCATTACGTAAGTCATATTCACCAAATGCTCGACAACCAAGGTGCTGACATCCATTCTTTGGCTAAAGAAGGCGAAGAAGAGGATGGATCAGAAGGTATAGACTTCTCGAACTACGCAGTACAACTAGAAGAAGCACTGGGTGAGGATGAGGATGATGAGGATTTTTTGTATGAAGAAGAAGGTTCATACCAACAACCACCAGCCACATATGACGAGCAGCTACACAACATTCTGAGAGACGGAGAAAACAACGAAACATCGTCCATTGACGGCAATCAAAGCGAAAACGATGCTGGGATACCTCAGTATGACACATCCCTCAAGGTGCGTGCTTTTAATAAATCTAGTAACCTTTTCAGAGCCAAATCAGAATGGTTTTCCATCAGATAGAGATATCTCGTCAATCTACCCCTTCATCGTCCAACTATCAACCTAGTAACTTAGCTTTTATCGAAACTCGTCCCCGCCTTTCAGGATTATTTCCCCATTCAACTTCTTCTCGACTTCGCTCTTTTATTTCTCAACCCGAGACTGCCCATATATTGTCGGTTCCCGCTTTAGAACCTGCCCATACTCCTAGAACCTCTTTATCAGGGACGTCTTCTCCAACGGCCATAATGAATTCGTCGGATGAAGTTATGAAGCGATCACTGAAGCGTGAGGTATTCCGATGGACATCTCTGAAAGATTTGGGTCAACATATTTTTGCCAAAAAGGTAACAAGTATATTAGGATCTTCCTTCGGCGAACCAACAGTACTCGCTGTTCATGGTTTAATATGTATTGGAACTGATCGTGCCTATGCTTTGGTGTTCGATTTCAAGCAGGAGTTGATATGTATATGCAAGAGCGATGTTCCTTGTAGGTTTCCTTCTGTTTACGTGGAACCTAACTAACACACTACAGCTGACGCGACTGGTGCAGTCACCGCTGTTGCATTATCCCGAGACCACACCTACGTTGCGGTCGGCTATAGCAGAGGATACGTCAACCTTTTCGAGATTGCACGACCTCATACACCAGCCCGTGTTGTTATTCCCACTACCTTGACTGTTGTCGCATCTGGACGAAAAGAGGGTCACATAGAGGGCGTTAAAATAACAGGTATTGATTTCATAGGTTCTCGACATACAGCCATCATCTCCATGGACGAGTCCGGATTGGCGTTCTATCATAGTCTCGGGAAAGTTCTTTTTGTTGAAGCTACCGACACAATAAGGATATTAGGGAAATACTCTGATATTCCTGTGACTACTCATAAGGATGAAATCCCTGTGTCGATAAATAACGGGGCTGGCGAGGGACATCCCAAAATTCGAAAGAGTAATATAATACTGGCAATGGCGTCTCTTCCTTTAGGTCCCATTCAGCATCCTGTCGAAAATTACTCGGTAGTTGCTTTGTTGACTTCTTCTAAACTTGTCATTGTTGGATTAAAACCCGCTCCTCGTACTTGGCATCGCAAATATCGGAGTAACTTGGACGAATTACCCACGGAAAATTCAAAATGGAGAGGATGTGTGGCCTGGTTACCAAGCCTTGCTGTCGAATCGGTTGCTGCTGACGGAAGTATCGTATCGGATCCCAACCTCAATGTCATTAAAAAAGGCGCTACCTATACACTGCCACTATTGGCTTATAGCTGGGATTGCTCCATATATTTATTGCAATTGTCGGAAAAGAAGGCCCTGCAGAAGGCTGGCAATTCGAAGGCAACGTCGATTGATGTTGGATCTTTAGAATTCAAAGAATTAGCCAATTGGTCAACTGATGCAGATTACCTATCTCTTCAGTGGTTTAACGCTTACGTACGTTGAAACATGATTCATATCTAGCGTTTTCTTTTTTCTTAAACAAATTTAGTTGTTGCTAGCTTGCACGGCAACACACATAGAAGTATGGGACATAAGGCGACCTTCTCGAGTCGAAAATGTCCAGACACCAATATTCTCCTTGTCCCCATTAACCTCCCAGAAGAATGCTGACTACGGCTCCGTCGCGCATTGTTTTCGAACTTACAAAGGCAAGATCTTTCATCTAGTAGGTTGACTCCCTTTGGTGTATCTATCTGTGTTAAGGTGTAATAGTGTCAACATGAACTACGCGTTGGAATTATAATGTCTTGGGCGGATAGAATCTTATCTTGCGTGGATGACGGAGATTTCTTGAGCGCCATAGAAATAGCACGAACCTATTATACTTCTACTGCACCTGGAAATTGCCTGGGTCTGCCTGAAGACGAGACTGCTTTAAAGGCTTTGGTCGGCCCAAGGCTCCGGGATTTGATGTCAGCCTCAGCGCGTTATGCCTTCTCTGAAGATCGTCTAACCGATTCTACACATGTCACACCCGAAAATCGTGGAGTAGATCGTACCTCCCTTTTCGAGAATATGGTGAATACCTGTCTGGACGCTTGCATAGCCTTGGATGACTTTGAATTTATCTTCGAAGACTTGTTTGAATTTTATCAAGTCTCTGGTATCACCCCAATCTTCCTACGACAACTCGAGCCATATATCCTGGATGGTACGATCCGTATGGTACCTCCTCGTATAACACAAAAACTCATCGCCATGCATGAAAGTCGGGGTAACTACGATCATGCAGAACGCATTATCTGGCACATTGACCCTGAATGCCTCGATGTCGATCAAGCCCTCACACTCTGCCGAAAGCAAAAACTCTATGATGCACTTATATATGTCTACACCACCTCTTTGAAAGATTATGTCACGCCCTTAATTGAGCTCATGAACTTGATTCGTCAAGTCCAGAAGATTCGTTATAAAGTATTCTCTAGCAATCATTTGGACGAAGCCACCGAGGCTCTCGTCACGAATGCGTATAGAATATTTCCATATTTAACCAGTGCTCTGACGGGAATGATATATCCGAACCAGCGGTTGATGGCTCTTGATGGAAGAACGCAGGCTAAGAAGGATATATATTCCTTTTTGTTCTTTGGTCGTTCTTACATCTGGCCTCAAGGCGAAGGCGGAAAGTTGATTGCCACATGCGATGACGGAGAAAACGAACCTACATATCCTTATGTGAGACTGCTCTTACAATTCGATGCAGAAGCTTTCTTACATACGATGGATATCGCCTTCGAAGACGAATATTTCAACGATGAGACTCAGTTCATCAGCAGACTTGTAATCATCAAAATTCTCCTTGAAATTCTACCATCGCCTGACTTATCATCCAATGTGAAGACCATGATGAATATTTTTATTTCACGCAACGTTCCTAAATACCCCCAATCTATTTATACGTATATGACACCAAGTTCCTTGCAAACCGTCTTGCTTAATCTTACCGCAGATAACGATACGTCAACGCGAGAGGATCGACAACTAGCTGCAGAATACCTTCTCTCCGTTTATAACCCGCATGACCATGAAGAAGTAGTTAAACTTTTTTCTCAAGCTGGATTTTATCGGATATTACGAGTATGGTATCGAAGTGACCGTAAATGGGAGTCTTTAGTTTCTACTTACATCGAAGACCCGGACGTTGATCCAACAGAAATTTTTGAGAGCTTGGATGAAGTTCTTTCCTTGGCAAAGCGAGAAAACAAGGGATACCTGCCCAAGGAAACTTTGGACGTTGTCTTAGGTGCCATACCTCACCTTTTAGAGACAGAAGTCACAGAAACTGCAGTATTGGTCGATAAACACTTGCAAGATTTCCATCAGCAAGTTCTGGATAAAATATCGTCCCCACACAAACAATTTATTTATCTCCGTTGCCTCCTCGAACCAAGTGCGCTACCGGAAGACAGTTTTTGGTACAATGCAAGTATTCGCCAACGCGCACCTTCTCTACATCTACCTGTTAGCGCTCGCGAATTCTATCTACGCCTGTTATGTCAATACGATGCAGGGGGTGTCATCCGTTGTCTCGACAGTCTTTCAGACAATTTCTTCCCTGCTGTGAACGCAATATCCATTTGCGAGGAAAGTGATATACATGAAGCGATTGTCTGGATGCTTGATCGTCAGGGCGATACCAAAGGTGCATTCGACAAGCTTAAGGTGTCAACTATGAATCTGACCCTTCGACTTGGAGAAAGTTTGAACTCGGAAAGAGAGAAGCCCGAGACCTCTATGCATGCCAGAAGCTTGTTAGACAAATTGATAAATTTGGGTGACATTGGTCTTCAAATATGTTTAAACCGTTCCGCCACAGGATCATCTGGGGTTGAAGATTTCTGGTTTGAACTACTAGCATCGCAAGTTGATGCCGCCCAAAACGTCTCCGCGTTTAGTCGTTATACGAACATTGGTGTGCAACCATACTTCCACGACGAGGAAGCCTTGGCTTCACTTCGGTCTTTGGTACAAAAAACTTTCACATCTCTAATTTCATTGGGGCCTTCGTCAACTTTATCATTTCCTCGCTTATTCAAGCGATTAGTCGAGTCTGTGTCATCATCAACATCCAATCATTCTTCATATTCTGAGTTCAAGGTAATCTTGACCTCGATGATGGACTCGTATAGGGGAGAAGGCGATCTTCTGACAATAACTGGTCACCTTGTTGAACGGGATCTTTTTGAAGCGGTTGAGCAGCTGTCGCGATCAAGATTACAGGGATCAAGAGCTCGAGGGATTACTTGTTCAATTTGTAAACACTATTTCGAACAAAATTCAAATAGCGCAGTTACAACTGGCGAGAGTGACAGTGGGTTGGCGGTTCAAAGATTTTCGGGACTTGCTTTCCACCGCAAATGTCTTCCAGCAGTATTTGCATCAGGGTAGAGTTATAAGTGTATTATATAGTAATAAATTTACATGAGAAAAACCTAAAGGTGTTGTCATTGTATTAGCTATTCTTGCCAGCTATTAGGAGGAGAACCGGAGTACGCCGAATCATGGGTCAAGGTGGCCGGCAGCTTCCAGTTTGATTAATCACCACCACCCCCCTTCCCGCACTACATAGTTATTTGCTTTGACCACAACATTAATATGTCCGACTACGAATATTCTGATGCAGAAGAAGACGTCTACTATGACGATGATGAAGAAATGGATGAACAAGAAGAAAGTATGTCTTCCTTAAGTTTTGTATCTGTCTCCTTCTTGTCGCATTAACGCTTTTCTGTAGATTCATCACATTCAGAAGAGGAGGAGGACGATATGGAAGAAGATTATCAGTATATGGACGACACTCGTTTACCGTCTCCCAAGGGCAAACGCAAGCAGTATGATGTCGCCTATGAATCTCTATCTGTAGAAGCTATAGAGGAAGCCATTCGAAAGGAAGCAGATCACATTGTTGGAATATTTGGGGTGGAAGTACGTTATTTAATATTACATCAGTTTAAGAACTGAGCCCTGTGATTTAGTATAAAACGGCTATATTATTATTGCGATCCATGAATTGGAACAAGGAACGACTCGTTGAGAAGTACATGGACAACCCCTCGGCCGTTAGTCGGTCTGCAGGAATTTCAGTCGAATCGCCCTCCTTGATTCATCAAGCCCCCCTCTCTCCTATTCGTCAGAGTGGTTCGCGACGGGTAGCTCGTTCGCCTCCGCCACCAACAAATCGTCCTATATCGCAAGTTATTTCGAATGAACCTTTCGTATGTCCCATTTGTTGCATTGAAGAACCCGACCAAGTCTTTTCATTGGATTGTGGTCATAAATATTGCTCGGATTGCTGGATCATGTACATCTCGTCAAAAGTCCGAGAGGAAGGGGAGGTGTCTTTTACTTGCATGTCGACAGATTGTTCCCTCGTGGTACCTGATGTATTCGTCGAGAAAATATCCGCGCCACATATAACCGAAAGGTATCATGAGTTGATTGTAGGAAACTTTGTAGCACACCAACCGCAGCTGAAATTCTGTCCGGCACCATCTTGCATTTATACCGTCAAATGTACCTCTCCCATGACGAAATTTTCCCTGAACAAACTAGTGCCGATTGTGCGATGTGGTGATGGGCACGCCTTTTGCTTCGGATGTCCCGTTGAATCGGATCACAGGCCCTTGGTTTGCGCTGTTGCCAAATTATGGCTAAAGAAATGTCAAGATGATAGTGAGACTGCAAACTGGATTAAAAGCAATACAAAGGAATGCGGTAAATGTCAGAGTACTATTGAGAAAAATGGAGGTTGCAAGTATGTGTTTTTTACTTTGTCGATTTATTCATTCTAACTTTCCACCTGAGTCATATGACATGTAAGAAGTGTAAGCATGAGTAAGTATAAAAGCATAATTCAGTGTCCCATGGTTCGAAGATGATTGTTAATTAATTTGACAGATTTTGCTGGGTTTGTATGGGTGAGCGAATCAAGTATAATTTTAGTTCTTTTAATTATAAATTTACCAACTCTTCCAAGGACCATGGTCGGAACACGGGACTGCATGGTACTCTTGTAATCGTTACGATGAGAAAGCTGGTGTAGATGCTAGAGACGCACAATCACGCAGTCGAGCATCCTTAGAACGATACCTCCATGTTAGTTTTTTTTTAAATATCTTTTCTCTTTGTCTAATAGTCATCATTTCGATCGGGTGGACCAGTATTACAACCGTTGGGCGAATCATGAACAGTCTGCCAAGCTTTCGAAGGAGTTATACGCAAAGACTGAGAAAAAAATGGAGGAAATGCAAATTACGTCGGACCTAACCTGGATTGAAGTTCAATTTGCACGTAAAGCCGTCGATGAAGTTGAACGTTGTCGAATGACACTGAAATGGACATATGCAATGGCCTATTATCTCGAGAAAGGAAATCAAAAGGAGCTATTTGAAGACAATCAACGGTAAGCGGATTACTAAAATAATTCCAGTCTAATATATAAAATAATTTCCTTTGCGAAGGGATCTTGAAAAGGCCGTTGAAGACCTTTCTGAATTACTCGAGGAACCTATCAACCCCGAAAAAATCGCTGAATTTCGGCAAAAGATGACGGATAAGACGGTAAGCGCAAGCAACCATGAAGATAAAAATGAACAAGACGAATGAACCCGATGATTTAGGTTTATGTCCAAAAACGGAATGAAATTGTTCTTGAAGATACCGCACAAGGATTTCTTGAGAGACGATGGAAATGGAACGTTCCTATTGAAGGATTTGAGGGGGACGAGGACGAAGATTAATTCAATGATTTAGGTTCTGAATGTAGTTGTTTAGTTGGGGCAGTGTGTCAGACATGCTCAATTTTAACGGAATGGATAGTCGTCGATACCATAGGCTTCAACTGGAGTAGTACTGAGTTTGCGCTTTAGCGCCTAATAACCTAAGTCACCCCGCCATTTTTAACATCGAGTCCATGTTACCTCGGTCGTTAAGTATTCTGAGATTTCAGCGGACTGTAATTACGCGATCGTTCACATCTAGTACTATCGGTGTGTTGTGCCTCTTTTTTAAAATCATCACTTTCGCAGGGGTTACATGATTATATTCAGTGTTTAAAGGGAAACGGAGTTCGTTAACTGCCCAAGTCTTAGACCAAGATGATTTTACCTTTGACGGTTCATTTGGGGAGGATGAAGATTTATTTGGATCTACCGCAGCTCCCAACAATACTGTAGACCCGGCACAAGATAACTCTAACTCTCATCGACATATGAGGTCCGAGTTATTCAATGCACTTTATGTATCCACACTGGCGACTTTGAACCTACGTGGACAAATGTCGCAACCCCCCAGAAAAAGCACCGTCGTTCGTCTTACAGCGCTTGCGGAAAATAAGGAAGATTTACGAAGAGTTTTGGAGGTTGTTTCTGCATGGCGGAATGTCTCGCGACCCCCGGATCCTAAAACTTGCGAACAGTTTTTCGGTATGTTGTGATACTCGTCATATAATACCTTAGTTTTTTTTTAAAAAAACTGTACCTGTTATTATAGGTCGGTGCGAAACTTTAGATCATCCCGAGGTCGCCTTAGAAGCCCTACAGAACCGGTCCAAGTATGGAATGGATATTCCGTCAATTGCGACAGCTCGTCGGCTTTTGCATGCATTATCTCGACCTGCCTCAAAAATCACACGGGAAATTCTGTTTAATACACTTTCTTTTGCCGATCTGTATCCCTCTTATCTACTCCCTCCAGCTTGTAAAGACGTCGTATCTTGTGCTATCCTGGCTTCCACCATTTCTCGGTCCGTTAAGTATTTGCCGCAGACGGAAGAAACCCGAAACGATCTTGTTAATGCGGTCACTATAGGCGATGCATGGAAGGAAGTGTTACTGGAGTTACGAGAGACGGCAAAAGACCCATTGGAAAGGAATGGTGTAATGGAACCCAAGACATTGCATAGGCTAAAAGGACGCGTCATCGAAATCCGAACGGTGCTACGAAAGTCCGAGAAGCGGTCTGAACCATGGCTCAAACGACTAGAATCCAGGGTCAGTAGAGAACTGGATGTTTAGGTAGCAGCAATGAATCCTTAATCTTCAAAAAAAAGGGGAACCATGATCACATGTCAAATCCAACCCATAAATATTAACATACACATGGATAGTAAATAGAAAAGTCTAGATACTTTCAGATAATGTAAAAGAGCCCATGATACCAAACCCACACATTATCCATTGTAAAGACTCTCTAACCGTCATTGGTTTCGTCTATCGCTTTCAGTACGGTTGTAGCCCAGTCATCCGAAGTTCGAACCTGCAAACTGACACGGGGGGGTCTGGAGTCGTCAAGATGCTCTCTAAATCTGACTTGTGATGTGTTTCTCCTGAGGGTTGAGGTCTCCGCCTCGGCAAAGATTGCGGACGACATCGGCGTCCATTCAGTTAAAGTTCCCAAGCGAGGCTGTTCAGTTTCGAGCACTGTCATAGGTGTCTTCAAAGCTAATGATTCCTCCTGGGCATTAAAAAAGTCTCGTGACGGTGTCTTATCTCGCATGGATTGACGGGAAGCGGGTCGAGAAGGTTGTGACCATGTTGTTTGTTGGGAGAATTCAGATAAAGAACCACCACTGGTCAACCAGGGACGATGACGTACCCTCAGAGTTTGAATGCCAAACTCATCAGTCCAGCCCAAACCTGTATCAAGGCTCTCTCTGAGAGGTGGTGGCAGCGTCAAAACAGGAAGGGAAGGACTGTCACGTTCAAATTCCGCCGGAGATGATGGTTGAGTTGTTGGAACCGGAACGCGTCTCATGGCTCTCTTGAGCGTGTAACGTTTCCTAACACCCGGTGACGGTGGCAGCGTATCTACATCCTTCGTTTCCCCTATCTCCAAATGAGAGTTCCGCCCGAAAGTTGACTCGCCTTCAGGTAAAGATTCGCTTGAGCATGTGCAACCTATATAGCTTGATAAAGCTACAAATTTTCTCAAAGAGGGCGATAAAGGAATTGGAGGTGCACTGGAAGAAGTTTGTCTCAAGACTGAAGGTGAATCTGCTGGGTTTGGTAAAGAGGGGAATGACATAGTATTTTTGCGAGGAGAGTCAAGCAACGGGACATCGCTAAAGGAACCTTCAGACATTATTCGGGACTGTTTTAAGAGAAAGGTGATTAAATTGACTGGAACTGAGGAGTTATTATACACACCTTCGCCTTCCTTCGCGTGAGGAATGAAGAATTCGACAACGAGTACTTCAACATGCTGGTAGTGTAACGTGAACTGTTTTTGATAGATTTACCAGTCGAATGTCACCTTTATCTACCGATGAGAAGAAAGGCGTGAATGGTTTAGATGATCAACGGGAGGAAGAAGCGTACCACGAGTTTATATTTTACTCTGTAATTCGCGCCTACTACGCACAGCGGAGAAGACGTCAGACTAATGAAAACGAATCGCTGTCTTTTTGTTTTTTTGAGGAACCAGGGCAGAACCCAAACATTTAATGATCTAAAAATCCAGTCAGATTTCAGCCTGGTTTGACTACCTGGCAGCTAATTGGGACACTGTTTCGCAAATGAGAAATGAACTTGCCAACAAGCCTAATTTAACTAGAAAATTAGCGAGGATCGAAATGAAGAATGCGGGTCCACCACCGCTTTGACCGACTTACTTTCTTGAATCGAACGGGAAATAACGATCACTCTGACCATGCAACTTGCATAGGCTTTTATCTTGCCAGTGATGTTGTGAAGTTATCGACACGTTCCAAAAACACGTTGTGTGAAATTAAAAGGGAAGGGAGGAAGATTGGAAAATGGGTATGGTGCCGCATGGAAGTCTCCATATAGTAGACGCCGAGCAGCACCGATCTCAAACCAGAACTTTCTTTACGACCAGATTGTTCGTCATTTGAATAGAATTCAGTTTATTCAGTATAAACTGGAATCTGTCACACGTACAATAACAGGGATGATTTCAAGATGATAATAAATATTATGGAATCGTGCTAGGATCGACTCCGACAGGCAAGAACTTGGGATCAGCTAAGGAGGAACGCGGCCATTCACGACGGTGCACCTAAAAAAAGCATAAAAAAAAACTCGAGCAAAAAGAATGAGCACTTACGTCGTCCATTGCTTTCGATAACGGAACAATGTTCATATGGTTAGGAACCTCACCTTCATTCTAAGAATCGACATAAATTAGATGAGGAAAAGGTTTGGTATGGTCATGCTCACTAATATCTCTTCATCACAGAGACGTAATGCAGCACGTAATTCAAGGGGTATTTTTGAAGGCAATATTACGACATGTACTGGGGGAGTGAAAGGCCTTTTATTCGCGGTAATGGAGGAGATATTCTGCTCAGAATTTCCAGTATATCCTTTTACATGATAGAAAATACTTCCAACGTACCTCGGCAAAGAACAAAGCTAATCGAATATCTGTACGTTCTCCCCTTGCATCTGCTTTGATCAGAACATATATCTCTAGCCTACAATCTATGACAAAGATGCCCCCTTGTAATTCTCGTGCAGAGATGCTCGGTAAAGGTTGAACCTATAAAGATCATGCATGTCCGAAGGATTAATATTAATCAAAAGTATCAAATGTTAACTCACCGGTGACTTTGGTTTCGATGAATCAATAAAATATATGCGGGCCCCTAACCTATCCAACTTATCCCTGAATTTCCAATGGTGCGCGTTGGCATACTCATTTTGACCAAGGATCATCCAAAACATTTCATCTTCGGCCCCTTCCTCCGACTCAACTGTCCGTATTGAATTTTGAGCCAGAGTGGCAGCGTATGTGAGAGCAACCTTCCGCTCATCTTCCGATGAGCCGCGACCATGCCAAACGTACAATGTTCCCAAAAGAGAAAAGCAATAACTATAAGCAGAACATAAATTCCAGATACCCTAATAGACTCTCTCAGTTTATCAGACGACCAAATCAGTATAATGAACTTTTACCAAATCAATTTCATCAACGAATATACAATCACCAACCCGATGGACACGATGCATGGTTGTGTTTTCCACTGACCAATGCGTTCGAGTACCCTGGAAACATAGCAATGACAACTATTAGCGCATCCACGAGACGCATTCGCGTGTGCACACCTGCCGCGTAGCCAAGACGCCCCCTAATACATGTACTAACATTGCAGGTTCAGACCCTTGAAGGCATTGAGTCTGACAGATCGTAAGTTAAATAAATAAATAAAACGAACGACTGCAGTCCACGTACGACATTTTTATTAAATCGCTCCGCAATTTCGGTCGCCTTTCGCGCCTCTCGTTCCCAATTCGAATTCTTCCCTCGCCAAACCCAAATTTCGTTTGAAACAAGCTCAGACGTCTTTTGTTTCGACCTATAGATAACAACAATCACTTCTGTATCATAAAATATGTTTTGTTCTTGGGAGATTGATTTTGATATTCCTTCAGATATAACGTTAACCTCAACTGATATCGTCCGCACATTGGCGTCAGGGACAAATGGATTCTCTTTCATTACTTGTTGAGGATTAAACGAAGGAGGTAGTTTTTCCTGAAATACTGAAGAATATCAAAACTAGAACAGAATGGGTTTCGAGAGTCCAACCTATTTCAATTATTTCATCTTCACCTTGCTTGGCAGGCTGTGATTTCTGTTCTGTCGGGGGATTCAAGTTACTACTTCCATCGTCGAGATTTTGAACCAATTCAACGGTTTGATCTGCCTCTTCTTCCTGAGGAATATCTAATTTTTGCAGTCGCTCCTGAATTACACGGACAGACGGCACCTTAGCTAGCGTCTGATTGATACCTCGTGATAACGACGCTTGCGGTGTCTCTGCAGGTGTTTGTACCTCAATTAGCGGAGGTAATGTAGTTGCAGTAGCGACGGAATATCTCTCATATCCCGATTTTCTCCTTTCGGACGAAGACGCGCCTCCAAAATTACGACCCCAACCCGCCACCATAGCTTTAACATCAGGACGAGACGCCTCTTCGTCTTGTGGGCCCAAATCATCCGGTTGCTGTTCTACATCTAAATCATGAGGCGTTTCCAAGATGTGTTGTTCATGTTCTATCAAGGCTTGTGCTACGTCCATGACTGTAGCGCGTTGTCCGGTGCTGGGGATACGAACATGTCGGCTAGGTGATTTGGGTGATTCAGCAGTGGTCGGAACTGGAATCACATTATCAAGAGACGGCTTTAGCCCGGATACGAGGACCTTTGGACCAACGTGTGGAGGTAAAGGATCACTGGATGTGATAATATTTGCGGAAGTAGGTGAGTCGGACACTTCTGATTTCTGTTGTTGAGCATCCCAGGCATTCGTTGTGTTATGCTCATTCCTTTCCTTTCTAGGCTTTTTAGCACGATCGCGAGTTGGCTATCCCGATTATAGAAGAAGAAAACTAAAAATTGGATTACTTCACTCACATGATTTAATGAAGTACTAGCCATGACTGCACTTGCCCGTTGCGACGATACAATCTTTTCTTCGGGGGTGGGGATGTTAGAAGGAGACACAGCTGACGTCTTCGTCAACACATCCATGGTGTCCTTGGTGGCCATCCCAGGGAGGCGAATGGGAGCCACCTTCGGTTCCTCGGTAATACCACTACTACCAGATTTGCCTATAGGAGGGACCGCACCAAGTTTCATCCCGGGAAGTTCACGATAAGTAGAGCTAGCAATACCAGTAACAGCTGGATTTATCGGTCCAGATGTCTTCGTCGCGCTTGAAGTAGGAGATGTACCTAGTTTCACCCCGTGAAATTCACGGTTCTGTTCAGGTGCCTTTAAAGTGGGAGACCCTGGTGTCTGCGAAGAGAGACCCGGTTGCCATCTATCTAACACCGAAGGACGCTTCCGCAGGTGAGGCGAATTAGTTTGTTGTTCGGATTCCGGGTGGGAAGGTTCACTGAACACAGTAGTTGCTCTAACTCTTTGTTCTACGAAACCACGACCCTGTAATTTGGATAGACTTGGATGTAATTCCTCCGTTGTTGGGATGGGACGCAAGAAAGCAGGCGCGGGGGTCGGGGAAGCTGTAGTCACAGGTGGAGCGGAAGGTCGAACCACACGTGCGGGAGAAGATTCTATGACAGGTGAAGACGCTAGATGTATGGCAGGTATAACAAGCCGGGTTGTGGTTATAGGGTCCTCTGGAGGCTTCGAGACCACTGGATTTGGCAGTGACCGAGTAGATTGTAGATTAGTCATGCCTGGTAAAGCACGTCCTTGAGAAAGAGAAACTCCTGCTACGCTCCTGACTTGGTCTTCTTGTACCACCGACTGAGATTTTGTAAGTCGAGGACCTGATCCTCGACCACCAATAGCCTCTGCCAAAGATATTTGCTTAGGCGGAGGAGGGAGTTTCTGTGTAAGAATATTAGTATTTCCGTCGACTGGGGGGGCTTCTGTTTTCGATTGAGCATTGGGTGTAAGGGGTTTATCAAAAGAACGTTTGGTAACCATAGACGGTTTCGTGGGGATGGCAGGTTTAGATTTGGGATCTGTGAATGTTCTTTGAGGGATCGACTGAGAGTCTGCTGTGGGCCCCCTCATATCCATGGCATTACTTGATTGAAGTGGATCGGGGGACTTAGAAGGAGATGATGTAAACACTGGGTCTGTGTTTACCTTCTTGAGGGAAGGTTTTGATACCGCGAGATGGGCCTGTGTTTCGTCCTCGATAGGATCCGAAGGAACAGCGGTAACAGTAGATACCGACAACGTGGAAACCGGATTTGGGTTCGCAATCATAGGGATAGATTTATTTTCCAACAAACGGGTCTTCGAGGGCAGACCAGTGAGAGGTTTTCCAAAGATTGGATGAGGGCCTTCCCGCTTTGTTTGGTCAAATAAATTAGCATCATAAGAGTTGACCTGAGGGGCAAGTTTATTCAGGCGTGGTCCAGTTGCCCGTCCTCCTATAAAAGCCGCTAACGATATAGCTTGCTTTGGATCACGACCGGAGACATCTGAAAGTGTGTCGAGTGCGTTGACCTGATGATCCCGTTTCTCTTCTGCAGCTGAATCTTTAATACCTTCTGGGTTCTGAGAAATAGAAGTCACAGGGGAGGTGTTTTTGGCTAATCGTAACTATCAACAAACCCCCGGTTCATGGTATGTTCAAATAGTAGGAACTACGTACTCCAATCAACTGATGCGGAATTTCGCCGTTTCGCTCTCTCCAGTCTCGATCTCACTATCTCTTCTTGCAACTTGCGTTGCTCATCTTCGGCATCTCGATCAACCTCTTGTTGGATCGCTTTGATTTTACTAGCCCATTCAGCCAGTCCTACATCATTTGTTTTGGGTATGTCAAGCGCAGAATGCCTCCGAGACGGGTCCATGTCTAACCGCTACCTTGTGATATGATTTTGAGAGATATAGATCTAGGAGGACGTTCTAGATAACTGGGCGCGAGCCGTGTACACTGTACAGTGTACCTAAGCCTGGATGCAGTCACCTGACTCGAAGCCGCGCTGAGAATAAAAACCCCTTACTGAGAGTTGATGCATGTTGATGTTTTTAACCCAATTAAAGCGGTGTAATATTGACCACAATTCGAAAAGGGGATATGAATTGCAAATTAAATTATAAGAAGGAATACAAAAATTCTCTAGCTTGCGTTACGCAACAAATGAAGAAGTAGTATACGTATGTTCTGTCTAAATTCTAGACGAAGGGACTCTCAAAATATGTCGATGTATATTACGACCCACCCGCGCGTATGGGCCGAAACTGGAAACTGTAAGACAGCCATAATATCCGTCAGAAATATATGTAACAAGAATGCCGGTGAGGGGGACGGTTTAATCCGAAAAAGTATGACGGCGTTTCGTTTCGGTCAATGCAGATTATAATTATCCTTTAAGATTATTATGACTGCTATTTATCCAGAACAAATGTTCTTCTCCTCCTTGAAGTTGGCTTCCGTACAATGACTACTAACAGAAAAAGGAGCTTGGAAGAAGACAGAAGAAGATGAAAAAATATCTTAGAAAGAGCATCCGTTTTTCATTGCTGGGAGTATATGTATATTTATATACCTTAGAAGAATACTATAGTGAGATGGCTGTGACCAACTCGACTTGAATCCCATAAGCGATTGCCTCGAAATTAAACGTTACCCTGTACTTCTGGGACCTGTCCAAAACCCCTTGGGCTCGAAACCCTGAAACGGCGTGCGAGATGGGAAAGAATAATATTTATGGGTGCACCGTAAAAGACTTCCTCGAGGAGGTAACAATGATGTCTAAAAAAAAGGGGGAGTTCCTTATTCTCACCAAAGCTATTCGCTTCGGTAATGGGGTTGTTTTGAATTAATCTATCGTATTACCCTACTGGGGGGCGGCGACAAAGCATAGAATGTCCAAGAAATATGCACTGAAGTCCGTCTAACTTTAACCTACAATAATCACCGAGACGAAAAACGTAAAACGACGTATAAGCTTGTTCAAAAAAGATATTCAGCCCAATGATCCTAGAATTTGAAGGATCCACTCACATAATACGATAAATGACAATGATAGAGATCAGAATTCCCGACCATTTTGCATATGAAATCGTATCAATCTCGAGATATCTCAGAATATCTGTCCCTAGAACGGTACAGGTTTCCGGAACGGACGAAGGATATGCACAAATGCAATTGTTATTAACCACAGTGTCACAAGTAAACGTAAGGCCGTCCAAATCCGACTGGGATAGGGCCTCAGCGCTCAGCCGTCATGCAATGAAATTTCATGATAGAGTACTTACATGGGTAACCAATTCAAACGCATATTTCTGGTAGTCCATATAGTGGAAAGAGAAGAACCAGAAACGGGGAAGTGATCTGGCACGGATCCTGCTCGGTGTGGGGAATGAACACTGCAAACTAAAATGACATTGTGTGGATAACTCACAAAAATCCACCGACACTCATCCAAAAACCGTTCATACTATTTGTGGGTAGTGTCACTCAGTTGTCTTGTAAAAAAAAGTGGGTGTACTTACAAGGCAGAGATAGCTAAAGCCGCCACAAAAATTGGAATTAGAGAAGATATAATGGCTACCTGACTTTCTGCCGCGATGATTGCCAAGTAAAGAAACGCGAAAAAACGGAAGAAAGCACCAGGACCGTTATGTAGACCCTTACAAAAGAGCTTAAAAAGGTGGAATTACTAATAAACCATAGCACTCACCACTCCCCAGTAGAATATCAGCATAAACAACGCAGTACACAGGAAGAGGAAAGGTATATTGACAATTGTATTTGACAATATAAACGGTAGAGTCGTGCACATGCCATTTTTCTTTTCTCGATAAAATACGGCCCTTTCTTCGAGAACTGAATGAGAATATGTTAGTGGTTAAAGCCATGAAACTGGAGAAAACTCAGCACAGCTTGGGATTCCTGCGACGGACATCTATCAAAACTTAGTAATGGCTTAAAGGGGATATCATCAAGCAAATTAGCTTACAAATGACAAAAAAGCAACCGAATAGAAATAAACGGATAGTCTATCGTTGATTTTTGCATCGCTTGATCCCAGCCGAATCCAAATCGTTCTAAACCGATTGTCTGTCTTGGTTGCAGATAAACCCACGAATTAGAACTCACGCTATCATCAAACCCATCCCTGTGAATAGAAACAGTAGTGAGTGAGTTTTACAATGGAATTCAAATGAAACCATCTAACCTGCGTACATTCCAGCGCGGACACCATAGGCTAGTAGATTGCGTGAGTAGTTTTTCACACTTCTTCTAGTTAATACTAAAGATCTCCTCAAGATGATATCCACCTGACCGGAATGGAAATGTGGCTCGCGGTTTACCACACCGAATTTGGGTAATTCTAAAGTAGACCGCCTTGAATTATGGCTCAAGTAAAATTCTCTCATACTGGATGCTGTGGTCTTCGTTTTTGTAGGTGAAAAATCGTCATTAAGACAATTCATGGCATGCTCTGCAGGCGAAGCCTAAAAGTCGAAAGAGAACTGAAATAAATAACAATAGTACAGGCGTTGAGTCCGTACATACGAATTTAGCGACTGGGTGGCCCCATCTCTCAAAAAAACCTTCCATTTCCGTCACTTTACCGTGAAAGCAAGTCCGTCCTTCTGCCAGCAATAGAACATCGGTAAACTGAGACAGCACTTCGTACGATGGCTGATGAATCGTGACTAAAACAATTATCGATTCGGCCACAGCCAAATTCCGAATGGCTATCATCACCTCACGGGCAGATGTGCTATCGAGCTGTTAAAAAAAATGATTTTCTTTCTTAACAGGGCAAATCAATCAAATTAAAAAATCAACTAAATACCCCGGAGGTCACCTCGTCCAAAAAGAGAATACGCCTGGCGAAAACATATTTAACTTGGAAGCGAAAATGCAAAGATATTTTGAAATCTTACGGAAGGGTAACCATGGCACAAGCCGCCGTCAAACGACGCTTTTGGCCTAACATAGTTTAATTGGGCTGCATTACTAACTTGACTTGGACTCACCGCCTGATATCCCGGTCGATATTGGAGTGCCAACCCGTTGATCCGCACAAGAGGAGAGGCCCATGGCAGAAAGAACCCGGCCGACACGAGCATGAACCTCTTTCTTAGGTAAACACGGATCGCTGGTCGAAAGACGTGGTAGAATGAGTATTCTTGATGTTGAATTGGAGGGAAAATATGGACTTACAAGAGCTCTAAGGACAATTGCACGGTTTCTCTGACGGTCAAAACTCCAATCAGTGTATCCTCTTGTTCCACAAACATAGAAAGTTCCTGCATATCATTTTTATTAAGGGTATTTCCATTCAAGGAAACCTGTCGGATGATGAGTAATTGATGGGTGAAGTGCTCTTCCCGAATACTTACGGAGCCGCCTTGCATGGCTTGCTTGCGGAAAGACATTAAATTGAGGAGGGTAGTTTTGCCTATAAATTAAGAGATAAGTGTTGGTACTGACGATGTCAGTTGTAAGGGAAGTAAAAACCTGCGCCAGACGGACCCTAGGCAGATAAAATAGCGAATGTTGACATAGTTTTTGTTGGAAAAAATAGAAACCGCCTACCATAATGGCGAGCAACTCGCCTGCCCGGATATCCAAAGAGACATCATCGACTAATAAAGCTGAAGCTGAAGTTGGTGGGTCACCATGACTGTATTTGTGTTGTT
The DNA here is from genome assembly GCA_020884735.1 of Clathrus columnatus. Lineage (NCBI taxonomy): Eukaryota > Fungi > Basidiomycota > Agaricomycetes > Phallales > Clathraceae > Clathrus > Clathrus columnatus. Next base: position 2,196,664 of record BPWL01000001.1, read on the forward strand.
TAGCTTTGACTTGATAACTCAAATGCCGAAAGGAGAGAACAGAGCCTGTTGAAACAGAAGAAGCAAAAGATTTCTCAAAACCATTAGCAGATGAGCTCGGAAAGGTATCCATCTCGTAAGAATGAGAATTAGAAAATGGGAGGGAAATTGAGAGGGGTTGAACAGCATGATTATATTTGCGGGTATAAATGCGATCTAAAAACTGCGAACCCTGGTCTAAAGGGATAAAAGATTGCGAATGCTTTCGGATAAACATAGCATGAACCGTTCAAGACCGAGATTAGGGCCGAGAACTAAAGCAGACCTATAAAACATATGCATGAGTAATTTACTTGGGAAATTGGAGAACACAGGAAATGTCACATGTTACACATAATTCCGTCCAGTTCCGGAGATTGATGTCAAAAGCAATTTCATCGTAAACTGGGTAATGATAGGGACAATCTATCAGCAGCAAAAATAATAATTGGCATTCGGCCTCGCTGAGATCAACGCGTATCAGCTGAAAATTTGAAAATTTGAATGATTACTTATACTTTAAGTGGAGTTAAGACAGTACCGCGGGACCTGCATATTACATGGCAAAACTTCCAAGAAGTATTATTGCCAGACAGGTGTTTATATAAGCGCTCACTCATTATTTTCCAAGCATGACTGCCCACAACGCCAGATCTTATCATGAGTTTTAATACCAAAAAGTCATCTGCATGCATTATGGCCTGCGATCTCTCAGGCCGCGCCACCGACTCTGGCTTTTACTGGCTTTGGCCCTGTCAAGGCAAATCATTAATTATTTCAAACCTTATGCGTCGGCATCTAAGATATTGAACGTTGAAAGCTCTAAAATGAACTCGGGCGTCAGGACCTCATCTGGCGACAGATCGATTGCTAATTATAATATTTCATTAACCAGAGTCGATGTCGAGGGTAGCTTTTCTTATCACATCAGTCAAATAGCAGATTATAATTTATACTTGCCAGTGCGGAAGTTATTATAAAGAATCTATGTCCATTAGTTTGACAGTTTTTTTTATCTTCCCTTGGTCATTATAACTCGAATTTCCATTTCTTCTATTTTTCGTCTATTTCGTTTACTTATGATTCTATCCAAAATCTTGAGGTTCCATGGTCCATGCGGAGATGTTAAAAAGTGTACCTGTTGTCGAACAGTTGACGAGTGGAACAATCGGATTCAAACGTTCACTAGCACTATTTAAGTGTAACAATCCATGCATTCAAATCACCTAAAAGACTGTTTTGTAATATTTGGGTGGACGGCATTGCATCTGGCATAATCAATTTATTACTGCCGCGGAAGACTCAATCTTCTTTCCATGAGGGTTGGCAGTTTCAGTCGCGATCCAAGCAGTGATGCATGGTGATATTCAGAAAAAATGAATTTGGTAGTTAACTTCATACATCCTCACCTCACATCTTGGGCAATGGACATCGCGGTTCTTGGTTTTTGTCGAAATAGGTACTAGAATATTTGCATTTCCAAATGACCGGGCGCGTTCACGCAACCCCCTCGTCTGTGCGGGAGATTCGCCATTCTGTCAATGGTAATACACGACTGGTCGAACTTAAATGACGAGTCGACGAAGGCTCGAAGGGGGGGGGAAGCAGAACTACGGTTTCTAGTGGATTGTTACGATGGCCATCTCAGATTCAAGGTTAGCCTTGCTTAATATTTTTAGACAATTTTGTAAGCAAGGACTCCGCAAACCTCATCAGACTGATATTAATAGCGAAATTCATTTTAATTAGAAATATTCTAGAGATTATAGAAGAAAGTACTAAGCTACAAAGTTTTGAGAATGAATTGTACTGATTAGAAGTTATGACTAGTCTTAGTTTTTTGTTTATACATTACCTGAACATCTAACCTAACAAGGTCTCTTATTGTAGTGCTGAAGTTGTCAAAGAAAATGACGATATTCAGATTGACCCAACACCCGACTATGTATTTCGTGGCAATGCTTACCGTGACACGGTCGCATCCATCGGAATCCCTCCTCGTGAACTGCAACTAAAAGCAGGCGCGATAAAACATCCTAATGAGAAACCTATCTATCAGGAAAGGGTTGATAAAGAATATAAAAACTTATGGTTTTTAACTAGGACAGCGAGTTATTAAAGTAAAAGCAATCGACTTGAAAACGGGGCAACTTGGTCACTTCCAATACATTCCTCCCATTTAAATAATTTTCCTCGATTTTTCCTACCCCGGGTATCATGGGCAGTCCAATAAGTCCAATTCTCCTTGAGGCTTTGCATATGCCACAACACTTCATAGTCGTGTTGGTTTAACCTTACATAAATCGGGTTGTTCTGGATACATGAACGGTCGGACGTTTTCGCTAATGGCCAACTTTTACAGTGATCTCGAGGGTTCAAGTTCATAATCACGACTGCGTTGAAATACTTAACTAACGAAAACAATGAACAAGCCTGCATTTGTAACATTGTTATATAAAAGGAGCCACTTCTTTAAAAAATAATAAAACCATTTTGTGCAAGTGTTTCAACGAACATGAAGTACTACTACATTTTATGATTTCACACGTGCGACTCAGATCTTGTATAATATCTTACGTTGGAAAAGTATTTATGTTGGGTCTAAACTGCAAATGTTCATGATACGCTACGCATAATAGTATTGTAAACACCAAAATCTGAATGAAATGAATAATGACCAATGACAACTAGGTAAACAACATGGCGGACAAATAAAGAGATAGTCCGAATACACAATCATCAGAACATGCTATGAAACTAAGTATGTGTAAGTTCGGTGTACTGGCGAGATGATGGAGTTAAGAAAAAGAAAGGAGAACGATAAGAATGTAATTATGTTACAGAACAAGATGATTGCTACTAGCTTTGGGGTAAAAAACACAGACGAAATTAGATGATAATGACAATGACGGGTGCTATAATGGAGGAAGTGTGCATAATACCCAAAATAGCACGCATAGCGACATTGGAGGGGAAAGATGCAATTAAGCTGGGAGTTTTATTTATCACTATCGGAAGCCATCAATAGCACAGTATTGGCCCAATCTTCTTCAAACGATGATCCCTGGAGTTGAAAACTGAAATGGGGGGGAAGAGGTTGTGTTGACAAAAAGGAAAAAGAACCCAATCCCGATTCGACTGCGACATCTTGCAGGGAAGAGGAGGAAGAGTCATCTCCATATGAGCTGGCTGTTTCGTCATGCGAAGAAGTGTAAACTTCATTAGGTAACTCGGCAGCTGCGAGAACAGTAGCTGGAGTAGGAAGCGATGCGGGTGGACCATTAACACTGAAAAAGCCACTTGAAGAAAGGAGATACTCGGTGAGTGGGCGACGAGACGAGACAGATACTGAGTTTATAGTTTGCGGTTGTGTTGGTAGAGTCTGAGTTTGATGAATCGGTAGCGTGGGCTGCGATACTGCAACAGGTCGGGGATGTGGGGGGCTGTCAAGGGATATTGGGGGTGGTGGTAGTAAAGACAGTGATGCCGATGGGGAGACTTCTCCTGTATCTTTAGTCACAGAAGAAATACGAAAAACATCTTCCCATCCCAGACTGCTTTCATTATTATTTATTTCCAAACTTAGAACCGGAGGCGCATCACTTATACCTTTCGTGTTCGCGACTGGGGACGTGGGAACGACCTCTTCCCATCCACCTCCACTACCGACGTTCTGGAATAAAATTGGGCCTGATATTGTAGGCGTCCTAGAACGGGGCGAAGATGGTGTTGAAGTTGAAGTTGACCCATGCTTCATGTTGAATAATAAATTGAGCGATGGTCGACGACCCATCCGCTTTGAAGGAGAAGGGGCAGGGACCCCTTCCTCCTCGACATTTATGTTATCAAGCACTTTTGAATTACGTTGCGCAAGACTGATGGTAAGTTTCTTAAGCGAGGTGGGTGTCACTGGTCCCTGAACGCTGTTTGGGCTCGAAGAATTGCCAATTGATGGAAATACAACATTAGGTATAGATGCACCGGAGGGACCAAGGAGTGAGGGGCTTGAAAAGGACCCTATACGATCTACACGACGCTGTTTGTGCGATTTACCATTCTTGGTGCTGGTCCGCCGAATATGAGTCATAACATGTTCCAACGGTGGCGTGTTAGCTCTAGTGACCCCTTGAAATGTTGACGAAGGTGTACGTGGTGAGGCAGGCAAAGCTTTATCATAATTATAACTCGATGCCGTAAGAGGTGATGAAGACTTGGGGGAATGATGAGGCGAACTCTTATAGAAACGGGCAGCATTGGTATTCACACGAATTCCTGAGCTCATTCCTGTTTCAACATCTGCGTCTGCATCGCCCTCAGAAGATAATAATGAAACCTGAGAAGCACTTTGCGAGTTTAAATTTATATTTTGCATCGATTCTGAAGAATGGAAGGATGTTGTTGAGTCTGAATGCGGGAGTGTCTGATCATCTGCTTCGACTTCTACAGTCGCGGATTTGATGCGAGATTCAGCCTCTACGCTGTAGTCTGCATTATTCTTGCATTCCGCTATTTGTTTGTACCCCACCTCATCTGAAGTTGACGGGGGAATGGGGACACGTCGAACCTCCTGTCGCTGTATCAGCTTGTTCTGTCTTGTCCGTGACGAAGGTATTAGGATGACGTCTTCGTCCGCGGATAGTTCCACCCCAATGTTTACTTGATTCGATATATCGTCTGCTGTTGTTGCGCTCGTTGTCAAATCCAAGGCAAAAGTGTTAGTTAGATCTCCTTTCGACCACTCATCCCCTTTCATTTCTGGGCTTTCTTGGCTACCTTCGCCCTCTTCAGATACGGCATCCGAATATATCTCTCCGTCCTCGTCTTTATCCTTTACTTCCTCATCATCGTCTCCTTTTAACCCACCACTTAAAATCACATTGTGAGTTGACTCCATGCTGCTTGTACCATTTTGAATAACATTCTCCCAGACGGACGGGGCATCACAGAGTACCCTTAGAAGGGTAGGCGACATATTCAAGCTGGGACAGAAAACAAGTAGCAGGTTGCTCAGAGGCATCTTCGTTACAACACTTTTTGCGGCGGTTGCGCGAATTAGTTCCACAACCGTCAATAGCAAGTCGTAATTTTCTTGGGGAAGACGGGATATGAGATCACGAAGCGTGTTGGTTAAGGTCGTGCTGGGAGTGCGTAATGTCGCTATGTTTGGGAGAGCGAACGTTGAAAGTGACGGTGGTTTGCGCAGACCTGGTAAAGGGCCACCTAAACTCGTGTTGCTGGAAAAGACATTACTTGCGACTTTACCCCCCAGGGCGAGCGGGGCACCTTGAAGACTATTTTCAACAATAATGGCATTATCAAAAAGGGGTCCCCAAGCCCGTGTCAATATTGATTCAGGCACTTAAGTATATTAATGATTAAATGACATCAATTCATTCAAGCAAATATTACGTACATTCACGAAGGTAGGCCTTAAAGATTGACGCGACAGCGTGTGGATCGAGATCAGACGGGGGACAGTCAATAATGTCGTAATCGGCACCTATACATCCATCAGCATATGACGAAACCAGAATGCCAAACGATACGTGCCTCCATCAAAGTCATTTCTCAAGCGCGCTGCATGGCCTGCACGTCCGGGTATCCTAACGACAGCAAATGCATTAGTACAACCTTGGCAGGAGAAGGTAAAAATGAAACCAGCCATGACACAGGTGTCTCTGGGCATGTGAATAGAATAATAAGGACTGATATCACACACCTAAATAGTCCCTCTTCTTCCAGACCCCATTTATATAAATGCTGCACGCATCGATAGATCAAGGCAGGAATCATCCGTGTTGCAAGTGGATCGTTTTCGGATGACACGGTTGTTCTGGTGTCCTTCACACATTCCCACAACTCCCTCCTAAATACTAGCCCTGATGGGGCACATGGCGGACGAACAAGTTTCCCTATAGGTCGCAAACCCAATGAAGAGAAGCTGCTAGGTGTATCACGTCCATCACGCTCCGAGGAAGATCTAGAGCTTGGAGATTGGGATGGGATAGACCATGAACCCGAACTATTTGGTGAACGTCTCGCATTGAACGCGGATGGCCCATGACTAGGGTTCCGTTCTTGGCCCGAGGGACATAATTGCATGGGTGACGCACTAACAGGACTAGGATGATGATAACTGGAAGTATCTGAGCCCGAACCCGAACCATGAGACGGAGGTCCCCCACCCCCCCAAACTTTATTAACCTTTTCATAAGCTCTTTTGCCCAGTCCTAAGGCCATTGCACTGGCATTGCTTGTAAGCGAAGTGGCGGCTTGCCGTATATGTCCTGCTGAATTAGATAGAGAGGAATTCGAGGGCGACCGCACACGACTCTGCATCTGACGAACAATGTTCACGGCATGTAAATCCGTTTGACTAACATCGGAGCCCAACGGTGTCCTGACGGGAGTAAAACTTGAGGGGGTGGAGAGAGACGTTGTGGATAGTAACGAAGGTGAAGACGTTGACGCTTGGGCGATCGGTGACGATGCGGGTGACGGTGACGGCGTGCGATGAGAATGGTTAGTCCAGGCTGCTAGACGACCTCGGAGATTATTATTCTTTGACGGTTGAATAACAATTGATGCAGGCGAAACAGAAGCACTGGATGTTTGGGTGATGATTGGTATATCAGTAGCGTTGGCCGCGGAAGTAAAAGAGGCAAAAGGAACAGAATTTGTTGATACATGAGTAGGAGAAATATGAGGAGAATGATGCTGGTGCTGCAATTGGGAATAAAAACGTTGTGACGTCGAAGAAGTAGCAGGAATAGTCAGAGACAACGACCTTCGTTTTATCTGTCTGGACATGGGGGAAGCAGAAGGTTTGCTATCAGTGCTTGTGCTGGGTCGCTCTAAACGCTGGACGGCGGGGGTTGTAGTAGTGGGAGGCGAAGAGGGCAGAGCCTGAGTCTGGATAACCAAAACATCTCCGCATTCGTCCCCATCATCATTATCACCAAGATATGCGCTAACACGTCTGCTTTCAGATGGTGTTCCAGATGAGGAGGCGACAGGCCGAACAGTGTGGCCACTGTCCATAGTCGAATCACTGCGTCTCCAGAGTTCCTTGGTTTCCTCCGAAGCAGAAACATGTGTCCCAGACTGCTCAGGTATTTCCGTTGTATTCCGTGTGTATTCTATCCCGGCTGTCGTACTCGAGGACGGGGCCAACGGTGACTTTGAAGAAGAATCATTCTGTACTTTGGTTTGATGTTTTACTCGAGGCTTAGGAGGAGGCAATGGTGCAAAAGGGTCTGCATGTATAGCAACAATGTGGGATGGCGAGCGTGATTGAAGCTGTGATTGAGGAAAGGTGGCAGGTTGACGGGACGAGTGAGAAGGCAATTCAAATGGTTTTATCGACGAAGAAGGAGAAAAAGACGTTGACGAATGTGTCAAGTTGTCATTAAGAATACTGTTGCTAGGTTGGGTATATTTTTTAGCACCGAAGATGTTCATAGAAAGTTTTGCAGTTGAAGGTCGGGATGAAGGAGTGGAATAAGACTCTGATGGCCATGAGTGATTTAGCGCACTATTCGAGGTGGACGATGGAGAATTGGATGAAGAAATGACCGCGAGGAGCGAGTTGCTATCCTGTGATTGTTTACGTCGTTTTCCGAAGGCTCGCTTGATTTTTTGCGTGGTCGATGCCGTAGAGGCAACAATGCCCGATTGGAGTGATGACTGTTGAGATTGCGTCAAAGACAAAGGTGAAGGGCTCGCAGCAACATTATATTGTGAAATATCGCCTCGAGGCATTGAGTTGTCAGATTGTGAATCGTCAAGAGCGAAAAGAGACGACTTCGAGGAACTGAAGCTTGACGACGATCCAATGGAGGACGAGGTGAAAGTGATAGCTCTATCACCATGCATTCCCTCTAGTCGTCCGTCAAAATTGCTGTGTTTTTCGTCGTCGTCGGTGATGGTGATGAATGATGGACGTGTGTGGGCAAGGCTATTTTGCTCGGCACTTGGCCTCAACTCAGGTTCGCATGGCATCGATGTCACATGTCACACGTCGCATGCTCAGAATCATATAATTTAGTATGCATGCTCTAATATACTACTACTTATAAGAAGGAAATAGAAATAGGAAAAATCTATCATTAGCGATCGATCAAACTGCATTGAGGAACTCCTTTACTGTCTCATAAGTAAAAAATCTGGATTCCGATTGAATGCCAGACTGATTAGACGAAAATAATAAGAACACTCACGACGTAGCAATACTTGGTGCAACTTTCACTGAGAGAAATGAAATTTAATAAAACGCAACGTGCGTCGGCGAAGGAATGTAAAAACTCACAGAGGTTCGGCCACAGTCCGCGATAGAGACCGATGAACCCCTCATATTTGATGATCTCTTGTAACGCTTCTAAGGCACCATTATATTTGTATCCAAGCGTACCCTGTCCCATCCCAACTACCTGCATCTTTCGTCGTAATACATCAAATGGGTATGTCAGTGTCTGGGAGATAGATCCTAATGGAACATGTTGAAAAAAAACTGTCTTTAATCGGCGAAACCGTACACGAATAACCCACCAGCCAGAGCACCACATGATAGTTTCCTCACAACACTTGACTTGCCTGGGGGTGTAATGACACCACGCAAAGCCTCGTAAGATGCAAAGTTAATACCGACGTATGGTGCAACACCCATTGCAGTCGTTGTCAGTCCACGATATAACGCACGGACACCGCCTTCTTCTCGCATTATTTTCAAGGTCATGCCCCAGATGCCAAGCTCAGTTACTGATCTTACACTCGCAGTCGCACCCCCAGAGACAGCAGCGGCGACAGTGTGATATCCAGATCGTGCACCGGCCGTTACGGGCGGGGTAGTTGCACTAGTCTGGTTTTGTGGCAACAGAGACGCCGATACAATACTTAACCGCGACCTTACAAGGTCAAGGGGATACGTCGTGCATACCGATGTGACGCCTGCCAAGGCTCCTGCCGTAAGACGTGTTGGTGTGTCCAACGGTCTTGCTCCTTGACGAGTAAATAACTGCAAATAGAACATTTGAAAAAAAATCATCATAGGTTTTCCACTGGGATTCTCACTTTTTTCAACTGTTCGTACCTGGTTTGCAAAACATCAGAACCCCAAGTATTTGATATTCCATACAAACTCACGTTGTGAATTGAACAGCACTGTAGGGCACAATCCTCAAACAATTGATACCATTTCCTCTCATAAAACCTCTAAAACCTTCCTCTTCCCACATTCGAACGAGACTTTTCCATACACCTCTATATTGTCTCGATCCCGATCTTGGCTGAACTTGCCTAAGAGACAGAGAAGATGAATAAAAAAAGGAAATACGTGTGCAAGGATACGCACTGGATAATTTTCAGCCGTTCCAAAGGGCTGACGACTGTACGCGAAGCAGCACCAGCGATACCACCAGCGATAAAATATGACGATACCTGCGAATCGATAAAACCGAGAACCTGACGCTTGGAATTTTCGCCTGAATTCGTCTTGGTCGTTGTTGACGTATCGCTCGGCGAGTTGTTTTCTACGTGGGTCTGTGGTTTGCTGGAAGACGATGATGACGAGGACAGGTCAGAAGTAACCATTGGAAAACTAAGATAAGTGAATGAGGGTATATTCTAAGTCCATACAATCAAGCTCTGCGGTAGCAGAGGCAGGTGAGTTGTGCTTGATCGAAAAGAATGAAGGAAAAGTAAATCCTGCACCAATTACCAAATACAGCATTGTGTCATGGCCGTTGCTCGGAGTTTCCCGAGGTCCGACTCTCCTAAACCGGCTTCCACCATAGTCATGAGTGCTGCAGCCAAGTACGCTGGTCTGCCTGATATTGTGAATGGCAATGTTTGCTGTATTCCAGTGTTTTCCTAATTGTTTTGTTTTGTATACAGGACACCGCTCCAGACGTATATGAAACCCCTGATACATTCACCAATATCAATGACGATGTGCGCGTGCTGACCTCCAAACACCCGCAAACTTACTCATCTTTCTAGGGGAACTCCAGCGAGGAGGATAATATTTCACAACGGCCGTCCGGACAAGTACGAGTAAAAGACGATATTGAGCTTCCGTCGAAAGAAGAACTGGATGATGCACCGTTACTTTCAACGGATACTGCGACAAAAAAGTTTCGTGCTGCCGAGAAAAAACGTTGTACTGTTTGATGAGTGTCTGCATAACAACCAACTAATCTATTTGTATAGACCGCCGTCCACGTCTGATGTACGCATATCCACCTTCACCTACCTCAAATTCTCCTCCGTCGTCGCCAACATCAAAATCACGTCCTCCACCTTTATCCGCCCGTTTGCGTATGTTGCAGCACGAACTTGCAGTTCTTGAAACTGAATTATCGGATCCATCAAATCCCGCACTTCATGAGGATAATGGGGAATTGGGTGACCCAGGTGTTCTCATGAAGGGTTTACTAGATGTCCGTAAACGTCTCGAAAAAGTATTAAAACCTCGTGAGGGTCGAGGAAGGCTCATTGAAAAGGTTACTAATTCTAATCCAACGAGTGCGGATGTCGTATACACGCCGAAAACAAGCGAGGGCCCAGCTATCGCAGAAAAACGGCTTGGTCAAATTGATCTTGCAGCAATGGATAAGCGTGTCAGTGAACTAGAAACATTGGTTGGATCATCTGGGACAACGCTGGACGAGGTATTTATTCTTAGTGTGATCTCCAATTGTTTCAATAATTTCATGTAGTCCTCACCGCTACCAACACCGCTGCTCCCGTTGATAACACGACTGGGTACACAATTAACAGTTCTTACGCAACCTCGACACATTGATTCGATCTCACGTCGTTTGAAAATTCTCCTATCTGATCTTGAACGGGTATCCGCAGCGTCAGGGAATGCCAATACAAATACCAGCGCGGTGACAACGACAGCGCTTTCTCAAGGTCAAAATCGGCGTCAGTCTCAACCGGCCAACCAGGCGCACGTAGAGACCTCAGGACCGATACCACCAACAGTGCAAGAATCGCTGCAACCTATCTTAACGCGACTCTCACCTCTCTTACCTCATATACCCCATATACTCGCCAGATTGCGAACACTCTCATCCCTTCATAATGACGCCGCCGCTTTCCAAGAGACCTTGAAAAGCATGGAAGAAGAAGAACGAAGGATCAGAACAATATTAAATGAGCTGGAGAGTGCTGTCAATGCCGTTGAAACCAGTTTACAGGAGAATAGCAATGTAATCTCCAGTAACGTTGGGGGATTGGAGAAAAGAGTAGAAGGGCTAAATAGGAGACTGGAGAAGCTGGGAAAATAAAACAGGGTAACCTGTCTGCATATATCCCTAGCATATATCTGAAAAGCAAGAATACCAATAAGAGTCTAAACGTTGATAAGACAGATTCATTTAAACACAAAACGTCATTTAACCTGGAAAGTGTCCCGTGGGTTTGTCCCCGAAAGCTTCACTTGAATGACAAAAAGTGAATGTACCGCTACATAGGTAGTAATATCTCTCCGTTCCATTCATTGAACACTAGCGGGCGTGACATTCATTCCAAATACAACAGACCGAGATAAAACGCAGGGTCAGACGGGAGTGGCATAATGGGAGGAAGGAGCGCAATCGGAGTAAGCTTAGCACAGAGCAGGGGTATAATAAGGTCTTGGTTTATACTACGTCCAGTCAGAATTTGCCTAGGTACTATAGCCATTACTCATTAGCGGCATTCTTAGTAAGTTAATAGTCAAATGTGCTTATAATTAAGGAAGCTAGTACCAAAAGTCAGAAGTTGACTTTATTGCTCATTTTAGATTTAAAACTTACCTCGCATTGGATGACGAACTTAAATAAAAAAATGTTTTCACCGCCACCAGAAGAAGACGCGGAAAAAAAGCGACGCCTGTGAGATTCGAACTCACGTGTGCAAAGCACATTCGCTAGGCTACTAATAATAGCAGGCGAACCCGGTAACCACTGCGGCAAAGCGTCAACTAAAAAGAAAGGAGAAAACTGGATTAATAAATCCATATCGGTTATGGTTAGTCGAAATTTTTCTATGTACAGGACTGTCTATAATTCCTTTATACACTCTCTACTTCTCGTTCACATTCGGGGTTTCCAAGTTTTATGCTACCTGAATAGGGTTAGACCCGTATTCAATTGGAAGGATTGCTTTGGAATTCTAGTTGAAAGGTTTTTCTATGAGCACTTTTTTGAGGAAACAAATTCCGTAGAAATATGAACGTCGAGAGGGAACGCCGTCGACGACGGGGAAACAATCGAAGGGTCCTCTGATTTATTTGAGATATTTGTCTCATTGGGTGCCGCTAATATTACCCTCGATAAAACCCTTGTCCAGAATCTTGAAATGTGTGCAAAATCTATCCGAGAATTGAATGAATCCTGAAACTTGACCTTACAATCAACTCCCGAACTGTCAATTGGACTTTTCTTTGTAGCCGCAAGTCCCGAACTCTCTTCCAGAACCTCTTGTATATGCCGTTCACTTTTGCATAGAAAAACGCCAATCCGTTCCAAAATCGCAGAATAAATAAACTTGACTTCCATCATGATCTTTTCAAATGCTTGGAAGGACTTTCTTTGATGCGGCGGAATCTTATAAGTTTTCAGCAATTGAGAATACATATTCTGCGTGCAAATCGTATAGGAAACCAGAAAAAGCAACGTGAGTAATGGGTTCACTAAATGCTTTTGAACTGGGGTAATTGATGGGAGGTGAACATAGATCAGAATGTCTATGAGACGCAAAAAAAAAACAAATCTCAGAATATAAACCTCTCCCCCTTAAGCTTCGTTATAATAGTACTCACTATCGTAGATATACCTCCACCATACAAACCAGAATTTAGCGTATTGAATCGCATAAAAACAACCCACTTCATGTGGGTTAATAATTCCAGGAAAGAATGCGATGCTGGCACCAATTGAAAACCATATCAACGAATTTGCGAAAGACAAGAACGTCCTTGAGATAAATGGGACCTTGTTCAATGCGGGAAAGACAACTAATGCTAGAGTAAAGAGACAGGCGTCGCAGAGATATGTTAATGTAGCAGGGAAGCAGATTAACAAGGGTCGCCGAAGGGTGCTATCTTCAAAATCTGGATTACGAACGTGGCTTATCTCCTGAAAGTTGGAAGGGTCGAGCAACGTGCCATCAAATTCCATTTTGTCCGTATGAAGGATGTGAGTCACTTTGTTCATCATGTTTACTCTTTGAAAGGGTGAAGCGAAAGAACGGTCGAAATCATCCACTCACCCCCTTTTCCGTTGCCCGTGACGAAAAGGGGGTAGGGTACGGCTGAAAGGTATAAATTGTAATAAATATAGGGGAAATGGCGTCATAATCATAAAATATATTATTTTGTAAATTCAAGCCGGCGGCAGGAAGACACTCCAGAGCACAATGCTTGTTGTACCCCACAATAGACTCCATATGACCCATCCACGCCCCCAGACAGATTTTTTAGATAATAATCTAGCGACACTCCAATAGACGAATGGAATTGAGCACGCTTGGCGTAAAATAATCTGAGTATGGGCGCAAAACAGGAGTAACAGAGTAAACAAAAGCGCATGAATTGCATGTGGAAGAATGGACCGAGTGTGAAAAGGGGTTGTGGGTGCATGACGGCTGAGTTTTGTTTGAACCATTCGCTCCAGTAGAATTGTAGTCAAAACATCTGATACAATTGTTGTCGATCCCCAAATAAGAAGAAGAACTACAGGAATAGATATGAAGAAATTGGGCAGCTGTTGGCGCGTCCAATAAAGTAGAAAACCGCTGTTCCAATAAAAAGACTGCACATAAGTATATATAAAGGGAAAACGGCGTGTACACCAAGGTCGAGGATGTGAAGTATTAATGCAGAACAAGCGATAACCAGTGTATTGATGGAATAGAAATGGTATCGTTGGAAAGATCGAAAGTATGGAAGCCCATATAAATTTCTGGGGTTGTATCTGCGCTAACAAAATTAGGGAGCACACATAAACTGTGTAGAGTATACTGACTTCTTTTCGATCAAGCCAACGATCAATAATCATACCCCAGAAAATAAACCCCCCGAGCATGAAAGCATTGGATCGAAAGCAACCAGCAAATAAGAATGCAAAAGCAGCCTTGGACCATTGACGCTGTGCACAATAAAACATCCCTAAAAAGTAAATTAAATTTAGAACAAAGACTCTCCTTAATCAGATATTGGACAAAAGGGTTTACCTCTATAAGAAGCCCATGTATACCAAGGTTCGGTATACAAGGCTAGATGCAAGGTTGATGGGCTGGATGGTAAAAGTGACAGATATGCCGAGAGCAGTGCAAGTTGTCTAGACTCGGTGTGATGAAGGGTCAAAAGATAAAGTAAACGGGTAGTATCAATTGAAACGAGGGTCGAAAGAATAAGATGACATATGGAACTAGAAATTAGGAATGATGAAGATAATGAGGTCCCTAAAGAAGATAAGATACGGAGGAGGACAGGTAAGCCGGGCATCCAAGCAAATTGGTATTCATATTGGTATCCTTCTTGAGCAATATGAAGATAGTGTATTGCATCCCATTTAAGTGCAGCATTAGCAAATCTTCCCGAGATAAAGGAGCCTGGAGCATTTAAAGTTAGGAGAGAAGACGAAGCGTCGAATTGGGGTAGATAGGAAGACAGAAATGCAATCAGAACTGTGAGAGACCGAAGGCAAAATGTAAATAAGAGGAGAGTGCGAATATCGCGAGAATTTGGTGACCTGACACGTTTCGATTCAACTTTATCCGCAAAAACAGTAGCAGTCGCCTGGGTTTCTGAATGTAAATATGGAGATGTCTTTCTTTCTCGTCCCATAAACCAAGTTACGACAGCAGTTGAGGCTGCCAGATGAACTAGGAACGAGTAAGCGGGACGGAATCGGAAGGACTTCGGAAGCTACGGATCTCAGAATCAGAACAGGCCAAAAATTTTACCTTTGCAAGAAAAAGGAAAAAAAAAAGGGTACAAAAGAACACAGATGATAATAATGTTAGCCGGTTACACTAAATTAAAGACGACATACTTGCTATCTTTATACCAATAACTACTCTCCGACCGTGACGCCACAAAGGAATATCCAGACACAGATTTGTTACGTAATTATGATCGGACCGGATGCATAAACGCGACCTCAAAAGAGAACCCAAAATAAAGGCTTCCTCTTCTCCTCTCCCTCCTTGCTTATATACTAACTCATGTCAACCTCTCATCCACCCTCACCTCATATACCCCCCCTGGATGCGCTTTCTTCCTTTGACCACCATCATCTACCCATGGGCCAGCAGAAACCACATAATTCTTTGTCTATTGTCCTCCCCTCTCCGTACATCTCTCTGCGCGGTACCGGTGTCAACGTTGACCCATGTGTTTTGCGAGGCTCAGTTGTCCTTGAGATTTTAGAATCCACTGCTTTCAAAGAAATCACCCTTCAATTTCGTGGTAAAGCTCGTCTCGCAAATGCCCAGGGCGAAAGGCAAGTACCAATAATTTAACGTTCTCGGCGCCTCGCGCATATAACTCATCGCTCCGCCAGCTCATCTGTCCTTGGAGGGAATTACTCAAATAACATCATTTACAATCACGAATGGTCATTTCTGCAAGGAGAACTCACCCATACTCCCACCCTAAAGGCAGGCCGCCACGTCTTTCCTTTCACTCTCCAAATTGAGGATTGGCTCCCCTCAACCCTTTCTGCTCATTCCGGCCTTGCTGGCATAAGCTATAAACTCCGAGCAACTGCTGTTCGTCCTGGATTCTCTTCAAATTTACATGCCGCGTGCCCTGTGCAACTCTTACGGTCTTTCCCTCCTGAGTCTCTCGAATACCAGCAGACACTGGAGCTAGAAAACACGTGGCCCGAAAAGCTCATGTATGCAATTATGGTTCCACACAAAGCTTGGGCGGCCGGTGATACTCTATGTGCCCTTGTCAAATTCTCGCCGCTGAACAAGGGTATTCGTATAACGGGAATTACTACATCCTTGCACGAACATGTCAAAACTTTCGGTAAAGCCGGATCAACGCACGATGAAACTCGTGTCGTTTGCTCAGTAAAACACGAGATACAAAATGGTCGTGCCTTTGTTGTTCCTTATTTTAGCGTTGCCAGCACTCTTCGATGGACACAGCACTCACAGACCCAATCGCCCTTCACTACAGGCGCAAGCACACCTTCTGTGTCAGACGGGACTCGTACACCATTTTTCGAGCCAGTTAATTCATTTGCCCTTAATGGGCCTAATGTGCACCGAACCTCACTTGATGTTCCTGACGTCGTCCGTAGTTCGCGTGATACGTCTGAAGATGCCTCGTCCCCCACCTCAACCTCCCTTAGGTCAAGATCAAATTCGGCCCAGAATTCCAGTGGTCCTTCTTCTTCCTTTACAACTGGTGTCTCAGGAGATATTATTGACCTTGGGGAACAAGAAATTGTGACGACACTAGAACTACCTCTTCCATCGACACTGACGCCGTCGCATGCCCTCGAACCCATTCTTATCTCACATCGTCTACGTTGGAACATTATCCTCTCTAACCCAGATGGTCATGTGTCGGAACTGCGGTGTTCATTGCCAATCCATATTCTTGATTACTGCCTTCTCGACGATGCGCGAGCTGCAACTCGGGTAACAAGAAGACTCCTGTTTGGACTCGAAGATGTCCGAGATGAAGGAGATGAAATTCAGTTGCCGAGTTATCCGTCCCATGTCATGGATCGTGTACCAGATGACGAGGAACAGGCGGCCGCTGCACTGGCAACTTCAGGCACTGGGCCCCCCACGCCGCTGGATTATGTCAATATGCAATTGATGTCAGAAGCCAGTCGCACGACCTCGCCTTCGGAAAGCAGAATTGCGAGCCGTGCATCAAGCCGTGCTCCCAGTCCAGAACGAAGGGAAAGAGGCCATCATAGTTTCTTTTCTTCACTAAAACCTTTCACCAAAGTCACCTCGTCATTTGGTACCTCACGTCAAGGCGGTGGGTCGTCGTTGTCACATAGCGATAGTAATAGTAATGGCACTACAATGAACGAACCATCCTCTTCATCCTTGTCGCTTACATTATCTCCTCGCGCATCTACTAGTGCGACTCAACCAGGAAGCATTCCCTCGACACCGAACCTCTCGCAGCCGAGTACACCACCATCATCACATACACCGCCTTCAAGAAACATTAGTCGACCAATATTGACATTGAATTCTGTTTCCCAGAATAATTCACCACGGATGATAAGTGCGACTCTCCCTAATGCTGCTGATGACGAAGTTACACTCCTTTCCCGTGTTCCTCAATACGAGATTGCATCTCGCGGCTTTTTAGGTGGTATTATGCCTATATCTAGTCTAAGAGGCCTTCCGTCATACGAAGAGGCCTCCCGTTTATCAAGAACAGCGGCTACATCCCCTGTACCTCTTGACGAGGAGTCACCGTCCCTTTCTCGTTCGTTAGGGAGAAACATTTCGGCTCTGCATGGTTCGGATTTGAGTCGAGGAAGTGCTGCAGAAAGATCGCTAAGTGATGGCGATCTGGCAGGCCGATTTGCGAATGCGATGGGGCTTACTCAAAGGCGGTGAGAAGTTTGTTTTAAGAATGCTAGCCCAGCCCGAAGGAGCACACTGGAGGAGAGTTGGAGTCTCTAGCCTTCCCTGCTATCATCATCCCACCTAATTTTTTTTTATGTTTAACTTGGTCAAGACCATCTTTGCTTGGGGCAGCTGTTGGTTCTTTTGTCCTGCTTATTCTGTTCGAACGCTTGTGTTGTCATAGCATGGATCTTTTACTTGAGATTTGGAAGCTTGGAAGATAAGATCTACTTGATGCGCTGTCACCTGGCTTCCCTTTTTATGAGCATATTCTTGCCATCTTGATATTTTATTTCATTTTCTCAACGTCCTTAAATTGCAGATCACTATTAACTACGTGACTTTCGGTCAGGCACGAAAAGGAAACTCTCTGTCGTATACTTACTGCTACGATCGATACTGTTCGTATCCGCGGATCCCAGCAGTTGAAGCAAAAGGATAGGATGTTCATATGAAAATGAAGGATCTGTTCGCATGATGTCGTTGGCCGTCTCTCCTTATCCATTCAAAACGCTCTTGCTATCCCTCATACATAAACCTCCCAATTTTTTCCCCACTCTTTTCTATTTAAAAAATAATACTCTGTACAGTGTGTATTTATGGTAGTCTACACCCCACTCCTATTCCTGACATCATGTCGCATTGCATCTCATAGACTTTAGAATTTTTCTGCACACACCCCAATAAGATTTTTATTTTTTTATTGCTAAATTAAGATAAAACTGGTGTTGGGTATTGGATATGCATGCGCATTGTACTTACTATTCCAATATTGATGATTGTCCACATCAACTCACTCCCTAGCAATATAAAATATACTTCTTAAAACGAACGGCATTCCATTTCAACAATATAATTAAGTACAGTAAGTCGTACCCTGAATCTACCTCATATATATATGTTTTCTAATGTAGTCTACGGTCTACTTTGATTGGGTGGGGTACCTTCTAAATTCTATTCTGGGATATAAACTTGGGAAGTTGAAAAAAATAATTTCACTTGTCGGCTTGCTCATCAAGGGTCTTCATGTTCCAAGGTTCAGGGGTGACCCATTGAGAGGATGGTACACCTAATTCCAGGAGTTTGCTAAAGGCCTTTGAGAAGCTAAAAGATAGGAGGATCAAATTATAAACAAAAAAAAAGGTTTTGTACAAAATTTTTCCTACTCTGAGAAAAAGACGTTCTCGTCATCCGCATATTTCTTGACGTAGGACTTGAATGATTTATCTTCTACGAGAGCGTAGTCGGCCCTTGAAATGAAAAAAAAAAAGAGGCGTTTCATATTGGGATTCAACAAAAAAGATATTTAACATTTTTGCTCACGGAAGCATCATCAGGGATTTAGTCTTCTTGTCCTCGAGTTGTTTTGGACCACTCCACTTGCGCCAAACCCATTTCTCTTCCAAGAGAAGTTTGTAAAAGTGGTTGGTGAAAGTTGTAGGAGAGAATGTCCAAGGACCTTCAAAGCCTGAACGATCAGGGTGGCATCGACCAACGGCATGAGCACCGATCAAAGCCACGATTTCTTGGTCATTAAAACTATGGGGAAGGGGTTTTAATTAAGTCAAGGATCGGAACGTATCTCGCGTTAATGACTAGACGAACCCCATGCGGTAAAAGATCTAAGAATGGTAAAGTGAGAAAATGAATGAATAATTGATTAACTGATAGGTAAGAGATAGTTACATCACGGATATGTTTTTGACCTTGGGCGGCGTCGGGAAGACGGCCATCTGGAGTGACGTCTTTCTCGTGTCCATCAATTCTACCTGGACGCCAAGGAATTTTGGGACCTTGCATTTCCTATTGACAACGTTAGAAAATAAAACACTTTCTCTTAGAAAAAAAAAAGTGTTTCAACCTGAATAGCGGCGACACCAGCTAAAGTCCAGAGATCACCGTAACTAATCCATGGGAATTCTTTCTTGACTTGCTCCATTAAATTACGAGCGACGACAAGACCATTATTAGCACCGTGGAGAGATTCTGGAGCGAACCTCATGGTAGCATAATTACTAGGAAAATTGTTTGCAAGATGGTAGATACCAGTTTGAGGGGTAAGTCTCACCTTCCGCCGGTGTTAGTTTTTTCATCGTAAGTGCCGGAAGCATGCCAGGCAAGGCGGATGAGGACAGGTGCATAGGAACCATCGTCATATTCTGAGGCGTCCAAAAGGGATGCAATTTTATTATATACCTTTTTATATTTAAGATGTTTAATGGCTGATGAAAAGAAAAGCGAATGGAACCCAAACCTTTTGATAGTCTGTCTTTGATGGGACAAAGTTTGTGGCGACTTTGGCTGCTTGGATAGTAGATTTGGCAGTGGTATCATTGGAAGAGAATGCATAGAATGCGCCGCCAACAACAACAATAGCACCAATACCTACCAAAGCAAGGATATTAGTGCTTGACTTGGTGGATGGATCCGGGGGAGTTTCGCCAGTTCCGGGATTAGCTGAAGTGTACTTCCGAGTCAAAATACGACTGAAATTAGAGACCCCCGGCCTATTAGCAGAGATGAGAGAACGAGTAAAGGGAGCGGCGCGAGTTCGTAAAATGGAGGCCATGTTCGAGGGTACTAACGTATACGTACGTATGGGTTGTGGCAAAGGGATTAGTAAAATTATTAAATGAGTGAATTGAATTGATTTTTTTTTTTGAGTCCGTATAATGTAATTGATAGCGCCGCCCCGCCAGGGCACAGGTCACTTCATTGCCCGAGCCCCGAACCCCAATTAGACCCTACTAGGACATTGATAAGCAAAAAATAAACGTATTTCCATGCCCACAACAAAAAAAAGTTTCAACAATCTCTTTTACGAAATCCACATAACTTTTTTGTGTGTTTTGCCCTCGTTCATGTTGGAGAGGAACAAAAAAAGGCGTTCATGGAAATGAAGCAACGTGGTTTCTTTCGTTTATTTTCGCACGCTTCTCTCTGCAACCAAGGGCGTCACGCGTCACGTCAAAACAACTTTCGACTCGGACGTCGACCGTCGAATGTCTTCCGCAGCTAGTTAACGTATAAACGTCATTTGAAGTCACCGAATTGGTAATTGGGTAAAGCGTTGCACCTCTTTCCACTCTCTCTCGGACTCCGGTCGATCTAGTTGTTGAATACTGATGTTGATGCTCCATAGCCAGTGACCATTGGCAAGGCTGTCATAACTCCGAACAATCACTGTATATCATTATTTCAACTCGTGTCGCCCAAAAGTAAATTCAGAAGGACTATCGTTATGACGCGATCATTCGTGTTCTCGAGTATCAGTAGTGTTCCTTATCTTTAATTATAATCCAGTTGCCTCACGCTCTCACGGCAATTTCAAACTTGCAATAATTGCACAGCCAATCCTGTCTTATCGCTACATGGCGGACCACAACACAATTCTTTCTTTAGAACCCTTTCCGTTATATCATGTACTTCCTTTCCCTGCGTTTTCTTTTTTTTTTTCTCACCGAAACCCATTTCATATATGTAGCAACCCACAACGTGTCCAATCCAGAGCTTCTCCTGCATCTATCGGAGCAAAACCTGTGGTGCAGTCGCTATCTTGGGCAGGACTGCTCCTACATCAATCTACACGTCCTACTAGTTTTTATTTTTATTTTTTATTTTATTTTATTTATTTATTTTACTTGTGATCTTTGTTTTATTTATTTTTGGTTTAGTGCTTCAGGTCAGGATCTTAACTCTCAGTCTCTCGTCTGTTCAACTGCGAAATTTCCCTCCCAGGCACTTCATTTCTACTTTCCCACTCGGAGATCTCCCTATTCTCTTTTCGTATTATCGGCTTGTAATCTAAATAGGAGAAGAGAGCCTACCAACCATGGCACTTCCACTGCTCGTATGACACTAATACATATCTGGGCTGATTATCTTACTCTGAAAGCTTATTTTTCGTTGAAAAATCTCAATCAACCGACGTTTATACCAAAGTATCTGCGTACTCGATTTTACACCATTTAGCTGAAATCACGGTGGAATGGATGTCTTCTCAGGGGATGACATAGCCTACCTACTGCTTCAACTATTCCTTTTCCGGAAGGCCAGCATGCGTTTCCGAAGCTCATTTATGATATCAAAATAACCAATTTAGGTAAAATATCTCTTAATTTATTATAGATTTCTTCTTTTAAAAATTTGAAATTTGAAATTCTTTTTTAATCAGGCAAAAAGGTTCCTTGCTTCTTTGCTGATAACAAACATGGTTCGATCTATAATCAATCCGCTTCTTTCTATTCAAAGGTAGGTATGTATGTCAAATAGGACAGACGTTAATTCGACTCAGACATCGACACTTGTCCAATTTATCAATTTATCAGTCAGCGACGTGCTTAACTATTTTATTTTTGTCCCTCCTCGTGTTTTCTTTTGCAAAGCATTCGCATCACTACTTTTAGGAGAACTCACATTTTCGACCACTGGGTTGTTACCAGTACGAAGCCGACATTTGTACGCACCTGGAAGGCTCTCCATTGGTCTGAAAGCAAACGCGCTATTAGGAGCATCCTATTGTTTCTGTGGATGTCTTCCAAGTGTGTCACGAAATAATTTCGGAGAAATTTGCCACACCAACTCAGAGATTTTTTTTTTTTTACTTTTGTCGCCCCGGTCTGTGTTACAAATACATACATTCTTTTTTTTTCCTATGAGTCGTCGGGTCATATGAATTTCAACCGTCTTGCCATAGGAGGTTGCATCTACATACATATGATTCAATTAGGCTGCAGGCACTTTAGGCAGTTTCCGAAGTTGGGAAAAGAAAAGTAAAACCTGTTGGTGTTCTCTTGATCTCGAAAAAACAAAACTCTTTCCACTGATTGGCTATTTTTTAAAAGACCTTTCACATTACATTCCGATGGGTTCGAAATTCTTTTCTTATTCATTGCTGTGCATTTCAATTCACACCAGGAGGCATGTTTAAATATGGCACTCCCGAACAGCAAGGACCACTGGCTGAATAAATGAATTTACTACTGGTATTTCATGTTGAGAGTATTGCGTTCCTAGAGGACACCACCAGGCTTCGTTTACTTTATCGATATTAAAACATTAAACCATAAACAGCTGTCTCGCGACTAAAAATTGAAGATGTTATTATTTGGAAGTTTGCCGTAGTAATAATCATCAGCTGTGGCGGTATTATTTGTGAAAGTAGTGCAGGGTGATAGTTCACTTCCAGGCCGAGACCACGTTTACCGACCTCCAATTTCTCATCCATCATTACTCCATCCTTTGTCGAAGACAACAGCAGTAGTAGGCCTTTCGCCACCCTAAACGTCGTCGTGCACGTCCAACATCCTTAATAGTTATTTCGGGAACTACAAAGTAACTAAAATTTCTTTTTCCCGTGCCGATTAAAGAATCTCCAAAAGGAGTGACGTCTCCTTCTCTCCAAGTTCCTTAATTGTCAAATTGATACAAGATATTCGACCCTCTTTTCAAATCTGGTTTACTTATACAAGGCTATCAAAGAAGGATAACGTTAAGCGAGGATCGAATCATCATGATAACGATGTCGGCCAAAGGTCATTTAATACCGGTATTGAATTTGTCGGAAGGTCTTAGCCTACTATAGGGAAGCACCCTCCCGTTTTTTGACCAGCCGACATGAAGACGTATTATAATCTGCGAAACTTCTTTCCTTGATCTAGTCCGATATTATCTGGCTTCCCTCTTCTCTTCGTCAATCTATCTCCCGCGGACGCTCAGATTGATTGGTAAGTACATATTAACAAGGAATCAATTCTTCAGGGTGCTTGATATGTCATTTTAGTTTCTCTTTTTTTTTTCCATCAAGCACTCCAAATTGGGATTATCAAAGCGTGTGCAAAAAAAATTTTCCTCCAATTTGTATTGTATTCTTAGAGTTTGACAGATTCAGATTGGGAGGAGAGACCAAAATCCCCCTCTTCTTAACCTCATGTTCCCGAGGGTTATCGCGTTATCTTCTTTGGATTGGTCCCTGCCGACGACAAATCTGTTGACGCCACGCGATTACCACCGGTCTCAGGAAGGTCAACTTCATTGGGGGACCTGCTAATGATGACGCCACGCGCCGTTTGAGTAATATCTGCCCTAGAATCAATAAATGCGTGTTTTTTTTTTATCAAAAAAAAAAAAGGAGCGGAATATCGGCAACACAGGGAGGGTGACTATAGAAGTCTAGAGCTGCTACGCAGCTGAGCCCCGACACGTTGATGTTTTTATTGGCTTACTATTGTCAACGGAGATCTACCCTTGCGAAAAGAAGCAGAGTTGGTTGGTTCATCATTAAGTCAGACTTGGGGGGTGTCCGAAGAAAGAAAGAAGCCATTGAAAGGTATAAATGATGTGGTTTAAAATCCATCCCTTTCCCCCTTCTCTCCTTTCCCTCAGAACGGCTATTCACAGTTCATTCACTCCTTAAACCCCTTTTTTACGAACACAAATGCCTGCTCTTCCTCTTCGCTCGAGTTTGCACCGGCGGCCAGAGTCTGACGGCGCGCCAGTCGCGTCTGGCTCTAGCAACGGAAGCACCAAATCGAGTCCAAAGTCTGCACGAAGCGTAACATGGGACCCCGCCGTCATCGCTTTGGATGAGTCAAGAACAAAGCAGTCAATGAAAGGTAGTTTGTTATCTTGTCCCCCCCCCACCACCCTTCCAACATGTCTAACCCTTTCTTTCTTTCTAGATGCTCGAAATAACCAATACATGTCTACACTTAAAGGACGCGAACTTCCACAAAAGATCTCGTATCAGAGTCCTGTTCATCCTCTTCTCGCTCCTCAAACTAGTGCCCTCTTCGATATCCGCCTAAGCCCATCTTCAATTACCCCAACAGCTGGCATTATGGAACCAGCTACAGCGAGCCGGTCTCGTTTCCTCCGCATTATTTCGCGAGATTTTCCATGGACACTAGAAGTTTCAAATAAATATCAAGGCCCCGTCACCTGTGCAGATGTTTTCAACGCACTTTACTCCGCATTAAGCCTTCCCCTTACCCATGCAGAATGGACATTAGCCGATGACCTAAAGAAGGATTCATTAATGAGGGCAAACCGGAACCGCCGTGGAGGGCAGGTTCGACGTCTACGACGAATTGATTGGTTGGGTTCGAAAGTTTATTTCAAGGGGTTAATGCGAGACGACCAATTGGGAAGATCTCGATTACTCCCTGAAGACGATCTATGGCCAGATACTTGGGTAGTGAAGTTCGGTTCTCGTTGAACGATCATGTACACATGTATTACTATCACTACTATTACTACTACTACTAGCGCAGGTAGCTGAACGACGACGACATTAACATGCCTTCACGTGTAATTTTTGTATAATAGCTTTTACTTTATTAGCTTTAGACACGATTAGTTATGTTTATGCAATGAAAAAAAAACAACTTTGTACTTCTTTTTCTGTTTACTTTACTTTTGCTTGCTTTTCCGGACCGTCCCTATCCATATACATACTGTAAATAAGTATGTTGAGCGCAAGAAAATGGGGCCGCCCGGGCCAAAGAGATAGGAACAGGGATTGTACCGGAAGACCTTCTCAAACAGGAATATCAAGAAGCTGGAACCACCGTAGTGCCCTTCGACACTTGCAGAATTGTTTGTGCATCATCTGCGGCAG
Source organism: Clathrus columnatus (assembly GCA_020884735.1). Taxonomy (NCBI): domain Eukaryota; kingdom Fungi; phylum Basidiomycota; class Agaricomycetes; order Phallales; family Clathraceae; genus Clathrus; species Clathrus columnatus. The sequence continues at coordinate 2,221,904 of BPWL01000001.1, forward strand.
ACAATGGAGATTCACGTGCGCATTGGTACGAGTTTTAAATTCGGATTAGCCTATAATCAGCCGCGACTCGGAGACAAGAACCAACCAAACTTGATTTGCTGACGATTTGTGGTGAGTTTGAACCACTCCAGTTGTGATTCGTATCAAATTTGGGATAACAGATAAGTTCCACTCCTGAGATGTACGGGCTTCCGAATCGTTCAACAAACATGATTAGTCTTGTTCAAATAAGATGAAACTAGAATCCATACAATCGACCCTCCCTGATGCCGGATTCTTATAAAAACAATGACCCGAAGATCTCAAGTTTTTTCTCTCGAGAAAGGTCAATGGCACTCAATGCTTCTAAGTCAGTACCGGACCAGTGGGATAGGGATCATTGAGTGATATCTACACGAGGCGTATTTTTAATTTAGTTTTCATTAGTTTCACTTGATATCGAAATATTATTCGCAATATAAAAGATGCCCAGAAGGAAGGAAGGTGATGCGCAAGGAGGATAATGAGCAGTGACATGTGACAAGTGACTGACTAATTTGCGCGTCACTTGGAAGCAAATGATTGCCATTTTGAGAAAATTTCTTTTCAGCCGCTTCCACTGTTGAGCACCCTAGGAGCACTGAGGCACTGAGTTAATGGTTTCATTTCAGTGAGTTATTATTATTGACCTACACATTTTCTCTCTCTCGGTACTCATTGTAACCTAAAGATGTGACGGTATCTATTATTATTTTTTTTACTTTTTCAAAAAGATTGAAAACCTCATCGACGTCTGTGTAGGCTGCAGTGATGTTGTAAAGAAACCAAAATTAGATCAACATCGACTTCGATGTAAAGCATCATTCACATGCATTGATTGCTCCAAAACGTTCCCCACTCCCGCTGACTGGAAAGGTTGTTGTTTTCTCATACTATCTGGTGACACACAAGGTACTTATTACCGTCATACCCCATAGGCCATATATCTTGCATAAGTGAAGCTGAAAAGTATCAAAAGTCTTTATATAAACCAAAAAATGTTGATATGTTTTTTTTGCCTTTTTCTACAAATCTGAAAAAAAAAAAAATATTAATTAATTCAATGAAACATATCTAGAATCGCGATGGAGCGCAAAATCACACTGTTCGTGGTCCTGATAATAGGTTCAGCAATAATAACAATGGTTCTTGGGGTAGGAGTGCGCCCCGTTTCCGAGCAACCGGGGCGAACGATACTCCACTAGGAACTCCTATTCGCATGTCGCCCAAACTTGACACCTTTACGCCTGATGGCGATTCGCAAAAGGCGGAAACGTCAACATCTCCTTCAGGCCAAAAAAGAAAAGCAGATGAGATGTCATCTGATGTAAGTTTTTTCTTCTTTCCTTTCTTCTCCTTCTTCTCATCTCAATCGTGGCAAACAACCACACATTCACATTCTATTTTGTTCAGAAACCATCTGTCGCAGACCCAAAAAAAACCGAGTCCATTAAAAAGCGGAAATCAGACACGAAGGAACCCAACCATGACACGGTCGGTATATACTCGGAACTTTGGTTGTATGAAAATACTAATATGATAATTTAAAGACTAGCGCTGGTGCATCGAGGGAGGTTAGCAATTCCGAGGATAAAGCTGACGCTGGCAAAAAAGAGAAGAAGAAAAAAGATAAAAAAAAGGATGACAAGATTAATCGTAAGGAAGAAGAGAAAGATGGGGATGTGGTTGTAGACGGTAGTCCCAAAGTTGAGTCTGAGAGGAATGATACGAAGGAGAAGAAACAAAAGAAGGATAAACGAAAGGAAAGAGGCTCTGATACGCCCTCCCAAAAAGAGAATGTATTGGACGTGAAGGAGAATCAAACTGTACAAGAAGAAAAAAAGGAAAAGAAGAAGAAAGGCAAGACTCCGAAGAAGGAAGGATTAAAGGAAGGTGGTGATGAGGTATGTCTATTTGTAATTTTGAAACAAAAAGTGCACCACATCTTTTCCTAGAATCTTAAATCTGGCGATACACTAGACGTAGACGTAAAAGTGGAAGAGAAAAAAGACAAGAAGAAGAAGAAGAAAGAGAAGAAGAGCACGGACAAAGAGGATCAAGATATCCAAGACGTAACCAAAGAGGAGGATAAGAGCTCAAAAGACGAAAACGACACAAGCCCGAAACCGGACGAACCGTCCGCGGCGAAAGCGAAAAAAGAAACGAGCAAGTCGTCCAAGAAAAGGAAACACGCTGAAGCTAACGAGGGAACTTCGGAGAAAGTCGAGGTGGTGGCCGAGAAGAAGAAAAGGAAAAAAGATTGATATTTGGACTTTTTAGAGCATATTTCCTGCTATGACATCGCAAAAACACTTATAGGGTTTTTGTGCTTGCTTTCTAATACCTTTTACTTACATACATACATACATACATGGGGTATAATATATCTGATACTGTTTCAGAATGCAGTGGTTGAATCAACCTCGATCGTTGGCACAATCGACGCAATGAATTTCAAGAAAATAATTAGATAGAAATCCACCCTCATGCCTTCAACGGCGTCCGGATCTGGTGTTTTCTTGCTATCATCTCCCGACCCGGTCACTTTACGAAACAGCCATTTTCCTTTGTTTCCATCTTTTCCACGCGGACGTTGTTGTTCTTCCACAACACCAGCGTTCATCTTTTCGATAATTTTCTTCATGACGCTAGCATGCTTACATGGATGGACCGAAGCGGCCTGGATGGAACTGTGAGGGAAGGGCTCAATAGTCACAGTTTTCAATGCATGGTCAGCTGATACGTCCTGAAAAACTTGGGATCCGATCAAAGGTGTTCCTTTCTAATCATTGATTGGTAAGTAATAAAAAAAAAAAAAGAAAACGACAAAGGTTGACTTGCCTCATCATATCCCAATAACCACACTCGTGGGGTTTGATAATATTTGTCATAAGTAATCATGACATCGTAAGTCCGGACCTGCAACAAATTGCCTTTGGAGATTTCAACTTCCCTGTTGTCATATTAGAGACAGGCAGACCTCTACTGGGAAAGTCATAAACATACTTAACGATCGTTGCCGGTTTTGCGGTCGCTTCGTCTTCTTCTGCTTCGAGGTTTTCCTCTTCCATATCCGGAATGTCATCTAAATCAGGAATTATACCTGAATCATCTGCAGAAGTGGGACCCCCTCCGTTTAGATTCAGCGTGTTCATGTTTCCAGTAATCGAGGCAGGTCCATCCAGATCCGGGATGTCGTCAATTACTCCTGCAGCACTTGAAGGGTCCCCTGCTTCTATAGTATGGTTAACATGACAGTTATATTTCTAAAAATCGTCGTGAAACTCACTGCGACCAGCATGGGTTTCAACCCATTCATCATCCTTGTCTTTCGAACCACCTTCGGCAAATGACACCAATCGTTCTGCATCCTCATCAGCATCTGTATATGCAAGTGACGTCGCACGTCGCAAACAAGGAACTGTTTTTGTGTGTTAAAAAAAATAGCGTCGAGTCTGGCTTCTACGCACCTCCACGTGTTAATAGATACTGCTTTTCCGGAGGAAGATAATCACGAGCTTTGGCTTGGTCTCCCTTTTGCCTATAAAACATGATCAAAAAAAAAAAACTGCGTGGGTTAATCCCTATCTGGCGCTTACCAGGTCCATACAGGAAATTTGTAGGTCAGGAAGTCACCAGCAGCGACAAATTCCTCTGGTTCCAGAAGATACATTAACATCTCAACAAACATATTATTGTATGAACATACCTGGAGTGATTCTGCCATGCTCTTTAAATTTGCTTTCTTTCAAAACCTGTATAGTTTTTGCTTGTCAGATAGAAGCTCAAACAATGTGTAGTGGCGGATGCATTACTGGGCTTAGATACTCTCTCATCGCCCAATATTGTTGCTAATCAATATATCAGGATAAAAAATGTTTGAAAACAAAAGTTACAGACTTGAATCGCGTGCATCTTGAATGATCAGTAAACTTTGACAACGGGCTTAATCTCTTTGCTTGAGTAAGCGAAATGTGTATATGTCACAAAGTTACGAGTATTCTACCTCTTGTTCCTTCTACACGGGAATCGATTTTCTAACTTTTTATATCAATCATTCTTCTTTTTTTTTTTTATAATTTAACAACCCATCCAGCGGGTATTAAGTTTACTGGACCTGCAAGTGCCTGCTTGATACTTATATACACCATTCAATATCATAAAAAGCAAACAAGATCGAAATCAAAAAGGAAAGAAATCAATTTGTCGGATGCGAGGATGGAATCGTTCCAAAACGGACAACCCATACATCGCTAGGTTGATCACCAGGCATTAGTCTTTTACGGGCTAACTCGTCATCTTTCTCCAACCCTTTGAACATGCATCTAGAACCCAACCAGTCTACTCGTCTTATACCCATTGCGACGGTCGATTTTCGGCGATTTTTATTAGCCTTCATCATCAAATATCTTTGGACGTCAATTGCTAGTGCCCACTCTGATCGCCTAACTTCCTTGTGGAGGCTTTCGTAAAGAGCTTCTAAGACATCGATAACTGTGAGTGGCTGTCCATTCGTCGTGGAAATGGCTATGGTCCATGGAAAATCATATGAAATCAGACACAAATATCGGGATTTAGTCGACAAAGCAGGTGCCGTAACGCCTTCTCCTCGACGTGTGCTCTTGTAAAGCTGGCGTAAATTGCTTGGTGAGTCCCGAACATCCCACCTAATGGCCCCAGAGCCAATGGCTAGCATTGGTGAAGCCTGGCTCGCCATTCCTAATCATCGTTAAGCCTATTTTAAAACCTCAGAAGTAGAGAAGCACGTACCACTGCCACTGCTACTTGGATTCGCCGTTCTTTGGGATGTCTCGTCTCTTGGACCACCAGAATTACCTCGAGCCATATTGGATGCTCCAGATGTGGTTCTAGCTAGCTTGGGATAACGATTGGTGTCGTTGTCTAATTGAGTGTATTCAGAACGCAATGAGACCTGAGATGCAGGACCTCGAGTGGCAGCAGTTTCTGAAGGAAGGTATGGGATATTCTCGAACGAGACGTGGGGAATGCCACTAGAATCCGGACTCTGCTTATTATATGGCCCGTGTTTAGTGGATATATTTGAGGCGGCGTAAGATGCTGCCTGACTAGCATAGCGATCGGCAACTGAAGAGCTTTTGCGAAGTCTGGAGAGGAATGACATACTATAGTCGATTGGGCTCAATTGAAACGAACGAAGTTGTTTTCATGCTAAGTTATTTGGTTTTGTTGGTTTGATATTGGGTCTTCCTGCAGGATCTCGCGCGCAAGGCAAACGTTGTCAGCGAGAACAAAATAATAATTATCTACAACGGAGATACAGCCTTTAAAACCCCTTACTGCGGCAAGTCTGACCTACATAACCCTTATTCTTCTTCGACTGTGACGCTGACACCTACATATTAATATTTCCACTATTCTTGCGAGCTACATGGCATCGAAGTTTCGAAGTCCTTTTTTTCATCATTCCTTCTTGTGGTCCGACCCCGTACCGGGAATTAGTCAACTACGTAAATTAATGAAAGAATCACGGAATTACTTATCAAATTATCAACTTGGCCGTTAAGCGAATTGTGACGGAGAAATTCCCAAAATGTGGGATTGCTTTTAATGTTAAACCTTCCTCCTTTGGTCGTATAGAGTGTAGAGTGGTCTAATTGGCATCTAAACCCGTACCCAGAGCAACAATTGATTTTTTGTTTTTATCACCTTGTGTGCTACGCGTGCTTGTCCCATATGATCATAACACCAGGCCCATGTCTCCCCCCTCTCCGACGAGCTGTTTTCTCCACTGTCATTCATCTCGTAAGAAATATAAACATCTATCTAACAAAGGATTTTCCTCTCCCGGTCCACCCCCTGGGATTCTTAGTGTACTAGCGCGGGGCCACACGCCAGATTTAGAAGCATGCACTAATTTAGGGATTTCTCTGGTTCAGAAGAAAAAAAGTCCTAGTATTATAGAAAGCCCATTCGAATTTGAAATTATACTATGTTTGGCGGTTTTTTTTGTTTTATGAACGTGCTCAGGGCATGTTTTGATACGAGCGCGGATCATGCCTGTAATCCTCACGTCCAAGTTCTGTACTCGCGGGGAGTTTACATACAGTGTTAATGACTAAAGATGGAACTTTCTTACATTCATTTCAAAACAGGAGAGGGGGAATAACATTTGAAACATTCCGCGTGTCATAAAGCGAATTACTTAGTACCACTACTCTCTCTCTCTCTCTCTCTCTCTAGAGGGAGGTTTCCCATGTAAACATACGTTTGATACGTTCACCTTCTTTACTCAATAATTTCTCTGGACCTGCAGCGGTAAGAGGTCCTCTAACACTTTCTGAACCATATCCAAAAAGATCAGAGACAGCTCTTTTTAAACCCGTCACCCCTCCCAATTTTGCTACCGCCCAATCGGTATGACCCAATTCTTCCTGAGTTTTCATTGCTTCATCGAATTTCCCCGCTTTCCATAACTCATATAATTTTACATGTAATTTTGGGAAGAGATTAACTGTTGCCCCGATGAGTCCAGCCGAACCACAGAATAAGCCAGGCAAGACCCATTGCGATTGACCAGCAAAAACGGCAAATGAAGACATGCGATTCGAAGTAGTTAAACGGTGGAGCTTCCCAATAGATCCACAAGATAATTTTGTGCCCACGATATTGGGATGTTCGGCAAGTGCATTGAGGATATCCGAGTCTAGATCAATTCCTGCGCAGACAGTTGGGAAATTATAGATCAAGACAGGCAGAGGTGATGCATCGGCGACCTATTTAGTGATTTAATTATGTAAAAAAAAATAAAAATTGATGAGATGAGATGAGGGCAGAATTATGTATATAAAAATGATGATTTATGAAAAAATCTCACTTCTCTATGAAACTTTAAAATGTTTTCCTTGGTCATTTGAGGTGGCCAAACACCGGGTGTTAAGACAAGGACATAATCAGCTCCTGCTTGTTTGGCCTCTACATTGAGAGTTTTTGTCTCTTTCGTTGAGGGTGCACCTGTCCCAGCCATTACAATGACGTTTTTAAACCCATTTTCATTCAAAGTTTCCCTCGTCGTCTTGATAGCGAGAAAACGCTCTTCGTGAGAAAGGTGTTGAGCCTCCCCATTTGAACCTTGAACTAGTATTCCAGTTACACCTCCTTCCGCCAACCGTATAATGTGTTTTTTAATAGAAAGAATGTCTAGTTCATCATCATTTTTGAAGAAGAGGACAGCGGGGACGTAGATTCCAGCCGGAGGTGCAGTTGCCATAATACAGATTCAGAGTCATCGATAACAGATGTCGGTCGCGGAAATCTCCGAGTGGCTTGGTTTAAAAAAACAAGACGCATTAAAAGGCTCTAACTAGAATACCATTTTTTTTTGAATGCGCTTGGTCTGATAATTTACCTATTATTAAGTAATAGGAATATAGATATAGTACCCATTAAGAATGGTAAAGAGTATCCAAAAAGATGTTAGCAACCTCCCCTACAAATGTAGGTCCGACAGCACTAGATGTCCCGAGACCTAAAAAAACCCATGCAGTGATTAGTTGTGATAATTTTTATATAAAAGTTCTTTTAAACAAAAGCTGACCATATAAAGTTACCATAGTTCCCGAACCTGGAGGGCTTGATTTAGCCTCCTGAACACACTCCTTTAGATCAGTGATAAGAAGATCCGCGGCAGTAACAGTCAACCGCTAGAAAAAAATTTTAATCCTCATCTCGTTAGGCTGTAGTACACACGACTCACTGTGCAAGCCATATGGAAGCCCGGTGGGTCATTGAGTGCACTAAGATGCCAGCCTCGTTTGCTCATAGCATCTCCAACTTCAAAGATATTGACAGTAGATGCATCTTTAGAGCCGATAGCGATAACAGACGCGGGGGGGTCACCGATTATGTATAATTCTGGTATTTCATTCTCGACCCCCGCTTTTATTTTCTTGGCACAAGACACTATTGAACGACACGATTCCAAATAGCCGCTACGTGTTTAGTAAATTTGGGATGTCATGAAAAAAAGGTAGAGAAAATCATACTCGTGACCCATATATTGCATTACTGCCCATGTCCCGGCGATTAACGCCCCAGGCCTAAAGCAGGTTCATCAAGGTCTGTCAAACATCAGCTCGAGACACTTACCGAGAACCAGCTAATGATGGACTAGCATACAGACCACCTTGTTATCGTGAGAACATTAGAAACAAACACAAGCTTGAGATATAATCTCACCCGCCCATTCCGCATAGATATAATATTGGTATTTGCGGAGTTCTGCAGAGCGATACATGATTACTGACGACCCCTGTGTATCCTATGAGTGGATCATGCTCCAAAATATAACGGAAAAATAACAAACTTTAGGAGCAAAGCCATACTGTAGTGAAATATGAGCTGAGCCGAATGAATAATATTGATTCCAAATACCTTGTGAGTATCACATGAAATACTTGTCACTCCAGGAACTCGGAAATCAAACGGTTCGATGTAAAACCCTGCTTGATTAAGAAAGGGTACAATAAAACTGCCAAGACAGCAGTCGACATGTAACCCAATTTTATATTTTTGAGCTAATTTCCCAAGTGCCTCGATATCGTCCATGCAACCGTCAGGGAAATTCACAGCGGAACCTACAATCTATGACAATGATTCAGAAAGAAAGAAAAAAAGAGGGAAGCCTAGGCCCTAGCATCGCTCACCATTATAGTATTCGAATTTCTTAATCAGGGCTTTAAGAGATTCGTCCGAGAAAAAAGTGATGATGCGTACATTGCTCTTGATACCTTGGAAATAGATACTTTTCGTGTTATGGGGTCTACTGGAATACGAAATACTTTGATATTTAGGTATGATGCCGCCTTGAGGAAAGCCGGGTGTGCAGAAGCGGGTATAACCCTAAAAAAAAAGATTAATAAAGGGTGTTTCATCAATTAAGGTGCTTGTTACATTTCAGGAGATTTAATGCCTTTGGTGGCCCTTGCCCAATCACGATGTGTCTTAACGGACATGACGATTGATTCGGTACCACCTGACGTTGTCGTACCCGCACCTTGGGGGTTATTGAACCTAAGCGTTTTTAGAAGTATTACTATTGTTATGGAGGGAAAGCCCTTACATTTTTAAACACATGGCCACAATTTCAGCTTCCATCTTTCGTATAACTAAGACAAGAATTAATTATTAAATGGAGTGGATCGGGGAAGCTTTTCAAATATCACCTGGAAAAGCATCAGGATGCAAAGGATTGGATACTAGATATTTCTTGATAGCTGTTGAAATAACCTCTCCCAACTCTTCACCGCCATCTATGAAAGATTTTCCTGTCATACGACTCCTGGAGGGGTGAAACAAACATTTAAACATACGGTAGACAGCACCGGACAATTTCCCCAATCGATAGTCAGTAGCATGACAAGCGACATCTAATTTGGACATCTCTTCTTCAATTGAAGCCAATGAACGTCCTTTACTCGGAAGTTCATGGTGTCTTATTATAGTCGGGTCGTTTGGGACAAGTTTGCTCACGATCGTTTCTCGAGTTTGAGCCAGTTGTGTACGGACTTTAGTTTTTCCGGATGGAGTTCGTAAATACAAAAAGATAATTTGCTAAATGGGAAGGTAGTAGAAAAAAAAAGGAATGAATTTTTAAAATTAAAACTTACCTTCTGGATCCAAATCCATCCATCCTTGAATGTATTAGATAGACCATGGCCACGAAGATGTCTGTAAGACTGAAGGACATATGACAGGCATAGGTAGATGATAATGAGAGATTTAGCATTTTCTACAGTCAACAAAAGACGAAATAATTGGAGATGTTGTGCATAATTCCATGTTCGAGGACCGGATACTCGGATTATTGTCATTGAAAGGTGGTCAAGTGGGACTTGGACAAGTCTGTGACTGAATCACTTGCTTATAAACTTGGTAGTACTATGGGTGTCTATGGGGTTTAGACTGGGGGCTGCGGCAAAGTACTTACTAGGCCAAGTTTGATTTTTAAGCCAGCACAAATTCGTCGAATTCTTTGTTCTTTTCAGATTTTTATATGTACTTTATCGAAACTAGAATCGTGCCATATGTACAATGTATACAATTCATAATCACATGTTACATATGCTTCCACGTGAGAATAACAGTGGATCGTATCCGGCCGGTAGACGCCAGTTACATAATAAATGTCTACCAATATGTCATGGACATCAGCAGAAAACCTTTCCGTAGCTGGATCTTCAATTTTAAAAGAGAGTCCACCATTCTTTTCAAATAGACGAAATACAGGTCATGGAGGTGAAGACTTGTCTTTGTCAGAGCTGTGCTTGGACTCGGATTTCTCGGAAAACCTTTTGGAAGAGAAGCCTTTCAGTTTACTGCCACCACAAAGTCGTAACAATGCGCAAAATAATAATCATAATTTAGAGGCTGCGACACAATCTACCTCCGATTCCAATCCCATCAACGCGATCGACGCGTCCGGGAAGTCTACGTCTACTCGTTCCCAACGAGAAGAACAATTGCAACGTGACCTATTTGTTCTCAAAAAGCTAAATGCCTCAATGTCGGTGTATATGAATGCCCTAAAAAGCGTTTCAACCGCCACTGAAGTACGTAAACGATACATTTCCTTGTGTTCGAGTTTCGATGTCTTTCTGTTTCTAGAACGCGACACTTCAAATGGACAGAACAGAAAAATTATTGAATTTATACGTCGACCTTATGCGCGAAACAGAGAAAAATTCTCAACTGATATTTGATGAAACATGGCAAGGAGGTAGTGATGTGAGCGGAGAAAACATTCTAAATTTGTTTTATTATTCAATCGTCTTTAGGATTTGCAACTTGTGGCTCAGTTGAAGCAGGAAGCCGCGGAGAGGGAAGAAAGGGAGCGTCAAGAAAAAGAACGTATAATCCGAATGGAACGGGAAAAAAGAGAGAAAGAAAGAAAAGAAGAATTAGAAAGAGAAGCAAAACAGCGAAAAGAGCAAGAAAGAGCGGCGGCTAAGATGATCAAAGCTACGCGTGGAATGCGAGGTGAACGATATTTGCTTTATTCAAGTTTATGTATTTACCCAGTATTAGGTGTTTATAGAGGACGGGGTGGCGTGTCAGCGATACCCGCAAGAGTCGCCCCTAGTAGTAGACGAAGTTGAAGTTGAATTCTGAGCCAAACGGATACTTTATGTAGAAATTTCACAAAAATACCCTGTAAAACCAAAAATGGAGTTGAATAATAATAATAATAATAATAATAACAATAACAATAATAATAGGAATGAAGGATTTTAATGTATAACTAACCCTAGTAGATCATGTGCGTGACGCGTGAATTCAAAGCCTGGCTGTGAATGTTCCTCTCCAGTGCACATCCCACGCGTCGTCTCTTAAGTTCTTCGTCTTCTCAATCTGCTATGGAAGTTTCAAGCATCCCAAGTGTTCCATTGAAGTATCGCATAGCAAAGTGCACAGGGCATAGCGGTACTTATGGCCCAGAGGTGCGTACTAGCCTGAGGCTTTTTACCGGTTCTATCCTATTTTGGCTACACCACCACCGCTGTTTTTTTTTTAAAAAATAATAATAATACAGAATATTCTTGTCGATAACCCTACAGATCAAAGCTCAAGATGGAGCGGCGGTACTCAATCTGCAAATACCCAGCAGTGGATTATGCTTGAACTGGCAGAATATAGCCTAATTCGCAGTATTACTTTTGGCAAATTTCACAAGCGTATTGTTCATTCCTATGACAATATTTTAATGAATATCTTTTGATTTACTTACTTACAAAGCGCATCCTTGCAATATGAAACAATTCAAGGTTCGTCCATATCATCTGAGCTGTATCCTTCCAAGAAGCCCACGTTTGTAATCAAGGTCTATGTTGGACGTACAATGGATACCTTGTCTTTGGCTCTTCACGAAGGTTTAGTGAATAACTCAATCCCCGAAACATACCCATTTCAAAGGACTAATCGTTCCGGATTACTCGTCCCGATTCGTTATATTAAGATTGTTCCACTTTCGTAAGTAATTCTTTGTGAATACACTCATTCAATTTCCCTAAAACACATCCATTTAGTGCCCATAGTCCCAATTTCAATACTTCAATATGGCATGTCGCCATATCTGGCGTGAATGAACCACAAGTTGTTAAACATGCACAAGACGCTTACACTCAAGTAAGTCACTTTTTTTTATTACCTTTGTTTATTCACCAACTGCTTGTTTAGTATATGGAAGCAAATGTTTTACGACATGTTCTCAAATTTCTAAGGCAAAAACGGCACCTTGCCGTTTATCATACTCTGTTGCGTAGAAGCCATCAACAATTGGAGCATCCTACTATAAGCCGACTTTACGATGAGTTAATGCTGGGTAACTGGAGCACTGTAGAATCATTAATCGAATCAGCTGCTTTTGAAGGTCTCTTCGATCGAAAAATTGGACAATATGACCCTAAAGCTATTTGGCGACGTCTCAACGGCACAATTGCAGATGGGGAGGTTCCTTCAGCTAGGGGTGGACACCAAATGTGTATCGATGTCGAAGCCGGAATCATATATATATTTGGAGGGTGGAATGGGAAACATGATCTCGACGATTTGTGGTGTTATTATATTGATGAACAAAGATGGCGTTTGTTGAGTAAACACACCGCTCAGGATGGAGGACCAAGTCCACGCAGTTGTCATAAAATGGTGTTTGATCCATTGACGGGATATCTTTATATTCTTGGCAGAGTTGGCGATGTGGAGGGTCTTGCATCTGCGCCGCCCGCAACGTCAATAGAAGCTACGAATTCAGCTCAGCCTACGACACTTCCAGGAGGAGGTGTACCACCATCGGTTTCTGCAGAAAATCCTAAACGACTTGTTTCTGACTTTTATCGTTATTCCACCCGTGGGCCAAATGCCGGGCAGTGGACATTGTTAAGCGAAGACACAGCAGTGAGTTATCCGATTTATTTATGATATAGAAGCTGAATCAAGATGCTAGGCCGAAGACGGTCCTTGCTTGATTTACGACCATCAAATAGCAATTGATTCGGAAAAGCAGATTCTATACGTGTCAGGAGGTCGAGTTGTAGACAACGACATGGATACGGGTTCAATGCGCTTCTCCGGATTTTATCAATATCATATCATAACAGGCAAATGGGAACGAATTATGTATGACTATTTTCTTCTTCTTCTTCTTATTTGGTGGTAAATAATCCTGTCGACCAGAGACGAAACGTCGTCGCTGAAGCCAGATTCTCGCAGTCCGCATAGCAGGTATGGCCACAGCATGACTTTCGATCCTGTTCGACGTCGTTTAATTATCATGGCTGGAAAAACGGGTGAAACATTTTTATCCGATATGTATATCTACGATGTGGATTCACAGACCATCACTGATGTGACCAACGATTTTACTACTCAAGGCGGCCCAGATCCTTCTTTTTGTCAACGAGCTGTTGTAGACCCCGAATCAGGTTTTTTACTGATGTAAGTTCCATCGATTCCGGACAAAATCATGAAGCATTTTATTCCTCACAATTAGGTTACCTGGATTTTTGAAACCCAAATCACAAGAGCACACCAAAGATGGTTCTTTACAATCTGCATTTTGGATTTACAAACCAGAGTCATCGCGCTGGGTTAAGGTCTCTGGATTTCGACCTTCAGAAACCGACTGGCAGGCCAACGAAGACACGGAATTGGAACCAACTCCTAGGTTTGCACATGAAATGGTTTATGATCCAGTCCGGAAACTAGTCTATGTTCATGGAGGTAACTCTGGGCATGAAGAAAGTAAAAGATTAGATGATTTTTGGAGTATGCAACTTGTGCAGTAAGTTTCTACAAGAATGTGTAAATTCCGAGTTTCACCATTGCTTTCTTGAACAGTCCTTCGAGAGACGAACTGGTTCGAAAACAGATATACATTGTCCGTAGACAACAGTGAGTGAACCCCTGTACTGTCCTTGTTTCCATTGACCTCGAATATTCTTATATCCAGATTCAAAGAAATTTGCGAGGTTCAATCCCCTGTGCAAGCTTTAACATTTTTGCAACGTGAAGTTTACTCGATGGTTGATCATTCATCGGAAGAAGAAAGTGCTACGTTCAGAGCATTACATTCACATTTGTTCGAAAAGGTACATCCACACTCAAACAATGTACGACTCGCAGACGAAGATGCAATGGTCAGCGTGGGTGAACATCATGATGGACAGACTATTGAGCGTTCTGAACCGTCAGATACCCGATCTTCCTCAAAAAGCGGTCAATCAGAAGAAGGATATGAAGATTTGGATGAGTCTCATTTCATGCAAAGAACCGAGGTCTTTGAAGCTTTATTGGAACTGGTTAACCCGGATGCCAAACAACCAGAGTCGGACCTTATGGGTATCATGGAGGAATTAGATATGTCTTACCCGTAGTTTAGTTTGTTCTTCTTTTTTCTTCTTTGAGAATATCGTTCCTTACGGACTAGCTTTTTCTTTTTTTTTTAACTTTGGATATACTGTATTCTTGGGGACTTGTTCACATGTGTATTATTAGGCATCAAGATTAATTGCTTTCCCGAACTTGGCATAAAGTTGGATTTTGAGATCCTTCATTGTCTTTTCACATTCTTCTACTTTCTCTTGCATTCTATCTATTTCCGATGCGATGGCTTCCTGGTCACGTTGGAGTCTTCCTTGAGCTTTGTTCAGGGGAAGGTGTAAGAATGCCTCGCCAACACGATACCTAAAGATTAATATATAAATTACTTAAAGATCTCTTAGACATTTATTACTTACAGTACCAATTCATCCTCATCGGCTAATTCTAATTCCATACCGAGATCGTCTAAGGCTTCCTTGTCTTGCTAAAAGTGCGACAATGAGTAACCTAGCCGGGAATTCGCGAAAGAAAAAAAAAACACTCTTGAGACCTTTAGTTTTTGATATACATCCTCAATACCACGTAATCGTGCATTGAGTTTAGAAAATGTATTTATTTTTTGCTGATCTTCTGGAAAATATTACTGTCTATGAGGTTGTTGACTCTCTTAAAAGTATAAGAAGACCTTGTACTCAACCCCAAGTCACTTCAGGTGCATCATCGGTTTCTTCTTCAGGTGCTAGCTATGAAAAAGAACGAGATTAAGTCTTGCGAGATGGCTGCGTAAGAAGCATCTTTTACCATACGCATCTTTGAAAGATGAAGAACAACAACTTGGTATACAGTCGGCGTTTGAATCGATTATATACTACTTATCATTGTTACATATAGCAAAGTCATAACTTTTACACATATCACTATTTATAATTTATACATGAGTTAACTTCTGAACCAGCTCAATCTAAAGTGGAGTGTCAGTATATTGGAAATGTTTAGTTGGGGTAAACGTTTGGAACTGACTTCCTCTGAATTAATGGTCCGTAATTCTCCTGGTGCTGAACCTTTTCCTGTCAATGCGCCAACAGCTACTTCCATGGTGCGTCCAACACTCCCTCGGTGTGCTATCCAGTATTTAATCTGTAGTTACGATTGAGTAATTTCTTCAAAACGTTCTTATTAGATCATACGACGTACATCAATAGGAATGATTTCGATGGCGCTGACTCGTGGATCGTCGACATCACCTTTGTGTATACCATCCTTCATGTCGTTGAAATAGCCAGCCATACTGTATAAAGAGACAAGGGAAGTCGAACTCAAAGTCTCCGCACGGCATACGGGGACTCCACTTACAGAGAGCTCCAATATTTTTTGATAAAATTCCTGTCTTGGGTTATCCGTGCTTTTCCAGCAACGCTAGCCCAATTAGTTGTTGATTGTTCATAAAATGACAGGTTGACATGCTCGTCGTTCTGAATTTCTCCCTATTGGTATATGTAAGTATATATGCTTCATTGTTCATAAGGAAAGACACAACTTACAAACTTCTCCGAAGCGTTATTAGCTATGAATACGAAACGCAAGCTGTTTTTATCATCATCTAAAAACAGGGTGGCATTTGTCTATCAAAATGAGGGGCAAGCAGGAGTGATAAACCATTACCGGATTTGGCCAAATTCATGGCACGAGAATGAAGCTGACCTTCTCGAGAACGAGTGGTTAGCATAGCAGTTTGGACCTTATGAACCAATGCCTCTAAGTCTGAAACAACATGTTACTTGATTTCTCTTGTCTATAATAAAAAAAAAGTTCGTATGGCTAACCATTTATCTTTACTTGAGGGGTTACATCTCGGTTTTCTGCCTTAGCAGTATAAGGCTCAAGTTGAGCGTGTGCGGTAGACATAATTAGTTATGGTTAATGCGAGGTTCCAAACGAATATTTAATGTAATGTGATATTTCCAAGCAGTCATACTTGACGTCAATGAAAATTAATAATTTATCCGCCCCTTCCGGGATCATTATTTCTCTTTTGACTCCTTTATTAGTTTCCACCAAATCTAGCCAATCTCCTTCTCCTAAGTTCCTCCGCGTTAACTTCAATCGGTTCCGATTCGTCTGGTTCCTCAGCTCTAGCAGGCTCCCCCACCACCGTTGAAGTTTTAATCGTCGACGGAAAGCCAGAGGAGGTGGCGGTTTGTTCTGGAGGTGTGGAGGGTATAACAAAGCCCTCTGGTAAACCTTCCAGAGACGCTTTTAAAGCAGCCTGAAGTTCCGAGTCTTCATCATCATAAACGCGATCGTTATATGTACCAGGGTTGTCAGATGTTAGTCCCAGAGCATTATCTGGCGTATAAGGTACTGATTCCGAGTCCGACCTGCTAATTTGGATAGCACGACGGAGAGCCTCCTCCTCTTCATCCTCCCCGACCGTCTGTCGCTTTCTACCATTCGAGCTTTCCCCGAAATTTTGAATTTGATCTTCGTAAGTTTCACGTAGAGCCATCTCTTGCTCCCTTTTCATTCTTTCAATGATGGCTTTGTTACGAGCTTGATTACGCGTCATGGTTGCTGCAACGTCGTCGTCATCGTCATCATCATCATCATCTACTACGCCATGAGTGCCGGGAAAGGCTCCAGGCAATCTGGCAGTATTGGATTGAGATGACAGATCGGTGGTCGTGGACGCGGCATGGATATCGAAATGGTCCTGGGCGGTCAGTGACGCTTGTAGAGCAGCCTGGAGTTCTAAATCTTCGTCTTCAAAGCCTGGAATGTTTTGAGAAGCGTCTGGTCGGGTATGGATCGAGTTTGTGGAAAATCTTGTAGTTATTCCCGCCGATGTGGGCTGAGGAAGTGTCATAGCCACATCATCTGCTTCTGTATGCGGCAATATAGCTTCAGGATCCTCGTCTATGGGCCGCACAGCAAAAACAGAGTAACCTAAATAAGTATATTTTAGACTTGCGTAACCCCAGATAGTGGTTGACGGTGAACCTTCGTCCTCAGCTTGAGAAAGCATCATCCCTAAATATAATTTCCCAACCCATTCAGGAGCTTGTAAGAATGAATTTAAGCTAAACCAATGTCCGCTCTCGGAATCTCTTAGATCGCCGAATCGTCGTAAAGAAAACCAATGTTGTTGGTGGTTTAAGATAAAGGCCATTTGGTTCCTACGCAAATCAAGGTTATTAATTGTTCACATTATAAAATAAGGAATAGTTATACTGAGGTTTATTTTGTTCATTTCGCATGGCTTGGCTTCGCCATCGCACGAGACTATGTATGTGGGGGTTAAATAATGATTTGATCCTGGTTGGATAAAGCGTACGTAAACCCCCAAACACGCAGAGCATCTTCTAATACACCTATTGAGAAGAAACCTAAAACAAAACCATATATATGAGTAGAGTTACGATACAAAAAATTACAAAAACACACCTGTGTCGTCCATATTATGACTATTTGGGCCGATCTCTTCGTTAACGCTCCCCTCCAAGTGATCTAACTGCTCTGCAAATTGGGCAAGATCGGGTGCCTGAAACTTATAAAGTATTCAAAAGAATATTCTAATTTAGAACAAGGACGAAACATCCATACATAATCTCCTTCTAGAAAATCCTCAGTGATTATGTGGCAAAGCATTTTAATACGAAAAAGACCTACGCAAAACTGCATTTAACGCATGTTGAGCACATAATTGGGACCCCTGCTGTTGTTTCTCGTGATAAATAAGTGGTAAAAGTGGTTCTAAACCAGCCATGACAGATATGCTGCGAATGAAAGAGAATGAAAGAAACTTGACTCTGACTCGGTTGTCGGACGCGCCACACAAGTAATAACGCGTCACTTTCTGCTTAGTCAGTTCGACTTGTATACACTTCGTTGCAAACCAGATGGGTCGGGGTCAACAGGAGAATGGCAGACGATCCTACCTACCGTACTCCCTAATATTTCACGTACTATTATTCGTCTCCGGAATATCCGCTCAGGATTCCGACACACTTTCTTGTGACGCTCCTATTACCGTTAACGGTGCTCATTATGATATACAACAACTTGCGGGCCAACATTCGGCGAAATACTTTGAAGAATCTCCTCCTTCTCAATACGAGAATGTTATTACTTTTAATATCTGCCAAGATATTGAAAAATCCTCCACTCTTCCTGATTCTGATCAAGTAAGGCTTTCCTTATCGGTTGTACATTATCCTACGCTATACTAAGTACTTACAGTGTCCAACAGGGAGCCGAGCGTGTTTTACAAAAATCAACAAGAAGGAGGGCGAGAATGATAGGATAGTATCAGTTATTCCTATCGCTGAAACTTCGGTGTTGAAACCCAAATATTCCATAATTAACGGTACGTATCGTACTACCTATGAAATATCGTCAAATGATTTCGAGACTGTTTCATTTGCAGCTCCAGAAGCTCTGTCAATTTACCTGCATGGCTCTACATTCTCTGTTAATGGAAAATCGATTTCTCCAATGCTCAATTTGACTTTGCTCTGTAATAAAGACGGCTCCTCAGATCCATCATTCATCAGCTTTGAAAATGGTATAGCAATTGTGGAATGGAAGACTCCCGTCGGTTGTCAGGCTTCAGAGACAAAAGAACCTGGCAATACAGATCCACCCGAACCGGATACTGGTAGCGGGATTGGTTGGTTCTTTATTCTGTAAGAGTCTTGGTATTCATAATATATATATATATGGGGCAAAAAACTAATGTTTTGGATCTTACACGTAGACTATTACTTTGCTTTGTGGGATATTTTGCTATAGGAGCATATTACAATTATAATCATTTTGGAGCTAGCGGCTGGGACCTCATACCGTAAGCATGATAGTATGCATTAGATGTTTTTTCTTTTCTGATTTGAGTATTAGCCATCGGGACTTTTGGCGGGAAGTTCCGTATCTGTTTCGAGACTTCATTGACCATTTATGCACCACTTTACGGCCAGGTTATCAAGGCTCCCGGAGAGGATATGTGGCGGTTTAGGATTATGATATATATATATAAATATTTTGTTACTGCATCTTATAATTCATTCTCGGCTTCATTTTACCACAATCACATTGGCTCCTCTGAGTTTATTGGAGGAACTATTAATCTACACAATTCTACGACCAGGATTCATCTCTCTTCACCACAACGTCTCTGAGAACATTATCAACACCAACGGGTACGTTTCTCGCAGATGCATACTCCATGGTCCTAAGAAAAGATAATCAAGAAAAAGACCTTGGGGAGAGGAGGAGACTGTCTTACGCAGGATGGCGCAATCGGTGGACTACCGGTCGAAGAGCATTATGGGTAACAAGTTGGTCTTCAGCAGCGCCAATTGTTTGTTTTAAGTGCTTAGAATTTATGTCATTCCACACTTCGGGTGATGTCCTGTATTGTTGAATATAGCGCGTTATGTAAGTTCCATCCTCATCGAGAAGAGGTACAACTTTGTACGCTCCAAAGCCAATAACTGCAGCAATAGCGGTTGCTCTCCAAAATGGGGTATTAAAAGCTATAGGCAGAGAAAAGTCATGTCAAAAAAACCGTGCAACAAATCATGGCATGAGATACTGACATTCTTCTGGATATACGGTGGAATCATGCTGGTCCTCATGATGGTGGGAATGCGAGCCTGTAGAAGCACATCTTGTTAACACTAAAGTTCGCGCTTTCTTTCCGGTGCGATTAAGAGTAGACAACACTCGTTGGCGAGCCAACGTTGTCGACATTAGCAAAAGTTGTGACAGTAACGCCTGTCACAGTTCAAGTATGCAACTTCAAAGTATCAATTGTTCCTTTTTCACGCATTGGATGGTATGTGTGTGTGCATTGAATCAACGAGAAAAACCATTTTGGATTAGACGGTATAAGGAGCTCCGTTCATTCTCAAACTTGGGATCTCATATGAAATAAAGTTCATTAATGTCTTGTGCCAAACCCGAAAAACAAAAACAAAACTAGAAACATTATCGAATAAAAAATGGGGTGATAGAAATTGTAGAGCAAAAGGGCAAAATTCATGCCCAATCTCAAAGGTAAAAAGAACTAGTACAGATAAGAGGCGGGTATAACACCTTCACGTCCTGTTGCTGGATCGCGTGCGTACCACCACCTGGAAAGTATTGTTAGTATATAAACACGTCTGTCTTCAACAATAACTCACGCCGCATCGCGGTCATCGAGAATAATGACTTGAGCTCCCGACGAGATACGCAATTCACCTTGACCATCTCCGTCAAAGGAGTATCGTACGTGAGCAGGTCGAGCAACATCCTCGCCTTCGTTTTGTAAAGTGCCGTGAGCAGCGTCCACCGGGGTATCAACGGCTCGAGTATAAGGCATTTGCTCATGTTCATTAGCAGTTGGCGACCGAGCTTCATCGCCTTTAGCTTCACCACTGAGAGGACTTTCTAAACCTGCTCCAATTATAGCACTACGTGTAGCCGCATTGATATGCGCTAGAAGAGAGGACGGTCGATGCAGACTGTCGTCATCATAGTCTCCAGGTTCATACTTGCTTGCAAAAGTCTCGGGTTCATGACGAGAGAACAAGGTCCAAAGAATTCCGACCAGTAATAACAAGAAAATGATAGCAGTAGAAATACCAATGGAGATTAATATGACAAGTCCAACCGGCAAGAAATCTGAATTATAAATTATAAAGACGTGAGATCATCTAGGTTTATTACTTACGTTTTTGGGCAAAGCTGAAAGTGGTTAACGAGTTAAACAGCTGTGAGATGAAGCCAGCTCCTGCGCCCGACGACGAAATGAAATAAGGGGTATAGTCCCTTCCATCATAAACGGCTGAAGAAGCATTTCCGAATTTGCTGGATGTGAGAGCACCTGAGATAAGAAGTACACGATCAGGTTCAATAATGCCGTTGGCGGGATGCGTGTTTTGTAACGGCACCACGGTAAGCTGTGAAAACGAAGTTCCATTGGCGAACGAAGAATCTAGAATAAAAAGGTCAATGAAGATGTCAATAAATACCTTGACAAGAAACATACCCAATTTACTCCATTGATGCCCATTCCAAAACACAACAAACGGACCCGAGCCGTCAGACGATCTAAAGGTGATAAATGGATATACAAAAACATAGCATGAAACACTTACATCCCTGCAGCAAAGATACTGCTCATGTTGCCGTTGTCGACCGCAAACGCAGTAACAGGCCCAGGAATTTGAGCTCCGTTGCCAACAGATGACCATGTGTTGTTGGAAAAATCAAACGCGGCCACGTTAGAAGATGTACCATCTGAGAGCTTAATCGAACCAGCTGCTATCAGAAGATTAGGGTTACTCTGTTACGATATGAGTAAACGGCCGAGAAGGAACAGAGTTATAGGAAAAATATACCGTATATCCGACCGTTGTTACCTGTCCTTCGATGCCAGACCCAAGCTGATTCCATTGTTTCGCGGAGGTATCAAATCGACAAATGGCCTGACAAGGCAAACTACCGGCAGATGAAAATGTTCCGCCAACAATTACCATGTCCGACTCAAAGCTAGGTGTTGTAACGGAAGTAACATCGACAGTGGGTCCTGAAATAAATAGTTTGAGAAGATATTTATATATACGGTAGATCAATCATACCTTGAAGTGCTTGGAATGACGTCTCCCATTGTTGTTGCCCGAGATCATATATGGCGAATCCATTCATTTGAGCAGCAGATAGAGTAAATTGTCCACCAACATAAAGCGTGTTATCGATCACTTTCAACGCTTTAACAGTACCATTTACCTGATCTCCATGCGGACCAGTGATAACAGCCTCACTCGTGTCGTAGAAAGCAAGGTTGCTCAGTGAAGCAGTAGTTCCGGATGAAGTTGCAAACTGTCCACCAATAATTGTCGTTTCTGCTGAAGACGTATTGTTAGCCCAAAATGCACCCGCAAGGATGGCGGGAGACGAGATGTTTAAAGTCGGGATTGCTGATGATACCTGACGACGCCTCAACGAGGCGAAGCTGCGCCGGTTTAGGATCGAATTCGAAGGTGTTTGCGACTCGGAAGCTAAAGGAATAGCCAACGGAGTTACCGTTGGCTCTCCATTTTTTTGATTACCGTTTGAAATCATGATAAGACCATCAGAGCCAAACTCTCTGACTACAGAAACAGATCCTGCAACATATTCCATTCCTGGTGTAGTGCCATTCGACACAAGGGTCATGACGCCGTTTAAGAAGCCTCCAGAATTGACCCAATTACTTGTCTGTATATCCCAACTTGCCAGACCGTTCGTACTAAAACCGTCCGTAGAATTTGGAGTTAACGGAACCAAGGTGAAATTACCTGCCACGTCAAGTCTTCCGTTGACCACATTTAGGTTGCTGACATCACCATTAATACCAGCAAGGAGGGGCATCCACTTATCGTTTCGGATGTCATAACTGACCACGCCACGAAAAGCACCATTTCCGGAGGATACCGCGGTATCAGTGAATGAACCACCAACATAAAGGGTCTCATCGAAGACGATAAGTGAAGTAACGGCACCATTCAAACCATTGCTTGTTAAGGGAGATAGCGTATTATCTTTAAAGATCGCAATATTGGCCATTCCAGATGATGTTTCGAAGCTACCCCCGACGAATATAATTCCGGTTGAGTCTGTAGCGGCCGCATTAACAATGGGAGTACTATTATTCTGCGATGGATTTATGCCTAAAACAGAAAACAGTTGCATGCCCAAGGCATCAGCAGGAGTTTCGGTGCTGTTAGGAATCAAGCCTGTGGCGTCAATGGTACTTTTGTCGCTAAGTACCCATTCAAAGAATCCAAATCCACTGTCTGAACCGGTGAGAGAAAATCCGTCAGAGCCAGACCCTGCGGAAGCACTGAAATTGACTGAAATAAGAACTAGCTGCACTCGGTCAGCAATTAGTTGGAATTGACCGTTTTGACCTGTTCCAACGGGCGTATCAGCTAGTTCCATCTGAATGCTGATCTGGAGGTCAGGTAAAGACGGAATAACCGGTCCCCTATAAATCGCGGCTGTGGTATCGGTTTGAACGTCCTGACGGACGGTAGTGGTGACTGATGGTAACCCTATTCCCGGAAAAACAGTTACTTTGACCGAGGTTCGAGCTGAACAATCTCCCAAGTTCAGGCAACCTGGAATAAGTAAATTGATATCATAGTCTCCAGGAGCAGAAACATATGGCATCCATGTAATGCTGGGGGAATTCGCTGACGAGGTGCCAACCGATACATTGGAAACAAGGATGGGCTGTGTGGCAGCCGCTATAGAAGTCGGCACTTCGGTTTGAATCCACGAGCCATCGAGTTGAACGGTAGAATCCACTGGTGCAAAACACGAAGGTTTATTAATGCTCTCTACGGCTGAGGCGAAAGCACCGCTGGAAAGCAGCTGAAGAATATGAAGACCAGCGCCTGCTCCTTGCCATTCAGTCAACGTAAGTTGAAACCCGGTTATGTCCATTGAGACTCCATCAAAAAGAAAATCCTGATAAAGAACGGAGGAATTAGTTCCCAAAGGACATGATGCCGAACACGTCAGATTCCGTAAAGTAACGGGATCTACGTAGTTAAACGTCAAAGGTTTGTTATTTGGAAGTGTTACAGCGCTAACAAGAAAAGTAAGAATATCAGTATCAAAACAATAAGATAAATGAACTCAATTACGTGAATGCAGTAGTTCCGCGATTTTGAACAAAGGTATTGCCGAGCCGAATGCCGCTTGCAGTAGAAAACTGGAATGTCTCCACTGTAATTAAAGCGGTTGAAGCATCACGAGCCAACCAGGTATTTCCAGGGCCATCGGGACCGGCGGGACAAAGGATATTGGATATATTAGAAAAGCCCGGTTGGGATGTACTGGGTGACGCCTCAATCTGAGTACTAGGAGGTGTAAGGGGTATGGGGACTAATGAAGATGAGAATGCCGTAGCACCAACGGAAAAGGGGACATTAGGGTTATTCGTCCCGTTAAAAACAGTCGCGTTGGACTTGAAATCTATGATAAATGATCCGGAGAAGTACAGACTTGAACCAGAAAAATTTGGTATGATTGATTGGACCCTGGAAGAGCCTCCACGCAACCCTCCGAATGGCGGTGGTAACCATGTGTTCTGCTTAACGTCAAAAATGGCAACACTACCTTTAAACTGATTGTTGTTGGGCATGGAGGTAGGGAATTGAAAAGCCCCCCCAGTCCAGATCTGACCAGTAAGTTGATCGCAATGTAAAGCATCAACCTGACCATCTAATCCACCACCCAAGTTTGAAAACGAACCAGTAGAAGGGTTATATGAAGCCACGTTGTTAGTTGACATTCCATCTATGGAGGAGAAGGAACCAGCGAGGTAAAACACGCCGTCGAGGGAGCAACCAGTTATTATTCGACCTCCTGTGTTAGTGGATGCGATAGGAATGAGAGAGCCATCCGCAGAACGCGACAGCAAGGTAGACGTCGCTGAGTCGAAAGAAAAAGTTGAATTGTTGGCGAAGTCTAAACCAGAAAATTCCCCAGCAATGCCCACCGTTCCCATACGATCGAAATCAATTAATGGGAGTTGGGCAGCAACGCCTTTGTTTGTGAAGAAAACATAGAAGAACAGTACAAAAAAAGGAAGTAGTCGTTGAAGCTCTGAAATCATATTGCTTGGATTCATAAAAGGTAGGGTATAAGATGGTCAGTGACCCTTGTGGTCTCTGAAGAAAGAACGAACGCGCTTGATGAACTTTTTTGTAGCGAGTCGTTGGCTCGAAGGTAAAATTCTCAGCGACTTCTAAAGTATTTAAAAAGAGCGTGGTTTGTTTGACCTATGTTTGGGTCCACACAAGCCCACAATATGATGGTGATGGTTTGGAAGACCACCAATACATCTTTTCCTCCATCCACTCCTCCCATTTTCAATTGCTTGTTCAATATATTCTATACCCTCATGTTTTCTCGTCTAAGAACGACAACCCCATTCAATGTGCAATCATTCGTTGTTTTAGCAACGCGGACTGTCACACAGTTATGAGGTTAGACTCCCTAAAGTCATTAAATAAAATAAATCAACTGGTTCATATGCATATAAGTATCAAGTGTTTTCCCGCCAATGCAATTTGCTCGATAGTACATAGTACAAGCCATTAAAATACAGATGTAATGAAGTCACAAGACTATACAGGTAATGTAACAATGCAAGAGGTTAAATGCGAAACGATACAATCCTTTTCCTGTCTTACGGACATTCGTATCAATCATTCCTTCTCATAATAGACGGATGCTCATCATAAAGCTGAAGAGTAGGATGTCAGTATCTCGCAGACATATGGCAAAGAAAGGAATGACTAACATGGATTTTCCCTGTTTCCTTCTTCAAATGGTTGTTCTCTTCGTGACAGTGAATTTCGACGTCGACGAGCGAACCGTAAATACCGAGTAAACCTATGGGTTCTTCCTGCCTGTTCAGTAACGATCTCTTCATGAGCGGTGCTTCCGGACAGCATCGACTCTAGAGCGTGGAAGTCTAAAAAAATATTTTAGGATGGTGGTAAATAAATAAGAATACTGTTAAATTTACCTTCTCGACATAGTGGACAAGATGACGACAACTCCAACAACCATGGATCTACACAGGTCTGATGGTATTTATGCTTCCCTTCGCAAGGCAAAACTCGTATGTTGTCTCCTTCCTCGAAATCCACCTAAAGAATATGGAATCAATATTTAGATTGCAATGCGCAAAGAAACAAAAGATGTACTATGCAAATCGGACATGTCTCATGTCCCATTGCGCTCGGCTCAGGATCATGTACCGTATCCATGGCAATGCTATGGGCCTGGAGAGCCGAAGTATCAGCAGAAACTGGTTTCATGGCTTCATCAGCAGCAACCCGTCTCTGTCCCGTCTTTTCATCCTGATTGTTGACGTTCCTAGAAGGAGATCGTAGGGAAAGTTCCATAGCGGTAGTTTCCGCACCATCTTTTTTCGGAGGAGAGGAATCAACCTCTTGACTTTGTCCGAATTTGACAACAGGGAAAGTATCCAAGATTGCACGTCCTAAACCCCCAGTCCGGGTTTGACCACTGATCGGTAAACCCCTTCCGTTTATTCCGGCTGCTCTCGGACCATAACGCTCGGGATGTCGTATAGCTCGAATAGCCTGGATAAAACGATGAGATTCCCTGAACATATCAGAAGAGTCTCTATGGTGGACTTACTCCACTTAATATGACTACGATGAACAAAGCGGAAACGCATCCGGTAATCGCATAAAGAATTATCCTAACATCAAAGCTGATTTCTTCTGCCCCTAATACAATCAACCAACTTACATTGCAAGACCTGTATTTGGGTTATTCGAGCGTCCTGAGTCGGGCTGATCCGTGTCAGTAGTGTTGGTATCTGTATCATTGACAAAAAAGCTATCCGGTGCTCGCATAGTAACGATAATAAAACCGCTTGTCGTGGTGTTATTCGACGATATGGAATTCATTATAGATTGGTGATTTTCGTTAAGCAAAGCAGGATTGTACGTTGAATAGGAGGCGTTGGAAAGATTGTCGAATTGCGATAAAAACATCCTTATTCGATAAAGGTCAGCGTTACACCCTCAAAACGAAACAACAGAATCATACCGCGTTTCAGTACTGTTCTCTGACATGAATACGTCCAACGTAGGATCGGAATTGAAGTATACGGAGTTTATACTACATGCTTCAGCCGTTTCGGAATATAAAAGCTTTTGTGTAATAATATGAAGTAAATATCCTACTCTTCTCACATAACTTTAGGGGTAACTTACAGCTCCCGTAGCGCCTCGATTTCTAGCCAACGTGAAGACATCAATTTTTGATGGAGAGTCTGTAACGTTCATATCACAGCTCACAAGAGCGACCCATGGCGTATTTGCTGACAAATGAACATTATAATTTAGCAGGATATTTGAGGATAAGTGTGGTTACTGTACCAGTATCATTCGTGAGCCCATTTTCAGAAAAATGTACCAAAGCACCCTTGTATGATGTCAATATCTGACTCAGTTTAGGAAAAGGGTTCAGAGACTAACTTGAACTACTCCGGTACTGTCTGGTCGTGCCATCAGAAACGAGACAACATCGTTATACGACACTGATGATTTATACTTCATAATGAGATGAGAGGTATCTTCCGGGTCAATCGCACCGGTGTCATTCGTTGGAACAGCGGGAATGTATGCAAATAATCGACCTGCATATAATAGAAACGGGAGGAAAGCCTTGAAGAACATAATACAGAAGCAGGTTCAATAACAGTTCTGCTAAATCTCTGGCACCGCTTCGTAAAGCTGGAAGCAGGGTTAAAACTGCCAGTGATTTCTATGAAGAGGCCGGCCTGGTAGATGTCCCCCGGGACATCCGCAGTAACGGAAACGTATCATGTAATCAAAAGGACGTTATTTACACAAATCATTACGTCATCACCGTCAGTGTTTAACAGCTTCAATCACCGCCTCTTTGAAGATCGTCACTCCCTCGGCGAGCTCCTTTTCAGTAATATTCAGAGCGGGAATGAATCGTATAACCTCATAGACAGATGTCGTCAAAATAAGCAAACCTTTTTCTTGACATATCGCCGCAACTTTACTCGCCAATCCTGGGATGTTTGACGCATTAGCACCCGGATCATTTTCCGTCCTGCCTGGTGAAGTAAATTCGACCGCCACCATCAATCCTTGTCCACGAACATCGGAGATGTAACTCTCTGTCTCCGGAGATGTCTTTAACGCATTCAGAGCTTTGAAAAGTTCAGCAGATCTGAAAAACTGTCATTTATGAACATTGTTGTCACTAGATATGTACCAACCTTGCATTTACATTAGCAAGAATCTGTTCGTCCTGCATAACCTCTGCGCAGGCTACTCCGGCTGCGCAGGACACGGCATTGCCAGCGTAAGTACCGCCAACGCTCCCAGGAGCTTGCTTATCCATGAGTTCTTTCCTGCTGACAATCCCGCTCAATGGAAAGCCGTTTGCTATGCCTTTGGCCATCACCATAATGTCGGGTTTAACACCACTATATTCAATTGCAAAGTATTTCCCTGTTCTCCCGAAACCGCTTTGCACTTCGTCTATAATAAGCAATATCCCATGCTTATCGCAAATTTGTCGTAAACCCTGCAAGAATTTTACAGGAGCTGGGACATAACCTCCTTCTCCCAAAACAGGCTCGATGATGATAGCCGCAGTTTCTTCTGGTCGGGTTTGCTGACACAAAACGAGGTCTAACTGCCAAAGGGCTTTGCGAGTCAATTCTTCTTCAGGTACTGATGGTGTGGAGGAATATTGATGCCAATATGGGAATCCAGTGGTAAACACACCGGGCTGTAGAGTTATAAGACACGATGTGCTCAGATTAAGTGCTCGAAAGGGCTTGTTACCATTAGTGGATGGACACCTTGGCTGTAAATTGTCTTACTTCTAGTAAGAGCCATAGCGCCGAAGGTTCGACCGTGGTATGCGCCTTGTGGAAGGGGTAAGTTGAGAGCTCAAAAGGTGATCTAAACGAGCCGACCTTGCATAGTTATTATGTTTTGTCTACCTGTCGCGGCTCGAGCAAGTTTGATAGCTGCCTCTACAGCCTCGGAACCCGAGTTCCAAAAGAAAAAGGTATCTAGGGAGGGATGAGGCATGACGGGGAGTAATTTTTCGATTAATCTAAGGTATGGGGTATGAAAAGCAATGCTGCACTGTCGTTACATGAATAGAGGGAATTAAAGGCTTGGGTAGACGAAATGTGCTTACCTGAACATGGGTAACTTGATTACATTGTTCTGCTGCGGCCTGGCTCACTCTGGGATGACAATGTCCTTGTTTAGCATATCAGAACATGAATTCGGAATTGAAACAACAACAAAACAAACCAAGATTGGTGACTCCGATTCCACAGGTAAAATCGAGCATAATTCTCTCATCATCCAAGCGTACTCGAGAACCTTTGCCACTGACTATAACCGCATTCACACTACGACTGATACCTTTCGCAACATGCCTTTGACCGAAATGTACGAGGGAGGACATGATAATAAAGATCAAGAGGTTAATTCGCTTATCTGACGTCACACGCTTCCAGTGGCTCTGGGAATTCTTTAAACTTTCACATTATCTAACCGGTGATACTTTCGACACATATTCAGATTCAGATTTTCTTGCTTCAGGCAGCTTTGAACGGCCAATGGGTTTCCTCTATTTCTATAATTTTAGTATAAATTTGTAGTTGCTATTATTAATTGAATTTGAAAAGTATCTCCACAGAGACTGATCACGTGTAAGCGTGGTTTTAAAAACTGAGGAGCTTAAGATTATGTAATAGTTTGTTTCATTAATTACATTGATCCTCCATGTCGTCTACCGAAAGCAATACGACCGTCATATCTAAGCCGTCTTCCGATGTTCGCAAAAACCTGGAGAGGAAGCTGAGCTTGCGCCCGGAGAAACAAGAGCTTGTAGAGAGAAACATACTGAAAGGTTAATGGTGTTCCTTTACTTCCAATGCAATGATGTGGATCTACATCCGCAGATAGTACTATTGCACCGGCGTTACAGGCAGCCCAAGTCGAGTTAGAAAGATCGCAACTTGAAGTTTGTGTCTCTTGCAGCTTGTGGTATATCTCTCATTATCTGACTCATACACAGGACAGATTGGATCGTGCCATTCGCGATCGTCCCAAACCAGAAGAACTCGTGAAGGAAGGTATCCTCAAAGGCAAGCCTTAAAAAGATGGAAACATTAGACTTTTAAGTATTAACATCGATTATTGTTGTAGAAGATGACGCGCCATTATCGCCCTAATTTAATAATACAATACAATGCTTAAAGGGAAGGAAGGGGGGTGTATCATATTGAAATAGTTATTTATAAACGTATGGTCTGTTCGGAATTGTAAAATATTAACAGTACTTGCGTGTGTCATGTCCTCGTTTTCTTAATCAATCGGATGCGTTCGAATCTCTGGAATTTCGTCTAACTCTATCGCGAATTTCTTGACCTGCTCTACGAGCGCCATCTGTACCCGTCCACCCTCGTCTTGATAGCCAATTGACAAAGCGTGGTGTAACAGCAGCTGTCAGGCCGATACGGACAGGTAGGAAAAGAGTTTTATGTACAGTATAGGCAAGAACGAGCATAGCATATAGGCCTTCCGAGCCAGAATTAGTCGTATCTGGGGAATCTGTCTTATCCGGGGATGGTCTTCCGATTAAATGGAGTACAAATGATTTGGCAGTTGCTGCTGCGTGTGCAACGTACTCTGCGCCAAGGAGATTGATTGCGACGAAAGCAACGGCAAAATCGAGGGATGATAAAACAACATAGACTCCCAATGCGTACCATCCATACGATTTTATAAGTGTCTTTAAACGATTCGAAAGGGTTGTTGATTCACGGGAGGCATCCGGCCGTGGGGGTGAAGGGGATGACGGAGATGAAAGTAAACGTAGCCGTGAGGGTGATACAGATGGTGAAGACGTTATGCGTTGTGGACTGCGTGTGACGCGAGCAATAGGTAGAAGGGGGCGAGAAACGGCAGACCGAGTAAAAAGTCGAAAAGAACGAAGCATGGAGAAGGTTGTCGTCAATCTTTCGGCAATTACTTAATAAACAACGTGACGTGACTAAATTGTGACTTAGTTCTAGTTTTGAATAAATAGGGTCCAAAGGCAGTTCCGATGAATGAGAAAAAATTTGTTTCCCTTCTCCTCTCCCCCTCACATGCAACAAGGCCCATCCTTCGTCCCAGAACATGATGTTGGATATCGATAGCATCCCTCAACTAATTCCCGTCGTAAACGATACCGAGACTCTGTCGAACGATGTCTACGGTAATAATGTCTGTCCATTTGAAGGACCCGAAAAGCTGCTCGAAATCTGGTTTGCACCTAATCCAGATATCTTGAAGCATTCAAACACGCCAAGTGCTTTTTTGGCCTTCGTTCCATAGACAGAACTGTCTGGGAAGAAATGCTCGATATCGTCAAGTGCAAAGTCTTAAACGTCATCCGAGGTGACCAAGTCGACGCATATCTCCTCAGGTTGTCCTTCCTCTTTTTTAATCGTGGCGTATTTGGGCTCACTTGGTCTTTGCTTTTTTGTTCCTTTTTGATCTAGTGAATCATCCCTATTTGTTTTTCCGCATAAGCTTATACTTAAAACGTGTGGTACCACTCTCAACCTTCTCGGTCTTCCTAGAATTTTGGAGATTGCTTCGGTCTATTGTGGCCTCAACGCAGTCTATCGGTGCTTCTATTCGCGCAAATCGTTCATGTTTCCGGACCGTCAACAAGGCCCGCACAGAGAATGGCGTAATGAAGTGGAGTATCTCGATAATATTTTCGGTCCCGGTCGCGGTGCCGCATACACCGTCGGGAAAGTTAACGGAGATCATTGGCAGCTCTATCTTACGAATACCACTGATGATAGCGATAGATCTTCCAATTCTGAAGGTGAATCAACCCATGAAAACGAGCCCCATAATCCCAAAACGGAAATTGATCAAGATTATACCCTGGAAATTCTCATGACTAAACTTTCTCC
This sequence comes from Clathrus columnatus, assembly GCA_020884735.1. NCBI lineage: Eukaryota > Fungi > Basidiomycota > Agaricomycetes > Phallales > Clathraceae > Clathrus > Clathrus columnatus. The sequence continues at coordinate 2,253,831 of BPWL01000001.1, forward strand.
TGATGCACGCTCAGCATTCTATTTTGACCAGGACAATATATCAGAAGATGCTCCGTCTCAGGGGCGATCACTGTCAGCTAAACTCGGCATAGAAGCATTGTTTCCGATATCTATGAGTACATTAGACTCATTCGCGTTCATGCCTTGCGGTTATAGTGCTAATGCGCTAGTTCGCCATGGTAAAAACCAAGAAGGCTATTATACCATCCATGTTACCCCGGAAGAAGGCTGGAGCTATGCGAGTTTTGAATGCAACATACCGGTGTCCCACCATCGAAAGCCCGACGGTTGTTATCCGGACCTGCGTACTTTAATTCAACGAGTCGTTCGCATCTTCCAGCCAGGCCACTTGTCGCTTACCTTATTCATGACGTCAAGCGATGACAACGAGGCATTTGACGAGCAGCGTTTATCCAATGCGTGTGCGAATGGTCACGAGAACGGCCACGTAAACGGAATTAATGGAAAAGCAAACGGTAATATTCGCGACTGGTCCACCCAGGGATCAGTTGACTGTGCACAGAAGGCATTTAGGGATGCTCTCGTACCGCAAGGGTACAAACGAACGGACAAAATTAATTACGAGTTTGGAGGTTATGATTTGGCTTTTGCAAGTTTTGAATTTCTTTGAAAATCGTGCGAATTGTTTAACGTCTTTTTTTTGTCATGTACGTGAAAGGCTCTTCATGGGCTTTATCACATAGAAGTACAAGGTAAATGCTGTGCGGTTGTTCGGCGGTATAAGTAAATCGTATCTAAATAAGTACAAATCAACTGTATCCCGAAGTCGTTATAAATACTACGTATACAAGTAGATTTTGATACTTCCCAAAGAATTTTCTTCCTGATACAAATAATCAACCGGGAAAAATAACTGTCGTTTACCCAATCAATAAACAAAAAAACCGAGCTTGTAGAGAGGGATAACGAAATGACGAAGGAGAACACAATAGCGGGGTATATATATACTTATGACTATATATCTGGTTCCCGGAATACATTGGGTGCGTTTTCAATTAACCATTCGACGGCCAGTGCTTTACCAGCCATGTCGGCGAACTCCCTGTTAGGATCACTAGATCGCATAAGAGTGGCTGTATAAACCCAATCAGACATGAGACATGAGAAATCATATGTAACGGAAAGAGAATAGAAAAGGCTATATACAAGAAAAAGAGACTTACGTCCAAATACGACTCCTAGGTTTCTGGCGTTCATTAGGTTTTCTTCAGACCGTCTCTGAACACTAGGTAGGTGTTTATCAATTTGCTCTCCGCAATATGCCTGAAATAGAAGGGCGTACCGATATAAATGAAGCATTAAATGTCGAAGGGTGTGAAAATGTTCGCTGGGTAACTGGTATACCAAGCTCCCAAGGGAATCTGCTCTAGCTCGTGTATCTCTCTGAATCGCCGCCTGGATGAATGCTTCATGGAGGGCGTGAGTCAGCAGCGGATTCGGCAACTGTCGGAAATAGGTCTTGAGAACTGAAGTAACACTTGATATATCATTGTTGTATGAGTCTGGATTACGCAAATCAAACGTTTCGTAGTGACCCCGTTCAAAAAGTTGTGTAATAGCTTTAGATTGGGAGCTACCACCGGTTTTACGATAGATGCCTTCATAATCCATTGCTAAATTTACGAAATAAATATAATTTAGCATTCTACTCTTTCTTGATGCTTAAGACGTACCTGAAGCCTCGACTGCCGATATGCACTTCTCAACAATGATGGGAATATCGCGATGTTCAAGAGCTGAATCAACCCGCACTTGTTCAATCAATTCACGGCCGAAAACAGTAGGAACTAATAAACGACGACATTATCTTAAAAGGATAATACAAATAGACTGCACTTACTCAATGAGGATGTCTGTTCATTGGCAGAAGAATCCGCAGAACAGATCGAAATTATTTGCCCTACACACCGACTATGACAGGCAATGTTACAAGCTAATATAACATGTTTAAAATTACATGTATCTCGAACGGTGCGCTCGTACCTGTGCACTTCAGTTGAGTGCCCCACATCTTATCACCACAATGGTCACATCTGGACCGGAGGATAGTATAATGTTGGAAGTTGTGCTTGGTATTATTATTCGTCGTCTCTCTATCCGAAAGAATTCCATCCGACGAGACCTTGGGATGGTCTTTGCTGGGTTTGATTTTTCTCTTCTTTTCGGTGGGCACGAGTTTCGAGATGTCATCATGAAAAGGAGATAAATATGTGGTGTTGGGCGATGTCGGCAACTGTGGTGTCAAAATTGGAGCTGAGGGTGTACTCGGAAGAATAGCCTCTTTGGAAACTACGGGAGGTGCTGAAGAATCAGATCGACTGGGCTGGAGCCGCGCTGGTCGACCATTTGACTCAAGTTGACGACTTATCTGGGCAATAAGCTCAGACAGCTCTTCATTCCGAGCATTTAAAGCAGTTGTCTCCTCTAAGAAAATATTACGCTCCTCCTTCAATTGATTGATCTCTCTGGCAAGCGCTTCCCGTTGTTGCACGAGTGGCTCTAGTTCGCGTCTATACTGTGACTTTAGGGTATCGAACCGCTTCGTAAGACCACGCTGTAGTGAAGTGCCCTCTGTTGGAACAACCGAGCTAAATGATAGGCTGATGGTTAAGGCGAAGACACTTAATAAAGAATATGACACAAAAATCTTACGTTTTTGCCGAAACTAGTTCTTCCATCTCTGCGACCGTCAAATCACGTTCCGCTTTGAGCTTGGAGATATGACGTTCGAGCCCGTGCAGATTCTCATTCATATCTCGCGACATTTGTTCCACCACATCGCGTTTACGTTCTTCCGCTAGCAATTCTGTTAATCGCGCCGCCTGGCCAGAAAGCTGTACTTTCAATCTTTTCACTTCGGCTTCAGCTTCTCGACGAGATGTTACTTCTAGATCATATTCTTCCTGAGCAACTGTGAGACCCTCAATAAATTGCTGGCTCGCTCTCTACTTCCCCAATAATTATTCAATGAGAAACCTTTTGGAAGAGAATTAAAGGAACACAAACTCACGCGAATTCCATCAAAGTGACCTTCCATCTCTTGTAATTTCTCCCGGCTAGATTGCAACGTTATGTCAAGTATCTCAACAAATTCGCGATCAAACTTGACAACCGTCTCCCCTGCCTTGATAGCACCATTGAGAGCCTCACGGATACGTTTGGAAACTAGACGTAGTGATTCGGCCCTAATTGGAACCGTCTGTTGGTTATCAGAAGTCGATTCCGTAATCGTAACGACTGGAGTTGGGCTTGAAACGGACCGTGGGGTAGTGGAAACGTCCAACGTAGACGGAGAAACACCGTTGACGCTCGCACTCCGAACTCTTGAACGAGTTTGTAGGTTTGATGTACTTTCTGATATTTGACCGGTTGAACCTGGTCGAGACTTGCCAGAAGCCTGACCTACTTTTATTGAATCAACCAGACTTTTGCTTGTTTCTGGACTAGCCGGAGTTATGTAGTCATCCAGGTCGTATGTCAGGTCCAAATCCAAGGTATCTGGGAGGATAATCGCCTCTGGTGCAGGTTTACGGTTCGATGTGCCACGCCTTAAGGATTCATTTCGTCTAGGCAGATCCACAGAGGTATTGGGGGCAAATGGAACTCTAGGCTCGTTAGATGAAGTGGGCCCCATGTGTGTGTCAGACGAGGCCGAATGTATTTTATCATCAAGTTTGGGGCTATATGGCGGCGGGGCAACGATGGTTGAACTGGATGTCGTCAGGTTTAACAGATCTCCGAAACTATCCGAATCCAGAAATGATATTGGAGGCAAAGCGAGAGGAAGATTTATTGTCTCGTCTTGCAGTTGTTCTTCATCAGTGATTTCATCTTCACGCCCGTCAGAAGCAACTTCCTGTGGTAGACTAGGTAAATCTCTCATAGGGGTGCTTGTTCGGGTATGCTCTGACAGCGTTGAGTTTCGATGTGAAAATGAACCAGTAGGATGGGATATCATAGGACTCGTTCGGCCTGACACATTCATAGAACCGTTTGTTGTCTGCTGTTTTGACCGCCCATTTTCCAGACTACGTTTTCGAGGAGCAAATGGGTCAGGTAGAGGTCGAGGCTGAGTAGATCCTGGCGAAACAAGTCTTTCCCCGTAATTTCGAGGAGTTTCTCTGCGCCGTTGTAGTGGGGATGGGGAACGCGATGGCTCCGCAGCGTCTCGGGAGGTGTGACCATCTGGCGATGAGACGTTAATGGGAGATAAATGTGTATCCCCTCCTAATATATTCACCGGATCAATATGCAAACCAGGTCCATTACCGGGTTCATATTCATTTGGTACCGCAGTGCCAGCACTGTTGGGTCGATTGGAAGATCGTAATCCTTTAGAATTCAGAAGGACATTCAGGGGTCGGACGCCGTCATCGAACGACCTCCGTCGAGATGTAGGTTCAGATGGGAGAGGTAATGTCTCCGAGAGGACAGGAAGATCATGCGATAAAATAGGAGCAGGAGGTTTGGGATATGTTGTTGTGGTTGTGATCGGTTCTGGGTGGAGGGGGTGTGACTGAGGGAGCGGGGAAGAAACCCCTGGTATAGACTGTACGGGAGGGGTCGGTAATTGACGGGTTTGTCCCTCCGTATATTGACGCAATGTCGCAGGTTGTGTTGAAACACGCTTAGCCGCGCGTGATACAGCTGCCTCAGAAGGAGAAATTTGAGAAGTAGAAGTGGGAGCTTGAGGGGTCTCGGGGGTTGGTGCCTTCCCAAGGTTATATAAGTTACATAAACTCATTATAAAAAAAAGTAAAGCTCACCCTACCATCCCTCAAGTTTGGGACTGAAGGTTGATCGCGCAGCCGAGCTTTATCGCGCGCGTTGCCTTCTTTATTCTTACGTTGCTTTCGTCGAGCGACACGCTCATTATGACACTCCATACAATAAATACCTTGGGTAGTTTTCGCGAAAACGAGTTCCCCAATATGTCGTCCACAAGTTTTGCAGGCGAAACACGCAGCGTGGTAAGACTCGTCACCTGCCATGATAGCTTCGTGTGATATAGGCTTTTTGCATACGGCGCAATTATATGAGCAGGAAGAACAGACAGGGGAGCCGTCTGAGAGTAAGAGGATATTGGTGTCCGGTGAAACACGATTATTACATTTGGCACATTTGAAACTGAAGGAAAGAAGGAATATAGATCAGCGGAGAAGCATAAAATATATGATGACGATGGACACACCACTCAACGTGCCAATATGAATCGCTTGTATAACATAATAATAATAAAATAATGAGAGAGATATAGGAAATATCGAAGACATATTGACATACCCAAACGAGACAACGATTCCGTCCCCATCATCGACAGAACCCCCACAACCGCCACATCGCTTGTCATCGTAATCGGTCGGTACATTAGAATAAGGAATAGAATCCACGGAAGCCATTGGACAACCAGCGTCGACTCCGTTGGTATCTTAATTCTCAGTAATGAATAAGCGCCGGCGAGCGCAAATATGTAAGGGACTTGGAGATTTGAGCCCGAGACGCCCATAAACCAAAATAGAGAGAATATCCGCACGGTAAGCACACGGATGAGAGTCACACTACTAATAATAAATAAGTAACCTAGTAGGAGCTAATAGGTCGTTGTTGTTGCGTGTTGATGGAAATTAGACCCAAGACAACTGCCGCTTTACGGCCGAATTAATTAAAAATTTGGGGTTAAGAAGGATGTCTCATTTTTGGTGCCAGTGACCGAACCACATGGCATGTCGTTACTGAAGTATACTTATTATTACTACTACTACTAAGTGCTAAACACCCAATTAAGTGGGTAGCAAGTGAGATACCAGTTTTGTACAAATGGTTACATAAAGGTATTTTCTGACTTACTTTGACAAGCCAAATGTTGGTCGGGATGGCTAGACTTGACAGCTTACAGCTTAGAGACATTGCGTTACCTCACGCGTGACTGGCGTGACTCCGCGCGCGTGACAAGCAGCAAATACCATTTAGGAGCGGGTCAATGGAAGAACCCGCTTAGATCGCACCTATCGGGAGTTAGCCAAATAGCTGCATTTATGCATGAGTCTATTGTGAAGGCTCTTTAAAATTTGTTAGGTAAGAAATAATGAAATGACGTTGTAGCATTTTCAAACGACAGATTTCAGTGCTCTTTTTGCTTCACTTGCCCAGCACGGTCACCTTCCTCCCAACTATGACACCTACGACCCCAGAAAGCCCCACTCGCAGAAGAACTACTAGAGGTGGGTGTTCTAATTTAATGCAGTTTCTCCAAAAGACATAAAAACCTTAACACATCCTTTTAAGCTTGTGATCAATGTAGGAAGACTAAAAGCCGTTGTGAACACCCTCCACAATCAGAGGAACCCTGTAGAAATTGCCTTTTATCTGGAACGGGTAATTATTCTTCTACACAGTATATGCTGCTTTGTTCATACATGGCTTTCAGAATGTACTTTCTTAGGTAAAATACCTGTGAAGTATTTGCACCCGAACATGTCATACTCACTATTCACAGAGCCCAGCCACAAACGAGGTCCCCCAAAAGGGTAGGTTCTAATTGTATTGGGGGTTGAATTTTTTCTCATTCTCTTTAGATATCTTAGCGCCCTCGAGCAACGGTTGCACGATGCCGAGGCTTTGCTTGGGGTCATTATCTCTTCTCCTGATCCCAGAGCAACTACGATGGTTCAAGACCTTTCCAAGGACCCTTTGGCGGCCGCTATAATTGCTCGCGTAACCAATAGTACTTTTGGACCCATTGGTCGAAATGCTCTCCAACATAGAGACAGCAATACCAATCCCAGGCGACGTTCGATTGATTTGCGAAACCAGCAAATGGTCGAACAGGAAACTCCAATGATTGATGGAAACGGTGATTCTTAATTTTCAAAATTACAGGCAGAGATTCTTTTGGATTTGGATTTACTGATGACCCTTTTCAGGACATTTGGTGTTCAATACACCCAGTCATACATGGCAGGATTATCTGAACTTACGTCTTTCATTGGAGTCTCGGATTCGTACTAGTCAGGACCAATATAAAGTGTTCCCTCAAAATTCCGTCGAAACACCTCAAGTTTCTCGTAATTTTTTTCCGACCCCCCTCTCAGCATATATTGGGCTAAAACATTTTTAGATCTTGCAGGATCAAAATTACTCTCTTTGGAGACACCTTTCCACTTCCCCGTTTCATCTACAATGGACGCCTCACATATAAATATGGATACTTGCGGTGAGCACGGCCTTTCCGTCATTATCCGGGTTGAGAACTAATCAATCGCAGTGTTAATGGCCTCACCTCTAAATAATGATAAACTCATGACAAACGGCAAAACTGAGGAGAGTAATGCCGATAATGGCTCGACTCAACCTAGTGCCGAGACAACCCTTGTCGAGATCACAACTTCTGAAGAGGAGGTTGATTACTCGAAAACTGTATATAATCGTGATTGCCTGGCGCGTTCCCTTGGGTTGGAAACCGGGTTTTCTTCAATACTGGATACTTCCCAGTCTATGTCCGAATCGCCTCTTGAACTGAACAAGCCTCGAGGTCGGTGGAGCAAAGCAGAGGATACGGATGTAGCCTCGTGGGCCCGACTGGTAGTAGAAAGGACGGATTCGGCTCTTTATGAAAATGCAATGGAACAGGATATTCAGATGCATACCGAATTGGTGAGTCAAAGCAAATTGATGGTCGATCCATAACTAACCAACCGACTTTTTTTTACTAGGCAACACAAAATACCTGTGTTAGTACGCAGGGCTGATAAATATGCGACACCTTCATTTTTTTGTTAGTCGCGCATTTATTACCTTTCAATTCTTGAACTTCAAAATAGACGACGGTAATTCTTCAGAATGTATTTTACTTCTCGTGGCTCTTTGAACGATTTTGTAGCATTAGTACTCTCCTTAGACTTGTGTTTCCTGTATTTATTCCATAAATTATAAATCGTTGAGATAATTGAGAGAGTGAGGGAGTTAACGAGTGCTGCAACTATCCAAATGTGCTACCTTACGAACAGGAGTTTAATTGAGGACTTTTTGACCGAGTGCATTCGACTATCAGTAAATAAAACTCCCCAATCACAATTGATCAATAGTCAACACTTGGGCTTCACACAAAAAGATTTTAGTTTGAACAATTCGACTCTCCGTAAGTCGATAAGATTACTTGTATTTATACCGCTCTAAGTTAAGAACCCATGGTAATACTTTATAACTGTGACTATTCTATACATCAAGTTACCGATATCTATCTTATTAATAACACAAATTTAGCAATACAGTCGCAACAAATATGGTGATATATTGTAAAAAGTTAAAATGCGTTCACATTCAAATTTCCGTGGGCCTTCCGAATTCTTTCGAGTTCGTTTCTAGTCCAATGGAATTCCTCGCACAACTCTGATAGCTCTTTAAGATCCATCAGGTCTGAATCCTCATCAGCATTCGCGCCATCTTCGAGAACCAAGGCAGTCTCAACTTTGGCTTTCTGGGCGTACAATTTGGACGTAATATGCATGTAGTGAGCGTAATACATGTTATACTCGCGTCGAAGGCCTTCTTTGTCCTCTGGTAAGGTGGCAGGTCCAGATATTAACTTGTGTTCTTTAGTAACGTTTGCTTTCGGGGCGGTTGTGCTCGTGAAGGCGGGACGAGAGCTCGGAATTGCACGTTTCAAGGGCAGGGTTTCATCTTTTTCGTCGTCCGAGGAAAATGAAGGAGTTGGTCTTCGCTTGTGTTTGACAGGTGCTGGTCCTTTGTTACGATCAACGCTTTCCTCTGTGTCATTGATACGATGCCGGTTGCGATGCCTTTCCTTTTCCTTTTCGTAATCTCTACCCTTTTCCGGCTCTCTTTTCTCTCTTTCCCTGTCCCTCTCTTTATCCATGACTTTTTCCTTCTCTCTGGGATTTTCCTTTTCCTTTTCCTTCTCCCTATCTCGATCTCTCTCCCTTTCGTCGTCTCGTTCGCGAACACGGGCTTTATGAGGCTCCCTATCTTTTTCTTGCTTAACGTCCGCTTCCGGCTTTAAGGATTTATTATTGTTTCGAGGAGACGACGCCGCTGCCGCAACCTTGGTTCCCTGAGACTCTCGATTGTGTTTTGAGGTCGATAGACTGACAATATCCTTTTCGGTTACAGGCACTTTCTTCGTTATTGCAGGACTGTCAAACTTCTTTAACGACTCGGGCTTCGATACTTCGGGAAGACCAATGACTCTGCGCCTTTTAGGTTCCTTTGATGGAAGCTCGCCCTCTTCCATATCAGATGTAGGTTCCAACTCTAGGTCAACTAACTTTCGTTTTCGAATAGAACCATCCGCAGGAAGAGGAGGTCTCGGAGAAGGTTCTTTCTTTACTGAAGTAGACGGGGCACGGGTTTTCAATAGAGCGTCATCCTGTGATTTCTTCGACGGCCTCGGGGCAGGTTGGACGGTTGAGGGGGTTGATGTCGATATTGGGTCGATTTTCGCTTTAATCTTGGTTTCTTCTATGGCTGGAGGTAATTTTCGTGGTTTTAAATCGCCATCATCTTCCAGCCTTAGTTTCGAGGCAGATTTCATCTTAGGTATGTTGGGTTTCGTCGCAGCCTTTTTACTTTTGGCATTAGAATACATACCACCTCCAATTCCTGCGGCCGTTATAGCTTTCGCTGAAGCCAAAGCACTGGAATCTACCCTAGTCGAAAAATGTTCCCATACAGGATTCTGAGATGATATTCCTGAGCCAATGCGTGCTCTGCGAGAGGCTTGTGTACGTTGATCTGGGGCGTAATCGGGGAATCCGAACGGTCTAACTTCCAACCATGAATCGGACTTCAAGTCCCATATCCAACGAGCAGAATCAGAGTTTTTAGGCCCTGGAATTTCTTGCGCTACTTGGTCGAATATCTTCCGGACATCGGCTTCACTATCAGTGGCTCGACTAGCGCTCATGAACTCTGATATCGCGACCTCCCTTGGACGTGCGACGGCGGCAATGAAATGTATTAGGCGAGATCTTAATGAGTTGAAGTCAGGGTCTTTAATGGTTAAATTAGAGGTTATAGGAGGAGTAGTCAATAAGGAAGGAGAACGGGAGGATGTAAGTTTGGATGAATTAGTAGACACAGTGCTAATGGCTGGATGGGGTGTTGTGGAATTGATTCGAGAAGAGGTAGCTCCATTGGTCATCGCCCGTTTCGCCAGAGAAACGACACCAGAAGCCCTAGATTTCTTGCCATTAAGCGCAGCAATCGGAGTGTCTATTCTGACAATGCCCCGCTCATTCTTCTTTGTCTGCTCGGCTTCAATGGCTTTCCGTAAATCTGAGGCAGCATCATCTAACCCCCGAGGTATAGTAAGCTTTCCAACAACTGTTGCAGATAGAAACAAGCCGGCCGACGGTTTTGCGGATGATGGGGTTCTCCTGCAGATTTCACGAATGCCGGTTTCCTTACCCGAGTTAAAGGATGTAACGGTATCCCCGATATACATTTTCTGCAAAACGTATAGTCAAATTAAACGAGAGAACCTTTCCGAGTGTACTAACCCTATTGTCAAAGTCAATTTCAAGAGGAAATTGAGTTGCAGATTGTGAAGTAAGCTTGTTGATCGACGCTTGTCTAGCAAACATAACCTCCACTTGTTTCTGTGTTAATGTCAAAGATAAAGCAATAGTAGCTTTATCGCCGAGCGACGGGATGCCACGAAATGCAATTGCGTCTGTTGCTGGTAGAGGCATGAATAATGAAAGAGAGAAAGGTGATGGTACTAAGTGACAGCGTGGCGCCGTCTATTCGGAGCGGTGTTATCCGGAGCCGTACACTGTATTTAAGAAAGCTTTGGGAGACCTTTTAAGATAGAATAGAGTGTATAAATTCTTTCTTCTTCATCAGATTTTATGATTTGCTCTTATTACTGATATCTAATACAATATGGAAATGCAATAAAACAACAAAATTCAACACACAAATTTAACGCCATTAGTAGGATCAGATATCCTCGGTGCTCTCGCAAACGTGCTTTGAGGCTGTGCACATGACTCGTCTACAGTGGGTATTGTGTTTGGCTTTTTGGAAGGACCCGGCTTATCTTCTTCAATTTCAGCTTGTCGTTTCCTAGGGTTTATGGCTGCCGTTTTCTTTTGAGGTACAGCATTGGCTGCTGGGCTATCCCAACCCTCAAACGAGGCACCTTTGGTCGATATTTGATCAATAAATACCCACATAGTTTTCATCACCTGATCGTTGCCTCTAATATCCTTGTGTTTGCTCCTTGTATGAGTTCTCATAGCCGAGACTTGCGCGGCGCGTTCTGGCCAGGGACAGTTACGCATCTTCACCAGTAAGATACCTATGAACAGCGACTTAATAAGTCCGGTCGACAAATTAAACAAATACCAAAATATTACCAATCATAAGGAATTCTACTGGGGCGACACGCTCCTTAAACCCAGAGAAACCTGCCTGGTACTCCTCCCTCATAGCTGTTAAGGACAAGTAAAAAAAAGGTCGACGGTAATCATAGGCAAATTGAAATCGTACATAAATGAACATAACTTTCCAATACCTTCTGTACTTGTTTATGGAAATCCGGCTTTGGTGGAGGTGCCGATTGCAGCCACTTCTCTAACTTCGAATTGGTCGGAGTAGTGAATTGGGGCAATTGCCAGCCTGCAATTGTTACATTGTAATATTTTACTTTCCAGGGTGTGCAAACTTACAACAAAAACAAAACTGTGCCATCCCTGAAAAATCCCTTCCTGTATAAAGGTATAAGTAAAATAGCGACGAAGTAGACTTTATGTAATGCAACCTCTAGCTACGTTCCATCTTAAATTTTGTTGTAGACCGTTCTCGGTGTCTACAAATTTCTGCTGTAGTTTGTGTACCCAATCGCTTATGGGGGATGAAATAGCGCGTAGCCTTTCAGCTGGTGTTAAAGACATTCCTATGTATGATAACAATGGGAGTTTAATAAAATATTTTTCAAAAAAAAAAACAGATGCTTCCGTACCCAGTTGAACTCGTTGGAACAAGCTAGGGGAGAATGTGAATTGTATAGCTGCAGAGCTTCAAACGGACATACTCTCGTTCATCACCAGGTTTTAACGCCGCGTATTCAACTGCTGTGTATTACTTATCTCGTACTCGTTTAGAGCAAGATTTATGGCTCACTGCATGTCAGTTGTTTATGTTTGAAGATTTTCTTGTAATTTTCCGGGAGTAAAGCACGAGATTTTTGCGAATTAGATTTTGTGAACCAATATGATTTCTATAATAGGTCTTCTTAAGGATGTATAACTTAAGTTTACGGATGAGAGACATACCTTAGTTCTTGGGTCGCGATCTGAAACCATTAAACGGGCATGAAGACACGAAAGAAAGTATAAGAACTTACGAGGGATCTACAACAAAGGACGTGTAGTTACATAAGAAACTGCTACATGCGTAAATGCTTAGTGACGCAAACCTGTCCTTTTATAACCGTCAATTATAAGTGTGTATTGGCTCTATAGCTACACACCATCCATAAATTTGAAGATCGACGTGAGCCGTTGTTTGCCATCCACACAAACATACAGATCATTTCCTTCTTTGTCTTTCCGAACTGCAAAAATGACGGGGGGCACATAATAGTTCCGGAAGATGGAATCTATCAACTTTATTTGTTTCAACTCAGGCCATACGACATCTAGCAGAAATAGTTGAACGTGACTGGCTTTCAACAATAAATAAAATATAGGCTAACCCCTTTGGTAAGGTGCTTCCAAGTCAATAAAGCCTTCATGCATTACGGCTGATATAAATTCAGTACACAGGAAACGCTGCGATGTATGTATCCACCAACCATGTAGATCTGCCACCGACCATGATTTCGTATTAGGAGGGTCTAAAGGACGGTGTACGCTGAATGTTCCTGATGCGGGCTCATATTCATCATCTTCCTCTTCCGTAAAGAGCTCATCTTCTTCGCTTGACATTCTCTGGTTCAGGTATATGGGACGTGCGTGATCTGAACTGATGAGTTTAACGATGAATATATGAAAAATCCACTGGCAGGTTCGCGTTTAGTGACTAGTGACGTTTATGCTTGTCACGCGCAGTGGATTGAAGGCTCATGTTGGTCGCGTGCAGGGCAACAACGAATTGCTCTCCTCCCGCAGTGCTTTTAAACCCCTCAAATTATATAAAAAGGAACACGGCTTCATTGGAAAGATATACGACTATTCGCAACTTCTTTCTCTACTCTGCTCAGCGAACTCACTGCACCGTTTTTCAGGCAGTGGGAATCCGTACTTCCCGTGCTTCACTCTTCATTCCCCAATCTCAGCTGTATTTAAAATCATCTATCCGTCAATTTAGAGTTTCCTCACCAATCTATTCGGAATCACCGAAAAAAAAAGAAGAAGATATCTCTTCAAATGCGGAACCAACTACGGACCCTCCTCACAACCCCCATCTCGAAAACTACCCGAAGTTTTTTCATCGTTTAGCTCTCTCGGTACCTCATCTGCATAGACCAACTAAGGATGATCTTCTTAAAGTTACGACGAGTTCATGGGAACGTATTCGGGTTCGCTTTAAATGGTTTACGATTAAATCATTTAGGCGGTGGAATGCGGACGACATATCTGCCTTTTTCACCTGGTTTCTTATGACACAAACGGTTTGGATCCTAGTAGGAACGTGCGTATATGTTCAATTTTTTGATAACATCGTATATATATTAAGAGGATCCCAGCACGACCTTCTTTTCCGTTGTATTCGCAACCGCCAATAGTCTAAGACTGCAAGGTATGCAGAGAGGATGAAACTCTAGAATTTAAAAGCTGAATAGTCTTCCCAGAGTATATTGCCAGAGCCATAAGTCGATACTTGACTGCAGAAACAGGTGTTGTGGTTGCATTTGAATCTGCCATTGTTCCTAAATGGAAAGATTCCCGCATCTCCTTCAAAAACGTGTATATATCTCGAAGGCCATCCGGAACCGCCGCAGACTCATTGATACAAAAGAAAAAATCTAATATACATAAATCTGCCGCAAGGTTGGATGTTGGAAATCATCCGGCATATCATCATGAAAGAGAAGAAGAAGAAATCGCAGAGTCAATATTACAAGGACCATCTTCAGATATCAATTATTCCCTTTTTGATTTGGACGTAGATTCCATAGATGTCACACTCTCTTTATGGCGCTGGCTGGACGGAAAAGGACTTGTCAAGAACGTCATAGTGAAAGGTGTACGCGGTGTCTTGGGTGCGTTTTTTGTATTATGTATATAACATTGGTGACTCTGGTATATTTCTGTAGATCGCCGTGGTGTTCAATGGGACCCGTCACTTGATCCTGCCGAGTTTCGCCATACTCATCAACCAGGAGATTTTCAATTAGAATCCTTGCAGTTGGAAGATGTCCTTATAACTGTTTACCAACCTGCTAGTTTCCGGCCATATACGGCCTCAATTTTTCGAGGAGAGTTTAAAGGTCTACGCAAGCAATGGTTTTTCTATGATTTTCTTTCGGCCGAAAATATCGTGGGACAATTCGATAATTGTCTGTTCAGCTTACACAAACCTCAAAGCATTGGTAGAACAACAGAAGAGGATCTGAAAGACGGGCAGTGGAAACGCATGGTGAGTTCTTGTATTATTCTTGATATGCAACTTATACCCTGTTTATTTAGTCCCGATTCAGGATTGATGGAGTGAATATAGACCACATACAAGCAATGAGCGTTCCCGACGGTCCTATATCTTGGCTTACCGCGGGAAAACTGGATGCTGTTGTCGATGTTAAATTCCCCTCTGATCCAACAGATGTCAACATTAACGCGTTGATTTCGGAAATTGCTACAAATATATCGAACGCTGCATCTTCGCAGGTCGCGAGTATTGCTTCATCGGTTACTGAACGAATACCAGGTCAACGAGCCCTTGCGAAACCCCCTATCAGTGCACCCGTTGAAGAAAACGAACTCCAGGTCCCTAAACATTTAGTCATTGACATTGACTTGCGTTTTCGAGACTTAAAAGCTGCCGTCCCCCTTTTCACGAGTGAATTATCTTATGTCAACAACGCACTCATTCGACCCATTGTCGCCTTTATCAAGTAAAGTTACTCCACCTTTTTTGTGAAACGATGTATTCAATTCATTCTAGTGCCAATCGTACTTTGGTCCCTATTCATTGTCGTATTCTCAAAGACTTGGATACTTTTGACGGTTCTTGGACGGTACGTCAATTATTTTTAAACATCCCTGGCCTTAATTTCAATTTCCTTAGATGTGGGAAAGTACGTATCTTTTTCCTCTCTCCTGCTAAGTTTTCAAATTGCTCCATTTCAGCTGGTTTAATGGACGATATCTCATATAAGGTAGAGGTTATTTATACCCCAAGCCTGCACTTATAATTAACTCAAATTTTCAGACCTATAACGCTCTCGCGCATCATGTCTCAAATGTGAACCTAAACCGGCGTTTTAAAAGTGTAGGTCTTTGGAGTCTTCACATGACTGCGAATGCCGCTTTATCGACTTTACGAAAAATTGTTAGTTCGAGTCAAGCTCAGGGGTTCTACCAAAGCCTTTAGGTTTCTTATCATGGAGTAAATATAATCAATGTGAAAAGCAACCTGCTCGTATTTTTAATGACTAACGAGAAATACAATCATAATCATGCAAATGGACTAGTAAGCCGCCAGTTTCTTAGCAGCGAGTTGTAAGTGCCCACTGTGCTCATCGTAAGGAACTTTGGACACGGGAATTTCTCGCCACAAATCGGGTGTAAGGAATGCGTATGTTTTGGTAATCTGACGTTTAAATAAAGACGAGATTCCAGACATACAAGAGGTGAATCACTTACAGCAGCAAAAGTCGCTTTTAAGAAATTACCCATTGTGGCAGTGCTGCCTTTTGACTGTGTATAGCAATCTTCAACGCCTGCAAGCTGAAGGAGACGCTTTGAGGCTGGAGCAGCGACAATACCGGTACCTCGAGGGGCAGGAATCAATCGGCACATGACTGATCCAACTTTCCCACTGACTTTACTAGGAACGGTATGGGGTTCACCAAGAGCGGCACCCCAATAACCTCTTCGAACGGGGATAACAGAAAGTTTGGCAAGAATAATGGCTCCGCGGATGGCAGTTGCGACTTCTTTGGCACATTTGACTCCTAAACCTACATGTCCATCGAAATCTCCAATGGCAACAAAAGCCTTGAAACGTGTACGTTGACCAGCACGAGTTTGTTTTTGGACAGGCATGATCTTCATTACTTCGTCCTTGAGTTTAGGCAAGAACATATCGACGATTTGGAATTCCTTGATGGGAAGGGAGAAAAGGTATATTTCCTCCATTGACTTGATTTTTCCATCTTTAACGAGACGACCCAATTTGGTGACAGGAACCCTTTCATAGGGAGTCAATCAAGAGCGGCGCACTAAAGCGAAGGGGGCTGCGTACCATTCCTTCTCATCATCTTTGCGACCTCCTCTGCGAGGACCACGACGGCCTCGCCCACGGTCACCACCACGTCCACGCCCGAATCCGCCACGTCCACGTCCTGTATCAGCCATTTTTGTGTATTAGAAAAAACTGAAATTGACCCAATCAGTATTGCGTCTAAAAAGTGCATCCATAAGAGATTTCTGCAATCCATCTGTTGGGCATTCCCAAATAACCAGTAAAACCGCAAATATTCCATGACAGGACGTCTTTAATCATGAACATGACAAAAAATGATACCTACATCTTGGGAAACTGTCTTGAAACTGTCGGAACGACGAGCTAGAGAATAGATGAGCGTCTGATGTCTGACTAATACCAATTAGATAATGCTTCCTTGGTTTAGTCAGTCCCGCCACTGCCTCCGATCAATTACTAGTACTTTCTAACCACCATGACCACACAAGCTCCTCCCCGTTATCAAGAGCCGTCTAACGAACCTTTACTTGGACGAGCTGGTCCCAGCGCTGGTATATATAATCAACCCGATGAGTAAGACTTTATGACATTTTTGGTAAGAAAATCCGGCTGATGATTCTCAGTGATTTGCCAGATGACTTCAAAGTAAGCATCTGCTTCGAGGGCGCTAGCTTATGTTCTAATGTACACTTAGTATGGGGTATCTGTATCTGAAAGTTCCCCGGAAATCCGCGCCGCCTTTGTGAGAAAGATCTACACTATACTTTGTACGTTGACTTCTTATTCTCCTAACTCGTTTCGCTGAAATAATGTCATCGCAGTTTGTCAGATTGTAAGATTCCAGGTCTCTCGTGTAGTGCTATTCTCATCCGCATTTTAGCTCGCCACTACCGTAGTTAGCGGTTTGTTCTCCCGAAATGCCAATGCCATAAATTGGGTTCAAACAAAGTATGTCGTATCAAAGACAAAGATACACATTAGTGTTGATTAGGGAACAAGTTCTTGGTCTCTTCTTTTATCTTTCGTTGCTACATTGGTCAACCTTGGTCTACTTTTCTGGAAGAGACACAGCCACCCTTACAACTTCGTATTACTTTCTACGTTCACCGTCCTCGAAGCGTTAACTTTGGGTGTCGTCGTTGCATTTTATGATACTGTTGTAGTTCTTCAGGCTTTGTAAGTATCTTAAATGATCTTATCCTGAATGTTCATTCATATTCCACCAGGCTTATTACTTTGGGTATATTCTTGGGATTGACGCTCTTCACATTCCAATCAAAGGTTTGTCGATTTACTATTTTAGAGGATAAGAGTTAATGAGATTTTCAAGTGGGATTTCTCCGGCATGGGTCCCTTTTTGTTTGGTGGGCTGATAGCTCTTGTTATGACCGGTCTCGTGGGGATGTTTTTCCCCTTTTCCAGGACAATGGATCTTATCTACGGTGTCGGAGGTTCCCTGTTATTCAGCGGATACATTGTATTTGACGTATGTCATGCGATTAAACGTAATAATGTATGCTGATATTTTTTAAAGACGTATAATATTAACAACCGTCTCTCCCCTGATGAATTCATAATCGGTGCCATAAGTCTTTACCTTGAGTATGACTTTATCCTATGTTTGATAAATAATAGCTAATTAATTTGCCTCGCAGTTTTATTAACCTCTGTGAGTTTTATTGCGTTCTATAGACACAAAGCGACTAACTTGTTTTTAGTCTTGAGCATTCTGCGTGTTTTAAACAACGTTCAAGATAACTGAAGTGAGATTTTAGCTGGTAGGATTTTTCGTGTCGGACAGTAACCCCGTGATTACCTCCAACCTATGCCTGCATATTTTGTTCTAAATACTCTATAAATTTCCGTGCAATGCTCTCTTCGGTAAAATCTACTCTTTGTTCGGCAGCTCCTTGAGTTATTACTTTTTTGTACATATTGATGAAGGCTCTTTTCAATCGCTGTAATTCCGAGAACGTAATTGTTCGCGCCGGAAGGGAAATTTGAAATTTATTTGTCGGGAAAGATATATTTATTGTCCCGCCAGTACCACCTGACGTTATTTGTTCAGAGGTAATGGATGAGATTATTGAGACAGTGGTGTTTTCCAAAACTTGCAAGGCATCCGTAGGGGCTTGAGGTGTCTACCGACCGATAATGAAACGAATAACAAGAGACCAAGGCATTTATACTCACAGGTCGAGTTCCTACATTAGCTGGTTTTATGTCCCCTTGTGTGATTGCAAACCAAATCTGGTCTTTGGGGAGCTCTGTCTCATCCCAAGGTATTGTGAAGAGAGGGGAATCCCATCGTACCATGGACGATGGTTCTTCATACCGCATAATGAGATTCTCTAATCTACAGTATCAAGTAAGGATGGCGGAGGGTAGGTCACCTTAGACTGACTAACGTATCTGGGGTATAGGCAAATCCGGGATCGCGCTCGTTATTCCATTCGATGCACTGATTTGGCATTGCAGCAATGAACAACTATGATCATGAATATATAAGACTTGGAAAGCGAATCGGTTGACCTTAAAGAGCGACATACAGTGCAGACCCTCACACCTGTTTCTTTAGCGGCGCAATACAGTTGGTACCTGAACCCTTTGATATAGTTCAAGCTGTCCAAAATGACGATAGTGGATGGGTTCATATAGCGTTGGACTGTCGAAAATAAAGCACCCCGGGCTGGCTTTTCTGAACGAGTATCTGTACCCCAACAAATATTTAGGCAACTTATTACAAACGGAGATCACCTACATACCATTATAAACACTGCGGGGGAGGTTCAGGGAGTCATCGGAAATTACGACAATCTTTAAATTTAGTTTTGAGTATTCTGGTAATCTGAATTGTCCTTCAAGGAAATTTGTGAGTTGCTGGACGCGTTTTGTTTTCCCTGAACACGGATATCCAGTGATTGTAACTAAAGCCATAATTGGAGTAATTGAGGAAGCACCATGCAGGAATTCACTCGCGTGACTGTCGAAAATGGAACGTGACGAGACGATTTGCTCTCCCTCCTTGTTTTTCGATTTCCTCAGGTCATTCGGATCATGTCATTAAAGATTAAAATGGAAGTAGGTAAAATGGAATAAATTGACTGGTTCGACAGGTTGGCCATGAGCTAACAAAGGGTAATTGATGCGAAAGAGGACAATAACAGTGGCAGGCGTCTATTAATACAAGAAGGAACAATGGACTCGGCTGCTCTATTGTCTGCAGTCCCATTACTTGCTCAAAAGGATGGTCGTTTTTGTTTCTTCTCAGCGCTTTCGTGCACACTCTCTTTTATACCAGGTTTCTTCTCTTTCTTCTAGATATCGTCGCCGGAACGACTACTTAGCTACTAGTATCTTCTCATGTCAACGCAAAGAATTCCAACGCCCCCACCAACTTATGATCAACCGAATGTCCCTCAGACTGCATTAAAACCATATCTTACACTTCCTTACTTATTAAGGTATAATTTCGTTTCTCTTTGTGTCGTGGTCTTTGGCTCAAATCGTCTCTTAGCCTGTCATGGCTTGCCTATCCAATTCTTTCTCTACTTTTTGTAGCATTTCGTCTTCAACTTTCTCTCGCGTCCGCCCAAGATGCCATTTCAAACGCTAAAGATGATTTATTGACCAGCTGCAATGCTGCTCAGCACGCTGCTACAGTTGCAGCTAGTCTGCCCAGATTCATGGCCGTCAGCACAAATAAACAAATTGTCGACGCCGTCAACAGCTCTTTGAACGGTGCTAGAGAGGCTCTCATCCTTTCCCTGACAGTTATGGAGGCTATTATCAATTTTATCGTAGATACGTATCGATCTACTTTCCTCTGCTTCCTCGAGCTCGTGGTTCAGGGTGGTCTTGCTATTTTAATTGGTGCTGTTAACGAGGTATGAGGTCTTAAGCCTTTTTCTTTTGACTTAATCTTATTAAAGATCTTTTCGCAGCTTCAATCTTTTATTCAGAGTACTTTCAGTGGAATTCGCACCAATATCCAAAGCGATGTCGCTGCAGCGAATTCAGCGATATCTACGGCTATCAACGGAATCAATAAGATCTTACCTTTCGGTGCTAGTATTAATGTGCCTCAGTTCAGCATTCCTAGCCTCAATGCTTTGAACAACGTTACACTTCCCACCGATTTTGAAACGGCGTTATTAAAGCTCAATTCATCTCTGCCTTCACTCAGTGATCTTCGCAGCTCCATCGATAATCTGTAATATATGTTCGATACTTTTCTCATACCGGTTCACTAACATCGTTTTTTTTTTTACAGAATTGACACCCCTTTTGAACTAGTTAAGAAGGAAATTAACGAAACGTTCTTTGGACTCACTTTTAACGAATCGCTCCTTGCCGTTCCTCAGTCGGATACCATTTCATTTTGTGGTCAACTCAATACAGGCGTAATTGACGATCTGGGTCAGGAATTGATCAAAGTTGCCAAGATTGGCGTCATTTTACTGATCGTTCTGGCCCTTTTGCTTGTGGCCGGCAATTGTCTCCTGGAATGGTATAAATGGAGATCTCTTCATCGTCACCTCGAGAGAACAAGACGTGCTTGGACATCAGACCCTACCGTCTACCATCTTAATGTGAATTCATCCACCCCTGTACTCCAAATGACAGATCATAATTTGCTCTGTCTCCATGCTACTTCAATGCACCCCCTTCTTGCCCGTATCGCCAACCGTCTAGCAACCATATTTCGTCTCTCCCCAACGCAGTACACGCATCTTCAATTCTTCTTTCATTACGTATTCCATCCTCCCGCTCTCGCATGCTTCCTTATTGGCTTCTTCGGTTTACTTTCTGTCGAATTACAACTTCTCGCCCTGGGCCCTGTCCAAGCCAAGTTTTCCGATCAAGTTGCGAGCACTGTTGCCGATTTCAGTTCCGCAATAGCCGCATCTATGAATGCTTCTATGAAAAACCAATCAACTGCATACGCTAATGAGATTAACGGGCACATTCTGACTGTTCAAAGCAGTATAAACGACGGGCTGTTCGGCTGGGTCAATACCACCACCACAACTCTTAACACTACTATCGTAACCTTCTATTCGGATATCCAAAGCGCGGTTACGACCGTTTTTGGTGGTACAATACTAGATCAACCCATGCAAGCCTTTGTTCGCTGTCTCCTCGGTACCAAAGTTACTGCAATCGAGGACGCGTTGACATTCCTTCATAACAACCTTCAAGTTAACTTCCCCGTTGTCAATCAATCAATTCTTGTTCTTTCGCCTGAAGAAGTTAATGAAGCAGCGCAACCTATTTCGGAAGCAGCTGTTGGCGGAGGCTCGGGCAATAGCGAAGGTCTTGTAGGACGCCTAGTCGACACTTACGTATCCAGTTTGAGAAAAGAACGCGTTATGTTCGCCATATTTCTTGGTTTGTGGCTTTTCGTCGTGTCCATCGCATTGTTGATTATATTCTGGCACTCTTATGGAAAAAATTGGATGGATTCCCGTAAACGCATGCGTTGGGAAACGGAACAACGCAGTCGGGTCATACCGTTTGTTCATCCCCAGCAATCTAATAGAACAGAGAAACTCGGGTCTGATTTATCGAAACACCAACCTGTTCAGAACATATCGGATCTTCCCAGCTTTGGACCATTGAATTCACCAGATCGACCTGGATTCTTTTCGCTCAAGAAGTCTGCAGCTGCTCCGACTCAAGTCTTTCGGTCATTGAAACCCTTGTCTTCGGACGCAAGTTCTGTTGATGAAGATCAAGATTCCACAAAATTCAAGGAAAAATTTATGGGATTCAAAACCCTTAGGCGAAAGACGTTTGGCCGAGAGATACCGACACCGGACGAGGAAGTAGCCACTAAGAGGCGGACATTTGTCCCGAGTCACAAGACTGAGTACTTTGAGGTTGAAGTCCGTGAAGAGAGAGGTAGACCTTGGTGGCAACGCCTCCTCAAACGTCGTGGTTCGGATGACAGCTTCGAAAGTGGAGGAGAGAAGACAGTTCTTGCCCAACCCCTACCAGCTTTGCCCCTTACGGTAACCTCGCCTAAAAGATTGAACCCCCAGTTGACAATTCAGACCAACATTGGCATACCCATATCGCAACGTCGGAAACTACCAATTGTTGTACAAGATGAGGAAGTGCCTTTGACCGCGGTAGTCCAAGACGAAGCGCCTATGATCTCGCAACATTCCGTTCCGCCGAGGGTTGCTAAGCCACAACTGGAACAAAGCCGATCTGAAACTCCTTCCGTCTCTGTACCCATTATTCTTCCCCTTCCTTCCAACTTTAAGCCTATTGTTGCAGTGCCAGAGTCTGTTCAAAGCTCTCGCGTGCCCGTCATGAACAACTTGGCATCCCGCTCTGCTCCAGGGTTGAACGTACCAATCCATCATGGATTCGTTCGACCCATACCTGCAGAAACACCGAGTTCTCCCTCACCTCCCTCATCTCCATACAACTACACGTCCCTTGCTCCCCCAGTCACCCGTTACCATTCCCGAGCGTCATCGCAAACAATGCCAGAAAATCCTTTTGCAACATGTTTTGATGATGAATATGGCATAATGGAGATACCATTACGACAAACAAATCCTTTTTCTGATTCAATAGGAACTCCACGCGCAGTTTAACTCCCTTGATGGACATTGTTTTTTCCTATCGATTCTTTTTTTTTTGTATTAATTCTCTATCGATTGTAGCCGTAACGCTGGAGTCAAATGTTAATGTAGATACTATAACCTGTATATACGACAGGTTTGTAATTAATGTTTTGCAACATGGTTGGTTATATAAAAACATGCGTAAATTGAACACCACCATGTAAGTTTACAGAAAGAAAACGTTATACGATGAAAGAGGGGGTATTGGATATGAAGGGTACTACGTGCTCATTTTCATAGGAATAGTGGGATAAGGATTGTACCCTTCCACAATAATATCACTTGGTTCGAACTGATCAATATCCGTGACATCTCTAGCCCAACGTAATTTCGGGAAAGGTCTAGGTTTTCTTTCAAGTTGGATTTCGAGCGCTTGGACATGATCCTTATACACATGAGCGTCACCGAGCTGTATGATAAGTTCATGCGCATCTGTATCAGTGACCTTCGCAATCATGTGGGTTAAGAGAGCATAGGAAGCTATGTTAAAAGGAATTCCCAGCCCTAAATCAGCGGAGCGTTGATACATCAAACACGACAATTTCGGCTTCGAGGTTGGATCTGAAGGAGGGGGGAGGTGAACGTAAAATTGACAAAACATGTGACATGGGGGTAGTGCCATAGATGGAAGATCTGTGTGAGAGAGAGATTTTAGCAGTGTAACGAGGGAATAAAGTAAAAAAAACAAAAGCCAACCTGCAGGATTCCAAGCACTCATAATGATCCGTCGATCAGTAGGATCCTCTCGTATCTTGCGAATGACCTCCTTCAATTGATCAACACCTTCCCCAGTGTAATCTTTATCACAATTTTCGTACTTAGCACCGAAATGTCTCCATTGAAATCCGTATATCGGACCTAGATCGCCTTCACGTCTATGGGTTAACCCTCGCTTGTCCAGAAACTCGCGCGAACCATTACCGTCCCATATTTTGACACCTTTAGATGAAAGGAGTGTGCTATCGGTGGCGCCTTTCACAAACCAGAGTAATTCCTCCACGATACCACGGAGAAAGACGCGTTTAGTGGTCAATAGTGGCAAGGTTGAGTCTGCAAGTGAAAATCGGAAGGAAGGTGGAGCAAATAGCGAGATGGTGCCCGTCCCGGTACGATCTGGACGGGGAGCACCTTTATCCAAAATATTCCGAACCAGATCCAAGTATTGAACTTCCTCATGCGGTAACAAGTATGTGGACGATAATGACATTGTTCAAACAGTTAAAGTGAGCATCATTATGGTTTGTTGACGCGTAGTTTATCAATATGGACACCTATCGGTGTTCCGTGGCTCCCTAGCCTTTTCCTTCTCAATTCAATCCAAATCTGCAGAGACAAACAATTCAGTTGTTTTCCGATAAAAATGCAGAATTTTTTGTTCATCTTTATTATTCCCCGTCACTTTCCCCTCGGTTAGTATGCTGCCAGCTAGTACCACCTACGGAATTTTGCACCTATTATTGATGCTTTATCTAACTGGGTCCGTCTCTAGTCATTTTTATGACAGCCCTTACTTTTTGAGAGACATCTACGTTGGTGATGACTTCCTGGATCAATTTTTTTTCTCCGACTTTAATGATCCAACCCATGGACGAGTCGTCAGTGTCAGAATGTCTAACAAAATGATCCTGTACTCATAATTTGAACCGGTCGCTCAGAATTATGTTTCTAAAGATGAAGCGCTCTCAAAAGGACTCGTTTATGGTAAGACCACCTTAATTCCTCGGATTTATGTTCTAACTTCTTTTTTTTTTCGCAGTCGAAGGAAGTAAATTCTTCATGCGCGCTGATAATGAGCATCGTGTTCCGGCTGATGCTCGCGGCCGCGATAGCGTTCGAATCCAGTCTAATGCTTCACATGGAGATTCTGTCATCATTTTAGACATTAGCCATATGCCTACAGGTATGTCTTTTAGATCAGGATGGTGATTCTATATCATGCGTTTATTCCAGGATGCTCGACTTGGCCGGCGTTTTGGACAATTAGCGCGACAGGTCCATGGCCTACTGGAGGTGAAATAGATAGTAAGTATCTCAAAGCCAAATTTGCAAGAAAAAAATTAATTTTCTCTGCTAGTCATTGAGGGTTAATTCTCTGGTTACTTTGTTGGGCGCAAGTTTTTTAATATAATGCTGCAGGTGTCAATCTCAATACACGAAACCTTGCCTCATTACACACGACACCAGATTGTAGAATACCAGAGGAAAGGTTCATGACAGGGCAAGTAGCACTTCTTATAGTACGATTAATTCTTTAATGAGTATTGAAAACTCGTAGACGGACTACCTCTACTGACTGCGACACCAACTTCAACTTTAACCAAGGCTGTGGCGTTAATTTTACAAGTGGATCCTATGGCAGTCAATTTAATTATCGCGGGGGCGGTTGGTAAGAAGCATTTTCTCTTAAAAACTCCTCCCAAATGACATGTTTTTAAGGTATGTACTACATAGATCTGACCGGGGCATCTGGATATATTTTTGGTCGCGGGATGATTTTACAGTACCTAACGAAATCAAAGAACCTAGACAAAAGGTGAACCCTAACAGTGTATTTTGGGGGATACCACAGGCCGCGTTCCCTTTTACTTCAGAGTGTAATCAGGATCATTTTAATGCCCACCAAATTATTTTCGATCTAACTTTTTGCGTAAGGTTTTTTGATTACCTTCTTTTCGTTTCCGCGCTTAGTTCTCGGACAGGGTGATTACGCTGGCGCTTTATACCCCTCTTCTGGTTGTCCCGGAATATGTGAAAACTGTATGAAGCAAATGTATTTCACCTTGTGCCAAACTAACTTATGAAATAACTATAGTTGTGAATGAAAACCCCGAAGCGTTTACGGAGGCATATTGGGAAATAAATTCACTACTCGTATATACACCCGATGCCTACGATTACTAGTAAGGTGAATCATCAGATCCACAATGATAGCAAGCACTTTGCCGGAACGGCTTGGACCAGCATCCAGACGAATAGTGGAGTTCATACTCAATTTTCGCTCATTCCCCTTACATCTACACGCGTTCACATTCCTTTGAATAATTTCATGCTAATAAACCTTTCATACCCTCCACACTCATTCATTCATATTACTCCACTATCTAGTCCATTATATCTTTCAAAATAAAAATAGTTTCTTGTGAGAGTAAATTGAACACAGAATATAAGAGGCCGTGTGTTGAGCTACACTCAGCTACCCCGACCTAAATCTGAATCTGAATCTCATCGTGAAGTTGAGTCTGAAAAAAGGGTACAGGCATAAAACATATACAAATATACTTACATGATCATGAAAGTTCATTTCGGGGGGATTCTGCAAAACCTTCTTGTGAGAGCCTGTTGAGATCAAGTGAATGAAGTCCGATTCTCTCCACCCTAACACGACTCCCAATTGGCTTATGCTCTATTGGGACAGTGATAGACTTATATAAAGCAAGTTCGCTCTGAAGGGTTGCTGCAGATACCGCGAGCACCTCTCGCTCTCGACTTGACCGAAGGAGTTCCTGAAACGTTTTCCAGTACAAGTAAAAAAAAACATGCATATACATACATGTTTAGCGTCCGCCAGTTCCGATCGAATTCTATCCATATAATATATCTTTTGTTGCGGGTTTTTATGTCCCAATATCTTGGTGAAAAATTAAAGGCAGTCCATCTCCTGAATTGAGAGACATACTTCAGCATTGAATTTCGATAAACGTTCGGCCTCCGCTTCCGCCAACTCATTTCTTTGAATTAAAGCGACGACTTCTGAAAGGAGATCGGCATGGGCTTCTTTATATCGTAACGCATCTTCTACATCGTCCGACAGACTGTGGAGATTTTTGAGTTTGTAGTGTCTATCCACCTTCCGAATACATACATACCGCGCGATTTCATCTCCAAGATGTTGTTCTTTCTTTTGACTGTGGTAGAGAGCTTGAGCCAATTGTTGAGATCTTTGAAGATGTTTTTTTGAAGCAGCTTCTAGTGCTCTCAGCTCCTCTCGCTGATTCGTCAACCGTGCGTCCAAAGCGGCCTGCTTCGTTTCACTCTCGGTTATTTGCGTTGCTTTCATTGATAATTCTTCTACCATACAGTCTTTTTCTGCGTTAACTCGACACATCTCTTCCATCATATGGGAGCTATATGAAACCATGCAACTTTGTAACGCGGAAAGCTTCGCAGTCTCGATATCGGAAACCGTATATGCGGTTAATAAATCATTGCTGTGCTCCTCATAAAGCCTCCGCATATGCATCAGGACATCGCATTCCGCTTGTTTCAAGTGATTCTCTTCTTGAAGATGGGTCATATGAAGGGTTACTGTGTCAACGACGAAGGCCATATCCCGGAGTTCATCCGAAATTCCAGAGAGATCCAAGTTAGCTCCTTTACCGTCCGAGTCCATATCATCGAGAAACTTTTTTATCGCCCGTTTCTCTTCCGACAGTTGTTTGCAGAAATCGGTGAGCTGTTCAATTATAATCTCGCGGTCAGCCAAACGCCGTTCCAACCGGAAGAGCCGAAACCGTGTGCTCAGATACATATTTTCAATCCGACCATACTTGTCGCAAGAGACGGAACTGTTCGCTAATACGCTATAGGCTTGCGTAATGCGTGATATCAAATCCCGAAGGCCAGATAATTCTTCTCGGGCTGATTCCAAGTCAAGTTCGATTTTTTGGTTCTTTTCAACCGTCAAACTGAGTTTCTGGTGCACGGATTCAAGTTCTTGCTCGGCAGTTCGAAGCTGGTTTTGAAGTTTCTCTTCCGATGCGTCTCGTTGCTTGATTTGCGAGTCATGTTTTTTGAACTCGGTTTGGAATCTCGAATTTAAGTCGCAAACTTCTGACTTATGCTTAGCTTCGAGTTGTCGCATAGTACACTTCAATTGTTCCTTCGTTCTGTTTTCATCAGAATTTTGGACTCTGGACCTCAAGGATTTGATTTCAACCTGATCGGTGATTGCTGCTTTTTTGAGGTCCTTGACTTTGCCTTCGGTTGTGTTTAACTGTTTTTGAAGGGCGACAAAGGCTTTTGTCTGATCGGCAAGGGCTTTCCGACACTGTCCTAGATCTCCTTTCATTTGTTCAAGTTCGGTAATGTGCTGAAAGATATGAGTAAGCTAACATGAAGCCCAAAGGACGAATAAACCCAACGAGTATTTTTTCTTTCATTCGATCCGAGTCTAACTCTTGCATTTTCCGTTGTAATCTGGCTAGTTCAATGTCCACCTTAATATTTCGTATCCTTCAACTTGTTCGAGAGTCAAGGTAGGAATAAAGACAACTGCTTACAGAATCGGTATTTGATGAATAAGATTCCTTCGAACGGCTGGCAAGCTGCTCTCGTAGGGACATATTGTCTTTGGTGATAAGAACCAGTTGACTTTCTTGTTGAGATAGCTTCTCCTCATATTTCCGCAGTGATTCTTGATGTTCACTCATCAGTGTTTCGTTCTTCGTTTTCAAAACACCTATCTAAACTCAAGATTTTAGATACTTATATCTTGTACTGAATAATGTCTAATGAAAATTACCTGTTCCAAAAGGCGTGAAACCATATCTGGGGTCGCCGAACTTTCCTCCGGTGTCGACTCTAATTTTGAAGTTTAAATTTATCATTTATGAAAATTGCAATTATCGTTAATATAACTCACCTTTAAATCTCTGCAACCTAACACGCTCCATTAAAACAGCGGACTGATAAATCTGTCGCGGTCTGACTCCGTGACACGCGCGACGCGAGTTCTCAGAAACTACTAATCACGTGAGAGGAACACTGGACAACTTGTCGCACTTGATTGTCTCGATTCTTATAGACATAAGTAAAATATTTTGATGTATAATAGTTTTTTCTTTCTGCCAATCTAATTACGCCCAGACCAGAAAGTGAGCAAGAAAACATGCCCAGGGATACCGTGGTCATTCATTGTACATTTTTTCTACCATCATTTGTTCTGTTCAGGCTCCTTGGTTCGGTTTCTACCCATGATTCTTCTTGAGCATCCTGCTCGGCGACAGGTAGAGAATTTTCCCCGGTGCTTTCCTGAGCCTTCCCCTTATAATTAATAAATCTCTGAAGCTCCTGATCCACCTTATAGCCACATTCTTGCATCTCATCGTATGCAATCTTCCAGCGTTCGTCATTGGAATAAACGCATTTTCGAATCAACGCAACGTAAATGCTTCGAAGCGGTTTAAAGCCCAGTGCTTTCATTTCTTCGAGGTAAAAGAAGGCTTCTTCGTAAGGCTTGCCGGTTAGGCAAAGGCGAATGATTCGCTCGAATGTAATGGCATTCGGTGTCAAACCAAGCTCCCGCATGTCTGCCAAAACTTTTTCTCCGAGTTCTCTATGTTTGAAACCGATGCATCCAGTGAGAAGGATGTTGATGGTCTCGATAGTCGGTTTGGATCCAAGGTTCGGGATGGCTTTATAAATACCAATAGACCGTTGTAAATCGTTGGCATAGACAGTCGCCAATAGAACAGCGTTAATTGAATGTATACTAACAGCCTTCCCACTTCCATGCACTCCCTCCAACAAAGACCACGCCTCGTGTATCCTATCAATATCAGATCGCAAACAATTCACCAGTGGTTCCAAAGTGTCTTGAGTAAATTCAAC
This sequence comes from Clathrus columnatus, assembly GCA_020884735.1. Lineage (NCBI taxonomy): Eukaryota > Fungi > Basidiomycota > Agaricomycetes > Phallales > Clathraceae > Clathrus > Clathrus columnatus. Next base: position 2,283,494 of record BPWL01000001.1, read on the forward strand.
ATGGGTAGAACGCATCAGTTCAATGACTTCAAAGGCCTCTGTAAGCATGTTATGCCGACAGTACGCTTCAAGAAGCGGCGCAAAATGATATTCCTGGAAGGGAACTTGCATTTGCTGCAATGCCTGTAAAGCATTTACAGCAATTTCCACAAGCCCATGTCGTCCGGCAGTGTTCAATACTTCTATGCATTGCCCCTCGTCAGGTGTGATACGATATTGTTTTAGCTGTTCCCAAGCGGCCAGAGTGCCTTCTTCCTATGTAAGTAATTAGTGACTCAAGATACTTAAACATTCAGATAACCTACAAAATACACAGCTGTAGATGCAGAAAGAATGTTCATCCAATCAGAAGCTTGTAGGGATCGTGGTGAAGTAGATTCAAAAGCATAGGCGACCTCTAGAGCGAGTCGGGCATGCCCTAAGGAAGCGGCGAGGTCTATGATGACTTGAACAGTCTTGAGATCTAGAGTAACCCCGCGATGATTCATGTCCGTGAATGATCGCATGCACATTTCAAGGTTATGAGAATTAGCATAATATCGTATTATCCAATAATAAGTAAGCGTATTAGGTACGATTCTAACACGCTGCATAGCGTCCAGGAGGCCATCAATACTAAAATTTTCATTGAAGAGTTGGGCCTAAGGGGAACATAAAAACACCCATTTACTGACGGATTAGATTTTTACGCACAGAAAATACTGTATTAAAAGTCTCTAGATCTGGTGCAAGTCCAAGGTTAGGCATATCTTCCAAAAGGGAAAGGCATTCTTCTCCAAGGTACTTTTTCGCACATGCGTATATTAAATGTTTATAGAACACAGGATCCGGTTGAATTTTAGCTTCTTTCATCTTCTTGCAAATCTGAAAAGCACGAAGGGCATCTCCTTTATTGGCACATTCAGTGATTTCGAGTCGTAGTTCACCCTCAGGTGTCTTAGCCACTAAACGGGGGTTCCTGTACGCCCCGGGAGAGGTTGCAAAGAGAGGAGATGAGGATTGCTTGGAAGTAAATTTTCGGGGGGGTTGGGTTTGTCCAGTCACAGTCGAAAATGAATATTTAAGTCCTGCATAAAGATGGTTATAAATATATTTGAGATTCACAAAAGAACAACATACTATAACAGCATTTTAATGAGCTTAAGGACCAAACACGCCGGGTAAGGCGAAAGGACATGAAGGAATTAGCTTACATAATACACAATATGCCACAAGCCTAAGTATAGCGATGAGTGGTCAACAAGGAAAAGTATCAGACGTTAGTGCACGGAAAACATGGGATAAAGAAGGTTGGGTTGTTTTGTATTCTTAATTATAATTTGAAATTGTATTTTTTAGAATATGCTGCGAGGGCAAAAGCTAAAGATGACGAAGAACGGCAAATTATGCAGCAGAAAGAGGAGATGATACGTCAAGGTAAACATTACAGTTTTGATTTGAAGGGATTTTTAAATCGGTTTAATATAGGGAAGAAACCGCGTACTCGCATAAAGGAGGAGCTACCCAAGCCTACAGAACTCATGAAACAGCGGGAAGGACCTTTAGAATTAGACAAAAACTTGGGAAAAGTGATGATTGTTCAAAATCCGGGAGCAAGAGGACCGGGTCAGCCTGGGTTTTACTGCGAGATTTGCAGTCGGAATCATAAAGACTCAGCTGGATACCTCGATCATATAAACAGTCGTTCACGTACGTTTATCTCAAACAAACCGTTTCCTTCATAGCCGACGTCTCATCGAATAGATCTTCGCCGTCTTGGACAAACCACACGAGTAGAGCGTTCCACAATTGAGCAGGTCCGTGCCCGAATTGCCTTATTACGCGAACAAACAAAGGTCGCCTCAGAAGCTAAAGCTTTCGATTTCGACAAGAGACTGGCCGAAATTAAAGCGAACGAAGATAAACTTCGTGAGCAGAAGAAAATAGACAAGAAAGCCGCGAAGGATGCTGCTCGTTTGGAGATTCTAAAAGATGCTGTAGGCCAGGTCGAAGAAAATGAAATGTCTAAACTAATGGGTTTCTCCGGGTTCGGTTCGTCAAAGAAGTAATTTGCGAGATACCGACAACTTTACACGTCAGTATGAAGGTGTAAGACTGTATTCTATTCTGAGCATATATATATATGTCTCCTAACACCAGGTCAGCAGGAGCAGATATATTGAAAACATGCAAATGAAGATGCAATGATATCTGGTATCGAGATAATGAAAAGAGCAGATAGAGAAGGTTAATGAGCATTGTCTTTACACCCCTGCCAGCTGTTATCCAGTTTATCTAACATGCCTTGAACCTCGCGCACAGCTCCTCTCCGCTGCGATCTTGCGTCTTCCCATGTCCCCTCGGGAGTCAAAGCATCCAGACGTAACAGGCTTTGTAAGAGAAGTTCCCCCAAACGCATGTGTTCTTTTTCTAATTCTGGACGGGGAGCCGGTGATGATGCAGTGCGAGTAAGGAAAAGGTCTAATGGGGGAATGAGGGATTCACGAGTCTTATGGAGCTCGGCTTGTATCTTTCGGATAAGGTCTGATTCAGTAGGCCTTGATGGAGGCGGCTTGGGTACAGGGGAGGAGGCGTTCCTCGAAGGTGGACGATCTGTTGAGCCGACCATATGAATTGTGGAGCCTTCCTGAATACCATACATAGAGACTTGATAAAAATAGTGTTATACTCCAAAATATATGGTGATGATAAAAACAAAACTGAAATACTTGGATAAGAATCGTCCTTCATTATTCCACCTCCATAAATGAGTTTGATATTCTCGATTGGCACATGCGAATATTCAGCCAGTGATTCTCGAATAGTACCTAGTTTTGGATCTGGAGAAGGAAGGACGATGTGCAACCTTAGGTGTTTAGCATGAGTACAAGAGAGAATGTCACGATGTTCAGAACAAAACGCATCTATATCTACCTTTCTTTGCCCCATTTTACATGAATACTCATTACAATACGTTTTGGATGTTGTAAAATACGTTTTGCTTTGGCGAAAAAGGCCCTGGCAAAGAGGAAGAGAACAAGGATGGCTGAATAGACGAATAACTTAGAGTCTTCACCATAACATAATCGGCACGCGTTCCACTCACCGCTGTACCACAGTTTGGGCGATTCGTAAAATTAGACGTGACTGTCACAGTACTCAAGACTCATAACAGTACAGCGTCAAGTATGTAAGCAGCCGCAATCCGTTGGCTCCCTCCTCCTCAACGTCATGGAGCAGCCAGCCTCACCCACAACGTCGACGGCGACGGAGTCGACATCTTCCCCATCACCTATCTCGCAACCTCTAAGGCTGCCCCCTGCTTTCTCTCGTCCCGTTGGCCGTGGTGTGGGTGCTTTAGCTAGGGGCTCTCTCCTCACTCCGGGTGCCGGAAATGTAACTCGTATACCTCCCACCCTCCAAGCTAAGATGGCTGAAGTTAGTGTTTGTTATTGTTTCACAAAACAGTTTTTACTAATTGTGGACTAGATTGCGGCTCGTAACACTAAATCCCCATCATCCTCTTCAGTGGATCGCGTTGCCAGTGTCTTGCAACAAACGACTATTGACTCTTCCTCTCGTCGTCCTCCTCCCCCTCCCTCCTTCGCAAGCAAGCGAAAACCCTTTGAATTAAAATTAGCTGATATTAACAATCGTGGAGATCCTGTCGCTGCTGCTGGTTTGGGTGCTGGACGGCCTATCAATTTGAATGATTCTTTCGAATTTTCGAACACACGGAAGACGACTTCACAGACTGGTAGTATTGGCACCCCCTTCTCCAATTTTCACAAAATCGTGTAGGTTTTGATTATCATTTATATTATTTTACTCAACACTTGTTGACCACCATATATTTTCTCAGTGATCCCTCAGGCGCTCTGAAGTTCGGTGGGAAAGCTGTTCTTCATGCCTCCGGAGTTGATTTCTCTAACGGCTCTTCCTTTGCAATTAACATGGGGGAATTGGAACTGCGAGAGGAATTGGGAAAGGGTAATTATGGGACAGTGAAGAAAGTGCGCCATAAACCCACGAATGTTTTGATGGCCATGAAGGTATGTGCTGTGATGCTGTGCGTTGTTTGACAAATTAACGTGCGACATTTAGGAAATTCGTCTTGAATTAGAGGATTCCAAACTAAACGCCATAATAATGGAATTGGATATTTTACATCGAGCGACGTCCTCTCAGATCGTAGAGTTTTACGGCGCTTTCTTCATCGAGACCTGTGTTTACTATTGTATGGAATATATGGATGCTGGTAGTTTGGACAAACTGGTTGACGGAGGTGTCGAGGAAGATGTTTTAGCTCGTATTACTCATGAAGTTGTCACGGGGCTGAAGTTTTTGAAGGATTCTTTGCAGATTATTCACCGCGGTAGAGTTTCTCATGGTATAACAACCTTTACATCCTCACGTGTCTTTCTACTATAGACGTGAAACCCACAAATATTCTTGTTAATCGACGGGGTGATGTCAAACTATGCGATTTTGGGGTATCAGGTCAACTTGAAAAAAGTTTGGCGAAGACAAATATCGGGTGCCAAAGCTATATGGCTGTATGTTTGCAAATTATTTAGAGCGTCTCTATACTAAGTATCAACCTTTAGCCGGAACGCATAAAAGGTGAATCTCAGGATAATGCAGGGACGTATACTGTAACCTCGGATGTATGGTCGCTAGGACTAACCATACTGGAACTTGCCATGGGAACTTATCCTTATCCTCCGGAAACCTATTCAAATGTATTTGCGCAACTTCAAGCTATCGTACATGGTCCTCCACCAGAAATGCCCGAGAGGTATAGCGACACCGCTCGTGAATTTGTTGGTTTATGGTAAGTGCTTGAATACATTGCATACTCGTGATGCAGTATTTTACCTGTATATAGCATGATGAAGGAACCTGCCGCTCGAGCAACATACGCCGAATTATTGGTCAGTTTGCTCTTGTACAGATATTCGCATCGTCGCTTACATATATATCTCTTGTCAGGAACATCCCTTTTTGGCTGAGGACCGAACTCGAATAGTTGACATGGTCGGTTGGGTTGCCAAAGCTCTTGAACATCGTGAAAAAGCCCAAATTATAGCTACTGAGCAAGGAACATGATGCGTTCGTTCCCTCGCCTCGGTGCAATAGTATACGTAATGGCCCTTCCGCATAACTTGATTTATTTGACTATCCCCGAGCGGATACACCCCCGGGTTTTATGGTCCCCCTATTTTTACAACCACTTTCACTTCCACGGTTTTAGACCAAACATCAGTACTGTATACCTGACGTCGCATCCTACACACGAACTTTTGCTCCGTCCTGTTTCATTATGACTGATTAACTGACCCATATGGTTTATTTTCAGTACATGTATATCCAACCACGCACTTAGTGTTTTTGATCGCAGACCAATGTGAATCTTAGCTAGCTTATATGTACACTACTACAATCCCAATAGTCGGATTTCCTTTCAGTCAAGTCTTTTCAAACTCCGATTGTTATCTAACGTTGGACTCGCCCACCCATTGTCTCTTCGAGTTGCTAACTCTCGATTAGCACAAAAAGTTACAAAATCGCTAGTTTATGGCTCCATCCACTCCCTCAAAGGAGGAAAGTCCCCTCCCACCTCCTCCAATTACGCCAGGAGGAACTTACGGGATTGAGGTGTGTCTTTGTGCGCGTCAATGCTTAGTCAGCTTAAACTCACCATCCGACGTTCGCCTAGAAAGTCTCTGTTGGTTGCAAGATATATATAACGAGAACAGATGTGGATGGGAACGTTGAGCAACGTCTTGCAGAAATATTATCTATACGTGACAAACCTTCTTATGTGGAGGGCAGCAGCGATAAACTTGCCGATAAACTCGAGTACTTTGTTCACTGGGATTCATTCAACAAACGTCTCGATGACTGGGTATCGGGTACACGATTGGTTTTGTCACGGGATTTAGAGTGGCCAAGACCAAAACCTCCGCCTCAGAAGAAGGCTCCACCTAAAGCTCCTCGAGCCACAAACCTTCTGAAACGTGCCGCTACTGCTAATGCTCTTGCTGCTACTGCGGGTTTAGGCCCTTCAACTCCCAATTTGAAGAGGAAAGTTCCATTAGATGAGGAGGACGAAGAAGAAGATGCTGAAGGAGAAGTTGATACTTCTTTGGAGACGATTGATCTCACTGCTCCCATGGAACCATCGAAACCACCTCCTATCTTTAGCAAAGAACAAGAAATTGAGAAATTGAGAACATCGGGTTCTATGACGCAATCTATTTCAGAAATTGCACGCGTAAAGAATCTAAACCGTCTTCAGATTGGTCAGCATGAAGTAGAAGCTTGGTATTTCAGCCCATACCCTAAAGAATATTCTCATTTACCTGTCCTTTACCTTTGCGAATTTTGCTTATCCTTTTTCCCCTCTTCTTTGACATTATCCCGTCACCGTCGCCGTTGCACCCTTCTTCACCCACCAGGAAACGAGATTTACCGGCACGAAGATATATCATTTTTCGAGATTGACGGCCGGCGACAATTAACTTGGTGTCGAAATTTGAGTTTGTTGTCCAAGTGTTTTCTTGACCAGTAAGTAGCGTTTCAGGTATTGAACTTATTAACTTACTCCCTCTCCTGTCTAGCAAAACTCTGTACTATGATGTGCAACCTTTCTTATATTATGTTATGGTATGATACTTTCCTTTGTGATTCCAAGCACCTTCCAAGATTGCTTCCTGTAGACTCAACGCGATGACCGAGGCTGCCATATTATCGGTTACTTTTCCAAAGAAAAAGAGTCGCCTGATAACTACAACGTTGCCTGTATTCTTACACTACCGCAACACCAACGTCATGGGTACGGCAAGTTACTCATTGATTTCTCCTATGAACTTAGCAAGAAGGAAGGAAAGCTCGGCAGCCCCGAAAAACCGCTTAGTGATTTGGGTCTGCTTGGTTATAGGTCTTATTGGTCAGAAAAGATCATTGAATTACTATTAAACACTGAAGACGATCTGAGCATCGACGATATTGCTCAAAGGACCTCCATTACACATGCGGATATACACTATACGTAAGTCGGCCAACAAGCATTTCATTTCTGGAATTTCACTTGAACAATGCTCCAGTTGTAGCACGTTGCAACTCTTCAAACATTACAAAGGGCAACACGTCATCTGTTTGACTGACGCTATTATTGAACAACATCAAAAGTCCATGTCCAAGAAGAAACGGAGGATTGTGCCAGAAGCTTTAATCTGGAAACCCCCTGTGTTTACTAGAGATCAGTTACGATTTGGGTGGTAATTTATTCTATGCCTTTGTACTTCAGTGACGTTGTATCATTATTGTTGAATTTCAAGCAGCTGTTCCATGAATATATTCCCCATCAACAACATTCAATGCCACACCACACGCATCCCAATGTGTGTTGCGCTAAACGGACTAGTCAGTTCATGTCTTTTCACCTTTTATTCTTCTAAGACCTTATCCTTTTGTTTAATCCTTATTGCCATCACGTCTTATTCTTTGTCCATCTCTTTTATCATATCCGCTTTTTTCCTATGTTTATCCTCTCCCCTCGTATACATAAATACTATACTTGTCTCAGCGTACAGGTTTTGATTAAAGTTACACCTGTGATAAAACCAACAATCCATTCTGTCAACCGCATGTTTTGTGGTCTTTTCAACTAAAGAGCCTGAGCTTTCTGTAATCTATATTATGTCAATCCGGTTAAACCAAGATTTCTTGGATCTGAAGGGGAAAAATGGGCAGGTATACATAACAGCTATAGTGTTGATCTATTCAACTGCCAGCGAGAAGCGAGGTATCAATGCTAAGATTGAGGTGCGGTGGATACACGAGTGGCTGTATTGGAATGAGGAAACGACCAAAATTTGAGAAGTGAAACTGAAATAGTTCGCTATACCCAATGAATCTTGGCACATCTTACGTTTGTTATGCTAAAAGCGCAAAGGTTCATGGAAACCAACTAGAACCTAAACGACGCATCCCCAATTAACATCTTCTCCATAACAGCCTATAAGCAAGATGGTTTAACGATTTGAATAAGGTGGATATACACTGCTAACGTCAAAATAAATTTATTGGTTCATAATGCGAAGGAAAGATAAATTATATCGTGCATTTGCAAAAGTGGATGGACAGATAAGGTCCTTGCCGGGGCATGTTAATGGAATCCGATGTGCTATTGAGCGACGAAAAAAGTGAAAGATAAAGGTCGTGCCAGTACCATAGTCGTCGCCGGAGATGATCACCAATTTTCACGTAGGTGGTCAACGTAAGGCACAGAGCATTAGCCCGGGTGTGCTCTGGCGTAGCCACGAAAAAGAGGTTCGTCAGTCTATACACAAGAGAGCATCGCCCCCACACGAGTTATGTGTGGGAAGCTTAAACTTCCAGGGAAGACTGGAAAGGACTGGTTGTATGAGAATGATACCCGAAGCGTGTGTTGAACATCGAACGGAAAAGGACAGGTCGAAACAAAAGCTTGGGTAACCATTGACATTTATCCAAGAGAAGGGCAATCTTTTGTTTGGATAATGCCACGTGAGTTCGTGAGCTTCTCTTCTCAATCGAAGGTGTATATATACCTAAGCATAATATGTATTACCCATCGTCATCTTCGTCGTCAGTGATCGTGTCCGGTTCTTCAACATGGGAACCGGTCCACCTGTCAATAAAAGATCGGTCAAAAGCAATGTACTCGTTGAAGAACTCAGTGAACATACTGTCACCATGATCGAAATTTGTACCTTCTATTATTAATTGTGATTCAGTTTCTTTAATAGGAGAGGAGTTCTCGGAGGTGCTGTCAAACGGTATCTCCAATGAAGACGCAAGCTCGTCTGGTTTCCGTTGTTCGAACATCTCTTTAGGTGGAATGTCAATCCGGTGGACTGTATCAACTCCAAGCGTACGGACAATAAGATATGAAGCAACGTCCTGTTTAAAATATCATGAATGCACCATTAATAGTGAATTTACGGAACGTCATACAAGAGACATTAGAAAGATCCAAGGTATGATGAACAGAAATGCCAATATTCTGAAAGTTGATGCTATTCTTGATACCCATGAAAAACGCGGAGGGTTATATAAATATGCTAAAATGTCCTTTATAAAATACCAAAGCGAATACATAGTTTCACTCGAGATCGGCGTAGAGAGCATGACATACATAGAGACACTTCAAAGTCCGATCAAACATACAGTTACAATTCCCTCCCAGTTCTTTTCCGTGGAAACAAACATAACTCCAAATAACTAACAGATAAGTCCTACGTATACACAGTTATACACAAAAATACCAAATAAAACATTGCGTGGATGGAACAATAACACAAAGAGAGACTACGGGTATAAAACGTTCGAAGGGAACACAACACCATCTCCACGAACAAGTAATATTTGCGTTCGCTTGGGTAATGGGTTTTCCGGAGGAAGACATGTCAGTACCTGGATAATATAATAATAATAATTAAGGGTCTGTTATCACAAATAGAACTGCAGGGTCATCTTACCTCGGTACACCGGATTTCAACGTGTGGCGACGGTTCCGAGCCAAAGAACACCGTAACAGGGTCGGCTTTCGAAAAGTTTTCGCCATAAACAGTTAGTAACTTTGAAGATAGCGGGTTTGGCTTGGTCATCGCTGCTCTAGATGCTGCGCAACTGGTTTTGGGTGCTTCAGCGGCTCGATCCGGCATGAGGTATTTGACGACACCTGGTATTGGTGTAACGGTTTTCGATGGAATAGGGAATGACAACGATGTCAAGCTTGTGGTATGCGGAGAATCGAACAATACCGGGGGAACATAGAAATTGTAGCGTACTTGATCTGAGTAAATGATATTATCAGTGAACTGAATTGAAAAAAAACAATAAGACATAGATTATTTTTTTTTACCTGTACCAACGATCGTCCAAACACTTGTTTCACCAATATCGACTTGCCAAACAGCCCCCGATGATGCACCACTATCAGTCGAGTGGGACTGTCTGCCGGAAGAAGTCGAGCTCTGCGAATTCTGTCGTCGACGACCTTTCGGTGCCTTCGGGATTGGACCTGTGGTACTACTGACACTATTTCGCTTGCCACGCTTCACTCGTCCACCATCTGACGATGGGGGATAATCCGAGTCTGGCGGGGATGGAGGGAAGTACTCTCCATTTGGGCCAGTAGGTGGTGGTGTAGACAATAAGGGGGAATCTGGGAGACCAGGGGGACTCGAATCAGGAGAGCTACTAGAACTTGTCCAAGCGCGACCTTCAACTGGTCGATAAGTGTTGACCTTTTCTCCCATACATGAAAGGAATGATCCAGTGGTACCCGGAGACCCGGGAGGAGGGGGTACACTCTTCGCAGCATCGTAAACCTCAAAAGCAATTTTGTGTAGTTGAGAGACAGGATCACCGCAAACCTCTCCAGGAGGGCAGTAACTGTCTGGGACACCCTTGGCACCTTCCTGAAGACCACCTCCAACTACTACGGTTGCATGGTCTACCTTTCGGATGATCAGAACAGGACTGACAACACCAGACGTTAAACATTGTAGCACAACTGTCTGGTTATAGTAGACGGGGATCTGTGTTCCGTTGTTTGTGAAGGGAATGGCATTAGGTGGGGGCGAAGGATAATCAGGCTGAGGAGGTGGGGGAGGGGGAACGTCGATACCACCGGAAGGTTTGTTGACGTCTACAATGTAGATAACGAACGGATCTAATAATAATGATATAGCACAATTAATCATCTGGTATTTTCAGAAGCAACAGGAATGAACGTGCTCACCCCAACTAGCGGTTCGAGCGACAAATGAGGGGGTGGCATTACGATGACGGGCATCAATGCCAGGTAGGGATGCGCCATCGGACCCTTTAAATGACGATCCTGAACCAGATACACACAAATATTTGGTCGAAACCGTTTGAGATCGTAGGCGGTGGAAGAGAGAGATGGTGGAGCCGTGGTTGATGCATACTAATGAAAGATAGTTAGACTGTCCTGATAAAAAATTATAGAAAGTTGGACTCACGTTCCAGGTTTTTCGCGCTCTGACGTTTCTTGGATGGTTTGCTAATAACCTTGATGGGACGACTAGTGAAAGTGCCAATGATACGTTCAGGTTCATCATCAGAAGCAGGAGCCATGATTTTGACCAGTGCCTCAACCTTTTTCCGCTTTTCATCCACATCAGATATGTATAGTTGTTTACCAACGCAACGACCGATGTATGTAGTCCCCGTAGGAGGATCATTGACATCGAAAGTTTTGCCGGAGGTTCCTGTCCACTCAACGGACGTTTCCTGAGGAGATGGTTCACCACTAATAGATATAACAGCTCTTGGAGGGGCCAATTTCCCTTCTTCCCCACGCCGATAAGTCTCTGACCACCAACTGTTGCCTATTAAGATAGCCGTTGGAGGCGGGCAAAGAAATCTGGTTGAGAACAAGAAACTTTAGAGAGAGAACAGGTGGCAGGATTATCGAAAGAACGGACCTTTTTTCGGTTCCGTAACTTTTCTGAGCAACTCTACTCGACATGACAATAACGGCACGTTCTCCGTGTGCAATGCGATTGGGACTGGCCATATATTGTTCGAGGTACGGTCTAAAAAAAAGTAATTAAAAGAATTAAATTTTCATTTAATTTGAAAAAAAAAAAAGCAAGACGAACCGAATGAATGATTGCAAATCTGTTCCGCCCTGACCAGAATGAGGTTGTAATTTCATACGAGACAGAGTTTCATCCACGCCCATGGCGGTTACCGGGAGGCGTAATGAAAGCTCGCTTTGAGGAGCGCTGACGCCGAACTGGTAGCCGTCTTGGAAGCTGGAATTATTCGTTTCTTTGTAACCATGCGTCGCGTGAGGAGCGACATGGCGAAAGACTTCGGGGCTTGGCTTGGACCGTATTGGCATTGAACTGCCTGAAGGATGGGAAGCAAAGTAACCAGGGAAACGCGAGGAACCACCACCAAATGCACTGGTTAAACTAAAATCATCTAAATGTTCACCATTGGATGGACGACGATCAAGCATTAGGTCGTTAAAGGTGGCATGAGTATTCTCTACATTGCTGGGAGTAACTCCTGAGAAATAATGTTGGCGGTGAAGTGGACTGGCAGGATCTTTTCAAAGAGGGTGTAATTGAATATTTTTGACCTTCCATTTTTTTAGAAAGGAAAAATACGGACCTGTCTCATATGGACTCGCGGAGGCTCCATTTAACGAGTCATCGTGGAAAGAGTTTGAGCCGTTGGGATATAACAAATCCTGACCGTAGGGTGGTAAGCTAGGGGAAGGGTTGATGGAAGAGCCCGCCGAAAACGACCTATATCTGGCTCCGTACGAATTGCTCGAAGAAGCGAAAAAATCGTAACTTTGAGACTCGAGCTCCAAATTCTCAGAATTCTCAAAGTTAGAAGATACAACCGGTGAAATTTGAGAAGAGCGTTGAATATGTTGGGAGGAGGAAGCGCGACCGTTCTGAAGGGCACTCAGCGATGAATCGATTTCTGGGTAGGTATTTTGAGGCTGATTGCTTTGCATCGGACGCTCATGAAAGGACATGTCGTGCATTGATTTTGGATGAAGGATATCGTCCCAGTTGTTATGAGGAGTAAAGAAAGACGTAGACTCGTCAACTTCCATATTGTTCTTGATATGTTTTTTTAGGGGGAATGTAAATCTGAAGAGAGAGTGTAATACCAGATTTGAGTTGGCGCTGGGGATGGATGTGATAAACGATATACTTACCTATGTTAAGCAATGAATATTTTGACGCACAAGGTGAAGAGGATCTAAATAGGGTGGATCTATTGAATGCCAATAGACTTTAAGAAAAAAGAAAGAGAAAGTAGAAAAGAAAGAGAAAAAAAAGAACAATGGACGCGGTTGACGAGACTAACAGCAGCGGGCTTCCGAAACAGAGTTATGGTTTTTGAAGGGATCCTTATAACGGGTGTGGTTCGGGTTGTCATCTTAAAGCGCTTGGATAACCGCGAATCTTGAGGACAGTATGGTTTGGTCCACGGAAATCAAAGGTATTTTGCAGCGAGACTATCTAGGGCTGATCGGGAGGATTCATGCTAATGGGTGTAGTATCCTAGGATATACTTTTTTTTGTGATACTTCTCGCTCTCCGAACAACTCCTGTCAAAGTTCTAGCTGCGGTCCCCAAAAAAAGACCGTTCGGCTTTAAAAATAAAAATAAAATATCAAGAATTCTTTCTTAAATTTACCTCTTTGCGATGAGTCCGATGAGTCCGTCAATTGAAATAACTGATGTCGTCACTACTACGAGTTGTCCTTCCAATGTATCCTATATCTCTGTCTTTCTTAAAAAAAATTTCTCTCTCTAATTCCTGTATGATAATCTCGTATCATTTCCGGCCAAAAAAAATAGGTAATGATGGAGGGAGGAGCCGTTTGTTTAACAGGTTGAATGTAAAATTCGGAGCTGTCGGGGCTTCGAAGAGGAGAGACTGGTATTATTATGCTTCCGCGGTAACTTGCGACGGTGCCTGAAGGCCTGACCACACCACCCCCCTACCACAACAACAACATCAACAATTTAACTGTCCTTGGTCCTTGTTTCCCTTGCTTCTCGATTCAAATAGGTCTTCTTATTTTCTCCAAAAGAGATACGACTAATTATTTGCGAATGCTCATCAATTTTTTTATTCCTACTCCTATATTCAATAGTGGCTTATGAAGACCGGTTGCAGTTTTATCCTTACGAAGCTCTGGATTTTTTTTACTCTAAAACATATCACGAGGTCTAAATAAATTTCCTTTCGATCATCCTGCTCTTTGCACTTGACCCTGTCGCTCCTTGTTACATTTGGCTCACTGTTTGTCGCAGACGCCGTTTCGGCGAACATCTTGATCAGTGTTTATAAACTTACTCCTGTTTGCGCAGCCGGATCTTTTATCCTAATATACGATCAAGTTCTAGTTGGTATGACCGTCACTATAGGCTACTCAATTGCTACTACTAGTTAAAGAATTTAAATAGGTTAGTATAACTAGCCTCTTCATTGGTGCCTTGCCTTCTCTGTTTACGTACGTCATTTTAGATATCAAAAATTGAAAAAAAAAAACAATATAATTAGGTAATCGAACCGTAATTGGGCAGCAAAATCATTGAAGCCTTCTTTAAAAGCACTGACCTCCTGTTCACCCTTATTATAATAATGATATATATGCCTTCTGGCTATCCAGGCCAAAGTGATCGTACAAAAAAAACATGATCAGGGCCGGTTTAGTGTCACTAGTGGTGATAAAAATTGCACAAAAACAGTCGGAAGTTTTCACGATGTTATCGATCAGACATGGATGGAGTCGTTGCGTTGAAAGTTGATTGTTACGCATTCTTCCTGTCGCTAAACTATCAGCCAAATGTATATAGAAGATATATTTCTACCAAAAAAATACAACAACACAACCTGTTCCTGAAGGTTGAACCTAAATTGGTTTTCCTGATATTCTGCCTCCCCGAATTACTATGACCAACACTCTGAAGTTGTTCTTGTAAATTTAGCGAAGAATTCATTTAACAGACGGTTGTGTCACGCGATCGGTTCCAATACGTACAATCAGCTTCTTTTTAGTATCTGGCAGATTTCTCAGAATAAACTGCTTATGTTTCTTGGGTGGATGGTTCTTTGGTAATCAATTAAGCGTAAACAGAAAAGAATTTAGAGGTACAGTTTAGATTATATACCGTAATGATCCCGTCCATTCCCGAGTACTGGAGATACTTTGTGTTGATTGATAATCGAGAATCAACCGATAGGATATATTTGCAAGTACTGCGGATGGCTTAAGCGCGTATTACCGAAGCCACATTAGTATTACGAAGAAAGATAGATCTGAGATTTAGATCAGGATCGCTTACGTTTATAACTCCTCGAAAAATTAAAACGCAATTCGTATTTTTAATTTTAAAAAGATTTACAACCTTGCTTACATGTACGTCTGGTTCATTATCTATCTTGTGTACTTTGATTGGTTATGACCTTATGGTATTGATATCCTTATGGTATAAACATTTATAATTTATATCTTGCTGCCACAATAAAGATGATGATGACTTACGAAATGGAAGCAAGGGCAAAGAAGAATACATATATACCAAATGACAAAAAATGTGGCGATAGAAATTTCACCATGATAGGATTTGTGGAAGGGACTGGCAAAAAAAGCATCCAGTTTAAAGGTCTGACGGCGAAACGGCCGCAGCACATTCATGCATCATGTGTTATGGTGGACCAGTACTGTATCCTCCGACAAGTCCGGCAGATGCGCATTGACTTGGGCCAAGAGACTCGAAGATTTTGATGCTCGTTCGACTTTTGATAAATTACTCTAAAGGAAGCAGAAAGTCAGTTATACAGGTTTGTAGACAATCATTGATGCAAAATGAGCTTATACGCATTACTAAGCCGCCCGAATCCAACTGGGACGTCAGTGATAATTGGCCCTTTATGTTTGACGTTGAGCTCGATAGATAAAAAGTTGTATAGAAATAATGTTGTACTGTACTACTCGTAAACTTGTACTTGTTTGTAAGATTATTGTCAAGTAGTACACAGTTGTCCATAAGAAATTCGCGTCCGCGGACGGGGAATACCTCTTCCAGACGGATTACGTGCACTGCCAGTTTCCTTATCATTCCATCTTTAATTCTCTTTCTTGTCCTCTACGTAGCTTGTTCCTAAAAAGAATCTAAAATTAATAGATTTTTCCAAAAGTTTCAAGCAAGAAAGAAGGAAATTACTTTGGTGGTCCTTTCTCTCTCTCCCCCCATCTTTATTTCTTTATGTCATCCTACAGACTGGAGAGTCCTCGTCCTCGCTCTCAACTTGCTCCAATTCGCGTTCGTTCAAGTCACACTCATTCAACTACAGGCTCTCCAACTACCCTCCTTTATGATCTTCCTCAACCCTCTTCTACTAGTACACGCTCACCGCCCCCTTCAAAGTCAACGAGCGACACTTTGATATATTCACCACCTCTTGAATCTCCAACCCTTCCCCCAGATTCTCCTCGGCATCGTCCTCGTCAAACACCTCAACCACGTGCCCGTTCTGTAACCCCTGCCCAAACATCTCGTCAAGACCTTGATCAATTCGCTGTATACTGTCGTTCATGGTACAGACTCATCTTCATTCTCGATATTTTATCAATTTTTTTTTTCATTTCAAAAGTTGTAAGTTTCTAATAATGAAAAAACTACCACCACAGGTATTTTGATCAAGATGAACGCGCTGGAAAACAAATGTCTCAAATTCTTGAATCTTTGGATGCATCGCAACGTGCATCCTTTTCTAGACTTCAATCTAGTATTCGTTCCGCGTATCATACTGCTATGACCAAACGACGCAGATCTGAATTTAGAGCTCATCTATCCTCAACACATCCCGGTGGTTCCTTGTCCCCATCCTCGCGCGCTAATCCGCGCGGGAAGGCAGCAAAGAAGGAGCGTTATGATCGTTTCTGCCGATTCCTTAAAACTTGGTGCATGATAGGCATGCCTGGTCCTCGTCCGTTCTTTCAAGCATTATGGGCCGTCATGCGTTTACAGGCATTGCCACTTGAATTAGGCGGTGCTGGTCCTAGTCGACTAGAATGGGAGTTTGATGATGCTGTGTTTCAAGAATCCGCGTTAGTTAACTTCTACGTCTTTTTTCTTTTGTTAAAAAAGTATCCATGATGTAATGGTTTTTCAAAAATTGCAGTGGTAAGGAATTTATGTTAGAAGCGATTGATGTTCTTAAAGGGGTAAAGTCCTTCCTTGTTATTATAACCTTGCTTATATTAAATTCCCTGTCCCCCATTAGGCCTTGGGATTTGAAGAATTCCTATCCTCGCAGTCAAATCGACAAAGTCGAGCTGATGAAGCCGATAGGCCCATACTAACATCAACACCAAAAATCCCTAATATGCGCCCTCGTTCGCCGTCCGATCCATTCCTTGATACACCTGCCTTATCACATTCAGTTGCGAGTACAGCTTCAGGTTCACCAACATTACATCCTAACAATACAATGTCAGAGGAGGATCAACTGACTGAATTACCTGGCAACTCCCGCCAGCAGCCAACAAAAGGGACGCTTGATATGGAGGAAGATAACGAGGGTCCGTTCTTGCGAGTTTGGGTGATGGCAGATCTGGGTAACCCAGAGCTTCAGGCGCTCATTTCATTATTTCCCGATTTCATCGCCAGACATACTTTGTCCCGGTTTCCAATACAAGATAGAAAACGTTATACACCTGATTTAGAAGTGGGTTTAAATACTACCGAGGAAAGAGCAGAAGTATCGTGCGGTACCGGTCGGATGTGGATTGGAACAAGGACGAGATCCTATGGATGGCAAGGAAGCTGGTGGCAGAGATTCACTGGATGGTGGAGACGAATGTTTCGATGCTGAGAAATACTGAGCTTTTCATTGGACTGCATTGTTTTCGTTGACCGGTGTTTTTTTTTATATTTATCGAACCCTTTCCGACATTTTCGACGTCTTCCATTTTTGATCACGATGCGGAGCATCATTGACATGTCCCTTTTTTATTATTTTATTTCTTTTACATATATCATGCATCAGCTTTTTTTTTTCCCCTTTCCATCTTTTCCGCCTGAGCTTATTTCAAAGCGGTCGATTCCGGAATGTAAGTGGTGGACCTATGAGCGTCGAGTAGTTGTTAGATCAACGCTTGGATTATCAAAGTCGCTAATGGTGATTGGATAAGCGCTCTAGCAAATACCAACATTAGCATTGTCATTCTCTACGCAACCAAGTATTCCATATTTCATCGTTTAATACCAGAAAAACCTGTAATCTACCACAAAGCTCTCCTAGAAACGTTTTCGGCTCCAACATCGAACTTTGATACATACTTCTATAATAGAAATATTATGTCGTTGGAAATTTCGTACGTCTTCAACATTCTTTCGATCCGTCTTCTTCTGCCTCGTGTTTATCGCCCATCATACTTTTTTTTTGTAGGTCCATATTACAAGGCGGTTATGCTCATCCGCTCTCCCGCCAATGGCAAGGACGACGAGAGCTCACAAAGTCTATGTTTATGTACCCTATATTTATTACCGACGACCCCAAGGCTCATGTTGAGATAAAGTCATTGCCCGGTCAAGCTCGGTGGGGGGTTGATAGACTAGAAGAATTCTTAGGTCCTCTGGTCGCCAAGGGTCTTCGGAGTGTCATCCTATTTGGTGTTCCGGTAACTTGCGAAAAGGTTCGTTGTTGTTTTTTTATCCGTTAAAATTTCTGCTCTCTTTTTCCTTGTTCTCCTTTTTTTTATTTATCCGAATTGATTCTGAAGAGAAGTTTAAACTATTATTAAATCCTTTCCTAGGATGCACGAGGCACGCCAGCAGATGACCCAGAAGGCCCTGTTATTCAAGCAATCCGTTTATTACGCAAACTCTATCCTGAATTATACATTGCTTGCGATGTGTGCCTTTGCGAATATACCTCGCATGGTCATTGTGGTTTTTTACTGGAAGACGGCGCCCTCGATCAAAAGCCTTCCGCTCAGCGTATTGCTGAGGTCGCGTTGGCCTATGCACGGGCAGGTGCTCATTGTGTTGCTCCCAGTGACATGATGGACGGTCGAATTAAAGCTATAAAGCAAAGTTTACTCGATGCAGGTTTTGCCAATAGGTGTACTCTCATGTCATATTCAGCAAAGTTTGCTAGTGCGCTCTATGGACCTTTCAGGGAGGCAGCAGGAAGCGCTCCTGCATTTGGTGATCGAAAGTGTTATCAACTTCCCCCTTCAGCTCGTGGACTAGCGCGAAGAGCCATTGTAAGTTTAAAAACAAACAACAAAGGAAGGAGGACTTTGCTTCCCTCTATTCATTTCATTTATTTGGGCGCTGAACTGACCAAATCTCGGTGTAATATAGGTCCGAGACGTAACTGAGGGCGCAGATATCATCATGGTCAAACCAGCTTTGCCATACTTGGATATAATTGCAGACGCCGCCCAATTAACACCTGATCACCCCCTGGCTTGTTATCAAGTTAGTGGAGAATACGCCATGGTTGTTGCCGGAGCCAAAGCGGGAGTATATGATTTGAAAACCATGGCCTTCGAGACTGTAGAAAGCATGGTTCGAGCTGGTAAAGTGTTTATGCCATTTGTCGTTTCAATTCAGCGTTGTGACCTAGCTTCTTTTATCAAGGCGCGACGCTCATACTGACATACTTTACGCCTGATTTTCTGGATTGGCTCTCCGCTTAATTTATATTTGATTTTTTTCTTAAAAGTCACTAGAATACATATGTATTTACTTCTAGAGCATGTAACTCGGTATGAAAATAGAATGGGAAACGAAGAAGAAACGTTAATTCGCCTGTCACTCCGCAACTAAAATTGAATCCCGTTTATCGTATCGAATTAGATTTTTAGCTTGAGATATTATCATACCTTCGGGAGCTATAACATTTTTGAATGTCATCTCCCTCAAACTGCCTTCCGGAGAAGACAGCGGCTAATAAGGTACTAGTGAACGAAGGCGGAATACCGGCACTTCAGAAATGGTCCTTTTTAGTTCAGATATAAAATAACAACATATGTACATATATATATATTCTTCAACATAAACAGCCACATGGTTCAATCAGGGTCAATCTCTTTTCATGGATCAGAAATCTAAAAAATCATATCATATCTTTTTAACGATTTGACATGAAGGTGATTGTACAATGATAAATTATTGTTCGTTTAAATGATTTGAATGGATGATAATCCTTCAAGATTCCGATAACAACAAAAGTATCTCAGTTTTTGATCCTAAAATGATGATGACAACGTCAACTATTTTCCGGTGTGGCTGACGCTGCCGAGTCCTTTTGACAGGGGACGTTCTCTGATTAGATAATGGTAAACACGCACGTGACAAGACGCGTTCACTTTGTCTGTTTGTTTGTTCTTTTGTTTGTTCCTTCAACGCGTCTTCAATTTTTTTTTAGTATGCCAGTTCTCCGAAAACCGCCGCCAAAACTCGATTCGTTTGAAGGCACGACGACCGCTGATAATGACCCGCAGACTGTAATGTCGTCAAGTTTTTTTCCTGTCCCCGGTTCACAGAATCCTGAAACATACGATAACGGGAATCCAAACATAGATGATGATTACTCCTCTGACACTTCTACGGACTCTCTAGAAGAAGAAACTAATAATGCTTTGCCCGACGAACCTTCAGATGATTTAACAGACTCCAGTTTCTCTGAAACATTCGATCAATATCTCGCTCAGGGAGACGTCAGAAATCTCAGATCAACTCGACTAGATACCATTCCCGAAGATCCTTATCCTCAAGCGGCCCATGGCTTTGAAACTCCAATTCGAACATTTTCAATGGCTCCTATATCTTCTCCAGACGTAGTTGATTCCTTTCATTACGATCCTGAACAATATGGTCGTTATACGCGTCTCACATACCCCGTTCAACCCTTCTCCCGATCGCCCACTCCTGGAGTGCATGATAATTCAATGACCAGCGAAAAAGATCTTTCCGGGATTCTTATCCATTCCGGTAGTGTTGATTCCCCCACTCAACCACAGCAGGAGGATCCGGAAAAGGAGTCAATAGATGAATTTTTACAAACAAAACATTTCGGCCCGGCGCCTAGAGGACGGATGCATCGTCGAAGAAAGACGAAGAGGCGCATATTTCTTACAGAAGGTAATTTAGTAACAGACATTGATGTTCCAACAAACTTGGTTCTACCGTGGAAAGGCGAACCAGAGATGAAGCAAACTCGGTATGTTTTTTAGTCTGTTAAAGGGGATGTTTGTTGGATAGAAACGACAGTTATACTGCGGTGACTTGTGATCCCGACGATTTTGAGAAAGAAAGATTCTATCTTCGGCAAAATATTTATGGTCGGACGACGGAGTTATTTATCTGCATTACAATGTATAATGTGAGCTGTACAGAAACGCCTCGATTTTATTCACCCATTGATACATTCAAAACAGGAAGACGAAATCCTACTTTGTCGAACATTGTATGGTGTAATGAAGAACATCTCCCATCTTGTAAATTCTCTTTTCTTGCTAAACCTAAAAGCTCAATGTTTGACTTGGGCAGTGTGCCCGCAAAGCTTCACAGACATGGGGTCCAGACGCCTGGAAGAAAGTCGTTGTATGCATCATTGCTGATGGTCGAAGAGTAGTCCATCCCAGGGTTTTGGATGTTCTGACAGCATTGGGGGTTTATCAAGACCGCGGCCATATGAAGAGTAAGGTCAACGAGAAAGAGGTCACCGCTCACTTATTTGAATACACCACTTCTTTTGCGTTGGATCCCGAGTTACATTTCAAATACCCTGACAAAGGAATCGTACCCACACAAATTATTTTTTGTCTTAAAGAGAAAAATAAAAAGAAGATCAATAGTCACAGGTGGTTTTTCAACGCATTTGCCCCGCTATTACAGGTTAGTTTGATAATGTTTGAAAATGTTTCTAGTTATTTATTTTTTGTAGCCGAATGTTTGTGTGCTACTGGATGTTGGTACACGTCCTGGAGGCAAAAGCCTTTATCATTTATGGAAAACATTTGACAGAAGCTCGAATGTTGGGGGGGCGTGCGGCGAGATTGCTGCATATAAAGGACCTGGTTGGATGGGACTCCTTAATCCTTTAGGTAATTTATCTTTAAATGATCCATTTTCACTGTATGTTTATGATATAATCTTGCTAGTCGCTGCTCAAAACTTTGAATACAAAGTGAGAGAACTCAGTTATATATTCGATGAAAATCTTATTTTTCTTCTAGATGAGCAACATCTTGGATAAACCCATGGAAAGTGTATTCGGGTATATTTCTGTATTGCCTGGTGCTTTCTCCGCGTACCGATATATCGCACTCCAAAATGACAAGGATGGTTCGGGACCACTTGCTAGTTCGTATTTCTTTTTTAAAGCTAGTTTTCATTGCCAACTACGTTCAATCGTAAGGTTATTTTAAAGGAGAAGTATTGCATGGGCGCGATACGGATATCTTTACTTCGAATATGTGTAAGTCTTCAGTTCAAATACGACTCCCTCACTTACACTCCCTTAAGACCTGGCTGAGGACGTAAGTGAGAATTATTCTTTATGTTCTATCGAGTATAATTGTGCTCCCCTTCCCATAGCGTATTTTATGCTTTGAGCTGGTAGCGAAGAAAAACGCAAATTGGTGATTACCCTTGAAAACCAAGGATACGACTGATATAGAATTCTTTTAGGGTCTTATCTTATGTCAAGAATGCGATAGGAGAAACGGATGTCCCAGATTCGCTACCCGAATTTATTGGTCAACGACGAAGATGGTTGAATGGATCCTTTTTCGCCGCAGTTTATGCTCTTGCCCATACAAAACAAATCTTAATCTCTGGTCATAGTTTGAGCCGCAAAATATTTTTAATGATGGAATCAACATATGGCGTAATAAATCTTATTTTTGCATGGTTCGCGATTGCAAGTAATTTTATGTCTGCATTTGCGAGTATTATTACTAACCTTGATTAGGGTAACTTTTATTTATTTTTTGTTGGTGTTTTTATTATCACCCTGAGCATCTTTTCTCATTTTTATGCATTAGATCATACTAACCTCTTCTTTGGACGACCCATCGTTTGGATTGAAGGGTATAAGCTTTTTTAATTCCGTTGTCCAGGTATATATATATTTTGCAAAAATAATTCCCCTTTCACTTACGCTAAATCAGTACTGCTATGCAGCTATTGTAGTTGGATGCTTTCTGTTTAGCATGGGAAACAAACCCAAAGCGTGCGTCGTGCATTACTCCGAGTAAATAACACTAACCAAAGCACATTCCCCTAGGGCTGTGTGGAAATATAAGCTATCGAGCATACTATTCGCTGTCCTGACATTTTATATGGTCATTTGTGCCATTATCTGTACTATCCAAGCAGCTCGCCTGCCTGGGACTCCTGATTATGCCCGGATGCTTGTTTCTATTATTGCGACTTACGCATGCTACATTGTATCCAGCGTTCTGTGGCTGGATCCCTTCCATTTGATAACCTCCTTCGTCCAATATGTCCTAATGAGCGCTACGTGAGTGGCTTTTTACTATGTCAATCTTCTTTTTTGATTTTATGGCGTCCATCGCAGATATGTGAATATATTGAATGTGTGAGTGACTCAGTATGAATTTATTTTTTTTAACTGTTGACAGTATTTTAAATGAATAGGTATGCATTTGCAAACCTTGACGATGTAAATGCTCTCCGATTTCGAGGCGCGTTGACTTTCTAATTCTTGATTTCTAGATATCATGGGGAACGAAGGAAGCGGGAACTCAAGAAACAGATCTTGGTGCCGTTATTCAAGATAAGGAGTCTCGAGTGGATCTAGAAATAATCTCAGAGCCGTCTGATATTAATACCGCTTATTCTGAAGTTCTGAGTAACTTGCGAGATCGAAAGCCAATACCACCCTCGAATGCGAATTCGAACCCAGAACAAAAGGCCAAGGATTATTATGCATCCATCCGTAAGTAACTCCCTCAAGTTCAAAAAAGTTTTTATTGTAAAGTTGGAAAAAAAAATTCATCCGCGCAGGAACTAATGTGTGTGGTTGAACTGTTCCGCAAAAAACGTAATCAACTAAGCAATTATAGGTTCTTCTTGCCTGGGTCTTAAGTAATGGCGTTCTTTGCGTATTTATTTTGAGCAATAACGGTCAGATAAGTGCCTTTTCGAACTCACAGGACACCGCAAAAATACGGAGCTACATGCTCTTCATTCTCAGTTTTGTTGCCCTTACTAGCATTATTGTATGTGTTCCAATCCCTTCAGACTCATACAAATATCTGATAATATTTCTAGCGTTTTATGGGATCTTTATCATTTCTAATTATGAGGATTTTTACGGGATAATCTCATATACCATGCGCATGATGATATCCAAGTGTATTATTACTACTATGCATCGAAACTTAAATTGTACATTCAACAGCAAAGAATAATTAAATATATCATCCAAATACATAATTCCAGAAGCCTGATCGTTGGTCTAGTCTTACAGAATTATGTGAGCGGATTTGCTTTGCAAGCGGTCTCGGTGAACGTGAGGGAGATGAAACCGAACTGGATATTCGCCTTCCCCTCGCCATCCTAATTCGGCTCCGACGAGATTTGAAGGAAAGTGATTCCAAATTAGTGGCAAGAGCCTCGCAATCCTCATCATCGTCTCCCTTTTCAGACCACCAGTCCTCTCGGATCGCGTTGTTTGACTCGAGATGGATTCCAATAGTAGTACTGTCTTCTTCGGGGACGGTCGCCAGCGAGCTGTTTCGTATTTTGCCTTCCTGAATATCATCTAGATTATCAGATATGTCGGACAAGGCATCGGATTCGGAATTATCCGTTTCGGTTGTGATAGATAAAGTATCAATATCACTGGTGGGTGGCGTTTCCAGCCGGGATGCAGCTTTAAAGTCCGGACGAGCAATATTTGGTCGTAAAAGATATGTCACTCTAATTTCATGTCCTACTTCATTAATGGTCTTGCCTGATTACATAAATGTGAATGATGGATGTGATAAAGACTGCTCTTCGAAGTAAACTTACTATATGATACAATCCCATAATATCGCGCGACACAGTGGACTAGAAACCGTGGAAAATCATCCTCCACTCTCCAAATCAATTGCAAAGCTGATCGACTGATTTCTTGAATTAATTGGGTTTTACCAATAAACGTACCGGCTGCATTCAATGAAGCCCCTGGTATAGAGATATCGGGTTGTAATACGACAATTCCTGTCTGGAGCCAGGTAGTCAGCGATTCATCGATATCAAAAACAATTTGTTCTGTTATAGGGCCAGCTTTTCTTAATCGTTTTCGTATCCCCTTCAAACTCAAAGAATATCTTCCTGCATTGGCTGATATAGGATCTCTACGGGGTATCGTGGAAAGCGGCGGACGAGCACGGGATATAAATGGAGGAACTGGGGTAGGAAATGTTGTACGAGGGCGAGAAATTATTGGTTCAAAGTCCTTTGAAGAGGGTTTAACGATATGTTCGTTGCCAACAAACTTAGCTAGATGCAATGTACATCAGTTACTCTAATTGACTCCCTTTTTGGTCGGCTGTATCTTACAGTAATCTCTTCGTCGAACTCGGCGTCTTCCGTCTCTCTCATATGTAATGGTTTGACGAATGTCATTGGAATAAGCTACAGATGGTTTGTGCAGATTATCATGATGTTCGAAGAGAGTAGCCATGTTATTACATAATTAATGCGACGTGGTATTACAATAGTGTTATTGGCGGCGAAGTTTACACGTTCCCTCTTTCATGCGTGACACGAGATAACAAGGCCTTGAGCGTCTTGTAAGTTACAATTCCAGGTATTCCTTCAAAATCCCAATCTGGTTGCCAACCACCAAGCTTCAGAGTATCAGTGTTATCAACGGAATTAGATTCAGGCGTCTGTTTCGGGTGAGTCCCATCGGTGGTTTCAGGTTTGTTTTGAACTTGTTGTTGAAAAGTTGAATTTTCGGACACTTGATCATGAGAATCTGGGGGAAGATATATACGGGTTTAGTGATATGCAATCAAAACAGGTAAAAATTTTCCCTAACTGTTATTGAGAGTCCGCTTGATCGGTGATACCAGGAAGTTGGGTTTCTCCCAAATAGCGGGATCGTGCAGAGGACTGTGTCGTCTTGAAATGCTCTCTCCTGAAGGTTTCACACGTTTAGAAGGCCCCTCACCTCTGTCCTCCATAGTCACGGAAGGTCGTCGTTTTTGTCCTCGGTTGAATTGCAACGCGTTTGGAGACTCAGCAAAAGGATCAGACGTTGTAACAATAGATTTGGATTCCTCAATGTGGGACACTCCTTCTGAGCATGAGACTTCCTGTATATTGTCTTCGGTGGATTCGACCACCATAGCCAGTGGTACAACAGTATTATTCCTTCCAGGAGAATGATCAGGAGACACCGCTTGATAATGCTCGAGACTTGTTTGAGGTATTTCGGTTGTCATTAGATGATTAAGATTAGAACGCTCACTCTCCACTTGTTGCGTGAACTTGAGAGACTGCGACTGAGAATGCGAGACATCCGAGTCCGGAACCAATATTGTGGGTTCAGGCATATGCTGTGGTGATGATGAAACATGGTCAACTAAATTGGGAAGTTCATCGTTTTGTGTGTGAACCTCTAACTCTGCGTCCTCCTCCCTGTTTTGAGCTTCTAAAATAAAACTACTCGGCGGTGAGATGTGATGCGGTGCTTCCTCTGATGAACTCCTTCCGCTATGATTTTCCGGGCTGGAGTGAGCAAATCCAGAATTGGACCATTGGCTAGGGGTGGTGGGACGACATGAACTAGCGGGTTCCCGAGATGTAGGCACTTGCATAGGGTCTTTGGTAGATATCTTGGCTTTAGTGTGAATAGTAAGGGTGAGTAGGGAGTATTCACCTTGAGTGCTTGTGATACTGATCCCAGATTGCTCAAAACTTACCTCTGCACTCTCATAACAAGACACTAAGCCCTGAGAAAATAAATACTTCAGAATAAAAATTTTAATAACAGAACGAAAGTACCAGTGAGACTATCTCGCGCTTCCACTGTCTGTATCTCTTTTCAAAATCAGAGTCATGTCGAATTAAAGCTTGTCTAGTGTTTAACCCGGTTGGATTTGCCTCCACGTTACTGTTTAGCTTATCTTTTTCCCGCGTTTCATTTAGCTGCTGCTTCATTAAATTCCTGAACGTTTCCAGGATAGACTCATCGCGTCCATGTATGAAATGATCGACGCCGCTCACCCTTGACCTTTGGCTAAGCCCTCTAACCAGAATCGAACGAAAGGGGTTGAATTTAATTCGCTGGGTTCTCCAAAACGTGCTTCACCCTCGCAGGCAATAACGTCCAATTCGTCAATCTCAAGCACAATCTTCCACACTGGATCTATGCCCTTCTGAATGCCGAGAGGAGGTTTGCTTCGTAACGGTTGTTTGCAACTAACAACGGCTATAGCTGAACGCCGACTTAACAATGGACGGTCCGCATTGAACCTGTATCAGAATTTTTTTATTTAATTCTGAAAACGTGCCGGCGGGAAAAGTTGCAACGAGGACATACGGGTTAGCATTAAATGTTTTTACGGCCCCTGGTGTAAAACGGGCGGGTATAATAAATTCTTTATCAGATATGTCTGCCCATAAGAATTCTTCTTCGGTTTTTGGAACACTCAAAAACTGATGGCCGGGAGGTGAATTTTTCGTTAAAACGACAATATTAAGCTCACATTAAGAATTTGAACCTTCCCCCTCTTGGGGAGGCTTTTTCCCAAGTCACCATATGTAGAAGCATAACCAGTCAGATACTTGTAAAGCCAGGGTTTAAGTCCCTCCGACATAATAAAACACGCCGCGAGAGCATGAACGTCAAAACGCGAACGGGTCACATAGTCACAGACACTAAATGGGCGACGGTATATATTATGTAATTATGAGTCTTCAGGTAGAGACATGAGGAAAATGGGAGTTTTTTTAAAAAAAAAGAAGAATCAAAAACCCAATCCAATACAATTAGTCGAAAATCATGCATGCAGCAAGCAAGGTCATAAAGAGTCGTAGACTCGAGGTATCACAAGTCCGCTGAGGAAATCTCTAAATATCAAGGAGATGCGAAGGGAACTATGGAGACTATGGTTGGCGCTTTTTCACGTTTTGAGAGAGCCATTGAAGACCCTCAAATAAGCCTTCTCCGGTTGTCGCACAGCTAATGAGAGAACATGACAATTGAGTAATAGCAAGAATCTTTGCAAGAGTATCGCTCACCTAGGATGGACATACCAAGATCGGTCTCGCATGCGATGGAGTCCAAGTTTTTCAGTCACTTCAGCGGGAGACATCGCTGCGGTAATACATGATAACACAAATGTGAGAGGTCATATGTAGTTACTTACCGCCAGGCAAGTCTTGTTTATTCGCAAATATTAGTAAAAGGCAATCTTTCATTTCACGATCAGTTAAAATGCGGTGTAGTTCCATCCGTGCCTCGTCAATACGATCACGGTCTTGACTATCCACAACGAATACGAGTCCCTGCGTCCCAGTATAATAATGCCGCCAAAGTGGTCTGATTTTGTCTTGACCTCCAACATCCCATACATTGAATTTCACATTTTTGTAGGTAACCGTCTCAACGTTAAATCCGACTGGTAAAGAATATTCAAATATTAACATAGAAACGGGTTGAGGGGAGAGAATAGTGGAACACAGACCAGTAGGTATCGTTGTAACGGACTGATTGAGTTTTAACTTATACAGAATAGCTGCATTGAATATTTTAAAATTTGAAACAGAAAAAAAAAAAGAAAAAAGAAAAAAAGGAAGGAAGAATCACTTGTTTTGCCGGCTGCATCAAGCCCTAGCATCAAAAGTCTCATTTCCTTGTTTCCAAAAATCTTTCCTGGGGTAGGAGGTGAGTTCCGAAAGGAGGACGCCACAAAGCATCAAACCCACCTAAAGCTTTTGATAGGTTGGCACCCATTTTAAACGTACTGAACTAGGTATAAAGAGCGGAAGAGGGTCAGGCAAAGAAAGGGGAAAAAGGTTTGAATAGGAGACACGCAACTTGAGTGAAATACCTCCGAACCACGAGACTGTCGGAGTTTCAATTTGTGCTCCAAGTTGAATTACTTATGCTCAATTGGATCACTCGCGGTGTGAGGTTGTCGAGACAACAGCGATGGTTTACGACTGAAGTTTCCAAGGGATTTGTCGGTGCAGTTGGAAACACGCCCCTGGTGAGATAATTTACAAAACCATTATTTCACATCTCTCATTTCTTCCCCAAGATACTATTAAAGACGCTCTCTGAGCGAACTGGTTGTACTATTCTTGGAAAAGCAGAATTCCAGAATCCGGGTGGAAGTGTTAAGGACCGTGCAGCTCTTGGCATAATACGTGATGCTGAAGAGAACGGTCGGTGGGTATTTGGGTGATCATCTTGATGGCTAGCCTTCCAATATAACCCACATAGCTTGAAACCCGGAGGGACTGTTATAGAAGGGACAGCGGGAAATACTGGTATTGGACTTGCACATATTTGCAGAGCGAAAGGATATAAATGTGTTATATATATGCCCGATACCCAAGTATATTCCTCTCCTAGTTTTCGAGGTTTACCGCTCAAAATTTAAATTAGAGCCAAGAAAAAATAGATCTTCTCAAGATGCTTGGTGCAGACGTTCGACCTGTTCCTGCCGTTGCATATGAAAACCCTCGAAATTATAATCACCAAGCCCGGGACTATGCCGAGACAGTGCCAAACAGTGTTTGGACAGACCAATTCGATAACACGGCAAACGCTTATGCCCATTATACCTCGACGGGTCCCGAAATCTGGGAGCAGACCAATGGAAATCTTGATGGATTTATTTGCTCTACAGGAACAGGAGGTACCCTAGCTGGTGTAGGCAGATACTTGCGCGAGAAGAGTAACGGCAAGGTACAAGTATGGCTAGCTGATCCCCCCGGTAGCGTCTTATATAGTTACCTTACATCCGGAGGCAAGCTTTTTGAACGTACAGGAAGTTCGATTACGGAAGGTATTTGACCTCATAGTTTTTGGTATTGGATTTACTTTTCATCGTTCATTCAAAAGGGATCGGACAGGGTAGAATAACGAATAATTTGGGTACAGAAGTTAAATATTTATCAGGCGGGCTTCACATTGCAGACGAGAAATCCATTGCGATGCTCTACGATATCTTAGATACCGAAGGTTTATACCTAGGAGCAAGTTCTGCATTGAACGTTGTTGCGGCTGTTGAACTTGCTCAAAAACTAGGCAAAGGTCCGTCTCTACCTTAGGTCTGAAGAACACTACCTTTGACTAAGAGAATTACTATACAGGATCCACTGTAGTAACCGTACTCTGTGATGGGGCTTATCGGTATCAAAGTCGTTTGTTTTCGAAGAAATGGTTACAATCTAAAGGCCTTTTGGAGGCTATACCTGGTCATCTGATAAAATACGCCGTTTTGGATTAAATGTTTTAATTATATGTCATATCCAAGGAAAATAGAATATGGGAATCAAAAAAAAACAACAAGAAAATGCCGCATAATACAAATGAAAGCGTCTTTAAATGAAACATGTATACATGGATGCCGATCAATTATATAAGAGAATGAAGAGTAATGAAGAGTAATGAAAATTTAACATACGGACCAAATGTCCATTGTTAACTGGATGATGGTTTTTTATCGGGACTGGTCATATGAGTTTGACTCAAGACTTTTAACCAGCTGTCCCCGACATCATTTCGAAGTTCTTCCATTCGTTTTCGCAGTTTTTCACCATCGGGAACCTCTTCGTATGTTGTAGGTGAGACACGACTCCACCGTTTGCCAGATGCTCTTGAAATTGTTGAAGCTTGCCCCACCACGGATTGTCCAGAAAAAATGTTTGAAGAAATTAGAGTTGTGTCTTCCGGACTGCCCTCGAGGTCCTTGATACCAGATTTACTAGTCCTGCCGGGAGACGGCATTTCAGAGCTATACCTCATATGTAGCTTCATTCGCCTTGGTGGTGTATCTTCCTGAGCTTGATCATTATCAGGATTCTCCAAATCAACAAACCGCTTTCGTCTACGCTTCGCTTGGCCAGGGGAGGAGGAGAAACCGTTGACATTAGTTTTCTGAGGCGTGTTCTGAGGTGCTTGAACTGTCGAAATGTTTGGAGTAGAATTAGGATCTGGTATTGTATTACTACTTTGTAAAACAACAGGTGATGAAGGGGATTCTACGGGTTTGGCGCGCATTGAATCGAACTGAGGTCGGGGTCTGTTATCGTGAGGGGGTTTGGTGATGCTATATGCCATCTGGTTTCTTTCCATTACTCCTGGGAAATAACCATCTAAAGAGATTTCCTTCTGCTCCTTGGCGAATAGATCAAAACAGCGTATGCGCCAATTACCGAAAACCTTTGTAAACGGGTTATCTGCTACCCAAACTTCTTTAATGGAAGTCAACACGGCAAGCCGTCCAACTTCGTCGGGATCCTGTACCTGGTTGTTGCGAAGGTCAATTCTAGATAAACGTTCCAGACGTTCTAAACCACACAAGGATTCAAGACGATTTGAGGATATATTCAATGACTCAACAGAGGGAATTTGCAAATAAACACCCAAGACCGAGTCTATCATATTATTGGATATGTTAAGGGACTTGAGGCGTGGGAGTAGGGAGAGGCATTGCGGCACTGAGACCAAGAGGTTTGAGGATAAGTCGAGTGAGAGAAGAGAAGGAAAAGAGGGGAATGAGAGAATGAAGGTTAAATTGTTGTCGGCCAGACATAGATGTGTGAGGAACGACCAAGCATGAGGAGGTAAACTCGGTCCAAGTGAGATATCAGGATGCTGTGACTCTAGGGTAGAATCTGGACTTGACAATGTATTCGAATATGGTTTCTGCACTTTTCTGGAACGAAGGAGTCTTATCGATCCGCCGTTCCCACGCATGTCGTTATCCTCGACTACCGGGTCCGCTAGCAGTTCAAGAATATCTTCTACACCACTTCTTTTAATCGTTAGACTCCGCAAACTTTGGCTTAAACGATCCCATCCCATTAGAATTCTCGGATCAATATCGTAGCATTCTAATACCTGTAAACATTTGAACGAGTCCATGGGTATTGCGCTGTCTGAAGGTGGGTCGTGGGCTAGTTCAGCAAGGGCCTTCCCTTTCAAGGGTTGAATTCTAAGGGCAGGGAGCTTGGTAAATACGCTATAAAGATACTTGAGTTCTGTATCAACACTGTGTGGTTCCCGGGGACGGAACCAGCCACCTCCTAATGAGAACATCGAGACCGATGACATTGCTGACCGTAGCGACGATATCGACATTGTATCAGAGATATCCTTTTTAGACATATTCAACACATAGGGATTGTTCACTGATTCAGAAAGGCTCTCAATTCGAACGTCCAAGGATCCTACGTTTATACCAAGAGCCTCAATCTTCATAAGAAGGTAGAACAAGTGATGTGGATCGTTTGTGAATGTAACGGATTTAGATGAAATCGTGCCATTTCCTGTAGAAAAACTGAACCAATTCCATACAGAAGTAGACGTTTCGTCGGGCCGTCGTGGTTTCACCGCATGAGCAATATGATGTTCATGAGTTCGAATAAACGAAGCAGTCTTTATAATATAATCATGACCATTTTCGGTTTCCATGCTATACATGTTCATGTAGAGTGAGGTACGTTATAAGCTATGACATTGTTGTTCACGTACATTCTGGAGATTTCAGGTAGTCGGAGTTCAAGAACGTTTGAGGTCCGAGTTCGAGTGGTGACCATGAGCTTACATGTACATGTAAATTCCCAATACACACGTGTGGATCAAAGCGCAAACGCACGACCTGGTGGAATTGAAAATTATGGAACACCGACTGGTACACCGTCAGTTTAGCGTGGTTCCATCTCAAGCCGTTCTCTAAGAAGAAACTATCCTATGTAACATCACACTGATCAATATCTTGTGATTGCAACAAATCATATTCCATTCCTACAACGAGGGAGTACTTAATACATTTTAATCAACATAAACAGGGAAGATGAATTGTGATATAGTTTGTGCAGTTTGCAGAGGGCATGTTATTGGTAGTCGACAAGTAAAGGTCGAAATTTGAAGATCCTGTGATCGGACATACTACGAAGTTTTGCAGGGACCCATAAATGATGGTATCTCCAGAAAGGCCCCAAGTTGTGGTAGTGGCGGTAGCATCAAAGGATAGAGGTTTCCAATCAGTGGTAGCACTATCGTCCACGTTGAGGAAAAGACTAGTTCCATTGGGGTTGTTTAAGGTGATGGTGCTTCCTATCGTGAAATAACCAGAGGAGGATTCGGGCCCAAGTTCAGGTACTCCACCTGTTCCCTCGTTTAGATTAGAAGGTCATTGTAATTGTCAACATGTCTTTACTACTGACCTACACTTTGTAGGTACAAGTGGTAAGCGGGGTCTTGATCTGAACGAATTTGAGAACCAGTAGGAGTAGGTCCAGTAGCGGTCCCAGTGGGTGTACTAGATGTACCAGGTGTCGAAGACGGTACTGTAGGAGTGGAAACCGGGCTGGTAGGAGGAGCACTCGATGCACCTGGGATACACTGGGAGTAGTCTAAAAGATTTATATCAAAATGAAATGTCAGAATCCACCTCGGAAATTACTTACAAGGATTTATTACCGAGCATGTATATCCGCTAACACAGCTAGGAAGAAGTTAATATCGGGCGATTTACAAGTGGTAATCTAGACATACCTGGTCGCTCCCGCCCTTCTCATATAGGGTTAATGATACATATGCTAATTATTAAGAAGCCGTCAACTCAAATTGCTCACCACCCGATGCCACCTAGAGATGTGGTTATTCAGAAGATATTAGTTTCAATGAATAATTAAACAGTACCGCATTGAGACCAGGCAGAGCCTTGACAATTAACAACCGCGAGGAATAAGCCAGTAAACGTGACGAGACTGAAAAGCATTATGCAGTCGTGATGTTCATGGTTTGTTTCACAATGATGCTTAATATAATAAGTGAATTAATCGGATTGACATCGCAGTATCAACGGAAGGAGTAAAGGAGGATTTTCGGACGGCTTTTGGGAGAGTGACATGAAAAATCAATGTCTTCGGCTGCTCAAGCGACAATTTAAGACTACTATATTCTCCTAAGTTTTCGGTGGTACATCACTGAATAATTATACAGAATCAATAGTCAAGTATTTATTGCAAGAGTCTATAAAGTAATACACACAGTACGGGATAATACAGGTAAAATATCCGGACAAGTTTGAACACGTTACAAAGGAATAATCAACACTTGACAATTACAATCCAAAAGTTGAGGCAATAGAAGGCGCTACAGATGCGTGTCTGGTAACTCGGATATTGTGCTCCCATAATTTATCCTTCGCCCTGATTTCGATGTTCTCAAAAGGTGCCGACTGAGATAATTTGATACAATCACGGGTACTGAGCACTAGTAATTCAAAGAAGAATGTGGATGCAGCACGTCGAGTGGCCTGAAATTATAATATTAATAATAAGTCTGGTCGCAGAAAGAGGTAAACATACTTTTTCAGACATTTGGGCAAAAGTTAAGACTTTCTCTTGTCCTTCAGGATCCGCGGAAGAATCCAATTCACTCTGAAGTAGAGAGAAGGCTTTGACTGTATTTTTGCTAAATCCCTTGGTTTGATCTTGCCCAGGAACTACGTCATCTGGTTCTTCCTGAATTTGACCGGTGACCTGACTCTGAGATGGTGCTATGTCAAACAACGCAATTGGACAATTCGCATCAGTGTACGTTTGTGTATCTTCCGCAAAATCAACAGCTGGTGTGGAGTATCTGGTTTCATTGCCACCGATTTTCGAAGGAAGTTCCATGTTAACCGCGTCTCCGGAAGTATCGAGCGTAAAATCAACATCTAATTGTATATCTTCGATGGCAGCCTCTCCGGCACCGAAATCCACCACGCCAGCGTTAGGAATAATATCGCTTCCAAGACCAATACTTCGTGCAACACTACCAGCTCTACGTACCAATTCAATATCGCTGGCATCTCCATTGACATTCTCGTCAAGTCGGGGTTTCTTTTTTGGCCTCTCGTTAAAGTCCTCCCCCCGACGTCTTGACGATAAAGAAAGATTAGTTATGGGTCGCATAAACAATTCGGATAATTGGGGAGCCAAACCGGGAGGTCCAGCATTAAACAAGAGGGTGCCATCGGGTGCTGTCTTCGTCGGCATGAAGTGTGATACAGGATCAGAGCGAACTTCTAGCAAGCGCATAATCGTTCGCGAGGCAGGTAAGAAGTATTGCTGAAAACCGTCGTTTGTGTTGATATCTCGAATTAAAATCACCAAATACATACTTTCGTAAGAATTTCACCTAGATCCCTCTGGGTTTGACTTGCTGAAATCTCTTCTCTATTGCGACCAAATGTACCGTTCTTTGGAAGTTCGATGACAGAGTCAAAAATCTGTTTTTTGTCTTTTGGCTTTTTTACAGGGCGTTTGGGTGTAGTCTCTTCGACCACTTTTGGCGGACTTTGAGGCGTGAGTTTAGGAGGTGTAGGTGGTAATTCAGTTAACGGCGAAGCTACAGGGATAAACAACAGAAGTTACAGACTGCTTTTTGTTCCAAGAAATAAAGTAAAAACGCACAATCTCTAGAGCCTTTATCTTTTACCAATGGGGGTGCAATATCCGGTAAAAGATCTTCCCCAAAATTAATCCCGAGGTCCAAATCCATCCCAACATCCATGTCTAAATCAAGAATACCTCCAGGGAGAGGCGCCTCTGACAGATCTCGACTATGAACGCTTCGTCCGTCTAGATCTTTATCAAAATCGACATTTCCAAAAAGAGCTGAACCAAGAGAATCGCGGGGATCACGTAGAGTAATTGCGTCACGAGCAACTTCAACTGACATGCTATCATCCATATCCTCATTTCCTTCACGATTTTTGTTGGGTCCGTCCCCAAAATCAAGTCCCAAATCCAACTCAAAATCTTGTGAACCAATCCCATCCGCTGGGCCAAGACCAAAATCATATCCAGTGTCATCAAAGTCTAATTGTAGATCATCTGCGGTGGCAAGGGTTATATCTGCTTGTCGTGCAATATGTTGTCCTCCGGTTTGCGGTTCAAAATCAAAATCACTAAAAACATGGATTTCAATTCAGGAAACAAAATAAGATACTGATTAAACACCGACAGATTCAAATCAGGCAACATTAAGTCAAGGTCCAAACCATCAGGTTGGAGGGTAATGGCATTACGATTGACAGCTAATTGATCCTCCGTCATGTCTACAACACCAGGACGAAAGGCCTATAAACAATACGGAATAAATAAACAAAGCAAGGTACCCTAGCATAGACCAACATACCATCTTGATTTTAAGGAGAGCCTCGTTGCAGTCATCTAATAAGTACTTCGCTTTGCGACTATATATCCGTACAACCCCTAGTAATAGTTGACCACTTAATCGAGGAGCCATAACTTGAACATCTTGTTCCATAATTGCATCAACGGATTCACTGATGTCTGTTTGAAGAGTCTGTGTTTTCGATAGCTTCCGTTCCCAATGTGCGGCCAACCATACTTTAGCCAGTGGGCCTCGACGAGATAGAACAGCTTCCGAGTAAAACTGTTGGAAAACGCGTCAAAAACACGTCCCTTGGTCAAAAGAGGGATGAGGCGTACCATGATGCGAATGCTTGACTTGGAGAGTAGCTAGCTGTTCCGGAAACGCTGAAATAGCGGAGTTTGAATACAGAGGTCGGCAAATTGAAAGATTTCGACTACTATAGGAGCAAGGAATTTCAACAACAAGGTATAATTTTTAAACCAAATAAAAATAAATTTTCACTGCAATACTTTCTCAAGAAAACCCTGACTTCACCGCGGTTTAGATTTTTAAGACTTTCAAAAAGTCATCTGGGAAGCCTTCATAATATTCTTTTATGGAAACCATTCAAAAACGACTACACATATCTGGTCTCACCCCCGCCATCACAGAAAGCGACATTCGTAGTCGTTTACAGAACTTCGTCAACGTTACAGTTATTGATGGATTCGGAAAGTTGAATGCAATAGGTACTCAACTTTCAACTAGTTTTTGTTTCATGAGGCATTGATTGCAGACATTGTCAGGAGAACCCAGAAAGTATGCATATGCAACCGTGAACGCTACGGAGCCTAACCTGGCGCGCTGTTCGTTTCCCTTCATAACATACTCTGCCCGGTTCGTAATTTTAGACCTGCAGGTTTAAATCATCTCAGCGGTACTGTATGGAAAGGTGCCAAGTTAAGGATTGGAGAAGCTAAGCCCGATTATACTCAACGGTTCATTTGTTTACTGCTCTACTTGTTTATCTCTCTCATTTTTAAGCCTGGCTGTTCATAGATTAGTAAAAGAGCGTCAGCAGGAATCACAGCTTTTGGAAGAAGGGAACTTACGAAAACGACGAAGGTTATTGAAAGGTGTTCAAGGTATCCACGCTAAAGACATGTCCCTTGTTACGCTCGGAAACGTCGATTCACGACCAGTACGTGACCATAAGTTTGATTTACTTCATCTGTGTTCATATTTATTATAGGGATGGCAAAAAACGACTTTATCACATCTTATACGACCAATGAAAATGCGTCCCTCCCGACCTCTGCCAGTACCTTCCGATATACACTCCAAGGGAAGTGTAAAGTCTGGTAAACGGAAAGTTTTACCTTGTCCTTCTCGAGCAACTATCCAGAAAATTGATCCAAAATGCTGGGGTGCGGTTCATATGACAGAGAACATGCTTCAGTCAGTCATCATTGCACCCTCTGCGCCAAGCACACAGCGTGTTGTATGTAGTATTTGTCACACAATTTGTGGCCTTTTTAGACTGAAATATCCGTTCTAGGAGCCCAAATCCAAAATTTCTACGACTACTCCGTTCGATTCGTCGTATCCTACCTTGAAAACACCACTAAACAACCCAGTAGCTCTAGTAACATCCACAGAGACACAACAAACGCCAAAGGCTACTACTAAATTCGCCTCGGAAAGTTTAGTAGATGTGGATATACGGCGTGAAAATTCTGGGCATCTCGCCTTATTATCCCGCATGTTTGGTGAATTATCGGATGAGTGGGGTGGTCGAGAACATGTTAGCAGTAGCTCGGAAACTGAAGACGAAAATGATGGTGATGCAGGAGCCGAAGACGTTGGGTCTCCGGAATTTCCAGAGGAGATTCAGGACGTTTCTTTATCTAAAGCCATTTCGAATTCCCGCGAGAAGGATTCCGGAACTGATGTCATTATGGAAGACGCACCAGAAATTAAATCCTTGGAAACAAATGAGAAAAACCGACGTATATCCTCTCAAACACCAGAGGTCCCAAGTCAGGCGCAAAAATCAAAATATAAGTCTCTAAAGGATTTGTTTAAGCCCCAAGAAGATGGTGTGCTCATTCTGGTTTGCTTTCTAACACCATTCGCTAATGGTTCTATCTAGTAGGTTTTTCTTTGATGGCTGGATTGGATTTAGATTTGGAACTTGACCTTGACCCGGCATTCGATTTCTCGAAACCGACCGAGACCCAGGTTTCTGGGTTTATACAAGCCCAATCAGCTCCTGAACCTAGTACCCCGTTCTATCATCACGACGGTTTCACGCTTGATCCAAGATATCCTCTTTTCTTTCCCCAACCGGACAATCCCCGCCGAAAGGACTTGCTTACTATTGCGGAGACTCAAGGATGGAAGTTCCATCGCACAGATGATTCGTAAGCTGCTTTTTTCTGATCAGAATTTTAAGTGAACTTACTGGGGCTCCCCCCGCCACGCGAAGAGAAACAATCCGCAAGCAATGGGATGATGCGAAAGGCGATTTAACACGTGAGTGGAAGAAAAGGTCAAGAGAAGCTGTAAAAGCAAGGAGACGACGTTTCGGGGCCGGGGCTATAGAAGAATAACTGTGCAAACTTGGGGACGAAAGAGGGAAAACTCATAGACATTATGAGGACTTTTCTAAATAATTTATGTAACAGCATTAAATATTGTATCTATCTCTACTTCCTCATTCACTAGAGTACGTTCCATAGTGGCTCCTCCTTTCTTCACAGCTTCCCATTCAATCCTGAAAAATACCCATATCCATCTTCGAATAAGCTCCAAAGCTTCCAAAATAAAGATTCCGTTTTCCATGTTTGCAAGCGTATGTAGGTGTGATGAGAGTTTAAGAGACCAAGTGAATCGCAAAACAAAATTAAGGCCAATGGCCGCGTAATACACGAATGGATCGTTAAAGAGAAGAATCGGCCTGAGACCGTTAGGGTATTTTGTTTCTGGGTATGGGTGGTCGGTGCGCGAGCCATTTTCATTTTGGGTTGATTTGGAAGATGGTTGTTGTTTGACTTGTGTTTGGTGCTCACTGGGTGACTGAAGCATGGAAAGACCCCAATCATTCGTTACATCCCACCAGAAAGAAAATACAGAATTGACTACAACAGCGAGTAGCCTAGTATAATATATTTTCAGAAAAAAAAAAGACAGAGAAAACCTTCGGAATGGTTACTTGCCAAAATCTGAACAAGGGATGCTCCCCATGCCACGGTGAATGTAAGACTTCAGGTCCGTTTTCTACTGCTAGTTCTGATTCGACCAGTCGCTGTGCGGCGGACAGAAATATGACGGGGAAAGATGTAGAGTATTTCAAGGCATTGACTAGTGCCCGCTTGTTTGAAGGGGAGGAGCTTGCGAAGTATTCAATAACACATTGACGCAGGCGAGCGGCATAGGGTAAGCTATGTAGTATGGTTGGTCTCATGTAAGTCCAAAACAAAGATGAGCCTACCACATGGTTAAAGGTACAATCCATTGTAGCCAACCCTCTTGAACGGGAGGGGCGAGGAGACTCCCATTCGGCACGAGCATCAGCAAGGATAACCATATATCACCCATAACTTTAGCCAAAGACGTCAAGATATCTGCCAATACCACATCAGAGAAGTAGACGCCCTGGCCCATAGGAGAAAAGAAGCAACGATAGAGACCCCTTGTAAATCCAGTCAATAAGTTTCAAAAAAAAAAAAGAGATGGGACAAAACAATTACTGCAGGAAAAGTTTCCTTTCTCTTTTCCTAAAGGCGTTCAAAGGAGAGATTAACATGCCAATAATGGTAATCATGCAGATAGTTGCAATGAACTTCCATTGGTCCATCGAGCGAACGTCTCCGGCACACAACACTCGAAAGAGTAGCCAGCAACCTAAAGACCATGCGCTATACATTATAAAAAGTTTGTAAATGGACGAATATAGATGTGCAGCTGTAGAGATTGTAGAACGAATTCGGAAGTGGGGGAGATTTGCTTGAGAATGCATATCCAATACATAGGCGGTATCCAAGTTCATAAGGTAGAGGAAATGAAGATTGCTTCCCCAGCATAATATAGCAAGACCTATTAGAAATAAAACTCTCCATGGTAATGGGACGAATGCGAATACTCGATTGGAGACATCGTTAACAGATGTAACGTTTGGGTTTATGGGGTAGTCCATATCATCGTAAGGAGTCGGTTAGAGGCGCTGCAATTGAGCGTTTCAGGTTTCGCACGGTGTTCCGCGAGAGCAGCCGCAGGCGCGTTTATTACTTCGTATGTAGAGTCATGGTATAGACCTGGCTAAGTACAAGCTGTATTAAGTACTATCGTCGAACCATAGTTTCCAATGCATCTCCTGTAGCAATCTGAAACTCGGAAACATCTCCTGCAATAAGAACTCCACCCTTTTTGGTAAGACGACCTTGCTGGCGTACAACAGCCGTCATCCGGTCTTCCGCATTGTCCATCTCCTTGTTACTTGGCTTCCTTGATTTACCTGATTTGGTTTTCAACTTATTGCTGGTTAGTTGAGATATTTTTTGTTTACTAGCATCCTTTTTGGTGACAGCGGTTGGGGCGTCTCGTAAGGCGAAGGCTTTTGCTAAATGACCTAGATGTAATTCCCGAATGTGAAATATATGTTTTTCCTTGGAGGGATGAGTAGAATAGGCACGAATGTGAGATAAGTACG
Source organism: Clathrus columnatus (assembly GCA_020884735.1). Classification (NCBI taxonomy): domain Eukaryota; kingdom Fungi; phylum Basidiomycota; class Agaricomycetes; order Phallales; family Clathraceae; genus Clathrus; species Clathrus columnatus. The sequence goes on from BPWL01000001.1 coordinate 2,324,127, forward strand.
CTTTTCGGGCCATTTCCGTGTTCTATCGAGAAATCAGGTATGTAAAAAAAAAGAATGGGTATTTTACTCCCTACCTTGACATATCTTAAAACCCACCGCTCAAAAGCTAGTTGAACCTGTGTCGCCCTCATCTCGACTTCCTTCCCTTGTCCTCCAAAGCCACTCTTAAGTACAGCGTCCATTGCAATAGATTGTAATTTAATAGATGATTCGTCGTTAGCATTTCCCATATGCTCCTCTACCCAGGGTACCCATTTTTCTTCATTCGGAGCTACAAAAGCCCAAGCTTCTCCTCCTTTCCCAGCACGAGCAGTACGTCCCACTCGGTGAACGTATTCATCAGCACCTCCTTCGGTAGGCAAATCATATTGAACAACCGCACGGACGAGAGGAAGATCTAATCCACGAGAGGCTACTGAGGTACAGAACAAAATTGAGGATTGGTTTGAACCAGAACCGTCCGATATTGGTTTGGAAGAAAATCCTTTTAATGACGACAACCGCAACGGAAGCGACAGAGATCCATGCAACCGGTATATATCCGTTTGAGGTAAGAGCGACGACGGCTTCTTAACCTCTTCATTATTTAACTCGTTGTCGCTCTCCTTCTCGTCAGAGTCCGAGTCTCCCTCTTTCGATCCACCATGCTCCATGGTTGACCTTGTCAGGAGGGACCAGTGGAAATCCACCGAATCTGTACAGCTGAAAAAGACAATGATTTTTGCTGCAGGTCGACCAGGCCTTCCTGAGGCTTCTGATAACAGTGTCCTTAAGAGTGCTACCAATGTTACCAAACGTAGTTTGAGAGGGACAATAGCATATTTTTGCGATAATTGGGATGGTGGGGTAAACTTTTCCAAGTTCACAGTAGATTCTGTTATACTGTCCTGGGTCTCCAATGTTGAATTAGATTGTAGGGGCAAAAGAGCTTTGATGATCACGGGATCTTTTAATGTGGTACCGGCTAATTTTTGGACATCCTCCCGCAATGTTGCAGAGCAAAGAATGTTACGCCGTTCTCGCCATACCCACCCCGCACTATCGGTGGATGTTCCTTCTTGCTGTGCTTGAATAGCTAACCGCTGCCGGCCATTTAAACCCTTGAGAATACCTTCAATTGTCTCTTCAAAACCTAGTTCCATTAATCTATCCGCCTCATCTAAAACTAGCCAGCGACACTTTCCTACATTGAACGAGGTTGTGTTTTGCAAATGGTCCAGTAGTCGACCGGGAGTTGCAACTAGGATTGGGATGCCTTTGCGAAGACGGGCTTTTTCGTGTGTTTTGGTCGCACCACCGGTTAATAAACCTGGAATTAACCATCGTGTCAGACGTTCTGAATCTTCAAATGTTTCTTGAGGATTATCCGAACGGGGTCGTAAACGTAATGTTAACAGCTGTTCGAGAATGTCATATATTTGTTTTGCTAGTTCCCGTGTTGGCGCAATGATGATGGCCAATGTCCCTATCGAACGGTCGATGTAAGATAACGAACTTAACGGCAACAGGTCCTGAAGTATAGGAAGGAGGAACGACAGTGTCTTTCCAGATCCTGTTTGTGATTGTATAAAGGCATCTTTTTGTTTCATATTCATGAGAGCCGGTAGCGCTACTTGTTGGATGGCAGTAGGACGTGTAATTAACATTTTTGAGGAAAGATGAGATATTATGAGAGGCGAGAGGCCTAACCCTTCAAATGTAGATGTATCACTAGGGGCGTTGGAAGGTTTCAGAGGCGGCAGAAAAGCAGAAGCGGTAGTAGATTTGGGTATGGCGGGATTTGAGGTAAAAAGAGAGGATATAATTTGCGCAGGGGGTCTCTTGGAGTCTGAAGATATTGATGTTTCATGTTCTATTCGAATTCGCTTCGAGGGAGGTTCCTCTGTATTTCCGTTATTACTCCTTATCTTTTGGTCACCCTCATGATCAATAGACTTTCTTTTTGTAACTCTTTTTGCTTTTAGCCTAATAACCAATAAAAAGTGTTTTTATAATTCATATATTCAGCAAAACCGACCTGTCTGTCCATCGACCCCCCTTTTGAGTACCAGAGGTTTTGGACTGCGTTGGTGTGTCTTCATCTGCGAGATTCAAAATAAGAGAGCTGTCCATGCAAATCCTGTCGTGACACCAGCGCCAAATAGTAACTCGTCAATGTTTCAACTAGCGTGTGTCCAACTCGAAAACAATACTTCTTTTCTCTTCTTCTCGTGAATAAATTCCGGTTACTAAGGTGGGGTTGAGAAGTATTTTTTTAGTCACAGACCCCGCACAACAAGTTGAGCCTCGTTCACATGCACTGTAATTTCCCACTAAACGAAACGAGGTTTGGTTTTTATTAACTATACCACTGGCAATTCGTTTGCTTCATAACTAGTCCATTTTTACCGTATATACTTTTACTATCAGTTTTGAGACCACGACACCCCTCTCGAATTTAAGGCAGTTGCGGATGCACCGGGGAAAGTACACACTACTCCCTTAAGTAAAATAGCTTAAGTACAGCGGAAGTTTGGCATATGGCCCTGGTTGTGGTGTGTTAATAGCTTTATTATATGATTGCGGAGCAGGCTGCCCAATATATGATCACGAACTTTTTTGGCAGATTTTGCATATTTATAATAATGACCGTGGACTAGGTTATGTTAGTACATTTTTTCAAAGACTTTGATAATAGAGTTGGTTAACGACGTCTGCCTTCATAGACCTTGGACCAGGCGACGATTTTGAATCGCTCGCATACACTGCATTATTTCTTCTACGAGGCAATCTTCCATGGTTTAATGATATTTACGAATTTCCTCTGCAAAGTGAGATTCGAATCCATAAAGTCAAAGCCGCTATGTCAGGCTCTCAGCTAGTCGTGCACTTCCCAACAGACTTCGCTTATTTCCTGACTATAGCCGTGGACTTCGGGTTACCACGGTAGTATGCCAGATTATAACGCTTTACAAGATCGTCACTTCATCGCCTTGCCGAATCTTTAGGAGGATATTCAAAAGACGATCCTCTCGGTTGGGACGGTTCCGTCGCCTTCTGTTAAAATCGAACCACCAGATTGAACAAAGCAGCTTCAACGGAACAGACGATCGATGTAGATTGCGGTGAGGATATTTGAAATAATGACTCGGAACGACACACAAACAGTTCATTTCGGCGATGATATACATGAGCTGTCGAGATGCGGACATCACGCTACCTACCGTAGGTGGAGCGAGTTGGCCGACAGTCAGGTACCGACTATTATTGAAGTATTATAGCCCATTGAGATGGAATATTTTGTCAGCTTACTTACATAAATTCAAATAATTTGTCTCCGCTATTTTGATCCATGATAACGGCTTCAACGCATTTCTTCAGCACGGACGCGGAAGGTGGCCTCGTATGAACGCTTCATTCAGAAAAATTAAATTATGATTTAATGGATTCGGTTATAGGACTTGCAGTCAGGTCGAAAATATTTGTAAATTGAAAAGGCAGGCTGTGCTAGTTAGAATGAAACGATCGATCCTACTAGCATGAAAATACGGCAGTTCGGTGTAAGACTATACCGCCTATAGCATCATATATATGCCCTCGCATCGGCGTTGTACATCCAATATATGACAGGAATCCGGTGGCTAGAAACGGTAAGAAGGCGAATTATTTTTATTTTAGTGCATCACCAGTCCCAGAGCTCTAGAGTTTATGGAATGGGGGGGACTCGGTGAGTTCGAATCTTAATCTTTTCAGATGCGACTCATTCATAGACATCATTGCCTTATACTACACTCCAAACTCATTCCGTTTGATAATAATTTTCCAGTGTAGGGGACAAGCGATACATAACTACCGTCTCCCTGGACGCATTGATATTTTGTTCCCAGATGTCGACAGCCATACTCTAATTATCAACCTCCGTTGAAAGAATGCACAAAATTGATCATTGGGGTGATAGTTTTTGCTACACGCTTGTCCAAAGACCTACAAAGGTTTCTAGAGATGTCTGTTGGGGAACAAATTAAGTGAGGACTTCGTATAGTTTACAACTCGGTGCCACTGGGCCCTGGCATCTTCGTTTCCATTGCATACAATGTCTATGCAGGGAATTATATAATGATATCTTGGAAAAACATCTTTCACCTAGGCGATGGGAAAGAGTTCTCATTCCGAGAAGTTATATTAAAGTCCATCCGTAGTCTAAGAGGTTTTCGAGTAACAAAGCTCGAGTGGGTTGTCGTTCAGTTCTTTTAGCATTGATGCAAAAGAAACACTTGATAGCTGCAGGAGAATGTGCGAGATCGTCGATTTCAATCTTCTACTCTTGAACCACCATATCCGCCAAACTTGAGATTAAGTATTACGATACCTTAGTTCTTTTTCTTTTGATATGGCAAGGACTCCAATAACACTTGGTGTCACTAGACAATGCTATCAACTCCCGGGTAGCGATAGACTTGGCACATGGCATGACTATCTGCATTCATCTCTCTCTGGATCATCGTAGTCTTTGCTATGACCTCTTCCTGCGGCCTGATTAGTTTGACATTAGCAAGAATGATCTTCTTTTGCATTTTCACCCAACGATTCAGCAATGTTTGGACTCCCCAAGTATATCCTGATTGAGAATCTGTTAGAAATCTAGAAGCCAAAGAACTGTATAAATCGATGAGCTCGCTGTAAGTAAGACAACTCTTCCCAGGACGTCAAAATCATCTATAAGAGCTCTTAGTAGCAGTTGCAACCCCCTCTCTATCTCAATAGCCATAAACTTCAATAATAGTCGGTACCTGACCGATCAACCAACTCCTTATATGCTCAGCAGGTAGCGTGAACTTGGTCTGTGATAATTACCAATCACCGGCCACAAATTAGTGTCAGAATTGATTATTTGATAACGACGATTCTCTACCGTTAAAGTGAATTGAATGCTACGAATGTTGATGGCGACGATGTTAAATGAACATGCATAACCTAACCATTACATAACTTAAAGAGCTGTCCACACAAGGAAATGCTGTCGTGACGCTCAGAGCGCCATAAAGCAGTACTTAACCGTCAACTAGCTTGTGCCTAATACAACACCTTTCACATTTCTTTCATGGAATAAGCCCCGGTTACTAATAAGGTGGAGTTGAGAAGTATTTATAGTCGCGGACACCGCACCACAAGCCAGAGCCTCATTGTTCACATGTAGTAAGTAATTTCCCACCAAACGAGGGTTGATTATTATTACATTATACTGGCAATTATTTTACTCCATAACTCGTCCTCGTCCATTTATGTTGTATATACTCTTACTATCAATTATACCTCTCGCTCTCTCAAATGACCAGACATACCAATACCCGCCATCAGGTTTTGCGACCATGACACATTATTCACTCCCTCTCAACTTTGTAGCAAGTTGCGGATGCACAGGCGAAAGCACACATTACCCTACAGCTGCCTTAAGTAAACTAGCGTATGGAAGTTTAGCATCATATGGTCCTGGTTGTGGTATGTTTATATGTTCACTATTTTTTCAGTGCTGAGCACGAACTCATGTTCAACGATAATGATAGGTCGCTGTTTCAACCTTTCTCTTTTAAATACATTCCTTTCAAACCCGCCATTCTTTCCTTCTTCATCAAATAGCATTGTTGTTAAAATTACCGACTTATGTACTGGGACTACGTGGTGCGGTGCTACCGAAGACACTCCGAATCCGTAAGTATATCTCATTCTATGGCCATAATTGTATTATTAAATCGTTCATATCTAGTGCAGGATATTTTTTAAATTTCGATTTGGCCTTTCCTAGTACGGCTATTTCATCCAATTTCTTCCCTAGTGACGTTTCTCTCTACGGATATACAGTAAGAGCTCCATACAAACCAACGTAATAACCCATTTTTTTAAGTCACCCTCTAAAGGATTTTGGCGTATGGAATATTTCATATGAAGCTGTGCCATGTGAAGGAAATTGGGAAGGATCGAGCAATCTAAGTGCATTGGGAAATGACCCTAGTATTGGCAGCGGTGCCTGTTGCCCTGTTGATCCCTTCGTGCGTACCGAGTATATTTGGTTGGGCTTTTCTTTTAGAGGGTATTAAATATATTTTAGACCGATCCCAACACTACTTGTCCATCTTTCTCGTTGCATAACGCTATCCCGTATGATGTTTCTAAACTCTCCTTCACATTAATTCTCGCTGACTTCCCCTAGATCCACTGGTTCTGCTGGCCCCAGAGTAACAAATCCTCTACTTCCAACACTTATGTTCGTTGGATCTTTACTTGGGATTTGGGAAATTTTTTACACAATTTTACTTAATCATGTGTTCAATATTTACTTGTAAAAACCGTCTCAATAACTCAAGTATAAATAACACCAAGCACAGCAACCACCCGCTTCTTCTAGGTGGACGCATTACTCTTCTAGATCTACTCGACTATATCCATCGCGTTGCGACATCGGCGGACCTTCCTTCCTAGAGCTTCCGAACCCAAGTTTCCGCCTTATCAATCTCAATCCACCTAACTTAATGAATGCATAGAGAGGGATTCCAAAGACGATGACCAAAAGCAAGAACCAAGCTAAAGGAGAACTATCCTCTGGTACTTGCGGTGGTGGAGAGATGGGTGACGTGCTTTCGGATTCAGTAGCAGACGACGTCGAAGACGACATGACTTTTGATAGATCAGCCTAAATTTACAAATAAGAGACTGTACTATTTTAAAGAGGGAATTGTGAGCAGCTAAAGCTCAACACGCAAAGGCACCTGATTGCCCTCTTCATCTGTTTCTAAATCAAGTTCTAACTGAAAGTAGACGTCAGTCTAGGTTAACAAAAACTGGAGGAAAGCGGATGTACCTCGCCTGACTCGGCAATAACGACAGGCTCGACTGGCCTATCTTGGGATCCAGTTTTGGTATGTTCTTGATAACGATGATGAGGTCAAACAGGAGAATTAGTTAGATATGAAGCTAGGCTCACCGATCGCGTGCACTACATCCATTCCCCTATACACACGTAAGAAAGACGAAAACTGAAGTTATATAACTGCGCACTCGAGAACTTTGCCAAAAACGACATGCTTTCCATCAAGCCAACTAGTTTTAACGGTGCAGATGAACTAAGATAGCCTCAATCTATGCCGATCAAAGATATTTAAAAAGTAACCTACGAATTGTGAACCTATTGAGGCGTAGAGGGGTAAGTGAATAATCTTTATAGAAATTAACCGAGCTTCTGACCATTGGTATCCTGATATACCAGTAAGTATCATTTCTCAAGCCAGAATTGATTATGCTTACTCTTCCACTATTGGCCATAGAAAGAATACCTGGACCAGTGTGCTTGAGTTTACTAAAGGGGTCCATATCAAAAAAAAAATTCCCACAAGATATTTAAACCTTACAAGTTTTCATCGGTAAACTTGGCACCATAGATAGACTGAATAATGATAAGTAAAAAGATATAAGATATTATACACACAAAGGAGACCGACCTTTCCACCAGTGCCATCGCCCCTAGCTATAATGAGGAATTTTGGTATTCTGTAAACAAACACCAAAAAAGCTTCAAATACTTACTGAAGTCCCCTCCTTGAATCCTAAAGAGAATGACAATTAATTTAATAGGCGTTACGGGTGTAGTAAAAAAAATTACATGAAGTCTTTGATCACGCGGTGGAAAGCTGAACCTTTATAACCAAAGCCCAAGTCATTTCCATCCTTGTCCTTGCCTGTCGCAAGGGAGCGGAAATTTTCGACCGTTCTAGGGACAGTCTATGAAGTTGAGCCACACCATAGTAGGCAAGAGTAGAAAAATAAACTTACACCGCCAAACAAACCTATTTTGACTAAGTGGAGATTATTAGCTACATATTTGGCAGTTAGACATATGAGAGGTTTACTTCGGCCAAGATCCTTCTCTCCTTGTTTTATATCAAAATATACTATGTGAGTGACCTTAGGGCCTTTGGCGGCATCAGCGGTATATGTGCTGGCCAATAAAGTTATAAGAACAATTGCAAAGAAAGAAAGGCGGCTTAAAGACAGCATTGTGTTGAAAGAGGAAAACAAATAAGAACTACGTGTAACTGTGACAGAAATTATGTCACAAATGCTGATTTCGGCATCGAGTCCTTCATTGAATGCCGCCACGACTGCCCAAGCCATTCAAACCCAACCTCAAATCTCAAGAGAACATATGTTTATATCCCAAATCTCATATTTTTCATTCTCTTAGTAAGGAGGCACTGGCCCTGAAGATTGCTCGACATTCGCATTGTTCTATATGTGAGGACTGTATTAGCCTAATACCAGACGAAAGTGTCACAGTAGTCCTCGATATCACTTGGGACAACAAAACATCCGAATATCCAGGTTATGTTACAACTTGTCGATGCGGTCATTCCGTTTCAGATCATGCTGTTTCAGATGGTATCGCACCAGAAGAATATGCTCGGCGAGGAAGAGTAGCTATTCGTCTTGATGAATTACTAGATGTTTGTATAAGACATTGAAAGAGCTACTGATTTACTTATTTAAAAATATAACACAGGACGAAAATAAATTATTAGATTTTGAATATGAAGACGACGACATCGTTTCGTTACGGAAACAAATGGTACTTCCTGGAGATACCTTGAGCCCTCTGTCTGACGTTATACCCTCACCAGGTCTGAGCTCTATCTTTCATACTACAAAATATGTATTAACATTTGCCTCAGAACCAGATGTGATGGAATCCCGAAAGCATTCCCGTTCTAGCTCGGCCTCTTTGCAACCACCCAACAAAAAGGTCCGAATGTCCGCATCAGACGTTGATTCTGATTATTCGTCCCCACTTTCTAACGCCGAAGATATTGAAGGCGATATAAAAGATGGAGACGACGACGAAGATTCTGCCAGCATTTCTGCTCAAGCAGTGTTACCAGAACAAGACCAGGATGTTTCTGAATCGGACGATGAGGAAGAACGGCCTCTGGCTGTAACAAATGGAAATAAGCCTAACATTAAAACAGTACCGAGATATGGTGGTAAAAAAGCAGCTGGGCATATGACAGTGGCAGGAACCGCACCTGCCCCCACTCATACCGGGTTTCACGCCAAAGCCAACTTGGAAAGTTTAAAGACAAAGGTCAAACCAGAAGAGCTAGGGGAAGAAGCTATCGATCGCCTTGCTTCTGGTGTGACTGTCGATACAGAAGGGGAGCCTGTTGAGGTAGCTTAATCCATTTCCAGTCCTCGTGTTCTTCATTCTAACCCACGCCCAGCCCCACAACAAACCTTTGAAGCAATCGCAGATCCAGTCAATGGCGGGTTTAATCAAAATCATATCGATCGACCCAACTTTTCCGTCACCACAGCCTCCAAGAAATTTGGTTTTACTGACAAATCTCAAATGCCTTTTTCAAAAACAATTGCCAAAAATGCCACGTGAATATATTACTAGACTCGTATTTGATAAAAACAGCCATTGTATGGCCATTATCAAACGTGGACTCAAAGTAGTCGGGGGTATCTGTTTTCGTGTATTCGAACAGAGGGGATTTGCCGAAATAGTTTTCTTTGCAACCACTGGTGTTGTACAAGAGAAAGTGCGTATCTACCATGTTGCCTCCGTCATGACTCATCGAGAAACAAGGGCTATGGTAGCATGCTTATGAACCACTTTAAAATGCATGTCAAAGAGATATATCCGGATGTAAAACATTTCTTAGCATACGCGGATAATTATGCGGTTGGTTATTTTAAGAAACAAGTAAGCAGTCGTAATTCTCTACTTCGTAAGTTGACATCAGATTCAGGGATTCTCGAAAGACATCACGCTCGATAGATCTGTCTGGGCTGGCTATATCAAAGATTACGAAGGCAGTACAATAATGCAGGCAAGTCTTAAACAAGGAATGATACCTCTCTTCTGAGCAACTATCAGTGTACGATGTTACCCAAAGTCAATTACCTAGAGACACGCGAAATGTTGTCTCAGCAACGAGAAGTGATTGTTTGTTTTCATGCGTCGCGACCGCGTTGACAACGTTCCCGTTCAGGCCATACTCACAAAGATCCGAAAAATATCCAAGTCACATGTTATTTATCCTCCTCTTCCTCAATTTGTGAACGCTACGCATGGGGAAGAAGTTACGGTTGATTGGCAAACCGTCCCCGGTTTACGTTAGTATCTCTGTGGATTAGGTTGAAAGGTCTAATAACATTTACAGGTGACAGTGGCTGGACCCCGTCTATGACTGAACAGTAAGTATGATGAGAGATATCAACTAATATTTTCTGACGCTTTGGCAAGACCGCGTCCCGCTTCTAAAAATCCACAACATAACCTAATGGCGAAATGGCTTTCGGCACTACAAGGCCATGGTGCTGCTTGGCCATTTTTACAACCGGTCAATAGCGATGATGTCGTTGACTATTACGATGTGGTGAAAAACCCGATGGGTTTGTTTCATTCCTGCGCTCTTTCTTCCAAGTTGTATATTTATTTTAAACAGATTTCGGAACTATGGAAGACAAGTTAGAGCGTAACATGTATCCAGACATAGAAAGCTTCCTAGCTGATGCCAATCTGGTATTTGACAACTGCATGCTATACAACCCAGAAGATAGTGGTTATGTCAAAAGAGCGCGAAAGCTAGCGAAATTTCTTAAAGACATGGTGACCGCTGATAAAAATCGAGCTAATATTCCTTGACAGAAGAGTTGGTCTACAAATAACTTATATATTTGTACTTTGGCAAACGCGACATATGTTTAGTACATGTATATTTAGTGTTAATACAAAAAAGGAGCACTTTTAGCGTTGGCCGTCTGAAAAAGTTTTTTTTTAAATCAATGTTTTTATCGAGTCTGCATGTCCGCGAACACTTACAGGCTTTCGTAGCATAACTGCCACCTTGGACAATGACGTTCGCAGGATCCTGAGGCTTGTTTTCAAAGAAATTCTCCAAGATTTGTCTAACACCATTGGCGTATCTTGCTTGTGCGTCTAGGGTTGTACCAGAGTAATGTGGGACCATAGCGTTTCCACCGCCCAAAGTGTTTACCATATACCTCCACGAGTGGTCCTGAGGAGCTGGTTGTTTGTCCCAGACATCACCACCATATCCTAGGAAGGAGAAACAAGTTAGACACTGGAAATATACTAGTAAGCTATAATTTACCTTGGAGATGGCCTGAAGCAAGTGCAGAGCGGACGGCTTCACGATCGCATATAGCACCACGAGCTGTGTTCACGAGCCAAGCTCCCTTCTTCATGTGCCCAATAGTCTCAGTGTTAAGTAAACCACGCGTGCCCTCATGAAGGGGGCAGTTAACAGTGACAACATCGCATTTGCTAAGGAACTCCTTCAGATCAGTAATACGCTTGCATCCAACGGCATCTTCCAAGTCTACCAATGTGTCAGATTGAAGGACCATTGACTACAAGTGAAGCCAAACCTTTAGAAAGTGGGTTGTAGTCATAATACAGCAATTCTTTGCAGTCGAATGCTTTTAAACGCTGGAAAGATACAAACTCGAAAACATAAGTCAATATATCACAATGAAGGACATACTTGAAGGACACGGTAACCAATGCGACCGGCACCAATGGTTCCGACTACCTTATTCTCCAAATCGAATGCGCTCCGGGCAATGTTTGAAACTTGCCAATTACCAGTTGTTGCTTGCTATGGAATAATTCGGTCAGCACAACAGGAGATGGGAACATTTGAAGGGATATAAACCTGATGTCCCGTGTCATAGTTGCGAACAAGTATAAGAATAGTCATGACGACATGTTCGGCAACTGATACAACATTGGATCCTGATACCTATATAACCCCGTAAGAAGAAATCCCTACAAAAAAATATAATAATAATTATCTACCTCAGCCACCGTAATGTTGTGCTCATTGGCAGCATTAAGGTCAATATGGTCTGAACCAACACCTGCAGTTACGGCAAGTTTGAGATTTTTTGCCTAGAACTAGTCAGAAGTGCATAGGGTTGAGAGCATCAATAGCAGACCTTCTTGATTAGATCAGCTGTGAGATATCCGGGATGAAAGGGAGTAGTTATAAGAACATCAGCGTCAACAATGTGCTGCTGAAAAACACTGTCGGGGCCTTCTTTGGAACTGCTGACCTGCACCACAAACATGTCTAAGTATAATATGGATGAGATCACAATACAAACATACAATGAATTCATGTCCCAGCTGTCGGAGCCAGCCTTCAAGACCGAGCTATATAAGTAAGCATATCAATCTTCAAGTTTAACTTTTGCACATAAAATCAGAAAGCATACCTTGTTTTCCGTGGTTCCCAACAAAGCGGGCTCAGCGCGGGCAGCATCGCCACCATCGTAAAGAATAGCGAGGATCTTCATAGAGTTGAGAGGTGTGGTTGAGAAAGAGGCAGAAAGTTGTAGATATTTCGTGGGGAGACGAGTGCTTTTATACGTGCTAGCATGGGGACATTTCCTCAGAAGGTTTCCGAGATGGTGAGCTGTGAAAGTACGCGTGATCATTAGGGAAACTAACATCAAAGACACACGTACCTTTATATGAACCGAGTCGGATTGGGTATCTCAGACGACCTTTTGATCTGGCTCGCTTTTGGACACGTGATTCAGTTCATATACGCTCATGTTTCCGAGTCGGAAGACATTGTTCCAAACCTTTAGATATCATAGATGTGGATTTGTCAACGATAATATATTTAAAAAAGTATATGAACTGACCAACCATAATAAATATTCATCTTTGATTATCCATATATATTATTTTAGACGGGTTGGTAATTCCACGGGGGGAATGAGAAACCAGATCCAAGATAATCGTCACACAGGACGCTTTCGGAATCCGAGAAGACGGAAATATGAATTTCAATGAGATCTGGAGATAATAAGCCTTCTTTATTCATCGTCCAAGGAATAAGAGAAGAAATGTGAGAGAGAAAACTCGCCGACTCGGTACGTTCTCTATTGGATTGTCGGGATTGGTTCAGATTAACCTCGAGCTACCTACTTTGGGTATCTTGTGAGATTTCCATCCCTTCATTCCCGATCGAAGGGTTGGAACATACATTGGCGCCATCGGATATGGAGTACACAAACGCTTCCAAAAACCTCCACATATAAGCAGCGGTAAGACGGGGTGATCAGGTCAAGTCAATAAATTCGACTGCTAATAGGGAAACTTACATTGTACCTCAAAGAGCAATTAGGAAGATCTTTCCAAAACTCAATCAATGTCTATTTTGAGATGATCTCAAGAAACCCCGCTGTGTTCACACTATACTAGCCTTAAGTTGGACTTGCTCTGTCGATATGAAGTTGGTATACTTAAAATAAAATCGAATCAAGGAGAGCATATTGCGACACGAGAGAGACAAAAGACAAGAAGACGGCGATGTTTCTTTCCAGAGAATTAGGAGAAAGCGGCGTAGTTAGTATTAGCGCTCCGAGTACAATCAGCTGGGCCATGTGCGGTGCATCAACGTGCGTTGACCTGCATGAAATCGGACAAAATGCAAGAATTGATCCTTTCCTGATGAGTTAAAGAATCTTGTTGAAGCAATTCATAGTAGGACAGTTTAGAATCTTTTAGAATAGAGTCCAGAATATGTTTGAAAGCCACACGTGACAGATGTTACCCCTCGTTTATGGGCTGGTTTGGGGTCACATGATCAAATGGAACGCGTCTGGCACGTGACATAGGACACGGCCACGCGACTTACTGCAGACATACTTACTAACCTTTCCTCCACTACCTTAATGACCTCTACACCCCAATTGTTAAAAACCCCTACTAACGAACGACGTTCTCAAAGAACTCATAATCAAAAGCAATTTTTTTTAGATCATACTACTGCCACGATTTCTCTTATGTCTAGTTCCAAATACACCAAATCACCCTCCAAAAACGTTCGGCACAACTCTCCATCATCGTTTCGCAAACGTATTTTATCACAATATGATGGCAGTGAAAAATCAGATAGTGACGAAGATGACCCAGATTCGCCATCAACCCGCCGCCATCGTTGCTCTCCGTTTGCGGCACGATGTGCGTCTCCGTTTCTTGGAGCTTGGGCGGGTCGCGAACTGAAAGAATCCACCTCTAGTCAACCGGTTGTGGATGTGGATGAGGATGGCCTTTTTCTTTCTTCGAAAGCTGCCATTACACCTATACGGGGCTCAACATTTCCTCGTGCACAAACATCTAGTGGTGCCCGATCAGCGATTCCAGTTTTCCCTCGTCTTAGCCCACTCCCCATTGTTGCAACTCAATATCCACAAACACCTGCTGAAACAGAATGGCATCTCGGGAGGCATACTGAATCAATGACAAAGCTCAGTTTGCGGGACGACATGAAACGTGCAAAAGTCCGTAATAAAGTACCATGGTGTCATCTCCCATCTTCTCCCTCCCCTACCAATCGATATCGTGGCCGGAAACGATCTATCGAAGGCAAGGAGTTGCCCCGAGCTATGGGAGGTCTGTTCGAATCCTTCGCTGAGACTCCAACGGCCGCTTCTTTTTGTCTCCCTAACAATAATATGATCGCTTCCCAAAGCTCGTTATTTCCAACCCCTTCCCGTCCTTTACTTTCATCCGTATCGACATGCGATTCCCCAATGCCTCCAGTATCCTTGAGATTGCAAGCAGATACAATAAATACCACCGAGCCTTCACAGTCTTCCTCTAACGTAGAGCCGATAGCCAGAAAGTACAAACCTCGCGATTCAGGTATTGCCGGGATTGATGACTCAGATATCCTAGAAAAGATTGTACCAGCCCGGCTGGAAAGTGAAGATGACCATGTCGAACTCGTCACACCTAGCCTGGAACCATCGACCCGCTCCGCATGGCCTATGCAACTACTTAATGATGTTCCAGATTCAGGACAATTGGACGACATCTTAATCAAAACCTTGGCAACAGGAGGGATCGTAAATAAGGATAGGAGAGCTGTACCAGGAACACCAGTCAAAAGAACCCACTATGCGCACTCACGTCCTTGGATGACAGTTGCTAAGGCTACTGAGGCTCCCCGAGGGGCAGGAGGTATATAGTTCTTACTTCCATGAGACCTGTGTTGTAGACTTAATTTTTTTAGCTCCTCGTAAATCACTCCCTTTATCGTTTCCCAGTTTGTCTCAACTGCAGAACTCTCCAGATGGCAGTCCCTCAGAAAGGCCTTCAATGCAAAAAAAATCCTACGGTATGCTCGGCCAAGGTCGTCCCAATCTGATGAAACACAAACCGAATGATGGTAAGACAACTCTGGCTCGACGAAGCAGCAGTGGTGCCTTTTCAAGTTCTAGCGAAGGTAGTTTGCTTGGTACTCCTACAAAGTTCAACCTATCAGGTATGAGGTCTTAAACTTGAAAAACTTGTCAACACCTCAATTGTGTTAACCCAAGATAATTCACAAACTCTTCACTCCCGATCATGCCGGGCTTCTCCACGACCCCCTCTTCAGTACATGACCAGAAGTCCTAATGAATTCGAACATCCGGGTAAATTCGAAAAGGAATTTACAACTATTGATGCTCTTGGTATCGGAGAATTTGGCAGTGCTCTTAAGGTCAAATACAAATTCGGGAGTGAACAAGATGTTTTTGCCATCAAAAAATCTAAACGACTGGAAGGACCTAAGCACCGGTAAGTCACTGTGCTGTTATTTATCCCTTTTGAAACTAAGAGTGAGCTAGTCGGCGTCTGCGTGAAGAAGTTGACATTCTCCATCATCTTGCGGTCTTGGGTGGCCCGCATGGGCATCCCAATATCCTTAAATACATTAGCAGCTGGGAACAGGATGATATTCTATTCATTCAAACCGAGCTATGCGAGCTAGGAGATCTCGCCAAATTTCTTGCTGAATATGGTTCGCATTTTGCGGCTTTGGACGAAGCCCGGATATGGAAAATATGTGCAGAGTTGAGCAACGTACCTCCCTCTCTCCTTTCTCCTTGAACAGGGCGTGCTAATCATAATCTTTTACAAGGGTTTAAACTTTATTCATAAATCGGGTGTCATTCATTTGGATCTCAAACCTGCCAACATTTTCATTACAAGTCAAGGTCGATTTAGGATTGGGGATTTTGGCATGGCATCCTTATGGCCCAGAAAGGCTAATAATGGTGGGTTTGAACGAGAAGGAGACAGAGAATACATGGCCCCGGAAATTCTGCAGGGAGAGTATAGTCCAGCCGCAGATTTATTCAGGCAAGTTTGTTCTTTGTTAATGGAATGCGACGTCTGATAGTCTCGATTTGTAGCTTTGGAATGATCATGTTAGAAGCAACAGCCAACATTGTGGTTCCAGATATGTAAGTTTATAGTTCATGTAATTTATCGTTATTTACACTCGTTTAGGGGCAACGAATGGCATATGTTACGGAATGATAATTTCTCTGCCGTGGATTTTGCTCCGTCGGGAACCCCGCCTCGCAGTGTTGAACTAATGGACTTGATCACCCATATGATGCGTTCCAAACCAGCAGACCGTCTCACCTCCCAAGGAGTATATGATCATGTTGTGGTTGCACGCGCGAGAAAAGCCATGGAAAACAAGTTGGTTTGCGCTAGATCTAATAAGCAGCCAATTTTTTCCGCCAGTCCCTTAGGTGGCGAGCCGGATACATTTTTAACCAACATCCTACAAATAACATTGTAAAGGTTCCTGGGGATTTTGATTTCTTTTTGGACACTCAATTTATATGGTTGCATGTACCACGTTCTTTTTTCAATGCCGCTATTCCATGTTTAATTGTTCTGAATTTATGTTTTCTCGCCGTTTGCCTTGTTTATCGCTTTATACCAGGATTCACCATACTTTTAATATCACACGACAAGCAGATACTTAGTATGCTTTAAAATAGTCAAATAAAAAGGATATGCACATACATTACAAATGATTTACTATAATTTCAATGCTACTTAGAGCTGACTTTGACCTTACGTAAGTATGTAGTACAATCTGTCATGGTGGTACTCGAAACACCTTTGAGAGGTCGACGACCCGATATACATCGACTCAGAACTTGTAAATCATCCGACAATGAAACTGGAAGTGCAAATGTTTACCAATTATCTTCATCATCACCCCTCATTGGGATGGAACCATCTACTATTGATAACGGAAACGAACCAGGATCACCAATTAAAGCTGTGAATTCAGCTTCAGTTGTACCCTCTGATGCAGAAATGAAAACGTATACGTCTCTGCCACCTTCGCCCGTATCTCTGTCTCCTCCTCGATTAAGTCGTGGTAATTCGAAACACCCAACTCTAACTACTCCTTTTTCCATATGGGACTATCTCAGAGAAGAACTTCTTGCCACCGACTTCGATTCCCACCAGGAATTAAAATGGGAACGTGTCAGTAATTTTTTGAGTATTCCCTTGGCTGTTGAAAAAGTATATTCTTGCCCTCCTTGTTAATAACTGGACTGATTGTTTTTTGTTCAGACGTTGCTTTTTGGATGCATTCTATGTTTTGATTCACTATTATATTCTTTCACTGTTCTTCCTATTCGCTTTTCATTGGCTGTCACTCGATTGTTGCGGAATGTGCTGTCGAGAACTGAAAGATTCCTCCCACCTTCCCAAAAGGCGGATATCTTGAGGGCCTTGTTGATCGTGTTTTCGATAATTATTTTGATGCCTTTCACTGATGTCAGCAAGATTTACCATTCAATTAGAGGTCAAGAAACGATAAAACTCTACGTTATATTCAACGCTTTGGAGGTTGGTCGGCCTCTTCTTTCTTTAGATCCCAGGTTTATCTTATGGGACAGATCGCCGATAGATTATGCACTTCCTTTGGTCAGGATATCATTGACTGCCTTTTCTCACGTTCGACTTTATTACCGCTATCGCGAAGGCAATTATTTGGGACTCCAGTACTTCGACCGTTATTGTATTTCGCTTTGGTGACTGCATATACAGGTGAGCGAATCTTTAAGATATGATATGTGATGAGGTTGTCAACGTATCTTTTAGTTGCGCACACGCTTGTCCTTATCTACCAGTTGACATCCTTAAATGTTGCCATTAATTCCTATGACCACTCCCTTTTAACGCTCTTGGTTTCTAATCAGTTTGTCGAAATTAAAGGAAGGTCAGTAATCGTGGGCTTCTTTCCCACTCTTTCCTATACTGATCCATTTTTTCAGTGTCTTCAAGAGATTTGAAAAAGATAATTTGTTCCAGATTTTGTGTGCGGGTAATTGCTCTCCCCGGTACGGCTTACCTCCAGCTATTAATTTTCTGCATGAAAAGATATCGTGGAACGCTTTCAGCTTTCCCTCATGTTGCTTGCTATAGCTGCACGAAATCTAATCGAAATTTCGGGGTCCGAACTGGATCCTACCGAATCACTTGTTCTACCCCAAAGTTTCGGATGGTCTCGCAGAGGAAACCTTGTTTGGCGAGTTTTTTCGGTAAATTCTCTAGCATTTTTACGTATTGATCAAAGGAGTTCACATAACTTTAGCCTGTTATGACGGTCCTGTTATCTGAAATTCTTGTCGATTGGTTGAAGCATGCTTTTATCACCAAGTTCAATCATATTCGACCTTCAGTATATGAACGGTATACCGATGTATTATGCAGAGATCTGGCTAGTGGAAGTGCTATCGGAAGGAAAGGCTTCCGCAAGGTATTCTTATGATCATCAAATACTCTCATTTGTGGGTAACATTACTCGTTAGCATACATATGTCGACCAGTCGCCACTTGTCGCACGGCGGTTAGGATTTGCTGCAATCCCTATGACGGTTTTGTGCATTATCATTGGTGGACAATGCTTTGCTTTGATGCATGATATGGGTACTGGAGAAATTATTACTTCACCCGTATTTCACGTGCTTCATAATTATAAATGGATCATTTTGGGAGCGTTATTCTGGTTGTGGTACGTAACGTCCACTCCGGGGTGTCGAATTACAGCTTTTACGCAGTTTATTCAGCTTCGTGGTTATAAAGGTAATCATCGGTGTTCATTTAATTACTTATGCCACCTTGCGTAAGGATGGTATGGAAACACGAGCGGCTGAGGACGCTATTAATGATTTTGGCCGGGATCCCATTGGTGAAGGTAAAGAGGAACGGGTATGTACTGTAACTTTCTCGTATGTGTGCGGATAGAAATGAATTTATTTATTCCTGCATCAGAAGTATAACCGGGAATTAAAAGTTCTACTTGGCCGCCCGGAGGATGATGCACTCCCTGTAGCCGAAATCGGGGAGCAGCAGACCGTTGTAACAAAAGACGGCAAGAAGCGACCCAAGTTGGAGGATCTGACCAGATTCACGATGGTGAAAAGGATATGGTAATATGCCATACGCATCTTTCTTTCATAAATCATATTTAATACGTATTGGTACACACTACACACCCCCCTGGGCATGAGATTTACATAAAAACTAATAAAAACACTATAAAACTACTAAAACAAGGTTGAATGAAAACGAAATAAAGAATGGCATGGTGGTTAGTATTCCTTTGTCTCCAATTTTCGAACTTCTGCCACGAGATCCCCAAAGGTCGGGAATGCAAAACAACTCCCATGCCTTCGAGTGGGATCTTCTTCACATACTGGACTAAGAGGACGAAGAAGTTCCATGGACTCCTTCAGGGATTTTTCATTTGAACGTCGGGGCGGATAGATCTTCCTTGTTTGAGGGATCTGAGGAGTACCAACAAACTGACGGCGGGACTTCGCCAAGGACACCGAACGCTGGCGATGTTGATGAGACCAGGTAGGGGCAGGAATACACGAAGTGAAGCCAGAAGAGTCATCTTCTGAAATAGGTCGCGGCTCGAAAATATCTTCCTTCGCCAGATCCACATCATCATCCATCGGTCTAGGTTCAAAGATAGATGTCGGATCATCACGAAATTCGCCCGCTGGCTTCCAATGACCTTCAATCTGAATTGGAGGGTAGGGCAATTTCACCGGAGAACAGGGGAACTTGTCGGACCAATCCTTCATGTAACGACCTCTTGCAGTATCAACGGCGGTATGAAGTAGGGGCGCGCTGATCGTAATGGTTGTATGTGTAGGGGTTGATTCACCCTGTTGCACCAGAGGCATTGACTGCGTGTGTCGCAAATCAGAAGGTTTTATCGTCTTCATAAGTTTACGAGCTGCGGAGGCTATTGAGGAGACAGAAGAAATGGAGGCCTGGCTTTTCATGGAGACATTGCTGGAGTTTTTACGCAACTTCATGGTGATCGTGAAAAATTATAACAAAAGTGGTATTGCGGGAGAGGGGCCTAAAGAACTGTAGATTGAGGTTCTTTTATACCTTTAACCCTGGTCCACATTAGAAAGGAACCTGTTCTTGTCCACTTCCGTGTCTTGTCCAAATTCATCGG
Source organism: Clathrus columnatus (assembly GCA_020884735.1). Taxonomy (NCBI): domain Eukaryota; kingdom Fungi; phylum Basidiomycota; class Agaricomycetes; order Phallales; family Clathraceae; genus Clathrus; species Clathrus columnatus. The sequence continues at coordinate 2,344,484 of BPWL01000001.1, forward strand.
ACACATTGGGCTTCTTATCCACGTCATATTAGTCATTCTTTTTTGGTCTTAAAGGCCAACAATATCCGGACTTTCGGGAAATATTCATGCAGAAAGTAGAGAGATCAATGGGGTAGTAGATGGACTTTGTGGAATTAGTCACGCGTTGTCACGAGTCACGTATTTACATGCTACAATAAAATACATGTCCCCAGAATGTACGGAGATTTATATTGCTACTTATTCATCACCAATTTTGGGTGCGAGATAGTATTGGATGGATCCTTGACCGAAATGATAGGCCACCTAGCGATGATGTTTAAAACCACATACCATATAATTGGATACTTAAACACTCACTAGTAATGGCACTTCACTATGCATCTTCAACTGTACGGTATCCACAAGACTGTTGCTTTTTGAAAAATTCACCAGATATTTCAGAGAGAATGTGAGAGAAACTGCTTGAGACATTTCGATGGCAACGCCCCCCGAGTCGCCCTCGTCGGCAGATTTCTTAACACGCTTTGCGTTCTTATTATTTGAAGCTGAAGAACGCTTCCGCTTTTTGCTATTCGAGGCTTCTTCTTCATCAGCATCCTCCTCTTCTTCTTGCTCAGCCTCGCCATCAGAGTTTTTATCCGATTCAGGGGCACCACCATCATCCTCTTCGACGTTGTCGGCGTCGGTATTCTCTGCCTCCTCATCGTCCTCTTTTTTGACCTTCCCCTTCTTTTCATTCTTTTCCTTCTTAGTCTTTTTATTACTACTTCCCGCTTCTTCGTCGTCCATATTTTCTTTCTTAACTCCCCAGCCTGCATACCGTTGTCGAGCGGCCTCGGTTTGTTTCAATAAAACGTTTCCGTTTGCAGCTTCCCCATCGCTAGCAAAACGTACTCCTTCTTTAGAAACTTCTATACGAACAGACTCCCCCAACTGGGAGAGGTCTCGGACGATTCGACCAAATTCTGCTGCGGGCATGGTCACACGCGCCTCATAGTCTGTGTCGGGAATTCCAAGGGCATCGGTGTCAATATCCATTAGTTTCATATCATATTCAGCGACGCGGTCCGAATCTTAATCATTGCTATTAACTACCTTGGAAAATTATATGCAAGGAAGTTGCTTACTTTTGGCTTCATAAATTAAGTTTAAGACATCACCGTTGTCAGTGGCCTTTAATGTCACCATATCATCGTCCTTGGCACACTTGAGAACTTTGGTTAGAGAACCTAAATTGACGCCTAATGGCATCGGTCTGTCGCAGCGATACTTTTGAAAACCAGCGGCGTCAAGATTTACGGCGACCAAAGCGACGTGAGAGTTGTCCATGGCTTGTAGAGCCTAATGGTCTTGATGAGAGGGGGACTAAGTTGGGATATTAAATTACCTACCAAGCCATCTTCATTACACTCAAAGTTAGCATCTGTAACTAGCTCTTTAATTGCTAATAAACGCGTTAAATATCAACAAGGAAAAGTGATTTGAGACAGAACAGCGCACCATCGAGTAACCGTTTGAGAACACTAGCTGACTGTAAACGAGCTTCAAGCATATCTCAAAAAAGAAATGTGGGTTGTTCGTAAGAAGGATTGACGCGTCGCGTTTGACAGGTGAATCGGAGCTTGAAACCGCGTTGTCGCTTCAAAGAATGACACGAGCAATTGATTACTCTCTTTACCTTGTCACAGGAAGAGAGTTACTTCCTCCAGGAAAGGTATTCTAAAAAGTTACTTTAATGATTATATGTAACCATTCCACACTTGAGAACAGGATTACCTAGAGTCTGTGGAACAGGTGATTCTCGATGTTTGTCATAGAATATAACTTTTTGTAATAAGTTTCGAATGGTTTAGGCTATCAAAGGTGGTGTAACCGTTGTTCAGGTTATAATCCCAACTTTATCATCAAGTCGTTCTACTTATTTCTAAACAGGTTAGAGAGAAAAACATTGACACCAAAGAGGTATCAAATTCCAATCTTTTGCTTGTTATCTGGGAGTTCGTCAACAATTTCATTTTAGTTTTTGCAAATTGCGCTTGAAACGAAACAATTATGCCGAAAGTATGATGTTCCGTTAATAATAAACGATCGGATCGATATCGCGTTGGCCATCCATGCCGACGGTGTTCATCTCGGACAATCGGATATGCCAATTGCTATCGCCCGTCAACTTTTACCTCAAGGTACAATCATTGGAACGTCAGTAAACACTATTGAGGAGGCAAAAAAAGCAAAAGCAGACGGCGTTGATTATATTGGAATTGGTGCTGTATGGACCACGTCCAGTAAGAAATTGACCGCACCGGTTCTTGGAGTTCGAGGTGTTGGTCCGATCCTGGAAGTCTTAAAGGACACTGAAATTCGAGCGGTTGCAATAGGTCCCACTGATTTTTACTAAGCAATTCTATAGTCTCATCTTTGCTTCAGGGGGGATTAAAATTACAAATGCTTTAAGAGCATTACATGGTGCAATAGCCCCGTCGGATTATCGTTATTTGGACGGCTTAGCTGTTGTAAGCGAAGTTGTGGCATCACCGAAACCATTTGAGACAGCGAGGGAGCTATCGCATATCATCAAGTCGTTTAAGTCGTTCAAGCTACCACCCGTATTTTCTTTCCATAGCGCCAAGTGTAGTGTTGACTCTTTCGTGAGTAAGGCCGGCAAACTTCTTGAATCTGTCAGAGCTCTCAGTCCACTAGTCCATCAAGTGAGTTTTAAGTTTGCCTTCCAATATAGGATTTAGTAACTGAAGCTGCAAGAGATCACAAACATTGTAGTTTCAACGCAGTCAGCCAATGCGACACTGGCTCTCGGTGCTTCTCCTATAATGTCGAATGCATCAGAAGAAATGTCAGACCTGAGTAAAATCATTGGTGGCCTCCTCATTAATATTGGCACTATCACTAACAAAGAGTGTATGCTATTGGCCGGTACGTCAGCATTGCTTTCTCAATATGTACATTATGTGTTTACTCTACCCGTCAGGTCGGTTCGCTAATATAAATCGAAAACCAAGTATGAAATTTTACAGGAAATTTTAAAATTAACATTTAACATCCGGAAAAGTTGTCTTTGACCCTGTTGCCGTTGGCGCAACAGCCCACCGCAAAAGTGCGACTGAAGGTATTTTAATTTTAAAAAACAATATCAAAACTTAGATAAATGGTAATCATGATTCTATCAGAATTTCTTAATGAATTTCAGCCCACAGTTATCAAAGGAAATGCGGGAGAAATTGGTGCTCTCGTTGGTTCATTAGAAGTGAGCTTTTCCCAAATTATAAACTGCTAAACTTGACCTATCGAAAGGCCAAATCCCGTGGAGTAGATAGCATAGGGCCAGGTTTTGCCAATCCAGCCGAAATTGTGCGTCGTCTAGCGCGAAGAGAACGTCTGTCTTTTTTAATTTTAGCTATGCGCCGCATATTAATAATACTGTTTATAGGTTGCATTGTCCTTTTAACTGGAGAAACCGATTGGATTTCAGATGGCGATGTCGTCATTAAAGTGGCAAATGGACATTGCTATTTGAGTAGTATAACGGGGAGTGGTTGCATGCTTGGCACATGCGTTGCTACATTTTGTGCGGCTGCTAGTCTATCCGCTCCCCCGTCAGAGTCTCTTGATCGGTTACTAGTTGGGGGTGATATGCTAATTGCTACGCTGGGAGGGTAAGTTGTCAAATATTCATACATCAAAAACTTGAGCAGTGTTTTATACTGGATGATAGATTGCTCGCTCTCACTGTTGCCTCCGAATTAGCGGGAGAACGACCTGACGTCAAGGGTACCGGGACGTTCCTGCCGGCTTTAATAGATGCCTTGTTCCATCTTACACCCGAACAAATAACCGAGAGAGCGAAGGTTGAAATTGTGATTTGAAATACCGATACTTTCCCAGATTACATACATATATCATACAACCCCAATAGTAGAAGGCGGGGGTACAATAAAGATTCACGCCTTTGGGAATAACTGAGAGAATGGCATAGTTGGTGTGGGTTGTAACCAGTTCTTTTCGTCATAATGAGCCTTTCCCGGTCCCTCGATCATGTGGAATGTATAAGCAAACCGTGTATGTTGACTGGTGTTTTTCTCCGATTTGTGCAAAACAGACCCATGGATAAGCACAAGATCTCCTGTAATTATACCCAGTGAGCCGATGAAAAAGAACATTGACAATGAAGGGTCTTTTTTTACCTGGTTCACAGGTTTCTAAAGTATAATCCCCTTTGGGATTAGATTTACCCTCCATTCCTGGCAGAATTTCGAATGTTATTCCACCCTTTCCATCACGGACAAATCGTTTAGTTATCGGTGCCGTTAAATGTGAACCTGGGAGGAAAGAAAGTGCCCCGTTAAGTGGGGTACACTGACAACATAAATATAATTAAGGACTTTCAAGTTTATTTACGACCTTAGTAACTTACTTTTTCCAACGCGAACCAAAAACCTAACGCGCTTGGAGGATTGGTATACTGGGGAATGTACATCGGAAATCATAGACGGGATATATGATAGTATACGCACAAGAAAGGTTCTGGACAATATGAAGTAAGCCTGTCCGTTATACGATCGAATATCTTACGAATCATTGTGCTCCGGTACTGAAGGACATGGTTAGCACCATGAATGGCTTCAGAAATAGAGCGACATACCTTCTCCCCCTACTTCGCGTTGTTTGCATATGACCATGCTCTGAAGAACTAGATATATATTGCATCAGTCGAAATCCGGGGAGTTCCAAAATGTATAATTACCCCGAGGATCTTCATGGAACTTCAGATCCCTGGCCAAACATTGAAGTTTATGATTCTCCAGAGTTATTGCGCGGAACGTAGGATCAAGCTCATGCAGCGCTATGAATATGTGAGAATTTTTACGAAACATAAGCTGTGCATAGTCGTCTTACCATGCCCTATCTTGTTAACTGCCTCTTCTTTAGGTCTGTTCAACGTTCCATCCTCATTCACGGCACCCTCTTCGAAGAAAAAACGAATTTTGTCACCAGAGCTCAAAAAGTACTCATCACCAACGTGTTTCTCGCTCTCTCCTGCTACAAATTTAGTCTAGAAACGGCATAAGATGGTAATCAGCGGGTCAGGAGTCAGCGTACCTTCGGGTGTGAAGACAGATCGAATTCTTTCAATAATTCCTTTGCACGGTTCAACAATAGACTAGTTTGTTCCTCGGATAAAAAGTTGGATATGCATAAGTAGCTAGTAGTGACGTCTAGCAGATTTAAACGTTAGAGGACAGAGTTACTGACCCATCTCGGTGGAACTGATGATATCGTTATCGCCGTTTTGAGGGCACAGGGGTTCGAATGCTGTCAACGCACCTTTGCGACTTGATCGTTAGTAAGATACTCCAATTGATGGGTTACGCTCGATGCGGTCATAATCAACAGCCACTGACTTCAAGTATTCGTGTGTGTTACAAACGATATGATTACAGCGGCGATTCAAGTATGTAGTATTATTCACATTGATCCGATTTTAAGTCGTTCATACGAGACTATTTTCTAAGGACACATTGAGATATATTTATCTCCTATCGTGTAGGTAACTTTCACTGGCTGTCTAGAAGTTTTTAGAGATGTTCAGATATGGGCTCTTAGTAGCTCGTTGCAAGTAAGCGGTTTCTTACAACTTGTTAACGTCAAAATCATTTTGTAACGCTCTTAGTAGCGGCGCAACCCCCTCTCTGACGCTCAGCCACAAAACAATGCATAAGGGATAACGGTGCGATTTGTGAAGACGCTGCGTTGGATCAAAATAGCGGGACAATTTGTTCAAAATTAAGTAAGCCGACAGAATACTCTATCTCAATAGCCATAAACTTCAATAATAGTCGGTACCTGAACCTGACTGTCGGCCAACTCCTCCACCTCGGTAGGTAGTGTGATGTCCGCATCTCGACAGCTATGTACATCATCCCAACAATCGATATCATCGCCGAAATAACTGTTTGTGTGTCTTTCCGAGTCACTATCTCCATTATCCTTACCGTAGTTCACGTCATCGTCTGTTCCATTTAAGCTGCTTTGTTCAATCTGTGGTTCGATTTTAACAGAAGGGACAGACGTCCAATCGAGAGGATCGTCTTTTGAATATCCTCCTAAAGATTCGGCAAGGCAACGAAGACGATCTTCTAAAGCGTTATAATCTGGCATCTCGTGGTAATCAAGTCCACGGCTATAATCAAGGAAATAGGCAAAGTCTGTTGGGAAGTGCATGACCAGCTGAGAGGCTGACATGGCAGCTTTGACTTTATGGATTCGAATCTCACTTTGCAGAAAAGATTCGTAGATATCATCATTGAACCACGGAAGATTGCCTCGTAGAAGAGATAGTGCAGTGTATGCAAGTGATTCAAGATCGTCGCCTGGTCCAAAGTCTATGACGGCAGATGTCCGAGTTAGTCAACTCTATCATCAAGGCATTTGAAAAATGTACTAACCTATCCTACGGTGAGAATTTAGACTAGCCCACTCCGGTGTCCCTGCAGTATGTTTTATCTTATTTATCGGGTCGTTTGTCGTTGGTGGGCCGGAGCTTATGGGTTTAGCGATATTAAAGTCGATAAGCATAATCTTGGACGGGTCATTCATAGAGCATATAAGATTTCCGGGCTTAATATCACGGTGAACTAATCCATGTTTGTGGACATGCTTCAGTGCACAAAGCTAAACGGTGGGTATTAGCTTAGCTGAGTAACCCAAGAAACAAAGAGTGTCTTACAGTTTGTTCCACGATTCGGATTACAGTTATTACTGTAAGGGCTTCGGTGGTCTTGTCCGAGACACTAGACCCCAGAATTTCCATAGATAGATACTCGAAATGCTTCAAATGGCCGTATCCATACAACTTGGGAATCGCGGGATGTCCTTGAAGCAGTTGCAAGACCCGGCTTTCGTGTTGTAGAAACGGCCGTTTCACTCTAAGGGGAGTGCGAGACTTTTTTAATGCAACTAATTGACCAGACTTTAGATCTTCTGCTTTGAAGACCATACACTAACATTCTAAAATTTAAATTATATTTCCAAAGAGAAAAATGATGCGACATACGTAGCCACCTCTTCCCAGGACGGTCGGTATACCATTCCCAAGAGAGTAAGATAATTGAAGTTTTTCATGAGGATCCTTAGTCGTAATAGCCAGTCCGGAAATATCAGGCTTCGTTGGAGATTCCTCAGCAAAATACTTCGTTAATAACAATGGCTTGGAGATACACCTGTCGCCATTATAAGAAACATCTGCACATGAACTCAATAATGTCATTTCTACAGTGATAACTTATAGGCAGCGGAGGTTAGGTCATAGCCTGGTTTCACTTAGATAATAATACCCCCTTATACTGAACTTCCCCTAAGTGCCAAACGGGACTGTCTTATTCGTATATCGTTCAGGATTTTTGTATTAAGTAGAACGGAGGATTTCACGATCGGGTTGATTGATGAAGCCGTGAACTTTGTCTCACCAATTGGACGAATGGTTATTTCCCGTCGAAACCACAAGGTGATCCACGATCTTCGTCTCGTTTATCCCATTCGAATTCAAAATGGCAAGATTCCATTGACCCGCATATAGCGTTCCTTCCGTCACTTTATGATTGAAAGCGATGTGGTCATGGAGATTGCCCTTGAAGCGTATCGCTTGAAAGAGTACCATATGCCGCCCACATCTTCCCTTTCATGGAATTAAGAGATTGTCCCATTTCGTTTGGAAGCTCAGTTCACGTTTTTGGAATGGTTATATGATAGGTAAATATTCGGTTTGCTTGGTTTGTTCTTGGAATTCGTTTGGCATAGGATGGTGTAGAGATTGATATAAACTTGAGCCAGAAGGAAATGACAGCTGGGACGTAGAGAAAGACGTCGAAAGCAACGAAAGCATCCCTTGAGGCCGCAACCTTCAAATCGTTAATTGTTAGACTCGATGTTTTCTATCGCCATCGTTAAAAATATAGGCATTAAAAAACTCCGAATGTAATTCGCTTTCCAAATGACGTGATTAGATGAGAAACAACTCCGTCAATTGGATGACTAAACTTGAAAACAGGAAGTTCGTTTGTCTACATGTCACTAGTCTACCGGAGTTGTGGACGACTTGGAGAGATTGATAACGACGATTCTCAAACAATAAAGCTAGTTGAATGCACATGAAAGTGGAAATACCACTACATGACATAGCTATTAACCTAGAGTACACAAGGAAATGCTGTCGTGACACTTAGAGCGCCGCGGCAGTAACACTTACTAGTACTGTTAGTACTTAACCGTCAACTAGTGTAGAATAAACTCCGGTCTAAGGTGGAGTCGAGAAGTAGTAGTATTGAGATATTGAAGCTTGAAGTTTCCAGATCCCGCACCATAAGCTGAGCCTCCGAATTGTTCACATGCAGTAATTTCCCATCGAAGGTTTGATCATGGAATGACCGGAGTAAAGAGCATTTGTCGCTTCATTCGAAAAAGGTATTAACAAATTTTCAAAAATACATAAATAAATAAAGCTCTATTACTACATTTACATACCAAGGCCGATGAACGCCATTATAAGTCTATGAGTAATCTCTTCCGGTTCTTGTCTAGCCATTTCTATGATACTCAACAACTTCTTAATACCAAGCTGTACCTTCTTACGACTATTATCGTCGTCCCCAAAACCAGCTTCTTGCAATTTCCTGATGGCATTGATACGGTCGGAATCTGAATCGAATAGTTGAACGGCTTTGAATACAAAGTCGACGGAGGATAGCGAGACAACAGGAGGAACATAAATCTCGGCTTCGAATACGTCTGATAGTTGGAAATCGTCGAATGTCGCTCTAATGGATGTTGTAGCGATGATTAGTAGACGGCGTTCCTGAACCCATGGAATTAGCGTTTCCTTCAAACGTCGATAAAAAAGCCTACCTTTGGTGGAGTCCGTTGAAGCAGAACCAACAGTGCCTGTAACACAACGTTAGAAAAGCGTGGCCCGACCGATATATACCCTTGTTGAAAAAGTTTAAATCAACGCTTCGCCGTGGAATGAATTCCACCTTACCCAATAATCGCTCAATGTTGTCGAGGACAATAACGCTTAACGGACTTTTGTAACTATCAGCGAAAACCTTATTGATCGCTGAAACTTGTTGTGAATCTGAGAATCCAACCATCGTTTCGGCCGAGATAAGTTTAATGAAAGGAAAGCCTGACTCTTTCGCGATTGTAGCGGCCAATGCTGTCTTTCCAGATCCTGGAGGTCCATAAAGGAGTAAAGAGACACGTCGTGTGCGAGTGGATGATTTGACTTGTTCAACCAATAATCGACTATCATGGAGAATACGCTGAAAAATAAAAATAAAAATAAGAACAATATACGCCCAAAAACTCACTTCAATATCGGAAGAAAAGTGATAGATGCCATTTTGAATCACTGTAGTTAACTCTTCCTCTGAAACACCAAAGGCCGGTTGGACTTCGTCTAATGCGTGTAAGAAATCTTCTCGATTAATTCTGAGTTGATCGACGTCATCAGAAATGCCAGCCATTGTACCGACTTTGACATGTCGATTGAACGCAAAACTTGTTGCACTCTTGACTAATCCTGCAATCTCAGCTCCGGAGAAATTTTTTGTCAATGCGGCCAGCTCAGGAAGATTGACACTACCGTCCATTATATTATTCGATCGCATCTTAGCGGTATGGATATTCAAAATCTGTAATCGACCATGTTCGTCTGGCAAAGATATTTCCATGTGAACTTCCAAACGACCTGGGCGAAGTAAAGCTTCATCTATCATGTCTAGTCGATTCGTCATGCCGATTAGTAGAATGTTATTTAGTTGATCTACACCATCCATCTGTAGCAGCGTCAGTGAGCAAGATGCTAACATCAGGGGGAAATACTAACTTTAGACAATAACTGATTTACAACGCTATCGCCTACACCGGTACCTCCACCTGCACCCGAACCACGCTGTTTACAGATTGCGTCCAATTCGTCGAAGATGATAATGTGAAGACCACTTTCGTCCCCTTTAGCCTTGTACTAGACGGATGTCGACATGGTCAGTCTGCCTGTAATATTACTGTTAAGTTATCATGAATTACCTCTTGTTCGGCCTCGGCAAATAATTTTCGAATATTCTCTTCTGAGGCACCTACATATTTGTTTAAAATCTCTGGGCCATTGACAATCTTGGGTTCTCGAGCGTTGAGCATTTTACCAATTTGACGGGCCATCAATGTTTTTCCAGTCCCAGGAGGTCCAAACAACAGAATACCTTTTCAAAGTGTTTCTCAATCGACGAAAAAAAAAAAAACGGCTGACGGACCTTTGACGTGTTGGATACCTAACTTCTCAACAAGACCGGGCGGAAAAACTCGAGAAGCGAAAGCACGTCGAAAGATAGTGCCAAATTCAGAATCCAAACCACCAATTCCCATGTCTTCAAACTTGAAGTTTGGAGCAATAATAGCATTTGCCGGAGCTCTAAACATCGATATTAATGACACCTCAAGAAAGCAGAAAATGAGGTTTACCTTTTCGAGCTGCTCTTAATTTTAATCTTACTGTCCGGAGCTTTGAAGAAGTTTACGTCTGTCTTGTCCATCACAACTCCCATGTTCATTGACCGTGCTGGCGGCGGCGCCGCGCCCTTTCTTTGACCGGCTGAGAGTTCTAATATCCCAAGGCTCTTCACTATGGCTTTGAGATTCTGACCGTGGAATTCAAATACCAATGGTTGGTCAATGGAGAATATTAGACCGTTGAATGCTCTGATGAATGTGTTGACCATTTCTTCTGGAGAAAATTGCTCGGCAATTTCTAAACCACGCTTCCAAAAACCGACTTCTAAATCTAATGCAGCAAGGTATATATCGGCGGGGTGTATCTTCAAGGGTGATATAGAGACCTGATCGCCCATCAAAGACAAACTCATCCATTGTCTCTGAGAAGACGATACCCCGATTTGTCCTGGAAGCAGTTTACCGGTATTATCGTGCCTGTATTGCTACTTAATAAACTTTATTATAAAGGGAAATCAAAGACTCGAACTTTGTCGTTAGTGGAAACTTGTTGTTCAATACAACATGAAGGCCTTGAGGAAAGTCTCCAGGATGAACGATGAGACAATTCGAAAGAGCAAGGGTCGGACTAGGACATTCGACAACTCCAAAACTTATTGTTTATAATGTAAGAAAGATTGGAGAATCTAATAAACATTAATATACCTTCCACCTTGAGACTGCGATGTCGGAAATTTGTCGTTAATTACACGTTGGCCAGGGGCAGGACGTCGATCTTGAGGTGGGGCTGGTGAGCGAGAAGGTGAATTATAGTCTGGAATACGCCCGTAGGCAGAGTTTGGTGGTGGTTCTGCTGGTTGCTCCCTGCGAAAGAAAGAAGCCATTAGAAACTGGTATAGAGATGGAGGTGTTTCTAATGCGGTACCAGTAGTTAGGGTTTACATAATCATAATCTGCTCGGCACGTACACCGAAAATCCGCATATTTATTTTAATGAAGTGGTGTTTTGACGGTTTTGTATGGTGAAAATCCAGTGAAATGACTGGCAAGGTAGAGACAGAGAAAATTACCGTTGGTCCTTGTGAAACAATGGAAATTCTCGATGATCAATCTATATATTGATATATTTTGAAAAGTTTTCTTTTTCAAGGAAATCCAGTGAAAACATCAGATAGCGAAAACAACCAGGTCTAGCAGTGCTGCATATACTGACCATTCCCAAACTGCCAAAAGTACTCTGTCATTATTTCTCTTTAAGCTTCAAATTCTCGTTTTATTATCAGCAGCCCAACAGACATACTAAATTCCTATATAGTATATTTTCAACCTTTTCTTGTCGTCTTCAAGTTGACTTCACATTTTAACGAGTTCATCCTAACGCTTGCCTGGCAGTCTAATAAACGCCACATTTCACCCTTTTTTGCAACGCTTGGCCTTACGATTTTTCTGCTTCCGTTGGTTTAGTCTTGTTGCAATGAGTCCTCATTAAAACAGGTATATTACTGTGACGACTACGGGTATTTCATTTAATTTAATTTTCTCAGCAAAATAAACCTTTTAAATCAAGACATTCAACAAAGTCAGCTGTTAAGGATCGCGCAAAAGGTAGACATTTCAGTCGTGTACAAAGAACATCCCTCAAATCTAACCCCGTCAATGCGGTCATCGCTCAAACCCGGTTAAACAGACGGAATACAGCCAAGCAAGTTCAGCTTCGGAAACGTCAAGCCTTGCCAATTGCTGCAACATGAATTTTTCAATGGCGTTGACGGTGCACCTCGAATTGTAGCTGTAATTCCGTTATGCAGCGACCTTTTTTCACGGGATGTTGTTAGACTGAGCTCTCGACGTCGATGATTACGGTGAGGATATTGGAAGAAATGGCTCAGGGGTACACAGAGATAGTTATTCCGCCGATGATATCGATTGTTGGGATATACATAGCTGTCGAGATGCGGACATCACGCTACCCACCGAGGTGGAGGAATTGGCCAACAGTCAGGTACCGAGGTTTAAGGCCATTGAAATAGGATACTCGAGTTTGAATAGTTTGTCCCGCTATTTTGATCATGAAGGCGGCTTCAATAATTTCTTCAGCACGAGCGCAGCGTCTTCATGAATTGCACTGTCATCGATCACAAGTCGATCACCTAACTCTATAAACAGACACACCACTCTAAATTTACGATCTTTTCAATCACGGTCTTTGATAATTGCTATATATATAGTTTCATGGTAAAAAACAAAACAATTTACATAACACGGTTTCATAACAAAGAGGAAAGCTATGTTAAGATGTATTTAAAAAATAAATCATTCTGCTAAGAATTGTGGCGGCGGTGCTTGTTCGACTAAGACCTCTCTACGCCAAACTTGAACGGTTTCAGATAAGCATTTCTTCTTATTTGTATTCCCAAATGTTCGTTCATGTTCAATGAGAGTCTTTTCGGAGAGACAAATGGAATTCCTTCGCTTTCGTGATCCTGGTTCTCCATCTCCATGAGTAGTATGCTTGTTACCAGATGGCTCTCCCAAGTTAGTATACTTAACATGTTTAGAACCAGGTGTGGGAGAGCCTCTACCACCCATGTCTGGATATGGTCGTTTCTTGCCATTTCGTAAACGACGACCGCCGTCAGTGTCAGCATCGTCACCACCACCACCACCACCACCATTACCTTTGCCACCACTCGGACCGCCGTAGGTTTCGTCGTCCTTAGCCCCAGATGGGGGCACACGAGTCCAGGCGGTATATATCTGTGCTATCCGCCGTAGATCGGGGTACGTGTTGCTTAAATCCGGTAAAAGATCTATATTAATAGCTAATTTCCGACCAGCTTCAAGGATGACAAATCTCGGATGGACATGGCTCTGAAGTAGGGGCATATCGTTGAATGGATATACATGAGTGGTAAAGTCGGATGCAGCTGGACGGGCGTCAGGATCTGGAATGCCATTCTGGCGATGAATAGCAAGTTTTTCCATTGTAGGTAGTAAAGAAATAAATTTGTATCGGAAATTGGTCCCATTCTAAACTTCCTTGTGAGTCTGTGAAGAATGAAAAATGACATACACCCACCGGAATATTTGGAAATGTCTTTCGTGTTGCAACCCACCGACCTTCAACACGCTTCAATGCTTTATGGTATTGATTAACAACGTTAGTCTCTGGTACAAGCATATAATTGTCATTGTCAAATAAACGGTGCACAGAAACGCCGGCTTTTAAAGAAAATTAGATCGATATATCTAAACAAAAAAATGACTGGACATTACCACGGAAGATGTTATGCGATGAGTCGAGGTTTAAACTATAATATTTCATATTCCAATGCCATTCGATATTGCTCATCTTTGCGTTTCGTTAAGCAAAAACATGATAATTAGGAAACAACCTAACTTACCAAGTCCGATCTTTTATATGTAAAACTCCTCGGAACACAATGACAGAAATCAATTGAGCGTAATTCCAAACAATTTTCAATGAGGCAACGGCCTTGATTAGGATCATTGTTTCTGACACGATTTTTAGTTTCGTCAGTGAGTCCGGAATCACGTTGGAGACGTGATGATGGAGTTGTCTCCACTGCGCTTTCTTCATCATAATCCTGTTCTACATAGTCATAGTCAAATGGGTCGTCCATGGTATAGCATACTCAAAGAAGAGGGTAGACAATTGGTTAGAAAGGAAGGTGCGTTAGAAAGTACGATGTCACAAAAGTCGGTTGTTACCTTTCTTTCCCACGCTTAGGCTTACGATTTTTCTGCTTCCGTTGGTTTAGACTTGCTGCAATGAGCCAACAGCATCACCATAGGTCCTCATTAAAACAGGTATATAACCGACCATTACGAGTACTTGAATTAATCTCTCTCTCTTTTCTTTTAAGCAAAATAAACCTTTTAAATCAAGACATTCAACAAAGTCGGCTGTTAAGGATCGCGCAAAAGGTAAACATTTCAGTGGTATATTCAGAAATTGTGTAATCATTCTCATTTTTAGGTCGTGTACAAAGAACATCCCTCAAATCTAACCCCGTCAATGCGGCTATCGCTCAAACCCGGTTAAACAGACGGAATACAGCCAAGCAAGTTCAGCTTCGGAAACGTCAAGCCTTGATTGCTGCAACAAGAATTTTCAATGGCGTTGACGGTGCACCTCGAATTGTAGCTGTAATTCCGTTATGCAGCGACCTTTTTTCACGCGATGCTGTCGAGGCTTTAGGCCGAGCTCTCGACGTGGATACTGGTACCTGCCCAGACACGGGCTTATGGAGACTAAAGTACGGTATTATTATTTTCTGGTCTTTCCTCGTTTCAAGGGTTTGAACAATCCCTCAGAGCTGATCGGTACAAAACCTCTCTCCAATTCATTCTCTTACCTTATCGCTGTTTATATGCAGCGCTGGATGCTTGCAAAGCAGCTGATTATGTCGTATTCACCTTGTCAGCTGTGCAAGAAGTTGACAAATGGGGGGATCTGCTTTTAAGGTGTCTTCAAGCTCAAGGGCTACCCGAAGTAGTTACAGTCGTTACACCTTCGCATTCTGAGGATACTGCTCAGATTCAAGCTTCCCTGGACCGCAAGGCCCGTGGCCCTATCTTAAAGTCTCTTTTATCATTTATTCGCTATTTTGTTCCCACTCAATCGCGAGTATATGATCTTGAAGAGACCCGTTCTGCGGATGCTACCAGTGCTCTTCGTTCTCTTTGCGAGGGGAAGCCTCATGAAGTTCAATGGCGTCAAGGCCGAAGCTGGATCCTCGCAGAAGATCTCCAGTGGGATAATACTGACAGCGGAACACTGAAAGTTAGTGGTATTGTCAGGGGAACGCCGTTATCCGTAAACCGCCTGGTTCATATACCCAACTATGGTGATTTTCAACAATCAAAAGTATGTCTTTAAACCTTGTGTTAATCACTATCTATTTTGTTAAAGTTAACCTACAGATTTTGTCGATTCCTAATACCAACAAAAAAAGTGGTGGTGGTTCTGAAGGCATGGAGCTTGAACCCGTTCTCGCTGCATCCGCGACAGACGATGCCGATTCATTGATATCAGTAAACGACCCCGATACACTGGCAAACGAGCAAACGTGGCCAACGGACGAAGAAATGAACGGTGTTCGTGACAAAGAGATGACCGATGGTGCCTTACCGGATGCCAAGGTGGGAACAACACCGAAAGCCGTAAAACGGGTTCCGAAAGGAACCAGTCAGTACCAAGCCGCCTGGATTATAGACGACGAGGATGATGAGGAAGGTGATGAAAATGAACAAGATGAGGAAGAACAAAGCAGAAATGACCCTGGGGAAGAAATGGAGGACCTTGAAATGGATGCGCCTTCTATACATGATGCAACAGAGATGGATGAATCTGAAATGAAGAACAACGTTCATTTTGATGATTTGGATGCTGAAGAAGAAGAAAAACAGTACGTCAAATAGTATTTAATCGAGGTCTTTCTTATAAAGCCAAATATAGACTTAAAGATTGGCGAACAAGGGAAAGAGAAGCCGCAGACGAAATGTTATTCCCAGATGAAATCGATACACCTGAAAATGTCACAGCCCGTCAACGTTTTCAACGATATAGAGGTTTACGGTCCTTCCGAACAAGTCCCTGGGATCCTTACGAAAATCTACCTGTGGATTATGCCAAGATCTTCCAGTTTGAGGACTACCATAGGACCGAACGGGTTATTCGGCGTAAAGCAGAAGAAGAGGCCGAGAATATTGTTGACGTGAGTTCACCCAACTCCATTACCTTGTTTTTGTTGCGCCTAATCTTATGAGATCTTTCCAGCCCGGGACCCATGTTACTGTATACCTAAAAAACGTCCCCGAAGATGTGATCAAGACTTACAATCCAAATCATCCTTTCATCATATTTGCACTTTTCCAGCATGAACATAAGATGTCGGTCATTAATTTTACTGTCCAACGGAACACGGAGTATACCTTACCCGTCAAGTCTAAAGTTAGTCATTTGCGTTTTATTCACGGGTTCATCAGTTTATCATTTGTTTCAAATTAGGATCCCATGGTGTTATGTGTTGGACCACGTCGGTTCAGAACCAATCCTATCTATAGTCAGCATACGCGTGGCGGAGGTAAAGGAGCGAATAATGTTCACAAATTCGAACGGTTTTTACAACCCGGTGTAACATGCGTGGCAACAACATTTGCGCCCGTCATTTTTGGAAAACAACCCTGCATGCTTCTAAAAGAGACGGCAGATGTTCAAGGTAACTGACCAGTACGATTGAGTTGAGATTTCCTGTATCCTGATTAATTCAAACAAAGAGCCCGATTTGGTTGCTATGGGTAGCTTCCTTAATACTGATACTACCCGTATTATTGCGAAGCGCATTGTTCTCACTGGACATCCCTTCAAGGTACATAAAAAGACCGCCACTGTCAGATATATGTTCTTTAATCCTGGTATGAATGTCATTTTTTATAACATTCTCGAAGAAGAAGCTCATATGATGTTTTTTTTGGGTAGATGACATCAGTTACTTTGCACCCGTTCAATTACATACTAAACATGGTCGATCGGGACATATTCGTGAATCTCTTGGAACTCATGGGTACTTTAAAGCGCACTTTGACGGGCCTGTCAATCAAATGGACACAATTTGCATGTCATTATACAAACGCGTCTATCCCAAGTGGGCTACGCTGTTCAAACCTCTCGAAGATAACACTTCCACTCGCAAAGAGGCAGTCATGGAAGAATAATGAGGCTACGGTCCCGTCTGGTTATTTATTGCATCAGTGCTAGACATATTGGATTGGGTATGCAAGAAATGATTGGCAGCATTGAATGAGGATAAAGAGAAAAAAAAAGTACAGTATCTAACAATAATATTGATTTTGAACACAAACGGAAAACGTCGGAAAAAGACAACCAGGGAAAAAAAAGAAAGCAATAGTTGAAAATCAAAACATGATGATGGAGGATAATTAAGGGAATATACTCGGGGGATCCACGAGATCGGCATTGTTACCTTTCGGCTCATTTTACTATATTGAAAGAAAGAAAAAGGAAAACAATAATAAAATAAAATGAAAGGAGATAGAACTTTGGTTTGAACCAGTGCCTAGGAACACAAATGGTGGTATATTTGGTAAGAGATATTCCAATCGTCGTGACAGGGTGTATGTGTGCAACCCGAATTGTTAAAGGTAGTCCCTTGTCCTGCTCTAGGCAAAGGGGGGGGGGGGTCCGCGGTTTAAAAATCGACCCATGAACCATAAATGAAGGCACCCATGGGAGATATTCATTTATGTCACCTCGAAAGCCAAAAAAGAAAAAAGCAGGTCTTGAAACAAAAGACTCTTCATACTAGGCCAGTCGCGGTAATATGGTCCTTTAAAATAGAGTCGGCCACTTATAGAAGAAGTGATTTCAATGGCTTCTATATGATAATCAAGAAGAAAGATGACTGGCGCACCATTATAAATTATTTTTTTGGTAGCTTTTGTGTCCTAAAGGAGATAAATGAAAGCGGTTATAAGTCACACAGTTCCGCTATTCAATCGTAAAAAGAAGATAGGAGAGAGGTACGAGATGCACGAATGATAGGGGTAGAGGAAAATGACGTACAATAACAGATGCAAAATGCTAGAAATGAGTTAGGGTTAGTAACGCATTACATAATGAATAAAATATAGAACTTTACAGTAAATAATGTTCGTTTCCATATGTCGTTCTTACGGTGTGCTTGTAAAAAATGGGCTCGGAAATATTGAGATGCTTCTTCATAAGTGTTCTGGTTATTTGATAATTAAATCCACCTTCACTTTTTTTTAAAAAAATTATTATTGATACGCACCATTCGGTCCCCGTAAGACGTGATACTAGAGGTATTTTAGTCCGACGATAAGGTGACCATCCAGGGCACAGAACCACGTACAATCGTTTGATCTTAATACCAGCCTCTACTTTCTGACGTAATAGATCTGTCTGGAGGAGAGATGAGACCGTGAGTTTTTAGACATGGCACGGGGATGATCGACTTATACCTTGTTTAGTAACAGAATTAGATGGGCCTTCTGCAAAAGTTTATTTGCGCATATTTGCGAAAAGATTTGTAAAGAATCGTCGATTCGATTTGTCCGCGGATCTTCGTCCAAATACTACCAAACGACCCAACGAAAAAGAAAAAGGCGGGTAAGAAAAAAGACTCATCGGATCGAACGGAGGGTGAAGGGAGGGAGTCTTACCTGATCGAATGCAGAGATGGGAGCGAGGAAAATGATTGCCTTAGCTAGAAAAAAAGATGTGGAAAAAAAAAAAAGGGTGAGTGGGGGAAAAGATCACTTGGGAATTTGAGGTAAATGAAGAAAAAGATACCATCATCAAAGTACGGCACCCACGCGTGTCTTAGGTTTCTATAGAATGGAGAGAGAAAAAAGAAAAAGGATCAAAAAAAGGGAATTAGCGTCCGCCGATGGATCCGGAATGGATTAAAAGTGGAGTACTTGCCTCTTACCACCAACGTCGTAAATTATCCATCGAACTGGTCTACCACTACTACTAGTGGTCACATCGAAGATATGTTCTGATACGCCTAATGTTTGAAGTCGTACATGAAGAATATCCGCTGTAAAACGCGAAGAAAAATGGTGTCCAAAAAAAAAAGTTAATTTCAACTGGGATCAGAACGTGGTTAGAAACTGGTACCATCTGTTGGAAGATAATCTGGTTGGCTGATTCGATCGACGGCGGAGAAGAAACTGGCCGAATGGATCAAAATTCACATGAAGAAATTTAAAGAAAGATGAAAATAATCGCACAAAGCTGTTGAATCTTCAAGTTTGATGACCCGAGACTTGAGGAGGGCAGGGAGATAGGAGTGGTTCCATACACCTCGAATATAATCGCGAGACTGAGCAAGAAGTGCTTGTACGGCTTGAATAGTATCCATATCCCTGCTTTCTATTTTCCCCTTTTGATTATTACTCGATTTTGACAAGGGATGATCTTGATGATTGCGAGGGAACGTCGCTTGCCAATCAGAGCGTAGATAGATACCGCCGACAGCGCGTACCATTCCTGAGATGGAGCTCAATAAGGCATCTTCCATGGCAATAAGGGGATGTAAAGCATC
Source organism: Clathrus columnatus (assembly GCA_020884735.1). Taxonomy (NCBI): domain Eukaryota; kingdom Fungi; phylum Basidiomycota; class Agaricomycetes; order Phallales; family Clathraceae; genus Clathrus; species Clathrus columnatus. The sequence goes on from BPWL01000001.1 coordinate 2,364,100, forward strand.
TCGATAATAGAACAGTTCATCTCTCGCAATTGAGGTAGCAGGGTCAAGAGGACCAGCTAAGGAAAGAGATGAATAATGACTATGATCTTGCGCACTTGAACCTGGACTTGAACTACGTGATGAATAGGGATACTCTTGATCTGAACGAAATGTCGGAGAGAGAGATGGAGAATAAACACCCTGTTCAAATGCAGCTTCTAATTGATCGAATAGACTCGAAAGACCTCGAATAATGTTTAAAGCGACGATAGGTCTCCATGTAGCGCGTTCAGCGTCAAGTGTCCGGGAAGCCCACTGTAATTGAAACTGTTTGCGTAATGTTGATTTTCCTAAAGAATGCAAAAAAAATAAAATGAGAAAAACAAAAAAGTGGAGTTGACAAAGGAAAATAACCTGATTCTGCTTGACCCAGTAGCACGACTTTAACTTCTTGTTTAACAGCTCTTTTCTTCAACTTTTCACGGTCACTCTACAAACAAGTTTAACAAAAAAAAAAAAAAAGAGAGAGAGAAAAGGAAAGAAAACTGACTTCAATTTGGGCGTCGATTTCTCCACTAATTCTCGCTGCTTCAACCTCCGCTTGCTGACGAGCGGTTCGTTGTTGCGGGGTCTCGTCGGCTGGAGGTTGAATGGCAACCGACAAAGGATCCGGTGAGGTTGGACGACGAGGCATTTTTATACAAAGATGGAAGTAAAGAGGGGAAAGGTAAAGGGTTAAAAGGGAGGAGAGATGGAAACAAATAACTTAACGACGAGAAAAAAAAAAGTGAAATATATTGATTATTTCAAGAGCAAATTGTCGGTACAGACGCCGATCAAAAGCAGTGTTGATACCCGGAGGTTATTCGCCATTCCTCGTGCAACAAACAAAAAAATTTTTTTTTTTTATTCAGTTCATTATTACTCAAAAGTATTACATGGTGTAGGATTGCGTTGGGAACCCTACTATGATCATCATTCTTCTCAGTCTTCCATCTTGTGGCGAATTTACCAAATGACATAAGCACACGTACGGCCCGTATATATACAAAATCACAAGAATTAACAATAAATAACCACTCTTGGTCGTCGATCTCGCATGTTGATGCAGGCGGCTTCCCACCAGACTCAGTTTAATCCTGCTTCCACAAGTTCTGCTGCTTTACTTGCCGTTCCCCAACTCATTTGGTACCCTGACCCGCCATGTCTAGAGTAGTAGTATGTAGTATGAAATGATCCGAAAAAAAAGGAAGGAATAAAAAAAAGGAGGTTGGTTAGTCATATAAGAAAAAATTAATAAATAAGAAAATCTTCACCCGTAATTATACACGATTGGAACCGTTTTATTGCCAGTCGATAACGTGTAGGTGTCTCGCTCAATACGGATCCCACCCTTTCGTGCCGGTCTGAACCCACAACCGTGCTCGATAATCAATGGCTCTAGATCAGCTACTGTAGCAGCCTTTCCATTTTGGTCATTCTTCTTCCTTACATCAGGTGGAAGTAGATCAGGCATTAAGGCCAGTGCACGTGCCAAAATCGCCTGTCCGGTTTCAATTCGTGGGTGCGGATACCAATCATTTACGGTATATGTTCCCCCCAGAATCACCTGAATAATATATATATATATGTGTGTGTGTGTGTGTGTGTGTGTGTGTGTAAAGTGGATGGCATGATCAATAATTGAACTTTTATATAGAAGATAGATATCAACTTACATCTCCACTGCTTCTTGGAATGATATATGTCACCAAATCATCTTCCTTCAAGTGTATTCCTCGAATCTCTTTCACCCATGGTGCACGCACCAACACCGTTTGACCCCGAATAGGATATACATCCCTTATCGGAGAAAAAAAAAAGGTAAATCAACTTCATATCACAAATTACACTCTCTCACTCACTTGTCTTCCACACCACCCAAGGACCGTGCTCCAATTCCAGCACATACCACCAGTAAATCTGGTATAGGCGTCTTCCATCCCCCATTTAGGACTTGATCAATATGTTGAATCTGTACACGTCGAATTTGTCCTCCACGGCTTAGAAATCTTGCCAACAATAACGGCAAGTAAGCCGCAGTATCAATAGTAATTGTCATGAATCCGACGCCACTTTTCGAACCGAGCACGAGTTCCGTTGCTTCGAGCATCCGGAACTAAAATTAAAACAAAAGTAAGTTTTTTTTTATATGAAGAGGGAGAGAGAGAGAGAGAGAGAGAAAAAGGGACATCAGAAAATCATTTTTTCATAAAGGAGATAAAATGAAATTCCATATCAAAAAAAGGCATACACACATACATCGGGCATATGATCAAGTTCGGTAAGGCCAGTTCGGTCAGTGAAGAAGTATTCCTTCAACGGCGTCCGCATAAGATAACGTGATTCCTCCGAATTCGTTTCGGTCTCGGCCCACAATCGTTTAAAAGTTTCCAATTCGTATTCTGTATTTCATTAAAAAAAAATCATCAAAAAAAAACAGCACACTCAGTAAGAGTGCTTACGTACCCCTCTTCTTGGGATCATCTCCAGCAGTCATCAAATGGTGTGCACCCTATTACATCATATTTAATTGTGTTTCAATTACATCGATATCTTAAGATGGAAGATAAAAAAAAAAACAACACACAGCCCATGGACTCGTATATCGTGCGTGTTTCTCATCACCAGGTAAGGATTCCGCGTAGATAGTCACAGAATGACCCTTGGCTTGAATCTCGAGTGCCGTAGTCAAACCTACAATGCCTAGAACGTGTACACGCAGTTAATATAGATGCATATAAATTGTGAAATTGTGGCCAAAGATATAAGGGTGTTTTTTCTAAGGGTCACAGAAAATGGATCTATTTTGCAATGCGGCGTTGCTTTACCTGCTCCTATCAATGCAATCTGTGGCATAATCTTGATTCTTGACGTAATATGAATACTAGAAGGAGGTGGAGGGAAGGAGTAGAATGAAGAGAGATAGAATCGAAAATAAAGGGACAGTGGAATTCGAATTCGAAGTGGCAGCCAACTGGGAAAGAAGCCCTGCAGGGCCCCTTCAAGAGGCTATACTACAGATTAGAGTCACTGTCAGAACCGGCGGTACCGGTGGGAGAGTACCGGAATTTAATTCAAATTATTTGCAGCGTGTTACATCAAGAACATGTACAAAAAAGGCGTTAACATCATGATTATTTTGAAAACTTGTCATATCGTGTCTGATCAGGCACACATTAGAACAAATGTATACAAACAGAGAACGAGAGATAGAAATACCTCAGACGAGAGTATATTATCTACAGGCTACAAGGTTACGCATGGTCTATGAGGAGGAGGGTATCATAAAGCCCCATTTGGCTTTTTCATTCTCTATCGACTCCGAATGAGCCTGCAGGAAATCGGTTATCCAATCTCTCGGAATAAGCGAATCGATATGCTGAAGAGGCCTGGAAAGGTGGTATAGACGATCTTACTTCTTCAAAGTCTTCTTGTTTTTCCAGTAGATCATCGTATCGTTCAAGTTTAGAATCTGAGAATATTCCAATCGGCGCTCGATACACTTTATCCTTACTCTGAACAGGTGGAGGTAAACATGGTCCGGGTGACGAATGGACTGATCCCGAGAGACGGCGTGAAAACGCCTCACTAGTAACAGGAACACTGAAATTCATTGTTGAACAGTACATGTGCACGTTATCGTCTGGTTTATAACCAGTTACGGCGAATATAACCAGAGCGTTAATTGTGACCTGAAAAAAAAAAAAAGTGGTTTACTTAAAGTTTGGTTCTCCAACCATTTCATAAACGTACGTCAAGTCCACATGATGCTAAACATATCCAACCAAGTTCGACGCCATGTTCTATTGTTAGAACTGCAATATTAATCGATGAGGTAGTAAGTGCGACAAGGGCAGCCCTAAAATCGAGCCATCAGAATAAGCAAAACCAAACAAGGGTCCAAAAAAAAAAGAGGCAAAAAGTTCACTTACCATGAAGTTCGGCTCGCGATCTTTCGTAATCGCACATCTCGGAAATGAGCTTGTTGTAAGGGCCACAAGAACATCCTGACGGGTATTTTAAGATTAAAAGAGTAAAGATGAAATTGAGGCACAGACACACAATGTTAAGGCGATATTTAAAAATAAATCGTACGATAGGAGGGGAATAGAGCTAATCGTATGGTCAGTTTATATATATATATATATAATATTGAGACCAAAGTTGATAAGGCATACGCGAAAGACTTCAACCCAATAATGCAATCGGCCTTCTCAATGAGCGTGTTACGACCTTTGTAGAACGATAATTAACCAAGAATAATAAAAATAAAGTTAGAAATGGAGCTTACCAATAAGCATATCAAGGGCGACAAGAGCATAACCAGCCATCATAAACATACACACGCAGAAAGCTTTAGAGCTTAATCGAGTCCCAACATGAGGCCAGACAACGTAGACCTAAGAGGCTATGTATCAGTATATATCAGAACGAGCGAGTGAAAACATTCGTGTACTCTTTCTATCAAGAATGAATAGATCAAAACCTGGAGAAATCAGTGCCGTTTAGTGGATGGTGTAATCTAGCAATAGTATGGTATCGCACTTTACTAGAGCAGTCTGAAAGGATAGAGCGTAAGATGAGAAGTATAAACAGTCTAAATCCATCAAAACTGCTTACATACGACGATACACAGGTAAATACCCATTCGACAAGTGACGGTGTTTCGATCCAAACCATATCCTTGAATCAACAAAGATGCTATAGAGCACGTTGAGAAGTGATATAAACAATCAGGTTCAAAATAAACTTACCCCATACGTGGAAAAGCCATCTTAACAATCAGAAAGTTTATTTTAGAACTCGCATGGCAATATGGTTCACGAATAGGAACTCACGAATCAAGGAACACCAGGATCGTAGATAATCGAGCCCAGGGAATATGACGCCATGTTTCAAGGGACAAACGAGTAGATTGGACGCGGGCAGCAAAGCAGAAGGCTAAAATCGACGCGCCTGAAAAGAAGAAAGAAAAAAAAGAGGCGAATTGGTTATAATTGATCCAAAGTTTGTTTTAGTAAAACATACCAAAAATGTGAACTGCAGTGCTGAGAGCTCGAGTATGAGAAGAGGTGAAATCCGAGTCCATAGCTCACGAGCTCATCCAACGCATGGATAATGGGGAAGGAAAAAAAGGACGCTAAGATATTGAAATGTTGGAGACAAGGATAAAATCCTGGGCTGACTGTTCATAATAACTCCCTGTAGTTAGTTGAGCGCTGGAAAGGAAGCAAGCTACTACACACCCGCGGGCGGCTCGTCATTCGGCTAGACGCGTGACTAAAAAGTAACATAGCGGTCTCCGGTGATTTTAGTACGATCTATTTAACCATTTTGGGACAATATTTGACGGGTTTGTGACTTCTAATAGATATTGTATGTGTCCGCTTATAAATTGCTGTAATGTATTACTTTAGCAGGAATTGATTAAAGGTATCACGAGGATTTTTCCCACTAGCTCCTTCAAAGTTCAACCTTTGTTTTTAAAGTATGCTTCTATCAATGTTCAAGTTTAATTGTCCCATTAGCCGGCGTCATCTCGTATAATATATGTCCTCGAGGCCGCTCCATGTGTTCTCGTGAATGGAATGGCGTCATGTAACCAATCGAAAACTGAAAGGGATGTTAGATTTGGAGGCTCATTTAAGCTCATCTATCACCTTGGGCTTATTACTCGAACAATATGACCTTTTACTATTAAAGCGATTTTTCCGACTGTATTAGATGTAGCGCGCTGTAGACGGAGTAGTCGATTCATTAGATCCCCAAGCGGGCGGATGGGGCTGAAGTCTATAAATGTCATCGACCATGCGCCCATATTAAAAAGTAATATGTCATTTTTAATTCTACGCCTGTCTTCCATTGACCAATATCACATGTGGGAATTCCGACAACCCGGAATTCGAAGGAAACTCGGACTTGATCTAAATTAGGAGATTTGGTTTTATATATATATCATACCCAGTATGTAATTAACCCTCAAGTAAAAGCCCTATTTGCAACGAGGGCCGAATTTAAATATTTAAATTCGCAGTTTGAGGGAATCCTTCGCGTAGGATGTATAGAATTCCCCTATGCCACACTTTGAAAAGATAGGTGTTCCATATGAACACCTTCTCACCTCTTGATAGATAACTAAGTAGCCTAGTTGCCGCGCGGGATCTCCGAGTCCCTCATGTTAAAGTCGGCGATATCGGGTGATCAATTCTGTATGATTGCCCTTTACGGAAACAGCCTATGAGCCAAAATTCACTTAGTGCCAATTGTTGACAACCGTCTTCTATCCTTAATGTCTGCCTAGAAAGGACATGGACTAAAGCCTTGAGTGACTTATTGTCGATCTTAGTCACGGTAACAGCAAAAGGAAAAGGAAAGAGTTGTGCCTGAAAGGGTTCAAAGCGTTGGTTTTGGGACTGCCCGTTGTTACCCGCGTTCGGGACACTAAATGAGGCTACTGAGTATAGATAATGATATAGGTTCCTTAGCATAGTTTCAAACAAATGCACCCCATACCACTTGAATGGAGCAAAGTATTTCAGAGAGCGGTGGTGAACAGTGGTCATTTGTTGAGAAAGGCAATGTATTCTTCAATCCTCTCTCTGAGTCCTTTGGTGGTTTGTTCATAGACTCGTAGGCCACCCCAAGACTTCCGGTGTCAAAATAGGGTTAATGTTGATAAGAGCCGACATCAAGATATCTGGCTTATTCTTAGGGGAATTATCCTGGAACTGACACGGTTTAGATAAATGCTTCATAGCATGTAGTGTATAGAGAGCATGGACGTGTTGCAATACATAAGATGAGCCTAATCTTCTCCCTTCATTCTATAATCTTCTCATTGAGAAACAGAAGTTTAAAGGTTGAGTTTCGTCCGTCTCCAGTGCCGGCGTTTGGCATTGTACTAACAAATGATTAAGTTAGCCTGTTTATAACAACAATAACAGTAGCAGGAAAAAACCTGAATTTTCGTATCAGTTTTTAAACGGAACCATTGGGGAATGGGTCTTTTTAAAAGTTTTAGAAATCGAGGATCATTTGTGAAGTACAACTTGAATATTTACCGGTTCTGTCTAGCCTTCTTCGCTAACTTTTGTTTAATTCGGAATGTTTTTTGGGAAGGCTATATGTTTTTAAGATAAATCTTTACATCACAAGAAATAAAATTGCAAACGAACCATTTTTTACGAGTGCAGGTTTCGTCCGTGTGGTGTTGGAAGGTTTGGAAGTAACAGTCACCTGTCACACTGTACAGTCGCTGGAAAATTCTCACGCATTCTCTTCCCACGGCGCTCTCCCCAAGGCTCTGTTTTAAACGACATATACTTGTTCAATATGCGTTTTGTTGCAGGCTATACAATCACTTTTCTGTTATTAGTCTTCCAAATCGTCATCGCTCAAGACGTTAAAGAACCCCCCGCTGATCTCGTAATTGACGTAGTCCATAAGCCTCAATCTTGTGAAGAGGTCGCAGCCCCCGGCGATCGAATTGCCGTACATTATGTATGCCTGAAATTTAGCGGATAATCGCAATTGCTGTTTTTTTCTCTTTCTAAACGAGTTGACACAGACCGGAACGTTATTTTCTAACGGAAATAAGTTTGACTCTTCGTATGCGTTTTTACTAGGCTAACTCTGGAATCTTTTGTGAAATCATGATCTTATAGTGTTGACAGAGGAAGCCCGTTCCAACTCAAACGTGAATTTTACTTTTTTCCACTCGCATGTTAACCAAAAGACTCATAAATAAATTTAACTAGTCGGCGCTGGTCAAGTTATTAAAGGCGAGTAAAGGATTGTTGATGAAGCAACGTTTATTCACAAACAACAATGATTTGTAGGCTGGGATGAAGGTCTCAATGGGTGAATATTCGCAAACTCAAAAGTTTCTATGTTGCTGTTGTTTCTAACTTGACTACTTAGAATGTGCATTAATGAGAAACGTCGTCTAACTATTCCACCACACAAAGCATACGGTTTGAAGTCATCTTTTACCGCAGGCGATGTCCTATAATAACTATGTACCATAGGTTCACGTGGCTTTGGAAGTGTCATCCCAGCAAATTCGGCGTTAGTATTCGATGTCGAACTTGTCAACATAATCTCCAAACGGGATGAACTATAAATATGGGAAATATGTAGGATGCGCAGAATTTTTTAAAGATTGTAACTTGAGCGGTTTAGGTTGGTTAAAACTTGTGTGCTTGTGGTTTTTCGGGTTATTGACTCCCTCAAGATACCTTATTTATATTTACTGCTTTAACCCAACCGTCAGCTGAATATACCTTCAACCGCTAACAGTTAAAGTTTTTTTTGATCTTTCAAAGTATCATCCCATATTGGGCACATTGAAATCATCAATGGATTAACCTATTCCAATGGAGCCCTTTCTCTTTCAATTATAAGCCATCGTGGGTGATACGCCGCATGACCAGATGATGGCAACTCATTCATCGCTTCTTCAAATATCGTCAAACACTATCTTCTCACAACGTTCTCTTCCGCTATCCGGTCACGGCGAATAACATATGGATCTTCGGGAGTTGAATGTGAATCAGATTTCGTATTGCTTTTTCAGTAATATCGATCACTTTATAGGGAGGGTGGATCATCAACCTTTTAGAACTTACTAAACTCTCAGCCGCCGATCTACCAAATACGCTCTCAATTAAACGTTCCGGCTAAACATTTTGGGGCGAAGATGGGCTCGGTCCGGTAGTGTGCAGGGTTTCTGTTGAAGGTGTCTTTCTTTATTACTAATAACCAGACGATCTTCAGCCTGATCATGAGCTAAAACAGGATAAGTCAGTTAGTGTCAAGGGGGAAACCGCGAAGCTAAAAATACACCATGGGGAGCTTTTCTCAGGCTGTAATAGCTACAGGATTAATACTCTCACTCTATTGATAGTTGGTTCTTGTTTCCCACCAACAACACTTGGCACTCAATTTGGAACCATTTTTTAGGCAGAATAATTTCCGATGGGCACAATGTTTATGCTTCCCTTCAATAGCTGTCTTACTATTTGTTCGTGAGCACATGAAATAGAAGTGGTTCATTTCCCTAGTCTCGGAACTGAGACGAACATTCCGCCAATTTAACTATATAAACAGCTTTCATTAAACCAAAGACCTGCTGAAGATAAATACTCCAGAACGCAGAAACACATTCGAGAGCAAAGCCTCTATGACTTCAGCACTAGCACGTAGACTACAGACTACGCGTCCTATAGGACCTCCAAATGCAGACCCTCTTGTAAAAACGCTTCATCATGATGTCTATCCAGCCATCTCCCCAACTGGCGACTTGGCAAATTCTGCTAAGGGAATGAGTATACTCATCACTGGCGCGACAGGAGGCATTGGAAATGCTGCTGCTCTTGCTTTTGCACTAGCTGGAGCAGAGAAGATAGTTTTGACTAGTAGAACTCAATCTACCCTGAACGATATTGAGAAGAAGATCTTTAAGACCGTCGGAAAGGGGAATGTCAATGTCATCACGGTTGCTGCAGATATTACGAACAAAACAGACGTGGAAAGACTGTTTGATGAGGCTGGGGATATCGATGGTGAGTACCCCGATGATCTCAAATGTCGATATGGTTCATCTGCCTTTCCCCTAGTCTTAATTAATAATGCCGGGTACATTTTTTTTTGCGGAATAGAAAATGTAGAATTGAGAAAAGTTTAGAACTGTTGAAAAAATATTGCCTATCCACGAATCTGATCCTGATGAGTGGTGGAAGGTCCAAGAGGTCGTTCGTTTTCCTCCTATGCCGCTAGTTCATTTACTCATACGCATATACCTACATATCTACAGGTGAACATCAAAGGAACCTATTTACCCACTCGGGAATTCTTGAAGCGAAATCTTGATCGCACGCAATTGACCGTTATTAACACATCATCTTTCGCATCCATGTTCACTCGGCCAGGACATTCTTCATATCAACCGACTAAAAGTCAAATAGTACTGCCCATTTTTTTAATTTCTTGTCGCTTATAATCACAAGTCATTTTCCTTTGTTTTTTTTAGAATCGGTTCACCGAGTTTATTCATTTTGAATATCTTGAATACAACGTTCGTGCATTTGCATACCATCCGGGTTCGTCAGACCCACCTTCCCAACCTTTTTCCATTAGATATGTAATAAAAATTTTCAGGTGCAATATGGACGGCACTGACAGACTATGGAATGCCGAAACATGTCGCCACTTTGATGGTTGATACACCAGAACTAGCAGGGGGGTTCTTGTTGTGGCTCGTTACTCAGACCGAGACTACGGATTTTCTCCGAGGAAGATATGTTGCTTCCAATTGGGTGTGTAGCAAAGCATCTTTATTGTCTTTTTTTCATTCAAATTAACTTTTACATAGGACATAAATGAATTAATTGCTATGAAAGAAGATATTGTAAAAAAAGGTTTACTATGGACTAGGGTAGTTGGTCAGGAACAGAAAGTCGAACTTGGTCCTGTAGCATGGTAGTCTGTGTCAAATAATTTAAATACAGCGAGGAAATTCCATGTGTCAGGAGAAACAAGAATTTGCACCGATGATACTTTGTTTTGCCAAGAAAGATTACATAAGGCCACAAACACTACATTCGTCCCGATACATTCCGTTGAGTCCAAATTGGTACTGCAAGTCGACTGGCAGTTGGACTCGGATCCCACTCGTTTCTCTCGATTTTAACAAGATGTTCTAAGCTGTAAAGATGTAAGAATCCTCAATCGATGCAAGATTGTCCGAGCTCCACTTTACTCTGTTCGGGTTTTTTGTACGGGTAATTTTCGCTTTCGCAAAGACGTGATCTGCTCTTTTCAACTCGTATTCATCAACTTTTTGTTCAATTCTTCTTTAAAAAAAGTCCAGAGCCGAGGTTCGTTCACTCCGGAGTAAAGGGAGAATACATTGACAGCTCATCCTATGGAGAAGGACAATCTTCGCTTCATGTATAGTTAAGGTTCCCCAGGCAATTCCTTTCTTTAAAAGGGACGACAATGTTTGTTTATTCAATTCACCAACTCAGAGACAATCTGCTTTGAAAAAAAATGTTTGCTCCACTGCTTATTGTTTTCACGTCCTTTTTGGCCATTAGCGGTTCGCCGACAAAACGGGAATCCACGACTATATCTGGACAATATGATTGCGAGGCTTCCGGGGTATACACGCTTTGTCAAAACCTGTGGGGCGAATATGCTGGTGTAGGTTCTCAAAATTCGACCCTTTATAATACCGTTGGGAATGCAGTTTCGTGGACGACAACATGGAGCTGGGAAAACAACCCGAATAACGTGAAGAGCTGTACGTCATAGCTAAAAAACCTCATCAAAAAAAGCTTCTTCCGGAAAGCTAATATTAGGACTCAGATGCTAATGTAGAAAGCAATACCACTAAAGGCGTTCAAGTAAGTAGTCCTAGGGAGAGCTCAAAAGAGAAAACCCGGGTTTACTGAAAATTTATAACCAGCTCTCGGATATTTCGAGAGCTCCAACACACTGGGTCTGGCAATATGATAGTCAATCGGAAGGTATACGAGCGGATGTGTCCTACGATATTTGGTTTGGAAAGGCACCTTCAGGGGACCCCGCCAGCGCCGCCTCTTCATACGAAATGTCGGTTAACTATTGCAATTCAATTATGATGTAATGTTTAATTCTTCATGCAGAATGATCTGGCTTTCCGGAAAAGGAGGGTGAGTTGAAATTGGTAATACGAGCGTCGAAAATTATTGAAAGATGTGTTATATAGTATCCAACCTGTTGGTTCTCAAATAACGAACGGAACAGAAATCGCCGGCTTTCCTTGGAATTTGTGGAAAGGACCTAACGGCAACTGGGAGGTACTTTCATTCGTTTCGGCCTCAGGAGATATCAACGACTTTGATGTGGATCTGAATGAATTTTTTGGTAAGAATGATCGCGACTAAATATATTTAAATTACGATCCACAAATATTAATACCCCTTGTTTCACAGGATACCTTGTTGAAGAACAGGGAGTGTCAGCATCTCAAGTAAGTCGCTCCACCCGAAATTATCTACCACGTCCCTCGCCACTAAAAACAAAATTGAATAGTATGTGCAAGCGATTCAAACTGGCACTGAAGCGTTCACTGGCAGCGCTGTGTTAAATATTCTTTCTTTCAGCGTTTCAATTATTAGCTGAGAGGGCGGGATAGAGTAGTAATCATGACTCATGCGCTGTTTATTCACCCACAATTATATGCCTCTTTTTTTAAAAAAAGCCCCCATGATAAGACTTGTAAAGTGAATCATCGATAAGTCAAGGAAGTCAGCGACCTTGATTCCGACGGGCTTTACTCCACAAATCTTGTCAGGCGCGGTGCCAACCATCTTTTTGAAAAATCGCGCGAAACGCGGGAGTCGATCGGAAACGGCCGATACTGATTTAAGCTGTCCAGAGACTACTTTTTATGTAATATAATAATATGAAAAAAGCTTCGGATAGAACATTAAAAGACTTTTATGAAATATATATGCTTCAGCTACTACTACTAAATAAGTGGAGAACCCACAATCCGCTGGGGTACGCATAATGTGGACCGCTATGGAGCTACACAACAGTTGGAGCTCGGCTGTGGGCGCTTCCCGAACTCCACATACAAAGCTACTGCCTTTTCCCGACAAAGCCATTATTTTCTTCCTCATACTCTTTTGACAACCGCCTCTTCTTCCTTGAACATCTTTCTCGAACACCAACGTTTTGTGTCTTATTTTCCGGATTGTATGCAAGTTCATCACCAAAATTCGTCCTCAGCGCTGTTAGATACGCCTACATCATCACCTTCTCGTTCGCCATCGGTAGCCTCAGCTGCCACCACTAGGTCAACGGCTCCCAGCTCGTTTTCCTCAGGTTCTGGCGTTTCAGCTGGTGAACTAGGAGCTAAAATGTCTAGTACTATGCTAGAAGGTTCATCCTCGTCAGACTGGGAGTCCCGGATTAAGAAACAATCGCATTTGAGTAATCTACAGTCTATGGGACCCACAGAGGACATTACAGAGGAAGGTGTCGATAGCGTAAACATAAACAAAGATAACATGCAAACACAGCGTGGCAGACCCGGTTATCAAGACCGTCCCCGGCCTGTCATCGAACGTCAAGGTTCGTACTCGAAACGACATTCTTCCTTCGATACGCATCGAGAGACCCCATATCCACGAGGATACTTTACTCCACCTATGCCTACTCACTTGCATATAACTGTAGATGACCGAGATCAAAATACCACTGTTCCTTCCGAGCACTCGGACTCTATTCTATACCCCGCGGAGAGTACAAAGCATGACGCTACCCCAGACTCATCTCAAACCCAACAAGATACGATATCTAACTCTGAAAAGATGTCGTCCCACTCTGTACCACTACCCGACTCGGTGCCGTATTCAGCACTTCCAGCTCTCGTACCCCCGCAAGATCCCTCTACAAGATACTTGTATCCCCGTCCAGCTCCTAACCCACCCAGCTCATCTTCATCCAAACCTTTAAATGAAAGTATTCCAGTAACATCAATATCATCGCAAAAGATACCTTCACGACAATCTCCATCTCCCCCACTTCTCGCAGACGACGATTTTGACACAAATACCCTGCCTTGTATCCCGCCATCATATTCAACACGATTTTCCGAACCGTTACCTCCTCGGTTAGCCGCTCTATATTCGAAATTCACTACTCGTCCTGCTTCACTTCCTCACGCTTTAACGAGTAATTTCACTCAGAATGGCGATACAGATATACCACCCCCGCAACCGCCCACCATTCTGACACCACCACCTCCATTATCTAGAGGAAATAACCGAAAACCGGCACCACACGAACCTTTCCTCCCCCCTAAACAGCCGCCACCTGACCATACATATATTGCGGTGGAAACATTGAACCATGAATATATTCTTGTCGTTCGACTACCCGGGTTTCAACGAGATGCCATGTAAGTCTTCGCCCGGTATTTTCCCTGTCATGTGACTCACGCTAATTATATATTAAATATATAGTACACTTGCTGCACGCAGACGTCGAGTTTTACATGTTGTCGCAGACAATTGGAGTGAGAATGGTGGTCACTTTGAACGTCGAATAACTTTTGGATATGATGCGGATTTGTACAGTGTTCGAGCGGAATTTGATGGGGAATTCTTGAAGATACATGTTCCAAGAAAACTTGTACCTGGCCGCCCAGTACCGACACAACAATAATAATAAACCTTACTAGTCACGCGATCGAGTCCTCACAATCTTGTACAGTCCAACGTTGGAATTTTTTTCTTCTTCAACGCACAGGAATATGATAAGGTTTCATTATTTATATCCTCACCAGACCCAAGTTACTTTTGCCCGGCCCTGAGAAAATGGAAAAACATTGGTATCTCAAAATATTTTTCTCATCCCGTAACGGACTTGATAACCACGTTTTTTATGATATGTTTTATTCTCACGTTCAATCTGTACTTTTAATTACACTACTTACTATCTTCACCCATTCGTGAGTAATAGAAGACAATACACACATACAAGTATCTTAATTGACTGCGGCGGGGTGGTGAGAGTCCAAGTAAATTAGCAAAACAATACTCTATCCTCTATCCTTGACTTGCATTGACACGCATAGATTGATTTAAAACAAGGGAAGAGATTTTTTAATATATATAAAAAACACAGCAAACGTCAAATTGACAACGGCTAGTAGGTATATATATCTTTGTGGTTATTATTCTGGTTGTGCTTCAGCACGGTTATCGTTGTGTCCTCGACCACCTCTGAAACCTACAGGGAATGGATTAGAAGGGCAGCTAAACAAGTTCAACAGGTTCGTGAACTCACCCCCACGTTCACCGCCTCGACCCCGGCCTCTGAAGTCTCCTCGTGATCTAAACTCTCCTCCACCACGACCTCGGCCCCTGAAGTCTCCTCGTGCACGATCACCTCGGAATCCGCCTCCACCCCTGCCGCCTCTGAATTCACCATCACCACGACCACGGAATCCTGAGCAGACGTAAACAATTTAGTTTACAAAATAAGATCGAAAGTAGCCTTACCCCCTCGATATTCACCTCCACCTCTGTCACCTCTAAATCCTCGTCCTCGTCCGCGGTTGTCCGGCTGTCTCCCTCGACCACTTCTAGCTTTTACAAAGCCGTCATCATCGACTTCAACAGCTCCATTAACACCATTAGGAATATCTGTCTCTCCGCCGTTGGTATGTTCATTGACTTCGAATTCCGCTTCCTCAATGTCTATTCAAACACATCAATAACCTCCTTCACCCGGTTGGAATATCAAAAAAAAGTACCTTCCGTATCATCTGCGGCCCAGTCCAACTTGCCGCTAGAAACAGGTGGCTGTTATGAATTGCGTAAATAAAATTGGGGGCTTCAAATAGATGATTGTATAACTTTTACCTGAACATGATCAACATGATCGCCATTAGTGACAACAAGAGTAGTCGTTGTCTCCACAACCTCAGATACAACGCCATTTTCGACGATAATTTCATTCTCTTCTGGCTTTTCAACCCACTCAGCACCATTTTCGAAAGCAGTATCTTCCAGTTCGCTTTCTTGCATGAAATGGAAACTGCCTGATATCGGGACAACAGGTTCAACAATTGGTTCAGCTTCAGCTTCAACCTCAGCCTCAACCTCAACCTCAGCTTCTGGTTCGACTTCAATTTGTTCTTCTACCGGAGGTTCGGGGCCATCCGCGAAAGTGATTTCCTCTTCGATTGGAGGATTGCGGTAAGATTCCACGATGAGAAGAATACGATCATCTACACGAAAAGAAGAGAGACTTTAGCACGGAAAAAAAGTAAACTATCAACAGGACTTACAAGAAACGCCTTCAAGAACACCTTCGCCACTAATTAATCCTGACAGGACTTCATCTTTTCTGGAACCCTCGAAACTAGTTAAAGTCTCGACAATAAGATGAATGCTGTGACGCTCAGAGTCGCTTAAAGTCAGATGGAATGTGCTGGGATCCGAAGAGCTTAGATGTGCGGAAAGACGAATAAGAGATAATACGGCAGACGATCGTTGTAGGTATAATTCCTGATCCTATCGTATCAATACTGAAAGTCTGATAATAAATAAGATTGACTGACCTTAGTATCTGAAACTGCTTGAGCTATCCGCTCCTGCGTGGCTTTCTCGTCTTCTGCACGTTGACGTTCAAGCTCCTTGGCTTCTTCAATTTCAACCAACTATGCGAAAAGGATATAAGCAAGCTATTCAACGGTAAATTTAGGGTTTTTAAAGTATTACTTCAACAGCCTTCTTGGTTTCTTCCAGTTCTTTGATACCGCCCTGGATATAAGGAAGTGTTGCAACAGATCTTTTTTGATCGTCATTGAGTTCTGAGGGATCCTTGGAAGCATATGCTGCTATACGAGACTGTGATAGATATATGGTTAATGATATTAATCCATCCCTTGACATCCACACGGAAAGTCAATAATGAACAGTTTTATGAAGACTTACAGCCTTTTTGTTTTGCAGTTTGATCCTCTTACTGATGAGCTCAGCTACAGGACGAGGCGCTTTCGTCTTTTCTGTGGCATTTTCCGGGATAGTTTCTAACGGTGCTACCAATTCAGTGGCAACGGCACCACTTTCAATATCGGATGGTGCAGGAGCCTTTTCCGTAAGTGCAGCAGCGGCTGGATCGGGGATTTCAACCGCGGTATTGATTTCCTCCCCTTTGGATTTGGTTGTTTTTCTCTTTTTCTTTTGACTTTTTGAGAGGGGCGCCGGAGGAGGGGCACCTGGAATAACCCGTGAAGCTGAAGTTGCATCAACCATTTTTTTATTAGAAAAGTAGGAATAAAGGAGTTTTTTTTTTTTTAACAAAAAGAGATGTGAACAAGTTGTAGATGTGTCGGTGCGCTGAAAAAAAGAAAAGGGAATGTCACCCTCCTGTCACGTCACTTCTAGTTGCAAACTTACCACCAAACAAATGGATGACAGTGATTTTGAAATTGAAGATTCCGTGGAAGATTCTCCCTTTTTTCAAAACGTTGATATTTTCTCAGAATTTGATATTTCCATTGATTTGTTAGATTCAGCCAGTGACATTAGTATTTGGGAGGATGATCGTTATGAGGAATCAGATCAGGAATTGGAAGTATCAAGCCAGGAGATATCTATAGCTCAAAACAGGTTTTCTCTGAGTTCTTCAGGTTTAATTTGAACTGACTCTCATACGGATAAATTCAGTGTTCTTTCTCAGTTAGAAGAATTCGTCCTAAACTTCATCGAACAGCTTCAGCGAGATGAAATACCAATACAACTCACCTTAATGAAAAAAACAAATACGAGGTAATATATCTAAACATCCTTATATTTCATCTCTATTTCTTCCCTTCAATAAAGTAAATGTACTCATCGGGTTTTTAAATGGCCAATGAAGTCGGGGAGCATCAAGAGCTTTGGTATCTTTTTTACTCTCATCCTTTTTAACAACCGACCACACCTATGTAGCTTGTCTATTCCGAGTTATCGAACTTATTCAGGAAGCCATAATGTGTGGTATTCCTATAACGAAACGGTGCGGGCGCAGTTGCCGCTTTGTGTTTACTCTGATTTATCTTAACGCATACAAGGGAAATTTACTACCGTGATGTGGCATTATTCAAAAATCAAACTGTCGTTAATGACGTAAAGGTTATTCCCTTCATCACCGTTCATTCTGATTAAATAATTCCAGTTAATTGAACTTATTACGCATACACTTGGTGTACCCAGGAAATCCTTGAATGTCGTTCGTCTTGTTCTGTCTTCTCTAGGTTAGGTAAAAACCTTTCTCCTATAGAGAGCGTCCGCAAAAGGTTTATTCTGTGGATCTGGTCTAAGAATTGGGTTAAAACGAGGGGATACTATTCAAGGTACTGATTCAGAAGTAAGTGTAATGGCATGTATTATCCGGAGCTTGCACGACTTCTGATGCCTTCATGACATAGGGACTTCTGATACCCCCTTCTGAAGAAATAGCATGGCTCAAGACCTCTGAAAATATTGCTTGGGTTCTGGTAGTAGAGAAAGAGGTATCTTCTCTTTCCTGTCAGAAGTCCTGAATGACCAACGTATTATAGGCCATATTTCAATATCTATCCAAGACCTCATTTGTCTCTGGAACTCATACGTTGGGGCCTGGGATCCTGATTACGGTACTGACCGATTAAACTCCTGTTTACACTCCCTTGAATATATATTTTTACCAGGGCAAGGGTTATCCCGATTTCGCAACGCTTGAATTGACGAGGCAGCTCTCACTCATGCTCCCCGAATCGTATACAATGTTACCGTCTCCTTGTTTCTCGTTTCTGACAAATTTCTCAACCAGGGTCCCCATAGGGGCAATAATGGATTGCGACCCTTACGGTCTCGAGATTTTCTCAATGTACAAATTCGGTGGAGGGGCTCGAGATGAACGTTTCGCTACATCTAGAATCGAATGCCTGGGTGTTTGGACTTCAGAGATCTTAAGGTTAGGGGGGGGGGTTCTTTCCTTTGGTTGTAATATTTCCACCTCTGATTTACATTATAGTGCAGGGATCCATCGCGATAGCTTACTTCCTCTAACCAAACATGACACGAAGAAGGTTGGTTGTCTTTCTTCTGCCTTGAACACTAGCTACCCTTTATATTCAGTGCTTGGAAATGCTAACGCGGTATTCCCTCGATATGTCTCCTCGATGGAAGTGAGTCATCTTACTCGTCGATAGATTACATATTATACAGTAATCGATAGGCAAGAGCTGTCGCGAATGATGTTCAATCGTCGAAAGGCGGAAATGGAGATACTGCTATCCACCCTCCCCAGCCAAACACAATTTCGAGGTACTGGCCTAGAATCCGGTTCCTCGTTCCTTCTCCATTATCTGCTCGTAAAGATGAGACACCTTATCATGGTCAATCGAGAAGAAGACATCATACTAGTATAAGTTAGTAGACCCCATATATATAAATATGAAATAATGGCAAAGCAGCATCTTCTAGTTCTCCAACGTTTTTCCCTCGTCCCCTGGTGAATCTTCGGGTATAAGCCCTTTCTCTTTTAATAACGAAACGAATTGAAACTTGAACCGACATGTAGGAACTATGAGAATAGTACATTATAAACGACGAGAGGGTGATTTATAAAAAGGCAGCTAACTCACCATCTGATAATACTCGGTATAATTCCACGGTGTATCGATTAATCGTCTGTTCTTCACCTTTTAGGGCGGCTCCTAGGCGTAAAAGAGTTGCACCGACAAATGAGACACCGCTATAAAAGCATGTCGGTGCTATGTATGTGTCACATAATTAGGACACTTGTGAAAAATAAATAAGAAAGCCAGATAAAAAAAAAAACGAACAATATCTCAAACCATCACGATATGATGGTTCTTCCACAGAAATTCTGGCGATCTCTTTTGCAGCTGAAAGGACATGTATACAATTCGATCTTTCAGCATCAGAAACGCTGTCTAAATCAGCCGAGGTGATGATTCGAGGCATACCAGCCATATGAAGCTGACATTCGTTGATTGGGAATAAGAACAAGATTTATGAGAAAAAAAAACAAACCGTGAGGAAGCCATATTCCTTGTGAATCCTCAGAGTTTGTCGCATATAATGCTCTATGGAGTAATGTTTACCTGTCGGGCTCCATCAATTTCTCAATAGAAGAGAGGCTCTGCACAAGTGAACTTACCAACAAGGGCATCCCAGATCGAAAACCATTGATCCATTCGTGTCCGGGCTTCCTGTAAATGTGCCTGACATCGAGGATCATCTGGCTCAGTAGTTGGCAATGTTTCTAATAGCTGATATTCTAGAACCATAATATCACAAGCAGAAACAAGTCTCATGTCACTAAGCTGTGAGAGTGGATGGCGTAATAATACATCTCGAGCGTTCTTAATGGATTTGGGATGTCCTGTCATGGTATGCCTAAAATCATTCAGTTATTAAAGTAACCCCGAGGGACAAGCCAGTATTTTACTGACCTCCCAATACCAAAAGATAACCTAAAGAAGATCAGGGCTACAATCCAAAGTGGATATAAAATAAAATGAACCAACATACTGGTACTCTGCCAAAGCATATGAGGAAATACTTCTTCTTAAGTTGAATTTAAGACGAGTTACCGAAAGCAAATAATGCGCACCAAACACGGGCAGAAGATACTAAAATTTGAGTTTTCTCGTGGTCATAAGATTCTGATGTTGATGATAACTTTGTTAAGGCTTTATGAATACCCATCTCGACAGCGCAACGAATGGCATGTCCTAATGAAAGGTAGCATATATTTGAGGGAGAATTGATGGAAGTATAACACACTAACCAGTCACTATCCAACAAGTACCTCCAGTTGATTCGCTCCAAGCGGCTAACAAAAGCTAGAATTGTATAAGAGTTAAGAGAGACCCTGGTAGCAATAGAGAAACCTCTCAACTAAACTTTGGATCACTTCTAGTTCCGTTACACGTTGAAACATGGACACTTTTGCTCTAGCCATTGCTTCTTCCCAAAGGGCATCTTGTAACGTAGTGGGAGGACTCCCACCATCCCTCGCCTATTTTTCACGGATTTAGGACATGAAATATTGAAATAGGAGGATGATATATATACTCGAGTAGCCGCCATAAGAACGCAACAAAAGCAAAATACACTTCTCTGGCGGAGGGATTGAAAGGTGTCAATTCTAGGATCAAAGATGGGCATTCTAGGATGACATTTCTCAAAGAATCTGCAGCAAAGTTTTAATCATTAATATACCTCAAATAGAGATGAGATTGTTTCATACAAGTCAAATAAACGTTGAGCTTCATGAATTGTAACTAAACCACGTTCAATAGGGTCTGGATACGAGGCATCTAAGACATGGAAATTTTTCGTCTGATCTTGAGGGTTCCATCCGTGACTCTTATCTTCTCGTATGGCACTTCTTGCGTCAAATGGTTTGACATTAGGATTAGGCTGGTTTAGCAATTCCGTTCGATCATCATTTTTGACTAAATAAAATCACTTTTAAGCTGTGTTATTTTCAGCTATCACTATCGAAAAAGCTACCGTTTCTTTCCAGTTTTGAAGTTGAAGCGAGTGATGAGTTGGACTGTTCATTCAGAAACGATTGTGTGGATTTCATGTATGGGATATGGAGTTCGGGGGAACCAAGGATATACGTAGATGGAGTCGCCGAGTCCAAGTCTTTGGGAGATTTGGACATCTCCATATATGGGGTTGATCGTGGTGAGGGCGGTGTCGTTATGGATAGGAGACTTTTTATACTCATATTCGAAGGTCGATTGGGTATGTCACTAATATCCTCTGATTCTATAGTCTCCTGAATTTCATATCTTCTTCCTATTGAAAACTCATCTGAACAGCCATGGCAGTTGTACATGGGAGGGAACGTACTTTTATTGGGAAATTCCGATTTCTCCAAGCCAAGATGTTCTTTGAACGCGCTAGTGCAGTTTCTCAATTCAATCAGGATCTCTTGTATGGATTGTTGAATCTGTAATTGGGTAGTTTGAAGGTGTTCTACTTTCTCTTCGAGGGATGAAAGACGACTGTGCGAAGTTATATATATAAATAACATTATGTGACAATTTATATAAAATGGTCGAGATTCGATACCTCGCTGCAGGAATAGTTGGAGGTTTATTAGCCGGAATTTTCTCGAAAACGCATTCGACTCCAGAACTTTGACATCGAGAACAAGCAGACCCTGTGTCTGGTCCATCACACCGCATTTTTTGTCTAATTTAATTATAGTGAGAATGTTAATGTTTTATTATGAGAGTGTGTAAATTTACCTCCTACATGTATTGCATGCCCCTATAAGACAGTCAGGAGTTTATCAAAAAAAATAGGAGGTCAGGTATTTTGCATACTATTCACTCGGAGAGCTGTACGTTGCTCATTGGATTGTTGGGTTGTGGGGAATATCTAGATAATAAACTTGTAGTTTTAATTCAATTTGATATAAAAAAAAAGTTTGAACAGACTGTTTGGGGAGGTGGATCACCCAGAGGAAGTATTTGACGTTTCCGTTTTGCTGAAGTGGTATCCATTTGTGGATGAGAACCAATTAGTAATAATGGTGACTAAAGGCGATTCTCGACGTCAGGGGTTGCTTATTAGCTTGCCGGTATGCCGAAGATACTTCTGAGTCACATTCTGTGACTTCCCCGAAATCAACGGAATCAACAATGGATGACTCCGAACATTAAACCCCGTTCGTTATATGTACCATTCAAGTCATCCGTCTGACTCAACTTACGGTAACAGTATTTATTTGCATTGTTGACTTTTACTAAAGATTTGTCATAGGTTTCATTCACCACTATCTTTCACTATGTCTTTGAAGGCTCCGAAGGCTTCATTAAAGAGTTTTCAAGAGGAGATAGACAATATTCACCAACGAGAGACTACCAAGCAACGAGTACAAGCACTCGCAGCTGCTGCTACTGAACGGCAATCATCTAAGAAACATAAAGATGAAAAGGTTTTGGAAAGAAAGACTAAAGATGAAAAAGACTCAGAAAGAAAGACCAAGGATCCTGAAGTTCATTCCGTATTACAACTGAGCAGAGTCATTGAATTTGATGACTATAATATTCAGGTACATGGCTATATTTTCTGTTATTATTATGATAATTTTTAACCTGGATTCTAGCCTTGGTTATTGTCGAACACGGAATCAGACTATGAAAAAGCTCGTGACGCCTTGGCTGGTCGATTAACACGGAATAAAGGAGAATACATTATTCGTTTTGGTTGCCACCCGACTAGGTCTCATCTCTTCGATATTGAAGAAAAAGAATCGTTGAAGGCAATCAGTACTGAACCATGTAACGCGTCGGACCTGAAGCTTATAGAAGCTAGACTGCTTGTAGTGGCTGAAGAAATTGGCGCGAAGGTATGTCTTCACTACACTACAGCCTGTTCAATTAAGATTAAGCGATGAGAGAGGTTTCGACGTTATTTATATCGTATGACTCGAATCCTCGAGCCACGTATTTATTACGTTTTCCTCCTACTAGCGTACAACTTACCTCCGAAGTACGTTGTGCTGTCGTTGGAAATGTAGAGTATGTATCTGACTTTTCTTTAATTATTGATATTAATAGTGATAATTACCTAGTTCGGGAAAATCAACAACGTTAGGTGTTTTGACAAGAGGTGGTTTAGATGATGGTAGAGGACGTGCGAGAGTTGGACTATTCCGACATAAGCACGAAATTGAAACGGGAAGAACTTCCAGTGTTGGCATGGAGGCAATTGACACGTTCCTTTTTTTTTTGATCTAGTTCTCACCCTATGTTTAGATTTTAGGGTATTCTGCTGAAGGCACTCCAATCCTACCCACCACACATTTTTCAAATGATATAAATGTTATTCGGCGAGAGAAATTAGGATGGGATGAAATATCAAGGAAATCAGCAAAAATAGTTTCTTTTATAGGTAAAAAATGTACTGTACTCTTACATGCGAGCCACTTCTAACAAAAAAAAAATCGTCCAGATTTGGCTGGACACGAACGATATCTGAAAACAACTTTATATGGTACAGTTGGTAATCAGTTTTTTAGAGTCATATTTAACTGGTTCTGTATAGGTCTTACCTCTGGGGCTCCCTCATTAGTGATATTAATGATAGCTGGTAATGCGGGACTAATAGGAATGTCAAAAGAGCATCTTGCGATTACGTTGGCTCTTAATGTTCCAGTGGTGGTGTGTATAACAAAGGTCCGTTTGTTTTTTCTCCTCCTCGGGGATTGGAAGCAGCAATATCTATGTTAGTACAGATTGATATGACTCCGGCAAACATTTTAGAAGAAACAATCAAGCAGGCTGTTAGAATACTCAAGAGTCCCGGCTGCCGGTATGATCCTCTTGTGATGTTTCCACCTGAAGGCACACACGTCATGTCTTCTCTTTTTTAGAAAGACGCCAGTTTTCGTGCGATCTATGGAAACCGTCATTGAAATTTCACAGGTATTTGCCGCTGAAAAGTGAGGAAGAAGTTTTTTTTTCTCCAAAAAATTTACTAATAAACTGGAATAGAATTTGTCCGATTTTTCAAGTCTCGAATACCACGGGAGAGGGTCTTGACTTTGTGAGCGAGCGAGCGTTTCTTTCAAATGTCGTTTTTTTTTTTAATTTTACCACACCTACTAGTTGCGTACCTTTTTGAATCTCCTGCCGTCTAGCGAGGCGGATGATGCAAAATACCCTGTTGATCAACCCTTAGAGGTGTGTGGTGGAAATCTATTTGAGACGCGACGATTCTAAATCACCCGATAATATTATAATGCTAGTATTCTGTGACGGAAGTTTGGTAGGTTTTTTTTTTCGATCATAATATGACTCACCATATACATTTACTATCGAGGTCTGTTCCGTACGTGGGCACAGTGGTAGATGGTATTTTAAATGCAGGGCAGGTCAAAATCGGAGACCCGATCCTAATTGGCCCAGACTCGAATGGTAATTTTATGTCAAGTGCAGTAAAAGACATTCATCGTAAAAGGTTTGTGCTGTTCGTAAAAAAAAAATGGCGGTGTAGTTGTCTTCTCATACATATACGTACATCAAGAGCACCTGTAAAATCTGCAGAAGCGGGTCAATGCGTTTCGTTGGCTTTAAAACGAATACGTCGAGCAGCCATACGGAGAGGTGAGCATCCACTCCGCATTGATCCGGTCGGAATAGACGTCTAACCGAAATCATCCCAGGAATGGTAATTGTAATAAAAAGCGAAATACCGCCGCCGAAAGGTGAGTTTGTTATTACATACGACCCTTTTTTAAGGGTTGTCTTACGCTGATCTCTCCGAGCAGCTACTCGCAGTTTTGAAGGGACCGTGTTGATCCTATAGTGAGTTGTTGTTGTTTTTTTTTTTACAATTTGTAGCCACAAACTAACGCGGTTATTTTTACTACAGTCATAATACGACTATGCAAACGAATTACCAGGCAAGTTACCAAAAAAGATGCAATTATGTACTTTTTTTTTTTTTTTGATAAACATAATCATCAGGCTATGCTCCATTGCGGAGCAATTCGACAAACGGTACGGATCATCAGTATAGACCATCCTCAGGGCATATTACGCACGGGAGATCGTGCGGTAGTACGGTTTGAATTTATTTCTCACCCAGAATTTATCAAAGAAGGTATGAAGTTATTATTTCGGGAAGGAAAGACGAAGGTAGATATAACAGATTATGACCTCGGATCGAGATATATTGACTGATCGCTGTACCAATATGCATAGGGATTGGGGGTGGTAACCAAACTATTATTATAAACGGCTGGCGGTGGCTATAATGATTGTAATGATTGTAGGTGTTATAGTGATAGTGTAGTAGCAAATGGTTTGTTTGTTGTAATCTTCGGTTGATATTTTGATCAAAAAAGTCGCATCTAATCGGTTCGCATCAATCTTGATCGTAAAACGCGGGTGGATTGAACGGATACAAAACCGGCATGAATGAATAAATTCCTGTTCCTTCCGGCATCATTGACAGAGTCTGCTGACCATGAACTCAACAATAATTGATTGTAGCCAAGGAGGTTGCCACGTCTACAGGTAGCTTGTGATGTACACCATCAGCGTAAATCACTTGGTACGTACCGGGTCTCTTTTTAGCGAATATTTGACTGATTTTAATCACGTGGTGTGGCCATGGATGTTATTATGGTTTTTAAGAAGAAAAAATCCCCGTCCATCACTTCCAGAGCTTTGGAAACCCCGTAAGGATAATTTTTGACTTGAAGCGATATGGTTGCATGCTTGTGTTTCCCCTTTATCACCAGTACGTATATATATTTAAAAACCCTTTGTAACTACAAGTTGAGGGATTCCTTTCCATCTCCTTTCATTCCCTCTTTTCTCATACAGGAATTTAAATTTAAATGAGTTCCTTACGGCTTGCACCAATTATGACAGAACGACCATCTTTACCCAGCATTCACGATCTTTTTGGAGGTAGGTTTTTATTTGACTTTCATTTTTCTTTCTTTCTTCATATATCAATGTTTTCATATTATAGAACATCTGGGACGTCCAATTAAACAATCTCCATCACCTTTTGCATTTAATTTAAACAAACACTCGGAAAACTCACATTATCATCATCATAATTCAAGTTCTCGTACTACAGGTATTGTTGTCTACCTGTGAAACATTAGTTGGCTTACGATGATCAGGATCTCCAAAATACTATGAATCCACGCAAGTATTTCCTAGCCGATCAGAAAAAAGAGAGCAGATGGTTTTGCATTCGCATAACGGAGGAGATAACGCCGAACGCTCCTACCTCTATAAGGAAGAAGTCCGTAGATATCCTCCATCCCGACTTTCCCATCCTGTAGATCAATGTGAGTGGTCTGTGGAAGTATTATATCGCCGAAGATCTAATGTACAAATGGAGATGATTATTCTCCTCCGTCTACAGCCTCTGGAGATGAACATTGTAGTTCAATCCCTGAGCGGAAGAAATTACCGGCGAAATATGAATGCGAGTATTGTGGCAAGTGTTTCAATAGACCTAGTAGTCTGAAGGTAATTCTCTTTCTTTCTTTTTTTTTTTTTGGCCACGATCTCTGATTTTATTTTAAAGATACATCATAATACACATACCGGACAAAAACGTAAGTATAGTATACTTTATTCTAAAAGTAATTACGATTAAAAATTAATTTTATAGCATTCTCTTGTATCTATCCAGGATGCGGACGTAACTTCAGTGTTATGAGCAATATGCGTCGTCATGCACGTACTCATGGGGATTATGCTATGCAGCTATCGCGGGAGCAATCGGATTCGGAACTCAATAGCATCCAATTGACGCCGGTGCCATCAGCATCAGGGCCTAATTCCCGGAACTCCTCGGGTACTGCATTATATCAACCTTCGACAGCATCCAGTCGACCCCGAAAGCAGTCCATTTCGAGTTGCAGTGACTCATCTCTCACTTCATAATAAGAAAAACATTTTCTTCTCTTTTTTAGGACTTCTCTCTCTCGGGATATATTCGAGTCTTATCTATATTTATTTATTCTTTCTTATCTGATCCAGTATCTATTTCTTACTATTATTTATTCATCTCACATCTAACATTATTCACATTTTTATACATCTCCTGCATATTTTAAATAGCACACTATTTTTACCTATACGTCACTGCTCATTCATTCTTTCTATAATTCTAAAAAAAGAAGATTGTTAAGCCGCTTACACGGCTTGTCGATAATGGGAAAAATCTTTGACAGTGGCGAATCCTAATAATAAGGCTGAAAGATCATTTTTGTAAGAGCGCTTACTTTTCAACATTGTCTACGAGGCATAAGGTCATTAATGTTCAGAAGAACATGTAGATATGAACAAGACATTACTTCTTTTTTTTTTTTTTTTTTTTTTGAAAATCTCAGGATCTAACTCTTGAATCTTCATCTTCTTCTTTTGCAAGTTGTGCCTCAGGATTTTGAGTTCAATCCGCTGACAGACGCGCAATAAAGGGTGTCAAGGAATTTGCTCTTCGACCGGATCGAATCGACCTAGCCAACAACGTTCGGTGAGAAGTTTATCCCAAAGAATACACCTACCATATTCAGTAACGAGAAAGTGGGAAGCGTTTTCCCAGAGTCCTCTTCGCTGAGCTAAATTCGGAATACCATATACGGGTAGTCTCTTCAGGCCTAAAACGAACGAATTACACCGCTGGGTGCTGCTACGGGATTAGACTCTACCATTAATTCAAGACATTTCAACTTGCCGATAGTGTTTCAGCAAGAGGGGTTGAGAATGGTGGCAAAAAAAAAAAACTGGGCAGGTCGATCATATGGAAGTTGAAAAGATAAAAAGAATAAAAAGATGCTGCGGCTGTTTCCAAGTGTGAAAGGCAGTGTGCATATACATACATACTTACTAGTACATACAATGCGCTGCAAGGCAAAGAAGGGGATTCCACTGAAGAAACAACAGGATAAGTGGACTTATCGTATAACCTATATCATATCTATTCAATTGATGGACAAGTTGCCACGCGTTTTGAAATAGGAATTAGGGGGACATCGATGATATCGATTGCGGTGACAGGTTCATGTCTACTAGCTACTAGCGACCTCGCCGTAAGACGGTTTAAACCCAAAATAGGTGATGATACAAGAATTTAGCACTGAATTACTATTAAAGATCTTGGAATACAATCTCAAACTTCTCGCATCGGGGCGATCGGGTGATGTCTGGGGAATAAAATGATGTCAATTACAATTATTGCTCATACAAGCGACGGGTCGTTCCTGGAGATCTAAATAATAATACAGTGGCTTCTCCCGATATCAAAGTTAGAGAGAAAACTCGAACGTCGTCACCACATGCATATTTAATTTCGCGCCTTTTTTCCAGCTTCTTCCTTCTAATAACAAGTTCTAAATACAGTCTATTTGTGTGATCGAACAAAAGAGGTTTTCTTTTCATAGCAAAAGTAACTAAATTTGGTATAATCCGGATCCGGATTCGCATCACCAAAAGAAAAAGGCGACTTCTAAACTTCGAAACGATAGGATTTCTGTGTGGTGCCAAATCCCTTTTCACTTTTACAATTCGTGAAGAAGATGTGCGTATCTTTTAGCCGACTCACGGCTCGTTGCATCCGAAGCCCCTTGTTTTTTTTGTTTACTGCGTCAGGACTAAAAAAAAAATCAATTCCGGAAGACAAAACTGTCAATTTATTCATTAGTGAAACTGCAACTATACATACATATTATCGCTTATCAAAGTCCGTCTTTTATCGCGATCCCAGATGGGATCTTGGG
This sequence comes from Clathrus columnatus, assembly GCA_020884735.1. NCBI lineage: Eukaryota > Fungi > Basidiomycota > Agaricomycetes > Phallales > Clathraceae > Clathrus > Clathrus columnatus. The sequence goes on from BPWL01000001.1 coordinate 2,392,954, forward strand.
GTAGATCTCGTTTACTACCTATGGTATTGTGATCCCGATGTAAGTCGCAGTTGATCAACGTCGATCAAATAAATATACACATTTGATGGTTCCCTTTTTCATGAACATTGTGTTGTCAGCGTTGATAGAACGCTTAGCATAAATAGAAAGAGAGAAAAAACAAACTTTTAAAAATTTCGTTACAAGCAAGACAAAAAATAAAAATCCAGAACCAAAACCAAAACCACCACACACAAGCTTTTGCTTTTGTGAAACAATACTAATTCATCTAAAAATACATCCGAATTCAGCTCTCCCCCACAGCGGCAATCTCATGATTATCGAGATTTGAAAAGAAAAAAAAAGCTGCCGCTGCGAGAACATTTAGAATGAAATGGCCCTTCCTCTCCTTATAAAGTTAGATGTATTAATTTCTCTGACCGTATCATGAGCTCTCGCTCTCTGTTGCTGAATCTTACGATCGCCACCATCGGGGTAATAAATGTCTTGAATTCGAACTTGATCATAATCGATTCCACGGGGACTTCTATGAGTAAACCCGGCAAATGCCAAGGCTTTCCTCATTTCTAATATACGAGGCCCGTGGATCTTGTCCTTTAATAATGGATCCCGAGTGGCGTCTGCTGGAGCGCCACCTGCTGGCGCAAGAGGCTTACAGGACCCAATTTCAAATGGAATGAATATAGTAAAAAGGACGGGATAGTGCGCAAAGTAGGATGCCGAGGTTCGTTAGTAATCGCTTTTCAATAGCATCAAATTCTTCGCCATACCTCGTCTGGGATGTCATTATCAAAATGACGGGTATCTTCCGGATGCGATAATTCAGGTCTGAACGGTGCTGGATACTTGCGGATATTGACCCAATCAATTCCAGTGAACCAAGAATGTGCCTGTAGATAAAACACAAGAACATTCAGCACCACGCTTTTATTTTAAAGATAAGCCACCACCATCCATGTGGCAAAAAATAAGATAGATGAAATCAAGGCTTTCAAATGAGCAAAATTAGAGATTAGAGTCGGGTGCAAAATGAAAGATATCAGTGGTGTGCAACGCAAAAGTAATCAATTAAAAAGACGGAAATAAAAAATAAAAGCCAGCACAATAAGAAAAAACAGCAACTTTCTCCGTTACTCATTACGCACCTTGATTAATTCCGCCCCATCTATACTGCCTCTCCCACTGTAGAAGTTAAAGAAGCCGCTCCTTCGGTTTTGCACAATCACCGAGTTTGGTCTAGATACCGAGGCACTCGCTTGGCTACCAAGCCGGTCTTCAGGTTCACAAAGCAGTTGTTTCATTAAATCCACACCAGCATGAGAAACATGCGGGCGAGACGGGAATTTGAGCGATTGCTTCCAGTTCAAGATCTTCTGTCGAGTGACATGACGCTAGAAGGAAAAAAGATTGGCGATCAGTAGGGAAATGAAAGCGATTGACAGAGCCGGTATTTCAAAAATAAAAAAGAAAGCAAGAAAATAGGAATATCAAGCCAAAAAAAACACGATAACAGCGTCTGAACAAACGCCAAAACAAGTTTTAGGAGAGAGAAATGAATCGGAATTTTCATATTGACAGTCCACTAGATGGCTGTGGGCATATGAAAAATGATCTAGGAAAAATCCGTGAAAAATATATGAATGAACAATGAGTGGATATGAATGAAAAGTCCTGAAAAGGCGCAGCTATGTCGATTGGGAACGGTCGGTCCTCAAGACGATGATAAAGAATACGTAAGTGGTAGTAATTAATAGCCAGATCGGTAAAAGAGAATAGTCAAAGAAGGTAAGTGAAAATACGCTTCAATTTGACAGGATCCAAAAGAACCATGCTCCCACCAGAATCATCCAACGAAACACGACTCGAAATATTTTAACAGGAAGTTAATGAAGATGTGTAACGTGTATGAACGAAGAAGATACAAGGAATAATGACTCACCGAGTTACTGACGAATGGTGGGTATCTATTATGGGTAAACGCGTATTAGTTTATGCCAAATTCACATACGAAGACGAAGCAGTAGGTGAAACGAAACGAATCAACAACGTCAAGCAGAAAAACCAAACAACAAACTAAACTGCCAAAACGAAGATAAAGGGAATGGATTTGGGAAGTGAATGGATAACAACACCAGCAGCTTCAAAACGAAAAAAATTCGGAGAGAAAAGCCACGACACCATCCTTATTAGGGATATACCCCACGAATGAACAGTCCATTACCAACTGATAATGCACGGCATGTTCCCTTATGAAACCGAGAAGAGACAAAACGTTATAAATAACGAACAACAAAATGGCACACGAAGAAATTAAATCCCGAAGCCGAGATAGATACAATACACAAAAGTGAGGTAATACGGAAGCCATAGAGCAAGGCAAGGAACTATCCAAGTTCTATTACCCATTGAACGGAGAAAAAGAAGTAAGCTTTCCAGATAATTCATATCCTACAATGAGGACGTGGCTGTAAACAGAACAGAAATGATTTCGATTTCTTTCCGTCAAACAATAATAAAAAAGGGAAAACCTTTTCGCACATAATGTGCGTGAGCCACAAAGTAAACGAAAGGAAACGTGAAACCAATCAATAACCAAGAAAATTCGAGAAAAGTTTCGGGACAAAAAAACGAGAACAGAAAACAGAGAAAATAAAATGACAAATAACACACTCACCCATACAAACACTCGTACATGATCACGCCTAGGCTCCACCAGTCACATGAGAAGGTGTATCCGTGGCCTGCCAGTGATGGAGGTGTCAGATGTCAATTACAAGGGATAAGAGTAATATAATTGAGTAGAAAAAAAATAAATAAAAATAAATAAAAAATCAATTCCTAGAACAGAGCCTTTATACCCCATCTGAGGAAGAAGAAGAAAAAACCGTGAGGGAGTTCAAGTAATAAAATAAAAATCCAAACAAGTTGTCTTTTACACAAAGAGGAGAAAAAGGGAGGAAAGAGCGGGGGGGAAAGAGTAAGGTGCGTGTCAATATAGTGGCCACGCTGAGCTGGGCCGAACACGCTCCGCATTCGTCTACTGCGGTGTCTTCGGATCAAATGAAACGAGGAGAATGAGAAAAAAGTAAGGGGAGGAATGAGGATGAAATGAAAAGTTTATAATGAATGAATTGCAGGATGATCGAGGGATCAGAAAGGAAACAGAAACAAGAAATACATATGCCATGAGACTAGTAGAGGGAAATGAAATGGAAAGTGTGTGTAAAAACTATCGCCGGCGGAGGGCTTGTTGCCCCCTGAAAAGGGAAAAATCAAAAAAAATGATCAAAGGCAGGGTTTTCTTTTTGATACACGAATCAACCATCTTGGAAGCGGCGGGGCATCGGTGAAACCGTTCTCGGTGACTTGAGAGGGTTTTCCGACGATCCAAGGCAAGGAAGGGATGATAACAAGTGAAAAGGTGAATAAGAAAAGTAAAGAAGACGTCCAGAAACTCTCCAAAAAGAGGGAGAACGAAGCCCTAGACACAAGGTCCGGCTCAACACATCAAGACACGACACAACAACACATTGTGGATAACTAGATAAGTGGGGGGGATAAATGGATAACACACATACCTCGGATAACTTCCGGTGACACTAAAAACAAATACACAAAAGTAAAAAGTCAGGAACCAAATTCAGTTTTCAGCGTCGAAAAAAAAATTGAATTGGAAAGGAAGGAGGATAACGAGAAGAAGAGTTAAAAAAAAAAGTAAGTCGAACACAAGAAATAGAAGGATAGAAGATGGGAGTTAACGGTGATCTATGCTCCATGTCCAGCTTGCGGTGTACAACAGATTCAACATGTGGTCATAGTCACCATGACTCCTCGCTCCCGCCACTTCCCTTGGCATTGGGTCTAGGTACGCAAGGGACCACCCGCCACCCGCCCAATAACACATACGGGGGCGGGAGTCCAAACAAAAAAAGAATATAAATGAAAGTACGCACTGTACGAATTTGTCCCACAACTGTGGGCCATAAAATTAATAATAAAAAAACAAGAGCCCACAGGCAGATTTCAAACCAAAATTTGCAATGGATAAGTAAGCCAACGGGAATTCCCCAAAACGATACCCGATATAGTAGGGCAGGGAGGGGAATGAGGAGATTTTTTTTGTGGAAGTTGCCGTACAGTAGATATAACCATAACCATTTAGCATAGGGTTATCAGAAAACAAAAGGGGGGTTAGAATGAAGCCAAAACATCGATCGGAGAAAGTCCACGAGTAAGAATCAGAACATCGGGAGGAAAACACCCCCGGTGCCGGTAAAACGTTCGATTGGGGTGGGCGCGCACAGGTTGTTAAGTCCATTCCGTGGAAAGATATTCATAGCACGCACAGATCCAATTGTTTGTAGAGGTTATAAGATTTGAAAGTGCGCCGAGTTTGATCATTCAATCGTTGCGGGGCAAACAAAGAAAAAAATATGTCAATTGTCGTGTTTTAATTTAAGAATGCGTATCGGTTGGGAATCAGATTTGAATTATTCAAATTCAAACATCCAAAAACAAAAGCACCACGAGACAAAAAGTCCAATTGACCCGGGGTAAGCAAGTGAATGGGCCACATTGAGATGAGGACCAAGCCACCAAAGTGAGAGAAGCAATGGAAGTGGCAATTATAAGGAAAAGGGTGGTATTATTTTGATTCCGAAACCAGATGTGAAAACCAGGAAGAGATCAAGGCAGGCAAAGAATGTAACGAAGCCACAGCCGCAGGTCCGATAGGGTAAGGTGTAGTAAATATTCAAGGGGACGCAGATATCAAGGGGTAAGGAAGAAATCGATAGCAGTTAGTGGGTTATTTGTTAGTCATCAGGGAACAATAAAAAAAACAACCCCGCACACGAAGAACATAGTGTGAGATGAGACACAAAATCGGGGTGACGAGTGAACAAAGTTATTGATAAGCATCAGTACCAAGGCAAAACAAAAAAGATGAAAAAATGGAAGGGACCGTAGGTGTCGTAGGGAAGGGGGAGTGAGGAAAGGGAAGAAGCAAAGTCCAGAAGTGAGAGAACCAAAGACGTCCAATGTATGCATGTATGCCCGAAAGGCATGGATATTCCAAAGAAACCAGAAACCGAGGCATGTAAGCGAAAAGTTTGAAATGAGAGGAAAAATCAACAACAAAAGGCCGACACAGCATCATGGTAACAAAAGAATAAGGCGACAAACGCGAGGTGGATAAACGCATTAGTGGAATAAGAAATAGATGAGAAGACCCAGTGTGGAAAGTGAATGATGAATAACAGACGAAACGGAAACCAGGAAAAAGAGGTCGATAATAATAAATAATAAATTTTGGATTGAAAAAGAAATTAAAAAAAAGAAAATGCAAAAGGCGCAGGGGATGAAAATAAAAAAAAATAAGAAGAAATGACATCAAAACATAAGGCGAAACCGAACCAATAGGCATAATCGGGCACAGGAGTCCAATCGCATCGTTTCCGAATCCGAACCCAAGAGTTCATGTGCAGATAGATTGTGTGAATCCATCGTATGATGGCATGTTGTGGTGCGCGTTCATTTGTTTAATTTCGCATAATAGATAAGTAATAAAATATACAATTACCAATTCAGTGGTGCCCCATTGTGGAATTCGTCGCATTATCATGTTTTGGGTGTGCGTACAAACGCGTGGTCAGTAAGAACCCAAGTTCCGTTGGTCACGGTTCCCGTTTGTTTCAGTTATGACGAGGGGGTGTTTGTTATCAGATCAGATACCAATAACATGAACAAGAGGGAAAAGCAGACAACCAATAATACACGCAAATATTGACAAGCCCGAGGTTTTAGATGAGGACATTAAGCATCGTGAACCCGTGGTGCGCAAAGGTTTTTCGCATGACAACAAAGTCCCGGAGTTGGCCGAATGGAACAGAATCGACGAAGATACAATAGAGGGACAGCAACAACGAAAATAAAGGGATATGTATGGCAAGAGATCCGATCGGAAATAAAGTCAGGAGGGGTAAAAAAATTTCGGAGGAAAAAATTAGAATGATCATCAGGCACACAAAACATAAACAATTACTTACACAGAATATGCTAACTGTAATTATGCAATCAAGCAAAGCATGCGTCAGTACTCTCTACGTATCTCAGACAGAAAGCTTTCGAAACTTACTTTCTTTCGATTTTTTTCTCTCCAAGTAAAGACACCACCACCTTGTCCATCGCCCATAATTTCCTCGATCTCCTTTTTATCCAACTTCCTTGTGGTTTTGTTATACGCACCATCATTGTCTGCTATATCCACTCCGTATCTATGTAAAAGGCCTTTCCGTTGTTGTTCATAGTCTAATTCACCAAGGGGTCAGAAGAGAGACTTTCAAGGTACGAAGAACAATAAGAGGTACAAGTAGTATCATGTGCCCAATGAAGATCCGTTCTATGACAATATTTTGAACAAGAAACTTCGAATTGAAGAGAAAATATCATACGCCAACCCAAAATCACTAAGTTTGATATGTCCTTCAGGATCGAATAAGAAATTGTCCGGTTTAATATCCCGATGAATAAATCCATGTTTATGGCATTGCTCGATCGCCAAAATCATCTACAGGGAAATAGAGTGGCGGTAGTCAGTTTAGCCAAATAAATCGCGGAGAAAGTTAAAAAAAAGATAGCTCAAGACTGAAGATTGAAAGGTACAGAGACGACCACAGACTGAGAGGTCCCAGTGATTGAATAAGAAAGATTGAGCAATAGTAGAGTAGAAGGAATAAAAAGATCTCGTGAAGCAAGACGTGACCTCGAAACAAACGAAGACTATAGTGTAAGAAAGAGAGAGATGTGAAAAACTAAGAGCAAGTCCAAACAACAGATCTAGGGCTAAGTCCTGATGGACAACCAAAGACGTAAACAACGAAAAAGACGACGACACAGACCCTCAAGGAAGGGACTCGTGCCAAAAGTATAAGAAAAACAGCAACTCAAGAAAGAATCGAGCAAAAACGTAAAGTAAAATAGAAAGGGGAAAAGAAACGCAAAAGTATAAACCTCAGCGACATAAAACCTGGCGAAATCTTCCTCAAATATATCCTTCGCAATTAACAGGTTGAGCAAATCCCCACCGCCCATGAACTCGAGGACCTGACGACGGCGTTAAGCATCGTGTAAGGATTGTGAAGCATGGATCAGAATGAGGAAAAAGAGAAGATTGAACATCCGGTTTTTTCGGAAGAATGCCGTGTTTATTGTACCGGATGATAGTTAAAAGGTAATCGCGAAGTATACGCGAGGCAAGGTGTTTTAAACGGCGGTGAGTTTGGTTGTAAGCGAGGACGGATAAGTAACGTATGGTTAAGTTCCCCCCCACCAAGTCACCGAGTGCATGTCCGATTCGGATGTGAGGGTGTTTAAACAGGACAAGTATGGACATAACCGGGCACGCCAGGCAAACGTGTGAATGTTAGGCCAGGAGGTAGCACGGCAGGGTAACATTAGCGCGAGAGAGAAGGTCGAAAAAAGAAAGAAAGAAAGAAAAAAGCAGTATTCCGATATAAGGTGGACCCGAGTAAAATAAAGTAATTGATAGATAGGTGACCGAAAAAACGGGAAACAGGAAAAAGGTCCAAAGGGGGGCGTGAAACCAGATCCAAAATCCAAAAAGTTTAATAAGACCGAAAATTAGCCATAAAACCAGAATCAAGGCCAAGACCGGGGAACCAACCAAACCAGAAATAAGGTCACACGGTGGGTGGGTGGCAGCAAAAAAAAATGTTCAAGAAACATGAAGAAAAATTCAGCAGTATGAGAAAAGGAAAAAGGAAGGAAAGGGGAGCATTAAGAAATCAAAAAGAAAACACGTCCACATCCGAATGATTCCGCATATATCCGGTTGTTTAAAGCCGTTTGTCGTAAACGAATGAAGAAAAAGCCGAATTAATCAAATCAAGAAGGACGGTAAATAGAAAGTCCATTAATATTTGAAGGTTAAAATATTCATTAAATCGTTCCGAATAGTATAGTGATTAAGAGGGTGAAGAGCCATTGAAAAAAAAATTCATAAAGGTAGAATAAATATCCACCACAGTGAGAAAACACAAGTCGGGATTCCAGGTTGAGAATAGTGACAATTGGTTCAAAGCAGATCAGAATTGTAGGAAGAAGGAAGGAAATGAGAAAAAATTCCAGTAAATCAACCAAAACGGAAAACTCACAAGGTACAAACATTCGGAATCCTGAAAACTGTAAAAAAGCTTGACAATCCAATCTGCACCAGCGCCTCCAATTAAAGCTGCAGATTTGAGAACGTCGCGTTCGGCGCGAACGTGACCCTCTTGACCTTTACGGAGCATGTCCGATTTGCGAAGCTAATATGCATTCGTTTTTTTGATCTCTCTGACTTTTCTTTTGATACAGGCTCACCTGTTTCATGGCAAATAATTGTCCGGTTTGTTTTTCACGTACGAGAGAAACGACTCCAAAAGCACCTAATTTTCAAGAAAGAATAAACGTCACCTTAAATTTGTATAAAAAAAAAAAAAAAGGAAATTTCTAACCATGTCCAACGATTTTGACTTTCTCAAAGCAATTAACTCCGACCCTCCTTCGGCGTTCTCTCAAGTATTCGGTCTCGTTCCTCTTCCACACCTCTCTGATTCTCTCTTTTTGTAATTCACTCATACCGAGAATTATCATATCTTCTTCCATAGCCAAACGCCGCTGTTCGCGAGACGGAGGGTGCCGTAAGAGGGGAAAATATAAATTCTCGAAAAAGATTCTGCAAGAAATTGCTTTCTCAAGAGTTTGGAGGGAAGGAGTTATAGGCCGCGCACGTGGAGGGCTCGGTGTAGTTTGAGTATTTGATTGAGAGGGAGGCATGGATCGTATCTCATGAATACTACTTGACAGACTTTCTTCGATCTGATTTTGTAGTTCATCTACGTTTGCAGTATTTGGATTTGTTGTTAAAGTGGGAATCTTGATGGCGTGTTGTTGTATCTTTTGCGGCAAAGGTGGAGGTTGCGTTAGAGTTTGATCCTGCGCTTGTTGTCTCTCTTCAAAATGCGTCTCTAAACCTCCTATTCTGAGTGTAGAGGGACGAGGGCCGGGGCCGGGGCCACCAACAACGCCTGTATATCCGCCGTAGTTATACGTTCCAGTAGGGGAAAATGGATATGTCTGTGATAACCCCCCTTGAATCTGTGGCAACCCATCAACAACACCACCTCCATCGTAATCGTGTCGCAACGTAGCTCCAGTCGAACTAATCGTAAAATCGGAAGACATGGTCGGTTCCGTGATTTGATTTATTACGCGTAGTGGACCGGGGGTTGGGTATTGTATAAATGATGACGGTTGTTGTTGTTGTTGTTGTTGTTGAAGCTGGGGCAGAGGCTGAGTTCGATTTTGAAGTTGAAGAAGCTGAAACTGAGCAAGGATATTCGCTTCAATTTCTCCTTTCGTTTGAACTTTGATTTTCCCATATTGGTTCCCGATTCCTTCTTCATAACCATAGTCACGGTCGCCTTCGTCTTGTCTCTCATTTCCTCCTCCTTTATTGTTGCCGTAACCACCGACAACTTCAGCAACAGCTTTCTGAGTCTTTTGTTGTCGTATGATTCGTTTAATGGGTTCAGCCCAACGAGGGTCTATAAAGGATAAGGGATGTCAATATACATTCATCACTTTTTATTCTTATTTTTTTGACGCACCACCGAGCTTTCCGATGTTATCAGGACCCCAACGGCGTAACAACGCTTCAGCTTGATCTGCATCTGAGGCATGAACGAGATGTCTAAAGGAGAAAAAGAAGGTAGATGATAAAGAAATGGTAAAACAGGTTGTCAAAAACTCACTTGAACTCCGCGGGCCTAGAAACCATATCTTTTGTCAACTTTGTACCAGGTTTAAGGCTTTTAGGCGGTGTAGGACGAGGCCGTGCGGCGATAACATCGGACTCGACATTATAATTGGTATCTCTTCCTTTGTTCTTCTTTCCAGTGTTATCCATACGAGGACTAGGAGTTGAATCTACGAGAGCGGGAGCAGACCCGGCGGGTATAGCTTCATATCTCGGTCCGGCGATAAAAGACGAAGTATATGTGAGGAGATCGTAAAAACCTTTATGGATAATTGTACCGTATATCGTCGAGGCCATTCGGGATGAGCTACTAGAGAGCTAAAGATCCAAGATTTGTTTCGGTCACTAGGAGCTGAGGTTGGTATAGGGGTTATATATGATATGTTCTAATGTTGGGTATGAAGGCAACTAACTCGTAACAAAGTTTAGCTTTAGATAAGTAGAATTCAATGTTGATATTGGGTCACACGGGTAGACCAAGTTGAAAAACGATTTTCTGCTATGCCCGTGTCCGTGTCCGGTTGTCCTGGGTTGTGACGTTGTTGTGACGCGAAACGGATCTATTTTTTGTCACACGATAGGTACCCCTTTTTTGAAAGTACAATTTTTTCTTTTTTATCTCCCTTCATCATAAGGTGGAACGTCTGCATTGCGATTGGGTGAATGATATCTATTTTATTATTACGAGTAATACATCCATACATACTTTTCATTGCATTTCGGATTTGATGTATTATTTGATATGGAGGAGATGTTAAAATGACGGAAGATTGAGCAAATTGACGTTTGACGACGATGACGACGACGGCCGCGGCAATTGACAACGACAGAGGGTTTCAGAAAAAAGTGCGAGAGTTGTTGAATGCGAAAAATAATAGAGCGCGTGTGGGTATAACAATATTATTATTTCGATGAATAATAAATAATAATTGAAATTGATAATAAATATAAATATAGATTTTATATATATATAAATATAAATAATATAATATATTCCAAAAGAGAAGGGGGGTGTTGAAGGAAGGGGGGTTTGGATTTATTATAAAAATAAAACAAAAAAAAAGGTTAAAGCTAAGTACATAAGATAAAAAATCAAGTGGGTAAGTTTGGTATAATATGATGGAGAGTGTCTTGGTATATCCCCCCATCTACGACTACACTCTCAACAAAATCATGCAAGCATACCCGTACCGTACATCTGCAGGAGTGTATAACCCTCAGCCTTCCTCCTATAATTCACACTCCCATTCACATCGTTCCTATGTAACCTCTCCCTCCTCACCCACTTCTGTTACGACACCAACAGCCACTAGTAATGGAGGAACAGGAGGGGGAGGAGGATTGAATGCGTTTTCTTCAGGTCCATCTGCTGCTACTGACTGGTCATCGCCTTCACCCGCTCTCTCAGATCACCACAACCACCATCACCATAATAGCCATAGCAATCACAACAATCACAGTCATCACCACCCAGGTAGTAACAACAACAGACACGATCACCATTATTATTCCACTAGTTTGACCGGTGCAGGTTCTACTACTACTAATACCACCACCGACCCGTGGAATGACTTGACAACAACAACAACAACACATACCCATCCTTCTTCTCATCCCCCTCATCACCCGTCTCACCCCCATCCTCATCCTCACACTCATCCTCATACTCATCCTCATTCACATACCACTCACCATCTCCCTCACCATACCTCTTCTCATTCTCACTCCCAACAAGCACAACAAGGTCAACGTGCACCCTCCACCGGTTTATCAAGTAGTACCTCCGACGAACCACTCATCAAAAAGAAACGAAAACGCGCAGACGCGAATCAATTGCGTGTCTTGAACGCTACCTACCAACGTACCGCGTTTCCATCTACCCAGGAAAGAGAATCTCTTGCTAAACAATTAGACATGAGCGCCAGAAGTGTTCAAATTTGGTGAGTAATATAAGATATAATATATTTGGTATTTTCGAGAGAAACTCAACGTATATGCTTTTTTTTTTCTAAAAAAAAAAGGTTCCAAAATAAACGACAATCGATGAGACAATCCCGTCCAAACACAAACCAAATGGGTTCGTTGTCTATGACCGGTCACCCGCACCATCACGGTGGTGGTCTAGGTTCAACATCCCCAAATACCTCCCCAACATCTTCAAATCTCGCACCTATGCATTCCATGTACCCAAATTTAAATTCAACATCTCCCAGCGGTCTCCATCATCCTCATTCTCATTCGCATTCCCATCTTAGTTTAAATAGTCTAGCAAATCTCGGTCTCAGTACAACAACAAACAACAGTACCAGTAACGCTAATAGTCAATCGGCGGGAGGAGGATATCACCACCACCAACATCACCACATGTCACATCATTCCCTCTCACATACCACCCACACGACCGATAGTAGACCTTATCTTCTCTCTCCAGCATCCCCAACGACGACTTCTCCCGGTCTTATTGCCAATACTGGAACAAGCCTTGGAGGTACAAGCAGTTCTGGTAATGGTCCAACAACTACCAGTCCTATACCTCGTCGACGCGACACACCTGGCCCAACTTCGTCGCGTGTTTAGGGAGAGGATGTTGAACATGAGTGGGTTAGTGGTAATCGATCATTCATTCCGATACTACAGAGGCAAAAAAGGTGTGGTGGTGTGTGTGGGGAAGGGGGGGGAGAGGAAAACAAAAAAACACGCGTCGCAAACACGCGTTTTTTTTTTTTGAGTGGCGTTCGGCGAAGAAAAATATAAGTGGAGGTTGTTACGTTGCTGTCGTATTGGCGAATTTGGCGCGTGTTCGCATGTCGATCGAAGGCGTTTGTCGCGTGTTTTTTGCTATTTGGACCTGGGTTTGAAGGTCTTTTCGTTCTTTCAATAGGGTAGCCTAAAAGGCTTGCCGAGTGTGCCACGCCGCCGCCGTCATTGCCGTTTATAGGGATCGGTCGCATCGCACATTTTAACTCAAGATTCCAAACGAGGAGATTCTGTTTCTCAAACTGGATAAGGGCACCGAATCGGAATCCATCCCATCACCCCTGGCATATGCATATGCTAATACTCGAATGTATCACCGTTTTATAATCCTCGTGCCTTCCTCTCCACTGGGAAAACTCGTGTCTGTCTCCGACGTGCTGTGCAGCGTGCACTGTGTATAATAAGCGCACCCATGCGGCATGTTCCTACCTCCCCTCCTACACACCGCCAACAAGCCACTTTTTTCTTGAATCCCGATACTCTGGTAATCGACAGACAGAGAGGAAAGAAGAAATAATAATAATAATTGAAAACCCATTTATCTCTAAATCAATAACCCCGATCTTATCTACATACCCCGAAAAAATTTATCAGCTCCCTATACCCATCAAACGAAAAACTAACACTCACATATGTCATATGGTCGCTATATGCTGGTTTCTTATTCTATGCAGGTCTACTTAGGGTATAGAATACCCCTCCCTATCATCCTTTCTATCTACCGCTTTTCTCTCTCTATTATCACTTCTTTATTACCTCTTTTCACATTTCTTGAAGAAACACAGACTTTTCCTCCGCTTTCTCCCCTTTTTTTTCTTTCCTCTCCTTTTCTTCTCGGACTTGTTTCTTTCTTCTCGCGTTCATCTATTGATTTCTTGTCGTGCCTCCTGTGTTCTATTTACCCCATTCAGCTCCAACAACAGCAAACCAACAGATTCATCTGCATATCCATCCCCCTGTATAATCCTATTTGTCAAGCGTATCAATATATACTTTCGTACCTCGTATCCATAGTTCCACACATTTTGCTTTTCTCACTTTTCCTGCCCTTTCACTCTCTTCTTTCAAATAGGGACTTGTGGTCATCTTTGTTTCTTTCTCGAGTTTGGTAACCTTTTAAAAAATCTCATAGTCTATTACCTATTCATAGTTTTTTTTTTGTTTTTTCTCTTCCTCAAAATAAAATTGATTTATTGTCTGTCAATAAACTTAAAGACATGATAGATACATTGGACTTTTCATCCGAAAGCGCATAAATCTCCAGACGACATGATGATCGGCTACAAGTGATTTCATCCCGGATGTTACCAATTTTGCTGTCAATATGATGATCCAGACCCGGTGACTTTGCAAGTCTCGTTCGTATACACACACCTCCGTGCGGACTCCGTTATTCCGTGCAGCCGTCATCTAACGGACCAAACACAAAAAAAAAAAAGAAGTAAACGTCCAAGAGTGGTGTACATACACGGTACACTCCAACAACGATGTCCAGCAACCCGTCCGTCCCATCCTTCTGTAACGTGTAAGAGTATAATAAGTAGACTCGGAAAGCAGCGAATTAGCGAGTGGGAGTACATAGCAAGAACATTTGGCGGTAGAATAAAATAAAAAAAGTACCAAGTACTTTCATACAACAAGAAATAATAAAATCGGGCCATCAAAATGACCGATAAGCGATGGATAATAGACAATCAGGGGTATTATTACCATCATCCATCATCATCCATCATCACATTTCGGAACTCGGAAGTATCGAAGAAAGAAGTCAAAAACAAGTCGACTACGTACTAAGCGCAATTTATATACTCACAAGGGCCCACAAGGGGGGGGGGAGCTTTATTCGCTTTGCGCGGATGTTTCAACCAAGGACACTTTTACTATCCGAAGTAAGGTGGCGCCGGCGGTGGTAGTGGTGAATGTACTGTATGTATAACATAACATACGCAGGCGGCGTACGTAGACGCGTAGTACTATTGTTGACGGAGATCAACTTAACTTTTATCCAAATACGGCATAATCAATTTCACGGTACCGATCCCGACCCAATAAATTCTTGAAAAAAAAAGAAAGAAAGGATAAACAAGCGGTGTATGTATGCTATTACGTCATGATGCAATGAGGCTAAGGCTGCCCCTGAGAAAAAATACGTGAACAATTGGAATTGGAAGAAGAAATATCTTCTTCTTTCTTCTGAAACAACCACTGGAAAATTCCTTTGAATATAAAAACAGCCCAACTTTATATATATATATATATATCCAAAGCAGCAGTTGTTGCCCTGTCAACAACGTATACGTATACTGTATGTAAAGAAGCTCGTCGGAAGCAAAGGCTTCAAGCAAAATACAGTTCCACACTAGTTTCAACTAGAAGTTATCAGAAACTTGTTTTTCCCATCAGCTTAAAAGTCATCTCAATTCCCCAGAAGATTTGATTTCGTTTAAATTGTTTTTTTATACAAGGGGAAAAAGGCTGTCCTCAAGCGCATTGTAAGTAAGGTCGATTCGCCGTGCGGTCCTCAAAATGGTTTGGTCTCATTGATGTGAAGATCTCAATAAAACGATCTTTGAGTGTGTGTTAGGCGAATAATAATAATAATATGCCGTGTCCCATTTGGAATCCACCTCTCTTCCATGATAAGTTCCGATAATTATCCTATAATTGAATACATAATAAGGTTTATGTTTCTTGATTCGTACCTCACCCGTGCTGCGCGCGGACAGATTTTAAAATTGTCGAGAGGATATCGATGGGTGTATGTATGCGTATTTCCAATTCCAAACAACCGACGACTAAAGATTTCTAATTGTGTCTAAAATGTACATGGGGCACACTGGGACACATGGCTTGAGAACTTCTTCAGCGCTACACATATAAATACAGATGTATACACGGTGCAGACGGATTACTAGACCAGATAACACAACCGTCACATTGAGAAAGGAAAGTATCATTAAGGCAAAAAGTTAGTAAGTATGTTAATATGCCCTGAATTGCCCCTTTTAGATCCCCATGGCCATGGACTGAAGACTTGCAACGTGTTCTTTAAATTTAATAGCTAATAGCTGCATGGCTGTAGAGTGTTTACCTTCTCCCATATGAATTAGAACTAGAACGGACAATTCAAAAATTTGTGGTGTCAAAAAGTCAATAGTGTATATATTCGCTCAAAATTGTAAATGTTCTGTCATCGTCCTTGATCGACGATCGATCAGTGAAAAGATCACGATGACGGAGGACGAAAAGGGCGAGCGCCATCCACAGGACAGACGGACGGATGCAAACCCTGATTTGAGGTTACACACACATATAAACCCTGTCGACCACATCTTCCATTCTAGGCGAATATAAACCTAACGTACGTCTTCCCCTGCGATTGACTATAGAATGGTGGCAAAAAAAGACTACCCCTTTTTCCGAGGATCCTCCCACACCCTTCCTTTCACTTTTCTTCGAGACGGAAGTAAGAACCACCAGAATCACCCAGAATTAAAATAAAAAAAACGCCAACTGTTGTACACCAGGCTTCCATATATAGTGAGTGACCATCACAGAATTGATAGAAACAAAAACACCCCCATATCCTTCGCACATGTGGTCTAGTCTACATTACATTGTTCTTTCAATTCTGTTCTTTCGAATCGAAGAAGAAAGATAGATCACAGGATCATCAGGGTGTATAGTAGTAACCACAATTGTGTTGTTCTTTCTTCCTGTAGCATATGCATATTATGAAAAAGTTTTGGTTTGGCTTGTTTTCTTTTTGTTCCCCCTAATCCTACCTACCATATGCATAATAACCTGGTCCTGATTCTTTGGTCTTGGTTTCGACGTTGTTGTCAATTGAAATGATTTTGCGTTGTCAAACATCGTCATCAAGGTTAGAAGTTCTCTTTTTTGTTGCGCGCGCGTGTAACCGATGCTTCTTCCTCTAGATATCACATTTCTCGCGGTACTTTTTTGCAATTGATCATAAATTCGCATGGCATGACATGGGATGTTTACATGGGTTAACGTTGGAGTCTAAGAGAGGGCGCGAGAGGAAGGATCGTCAGCCTTATATATATATATATAATATATACTCCCTTCGTCATAAATTTATATGAACAGGTTAAAAAGTTAACTAGCAAGTAACCTACAATAATGAAGTGCTACAAAAAAGTATATATATATATATAATACAACAGATCCCGATCTCTCTACCGAGACTGGTTGCTAAAGTGCCCAAGCTGTGTGGGGGGGATTCGCAGATTTGATTTGATTTCAAAATCGGCGGGAATCGTGATAAGACCTCCCCCTTCATTTTGATGTCTCCTTTTTTTTTCCATTTCCTTTTTTTCGATTGATCAGGCGATGAAATGAGATTCTTTGAGATGAGATGAAACACGGATGGGAGATGAAAGGAAGGGATGTGATGAGGTTATGAGGGGGGGCTATGCATCTATGGCTTCAGTGGAGGACAGCCATTATTGAATTGTTATGTGATATAGACCCACCCGGTAGAAAACTACCACATGTGCAAAAAGTAAGAATCATTCGGATAACACGGTGTTTAAAGTAATCATACAGAAAAAATGTTGATATAATATATTTATGTGTGGGTGTACCTTGGCTGTCCGGCTGTCGTCCACAAAGTACCAAAGTAAGTACATGTACACCGGAGGGGGTGAGGGGGTGAGCCTCATTGCAAATCACATGTTCTAGACCCTCCATACTCTCCTTTCCCGGCATGTCTACGCATGTGTGCGTGCGCATACAATGAGGTATATAATACTTATTATTTCCATCCAGAAAGAAAGATGCTCAGACAGATAAGTCATAGCTCCATGAATGGCTTAATTGAAAAAAAAAAATTGACCATGCCATTCGATAAGTCAAAAGTTCCTTTTCGTGTGCTTAACCCACCCCTCAGCTCCCCTCTCCGGGCGTAACTTTGGTCTTTTTTCCGTTGATCCAGGTGAAGGTGGCAAGAGGTTAACAGCGCAGTAGACTGTAACTTGTAGTAGTTGATCTATTACGCCCCCCTTTAAAAACCTCGGAACATACTATTTATCCTTATTATCCAACAAGAGAAGAAGAAAAACCCTGTACCAGTAATGAAACCCGGGGAAGAAAAGAAAGAAAATAATTAACACCGGGATTGGACTTGACTTATTATTATTCCTCTTGCAGTGTGAGGGTGTGTCAACATGCCACCAGTTTTCTGCATTTTTTTCTTTTCCCCAAAACCGTAACGACATGAGTCATTTTTTCTTTCTTTCTTACCAGACCGAGTCATAAAAAAAAAAAGTGGTGAAAAAGATTACCCTCTTAACCTCGCGATTGTCGCGTGGACAATGCCAGTTAGTCATGCGCCACGTCGTTCAATTTGGCATGAACGCCACCTTCAAAGTAAGCGATTATTGCAGTCCGTATTGTATATGTACATATTGGACTATCAGGCAGCATGTTAGACGACCACCCCGCACGAGTTACTCTTTTTTTTCTTCTTCTCTCTCTCTTTCTCTCTGAACCCTGGCAAGCTTCTTCTAGTATGAGTGTCCTTCTTCTTCTTTTTTTTTTTTTTCCTTATTCAATAGCCAGAACATTTATGACATGACTTAAATCGAACCAACCTATTCAAAAATCACCAGAAATCACCGTGTACAACGAGGAATGGTTCTTCTGTTCCCCTCCATATCTCCCTCTGTGGATAGATGACAGGTTTGGAAGTCTAGTATTACATTCCTTGCGCACAGCGCGCGCCTCGACAAACACATTTATCATTATCATTATCAAAGTTCAAGAGAATTCTGATAGACAAGAAGTTCGCTTTTTTCTTTTCTTTCTTCATTTCCGATGTTAAAAGAAACGAACTTAGATTCGTTTCGTTGTTCTGTTTGCTTTTGACAAGTATTCATGTACGTACCGTCGAACCATGTCCACCGGTACCCCGCCCGCGCGTTATCCGCTGAATTAGTATACACATGTGCATGTCACCAAACTCGAGTTATCTTGATTCCTCTCGCCTAAACTCGATAATAAACGGTGGACCAAAGAAGCTTCACCGGGGCAAATTCTCCAATTGGAACGTTGTATGCGTTCAACTATGGATTTATCCTTTCGCTACATACTCTCCGGGAATTTCCTTTCCTTTCAAATGGCCATTTGAAGAGATTTGGACTATGAGAAGCTTTACAACTTAATATGACGTTGTGATTCGTTTGGGGTCGGTTCGGCTTAATACATCCGGCATCCGAAAAATATAAAAAAAAATAAATCAAGTGGTCTTTTCGAGATCTGAGATCTCCATTCAAAGATCAATAAGAACTAACCAAATGTCAAAAAAAAAATGTTCCGAACTTTTCCTGCTTTTTTTTTCAATAGTTATTAAATCGCCCACTTGCGGAATGGTGGTGATCTTGGTCTTCTCCCTAATAAACCCGGAAGTATTTATTTTTAGGTGATTCTTTTGGCACGTTGGATTACTACTACAACAACAACAACCGTCTATCGCCGCAATTGAAAAAAAAAAAAAAGAATATCAAAGAGGTCGATAGTTGACGTCGAGAGTCGAGATCTGGATGTAAAATTCCGAGACGTCATGCAACTGCAGTTGGAAAGAACTGGACATGTACATAAATCGATAATAGATTTCTGTAAATGGTGGATCATTGCCATTTCTCTTCGGATAGATTCATTTTCTAACCAAATGTCGAGAGTTGACTAACTTAAGAGTCATATAGAGGACGACGTCGACGTATCATGGAACTTATAATTATGATAAATATTATTTTATTACTTATATCATCGCGATAAGTACAAACTCAAAATAAGATCTTCCTTTTTTTTTATTAATTTTCTTGTTAAACCTTATCGAACCTTATTCAGATATTATTATTATGTATTTTTATAATCCGATGTTGTTGAATCCGCCCAGTGCAGAAGAAGGAAGGTGGTGGAAGGGGGAGGGGGTGGACGCGAAATGTCATGATCATCGAACTCCTTATTAATTTAACGAAGAAAAAAAAAATTTATAACGCACCCGGTTTCACTCATTTATTTCGCTCTCTTCCCCCCGCATGATATCACCATCAACATTTAACGTTATACGACGATACGTAATCTAGATGTCTGTAGATCCCGCTTTTGTAAAACTTTTTGGAGAAATTTTTTGTTACATAGCCGAAGGAACTCATGTTTTGATAAGACAAGGTTTTTTTTACGTTTTTTTTTTTATAGTAGTTACTCACTGAAACAGGCCCCTTCGAAGGAAAAAGGCTAATTAAAGTTGCTCTGAAGAATGGAATTGGCACGCCGCGTTACGCCAGGCCAAAAGGTTCTAACTGGCGTGTGCATGTCCATGGTTCCAAGATCCGAACAACGGCGTCGGCGTTATCCACCAAGACATGGTTACTACGATGTTCTGTAGGTTCGTCCCCGAACGACGGTGGACGTCAGTTATAACGTTTACTTTTACGTAAGCCGCCAGCGAGTTCCGCCCTCAGACCAAATGCGTATAAAGAAAGAAAGAAAAATAAAACCTCAAACGTTTTACCACATGTAGTAGAAGAAGACGACGATGATAATAAGAAGACAAACGCTAATTACGGAATGAATATTGCCTCTTCGTTACCGCAAACTGGTTTAACTTAACCTTAATACTTAACTCTTTGTCGGTCCTCGGTGCCGCCCCTTCTCCGCCTCCCTCTTTCCCAATTATTTCTCGCTTTCGTAAATCAAGCCAAAGTTCGGTTTTATCTTTCTTCCGACTTTTTCATCACCACCGGTGCCGGTGAAAAGTGGAGCAGCGGCGTTGTATGTGTATGTTGTAGCCTGAGTATACAAGGGTTTTAACCGATAATCGATGGGCAAGAATTTTACATCAATTCATCAAAACACAACATTGGCATCCCGAACGTGCTCTCGGGTGTTTATACCTAGATTACGCTACGCTTCAGTCCCCGATTATCATAACTTGTACAACTCCAAATCCAGACAACGATCCATCACAAACTGGAATTCCTTACCGGTGTCCCTTCCCGTTTTGTCATTCAACTAACGTCGCCGGTTACCCGACTAATAGTTAACATCTGTTATACAGCTGATATAATTGATATTTTTACTCGTAACAAACTTCCAAACTCGGAGGTCTTCCTTTCTCTTGCAAGAGCCTCCCGCAAACATGTTACAATGATGAATTGAGAAGCCTAGGTCCGGTAACAAGCGTGTACAATACAGAGGCGTACTTTGCCATACATACATACATATCCACTATCTTCCTTTCTTTTCCTTTTCCCCCGCATCCGAGCTTCCGAATGGCTTAATGGCTTAGTCGGCTTCTCCCCACCCCCCCTCTCTCCATTCAAAAATGATTGAATAACAAATTCACCCCCCATACACACACAAACACCCCCTTAAACCAAGTATTACGCAAAGAGGGTACAATGTGATCCTTTCTGGTCCGAGTCCGCCGAATTCGAACATATCTATCTTTTTGCATCATCGTCACTTGTGATTTTTTAACTGTTATGGTCACGTAATCCCCTTGAACCTACTATACCAAGAATGTTAATCGGCACATAATTCCCCCTTTCAAATTTGGACCATATTCCGGGAATAAGTGGACCAACTGGGACTGGTTTCTGATAGTAGAAGTTTTTGTCTTATTCTAAAGGGGTGAATAAAACCAAACTTGAACAAATATGATCACAAACGCGCCCGAAATTGTCTTAGCACCCTTGGCGCAAAAGATTACTTTCCAACGTCAACCTGATCAAATTTCTTCTTCTTCTTTCCCTGTCATCTCCAACAACAATAAAAAAGGTGCCTTGTTCATTTTAAGACCCTTAAAATACATCGCCTTTTCCTTGTCCTCCGAGCCCGCCTTATTCATATTATCATCTCGTAAGTATTTCCAATTATTATTATCTAAATACTTGACTTTTTGACAGTTCTTATGGGAATCTTTCGAAACTCCATATGGTGACCACTTCCAAGTTGGAATAGATATCATTCTCTCACCCTCCGGGTTTAGGTGTTAAGGGGCTATGGTTACCAAAATTCAATTGGGGGGTTAAGTAACGTAGTAATATGAATCTCATAATCTTCCAACTAACCTTATTAGCTTGCGTGCGGCTGGCCGTGTTCCCATCTACGACTTATGACTTTTAGTATAGTAATATCCGGGAGCCCATCAATATTATCCCCCTCCCCCTCGTCTTTTTTTTTGAGATGAACAAAAGCCTCGATCTCCCTTATGAAAAGTAATGATTAATAATACTCGTGCGGAGAAGAATGTTTTTTTTGTTTGGGGATGATTAAAAGAAATGGAGAAGAATCACCTCTCTCGAAATAGTTTTTTGTCATGTGTTAAATGATTCAAGACACTTATCATATGTATATGTCAGAACTTAGATTCTCTCCCCGAGAGTAAGTGGGATCTAGAAAAACTGGACAAAGTCCCTCTCGCGGCGTGTCGTAAACTCTCGATGTGGGTAGGACGATCCCCTTTGAAATGATCAGTCCGGAGAGAATTCCTTTTCAAAATAACTTGGAATGAATAGGCAGAAGAAGATCTATCTGGTATCAGACTACTACAAGATCTGCCCTCATCTTGGTATTATATATAACCAGACCGATTAGTATTACATCAACGGAGGAAACAACGATCACAAGATTAAAAAAAAGTAAATTAATTACTCAATCGCCCCCTCGCCCCCTTCTTTCCCTCTCCCCTTGCACAGCAAATATGATATATAACTCATAAAAGATTTCAGTACTTGTAAAAGAACAGAGTATGGAGATCTTGATATGGCACAATTAAAAGGATCGGTGATTGAGCATTTCTCAATTTATGATAATCGATTTATAATGATGATTTTCATTCCAAGGACTACTATCGATATCATTGTACACATAATGCGGATCATGCATTAAGACGTATCCGTCGTATACATGAACATGTTTTTATACCTTCTCCTAGAGTGTTTTTATATATCTCCGAATCACGGGAATGGTTTCACTTTAAGAAGGTAAAGCTTAAAAGTCAAGTAAGTTAAGTCTCGACGAGGTAGACATTTTACCAAAATAAGCATAACCGGTGGGGCTCAGCTAACTGGTTTCTAGGTTAACACATAATAACTGGTGTCTATCATCAACTATAAGCTCAAGTCTGGTTTTGCATTCGATAGATATCGATAAGCTCATGGTTGAAGAAGAGGAGGCCGCCGTTACTAGATATAGGGAGGAAGTCTCAGGCTTATTTGGCTTTTGAGATCAAAACTTGATTGGAACTCGTTCACAGTCAGGTCTTTTTTTTTTCGAGTTTTGTATTTGCGTGTCCCGGTGCCATTATTACGGACATTTTTCAAAGCCTGGAAAAATGAACTTTTCTCTCAGATCAATGGTTCCCCCGCCCCCTTGGCAAAAATGATGTGTTCAAACTGTTAAGACAACGTTTTAAATATTTTCATATCCGTAGCACTCGACGTATATATAAATTAACATTATCTCTCGCGCGCGTGCCATGACTATTACGTCCGCTCCCGTCTCATAATTCAAGTTGACAAATGACAAGTCCAACAACGTCGGACGTCGTGTATCGGCGGCAGGGTTTCTTATGTAAATGATCCTTCAGTTTTAGAAAAGACAAGTACTAGTAGCTCTTGTCTGTAATACCGACCAATATCGGGATAACTTATCACAATAAAACACTAGAGTTCGCAGGTACCTTGTAGAAAGGAGGAAACCAGCGCAACATACACACATCTATGTACACCCTTGCCGCAGTTATCCTGCCAGATAACGACATAACAACCAAGGGAAGACATCTGATAGCATTATGCATATGGTATAAGCAGACGGAAAGAGAATGTCGATATCCATTCGAATGAGTAAAAAGAAAACAGGGTCTATAAACCCTAAGACCTAAACCCTTGCAAAAGGGTGTGGGTGTATTCACCGGGATGCTGTTATCCGCATGCATCGCCGGCGGAAGACACTCCCTCTTCGACAACATTTCCCCGCCGACGACATTCGCATGAGCTGTCATTGATCGGTTCAGTTCGCCTCCAGGAGTGAACTTTTTGCTTGGCAGCTTTTTCAAAACACTACCATGATTACTCGGATCGTGCCGACCTATTTCATCGTAAAAGGTATCTTTTCACTGACAGTACCTCCCATTAGTTATGTCCACAAGTCATCACGTGTCAAGGTGTTAATATAAGTATTTGACTTCTGTCTCTTGCCTTGTCTGTAAATACAGGGTTTGACCCCTGCACTTCCCTTCCCCTCCTCAGGCTCTTCCGGGCTTATGTAGGTACTAATCCCATTCATGTACCACTTTCCGCCGATTCCCAAGACATGGCTATAAGCTGTTTGTTAGATAACATTTGGAAGAAATGTCCGAAAACGCGAAAGGAAAAAACAGCATCTTGCGCGGAATGACCGTCGAAAAAGAAAAAAAGAAAATCTAATGCCTTTAACGTGCGTCTATAATGAATTACAATCCGGTCACTAAGTACTATACTCTATTATTTCAAAAAAAAAAACACCAATGCAAACTTTCACACCTAATCGCTATCTGTATCCTCGGGTTTGGGCCCTCCACGAGCTAACCAATCAAGTTTTCTAAGTCGTCGTCTCTCTTCCTGAGCTTTTAATTGATTTCGCGTCTTCTTCTTCTTCCTAATGACCGGAAGTGCCAGCGTGCCATTCTTCCCGTCTTCAGCTCCACTAGCAACCGGCGTAGGAACAGCAGAAGCAGCAGGTGTCACCCCTCTCGATTTTATCAATTTGCCATCTGCGAAAGCGTCTTCCACGACCGTAGACGTTCCTTTATGTGTTAAACGTCCGTTTTCCATCTTCCATATTTCAGGACCTTATTGCCAAAGGTAAACATATATCCCGCATCCCAGCTTTTATGTAGTTTGACTCACAGAGAGCGGTGACGAATTCATCATTATGGGAGATAATAACCTGAAGAGAACAAAGACGGTTATGCGCGTTCGTGTTTTCTTAGATACAATTCTTTTTCTTACCACTGCACCAGCCCAATCTCGAATGGCTACAGCAAGACCCCCTAAAGCTTCACGATCTAAAAAGTTGGTAGGTTCGTCCAAGACGCAGATCTGTTGAAACCATTTTCAATAAATAAAAAAAGTCGATGATGCGTACGAATGGCTAAACATACCTGAGGATTATTCCAAAGGGCGGCTGCGATAACTAGTTTTATTTTTTGACCTTTAAAAAGTAGAAATTTAGATAAAAACAACAATGCGCTTTAGCGATAAATCCCTCGATACTGACCTCCCGATAAACCGGAAATCTCATTATATTGAGCAATATCACCATCAAGCCCTATATCTTCCAAATGTTTTCTGACAAGAGCTGAAGTAGTTTCTCTAAACCCAGCACCTTCTCGTGACGCCTCGAGGTCATCAAATTGTTGCATTAATTTGGTGAAGCCTTTCTCAATTAATTGTTCGCGAGGAATCCAAACATTGAATTTGTGATCTAGTCCACGCCATTTCACCTCATATTGGAATGATTTTTTTAGCTTTTGACGGCCCATTATCATCTGTTAAATATAATCCATAAGTCCTTCTTGTCGTTCTCGTTCTCGACCTCCTTCAACCACTCACTTCAAGTTGGCGTTTCTCTCCAGTTCTTCCTACCCATATAGTATCCATTACTTTTTGCTCTTCCTCTGTCAGTACTCGAGTCGCCTTTTCCAGAATTTCGCCTGAGATAATAGGTTTCCAGGTTTTTGTACAATAGATCGCAAAGTAAAAGTTACTTACGATCATGCCCGTCTTGGTAACGCCATTGACTTTTAAATAGTTAGTCGAGAATATTTGGTGGAACCAAAAAAGCACCTCACATGTATTGCATTGGGGTCTTTTCCAAATGTCGGTCTTTTAGAAAAGAAACATCAAACTTTCAATACTGGAAAGAGAAAACTAGGGAAAGAAGGAACACACCTATATGATGTGTCGCATGCTGGGAGACATAAGCCACACGCAATGCAGGATGCTTATAGACTGTTCCTTCTTGAGGTTCCGACTCTCCCTGTTTTTTTTTTAAAAAAAAGAATCAATATATAGTGATCAATAAAATAAAGGTGGAGAATCTACTTACAGTTAGCAGTTTGATTAAAGTAGATTTTCCAGCACCGTTTGGTCCTATAATACCTACTCGACTTTCATAAAAAAAAAGGATCAATCCGGGTCCAGAAAAGTGTAAAAGGTCGAGATACATACCTTGACAACGAGAGAGCGCAGCTTACATCAATCAAGGCAGGTTCGGTCCTTTTTGGATATTTGTATGTGCATTTCACCATTTTCAAGATTGCGCGTGTATTACTACGTACGCCCATCAAAGAACCAGGAGGAGGGAAGGAAAATTTAATGGAAGTAGCGGCGAGAGTATAATATGATTTTGCTTCCGGATGTTTCTCCACGAATAAAGAAAGGTTGCCAGGATAGTATACAAGCTAGGAAGTTGTTAGAATGAGATATACATAAAAATCAATTTGAGAGCCCGCTGCATTTACTTTCTTCGCTTCGTAATGTATGATATCTGTCGTTACATTGTCTAAGAATCTAGAATGACCGTTCAAGTGAATAAATCATCAGGTTATTTATTCGACATGCTCACCGAGAATCGTGACTAACAATCAAACAGGTGACGTTTTTCTGAGAAATAAGATAGTCTTCCAACCATTTCACGGAATCGTGATCCAACTAGAAGTAAATAACGTTGACGACGCCAAAAATTAATAAGAGGAATGGCAAACTTACGTGGTTAGTTGGCTTAAAAGGATAAGTGTTAGAATGTATAGAGAATTCTATCAGAAAAAAGGGGGAAATACCTCATCTAATAATAAAAGATCTGCATTATATAACATCGATCTAGCCAATTCTAATTTCATTTTCCACCCTCCGGATAGACTTCCAACTGTGCCAGCTAGTCGTTCCTCGTTGAAACCAACTCCTTTGAGTTTCTCTACAATTTTCGATCTGGCTATACCAGCCAACTGTTTATCTTTATTTTAATCCATTATTAGCACATTGCAATTGTTGCATTATAATATCTTTTGTCTTAAAAAATGTTTACCTGCACCAATGAAATCGACAATGTTCAAACTCGTATCTTCTCCCATAAGAGCATGCTCTACCATTGTCGTACGTACGACATCCTGAGGTGGAAAATTTTCTACTTTGCCTTCCTTTAATGAGCGTAAAAGAGTTGATTTACCACTTCCATTAGGGCCTAGAATACCATATCGTCGGCCCTTCACAAGACGAAGAGTTGTATGTGACAAAAGAAGTAGAGCACCGTATGCCAGTGAAAAGAGAGTATCACATAATAACTCTTCGCCGTCAATGGTGGTAGTGGTGGTTTTAAATTGTGCCATGAATGACGCCAAGAAATGCTCTCGAACGCGCTCAGCTAATCCCGCTCCCGTTACAGTGGAATCTTTCGGTAACCATGGGTCCAAGTATATACCTAATGTTCTAATCCAGGTAGGATTGTCAGCCACCGTGAAAGCGTGGTCATATACCAAATTGGCAATCATGCTTGAAGAGAATCTTAAGGTCTTTTCAAGAAGTGGATGGACTGCTTCGGAAGAAGAAGCAATTAAATCGGGGGATATGATCGTCCACGTCTGAGTATAAGCATCCGCTGATTCTTTCTCTAGATCTCGAGGAGGTGGCGGGATGCCCGAGGAAAGTGCACCTGCTTTAAGAAGTGTAGCGTGAGCTGCCGCTGCGAATGCTCTGACCTATGGAGAGGAATAGGTAGGAAAAGAAAAATAAGCAAGTCACTCTACCTCTGGAAAAGATGCCGATTCCATTATACGATGAACCCCTTCAACCAGACTACTTAGGTATCTGGCGGCGACTTTGGGGTCTCGAACAAGTTTGACTAAATTGTCGATTACAACAACTGTACGTCTTTGAACTTCCATGCTTCGATCATTCAATGCTCGTAGTAGCATTGGGACAAGTACAGCCAGAGTAGGAGCTTTGACTTCGGCAACGAAAGTAGTTGAAGAGAGGGCTTTGATACACTCGGGAACCTGATTGGGATTAGACATGCATTTCACCAAGAGAGGTATATGAGGAGTTATGTCAGGGTTATCAAGCGTTGTGCACAATTGTGTTGCGCATTTCGTCGCCGCTGTCGAAACCTAAGAAACGATATTACTGCGCACGAGGAGATGGAGAAATCTAGAAAAGGCATACTTCTTGTTTCGTGTCATGTAAAGCTAACTCGACTTTCAGTAGTGTTGTGCCCAATTCATTGGCGACTTGTTCCCGTGCGACCTTGACAAACATCTTCATTCCATCCAATGCTCCCACCTTAGCCTTCCATTTACCCTTCTCAATTATCTCCTCAAGAACACGGAATACTTGTGGAACAGATTCTGGAGGGAAAAGATTCAGGATGGCCTTGATCGCTTCGGCAGCAGCGTCCCGTACGACATCTCCTTTATCCATGTATAGGTCATATAGAATGGGAAGTGATGGTAAAAGATAAACAGCGGAAGAAGGACCCAATATCTGTGCAAGGTATTGAAGACCAAGAGCTCCAGATTCGCGTTCGTAGCCCGATTTTTTATTGGTAGAAAATGAATGAAGTGTTTCTATGACATTATTATCGCTATATAATGAGTTTTATAAGAAGGAAAGAAAAAAAAAAAGCTAAGAAAGATAGATGCGAACGATAAACAAAATAGACCCTTTTTGTGTACTTCTTTCGCAAGCTTTGTGGCCGCCGCTTTGGCATCTATAAAAGCATCGGATTAGATTCAAAACAACAGATTCAAATACATTCAAAGTTAAGATATACCTACCTGGAGCTGTAGGAGCTAATTTAAGCTCATCCATAAGCGATACTAGGGTATCCACGGAGGACATTGAAACCTATTTTCTTAAATAAAAAGTTTAAAAGAGAATGAGTAAATACTAACAGGAGGACAGTAACGTAGTATGTGATCGGCCAGCCCGGCGTCTATCTCGTAAGCGAAAATTTGGGCACGGTATGAAGGCGATGCGGACTGTAATATGACTTTCATTTTTAGATGATAGATTATAAATTTATGTCTTTATCTTTAGTCTATTCCAATTGAATTTATATATAAATTACGTATCTGTATTTTACGTACCTTCTTATCCAAGTCTCCGTTGTCCATCTGGGCGATGGCTCGTGTAACGAAGCGAACCTATTTGTCATAATTTTCATAACTTGCATGGTAAAAACTTTGTTACGAGACAAAGATTAGCCTACTATTTTCTCTTTTACAAAGGGTGGACATTATCCCAAACACCTCTTATTACGTGACATCTTTTTCGATGATACGACTTACTCAAATTAACCTGAATGTTCTAGCGAGAAGAAGACTTATTCTCTTTTCCTCTAAACGTTACGAATGTTACTGTTCCATATCGTTACTATCCCCAAGTATCTATAAATTACTAGCTGTTGCAATTGCACCAGCGACTCCGTGCTGAGGTCATGATCACCAAGTAGAGAACAAACTCCACATGATAGAGATGATGCAAACCATGATGGGTACGAAAAAGCCAGCATTGACACATAAATTTGTTCCTAGGGCTCCGCACCGTAACCTTGCAAACCGTTTGCACGGCATGGTTATACGGCAAACACCGTGGCCGTTTACGGACGTAATGATGAACGGTTTATATTGGGTCCGCAAAACCATTGTACTATTGGGTTCAAGCTTAAGTTTTTATGTAGCACAACCAAAACTGAACAAACTCAAAAAAAAATATAAGCTCGTCCAGTATACTTTCTCTGGAATACCTTTCGAAAATCACAGATGAATCACACTCAATAAATATAAAAAATGAAAGGTCCAGTCCAATTGCAGAGTCAAGTCGTCCGGGTTTATACTACACGTTTTGCTATAAAGTTCTAGGCTAAGTGTTCTTCGTTCAGAACAATAAATAAATTTAGAAAGAGTTTTGGGATTGAATCGACTGTTTTTTGCGTACACTTGACTCGGCCTATTGGCAAAAATAAATGTAATACCAGTGAATCTAACCTCGGACACTAGAAACAATGGAGTACGACGTCGACCTCTCCGTCACAAGATCCTTTGTATCTTATCGCATCGATATAGGCCTTATCAAAGAAAAAGACAACAAAAGAAATTAGATTACCTTTTTTTTACTCATTTTGCTTTATTTTGTATCTCAAATAATTTTTTGCCCATTCTGTATTAATTCTGCGAGACTGCGAATTGAATGACACAATTATCAAAAAAAAGTAGCAAATTAGACCTGGCACTTCCGGAACACGGTACACGGTCTGTATCCATTCCGACGGCCATTTGAGAGTCCGGCATACGGTACAGACTATAGCCGTAAAGGACCGGTCGTACCCGTTTACAGTGATGCGGAGCCCTGTTGAATCGCTCCCTCCTTCACTGGCAGTTTCATAGGTATTCTGAGCTCTCCTATTCCACACTCTCGCAAGCCAGTTTATGATGATTTGGAGGGTGCGGGTGCCCCGCTTTGCGACTATTGGCAGACCAGAAGACTTCTGAATAGCATGTATACTTCACCCAGCTGTTTGGGTGTAAAAGAAGTTGCCGATTGAGATGTAATGAAGCATCCAGCTCGTCTAAATTCAAAGGAAAAATTCAGCTATAAGAATTGTCACAAAAATGGAAATCGCTTGATTTAGGTTTTTGTTTTTTAACCGACCAAAGCCTCAATTTTGCAGAAGGCGGTTTATTAACCGTTAATACATTCAAAATTAGGGCTTTGATCGATTAATAAACCGGTTTCGATTGTTTGCGACATAACTCTGCAACAAGTATATTCACACTGAGTCGATATCATAACTTTTCAATGCAAATGCTCCATAAGGTTGATAGGAATAACTGTGATTCTAAACAAAAGGACTAACTTTGCGAACTCCGAGATAACTTTCCTCAAGAGTTTTGGAATGTACTGAAAACGCCGCGGGAAATAAAGTCATGGGCAAGTCATCGACTGTGATTCTAAACCAAGACTAAATTGTTGGGGAAATAGAAAGCCGTTCACTATAATTCTAAACGAAGGGACTTTAGTATTAACCCGTCGATGCCTAGGGACTAAATTGTAGGGAGAAGCAATAGGGAGTCATCGACTATGATTTTTAACAAAGACAAAATTGTCGGGGAAAGTTATACTCCGAGGTGACTTCCGGTCAGACCTACTCTGGATGGTATGGTATGACTATGGCGCAATTGTCAGCTATCTATGTACAGTAGATACTATAGACCGTGTATAGTAGTACATATTATATATATAGGGCTCACATCGGTGGTCAAGTATCAAAGAACACAGTAACAGTACCACAATTACAATGCCTCACCGCGGAAACGAAGACAAGAAAAGCATTGGATAGTATGTTGTATATCATGTCTTTACTACCTACCCATCGCTCACACCAACTCGAAATAGCTTTGTCAATTGGTTCGTTCATTCGTGTATCTTGAATGTTCTTGTTGCTCATACTTCTACAACTTTAACTTTGTCAGGGGGGTATATGCTCGCAATTACCATCCATCTTTAATACCTGTTAATGATCTTACCCACGTTTTCTACGCGTTCGCCAATATAAAACCAGCTACAGGAGGTAAACTATATCCTCAGTCTCTTCCCTTGTATTAATATCAATAGTATTTACATTTTACTATCAGAGGTTTTTATGTCAAACCTAGAGGTTGATGAGGAACTACTATATCCAGGCGATAGTCCGGCTCCTGGAAAAAATCTCTACGGAAACCTTAAACAGATTTATTTGTTGAAGAAGGCTAATCGACATCTCAAGTCATTATTATCTATTGGCGGTTGGACATATTCAGCCTCGTTTCACCCTGTTGTTGTTAACTCCACGTTGCGTCGGAAATTCGTTGAATCGGCCATTACCCTTTTAGAAGACTATGGATTCGACGGCCTCGATGTCGACTACGAATACCCACGCAATAAAGAAGAAGCACAGGGTTATGTTGAGCTCCTGAAAGAGCTACGTGATGGTCTTGATCAACATCAAAGAAAAACAGAAGTCAACTTTAAATATTTACTAACAGTGAGCAAAGCTTTCCGATCGATACAGCGGCCTTCCATTCTCATTATTCTTTAGATCGCCGCTCCTTGTGGACCAGATAATTATACGAAACTGCAAGCTCGAGAAATGGACAAATATTTGACATTTTGGAATTTAATGGCCTATGACTACGGTAAACCTTCATAAACTCATCTCTTGACATTAAAATAAGCTCTTATTAATGTGCGTTAAGCCGGTTCTTGGGATAGGGTGGCTGGCCATCAGGCTAACCTTTTCGGTGGAGCCATTAATACAAAGAATGCCGTTCATTGGTTCGAAGGCCATAAGGTGCCCCGTGATAAACTCGTTATCGGTATCCCTTTGTATAGTCGTAGTTTTGCCCAAACTGATGGACCCGGTAAACCATTCTCTGGTGTTGGAATAGGTACTTGGGAACAAGGTGTCTACGACTACCGAACACTTCCTCTTCCAGGATCCACAGTTCATGAGGACACAAAACTTGTGGCAAGTTGGGGATACAATCCCGACACACGAGAAATGGTTAGCTTCGATTCTGAAGAGATTGCAAGACTCAAAGGCGAATGGATCTCCAACGAACGACTTGGCGGGTCGATGTTTTGGGAATTAAGTGGAGATAAAGGAAAGCCGAGGGAAACAGAAACTGGTCCTGGTAAAGATCCACAACCAGGAAAAAGCTTGGTTACTATTGTCAAAGAAGCGATGGGAGGGCATCTGGAAACATCTTCAAACTGTCTGACATACCCATTCAGTAAATTTGACAACTTGAGAAATGGGATGGCATAACGTCTTTTATCCCAATTTCAATTATGACATTCTCTACTTTTGTTTTTGCCATTGTAGTTCAACGTTCGATCGTGAACCCTTTCTTGTTTCTTGCCATATAGTAGTTCAACGTTCACCCGTGAACTCAAATATGAATTCCTAACTCTTTCATTCTAACATTTCCATCCATATGCAAATTAGCCAGTATGGCCAGGATAACGATTTGAAATCATGCGCACGTCAGGCCGTAAGCGCCTTGACTTACATTTGGCTCATTCGACATTTGATCCCGACTTCTACATTATTATTATTATTGATAGACGCTAAAAGGTTATGAGCACCAGGTGCTAATTGAACTGGAAAAATAATTTATAATTTATAATTACACGTTCCGGTAACAGATGATAAAGGTAGAAGATGTCCAATCTTTCGTGATTCTGGAAGATCAGAAGAACGGGAGATACTAGTAGGAAGTATATACGATTTCAAATCTTCAGCCTGAGGTTGGAAATAGGAATTATAGAATACCGGAATAAAGTAGTAGTGGCTTCGGCACGATACAAAGTTTATTTATAAAAAAAGTGGTACACATGTATTCATTTCCAGATGATAAATTATAGATTTATATGTCTTTCGCTCTATCATGTAATTGTACCTTCTTAGCCGAGTCTCCCGGGCTGTTGTCCACAATCATACATCATCTTCTGGACGAGTTACACTGGTTCATGTAACGAGGCAAACCACTCCGAAAAGTTATGGCCATCCTATTTGTCATGATTTTCATAACCAATCGCCGGTACACTCTACAATTTCTCATGGTGAAAACTCGTTGCCAGACAAAAATCAGCCTAGTTGGTAACGTGGTAGAAATCTACCCTCCAATTGGCAAGCAATTATTCTCCGCCGCAATTAAGGATATCGCTTTCTAATTCTAACCCCATTCTTGACGATTGTAAGCATTCCGTTTTCATATTTTGTTGGGAATTCGGGTTCAATTATGTAAATGTTAAGGACGTTGATAATGCGTTGGGAAGCAAAACGACGATCTGTTAGTGAAGCCGTGGTTGTCAGCATCCCAGTCGGAATTATTGGTCTACTCCTGTCAAGTTTCACATTCTTTCTTCTTTTCCGTTATTGTAGATCCAGGCGATCTCGTCAAACCCTGCCACAACCAATTGATCTTTTAGGACTTGAAAATGAAACAGTAACAACTTTCCATTCAGCCTCAGCGGTTCTTTCACAGAGAATGGACTATGACAAGGCACTACCTCAAACACCTTCCAGACCGTCTTTTTCGATGGTACGACCGCCGTTGTTTCTTAGTTGTCCTTTCAAGTTAACCCGAATGCTCTAGCGTGATGAAGACTTATTCTCTTTTCCTCCTGATGCTAGGGGACGTCGCCGTCCCATATCATTACTGTCCCCAAGTATCAAACCACCTCCCAATATATATCTGCATCGCAGAGTGTCTTCACTCAACGCGTTAGGGTGCTATACTTCGATTCCGAGGAGTCCGTTGAATAAGGGCGACCTACGAATAGTCAACTTGACGGATCAGGACACGTTTTTCCTTCAACAAATATCTACCCCTACTTCGAGTTCTTCCTTTCAAACCTGTGTTGACAGACCAGATTACGTAGCTGGGAACAGGGGTAGTCCCGATAATGTGAAAGTCGGACGCAGTTCTTTCCGATTAACCGGCAACAACTCCAAAAAAACCTCCCTTCGACTTAGCACCCGGTATTCCCTACATACTTTAAGTGACCGGGCCACTGCAGAGAAAATTTCCAAGGAATATGAGATTGCCACATCTTTGCCAATGGGTCCTATGGATTCACATCAGTGTCCGAAACTCGAGAAACACCAGTCTTTTACGAATTTCAGACCTCAGCCATCCAAATTAGCCATTAACATACCCATGAAACTCCTTTATCTTGATCCAAGTCAAAAGAGCGCGCTCAGCGAAGTAGACAGAGGACCAGAAACAGCACTTCCCCCTTACTCCTCTCCGGGAAATGGTTACCCTCTGGGACCTTCTATGTTCCTGTAGTGTCCTTAATGATCTCTCTTTTGTAAATATCATGATACTTGTATCTGCGATGAACTTGTTTATACATTAGAGTCACTATTTTAAGCAAACCCGCAGCATCACGTAAGACAAACGTCATGATACCCTACCACCCGCCGCCGCAACCGGCCCCAATGCGATGTCGTACCAACCTCTACCATCGGACGACGGAGAGGTACAAACTTTAACTACCCCTAGGAATCACTTTAAATTGTATTCTAAACGATTTCTCTTTATCGTCTCCCTCGTTCTTTCCTCTCTCTTTGTATTTAACTCTCTCAAACATCCGTCGTCAAGTACCAAAGAACAAAGTGACAGTACCACAATTACAATGCCTCATCATGCACATGAAGCGAAGAAGAGCGTTGGATAGTACGTTACATCGTTTTTGTCTTTTACTACTTACGCATTGCTTACAACAACTCGGAAAAAAGCTTTGTCAATTGGTTCGTTCATTCGTGTATCCCGAATGTTCTCGTTATTCATACTTTACAATCATCAGGGGAATATATGGGCGCAAATACCCTCCATCTTTAATACCTGTTAATGATCTTACCCACATTCTCTACGCGTTCGCCAAAGTGCAAGCAGATACAGGAGGTAAACTATATCCTACCCTACTTCTCTCACATTTAATATCAATAGTATTCACGTTTTACTATCAGAAGTCTCCATGTCAGACTCATGGTCTGACGAGGAAATACATTATGAAGGCGATAGTTGGAACGATGTCGGCAAAAATCTCTACGGAAACCTTAAACAGATTTACCTGCTCAAGAAGGCTAATCGACATCTCAAGTTGCTATTGTCTATTGGTGGTTGGACATATTCGCCTTCCTTTCATCCTGTTGTTATTAATCCCACGTTACGCCGGAGGTTTGTTGAATCAGCCATTACCCTTTTAGAAGACTATGGATTTGACGGTCTCGATATCGACTACGAATACCCACGCAATGAAAAAGAAGCACAGGGTTATGTTGAGCTCCTGAAAGAACTACGTTACGGTCTTGATCAACATCGGCAAAAAACAGAAGTTTACTTTAAATATATACTAACAGTGAGCAAAGCCTTGGCGATCGATACGCAATAACTTCCACCCTCATTATTTTTTAGATCGCCGCCCCTTGTGGACCAGATAAATTTAAGAAACTGCAAGCTCAAGAGATGGACAAATATTTGACATTTTGGAATTTAATGGCCTATGACTACGGTAAACTGTTTCTTGACATTAAAATAAACTCTTATTAATGTATGTTAAGCCGGATCTTGGGATAGCGTGGCTGGCCATCAGGCTAACGTTTACGGTGGCCTCGTTAATACAAAAGATGCCGTTGATTGGTACGAAAGCCAAGGAATACCCTCTGATAAACTCGTGATCGGTGTCCCTTTGTATGGTCGTAGTTTTGCCCAAACAGATGGGCCTGGTAAACCATTCTCTGGTGTTGGAGGAGGCTCTTGGGAACAAGGTGTCTACGACTACCGAACACTTCCTATTCCAGGATCCACAGTTTATAACGACACGCAACTTCTTGCAAGTTGGTCATATGATCCCAACAAACGAGAAATGGTTAGCTTCGATTCTGAAGAGATTGCAAGACTCAAAGGCGAATGGATCTCCAACGAACGACTTGGCGGGTCGATGTTTTGGGAATTAAGTGGGGATAAAGGAAACACGAGGCAAATGGAAACTGGTCCTGGTAAAGATCCACAACCAGGAAAAAGCTTGGTTACTATTGTCAAAGAAGCGATGGGAGGGCATCTGGAAACATCTTCAAACTGTCTGACATACCCATTCAGTAAATTTGACAACTTGAGAAATGGAATAGCATAACATCCTTTATCCTGATTTTTTTTAATTATGATATTCTATACTTTTGTTTTTGCCACTGTAGTTCAACAGCGCAAACGGACATTCAAACATGAAATCATAGCTCTTTCATTCTAACATTTTCATATATATGTAAATTCTGACGGACATAGATTAGCCAGTATGACTAGGATAGACGATTTGAAATCATGCGCACGTCAGGAGCGAAAGGCCATTCCTTGAACGCCTTGACCAATGTGGCCCAATCTTTTACACTTAGTTCATTGACCTTGGCTTTTACATTAATATGTTGTTCTGCTGGGAGATTCTTATTGATAGACGCTAAAAGGTTATGAGCTCCAGGTGCCAATGAACTGCAAGTAATTTATTTATTTATTGTTAACCCAAACTTTCACAATAGATTCCACTCACGATACAGCTTTGTCGAGCGTCGTGTTCTTTAGGACATACAGACGACGCAAGCAATAGTCCCATTCATCTAACGCATCTGACCCAATGTGCTAAACACGAGGATGAAACAACAAGGACAAAACAACAAAAAAAAGGTAATATACCTGTTCCGGTAACGGCATAAAAGTAGAAGCCACCATAGGATGTCCAGCTTTTCGTGATTCTGGAAGATCAGAAGAACGGGTGATAGGAGGCGGCCAGAAATGCTGAATATACGGTTTCAAATCTCCAGGTTGAATGGAATATTGGAATGAAGTAGTCGCTTCGGCAATAATACTTAGTTTGCAACGTGTTCTCCTGGAAGAGCCAAGGACTCTCTAAGAAATAAAGATGATGAGTAGCAACAGTTACGATGAAGAAAAACAAACATCGTATAGTGACTCTGCCAAAATGAGGTGCATAGGCATACGTCCATAAGTAAATAGCCATGATTTTTGGGGAATTGACCGCAAAAGTTGGGCAGTGAACTGTTCGCCATGAAGCGAATGCGGCATGTGGCATACGAACTCGACATCAGATGCATCTGTAAACTTTAGGATTAACTGTTAACCGCGTTAATGAAACATCAATGCTTATACCTTCCCAATTTCGTTTTTCCAAATCATCAAGCAGCCCTCTTTGTTCGATCTCCGTGTATGTGTCCCAACTCAAGGCATCGAGATTTAACGCTACCACCCTTGGATCGTGCGCTTCCAGCTCCTGTTATAATTTAGTTAGACGCAATATATTAGTTATTCGATATTAATAGATATCTCAAAACTTACCTTAACCTTTTCATAGTACTCTGGTATATCCTCCAAAACAATTAACTTTCGAATTCTCCCTGGAGGCAACTGCAGCAAAGCTCGTGTCAAAACCCCGGGACCTGGAAGATGATAAGAAAACTCTAACAAAGTTTGATTTGATATTTACCTGGGTAAGCCTCTACAACAACCTTTCCTCGAGATGAGTCGGATTTCGGGAAAAATGCATCAGCGACCCTCGCAGCAGTATCGGAATTCCCCAAACAAACCCGAAATCGTCGATTTCTCATGTTACCGGGGAAGATTTGATTCCACTGCGCCATTACCGGTAACTGTGGAATAGTGGAAGTACTGTAACATCTCAAAGGTCGATATATCAACAGTAAGGCATTGCGTTGGAACTTGAACATAAAGAGGTAGAAAACTTAACTAGCTTAGTCAGCATAAGCCTGGTAACTTCACAGTCGAAAAATTCGTGAAAAACAATGTAAAATCTATTTTTAACGCCGAGAACATACAATTAAGCTAAAATTCGTGTTTTTAAATAAGTAAACAAATCCAAAGCCTAAAGGGCATCGGGAGAAAGGTCGCTTAGAGTCATTATTTCAGAAACAGTGGTATACGGTGTAGTCAAGACCGATTGATCGCCGTGTTCTGAACGTTCGATGTGTTCCTGTACAAAAAAAAAATCAATTAATACATAAGAGAGTCTGGAGGAAGAAAGACAAATACATCAAAGTAATGATTTGCAACACTTCGTGGAGCTGGAAAAAACGGTGAGTATTCATACATTCTAATATAACGTTATCACAAGGCACTGACTTCTAGGTGTTCGCGGTAAACGACAAGTAATGCCACTTTGCATGATATGAAATGCCACCAGTCCGGTCCTTTACGAAAGAATTTAATAATTGTGGCCCAAAAAAGCAAACTTCGCATAAATATACCATCCAGTTTGATGAGAAGCACCCAATCCTCTGCCGTCGTCACCGTGGAAGAACTTCCACAGATAATTAATTCAAATCACGCCAATAAATTCCTCGTAAGTTTACTCACTTCGTAGAAATGCACGTAATCCCGGAAATGAACGTCAAAATCCAATGTTTCATTTCCGCCATTAGTCGCTCTTCGTCCATTGACGTCCCTTCCGAAAATATGAATTATTCTGTGTTGAATCTCTTCAGCTACATTCGCCAAGTTCATAAACTCTCCACTTCCGGTGGGACATTCGATCTTTTAGACCAACCATTAAACTGCAGTTTTAAAAAAGAGTAACGGACAAACCTGAAGATCGTCACCATAATATTGATGAAAACGCTGTAACGACTCGATTAATAAGAAATTCACTGCCAACCTAAATATAAATGTCAGTAAATAGACACCAATGTCTATTCTTGAATTTCACCTACCATATAGGACCTCTCCTTTCAAATAAAGAACATCAGTTATGTTTACAAAAACAGCTGTCAAGACACTCATACCAGTTGCTATTACCACCTGTAGATTCAAATATTCAGAAGAAGAAAACCTCCTGGAATGATTACTATGCTCACCAAACATTCCAGAGTGTGAATCCCCAGGCCAATAATCCACAGTATAAGATTCCCCGTTGACTTCAATAGAATAAGGGTGCTCTTTGTGATGTAAGGAAAGACTGAAAACAAGCTATCGAAAAAAAAAACTCGGAAATGAAATAAAACAACGAACGATCTAATGCCAAACTCGCTTAGGAATTCACTTTCATCGAGCGCACGTTTTAATATCCTTATGAGGCGGTCGTGACTTGCTAAAGCGAGAAGCCTGCGCTCCCCTCTACCACGTACTATAGAGGAAGAATTACTTTATACTGATTCAAGTCAAAAACCCCATATCCTTACTTCGCATGTTAGCCATATTACGTTGAGCGACCTCAGAACGATTGTCAATAAACCATTCCATTCTCTTCTTGAATCCCGGCAACCGGTTAATCACAGAGGGCTCCAAAGTTAAGGTAGCATATAGAGGTATAAGCCCAACAAGACTACGTATAGCAAGCTGGTGAGAATTGCCGGGGCCGAATTGGATGGCATCATAATAAAAACCGTCTTCCTCGTTCCAAAGACTGAGTTCATTCTCGCCTTCTTTAAACGTCATGGCGTCGGCGATGAATATGAAGTGCTACACGAAGTCAACATCAATATGCCAGAACAAATCAATAAAGCTTACCTCAAAGAATTTACTTGCGATATCCTCGTAAACGGAATTGTGTTTGGCCAATTCCAAGGACATGTTTAGCCTATGAATCATCTTTAATGAAAAGTAATAAAAAAAAGACGTGAATTTATTTCCACCCACATATTAAGGCAAAAAAATGCCATCCATGCAGTTCCATCAGCTTGTCGTAGTACTCCGCCCGTTGGGAGAGGTTCAGAACGATTAAATGCACCTATGTTGTCCAGCCCTAAAAATCCACCCTCGAAGATATTATTCCCTCCTTGATCCTTACGGTTAACCCACCTTCGAAAGATAATAAAACACGAGATTCAAAATAAAAAAACATCTTTACGAACCAGGTGAAATTTAGGAGCAGCTTTTGAAACACACGTTCTAAGAATTGGAGGTCTTCCTTTCCGGTAAGCTTGCGCTCTATTTTAAAGACACGGAATGTCGCCCTGTCCTATGTCAGTATATTTTTACACCTATATGAAATGAAAACTTACCACGCATGAACAGGAGGATTCACATCGCTGAAGTTCCATTCGTAGGCAGGTATTTGCCCATCAGGTTTCATATACCATTCTCGAGTAAGTAAGTCGAGCTGCTTTTTTGCAAATTCGGGGTCAACCATAGCGAGGGGGATGCAATGAAACGCTGTGTCCCACTAATGATATATTAGGTACTTCACGTTAAATAAAAAAGGGGGCTTACGGCTGCGAAAAATGGATATTCCCACTATTATGAAATGATTAGTTATGTATTACCTCATTCCTGATGGGAGGTTTACCTTGTCTGGCATACTCAGCACATCATCGATATGTAGATGTTTCCATTGCTTGACATGGTGAGTAAAATAAAATGGAATTTAATATTCTCAAAACCTACTTGATTACGGATCCCCTTCCGTTCAAGAGGCGGAGGCGGTTGAGCAGGGTCGCCTTTGATCCATTCAGATTGAATGAATTTATAATATTGTTTAGACCATAACATCCCAGCTAATGCCTGGCGAGTTATCTGTTTGAAATCTTCGCTGACAGGTCCCGTAACTAGCCTGTTGTAGAATTCATCAGCTTCCCAACGACGTTCTTCAATCATGTTGTCGAACAACTCTTCATCATATATAGTAGCATCCTTCCCGGGAGAAAGTGGTGTCAATTTCAGTCGAGCCACAACACAACCACCTCCGCCTGGGACATCAGAGAAAACATAATGTGCACCCGCCTTGGTCCCGCATTTATTCGGATTAATAAATTGTGTATCCCGTAGATCAGGCACGGGGACAGAAGGATTTGTGACGTGAACCGAAGCCTGAGTGGGATATTGTGAAGATCTGTGAGCGGGAATGATGTGGTCATGAAATGCGTCTTTCACGTAAGTGGACGCATTTTTCCCCGAGTAGAGTCTTTGGAAGTTGGTATCGTTGTCCGTGAACATTAATTCCGGTACTATGCCATTATCGGCCTGTCCCTCCGCGGAAGAGACTTCTCCTTCTGCGTTTACTGGCAAAGGAGATGTGCTGCACCAAAGTCGGGTCCTGCCTAATGATTCATGTTTCACGTGTATGGCTTGGGGTAAATCATCTTTCGCAGGAATGTATGTCAATGAAGGGCGGGGAGGTTCCGGGAGGGGCCATGACCAGGTATTCGGAAACCATATTTGCGGGATTATGTGCAGTGTCGCGGGCTGAGGTCCTCTGTTGAAAGCAGTAATACGAATTGCGATGCTGTTGGGCTCCTCAGCATCTTTTGCATACTATATAACACGCATCATGCAATGATAAAGTATGTGTGTGGTATAGAAAGGATGATCAGAACGAGTGGATCGACAGTTGTTACCGGAAACCAACCTCTACAAAAACGTCCCAATAACGGTTATCCGCGAACGCATCAGTATCAAGGATCTCGAACTCCGGAACGTCCCTTCCCCTGGACATGTTTTCCTTCGTCAATTGTTCGTAAGGAAATGCTTGCTGTGGATATTTATAAAGGAACCTGGAATACTAACATCAATAGTCGTCATAACATTAGCTCACGTGGCTCACTTCATGTAAGAATGAGTCGGCGTAGAGTCTAAATACCAATATAGTTCTTTAACATCCTCTCCATGGTTTCCTTGATGTCCAGTTACACCAAAAAGCCGTTCTTTGAGAATAGCGTCGGTCTCATTCCAAAGACCTATCGAAAAGCAAAGACGTTGATGATTGTCTGATATCCCCGCCAGACCGTCTTCACCCCAGCGATAAGCTCTTGACCTTGCGTGCTCGTGGGGGAAATGGCTCCAGGCGTCACCATTAGCAGAGTAATCTTCACGAACAGTGGCCTTCAAATCAAAGTCAGGTTATTATCAAATAGAATATAAATTTGTGTCTTTACCCATTGTCTTTCGCTGAGGTAAGGGCCCCAACGTTTCCAGTGCTTCTCGCGAGCTGCATCCTGGGATAATCTGTACTTTTCTACACCTTCGTATTCTGTTCTCAACAAATCCAACACTTTTTCCCTGTATGTGTCATAAGATCTTTCTTCTTCTTCTGGTGTCCCATTCCCCTTGAATTTGGTAGGCAATGAGGGACTGGGAGTCGGTTTCGGTATATTGATTGTGAGGTCAGACGCAGACGCATGTGTATTCAGAGGCGTTTTTACACCAGCACGCATTCCTGAGTGAATT
This sequence comes from Clathrus columnatus, assembly GCA_020884735.1. Taxonomy (NCBI): domain Eukaryota; kingdom Fungi; phylum Basidiomycota; class Agaricomycetes; order Phallales; family Clathraceae; genus Clathrus; species Clathrus columnatus. Next base: position 2,435,334 of record BPWL01000001.1, read on the forward strand.
TTTTCTCTCAACACGTCTGCAGAGGACATGGTAGAGGGGAAGGGTTACTAAAGTTGGTGCTACATTTTCGCCTGACGTCACTGCCCAAAAAACAGGCAGGGTCGCGAGTCAAAACAGTTCGACCAGCTACGTCACTAATGCGAAGCATGAAGGACAAGGTCTAGATCGCTCGAAATAACAAATCTATTTGTTATAAGATACACGAAATTTTACTGAAAATTATCCGGAAATAAACGGAAAGAGAGACGAAATGGTAGACACCATATAAAAGACAGAGAGTAAGAGAATATTCGTAAAATCAGAAAACAAGAGGGAAAAAACAACAATGAAAATTATGCATAAAACGAGTGTTGAGCTCCATGATGGCATTATAGTTTGATGGCGAAAACAGTGACGAGCCTATCACTGTCAATCAATTGATACAAATGCTTGTATACGAACAGAAACATCGAAGCGGATAGGGTGTGTACTTGTTAAATAGTGTATGAAAGGTGTTAAAAAGAAGGGAGACTCAAAAGAAGTAGACGGAAGACACCGACGATAAGAAATCGTTCATTGAACGTACAAGGTTAACGTTGCTCCTCCAGCCATGTCAAAGGCGATCTGCAGATCTTCAGTCGTTGATAGGTTAACCAGATCGCCATCTTCATCCTCATATTTTATCCGTAGCGGAGCATTGGTTCTGCGGGGACCGCACCGACGAACTTTATGACCCACACTAGCAACAAGGTCTTCATATTGGATACTTCGAGATAAATCGAGCGTGAAAAGATCTTCGCCGTATCGTACTTTGATAAACACGTGCTTTCGGCTGCCACCAAATGCTTGAGAACGTGTCGAACGAAGACCATTCGAATGTGTACTAATGCCATTTGAAGACTCCACGGATCCGAAAGAGGTGATGGGGGATCCTGTATGAGGAGGGGAGTAGTCCGAACTTTCGCCTGTTGATTGACTTGAGCCGCTACCACGATTGCGATCACTTGTTTTACCTCCGTTCCAATGTCCAGTAGGCAAGGGCGGTGGATTAGCTTTGGAGTTTGTGTATTGTGATGGATTAGAAGTGCTTCTGGCCCTTGTTCCACTGGTGCCGGTAATACTTGTCTGGGATCCGGTGCGTGAGAATGAACTAGTTTGTTGTTGTTCTTCATCATCTCGCAAACGAGTACTACTAAACTTGCTGCGTAAGCCTGGACGCATTACCGGTGGTACTCCATTGGACCCAACATTCACATCCGAATTAATCCTAGTAGATGCCATGGGCGTTCGGGCGGGCATTGCACCCGGAGGTAAAGGTGCTGGCGAGGAGCCGGTAGAACTCTGGCTACGCCAAGACTGCAAAGTCTGACCTGAGGGCTCCTCTGTTTTAGCTCGTGGCCGTTCATAACTTTGTGCGTTGTCCCGTTGTTCGGGAGGCATACTCATATAATCGCCGGGACGTCTGGTTCCCGAGGGAGTGCCCCTTCCTGACCCCTTTCCTTGACCATATTCAAAATAATCGACTTCTCCCCCATAATGCTCGTCAATAAAAGAATAAGTTGATTGAGGATGTATGGAACCCGGGGTAGAAGCGGATAGAGCCGGTTGATGTGATCCCCGACCTTCATTTCCATTTTGCCATGGTTCAGTACGATAAGAAGATGGATAGCGCGACGCTGGAATACCCGTAGTTCCTGGGGACTGTAGATTGACAGATGACGTCCTTTCGTGCTGCACCTGTAAAGCTCTTTGTTCTCTTTCCTGTTTTAAAGCCTTCATGCGTTGGAAATATTGAGCGGCGGGAAGGCGTTCGCTATTTCTTCGAGCGTTAACCACCTCAATCAACCGATTAATAGCTGTTTCCCATTGTTTCAACTGTTCCTCGGTTCGGCAGCGCAGCGTGAAATATTCAGTATCATCTTCACCCCGCCAGAAAACGCGAAGTGTATGGGGATCTGAATTTAAATCAGCAAAAGTTGATTTAAGAAATTATAAATAAATGGCCTTACCACCGGGGACTGGCACCCTCCGTGCACTGGTAACATTATTCAGGAAAATCCTACCCTTTAAAAGCAGGGGGGTATTCTTCTTCTTTGATAATCCACTTCCACCAGGGACCGTCGAGTGAATGGATTGTTTCTTTAAAAGAGAGTTATTCTTCGCAACCTTCTTGCTAGGCACTACGACTGCTTCTTTACAGCAGAGGATGATTTTCTCAAAAAGAAACACGTGATACTCCCTGTCAACCTCAGATTTCGTTACCAAGAATATGTCATCAAGGAGGAGATCACCGAAGTTACTAAGGTGATGACCTTTCCAATCTTCCACACGAGATTGGAGTGTTTGCACTGTTTGCAAATTTTCTGCTCGCCTTTGCGCTTCATTGATTTTGTCAGCCACCCGCTTCGCTGCCGCAGAACCTTCCACAAGATCATCATACAAAGGGTACTCAGTCGAGGATGATTTTTTCACAAGTTGCTAACAAAAAAATGAATGCCAAATACAGTGTGATGAATTACCGTACTTACGTCCAAAAGAAGCGGGTATTTGCATATTCGTTGAACAGGCTTAATTAGGAAAGCTGGTAATTCCGATTTCGGGTTGATTACCTCAGACAGAGACTAAATAGGGTTAGTCTCAGACATCAACTGTCGCAACGGCCGAGGAGGACGTACCATCAAATTTTGTTCCTCTGCAAGAAGGACTTCTGTCGCATTGGTATAATTGGCACAATATGGTTCATAGACTTGAAATTCATCCTCCTAAGTACTGATTAGTATGGGAACAAGAAATAAGGGATAGACAAGGCCATAAAATCATCCCGGGCGTTACCGTCCGGAACTGTTCCGTAAATGGCTATAAAATGCGCACGTACATTATCCGTAAATAGCTTTCCCCATGTTTGCTCCTTCCATGGAATCTCGGCAATTTGCTCCATAGAGATGAGAAATTTGCGTTGGAAGTCGAGCAATTTGAGCAGTCCTGGAAAAAGATGGTGAATGGTATCTTGGTCAATAATATGATTTTGGAGGAGAGTCATAGCGTATTTCTAGATATATTCAGAAAGAGAGCAGATGCCTTAATATTCCTAAAATACTCGCCTGCATGACTTCCAAATCTTGTACGTATTTACGCTCTGTCTCTAGCATCTCTCGAATAATATTTTTGCGTTCAACTTCCTCGGGTATAACACTTTCGCCTGAATGCTGTGATTGAAAAGAGGCTTGAGAATTATTGCTCGGGGGTGGAAGCGACAACGTTGAAGATTCTACAAACACATCGGCAGGAAGACGTTCTACGAGATAGGATAGTGTTTGAACGACCTGAGGAGCGTTTAAACTAAACCTTACGGAGAAGGGGAGGGAATAAATAGGAACTGTACCTTTACAAATCCATTTGTATCGCTTTCTAAGAGATCACCGACAGTAAAGTTAAGGTCGGGGCTCCAACTTCCTTCCTTTTGTAATCGCGCTATCGCCATGATAACTTGAGCAATGGGGCGTTGTTTGCTCTTGCGAACAGTATGATCCTTGCTCGCCATAAGGGATAAGTCTATGCTGTTGGGATCGGTGTTTATGTTACCTATCCGCATCGCTGGAGGCGGGAGAAGATTAAACAGAAAAACGAGGGGAACGCCCAGTTGGAGACGATTCCATAAGTCATGTACCATGTCTGTTGACTTTCTTATGTCGTCCTGAGGAATCGGAAGTTCCAGAAAGGGATGAAAGTCGCGGATACTCATTAAGCGAGAACGTAACTGAGAGCATTGTTGATAAAGAGATGTTGACTGGGATGCAGCCTTGTTGAGGAGGGTATTGTTCTGTTGTGGTATGTCGATAGAGGGAATTCCATTCGCGCCGACAATCGACTTCTTGCGAGTGGCGACGGTGGTCATTTGAAGAGGAAAGCTGTCGTTGCCGAGGTCGTCGCGGTGAAGATGTAAGTAGTATAGTAGGAAGAGATGAAGTTGTGGTAAACGTGAACAAACAAATTACCTAATCAAAGTACCAATTCTGGGTCAAACAACTTGGGTTGATATCCGGTAAGAGCCACAATCATGATGGACTGTTTTTGGAATCATCTGCCTTTAAGAGCATATGTATCTGCACGCCACTATTTGGTGTAACCGAAAGTAAGGAAATAGGAGCAAAGTAAACCCTTGAGGTGCTCGGCAATTGCGAACGCTCCGTGAAGTCATGCACACATAACAGTAATTTCTATCTGAACTCTATAGATTATTCGTTATTATACATAGCAATAGTAAGCTGGATCAATAATATATCCGAGCTATGGGTTTATAGATCATTGAATATCACTGCTCCTGAGATAATGCTGCGTGGCGGAGTTCGAATGTTACTCACCCTTCTCCGAGAGTTAGAGGTCCTACCTGTCGATGCCCCCAGCAACCAGCAAACGATCCCGCGACTCTCGTTCTCGTCCACCGCCTCAACCGGTGAACAATGACCAGACAGCGTCCTCCACAAATGTTGATCTATTCACTGACCCCATGCTCGGCGCATCCTTACTATTCTATGTCGATAAAGATGTCCCAGACAAGGAGCGGGTAGAACAGCTAATTCAGGTAGGTCAATTCTTTTGTCTGCCGGTCATTATGAATGTTACCTTCTTTTCTATGCAGAATCATGGCGGCTCTTTATCTCCCAGCTATAGCTCTGTGACATATATTCTAGGTATATTTTTCTTATTGTATTCGGCTTCCATCGTCCGAACCGACCTCTTCATTTCCAAGTTGATCCTCATAAAGAAACCGGACAAGCATTGTTTAGGCAATATGCTAACAAACGAGGGAAATTAGTCTTAGATGCTCGTTGGGTATTTGAATGTGTCAAACAATCTCAATTGTTAGCATTCAAGTCCAATTGGGCCGGTTTTAAACTGACCGGTCTTGAAAAGTCAGTTTAATTCGCCCTCGCTGTTACGCAAAGATGATGACACGTTTCTCATTTCAACCTTTCTAATGTTTTACAGAGCCGCAGTTGATGGATCTTCATCCCACCCTCAAGAAGAATCTTCCTCCCGTCGCATCGCCCGCCCGATTCCAACCCAGCATCAGGTGCCATTGCCTCCTGCTCAACCACAGCATACTCCACTCCCTCCTGGGCCGAATGCCTACGTTCACCCTTATCCTTATCCTCCCCCTCATCCGGCAGCTTCATGGCCTGAAGCTAACGGAATTCCCCCCCAAGCGACTCACATCCAACACGTCATTGCTCCCCGACCTCCACTTTGGCATCCTCATCCACCACCTTCTCCCCCGTTTGCGCCCCTCGAGACGACTGAGGGACCCTCGAGTGATTACACAGACTACGCAAGATATCGACCGGAGCATGATTGGCCTACTGGGACGGATTACTATTCAAATCAGGTATGTATTTTTTGTGTTCTCGACCTCTCCCGCCGACATCTGTGCTTTCTAGTTCACAGCTCCATACGATCACCCCGAGAATGGTTATCTTGATATAGATAACCCTACCTCAACAGCTGGTCCCTCAAATGCAACGGCAGCTCAATCTCCCGCAGCGCCCCCAGATGCTGTCCCACCTAGCCAACCTCAACGTGGTCGCAAACGGACACGTTCTGTAGCAAATAGTGGGCCAGTTAACCCATCGGCCTTAGTACCTCCCAAAGGACCTCCTGCCAGGTCACCGACACCTCCGACACGAGTCCTGAAATCGACCTATGGCGGGAATTTGTACACAGCAGACGACGTAGAGTATTTGAAGAAGTACATTGATTATTGTCAAACTCAAGGCCTTGTACTAAGGTATAGCTATTACTTGATTTTGATTGTAAACACCCTGACGAGCCATACCATCAGCTTAAGGGAGATATGCGAAAGAATTGCTGTCAAAGTACGTTCATTCCTCCGTTATTCTTGACGCCTGGAATTAATCTCGTGACTATTAGGCTCCTCACCACACGTATGCTTGCTTTTCAAACCTTTTCTGATCGTCTTGATTTACGTGACGAAACCCTTTTCTGCAGATTCTATAGCTGGCGTAGGTATTGCAACAAGCATCAAATTCGCTTAGGTGCTTATCAAATGGAGCTCAACGAAAGGACCCCTAGTCCTGGGCCATTACCTGGTGAAGATGAACCTTTGCTTGATTCTTCGGGTGCCGTTGCAACTGCTGTGAATTTCCCACAAAAACGGAACCGGTCACCTACCCCACCTCGTGCACTAACTCGAAGTACAACGGGTAAAGGCATCGCATTTACTAGAGAAGATGTTAACTTCTTAATGCGTTTCCTGGAGTACCGGAAGTAAGTTGCTGAGATAAGAATATACCACTGTTTATGACTAATGATATTCTAGATGTAAAGAAGGAGATATTGACATGGTACAATTTTGGAAAGATGTTGCGGAACGTGTGAGTTCCTGGATGTATATGAGATGAGTTATTGTTTGTTCTAAATACTCTTACAGGCCCCGCATCACTCTCGAGCATCATGGATGAAATACTGGCGACGCCATAAACATGAACTGGAACCAGATGAGACAGGTGGTCTTCCAGCCCCTTTACCAGAGAAGAAACTACGATATAGTAACGATGATGACATTTTTCTTGCCCGCTATTTTGCGACACAGCCTCAAGGAACTTCGGATCAGATATTTCAGGCGTTCGCTAAACTGGTTCGTTTTATATCACGATCCTGATGTGCTTTGTTGATCGCTTTATGTGTAGCATCCCCATCATCCCTGGAAAGGTTGGCAAGAACACCACAGAATTCATAAGAAAACTATTGATCACTATATTGAGCGGATGAAAAAGAATTTACCTATTGAACCACCTCCCGAATGATGGAAATATGTCCGTGTGAATAGTACTACTTGAATCGCCACTGTAATTATAATCGTCTGTAATAATAACACACGCACGAATCTTTGAGGTTGGCTGTTGATTATGACTGTATCCCAACAATTGGAGTATCTCACTAACGATCAAGTCGCAAAGATGCGTTTACAGCATTCGAACCCCCATCATCAGTTCCACCAAGATGGATTAGTAGCTCTATCCTCTATCGCTTAAATCTGCTAATTAGCTACTTATGCATATCTAACTTTTTATCCGAGGAACAAACCAGTCTGTTGTTGAACTGTGCAAAGGAATTATTGAAAGAGTTCGACCTACCTTCACATCCGAAGATGCGCTAATTCCTAACCAGCTGATTACCATCTTATGCCATTTCTAGACTGAATTTGTAGCAGGAGAGAGCGGGAAACACGTTGGTGATGAGTACTTTTTGAAATCTGGCGACAAAATTCGCCTTTTCTTTGAAAAGAATGTCGTGAATGAGGATGGGATGAATAGTCCTAAAGAAGAGGCCGTTAACAAGATAGGGCATGGTAAGACGACTTATGTTTCGTAGCAGTTTTCACATCTTCATAGCGTTGCATGAGCTTGATTCTACCTTCCGTGCAATAACTCTGGAAAATCATAAACTTCAATGTTTGGTCAGGGATCTGAAGTTCCATGAAGATCTTCGAGGTGCGTCCACATTTTTGGAACTCCTCGGATTCCAATTGATGTAATATATATCTAGTTCTTCAAAGGATGGTCATATGCAAACAGCGTGAAGTAGGGGGAGAAATAAGCCGCTCTGTTTCTAAAGCCATTCAAGGTGCACGCCCTTCGGCACTGGAGCACAATGATTCGTAAGATATTCGATCATATAACGGACAGGCTTATTTCATATTGTCCAGAGCCTTTCTTGTGCGTATATCATATATCCTGTCTATAATTCCTGATGTACATTCCCCAGTATACCAATCCTCCAAGTGCGTTAGGTTTTTGGTTCGCGTTGGAAAAAGTAGGTCACCAATGCCGTACCTTGAAAGTCCTTAATTATATTGTCAGTGTACCCCATTTAACGGGACACTCTCTTTCCTCCCGGGCTCACATTTAACGGCACCGATAACTAAACGATTTGTCCGTGATGGAAAGGGTGGAACAACATTCGAAACTCTACCCGGAATGGAGGATAAATCTAATCGAAAAGAAGATTATGCTTTAGAAACCTGTGAACCAGGCAAAAAGACCCTTCACTACCAACATGTTCGTCTTCATCGGCTCACTGGGTGCAATACAGGAGATCTTGTACTTATCCACAGGTCTGTTTTGCACAGATCGGAGAAAACACCAGCCTATATACACGGTTTGCTTATACATTCCACATGATCGAGGGACCAAGAAAGGCTTATTATGACGAAAAGAATTGGTTACAACCTGACAAGTACTGTGCCATTCTCTCAGTTGTTCCCAAAGGCGTGAATCTTTATTATCATTGCACTCTCGCTTCCTATTGGGGTTGTATGTCATATGTATGTAATCCGGTTAAGTAGCAGTATTTCAGTTATTTGTTCGGATGAAAGATGGAACAAGGCATCAATTAGGGCCGGCAGGAACGTCCCGGTATGTTTGACGTCGGGTCGTTCTTCCCGCTGATGCAACAATGAGAGCGAGCAATCTATCACCCAGTATAAAACACTTGTTGATACGACTGTTGACAACCTACCCGCTCAGCGTAGCGATCAGTATATATCATCCTCAACTAGTAACCGATCAAGAGACTCTGGCAAGGGAGCGGCCCGGGATGGACTAGCAGTCGCATAAAATGTAACAACGCACGTACCAAGCATACTCCTTGTTATCCATGTAGGAATGTCCATTTGCTACTTTAATGACGACATCACCATCTGAAATCTAATCGATTTCTCCAGTTAAAAGGACAGTGCAGCCTATTATTAATGTGCGACGCATAGCTAAAAGGACAGACGTTCTCTTCGCGCTAGACGACGCACAATTTCGGCCGTATTGGAAAAAACCTAGCCCTAAGCTATCTACTCCACGGGATTTGGCTTTCGAAAGTTACTTCCAATGGACCAACGAGAGTATTGATTTCTCCCGCATTTCCTTTGATAACTGTGGACTGAAACTCATTGAAAAGTTCTGACAGAACCGTAATTAGCATTTATAAAATTAAAATACTTTCAGAAGGGAAAATGTAACTGCTAAATACACATACCTGTAGTGATACTGTTGCCTTTTTCAGAGCCAAAAGACAACAACACGAGGCGCCGAGACCGCTAAACTTAGCTTGAAACCTATTGCGTGCACTGGCAAGAGTATTCCCTAAATGCCAGATAAAATAAGCCTCCCTAAATGGATGAATTCAGTAAAGTAGTACTTTTAGTTGTCTATCATCATCAAATCTTTGACTTTCCTATTAGCCTCCCCGGATTATGTCCTATTATGTCGTTTCCATTGCAACCGTAAAAGTCAACCGCGATTCAAACGGACCCTCGCAAGCGTTCCCCTGTCCTCTTGTCCGACCCGTCTACCTATAAAGATGATAACTGAACACAAAAGCAAGATAAACATAGACGACCCTAACGGGCCTTAACGAATCTATAGACATATTTGTTTATCCTCTTACTATTTCAGGCTGTTTATTCTCTAGGGCTCGGTGATTAATACCCTTTCCGCAGCCTGGACGCGACCGACCAATCATGTCTTCAAAGAACGATATCGACTTTTTTGAGAATACTCAAGTAAAAAATGTTCAATTAATGGAAGTGTGGGCGATGTTTTGGCTTTAATCTGTCAATAATTTTGATATGTGCTTTTCGGCGACCCTAATTACCCTCCGCAAATGATCGAATCTGCCAGTTGGAACGATGTGCCCGACACTGGGTAATCTGGATCCCCTTAAGCCGGTCTTACACATTTGGTAATGCATAATCAATAATGAATGCAGTCCCTTGCCTTGCAATTCTCACGAAATAGCGAGTCCTTTAATAAATATTTCTCGGTGAGGTAGCCCCCCTCGTGTTCTAGCTTTTTACTCCTTTTGACATTGTGTTCAGCAATGTCTGCGCCATTGTCTCCATTGTTAGCTGCAACTTTTAAAGAAATTGCAGATGGTCTCAATGATTTATACGCCACAAGATATTTCACCTGTGAGTCCCATATTTAATGGAAATCATTCCATTTCGTTTATTGACCTCCTAAAAGTTGCGTGCTATACTGTCCTTCTTTACGATCATGTTCTTTTATTCGGCCAAGAAGTAAGCCTCATAGTAAAATGATTGACATGCTTTTCTTTTAAACCACCTCATATAGGTTGAACTTTTCTGGAAAGCAAAATGGAATTATGTGAAAGTTCTTTTCATGTTCAACCGCTATCTTCTCCCATTGGTTCTGCTCTTTGTGTGCGTTGGTAAGGTAAAACCCATCTTTTGTCTGGAACGTCGGCTTATTGGACCTCCCAGAAATGTCTGGAATTTCGGGAATCCATTACGGAGATGACGTGCGCATTGTCTTTACTTGTCCATATACTAGTGACTAACTTCCCCCCCTTTAGTTGTGACTCATTTTATACTAGTTCTACTGTTATCATCATTCATTTTTTCCTCCAGCTGTAAAGCATGGGTCACAGCTACTGCCTTCCTTGCAATTATTTCGCTCGGGATATCCCAAGGTTGTTTTAATTGTCCCCCTTCTGACTAGGGCTGATATCTTTCTTAGTTTTTATCATTCTACGAGTCTATATGCTGTGGGACCAGAAAAAATCTGTCAAAAAGGTTTTATTCGCATCACTATTACTTACCTATCCTTCAACGGTAGTTGTCATGGTGAAAGCTGCAACACAATATATTCGTATGTCGTTGAAAGAGTATTCAGTTATTTATGATACTAACCGCCTTGTAGCACAAACTGCTTACTCGCCATTATTCAATTCCTGTGCAATTTCATTTAAACCCAAAATTATCGCAATCGTATGGGCCGGTCCCATTGTATTTGACATAATCGTCTTTTTCTTTACTGTGTGGAATGCTATTGATCGACCGCGAGCAATGAACACGAAGATCACAAATGCCTTATATCGAGATGGAATTATATTGTGAGGAAATATTTTCTTGACAAGCTACTATTCCTGATGTTTTTGTAGTTTCTTTGTAAGCTGGTTTTCATTAATATATTTGCGCTAATGTCAACACATACTGGTTAGATGTTAACTAGTAAGTATTGCTTCTATGCGTCGATCATAAATACTGAATGCAATTTTGCCAGGTCTGCGGGTTTTTAATATCGTTGTGATTGTTACCGCACCTGTAAGTGTGATATTGGTTCTTCTTCAAGTTTTTCTCGCATTCTGACTGTAGAACTTAATAGCTACCACTCATTCAACTGGGACTTTAGTGAGCGGTACTTTTTGAGATAAATACCGTATGCCTCTGCTGACGTATCTAGTTCGCTGTGGTCACTGATGATTGTCACTGTACATCGTCTTGTCCTAACACATCCTGTCGTTTATGGTTCGGAATATCCGGACGACGCCTCATTAGCCAGCACAGCGTTTGATGAACTCGATTACGAGCTAAGCCCTTACACCAAAGCTTACGTTGAGTGGTAATTATTGCTTGTATGCATATACGTTGTTGTTGTACAAAAATAAGATTCTGACACAGATCGGGAATCTTGTGATCACATACGTAATAATACCTTTCTTTTCAATATACCTTTAAAAAGAAAAAAAATTGAAGCTCGTACGAGGCGTCAAAACTCGCTTAGACGGGTAGCGCAGTACGCCACTATGTCGGATCATTGAACGGTAGGTTTATAGTTCCCAGGATTCGCGACGAAAATAAACTCCGTCTTTCTCTCTTTTTTTTTCCTCTATGGCCAACGTTAGCTAACAGGTAAGTTATCACCTCCTTGTTACAGTCTTATACAGGATGCATATTCTAGTAATTTGCGTTCGATACTACTGTCTCTTAAGGGATGCATCGCCTAGCGTTCTGAGGCAGTAGTAATGAGACAGCTTTTACATTTGACTGACAAGTCGACTTCTTTTGTTTCGCGTTTTTCTGACATTTATTAATAGGGTTATTCCATGTTGATGGGCTGTGCTATGATGTATGGTATTATTTGATGTAAGTGTTTGTTCCTTTTCTCACTTGTACTCCTGTGATGCAAGCATTACGGATGTAAAAGGAGTCCAACTCCCATCGTCCGAGAGCGCAAAAACACCATGTGGAATTTTCCGTTGCCTTCCTTCTGAGCCTTTTATCACCTTTTGTTTTGGAATTATTCACTCACGCAAGTTCCATCAGATCGGTTGACGGACGAGATTAACACAGCCTTTTGATGTAATGGAATCCCAGTAGTTTTGTGTAGAATATCTGACAGTGTTCGAAAGTCATTGATACTCGTCTGCCTCATGCAAGTGCGTAGATTTGGTTAGAAACTGGGCTTTTTTTTAAAATTTCCAGTCGTGTATGTATTACAACCTTTGTAAACAACTGAGCCATCGGTGAGAAAGTTCCTTCGCACAGGTCTCCGGATTTGTCCAACCTGTGGCCTTATTGTCACTCAGGGGGCTTTATACTTGAACACGAGAATCACACCGCCCATTGAAGATTTTACCAAACTAGGACAGCCGAGTTACAAACTAATACCATGTCATCGCTCTGAGAAGGCTGGCAAATATTAAGTTTGGCACCCGGAAGCGTATGCACTGCACGCACTTTTCGAAGCTCTTCTTTTTTGGAGGGCGTTTATTATATATAATTGTGTGGAAAGGAATACACGCAGATTTCACATTCGCCACTAAATCGCATTGATCTCTCCACGAAATGCCTTTCTATTCTTCAGTGCGTTCGAAATTATCGAAACCTTTACGCAGTGCAACGCATCCAGTGGTTCATGGTTATAATAATGAAAAGGTCGAAGACGCCCGTACTGAATCCGATGGCACGTTGCCGCCACAGCCTATCGAGCCGGCCTACTTGAAGATCAAGAAAGTTGACCATTATTACAGTCGGTGGCAGAAGAAATGGAAATATGCAAATACTGGATCGAATGTTATACCTGAAATGCGAGTTGCTCCCTCCGATTCAAAAGACGAATGGCAGCAATTTTGTTTCGTCGTCGTCAGAGAAATACCTGACGGTGCGGATATACCACCGTACTTTCGAATTGTTGTCAAAAGTCCGTATCTGTTAAGAGCATGTAAAGAAGTCGTCGGCGAAGTTGTTGGTGTATCTTGGACCGTAGTTCCCCTTCAGGTACCACGATATACCCCTAATAGTTCTTTCTCCAAACCTCTAATTCATTTTTTTTTAGCTTGATCCGAAATTACTGATGACTTTTCTACCCCAATTCATTTCATACCGGGACAATATTTCCGCCAAAAAAGACTTGAGTGAAGAAGAGAAGAATTTGGTCGACACCGTCGATACTCTCATTAATTACTTCCAGAAGGATTATCAGTCAACTTTAGCCTCCATTAAGAATTTGACATCTCATGATGAAATTACATTCGAGGTTTTATATGCTATACTGGTGCCAAGATCGATCATGATCACGCGTAACGGACTCACCAACGATTTCCAAGCCCTTCAATTAACATCCGCAAATCTATTCTATCCGGACGTCGGACTTCCTTATTATAACATTTTGTTGGAAGGTATAGATGTTGATGATTCCGAAGCCTTGCATATTAATGGTTACCGACGAATTCAATCAAGGATAATCATTCCGGCATTCCAAGGTACTCTAAAAATCACGTCATTGGAGGCATATCCACTCGAGTATCATCCCGATCACGAGAACTTGAGAGATGCATTTTTAGAGCGCGGAAAGAAATGGGTTCAGTATGCTGCTGGAATCCATCATCTTTTCTATGAGGGAACCGGAGGCGCAAGGGCTAACGGAAAACTCCTTAAATATAACGTACGTTGACCGGGGTGTGTTAATTTTTCAAGGAATCAAATCTTTAATTTAATATACAGCTGAATTCCCGTGTTATGGTTGACCGATGTAATCCTTTCTTTTTTTGATTTAAGCTTTCGACCTTGCTCATTAATTTACCTAACAGCTAATTTCCGACGATTGAATCCCAATTATGAATTTCCCCAACCTAAATTACAAACGCCGCCCCCGTTGCCAGTTCCCCCGAGGATGCGAAGAGGCTCAACAATGCCATCCCCTCCATCTGTTGACCTGACTATCCCTTTACATACGTCGGAACACCCTGTTCCTGCAATTACGGAGGCGGAGTTAACAGACGAAGAACTTATCATCACCAGTCCGATCTTATATGCCTTCAGTTTATCTGATAAATTATGGCGTAAGTCATTATATTATCGCAAGACTTTTGTGAGAATTATGCTCACCTACTGTTTAATCCTCTCTCAAGTGGAATTAAATGTCGAAAAAGTCCTTGATATAGAATGGGACGAAGAAGCATTTGATAACCTTGTTTTACCGATGGATAGAAAAGTTCTCTTAAAATCCCTTGTCGAAGCTCATAACCAGCAGGTCGGATTTGATGACTTCATTAAAGGAAAAGGTCGTGGCCTGGTAGTTAACCTTTTCGGTCCGCCTGGAGTTGGGAAAACTTTTTCAGCTGAAGCTACGAGCGAGTGTACGCTATTTCTGTTATTCGTGGATTTAGAACAAAAAATAAGCTGACGCAATACAGACGTAAAGCGACCTCTTTATGTGGTTGGAGCGGGAGACCTTGGAACTAGAGCGGCGGATGTTGATACTTCCCTGCAAAGGGTATTCGAACTGGCAACGTCCTGGAAGGCTATCGTTCTTATCGACGAAGCAGATGTTTTCTTGGAAGAACGGAGTCTTCATGATTTAGAAAGAAATGCCATGGTCGCAGTTTTCCTACGCCATCTGGAATATTACCCAGCCATTTTATTCCTCACAACAAATCGTGTCAGAACTTTTGACGGGGCATTCCTTTCACGTATTCACATCGCCCTTCATTTCCACGACCTTTCTCGAGACGCTCGTGGTTCCGTTTGGAAGGCCTTCCTCACAAAATTGGGAGTTACAATTGGTAACGACCTGAAGGCAGACGTAACAGAGGAACAACTTGAAAAATTGTCGGACAAGGATATTAATGGCCGTCAAGTTAAGAACGCCGTCAAAACTGCTAGTTCTCTTGCTACCAGTCGCGGGGAAAAACTTGGGTACAAGCACTTGAGTGAAGTGCTAAATGTTATGGAACAATTTGCAACCGAGTTTGAGACGATGAGACATAGTGGAATGTATGTTTGAAATTTTATCTGAATTACGGCAAATATCACTTTCCCCCCTCCCCGTTTGACCGAAATAAGGTCTACTTAAGATACCATGTGTGCCAAAGGATAGGGGTAATTAGTAATTACTTTTGGTCCGTTTAAATGGAAATTCTGGGTATTCGAAATACGCTGAAAACGCCGCTAATAAATTTTAAACATCCTACGTGTTTAGCATGAAAGTTACTAGTCACTAGAATACCAATCGATATCATTCGGGGAGAAGGCACTTTGCCTCGAGATCATCAATCACCGCGATAGTGCTCCCAGATTATCTTTTTTGATATAATATTTGTATCAATGCCGTAGTTTGAAAATGTCTTCGGCCACCCAATTTACGTGATGGACGTAAAGAAGGCCGGTAGGGTTCATTCAGTTGAATTACTTCTTTATTTATAACTTTTCTTCGCTGGCGACAAAGTGGCAACATGAGGTATTTAATGACGACAATTTTTTTCAATGCCGGACTTGCCGACAGAAAGAATTAATTAGGATAACAGCCTTTCTTGGCGTCTTACCAGTTATTTCATCGCTAAATGTACTGAATTGATTGTTGATTTTTTTCTCATGGATTTCTCCCATGTCCTCGACAAATTTTTTGCACAATATTTGCATGGAAACCATGAAGGGAAGGCCACCGGAGTTTACATTTTGGTATAAGGAACGTCCAAGCAAAATTCGGGAACTGCGGCTTTCACAAAGCACGACTAGAAAAAAAAAACCCTAGGCAGGTCGGCACGATTTTTTTTTTCAATCGTCCCGGCACCGGAGGCTGTTGTCCTGCGATATAAATGCACCTGAGCCATCCCTTTCAAACCAATTTTACCTCCTCTCTCCCCCTCTTGCTTCCTGCGTCATCCTTCCCTCCCCTCCAATTATAACATTGTCTCAACTTCAGCACACATTCTTTTTTTTAATTCACTTTTTGGCTTAATTGACGCATTAAATGCGGTCGCTCGTACCCTTGGTTTTGTCGACTGCGTTTGCAAAGGCAGCTAGTTCTACTTCCGGCCTACCATTGGATTCTGGAGTAGCTCCTGGTCAGTTCAAGCTGATTGGAAATAGTTTGGTCAGCGCACAACAGGTGAGATCCGAGTCAATCTCGAATTACCTTCAAACATCCTAATGCTTTTGTCAGGCTTTTCTGGGGACTGCTAAGAAGGTTTATTTTGTGGACAAGACAGAAAATAATCCTACACAGGTTAATGGACACCCTGCATGGGCAGCTGGTACACAATATATCCATCTCGCTAAATAATATGCTTCTAAGAATGACCCTTTCTAGAATACTCGCTCGACGGCAATACTGCTCGCCCGATGGATATTGTAACAAACACATTTTGTGCGGGCGGTAATGTTCTTGGCAACGGAACTTGGATAAATGTTGGCGGGAATCAGGCTGTCGGTCCCGGAGGTCTAACAGCGGCGAGTCAGACTGGGGGTGGACTTTACGATGACCTTGATGGAGGTGTCTCGTACGTCACTAGATTCGTTTTGTCGATTGTAATAATCACACATATGTTGGTATAGTATTCGGTACGTGCATATGCTTATCTTTATAGTCTGATTCAGTGATTGAAGCTACCTCACTAGTTTCCTTGACCCTTGCGACGATGAATCTTGCAACTGGGTAGTACCAGCTGACATTGACTTGACAACTCGTCGATGGTACCCCTCAGTTGAGACATTAGAAGATGGTTCAGTAATCATTGTATGTGGAAGATCCTTTTCCTTTCAAATTACGAAATATTGAGACTGTACGACAGATTGGAGGGGACGGTGAGTATCTATGTAATCTAGGGCATCCTGTATCATTGACATATGGTATCATTGTCGTCAAGCCTTCGGAGGTAAGTTAATACACTTTCTCTTTTAAATGAGGTTATTTAGTTTATTTTTTTGATATAGGATTTATCAACTCAGCGTCACAGAGTAATCCAACATACGAATTTTTCCCCCCCAAAACGAGCGGACCGGTTACGATGGCTCTGTTACAAAACACATTAGTCTGTAACTATCTTTACCTCCCCTCCTCTCTTGACTGACAGGGTTGTAGCCGGCGAATCTCTACCCAATAACTTTCCTGCTTCCTAGCGGTGTGTTGACCGCGGCGTCGTCCTCATTTCTCATTCAACTAATCATTTTTCAGGTAACATATATGTTCAAGCGAATTGGGCCTCAACGCTATTCGATTATAAAGCCAACGATTTCACAGGCATGGAAAATCCCCTCCCGGATGTTCCTGATGCAGTAAGGTATTTGGTCAAGCTTAGGGGGTATATGCTAAAACAACTGATCACCACAAACAGAACCTATCCGGCAAGTGGAGGGTCTATCATGCAACCTCTGACCCCAGCCAATAATTGGACAGCTACTCTCATTTTCTGTGGGGGAACTGTAAGTAACAAAAGGGGATCTAACTTGGCCGTTGTTAATGTATGTATTAGAACTTGCAACCTGACCAATGGGACGTTGACAATAATCTTGCTGTGTGAGTCCCTTTCTCTCTCTCTGCTCGTTTACATACAAACAACTGAACGGTAAACTACTAGAACTCCTACCTCGTCTAGTTGCGTTTCGATTACACCTGACGAGCCGGGGGCCAACTATACGGAAGACGATCCTCTTCCTGCCGGTCGTGTTATGGTGAATTTAATTCATCTTCCCACTGGAGAAATGTTCGTCGTCAATGGTGCTGGCATGGGTATGGTTCCTTATGTTACACTCTAAAAGATTTAGTTGTAACATTTCTTTCTTCTTTTAGGTGTGGCTGGTTATGGAAACAATAGTAGGTGTCCCATGTTTTTTCTTAACTTCCAATGCTAATCAACTCTCTCACAGGTTGGGCTATTGGCCAAAGTTACGCGCAGGATCCCGTCTTGCAGCCTCTTATATACAATCCAAATAGTCCCCCGGGATCGCGTTTCTCCTCTGCAGGCCTAAGTCCGTCAACCATTCCCCGCTTATATCACAGCACCGCTATCCTTGCTCCGGATGGTTTGTCTTTGTTTTCTTTCCAGCGAAATCAAAACTTAAATGTCGTTCCAGGCTCAGTCATTGTTTCAGGCTCTAATCCCAATGCAGATTACACTGTTGGACCTGGTGTCACATTCCCGACAGAGTACCGTGTTGAAAAATTCTACCCATCTTACTATAATGAACGAAGACCCGAGCCGTTGGGATTACCTAGCACTTTATCATACGGAGGGCCGTACTTCAATGTTACGTTATCCTCGGAGGACCTTAATGGGAGCACGAACAATCTCAAGAACACAACCGTTGTTGTGATTCGAACCGGATTCTCCACACATGCGATTGTAAGTATATTCACCTTTTTTTTTTAGTAGTATTGCCTCATTAATGAGATATAGAACATGGGTCAACGTTTCGTGCAACTGGAGAACACTTATACAGCCAACCCAGATGGAAGCGGAACTTTGCACGTTAGCCAATTACCCCCCAACCCGGCTATCTTGGCTCCGGGACCAGCATGTACGTCATACGCTTCTTTTTAATAATTCTCAACATTGACGAGCCCTCATATTATAGTCGTATTCGTGGTTGTTAACGGTGTACCAAGCATCGGTGTTCAAGTAATGTGCGGATCCGGAACCATTGGACCACAACCAACCCTCGACGCGGTGGATCTCCCTCCATCAACACTCGCTGTCAAAACCAATGACACCGACGCAAACTCATCATCGCATGGAAAGAATGGCGCATCAGAACAATTGAACGTCTCATCAAACTTCGTTTCTATATTTGCTTTGGCGAACATTCTGTATTGGACAATGCTATAGTACCAATGATCATCATTCTCTTTGGCTACCTACACATCCTTTCTTTTCTAAAGTATCATACTTTTTTTTATTTTCCGCTGGTCTCATGGCGTTTCTTTGCTTCAAAGACTTTTTTCTTTTTCCCTTTTGGGGCTTCCATTTTTTTACTTGCTTTAATGGACATCTACATTACACTTTTACATCATGACGATTTTTCCTTCTTGTATTGCGGATTCGGTGACATGATATACTTATTTCGGATTGGACAAGCAACCTCCTTACAGTACTTCACGTATTTAGCCTGTATGTAGAGCATCAGTTAGGTACTAGTAGTTGTCAAACATTCTTGCACGAAACATGTGTTCTCACTCACTGGGTGTCGAAATAGACTAACCGAGTGTACAAGGAGGAACTCTATTATAATTAAACAAACATTATATTCGCAATGACGAGTGTGTCATTTCTTATTTTTGCGCTAGTTCCCAGCCTTCTTTCACAGTTCCAAAAGCAATACGCAACCCCGCCCATACAACATCTACTAATGCGAAACCATTAGCAAGACCGAATACCAATGTTGACGCATAGAAAAAATTGGCGTTTCCCGTCCCTTGGATAAGCCATAATCGATTAAACAAAGGTAAAAGCAGCGAAGCGTGCAAGTGGAGTAGAGTCGTAACGATGGGTGTTTTGAGGTCTTGAGAGAATCAAGTGAGAGGGGTGAGTCAAAGGCTGAGAATGAGACAATCTTACATGGATAAACTTCCGGAAACAGGGCTATCACGGTTAAGAATAGTCCAATGTCCGATAATGTAGGATATGCTTTGAAGATAGACAAAAGTCCTTGGACTATGAACGTTGCGTATAGTGGGTCATGCCTGGAAAGCAAAATCATCTTATGAACGTAAACTCAAAGTTTCACGCGACATACTGGAATTTGATACATATCGGGAGGACATAAATGAGAAGATGCATCTGTAAAAAAAAACGTTATTAGCCCGACGAACAGATGGTACAATCATTCATGATTCAAAAAGACTGACGGAAAACGTCATGAGAAAAAATGACCTAAAATGATCAAACATTTCTGTGAAGAAATACCACCATAACCCAGGATTAGGATTCAAGTCGGGGAGTGTGAGTCTGTACGGAAAAAAGTGATCAGTTTGTACACCTTAACTAGGAAACGTTTAATAACGTACTCTGCACCCCAGGTTCTTTTAACCCATGATGTACCATCGGCCATGAATGTAGAGATGAGAAATAATATACCCATATACGTTATGTATTCACTCGCAATTGGAATTAGACGTTTCAAACCTGTGAAAGCGATCGGTTTAGCGAGACGAGACGAAGGACCGGCAAGGAGCAGCATCGAAAAAGGGAGTAAAAGAAGTGCGTAGGATATAGACATGTGAGACAAAAATGCGAGGCATAATAAGGACAAAGGCACGTTTCCTAATTAATCAAAACGAATCAGTCTATGAAAGAATTGATCAATTTCAGATTATGGATATTACCCAGCGAGGCGGTATATAAAGCGAGTATAAAGAGGTTATTGTTGAGACTTGAAGTAGATAATGCTAATGACGGTAGAAATAGATAAGGGTTCAAGAGATATCTGAAAAACACTAATCCAGCAAACATAGGACGACCGCGGTTGTTAGACAACTTACATGGCAGTGATCAAACTTGCTCGAGAACTATTCATCAACCCTGAACGTAATATCCATACTTGAGATAAACACCACGCTCCTACTGCATCGAATAATGTCCATAGAATAGAGGCAAGAAGAGAAGACAAAGGTAGGAACGTGGAGAAGAACGCCAATAAAATGGGGGACTTTTGGCAAAGTTAATTAGCTACTTCTCATCAATTATATACATGAAAAAGAAACGTACGTGTCGAAATACACCACCAGAATATGGGTCTACACCGTGTTTAAAGAGGAATACTCCTTCGCGTACTGGGTCAAGTCGCGTTCAGTTGAAACTTGGGATTATTATAGAGAGTTCTTTCTCTTACATCTTGAAAAATTGGTCAACGGCGAGCTTAACTGTTGATCATCTCGTAGAAATTCATGAAGAGGGACGACAGAAGCAGCCAGTAGCCGAACGGCTGAAATACCCACCAGGACTTTGAAGTTGGTGGACATGCAAAGCGGAAGGCTGGATAAGATTGGATTCACGTGACGTAACGAGTGGTGATTTGAAGGCAACTTTACAAGCAGTTGTCAAATCTTTGAACTTCTTAAAATACAAAGCAGTTTCCATTTTTCGATAGCACGTTAGAGGACATGAGAGATGGGGGAATGTTAGCTACAAGTATGCAATAGAGAGTCCGTTTAAGTAAGTAGTGTAAGATGTCAAATATAATCAACCCTGACGTTGTCTCTTCGATTTCTTCGATTCTTTGATTTCTACGGGTTTTTGACAGACAGGGCAACGACCCGATACACCCGTTAGCCATGGATCGATGCACGTTTTCTAAAGGGGAAAAACATAATGGTAAGTTTATTCGATACATTCAAGAACTAAAAGCTTACATGGAAAACATGAGCACAGTCGAGAAGGCGAAGTGGTTGAGAACCACCTCCAGCATCAGCAAGTCGTAATGCATCCTCTTCATCAACAGGTGTCGGCCCATAATCACCATCGCCGCCGCCCATTGCTTTCTCTTCTTGATCTAGAGGAGGCATACTCCCAATAGAATACCGTATGCGTTTTGGTTCCTCAAAGTCACAAAGACAAATGGCGCAAACGGCTCGATTTTCTTCCAACTTGACAAACGGATATTCTCCTTTTTCCCATTTCTCTTCATACGGATCCCCATTCTTTAATCGCGGTTTCTCTGAGTCTTGGTCACCATCCTTTTTGGACGATAATCGACGGAATGTAAACCATCGTTTTGAGCGGCGGGAATGGACGCGAGTTCCTGTTGAACGCATAGATGAAGGTGAAGGACATTCCCGTTGGGGAGGGTAGGAATGTATATGAGCAGCTTCGGGCTTAGATATTGGGTCATCATTTTCAGTTTTTGGAGGAGGATCTGGGTCTGTATCCTTGCTCGTAGGTGCTGGAATGTACAGAACCAATGGGATACTATCGACGGCTTTGACAGATAATTTGCCAACCTTTGAGTGCGATGAGGCGGCCTGTAAAGGCTCACGGCCGAGACATATTAATATCAAATTGATTGTAAGCTGAGAGAAGATGGATATTAAGTTAATCAACGATAGTAGATTCGAGATAGACTTGCCATTAGTAAGGGTCCGATTATGAATATTAATACAACGACAGCGATAAGTTCTACGACTACAACATATCCAATGCAAACAATTCCGAAGGCCAACCACCATAAGTGAGGTGCGGATAGACGACACGTTGTTGTTGATGTATAAAGAAGGGCGTGTGCTACAATAAACCAGACAGCAGAAGCGAGGGATAATACTGACCCTAGCCTGAAAAAAAGAAAAGCATAATCATAACTTTAATTAAAGAATTGGTGTTTGTTTTCTAACTAACCGTGCAATACGGGAGTTATTACGGTGTTGAAGAGCACTAGTATCATTATTTGCATTGATATTTAGCGAGTCGTTAGGGAGATTATCGGTAGGAGGAGGTCGATCGTTGACAGCAACATCGTTGGTGATTTGAGTGGAAGTTTCTGGTTGAGTATTATTCCTGTTTATAGTTATAAACTCAGTTTATATGCTAGTGAAAGTCGAATTCACCTTTGGGTTCGAGCGTCTACTAACCGTGTGGATCTATGTCGGTACATCCATATAGCTACGAAGGATCCCAGCACAACCCTCACACACCACAAGGCAGACCAGACACCCAGTGGACGATGACAAGCTTGCCATTCATTCACTGTGTGATCCACGGGGCTCTTTTGTGCCCCGGCCAATGCCAACATTACAATAATAATGGAGACCTAGATATCATATTTATAATGGTATCTCAACTACTTTGTAATTTCTTTTTGTACATACCTGAACTAGCCCAAATACAAGTTTGGTAACCAGAGAGACAATTTCTTTTCTGGCACGAGTACCTTCAGGCCCGTATCCAAAAAGCCCTCTGAAAGCATCATAGCAACCACGAAATGTTATGCCTCTTGCTCTCCGCTGACTTCGAGATAATGCACCTCTGAGTTCTTGTATTCGATGACTGAGGGCCTCCGACAGGACGACAACCTCCTCCATTGTACGTGGCGAGTGTTGGTTTGTATGTTGGGTTAGAGGCTGAGGCTGAGGGTCGGACGATTCAGAGTTCATTACGACATTTAGATTTTCACCGATAGGGGTACTAGTGACGCTACTACAACTGATACCGCTGCTGTCGCTGTGTGACGTCGTCAGAAGCCGAGGATCCACATTCAACGACTCCGATGAATCCAATCTACTTGAGGAGGGATCAAAGGGTGTTACAAATATTAATGGTGGAAGCGGAAGGAAATCTTGAGATTGAGATACAGAATGCGATTGTTGCTCTGATATAGGTCTTGTACCTTCATCAGAAGTACTCGAAAGGTTCGGCGCAGAGGCTGAAAACCGATTGGGAATGCGGGTTTTACTCAGCGTTTCCGAGGATGACATGACATGCGTCATGAACGAGTGGGACGCTGTCAAAGGCCAATGTATCAACTTGGGCTTTACCCTGGTATTATGTATTGCGGCGTGACAAGGCTATGCTGTGATAGGTTAATGGGGGCATAATTTGTGCCTTGGCGCCGAACAGACTTCAAAATCAATAAATAAATAACCAAATTACTATATGTAATCGACAAACAGTACATGTAACGACTAGGAAATAGAAAGAAAAATGGTCCGTCTAGTTCTCGACTTTCTCTTTCACATCACGAGGAACTTCGCTTTGCTCATACTCAGGCGGGGGAAGTAAGTGTTCTTGTTCTTCGAAGATAACAACATCGATGACATCGTCTTCTTCAGACCGTCCTCTAATTGTCCTGACAGTAACAACAGTAAGAACCCATAACATTCTGACAAGAACACCAAGGCCACATCCTATTTCCAATCAACTTTCGGGTTCAAGAAGCATAAAAAAAAGATAGAGCTTACCGAGTACAAATGCCACGGCACGACCTTCCCATGGACCAAGCATAATCAAAGCCCTGGTCAATCGATCGATAAAGCTTTGGGATTTGTGTTTAATATGGAATTTGCCACCATGGTGATGATGGCCGTGGTGGGGGATTTTACCATCAACCATACCAATAGGAAGAGCAACAAAATTCTTCTTCTCCTCAAGCTCATCGAGAGGGGGCAATCCAAAGGAAACTCTAAGCCAATTGGTAGCCTGCATCGCCTTGTGTCGGAGACAGCCTTTCCTTTGAGGCCGTCTATTCATGTCGGCAGTGGCGGTAGCAAGCGAATTGTAAACAGGAATGGATTGCATTTTATGGGAAGCAACATTTCCTTGACCCATATGAATATGTGCAGGCACTGTCGCCTCGGTATGGGTGACGACTACAACACGAAGAGGTGATGCGCTAACTTGGGAGATAGCTGACCAGCAATATACAAACATAAATATATCTAATCATGACAATCACATTAATTTACTCACCAAGACCAGCGCTCAGAATAAGAGAGATAAAAGAGAGTTTCATGGTGGTTTCGCACTTAGAAAAGATTTAACAAACGTGGTTTAAGAAGACTGCGGTAGGTAAATGAAACTCCACTAAGTGACACAAAAGCGTCACAAGTTGTGAAGGGGCCGAGACGGAACCAGATATGCATATAAACATAGGTATCATATTGCAAGGGGAAAAAAAACCATGAATTACTACAATTTGTAAAATATAGCTTCCTTTATGTAGTGCTTATTATCGTTTATGTCGAAATTCTACAGTATCTGCTCCAGGTGTTGTAACCTCTTCTTCAGAGTCTTCTTTGTGCCCCATAACAGTCTCTGCCTCAACTGGTGAGTCTAAGGGATTATCCTTGGGTTGGCTGGCGGGCTTCGACCCTCTGAAATCGGTATCGTCAGGCCGTGCACTTTTCAAGGCTTTCTCTAACGCTTTCTCGCCTCGTTTCGTTAACCGTAACGACATAGCAGCCTTGAGCGAATCGACGTAAGTTCGATATTTAACAATTTCTGTGAGCAAATATTGTGATTTCTTCTCCCAATTTGTCTGGGCTTTCGTAAGATTCGCTGACCGAGGCGCATACTAAGAATTGAGTAGTTAATAAACAATGCAAGTAAGTTTTGTTTTTTTCATTATACGTACCAAGAGTGACATTGGTCCTCGTAATTCGTTATGGTTCTGGAAATCCGTTTGGAGAAGTTCGGCTTGCTTTTGAAGCGCCTCCAATTGAGTTTCTTCATCATGCATACTAGACACAGTAGGAGGCAATGGATGCCGCCACTCGTGAATCAAAATCCGATCATAGGTCCTTCCAATAGTCGCAGCTTCGGGTATACTGCGCTTTCGTGTACCTCCACTTTTCCCACTTCGCACACTGAAATTATCCGTAGCATCCGCGGGAGATATTATATCGTCTTGAATAGTAGATGTATGGTTCAAAGGGTCCAATACACGATTCCATCCATATTCCATATTTGACACACCTCCAGATAAAGGTTCTTTGCTTTGACGAGCCGCCCAGTAATTACATGTCGAGACCCATTCGTTGAGTAAATCTTCAGTACCAGCTTGAAAGAAATATACACCTCCGTTTGATAATGTAAGCACAAAGCAATACGGCCGTTGACGGTTATATCCTGGAGGCGGTAACACGTGTGCTAAGGAATGGGATAGTTGAAGTTTCCCGACCGATTGGGCGTTCGCCTAATTAACGATCTGAGCAAGTGGACATCGAAATAAACAAATTCAAGAAAACTCACGAGCCAATTACCATCCCCGACAGTTTGACCACTTGCAGCACCGCGTTCACCGAAAATAAACATATCCAGTTCTCCTTTTTGGATGACAACAAATACGTCCTGCCATGATTTGGATTTTGCCCTTTTGCCAATAGATTCCCAGTATTGTTTACGACAAAGTATGCCTTCTTTGGCCCATGGAGCTCCTAGTAGTGCAAGTTCCTCTTCGGAAATGCTTACATTGGTATCAGCACTACCATCACTAGCAAGACTTCTGACGTCGTCTTCTTGCGCCTCACGGATAATCGTATTAGAAAGGTTGGAAGCAAATCCAAGCGCCGGTGTATAAAGGACATTGTTCATTGGGACAGCCTAAAAGATATATATAAAAAGGTTTTTCAAACAGATTGATTTCAGACTTACGTCCATAGATGTAGCAAAACTTGGTGATGGGCTAACACGACCATCACGCGAATCCCTATATTCTATACTGCTATTGCTGCTGTAAGGACTGCTTCCCGTTTGTAACAGAGTCTGCAATCCACGCATACTTCCTCGTTTTAAAATGGCCATCCGATCTTGTCCGCGCTGACTGTTCCTATGCCGAAGAAGGGTATTGTATGGGGTATTTGGCGTAAGTGTCGATGACTGATTCATAGGTAGCTGGAAGCCAGCGGGCTGTCGGATTTCCTGTGTCTTGACAGCAGAGTAAATATCCTGCAAAAAAAAAAACCATGTCAATTCAACTCTTTTATAGAAAAACGGAAGAAAAGGATATACTCGGAGTATATTCTCCATCTCAATGTCCCAACCACGACCATATGGAATTGAGGTCAAACTACCATTGTATTGACTACCGGCGGACCGAATCTTTGGCTCCATAGCTGCAGAGATTGAGCCCGAAGTTGATGTCTGTACCGAAATTGAGCTTGCATTTTGGGATGATGGTCCAAGTGGCGAAGCTAATTGCGAAGGAGGAAGAGTCTCTCGTGAAATACTGGTCCAACTATGTACACTGCTACTTCGCTTGGAGCGTGATTTTAATGTCGATCCACCAATATCGCTGCCATCGGAACGAGCGTGCATACTACTTGCATCGTCGTACATGAGGTCTGGCGTACTTGCGCGAGCTGAATTAGGCGGCTGTCGGGTTTGCATCTGGACAGCTTGTAAGGTATTTCGGACGAACTGATTTCGTGACATATGAGTTGAAAGGTCGGCGATATGCAAGTCGGTGTTCAAAAGGAGAATAGAATATGCAACAGCATGTACGACACCTAGTAAAACAAAATATCAATTATGATTTCCATACAGGAATAGTGAAAAGTCATACTTGCGCTCCCGTAAATGCTGTTAGGGTTACACTCCCAGTAACGTCGACTGAATTCGGAAAGAATTCGGTCTATCTGTTGTGTTTCACCCTTAAGGTATAGTTTAGCACAAAATCGTCTACGATATGATGTGTGTTAAAAATGCGGCAACAAGAAATAGAATGATGATTATACATACCTAAAGGCATGATCTAATCTCAAGCCTGTAAAATCATAAAATTCAATGTAATGATGTAAAGTAACAGCATTGAGACGACCGCTAATGTTAAAAACATGAGACCAATCCATTGAATTTTCTAATTTTTCAACTGAGACTTACGCGCCACCCAACCACTCTGCAATTTTCTCTTTGGGTAAGAAAGTTTCATCGTCCTCCCAACATTGCGACGCCAGTTCCTTTCCTTTTAATTCCAACTCTTCACCCTCCAAGCTAGTACCTCTTGTCAAAGAGATGATTGATTTACTTGGGGATACATCGTGAACCAGGTCTACCTGAGACATGGACGGGCTAAATGGATATGATATCGACGCATTGGAATGCACAAGGCGTACGGTTCGGTTGCCCTCGACGCTAAGATTATGGGGTTGGGAAGATCGTCGTCGTAAATCGGCGTCATCTCCGACCAAAACCGGTTCCGACGAGGAAGTACCCGCCCGGGGCTGGGCAGATATACGACGATTGGGAGTGCTACCACTTACGACCACCGAAGGTTGGTTGATAAACGGATTGGTGAAGGAAGGAGGGGGACTGTTGAGTGATCTAGGTGACGAAGATCCAGGTCCGCCCAGCATAGGTGATGATGATGCAGCCCTTGATGAAGCGTATAACGCCGATGCAGAAACCGGCGGTACCGTAGGACGTGTTACATTCCGACGTGCACTTCCTCGAAGGGGCGAATCAGGAGTGCTGAAAGAGGAGCGGTTTGAGGATGCAGAGGCTGGAGAACGCTTCATGGTGGACGACCCAGAAGCATCAACGTCAACTTTTAGATTATCTAAGGTGGTATCGATGCCTAATGGTCCCGGTCTTCCAACTGTTTCAGATAATCTAGGTCGAATAGTTCCTGAGCTTCCCTCTGAGCGAGAAGTTGAGAATTGATCGGTGGTGTTAGATCTTGAGCGATTACGATTACTTAATTGTCGCTCTGGTGAAGAAGGATCTGTAATCTCCAGAGGCGTGGTTGATATAGGGTCAAGTTGGGATAGTTCACCCTTAAACAACTTCATAAAATTACTTGTATCCCACTCAATCGATGTCGCTGGCATTTTACTCATTTCCAAAGAAGAACGAGATGCTATTGAAGACGTTTCCGCTGTCTTAAATGAGGGCTGCGAGTTCACTGATTCTGTAGATGTTTTTTGCCTCTCAACATCTCCAAGACTAGCACTACGCCGTCGAGCGCTAGATACTGATTCTTGGGCGCGGGTGTGACGTGATTTGATAGTGGTGTTCACAATTGACGATTTGGGAGGATTGTCCGAGATTAGAAAGTCCTCCTCAACTGTTTCTTCACTCGAGGGTTGACTGCTTTTGGGTTGTCTGGGTAAGGGTTTAGAAAAATCGAGAGAAGGGGATGGGGATGTAAAAACATCTGCTGGTGATGAGCATTGAGCATTAGTAGATTGATATTGTTCAGGTAGCTGTGGAACAGGCGGTGGGCCTTGATTTTGAGAAGCGTAACGTGCAAATAGCGGTGGTGCTACATATCCAGGAGAAGGCGATGATGAAACCTTTTGCTGGAAAAAAAACGGTGCCTCATGTTCAGAAGGTGAAAAATAATAAGGTTTTTGGGACGTACAGGTTTATCACGCGAAATATCCTGACCGAGCATTTTACCAATGAAGTTGGTTGCACGAATACGCATTGATCTACCGGACTGAAAATTGCTTTAGTACTGCTCATTGCCCTGACGAGAAGACGACGACCTGAACGTACCTTACTTCCACTTCTCGACCTAGGACTTGTCAAACCCCAATCCACACGTGAACTATTGTCAACCTCATAATTTTTACTTGTTTCTTTCCCACTTGGTGTTTTGGGGGATGTTGCTGAGACCATTGAAAATGATGATGTCGACGAACTGCCTCTTAATCTCGGTCTCATAGTAGCGTTACTTTGACTAGGAGACAAGAAGGACGTTGAGTATTGGTTTTGAGGATTGGGCAAATTGTTGATATTTGCATCTGCAGATTTCGTCGTATTTCCATTCTTTCGTAAATCTGGTGTGCTGGCGGCAGCTGCTTGGGCTTTAAAAAAAGCACCACTTCGACTTTGACCTTCTCCATGTTGAGACTGGGACTTTGAAGAGGTTTCTGGAGTTGGAGGAACCACGACCAACGCACCCTTGTTGGGTCTTGACGGGGTAGGAGTTGGGGTCATGTCGTCGCTACTAGATGTTGAAGCCGCGGTAGGGCTCGGCGCGGATAAAGTCTTTGCTGGGTCAGTTGATCGAGAATTGAGACCTGAGATCGGCTTATTTAATAATCCTTTTGATTGATCGACGTTGCTAGGTCTGTCGGGGCTTGTAACTCCCAAACTTGTTACGTCTACTCCTTCCCTTAAGTGAACCGTACCATCACCCCGCAGTACAGTCTCAAAGTCTAGATCTGACCGAGATAAACGTGGAGAGGGTGATCTAATACCAGAGAAATTCGCACTTAGGTTGGAAGAATCCGTTACTGACGCAACAGGTTGCAAACCGAGCGAATACATTGTTGGTGTTGCCGTTGGTCGGCGGGATGAGCGAAAAAGACCGGCCATTTCCAGCGCTTGTCGCAACTGTCGGTGAAAGAAAGAAAATTACTACTGAATGCTTATAATTTAAAAAAAAATCATCTCTCTCCAGGGCGTCGAAATACACTACTTACCCGACGTTGCTCTTGCGCTGTGTGGCTGAGCTCGAAGTAGTCGTCCACATGGACACATACATATCCGACTTCTTTTGAGGAATTTTTTTTTCCCACTTGGGTTTTCAAAATACCCAACAATGGTTGGAAAAATTAAAATTTATTTTTTAAGTTTATGATGATCTTTGAATATGGAAACCATTAGATAAAGAGATGTAATAATGATGTTAAAGCCAGCGGTGATCTGCATTTTCATGGCTTAGTATGTAGGCGTAGACGCCCATGCAAACCCCTGTCACGTCTTGCAATATGTCCAACTTTTGAAAAACATGTGTTAGCGGAAATGAAATGCATTCTAGATGGTTTAATTGGATTCAAAGCTTTCACAAAATACCAGTAGGTTAATAGTGAGTTAAGAAGAAATACTTAGATTACGTTACGTTCACTCCTCTGAGCTTTTTTCTTTGACAAACTTAAAAAGTATGGTCATCTGATGAGTTCTCCGGAGGCTGCGATTACCGAACCTCTTCATTTAATTCCCTGTACGCTGCACATCACTGCTTATACTTTTTTATATCTTCTGGACGCAATGTGAAGACGTTGGATTAAATCGTGCTGAAGGCGTGCTCTTGATCGACTATGCATATGACAGGTGAACGGATGTATTCCTGACACCCACCCGATAGTTCCAAATCATTGTGATAAGAAATACTTATCCTCCCAGACGCACATTTCAATTTACTTTTTTTTCTTGCAAAAACGTGTCTTAAGATTAAATTGGCAAGAAACTATAGCCTCAACACGTTCCTTCGTAGTAACCATGGACGCCAATGTCAAGGAAGACCGTTCCATTTCACGATTATTTTGTGTGGAGCGATGGCTATTCACCCTCGCAGACTTATGATGCATAAAAAGGGAGGGAGAGATCTAACCAGCTCTCCTTTACAGTATTCCCAACCATCTTCTTCAATGCCTTCCTCTACTAGTCATAACCACATAGCCTTAAAAGACAACCAGATGCATCGACATCTGAAGCTTTCTATTTTCCATCATCAAAAATCATCTGGCCAATCTGCAGTTGGTCTATCTATTATCATGTCGATCCTCCAAACATGTGAAGTAGTCGCAGCAGTGTCCCCTCTTCCCTTTCTTGCCCCAGCGTTCACGGCTATTATAAAACTTATTAAAAGCATACAGGTTATACTTTACTTTCTGTTCTGTGTTCTCATTCTGAACCCCGTGTATTTTCAGAATGCCGATTCCAATCACCACTCTTCCATCGACATTCTTAAGAAGACGTCCAACTATAATGATGCCTTGAAGGAATATGCCAATTGCCCCAATTACGACACAGTTAGTAAACTCGTGCAAAAACATACCGAGGACTTTGCCCGGTATGCGAGCACTTGTCCTTTTGTTCTTCATTATTCTTACCCCATATCTAAGTTCTTTGGAACAGGTAAATGAACGTATTAATGCAGTGGAATCCCATGGCACTCTTTATAACATCTTTCAATCGTCCGAAAGCAAGGCTTCGCTCGAGAAAATCACCCGGGAGCTTGACACAGCTAAAAATCTACTCTTCGTATGATTAAATTGCGATTATACACTATCACATTTATTGACTTTTCATAGTTTCAACTCACACAAGCAATGATGAAGGAAATAGATACTCTCCATAAAGAGCGTAGTTTTCCGCAGGATCCTGCACCTTCCCCTCATCCAGCAAAGGATCCTCACACATTTTTCCCGAATCCCAAGTTCCCTCCACCTAAAGATTCTACACTACACACTAAGTTCCCATATTCATCTCAAGCAAAAAATATTGCTGTTAATGACTTTAACACAAAGTCTGCCGACTATATGCTTATGCCAGTTCCCCACATTAATGGCCTAGCATGCAGCAATTACACTTTTGGGATTGTCGAAATGCCTACACCTGAACCATACTATTCTTATATACCACAGCCCATCTATTGATCTCTTTGACAGACATGCAATCTGTAATTTAGGTTTTTTTATATACCCCTTTATCCTTGTTTCTAATTAGTATTTAATGTAATATCACATAATTGATTAAGTGATCCATTTAGTTACTACATATAACCGGTGCCATTGACAAACGTTTGACACCTTTTGTTGGGATCCTGTCGAACATGAGTGTGTCGCATTGGGCACTGCTTCCGGTGATATGGCACGATGATGTTTTTTAGAATTAATTTTCATTTTCCCCACAATAAAAAATGATGGATGGCTTAGTGCCCAAATATATACGTAGTAAAAGCAACACGTTCCAATTGTAGTCACTTGGATACCATTCATCGGTTCATATGTCGTTTAACAACCCACATATTTCATGTCCAGGATAGGTATATGACGCCTAATCACCTGCCCCGAGTCTTTAATCCGGATAAAATGGAACGATAATGCATGCCAATTTATAAAATACTTAATCTCTTTCCCTAATTATTCAAGTGTTTGACGATTCTGGAGAAGGTACTAAATACAACGTACCGGCGACGAGAGTTTTGAACCCTCAAAAATAACCAATCGATAGCTTCGTGAATGCCCTGTCTTGAGAACGGAGAACAAAACATCAAGC
This sequence comes from Clathrus columnatus, assembly GCA_020884735.1. NCBI lineage: Eukaryota > Fungi > Basidiomycota > Agaricomycetes > Phallales > Clathraceae > Clathrus > Clathrus columnatus. Next base: position 2,467,842 of record BPWL01000001.1, read on the forward strand.
CCTAAACCAAGCAAAGATACAAAAACATACCCATTAAGAGCCGAAATGCCAATGACTTGTAAACTTGCTACTCTGTCTTGAGATTGCGTGATATTGTCCGTTGGCAAGTCTTTCAACCTTGCTTGCCACCACGTTTCATAAGAATCTCGAATTTCCTCGGCGGAAAGGCTTTCTGGATTATCTTGTTTATTCGCCAAAAGTAATAGAGGGACATCTAATATTTCAGGATCGGATAGGACGCTATCTTCAAAACAATAATTGAATTTTTAATAAACTCCTGGGTGTGGTTTTCTTACGAAAGACCTCCCATCCCTCATCCAAATGTTCTCGGTCCTGGGCATCTACGACATACGCGACAGCATGACATTGAGAATAATACCGATTCCAAATATTTCTTATACTCGTTTGACCTCCTAAATCCCAAAACTGAAGAATACTTGATGATAAAGTAATTTTTCCCACTATAAATCGATAACACGTTCAATTCCATGTCCTATGATAGAGAAACAAAAATTGATAGCTAGCGATTTATACGTGCCATTTTGTCCTATGGTCGGCGTAATTTTATCTGGTGGTAATGCAGGCGTTTGGTTGTATATTGTCTTTATTCGTTCCAACAGTGTCTTGTTTGTCGTTTTTATTAGTGAAAAAACAAATGTGATTAATGAACTTGAAAAGGCGCACTGTTTTGCCTGCTCCAGCAAGGCCCAAGATTAAGATTGAGTACTCATCCTTCCTGACTAAACTTTTAGAGCCAATATGTCATTGCAATTGGAGATTCAATAACCTTGTTAAATATTCGTGAAGGCCTTTCAATAGATGGTACATGCAGTTAGCAGCGATCGGGATAGTGACGTACTGTCTACCAATTATTACTCCGCAAATTGAATCCGAAGATCTGCTAATTTTAATCAATTTACGTAGATAACTTGGTTTAAGGTTTCGTCTATTTCTCACCGCCATCTCACACACGCGAATATGAACACACATATAATCTATGGGACTGCATGGTAGACAATCCAAAGTCAATGTATTCTTTTAAACATTTTAGCTGATACGTTTGCGTAGGAAAAAAGAAAGAACTACAGATCTAGTCATCAAAGCTGTTCTACAAGGTTTCCGTGCTATTGATACAGTAAGTCATTGTGTCTAAAGACAGTTTAGGCTCTTTATTGCATAGTAAAAGGCTTGTCAACCAAAACATTATCGAGAAGATCTTGTGGGCGACGCTCTGGTTGTCTTGCAGGATACATACAGCATTAAACGAGAAGCTCTTTTCTTGCAAACAAAGTTAGAAACGCTTGGAAATTCAACCCATTCTTGCCTTTACTGATATTAAACGTAGGTTCACATCGATAACAGGGCAAGATACATCTAAACCATTGCCATATGACCCAAAAGATAGCGTGCGCGAGCAAATCTTGTCTTCGTTCCAAGTATCTCTCAAGAACCTCCGAACGAACTATCTTGATTCGTATATTCTACATTCTCCTCTGAATACTTTGAAGGAGACGATCGAAGCGTGGAGAACATTGATGCAATTGCAAGATGAAGGCAAAACCCGTGTAATAGGTCTTAGTAATGCCTACGATCCACGGTTGATAAAGAGTCTCCATGAGATACGTAAAGTCCAGGTCGTACAGAACAGATGGTATGAGGGAAACCATTGGGATAAGGAGGTATGTAGGTTTTGTCTCGAAGACGGAATCCAGTATCAGTACGTTTTTTTCTCAAAATTGCATTCTTCTTTGATCTGACGGAAGAAATACAGATCCTTCTGGACACTAACAGGCTCGCCTTCTCTCATTGAACATCCTACTCTTGTAACTTTGGCCAAAAAAACCTCCTGTACGCCAGCCCAGGTTATCTATAAATTAGCACAAATGCGAGGAATAACTCCATTAGCCGGGAGTACGAATGAGAAGAGAATGGAAGATGGCGTGAAAACAGCAGAGCTCGACCTGAACCTGGATCCGGAATGCGACGATGCCATACAAAGTCTGAACGCTTTCATCGATGAAGATTGAGGGGCTTGTAGATTTATGTAGTAATGAAAATTTCTTGGTGCAACCCGTGCACCATGCATCATGGCTTGAGAACCGGATGGCGGATATAATCAACAGCGTCTCTTCCGAGCAATGCTGTGCGACATGTTTAGCAACGTTGTGATAGAGCACGTACAATCTCCTTTATACTTTCTTCTTGTATTGTATGAGTGCCAAATCCATGATAGTTCTTGACGGGCAACATTGTGCTGCAGCATAAATTACCAATTGGAAGGGTAGTAAAGGCAGGGTTTCCGAGAGAGGAACATTTTGGCCAACTCAGTTGAATATACATAAAAGACGGTGCCCAGATTTGTCCGTGGTGGCACGTTCGGGAGTCAAGAAGTCGGCGTTTTGAGTGAAAGCAAGAACCCGGCGACTCGGCTAGGTCAGTCACATATAATATGCAAATGGTACGAGTCCAAAGAAAAACGAGAAAGACCACAAGTTTAACATGTTAATCTACCAAGCTACTGCATCTGCACCAGTTAACATTGCTTGTATAAAGTAAGTAAATGTAATCCGATCTAATCGCTTTCTCTGTACCTAAACCTTCTTCCAAAATAGGTACTGGGGCAAACGAGATACCAAACTAATCTTGCCTACAAATTCATCGCTATCAGTCACGCTTGATCAAGATCATCTGCGTTCAACAACGACATCGAGGGCAGATCCTACGTTTAAAAAGGACAGGTTGTGGTTAAATGGTACAGAGGAAGAAATAAAGGCTGGTGGTCGATTAGCGACTTGTATCGCTGAACTTAAGAAACAACGTCGCCAAGTCGAAGAGAACCACCCAAACATTCCTATTGTGGGTGTTTTAAAAAAAAAATCTTTGGAGCGTTTTTTTTAAATCAGATCTCTTTAGATCTCCAATTATGCGGTTCATATTTGCTCCCATAACAACTTCCCAACGGCTGCTGGTTTGGCATCTTCGGCCTCTGGGTTTGCTGCTCTCGTGGCTTCTCTAGCAGCATTGTATAAATTACCCGCGACTCCAAGTGAATTATCTTTGATTGCTCGTCAAGGATCTGGCTCTGCATGTCGTTCGCTCATGGGTGGTTTCGTTGCTTGGGAAAAGGGTGTCAGAGAGGACGGCTCAGATTCGCTTGCCATCCAAATCGCTCCTCGTGAACACTGGCCCGATTTACATGCCGTGATCGTCGTCGTCTCAGATCACAAAAAGGGAACATCTTCGACCGCTGGCATGCAACAAACTGTTGAAACATCTGCTTTGCTTCAACATCGTATCAATCATGTCGTCCCAGCAAGAATGACCGCTATCAGCGAAGCTATCAAAGCGAAAGATTTTGATAAATTTGCAAAGATTACTATGCAAGACTCGAATCAATTCCATGCGGTCTGTCTTGATACCGAACCTCCCATCTTTTACATGAACGACGTTAGTCGCGCCATTATTGCCTTGATCGTTGAATATAATCGCGTTTCCGTCGCCGCTACTGGTCATCTAAAAGCTGCATATACGTACGATGCAGGTCCAAACGCAGTCATATACGCACCTGCCGCCAACATCCCCGAGATTATAAATCTCATAGCTCATTATTTCCCTCAGAATCAAACATTTTCGGATCCATTCAAATTATTTACCAATCAGGTACCAGGTAAGCTCCCTTTCCCCGAAGGGTTTAACACACAGGTCGTAAAGAAGGCGGAAGAGGGCGCGGTTAAAGGTCTCATTCACACACGAGTTGGCGATGGTCCTCGCGTCCTATCAGACAGCGAAAGCTTACTAGGGACAAATGGTCTGCCAATAAGCTTGGCTTGAGTTTTATTTAAAAAAAGTTATTTTCTATCTACCATCTTGCTTTTTAGACTACGCAGCCTATTGTAACCCCTTTTGTTATACTTACATAAATCAACATGGATTTCGTAAACTCTTAAAAGTCGTTTCGCTTCAATAAATTCATTACGAAGAACGTTGTTCAGTCAGGATAACTTCAACGAGCTCTAGCATACTTATCAGTGAATATTCTCGGGGATCGATACAAGTCGGCCCCCCGTAAGTCCCGTCTTTGTTGTTGTGCCAGTTGAGACATCATATTTTTCAGGACGATGGTCTCAATTTTCAAACCTTCAAGCTTTAGGACGAGAGTCGGACGTTTGACTACGAGCTCTGCAAATGCACTTCTTCCAGCGCCTGTTTTCGGGTGAACAGTTGCTACTGCGCTGGGCTTGTAAGTCGATCTATTTCAAGTATGTCGACATTTGCGCGTCGACTTCCACCGCTAGAACTTGTCAAGCTTCCTCGACTTTCAGGACGTCGTTCTGCGGGCTTGACACTTTTACGTAACCGTCGACGCCTTCCAAGTTCTCCTGCTAATCCAGACAATGAGTCTGCCAATGTCATTCGCATGCCCCGCATGAACGTCAAAGCCAAACCTGCCCACAAATGGAAGCACGAAGATCTCGTAAAATTTAAAGTTGATCCAGTTCACATGAACGCTGAAGATTTCTTTGGTTGTCCCATCGAGAATCTCCCAATGCCTCAATTTATTTATCCATTCCTCCAGGATTTCGCAACACGGGATATCCTTAGTGATGAACGAGACAAGGCCACGGACCCCACAGTCATCGACCTTATTCATATGCTAACTGCTGTGTCTGGAAATTACACTGAACCTAGCGTAATTATTCTTGCTAGGGCCATCATGTTCAACATGGGATATACTTTACTTACTGGTAGCCGTGACAGCACAGCCTCTCGGCTCTTGCTTCAATACGAGACTTGCTTCGCAATGGGTGGCTATCGAGCCGAAGCTCGTGCAGACCTCGCGCTGGTGAATTCCAAAGCCTGAGCCCTGCTATGTTTCTTTATGGAAGACAAACGGCTCGCTAGAAAATGTTTTTATCCGCGTGATGTATCATGGCCTCACGCACAGGTTGTTGCCCACGCACTGGGCGCATACACTGTCAACATCATTCGAGCCCGAGAAAAGGCTCTAACGAAGGCTCTGATTGAGGATTATCCTGAAGAGATTATTAATTATATGGAAAATGAGTTCTTTGACATGGTAAATTCTTTATCTCTTTTTAGGAAATAAAACTGACTTGGTACTGTATGTAGGTAATTCCCGTCTTTACTTTTGCTGACACTCAACCTTGTTTCTACATCGTTCCCATCACAGCATCGTTTGCTTCCGCCGTCGCTCGCGGGGAGTCCCCACCTCACGCCACCCAAGTCTTCTACTGTCCAGCCCCAATTAGCATTTCACGCATGGGGATGATCCCGGTCGAAGAGCGTCTTATCATTCTCAAAACGTTTGAGGCTTTCAAACGTCTTATTCCCACCAACTTTGCTGAGCTTTGCCGCTTTGACTCGAGGCTAAACTCCAACATTCCCCAACCGACCCCCTCTCCCGGGTTTACCGGTGCTCCTAACGTATTGAACAAAGTGGCTGATATGCTGAAAGAAAGTGACGAAGTATGCATGAAACAGGGATTCAAGCGATCTGATTATCATTTTTCTTTTATGAGTTATTTCGAACACGGCCGCACACTCTTTGATGATGGTACTTGGCCGGAGTTTGATGAGGATTCCATTTAGCCTAAACGTCTATGGTCGAAATTTCGATGGAGTATGGTTCGATAGTTTTAAGGCGATCAACCCAATAGCCCGATATAAGCATGGCGACGTTCTACAGAACTATCAAGTCTATTGTACATTGTCACCAGCGCAGGGCACCAATGATTTACATATATGTACATATACATACTTTCCCTCTAGGGAAACTTTTGGATAATTTCTTAACAGTTTTGGGTTGACAACGGCCTACTTCTTGGTATCTTACAAAAAATATAAATAATCTTCAGTCCGGTATCTAACGCTGAATATAGTATCGCTCCGTGGCTAGAAGAAACCCGCTATTTGTTGGAATATTTACGTAAGAACACTATCACGTGACGTTCAGCCATTCCGTCGTCATCATACCTATTTTCGTTATATGCACTCGTTATTTTAAAACGAGCACCTTATATACAGTTTCATTTCTGAGTATGAACCCTCAGTTGTTAGAACTGAGGGTAAGCTATATACATTTTTTCCCTACTTAGATTTAGTACTTTTCTTCGTTTACAGTTCATTATTTAGGTACTAAATACATTTAGAGTTGTCTATCTACAACTGAGGTTCATTATTATAAATGTCCGGAACACAATACTATTAGTCCTTGAAATAATTAATAAAGCCGCAGGGGTACTGGGATCTCTCAAACCCCTGCTTCCTACAAGCCTTGTCGGCTCTTTTAAACATCCGGGAGATCATGCTCCAGACTTTGGGTTGCCTGCCGGGAACTGAGCCGTTCAGCTTGGTATCTAAGCGGCAGATTTCCGCGAATGTTGAGGGGTTTTTGAATGCCTCAAACATTTTGAAGATCATAAGACGTTGTGAGACCGGCAACATCCCCAAACCCAACTGATGGATGGGTGCCGGACAGAAAAATATTTGTGTTGAGTGTGGGGGGGACACTCCAAGGGCGACAGCTGATGCAAGTGTCACCGTAATTGGAATTAAGTAGAAGCAAGGCGTCGAGCCGATGAGACTGAACGCCGGGAGTACCTATATGAGCACCAGTGAGTTTTGTTTTTAAAAAGGAAAAAAACATAACAAACCATGTCAAAGGATTCCCTTTCTAGATGTTTCACTGTTTCTCCAGAGACATTCTTGGCGGCCAGAGCTTGCTGGGCTATTACTCGGGCTGTCGTAATATTCCAGTTGAATGCTCCCAAAGCATTAGCGACAACTTGTGGATGAGGCCAGGGGGACAGCGGCTTCTTTACCGCGTCCGAGCCGTATCAGGTCTATTTTCAAAATGAAATCGCAAAGTGAATGACTCATCATGCATTGTACACGTGATATGGTTGCGCATAGATTAATGATAAGCATCTAAATCTCTAAATCACAGTCACATCTGCAAAACAGTCCTAAACGTCTATCAGTATCCAAAGACCAAGCCAAAAATTCCATCGACATTCCGAATCAAGTTTCCAATACTTTCTAAAGCTTTCGCGAACAATGTGGGGGGGGGGGGTGTTTATATAAAAGGAGGATGAAAACAAGTAAATGTAAATTATACAAGCAAGCAATGGGGCATTGCCTTGGTTGTTCTAAGAAATTCAACTTCCTCAAGAATCTTTTGTGTTCAAAATGTAAAAAAATTAATGACACATCATCTGAAACAGAAAAAGGTGTTGTCCAGGTGTGTAATATTCTCAGTTGATCACAATTAAAAGAACTGTTTAAATTAGCTTATAGAAAATGCCACAGTGTAGTGGTTGTGGCTGTGTCTACCCTCATTTGACACAGTTATTTTGTGGAAGTTGTGAAGAGCTTCAGGGAGGGCATGGTTAGTTTCTGTTAATTCTAATCTAACCAGTGCCATTTGTTGACATTTTCATTGTTTTCATATGACAGGACCCACAGTCTACTCAAACAGATAGTTGTAAGTCAACTAGGTTCATAAATTAAAATTTTGAATTACTTATTTCTCACATAGTATCACTTGTAGGTTCATTGACACAACGCACACTAGCATTGGAACAGAATGCTACCCAAGTTCGGTTGAGCACCCCATTGCCTTTAAATAATGGACTCGTCAAAGGTCACCACATCAATCAGAAAGTTAATGTGTTGAAGAAAATACAAAAAAGTGATACTATTAGAATTCAGGCTTCTCTCATTCTCCATACAGTTACAAAAGGTGGAAAATGGAAGAGCCAGGCTGTAAGTCTTGAAAATTAATTCATTTTCATTCATAATAATTTAAACATTGTGTAGAGTCATCTTCCCGCAGTAAACCTGACAATCTCCCCAGCAGAGCCAATGAATACTGTTATTAACACACTTCTTGCTTACTGTGAAAGCAGCTATAATGATTTCCTTCTAAAACTCAATGTAACAAAAAAGAAGCCCTCTTTTGCAAGGTATGGGTCACTTTGTTATAAGTATTTCTGCGGTCAAAATATTTCTTAGATCTGATGTAACATTTGGTGTCTCAACTGGAAAAGGAAAACCCGACAGTAATTTCTCAACTGATATTACTTCTTTGCAAAACCGTAGTCTTGGTCAAGTATATGGAGAAGAAAAACGGAGACAAACAATCTGTGAAACAGATACTCGAAACAATATCTTTCATTTCCACATACACATTTATGAATCTACATCAGAAGTATGTACATGATTTTTTTACTCGTACCCTTGTTTACATCTGATTTTAGGAACTTCCGGAAGAGGAACCAGAATATATTAGTCGAGTCTCCAGCAGGATTACTCATTCAAGTTCACACATGTTATCTACCAAATGCAAGCTCTCTGATATTGAAAAGACAGGTATTTGATTTACTATCAATTGTATTTGAGCTTTCCTCACACACTACTGCTAGGAAATGACAGTGGTGAATATACAAGTAGATATTGTCCACGTGCCAAGAAACACGAACTGAAATATGAAGCATATTCTTTTATGCACAAGACAGTGTGGCTCGAAAGTGGAAAGAGTATATGCAATATCAGTTCAGTTTCTGAAATAATTCTAGTGTCAAAGGAGTGGTGTCAGCCTTCCAAAGAAGGAAATAACGGGTTTATTGGATCTGGTTTGAATAAAAATGTTTTTCAGGTGTATAAATCTGATACTTATCATGCCAATCAAGTTTTCTAATTTTGTCAATCATAGGGACACATTGGAATAATTGACTATGCTTTGGCTGAATATAAAACAGTTGCTACATATAGCATCTCCAACGAAGAGAATTCAAAAAACCTCTACAACCAAATGGTTCTCCTAACCTGGGGTGACTTCTTTCTTGATGGCTTTTATAACTTAGCAAAATCAGTCAATTATCAGGGTCTCCCACGTATGGAAATTATTATTATTATTACTGACACACTAATATATATTCATAGAAATGACCTGGAACTTGAAAAAATCTTTCCTCGGGACATGCATAACCATTATAGACTCAGAAGGGGGAAATACCAACAAATCTGATTCAGATAAGCTTCAAGCAATCCGATATAGTGATTTTTTGGCTACTCTGCTAATTACTTCATATGGTAATGAAGTAAGATTTTCGGGAACAGATGCACCTGGGACTTCAAAGGACCACATTGGACATTGTGTTGACACTTTTGCTCATCACACCATCGTTGACTCACTTGGAGAAATGCTCTTCGTAGATTTGCAAGGTATGTTTTTATGTCATGTTGCAGGCATATTTGGTACAATATCTAAAAATGGTTTTCCATTTGAAGGGTTTGTGTCTGAAAACAGCATTATCTTCATCGACCCTCAGGCACATACATAAGTTTTCAAATTTATAATATGCCATGTAATTGTGTTTACAATCTTATGCTAGCTTTGACTCTTGTTCCGGCCATTGGGACAAGGGTGGTAAATTAATCCAAGACTTTTTAGACCAACACAAGTGCAATCCAATATGCAAGTGATTGGGTTTAAATACAAAACAAATTATCGTTCCTAAGGCCCCAATTCCTACATAACTCAGTAGATTACATGCGACGTAAGAGGAAATATTATAAGTGTTGTCTCCCAAGGGCAACCACAGTTGACGATAAAAATTTTTCATTTTTAAAATAAAAGTAGTTTCATATTCAATATTATATCAAAGACAGCATTGCTTGAAAGATTTCCCAAACATTATGAAAACTTAGTTTTGAAATCCCAAGTCCTGAATAGACTACTTCCGCTCTTTCAGCATATCCCACACTAACAAAGCGAACAAGATCAGCACCTCCCAATTCCTCCATAAGGTCTTGTACAACATTGTGATCAACATGTTGAAGCATCCACTCCGCATTATACTCTTTATAAAGTGAAAGTGCGATATGAGGGGTCATTCCAGAAGGACTGATCTTCGTTCTGTCTTTGCATACTCTATGGTTATTCAAGCGATCTCGAAGTTCATCTAATTCTTGATTAATAAGCTTTGGCCAAAGCCACTGAACTAGTTCACTAAATGTTATAAGAAAATTTATTATTCCCGATCTAAAGGTAGTTTCAACGTACAAGTGTTTCGGATCCTGTGGATGGTATATTCCTTCCCCGGCTTCCCAGTAAATTTTGACATTATCGCCCCATTGAAGCCGAAGTTGGAGCCAACCTCGTTCAATAGTGATATTATTAACTGAACGAAGGAATTGATGTGCAGGTGGCGCATCCTCTCCTAAATGCGGAGCAAATGTTTCCCTAATGTTGTATCAAACACCTGCCTTCAAGACACAGAACATGTTTTGCATACCGGAGAGCATTAACAAGGCCAAAAATCCTCCTGGTCTCACTTCCACAATTGGTTGTCATCTGAACAGGCATACCTAACAATTGTAACACATGTTAATGCTGAGTTAAAAAACAACTGCCATAACTTACCTTCGAGTTGCTCAACAAGACTCAGAAATATATAAGCAATTGCTGCCTTGAGTCAATTGTTTGGAACAACCCAAAGACCCAACCAAGCACCAGACCATACATCACGGACACCCCAGAGAGGGAAACCAATGGCAGAGAGCTTGTCATGTCCGTCACCACTCCATTCATGATGAGGTCCAAGAACAGTGATGGGTGAACATTTGGCTTTCTTGCTAGATGATTGTCATAGTTCGAAACCTCCGGGTTTGTGTTTACACATTTCTTCAGTGATGTAATCTCTACAAATATAATAAGCAAAACAAAATCTTAAAGAAAAAGTCAACAATTACCTTGTAAGATGTATACTGGTACTGTTAGCAATCGCTTCTCTGATAATTTTTGGTCCTTGTTGGTTGGTAGGATCCGCTGCTAATTGATCAAGCACTAGTTGTCATTTGGTTGTTCCTGACAAAAATTGTGTTGTGCGACCACTTGCATAAAGGTTAAGTTGTTTATGACAACATGCAACAGTCACTTCACTGTTTAAACCCATTAGAAACCGAAGCGGTCAAGGAATGACTTGGACACACCTCATTGTAATCCCATGATCTGCATTAAGTAGCTGACTGATCATCTTTCGGTTCGTAATTCCACGTCTATGGTATTCAATGAGGTAACTAGAAACAGCCGGATCATCACGAGGGGCTATTAAAAATTTCAGCACAATCCTAATCCTTATTAGTTGTCCACATACGGCAGTTTTGGTATTGATTATGACCTGTTGGATTCCGGTTGTGAGATTTAGTAGAACAGGCATCCTCTGTTTCAACGTCTGATGATTCAGAACTTTCGTTTGGCTCAGCCATGATAAACGACATCAGCGAAGGAAGAAGGGAAGAAGAGTATGGCAGAAGTTGAAAGCTGTCACGCAATGTTACATGTGTCATTCACTTTGCAATTTCATTTTGAAAATAGACCTGATACGGCTTGGACGCGGTACTTCTTTGAATCTTTAGCTACAGTTGCTTGTAGCCTTTTGTCTTCCACAAATAAACTGAGTAGGACTCCATTATCTTTGACCAGCGCGAGATCTAGGCAGGCAGCGGCTTGGTGGGCTCCCATAGTAAAGTAGGTTTTCCATTGGGGCAATAGCTCTGAGACTGTGCTGTCTTTACCAAGTATTGAGAAACCCATATACAATAGTATTGATCTAGCAAGTAAGTCTACCGTAGCCTCCATTGCATTGTGAGATGTGTGATATATCAAGTGGAGAACGTCGTGGACAGAAATGTCCATGGATCCAAGTTTACTTCTAGAATTAATATCGGCAGTAATTAGCTCATTCATCAAAGGGTATAAAAAATTTGGGGGTGCGAGGTTTCTAGCAGTGCACCCAAAAAAAGTTTTTGTGTTCACTTGGACTGGCTCAATTTTGAGTTTTTCAAGTTCGGAAGATGTCCAGTCATGAGCAGATTTTGTTTCAAGTTTAATGGGATGCATGGGAATGCTGCTTTTCGAAGAATACGGTTGCAACATGAAGTGTTGAATTCGTGTGAGTGTCATCATGTTGCCACCAGAAAAATGAGGAAACTTGACCAAAGATGATATTACTGCATCCGAGCCATATCAGGTCTATTTTCAAAACGAAATCGGAAAGTGAATGACATGTGTAACACTGCATGACAATTTTCAACTTCTGCCAAAATCTTCTTCTTTTTCTATTCTCGCCGACGTCATCTATCATGGCTGAGCCAAACGAAAGTTCCGAATCATCATGTATCAGACGTTGAAACAGAGGACGTGGGTCCTACTCAATCTCACAATCGGAATCCAACCGGCCATAATCCAAAACTGCTGTATGTGAACAAGTAATTAATAAGGATTAGGGTTGTGCTAAAATTTAATTTTTTTAATAGCATCTCGCGACAATCTGGCTGTTTTGAATTACCTTGTTGAATATCACAGACATAAACTTACGAACCGGAAGATGCTCTGTCCGAATCAGCTACTTAAGGTAGACTATGGAATACCAATGAGGTGTGTTCACACTTCGGTTTTAATGGATTTAAAAACAGAAGTAACTGTTGCATGTTGATATCAATGACTCAATCTTTACCCAACTAGTCACACAACACAGTTTTTTCAGGAACAACAACCCAATGACAACTGGTGCTTGATCAGTTGGTGGCAGATCCTACAGGCTACAAGTACTGGAAGTCATCAGAGAAGCGATTGCTAACACTGAACAGTACCTGTATACATCTCACAAGGTGATTTGTTGGCTTTTTTCTTTATTTTGTTTTGCTGATTATATTTGTAGAGATTCCATCACTGAGGAAACAGATAAACCCGGTCATCTAGCAAGCACACCATATGTCGCCGCATTGGCCTCCATCTCTGACACCCCCAGCTTGTGCCATGGCCTCGGCAGGGCTATCGTGGGGGCACACATCAGTCTATCGGTGCCAGACCCTCCGTCATGTCTCACCCATATCAGTTATATTATATGTATTTGTTTCCGTTCTCTTCATTATTCTTTGTTTCGTGCGCTAGGGTCATTACTTTGTATTTTTCCCTTATTTGTTTTTTCGCTACACCTCACTACTTATACTTGTAATCACATTAATTTACTGCTGCTTGTCAATTATCACACTCTCGGGGGTTGGGTGCTCGTCCCAACCTCGTTTTGCTCCTATGATCTAGTGACTCAATGAGGCAAATTAGACTGCTACTTAGAGATTCAGATGCATAATCTATGTGCAACCATGTCATGTGCACGATGAGACATTCACTTTCTGATTTCATTTTGAAAATAGACCTGATACGGCTCAGATGCGGTATGATATATGACACGCAGAATTTTTGAACATGATGGAGTCTTCTTAAAACCAGAGGACGACCTTGTTTGTCAAGGAGAGGGTATGGTTTTGAAAAGGTTATATAAGCAGTACATACAGAAGGAGCTGGAGTCCCAGATGAACGCAATATACGATAAAAGACCTGCTGCTCAACAAAGTTAATTGAGAGGTAGCCTTAATTAGGGAATAGGATATAAGAGGGGCTAATTCCGGGAACTTTAAAAGCAGCTCAGCTTGTGGTACCTGAATTCAGGATTTTGATTGCAGGGAAAGCTAGGTGTAATTCTTCCAGCACCTATTGTCGAGTGCCACTGTGTTTGGCTTGTAAATGTCGTAGTGATAAGCCACAATCCATTCATTGAGCTATTTCAAGTATGAGTATGCCGACATTTGTGCGTTGAGTTCCACCATTAGAACTTGTCAAGCTTTTAGAGCATCTTATCATCCTCAAAATATTTCACTCCCACTAACTTCACTGAGCTTTGCTGCTTTGACTCAAGCTTAACACCAACATTCCTCAATAGACCTCCTCTCCCAGGTTTTCTGAGACTCCTAATGTATTGAACAGAGTGGCTGACATGCTGAAAGAAAATGACAAAGCGTGCATGAGACTAGGATTCAAGCAATCTGATTATCTTTTACATGTTATTTCAAACATAGCTGCAAACTTTTTGACAATGGTAGTACTTGGCCGGAGTTTGATGAAGATCCTATTCTAGCCTAAGTTTTTTCAAAGTTTGTTTTCTTTGAAACATCGGTGAAAGATTATTCTGTACTTCTAAGACAAACAACCCGAATTGGTTTAAGCATGGCAATATTCTACAGAACTGTTAGTTCTGTTGTACATTGTCACTACCACAGGGCACAGTTAATATATAAATATATACTTTTTCCTTAAGGGAGCTTCTGTATAATATGAACGATTGAGTCCAAGAAACTGAAATTTCTGGCACATGGTTTGCAGCTTCACTGTGGGAAGATCACCATGTATTTGTTCAGGAAGGGTATACAAACGCGTCCATCATAAATAAATGTTTCTTTCAATAAAAATTGCTGGAAAATGCCAAATTCTATGGATATCGGCTCGTTTTTACCAGTGTTTTACTAATTACTTTCACCTCATTTCATTGGTCTCTTAATGACATATTGCTGGTGTATCCAGTATTTTTTTCCGGTCAAGGAGATTGGTGCATTACCCAATAGCTCATTTTAACTGGATTCTCCAATAAATTTTCTGTGACTCCAGCCATTTTTATTGCATCGGGAATTCTCACTATTCCAATTTCCATTGCACTTTATGAGTAGTTCAAACAAATGTATTTTAAATAATATGTACTATATTACATATTATACTATCTACAATAAACAAAACTCGCAGGCAAATGTCTAGAAATGATAAATCAGGGGATATAATTGCAGTAGATGATTGAAATATACCTTCGGCATTGCGCAAATAAGAATCTGTTGAACATGGGGTTAGTTTGTAATTAGATATACGGAGGCAGCCATTACCATATGAAATATGTCCTTCCATCTTGCATGGGTTGTCTGAAAAGCATTTCAAAAGACATTTTTAATTCGAAAGACCAAATGTAAAACTGAGATTTGGAGCTTCATGAAACGACGAAATCCATGGCCAAGAATGGATCAATGCATCACAATGGGAAAAGGAGTGACAATCAGTATTTTAGAATAAAAAAATAATTAACTGACTTACTAATTTATTTTTGAAAAAAGCTTTGAGGCTCAAGAGGAAGTTTGGACTAACATGACTCTAGCTGTTGTTATCAAAATGGTTCCATAAGACACATACACTCACTTTAAATCAGTCCAGGAATCTCATTGACTCAAGATGGCATATATATTTTTTTCAGAAATTCAGAAAGCGTTTGAAGTGATGATCAAAGATGTGAATACCTTCATAATGCATATGTCATGCAGTAGAGTCACGTAAGGGAGTGGGACAATTTGCATACCCATGAGCATGGATATTGAATATAAGAATTAGACCATGCATAAAAGAAGAAATTACATACAAGTTGAACTTGAGGTGTCTTGTTTTTTTGTATTTGTGATTATGGACAAGATGGATATTAGACAGCAATATGTCAGGTTTAAATATTCTTTGAAGATTCGTCAATAAACAACAATGTGTCAGATTCAAAGATTCTTCAATGAAAAAATACTCATCTGATGTCTTCTGATTGAATGGAAATTCAAGGGTAGTATGGTTGAGGATGGAGGTATGAGGGCAAGATGATAAGTGGGAGGGATAGATCTGTGACATCAAGATATCACAGAGTTGAGGCGGCACTTGAAACCTGGTATTCAAGGAAGAATGTTACCCTTAAATTCAATGGCCAGCAATGAGAACCAGATTACATATGTTTACTGGATTTTCCAGTAAAATAAATTTACCATCTAGTCAGCAATTATTACTGGGAAATTTCAATGGTACATACCATTAAAAAGCATGCTGGCTATTTCACTGGGGTCATTTGGTGGGTGGACACTGGTATATAATTATGGACAATTAATTTGCTAAATTTTCCAGCACAATTGTTCTGGAAAAAATCCACTAAATTCAGGTGTACTGGTATCTCCAGCATTTTTTTATGGAGGTCTTCCCACAGTGCTTGACTGTCAGGGTTCGTTTCCGCTTTTCCTTATTCTACCCCCTATATGCCCCTATTCCTTTGCTTCCGTTTCCTTAATTCTCATTATCTTACGCTCGTTACCATTGACTATCCATTTATTCTATATTCAATTCCATAGTCAATGTTTCCCATTTTCATATTCCACTCTTTTTCTTGTTTATTCTGTCATCGACAGGATCGACTGTGTCGATCTGCCTCAACACCAGTGCTAAGCCTTCAGCTTAGCTCAGTCTTTATCCCCTCAGGATATCAGTGATAACAACAACACATATATAGTCATGTAACCACCTAGCAGAAGTCCCCTAAGCTTGATCTCTTAGGTTATCTTCCTGCTAGGTGAGTATTGTAATGTAGTTCATTTAATACATACTTAGGTTATCTTCCTGCTAGTATCTACATTGCGCAGTTGCCCTAACATTGACAGAGTGAGTTGTCACAAGAACATAGGACACACTGAACAGACTTGATTGTGAGGCGTAGATGTCTTGACAATTCCAATTGCTGCATGCTAGTTCCTTAAAGTCGGGATGTGGCATAAGCAGTATATATGTAGTTTAAAGGATGGAACTGATTGGCAGACTTAAAACAATGAGTTGTAAGGGTGGTTCCCACCCTACACGAAGAATATAATTAATTCTGTTCCTTTATTTTCGTCTTCCTTTGTCTCATTCAATTACATCATAGTTCTTTTGTTAATCCTTCCTTTATTTTAATTTTGTACTTCGTTCCACAATTTCCTTGTGAACGAAGAATATATAACTAATTGTAATTCATTATGAAAATATGAGAAACTTTCGTACAAAGTTTTATCCACTCTTAAGATCACTTTAAATTCTCTTTGTCTAAATGTCAGGGTTCATTTCCGCTTTTTCCAAAATAACGATTCTTACAAGTTGTCGGGTTGACGCCTTAATTCGAGGAGGGGATAGTGTCAGGGTTCGTTTCCGCTTTTTCCTTATTTCCTTATTCTACCCCCTATATGCCCCTATTCCTTTGCTTCCGTTCCTTTAATTCTTATTATCCCATGCTCGCTACCACCGACTATCCATTCTTTTCATATTTAATTTCATAGTCGATGTTTCCTATTTTTATATTTCCCTTCCTTCCTATTTATTCCGTTGTCGATAGGATTGACTGCATCGATCCACCTCGACACCAGCACTAAGCCTCTGGCTTAGCTCGGTCTTTATCCCCGCAGGATATTGGTGATAACAACGATGCATATATAGTCATGTAACCACCTGGCAGAAGTCCCCTAAGCTTGATCTCTTAGATTATCTTCCTGCTAGGTGAGTATTGTATTGTAGTTCATGTCAATATATACTTAGGTTATCTTCCTGCTAGTATCTTCATTGCACAGTCACCCTAACAGTAGATCAAGCTTCCAAAACCCCAGATCCGTTGTTTTTGTCGAAAAGAACCCAAGGGAAGACCTCAGTAGTGCCACCTATCACATCCCCCTGCTTCTATCTTCGAAAATTGACCTATCCCCCTTTCCGATTCGCTTGATCTTGACACCATGGACCCGAACCAGCCTGTTCCTCCTTCTGTAGACAGACTGACTGTCCTGGAACAAAATCTGGCTAATCAGAGCAACCACATCCACCACCTATCACTCCAACTTGACCACCTAATTGCCCAGGCTAACACTGCCGCTACTGAAAATCAAAACCCCACTCCCATGCCCCAACAACCATCGACTCCGACTGTTCATACCAATAGTTCGTCGAGTCGAAATGTTCGTCCAGCCCTTCCCACGGTGTTCGACAGTGACAGAAGGAATGGTCATGCCTTCTGGAACTCAGTTGTCCTGTATATGAATGTATGCAGATGAGAGTTCGAAAATGAAGATGCCAAGATCATGTGGGTCTTGTCCTTCATGAACAGTGGTCATGCTGCCACTTATGCACAACCAAAACTGCACACTTATGAGTCCGGAGAATTTCCATTCGTATCCTGGAACACTTTCCGACTCGACTTCGCAGCTGAATTCCTCCCCTTGACCGAGAAGGAAGAAGCCATTAACACACTCTTCTCTCAACGTTACTTCCAGAGAGAACAATCTGTCGAAGACTACATCAATAGCTTTAACGAGGTCATCTACCAAGCCGGATATGCTGATGGACTCACTATCACTTCATTGTTTCGACAAGGCCTGCATCTGACTATTCAAAATCGTGTTGCTACAATGCAGGATCAACCCGATCTAGATGATTACAATGGTTGGTGTCGAGCTGCGAGAAAATTCAATCAGGATTGACTCACGAACCTTGCATTCAATGATGCACAAGGAAGAACAGTCAATTGTACTACCCTGAACCAGGTTCTGACTCAAAACCCTGTTCTTCGACAGAACCTGCCCTGGACTCCCGCAAGACAACCTGTCTTCCCTGTCTATCAACCTCTGGCAGGCCCACCTCCTGCTGTCATACGAACTCCTGTCATAGTATCAACTCCCACACCAAATCCTGCACTGGCTGATGCAATGGAAGTTGATGCAGCTTGTAGACGTGCTTCCACTGCCACCCTCTGATGCTACCAATGTGGACGCACCGGGCACCTGTACCGTGACTGTCCCAATGCTGCTGACATCCGATTCCTCAATATTGATGAGATTGATGAAGAAGTTGGAAGGCTGTTGTCTCTCAAGGATGCACATGAAGCTCAAACTTGACAAGTGGCGATACCGGAAGTCAAGGAAATCCCCGAGGAGCCTAAGGAGGATTTTCTCAAAGGCAGAGAGTGAAAGATGCACCCTCCCTGCCTGTTTCTAATTGATTCGAAGTCTTGTATGTAGAACCCCAATATAGTTCTGATTCAGAATCTGAATCTTTAGATTCTGACGTATCTAATGCAAATAATGTTTCGTCACGCCCTCAACGTTTGAAGAGATCGATTCGATGTTTGATCTGGACACACCTCCCAGATCAACTACAGATTTCATCAACCTCTGGAAGAAAACATCTCGAGATCCCTGTTGAGCTGCAGAGCACCGACACTGCAGCTCGATTCGCCACCAAGGCCCTTCTGGACACTGGAGCCAGTGGTCTATTCATTGACATACACTATGTCAAGAAGAACAACCTTCCAACAGTTCGACTCTTGAAGCCCCAGACTGTCTACAACATTGACAGAACAGAGAACGAGGCAGGAAAGATAACCCATGTTGTTGATCTTGTCGTTCGATATGGTGAGCACTCGGAACATACACTCTTCACGGTCACTGCCTTGGGAACCACAAACCTAATTCTCAGTTTACCCTGGTTCCAGAAGCATAACCCTGAAATCAACTACCAGACAGGTCAGGTTCTACTAACTTGGTGCAGTCCCAAATGCCGTGCTCGTAAACCGAGACCGACACCCAGTCAGTTACAATGTAAGTCCTGGAGATGAGATCTCCAAGTTGCCCTCAATACCACTGAACAGGATGCAACCGAGGATGACATGCCCAAGCTAGAAGATGTCGATGTTCCAGAACTGGAAGAAGGTGACCGACTGCTGGCAATAATTCTTGATGACGATGAGATGCATCGAATTGCAGCCACAGAAACCATCTCCCAACGATTTGCTCAGGCCTCGACTCCTGTGCCAAGGAAAGGGTTCTCGGAACTGGTCCCAGAAGAGTTTCACGATTTCTACAATGTCTTCTCAAAGGAATCGTTCGACACACTGCCGCCTCCCAAGAAGTGGGATCATGCTATTGAGTTACTTCTGGGTTCAGAATCTCGATTCTGCAAGATTTACCCACTTTCTCCGAAGGAACAGGTCAAACTTGATGCATTCCTTGAAGAGAACCTCAAGTTGGGACGTATCTGTCACTCTAAGTCACCCATAGCATCCCCAGTATTCTTTATCAAGAAGAAAGATGGCACACTTCGACTAATACAAGACTACCGGGCCCTGAATGCTATGACTATCAAGAATTGGTACCCTCTTCCTCTAATTCCTGAACTAGTCAACAAGTTACGAGGTGCTCGATACTTCACGAAGCTCAACATATGCTGGGGATACAACAACATCTGCATCAAAGAAGGAGACAAGTGGAAGGCTGCATTCCACACGAATCGAGGACTCTTTGAGCCTCTGGTAATGTTCTTTGGTCTTACTAACAGTCCTGCAACATTCCAGACGATGATGAATGAAATCTTCGAAGATCTGATCACTGAAGGTGTCGTTGCAGTGTACATTGATGATATCCTCATTTACACCACCGACCTCGAGAAACATCACCAGATCACACAACAGGTCCTATCCCGACTACAAGAACACAGCTTGTATCTGAAGGCAGAGAAGTGTGAATTTGACAAATCGAAAATTGAATACCTCGGCATGATCATATCGGAGAACACAGTCAAAATGGATCCTGCAAAGGTATCAGGTGTCAAGGACTGGCCGACACCAGCTGACTCTGACAATGTCAGGTCTTTCCTTGGATTCGCTAACTACTACAGACGTTTCATAAAAGACTTTGCAAAGATCTGAAAACCGATGTTCGATCTGCTGAAGAAAGACACCCTGTTTGCATGGTCTGAAAGCTGCCAACATGCATTTGACTGGATAAAGATGGCAATGACAACTGCCCTGGTTCTCCTGATCCCTGATCCTGCCAGACCATACCGTCTTGAGGCCAACAGCTCCGACTTCGCAACAGGGGCAGTACTATCCCAACAATCGGAGGAAGATGACAAATGGCATCCAGTGGCATTCTACTCGAAGGCACTTAGCCCAGTCAAACGAAATTACGAGATCTATGACAAGGAGATGTTAGCAATCATTCGAGCATTACAAGAATGGTGTCACTATCTAGAAGGTGCAGATCATCCTATAGATATCTGTACTGATCACAAGAACCTCGAGTACTTCATGACATCTCGGACGTTAAACCATTGGCAGGCACACTGGTCTGTATATCTTGCTCGATTCGACTTCACCTTACAGCATATACCTGGTAAGTCAATGGGGAAACCTGATGGACTGTCACGACATCCTGATCATGGCTCCGGTAAGAATGACAATGAAGGGATCACCTTACTTCGACCCGAAATGTTCGCAATCCGCGTCTTGCAAACATTCCATCTCAGAGGAGAGGAAGAGGAATTCCTCAAGGCCATACGAAAGGCAAATCAAGAAGGACTCCACGAGGACACTGTTTCGAAAGCTGTTCAACTCCTTCGTGCGCTCGGAGGAAACAAGGTTCACAAGGGTGAGTGGTCAGAAGACCAGGACGTCATCTACTATCGGAGCAAGATATACATTCCAAATGTTGACGAATTATGCTGAAATATTGTAGAAAGGCATCACGACTCTAAAATTGCAGGTCATCCTGGCTGATTCAAGACCCTAGAACTAGTCTCTCGTACCTTCTGGTGGCCTGGAATCACTAAGTACATCCAACAATATGTCCAAGCCTGCGATCTGTGCCTACGAACCAAACCTGCTCAACATGCTCCATACGGGAAGCTCCATCCTACTGAGACTCCTACAAAACCCTGGGAGGCCATTTCTGTCAATTTCATCGTCGAACTCCCGGAAGCACATGGTTTCGATGCAATCCTCACTGTTGTCAACTCTCTCACAAAACGGGCACACTTCATTCCGACATTTACAACCCTGGACACTGTTGGTACTGCTAATCTCTACCTGCAGCATGTTTGGAAGCTTCATGGACTTCCAGAAAAGGTTGTCTTGGATTGAGGAATGCAGTTCACATTGAGATTCACAGGAGAGTTGTCTCGCATCATGGGTATCCGACTTGCTCCTTCAACAGCATATCATCCCCAAACCGATGGTCAAACCAAACATGTCAACACCGAGATTGAACAATACCTCCGACTCTTCACTTCAGAATGACAGGACAACTGGGACACCCTTCTCCCGATGGCTGAGTTTGCATACAACAACCATACGCACTCAGCAACTCGTGCAACACCTTTTGAACTCAATATGGGTCGTTCTCCATGTATGGGCTTTGAACCTCAATTCCAGCCATCCAAGATCAAGGCTGTGGACGAATTCAAGAACTGTATGGCCGCATCCTTGTCGGAGGCACGAGCTGCAATTGTCAAGGCAAAGGATGAGATGTCTAAGTATTATGATCGTCATCGTGTTGATCCCCCCAATTATCAGATTGACGACAAGGTCTACCTCGATGCATCTGACATCCAAACAACCCGTCCCTCTGCCAAGCTATCTCACTGATTCCTAGGCCCTTTCACAATCACTGTGAAGGTTGGGACTCACACATATTGCCTTCGACTCCCCAAGTCCCTATCTCGACTCCACCCTGTTTTCCACGTCTCTAAACTATGCGAGGCACTGACTGATCTTATTCCAGGTAGATGTACCAAACCTCCACCTCCACCAGAGATTAGGGACAACGGGGAACACTACATAGTCGAAGAGATCCTAGACAGCCGGGTACACCGGGGGAAGTTGGAATACAAGGTTCGTTGGGAAGGCTACAGAACTGAGCATGATCAGTGGTTGCCAGACAAGGATCTTGTCGCACCGAACTTACTTTGACAGTTCTATCAAGATCACCCAGATGCACCCTGGGTAATCAATGGAATGTTCTTTCTACAACGTCCAAAATAACGATTCTTACAAGTTGTCGGGTTGACACCTTAATTCGAGGAGGGGATAGTGTCAGGGTTTGTTTCCGCTTTTTCCTTATTTCCTTATTCTACCCCCTATATGCCCCTATTCCTTTGCTTCCGTTCCTTTAATTCTTATTATCCCATGCTCACTACCACCGACTATCCATTTTTTTCATATTTAGTTTCATAGTCAATGTTTCCTATTTTTATATTTCCCTTCCTTCCTATTTATTCTGTTGTCGATCCGCCTCGACACCAGTGCTAAGCCTTCGGCTTAGCTCGGTCTTTATCCCCATGGGATATCAGTGATAACAACGATGCATATATAATCATGTAACCACCTGGCAGAAGTCCCCTAAGCTTGATCTCTTAGGTTATCTTCCTGCTAGGTGAGTATTGTATTGTAGTTCATGTCAATATATACTTAGGTTATCTTCCTGCTAGTATCTACATTGTGCAGTCACCCTAACAGTTGAACTGATGAGACTAAATGCTGGGAGTATCTGTATGAACACCAGTGAGTATAGTGAGTTTCATTTTTTTTAAAAGGAAAAACTATAACAAATCATGTTGAAAAATTCCTTTTATAAATGCTCCACAAGCTCTACAGAAACCCCCTTGGCAACCAGACTCCAGAGTATTCTCTTGGGCTATTCTCAGGCTCTAGTAGTTATATTCCAGTTGACAACTAAAGGTGTTGGCAATTATCTGTGCATGAGGCCAAGGCAACAGAACTCCCTCTTTAGTTATTAGCCTTTTGTCTTCTGCAAATAGACACAGAACCCCATTGTCCTTGACTAGTGCAACATCTAGATGAGTGCTGGCTTTATGTCCTCCCATTGTAAAATATGTTTGCAATTGAGGCGAGAGATCCAAGACCATGTCACCCTCACCAACCATGTACAATAGTATTGCCCAAGCAAGCAAGTCAACTGTAGCCTTAGTTGCCCTTTGGCATGTGTTATGGAACAAGTGGTGAAAATCGTCAACTGCAATGTCTGCAGATCCAGGTTTACTCCTAGTCTCAATCTTCATTGTGACAAGCCCATTCATGAAAATGTTGGAGGGGTGAGTTTTTTGATAGTACAACCAAAAAAAGCCTTTAACATCCACCTTGACCAGTTCACTCTTAAAAGATGGCATGCTTGTGAGTGGGGAGGGAATGATTTGTGAGGGAAAGGGAACTGATTTCAGGGAGGTTATATGGGGATTGGAGTCACAGGTGAATGCAATATATGATAAATGACCTGCCGTTGAACAAAATGAATTGAGATTTTAAGAAGCATCATACTTTAATTATTGCTTTAATTATAATTAGGATTAGGATACGGAAGGGGTAGCTAATTCCGGGAATATTGGCACCCTTTGCATGCATCTTAAATCTCTGGAGGATTTTGAATTGTAATGGAAAGACGAATGATAATACAGTTTGGAAGAGTCTTTGAGAGGCAAAGTCAAGTTTCGCAGCTTGCAACTAACATCATGCTGGAGCCAGAGTGTACTTTTATTTGTTCTTAATTTATTTTCTTTCATTTTCCTCAAAAATATTTAATCCATCCTTTCTTTGTTTTAATTTAGATATAATATAACTACTATATCTCAATTAGAATAACCTGAAAAGAATTCTCTCCACCCATCATCTCGTTTTATTATGAATCTTGTATTGAAGTGATATATTGAAGTGATATATTCTGCAGACACTCTTACAACAAGCATGCCCTGTTCAAAAAAAACATTTGGAATATCGTGATGTTGCTTTGAGACTTGCATTTTTGCATTTTTTGAGATGAGGGTGTGAGTTTGAACACCTTGTCACCAACACTTTCGAGATGTAGATTTTATGTTTCTATATTGGTATACATAAGTCTCAGTCTGTTTAAGTCTAAATCAGAAATCAAGGAGTACTAGTAAAATGGCCAAGGGTCCTGACAAACTAAAATGAGTTCAAGAGCCATGGCTTACTGGCATGAAGCGGCTCTCGGACAGTCTATTCTCCTAATAGTTTTTGAAGATCTGCTTTTTTTAAGGGGTTCATTTTCCAGAAAAATGACATTTAGTTAGCTCCTTAGTACAAAATCCGGCGTTATGGTTTGACTACTTGGTTTTACTTTTTACCCAGGCTGCCAGTGCCAGTGATCATCGTCGTTGAACGAAAATGGTCCATGGGCGCTTACGCCATGTCCTCCTCCCCATCCTTCCTTGAGCAAGCGATCCATAATATAATCCTTAAACCAACATTGCAAATACCTATACCTTCATCACGTATATTGGCACAACTTATAGCGGATACTGATGGACAATGCGCGGCTTCTGGGTTCAAATTCAAGCTCTCAGATCAGTCAAAAGTGGATACAACATTGGAAAAGATGAGTGAACGGGGTTTGATCGTAGTTCAAAACGGACGAAATGGATCAGGGCTACATGTTTTATCTATTAAGACTGATATGAAATTTGAGGGTTTTGCGAAGCGGAAAAGAGAGGAGGTGGATGGGGATCCAGCGAAGCTACTAGTAAAAGGAGATTCCGGGCTACCCTCACCCATGGCTCTACGTATGAAATACCAACCAATGTTGACAAATTTATCAGACCCAACCATACAAGAAATCTTTGCATTATTACAAAAGCCGACGGCAAAGCAACGATTGTTGGCTGAGCAGGTGAGAGAGAAAGAAAGGAAAAAAAGACTGAATTCTAACCTCGGCCTCAGTTTGCGTCTACACACGACGAATTTGAATCCGTTTGTGAATATATTACCAAAGATGCCTGTCTCAAAATCAGAACGGCAGACGAATCCCAAGATACGACAGAATGTGACAGGGTAGGTACAAGAACTCCAAATAATTTGTCTCTCAACGCTAAGTTGACTTTTCCTTTCCCTAAGATCCATTTTCGTCCTTTAATTAGACCACATACCGATCAAAATTTGGGACATTGTTCCTATTTGAACACTTGTTATTCTGAGCCGACTTATGCACTTTCTCCTTCCATTCCTTCATTTTCATCGGGTACACCATCGACTACCTCGGCTAATACCAATACATCCCGTCCTAATTCCAATGTCTCGCTGCCGTCAGGTCTTGGGGCAGGAGGAAGAGGAAAAGAAAAAGCACCATGCCGATATCTTCATTTTGAAGTTGATTATGACGGTACCATTTCAGAGGCAGAAAGAGAACGGAAAAGACTGAGAGACAGGAGGGAAAGCGAGCGAGTTAGAAATGGATTTGGGATCGTTGGGAAGGAAAGATATCGTTTACCAATTGGAATGGGTCCTCTCGGTAAATTACTTGAACCAGTGGGTCAATTTTAGACTTCAGAAAAAAAAAGGGTCATTTCTCATGATTCATTAGTATCCCCCTCAATGGATAAACTGCGATCTCCGTCGATTTGAATACTCGGTCCTGGGAAAATTCCATGTTATAATGGCCGATCCTCCTTGGGATATTCATATGAGCGTATGTCTTTTTTCGGTGCTAATTTATTACTTAAACCTAGGTCCTTCCCGTAGCTTCCTTATGGTACCTTGACAGATGATGAAATGCGCGCAATGCCCATTCCCATGCTTCAAGACGAAGGATTACTATTCCTCTGGGTTACTGGTAGGGCGATGGAAGTAGGAAGAGAGTGTATGCGTGTATGGGGGTAAGTATGAAATATATTTTGGATATCGTGTGTTCTTTGTTTAGCGAAGTAAAACAGGTACACTCGAGTAGATGAAGTCATATGGTTAAAAACTAATCAGGTATTAAGATTTATTTATATCTATCTATCTAATGAATTTCAAAAGCTGCAACGTGTGATACGAACAGGACGGACTGGTCATTGGCTCAAGTGGGCTTTTTTTCATTTATATGTGTGTTGATTACGTTTAATTCACCCATCAGTCATACAAAAGAACACATGTTGGTTGGCGTTAAGACAGCCATACCGCATACAACAAGCGCTCCAAATGGTCAAAATGATGATAAAACGTCGTCTACAACCCCAGAACTTAAATTCCCTTCCTGGATAAACAGAGGCCTTGATACTGATGTCATAGTAAGTGAAGTACGGGAAACCAGTCGGAAACCTGAAGAAGTGTATGGTCTAATTGAGAGGATGTGTCCTGGTGGAAGAAAAGTTGGTAAGTATTGCCTCAGCTGGAGTGATATTTATATTTATGATATATACATAGAAATATTTGGTCGCAAACATAATGTACGACCCGGTTGGTTGACATTAGGGAATCAGCTCGGAAACGCCGATCAAATATATGAGGAAGAGTTGGCGATGAGAGTTAGAGAGCGGTGTGTATATTGGTTTTTGATTTCCCACTTAGTAAATCTAATATATATCTTTTAGATATCCTGAACGAGCTAACCTTGCGGCGCCACGACAACAAGAGCAAAGGGACCAGATGGAGCAGTAGGAAATTATGAGCGTCGCATGCTAAATGGACTATGAGTGGGGTTTCCTTACATTTCTCCCGGGTGGCAACAAGACTAGGATAAAATTTAGAATACATATTTTTTATATGGAAACGTTAATTCAGTGTGGCACGGGCGGCTCTCAATACATTGGTAAAAGATTTTTGGCTAGTATGACACCGTAAGCTTTCCGACTTTGCAAGTTTGAAATAATGGTGCGAAACAGCGAATCACACGTAAATAAGCATTGATGAATGACGACAAGAAGCAAAGCATGAGTATGGGTGCACATGGGGTCGCGAAATGCATGATGAGAATAAGAATGAACCACATTAAGATCGTTGGGATTACTTTGATGGAAGAATGGCCAAATTCGAACGATGTTATGAATCGAGACACGGGGATTTTTCATATGTTGAACTGCATTTTTCAGTCTCAACTCTCGACCTCGTCGGAACTATTACCCGAACCAAGTAAAGGGCTAACCGCAACTAGACAAAGTTCCAAAATGTCAGTGAGGAACGAGTTTAAATTCAGACGCGAGAATCCTACTAACGAAGAATATCTCTTTGGCTTGATCGTACTTTTCTTTCAAACGTAACAGCTTTCGCTGATCTGAAGCGAAATGAACCAGCCTTCGGAAAGAATCGCGGTTCAAAACTTTTTCAGAATATGATGATAGTTCTTCTAAACGTCTAATTATTATGCGATTAAAGCTGGTAATAAGACATTTTTTTAGTATTGATACTCACTTTGGGAAATCACCAACTAGGTATCTGAACGCGTCATCATTATTTGCTTTTGATATGACACTGAGGATTAGTTTAGACAATTCCAGCCAGGACCGAGCCTGTTCTGAGTTTGTTTCCATAACCTAGATAGAGACAAAAACGTTCAGCTGATTAAGGGCTTGTACTTTGTAGCTTGGACTCGGAGGACCAGTGACAGACCTCCACGGCTTCTAGTACCTGTACAGTCCAGTTTACGAGCGTCCCCACAACTGGCATATGTAAGACTGGGAGAGCAGCCTGACAGACGTTCAGAGCGACAATAACTGTCGATATTCTGTCAGAACGAGTGCTTGGGAGGAGATCACGCAAAGCACATCTCCGAGTCCACTTCATGATGCCAGTGAGACGTTAGTTATCCTAGTTCCACTGTAATATATACTGTGAGCGAAATTGACCATGGCAGAAAACTAGCCATATGCAAGGGAGCCTTGGCTTTGTGCCATGGATGAATGTAAAAATTCCATAGAAGTGGGAAATTACAGTGACTAATGATTGATGCGTGGCTCAAGTCTCAACCTAATCCTAAATTCTGTTTTAATCTTTTTCTATACCGAACCTCAAGGTTTTCACAAACTGGCACATTAGTCCCACAAAATCAACCAGAGCTCAAACTCTCGAGGCTTGACCTTGAGAGACAAACTTCAGGAAGGCCGAATCGATTAGAAAGATAGCATAGGACATCAGTTTATGACAACTACCACACATGATACGCTCCCATATCTACAGTAACCTTGAACCTTGGATTTATTATGACTCTGCATGGGATATACCACGGTGTCTCGCTTCAAGATGCTTCAGAAGAAGTCCTCGGTCCACTAGTGATATTGCCCGTCCCTTTCGAGTCCGAGCCCGAGTCCGAATTCGATCCATAGCTTGTAGAAAGCTCGGGCCTCCTGTGTTCTTGGGTTATAAGCAACCAGATTGGTGGCATGGGGTTCAATTATCAGCAAGAAGGAACTTGAACGAGTGTGGAACTTTGCCGTCAGGAACTTGAACTTAAGGTCTTTTGTGCAAGCCCGGGTCCAAGAAAACGACGCCGACGATGTTCCTTCGCTAACAGATTAGGCTCATGGTTGAGGATTCGCAGGTAGGAGGGATTGGCCCTGAGTCAATACTGTGCCTTGGTAGACTTTGAAAGAATCAAGTCCCTATGGTACCTAGGGATACTTACCGAAAATTGGCACCTAGAAATTCCTTTATATACTTATTATCAAAGATTTTGTGTCCGATGGACGAAATTAAGAACGAATAAACCAAAGCAACAGGCTTTAGTAAAAAGTTGTCTAAGTTCGACATAAGGTCTATATAGAGCATGCGTATTATAACAAAACTTGGTAGCAAAAAAAAATAATAAAAGCTTATGACATCCTATCCAACATATCCAAAGTGCCAAATGCTGAAAAAGTATTCCAAGAAAAAAAAGTGGTTTGGCTAGCAGTACTTGTAGCTACATATAAAAGAAAAAGAAAGGAATCGAACAAATCAATACAACCATATATATATATATAACATTCCTAACGTCATTCGAAGTCTATTTGTATTATAATCGTATCAGCAGAGTAATTTCGTATTGAATAAACCAAAACAGGTCAAAAGAAAAACCGACAAGAAGAGGCCGGAAGAGCCATCAAGCGAGTCAGCGGAAACGCGTCGGAATAAGTGTAGTGAAGTGTCGGTGAAATCCTCCTTCAGACTGAGAAGGTCACATACAAGATCAAGGATCTTATGAGTCTCAGGTTACAGGCGGAACGGATAGTAAAGAAACAAAAAGATCGATTAGATAGGGGTAAGGGCGCGTGAGCGACCGCGACTAGCATTGACATGCCTAGTCACGGAGCGGATGTTAAGCCTTTGAAAAAGTATACGGAGAACAACTATTGTGCATGCACATCAGCGACAGCACACCTCTATTGATTGATCCGTGGCCAGTTCATCCGTTTTAAACTCCAACGCAAAAGGGATCAGCGTTACAATATCCAATGTTATCGCCCAAAACCGCCAGCTGTAGCAGCAGAGCTTCTTCTTTGACGTTTCATGGCCAGAGAATGTGTTCCCGATGAACCACCGGTAGCAGCCGCGGCAGCAGAGACAGCACCTCCTCTCAATTGTACATTAGCGCCACTATTAGGTCCTGTACCTGGTCCTGTCGAACTTATCATCCCTGAGCTTGGCACCACACCTACACTCGTTGTCGACGAGCGCGGACGACCAGCCACAGCAAGTTTAGGTAAAGCTCCGTTACCCACTCCAGCTTTTCTCGATGAATTAGGAAGGCCCGATGCCCGATTTCTGAATAAAGTTAGTTCCTTTTCAAAAGATGAATTAAGCCCCATCGCTTACCGTTTCTTGATTACATCCGTTTTCAAGGACATCGGTCGTACGACACCATGTAATCGCTACAGAATAGGTCATAAAAAAAACAAAATATCGGCACCTAAAAAAAGGATACTAACGAAGAATAATCCACAGGCATTACACAACGGTTGACCTTCCGCATCCCTTCTCCAAAGCGGTGTATTTGTCGTATGGCAATTGGTACAAATAGTTTGAGGTTCTGAGGAATCTTCGCCATTACCACGACCTACACTTACTAAATCCGGAGTACTCGCAGAACGAGCCATCTTCGTATCTGTCGATGGTGAGGACAAAGGCATATGTCGATGTTGTGATGATTTCGAAACAATGGAATTCGATAATGCAGAGTTTGATTTGTTGTTACTATTGTTCGCACTGTTTATTTTTCTTCCTGTCAATGACATCCCAACACCCATACCGCCAACGACAATGCCATCTTCGCTTACAGGTTCCGGACTAGCTGTAGAACTCGAATAATCGCCTGTACCCCATCCATCGCTCGAAGGGCTTGGGTGATGGGTGCTGCCACTACCACCAGGCAAAAGGCTTTGATCAGCCAACAGCTGCGTAGGATTGACATGAGTAAACTGAGGACCGGTCGGTGTTGACGATGAAACTAAAGTGCGTGGATCACCCATATCACGCTGAGATGTACCCGGTCGTCTGCTTGTGACTCCAGTATCGGGGACCTGTTCATCAGGGAATACTGAACCTGTGATAGGATCTCGATCAAATACAGGTACTCTTGGACCGTACGGAAGTAAACCCATGTTAAGCATTTGCTGATATTCAGCTTCTGATACACCTGAAGCCCCAACGTTATTGAAGTCGTGTAGACCCATAGGGAATCTTCCTAAGGCTAGAGAAGAAACACCCATTGAAGTCATATCTATGCCACTTGCTCCCATTCCGCTAACCATATTAGGATCGAAAGAGCCACTCGGCATCCCATCAACATTAGCAGCGATTACATTGGGATTTAGAAAGTTACCATATCCCGTAAAATTGAAATCGTATCCAGTTGCATTGGGAAACGGCACTGCACTTGACGGTGCTCCTTTCTGGCCCCGAGTTGATCTATGTGAGGTATCTCGTCGTCCAGTCGAAATTGAAATGCGTTCTTCGTCAACAGGGTGCTCTTCGTGGTTCGATGTAGTTCCAGGAGTATTGCCTTCAGCGTTAGACCCAATCGTTCGACTTGATGATGATGGGACGGCATTACCATTTTCGAGTTGACCATTTTCAAGAAGTGGAGGAGGATCTGCTCGCAAGGTCTCATCAAAGTGTGGGGCATCAGCTCGTCTCTTTCCCAATGTAGTCGCGGCGTTTACATTCACACCGGGAGGTATCGGTCGACCATTGACCTGATGACGGCCACCACCGAGTCCAATTTCCTCCTTGGACACGGTGTGATCGAATGACGTCTTTCGCACTCGGCGAGGGAATTGGTAGGATTGGTTGTGAACTACATTCGAGTTTCCCCCATGTAGATGTAAGTGTGCAGCGGGCGATATGGGTGAAGAAAAAACGGATGTCGAGGCAGATGCATTGACGGATGATGTAGGAGATGATGGGTTGGTGAAAAAAGGAAGGGTGTTATAGAAGCCATAAGACGGTAGTGAAGAAGGATGGAAGTGAGCATTTAATCCGGAAACTGAGAAATATGCCTGATTCTGAGGATTCGTGACAGAAGACGAAGTTGATTGCTGGGCTTGAGCTTGCGATGTTGACTGGGGATACACGAAGTGATCTGCGAAAGAGCCTTCAGCTTCACCGTCATCTGAACGGCGTCCCGGGATATTAATTCTTAAACTAGTAGAGTGTTCACTGCCGGGTAATGGATATTTTTCCTCGTCAATAATGGTGCCGAGTCCTAATGAACCGGCCCCAGCAGAAGCCCACGCATCTGCAAGGATAGTCTGTTGAGCAATCAGATCATCGTGGATGGTGCCCATAGACGTCTTAGCAAACGGAGGTCGTGACCGAGACCTAGAGCCAGCTCGCCAGTCTAAATCAACAGACATTCGAGAGCGGCTTCGACTCATGGCTCTCCAATCCATCGTGGAATCAGCACTGGAATAAAAGGAAAACGGATCGTGATTAGCAAATGACGCCATATTGGGATATAATGGCATTTAGACGCGAAGAAGGTAAATATATCACTCACTCCTCCTCCTGTTTGCCGTCGTCAAAACCTTCTACGCGTGTTTTCGCTTTTCCCTTGTCAATCCTCCGACCACGAGATGAAGCCTCATCTTTAGCATCTGTAACACCTTTTGTATTTTCAGTCGAGGAATTTTGGTCGGCGGTAAGATCTCCCTTCTCAGCTAGTGGCTCCGATTTGATATCTAACTTGCCTTCACTTTCCCTGCGGGCTTCTTCTTCTCGCTTTTTACGCAAGGCAAGAGCCATCATTCGCCATGTCAAGTTCTCCATCCGCTGAGCATGAGGAAGGTTCGCCTTGGTGCGAGCATACATTTTCCATACTTGGGTTGCTAATGGATCCTCCTTGGCAAGGATATCTGTGTCAACTTCATCGCTCCCTCCCGAACTACTTAAATCAGGACTGCCACCGGATCTCGGTGGGGAAGGGAAGGTTAAAGGAGGAGGAAGATTGGAAACCGGGGGTTGCTTCGTTGCTGTGAGAAAAAACTCTTCAGATAGAATATCTGAAATAGATGGAGATTTCGGGCCAGAAACAGTAGTTGTCCTAGAAGAGGGACGATCAGTGAATGTGGGAGTGGACGACTGTGACATTGAAGAGATGTACGAAGAAGGATTGGGGAAGATGGGATTGATAGACAGAGTCAACCCTGGCTGAGAAGGTTGAGTAGTAGGAGTGGGTGACATCCAGAGGGAAGGCGGAAGTGCATGATTCATACTTCGAGAAGGGGGGACGCCGCTGGTGTCGGAAGGTGTGACGTGGGCGCCATACCTAGAAGAAGATGACGGAGAAACTGGAGGAAATGGATTTGCATACGATTGTGAATCTTTTCGTGAATGAATTCTTTCCGTAGATTGTTTACGTTGAGTAGAGGACAAGGAGGGTCTATTACCCTTGGGAGGATGCCACGAGGATGGAGGCGTTGAACCAGGTAACTGAGATGAATGTTGCTGAAAATAAAGCTGATGTGGAAGTGAGGACGATGAATGATGTGTTTGTGGGTTCACCAAAGCGTTGTTAGCAGCAAGAGCAGCAAACATGGCTGGATTAACTGGATTTGTTGACAGGGCAGACCAATCAAACGGAATAGTATTCTGGTTGGGGTCGTCAGAGAAGAATTGAGAATGAAGGGCATCTGCGCCAGATGCCGATGACGACGACGAAGGAGGATGCCAATGATGCGGCATTTGGGGGGTTAAGTCGTCGTTGTTGACGAAGGAGAACGAGGAAAGAAGAGACTGTTACTTAGCACTTTACTGGCAGCTTTTCCCGGTCATCCCTCTCCTGGGTTAAAATTTAATTATGTAATATTTTACCGTTTCTGGTTAATCGGGCCGTGAGAACCGAACAAATGAATCATCACCGATCAACGTAATATCCCATGAACTTGCCGGACCTGAAAAGCATCAAATAGACGCCCGGTTTTCTCTCGTTTACCATCGGGAATTCTTTACCTTTTTTTTCTTCTTACTACTAAACTAAACGGACGACGTGTTCTGTTCAACTCGGTTAGCTCAAAAAGAAAAAAGAGGGCTTTTCTTTTTTCATTCATCAGGGTGTTTGATTTCCTCCGATTTTCCTCTTCTCTTTTTGTGCGTTCTGTCACGTGCTTTTCGCGAGGATTTTTTTCTTTTCAATTTTTTTTTTTCAATGAGGCGAGGCCCGCGCTCCAACTGTTTTATTATCGTTTGTCTCGGATCAGTATAATCATTCTGCTCAAACTAAGTTTTTAGAAGACATAAGGG